>CM055661.1:12742096-14050665 GCA_029378335.1 Agrilus mali | reverse complement strand
TTTTATTCGAATTCAGCGTAAAAAATATACCATTCCATTTAAAATAAGAAAGTTGGTATCGACTTCCGGTATAACCGGATGTAAATCGAACTTGAAAATATTTTTAAAAGATACAGCATAAACAATAACCAAATGAGCCCAAGTTTCAAAATTGAATTCCTTCTACTAATTCATATACTTCCAATAGCCTATCAACTTGAAAAACCCTGTACAAAATTCTCGTGTCACAATGTTTGTTACCATACTCCTCCGAAACGGCTTGACCGATTTTTATGAAATTTTATATGCATATTTAATAGGCCTGAGAATCGGCTACTATCTATTTTTCATACCCCTAAGTGATAAGGGTTGTTCACCCCTAACTTTTTTATTTTTGTTTTTTTATAATTTGGCATTAAAAAATACATATATAACCCTTAATGTTCACCCTTCTACCACCAACCCCCATTTTTTAATAGCGATATAAGTACTATAATAATCTTCAACTCTCAGTGGTCGATAACTGATCAATTATTATCAATCGATTAGTCATCCCCGCCAGGCGTCTACTTATGTCACTATTCACCCAGCAAACAGCACAGAAGGGGGGGGGGGTGATGAGAATGAAGCAGATTTTTTTAGAATGTTACAGGGAGTTCAAATATGTTCTAAGAAGTAAAAGAATGTTTTATTATAACATGTTGATTTGGCAATGTTCAGGAATGTTCCAGAATGTTAAAAAAAGTTATAAAATGTTTTGAATCATTATGGGATGTTCTGGATAGTTCTAAATTCGCGAATATTCTAGAATGTTCCATAAAACGTGTAATATATTCTTGCCCGGGCAACGCCGGGTATTGCTGCTGATACATATATAAAAATGTCATTAAATTACATCTTAAAAAAATTATAACGAGTTAAAATATTGCTGTAACTTGTTCTAATCTTGTTCTTTCTTCACCTGTTGGTCAGTATAGCCAAATTAATTCAGTAAGAAAACTTCAGCATCTGTTAAAGTAAGATTCAAATTTTATTGATCATTTCTTTTAATTTAATTTGGTAAAATTAAAAGGAGAGGTTCGTTTGCGTGTTATTAAAAGAAGCCTTTGGGCGTATAGTGGGTAGGTACACCACGCAGTTATCGTCAGGAGTCAATAACACGCAAATACGATTTAAATCCAAAGAAAACAAACGGAATAAAATTGCCTGGCAATTTCTGGAAAGTTGGCGACCATTGCTTTTCGGTTTCGTAAAAGACCGCTGTAATTCGTCAGGCTTGATTGACGAGTTCCCGGTGGAATTGATTGATGACTTCATTTGAAATGACCAGCTGTATTTTCGTCAGGATGATAACTATGTAGTTAATTATTTAGTGGGAAGGTCAAAAACATGAGGCAACACAAGTGTCTACAGTCTACAGGTATAGGTGGTTACGTCGTTAACTATAGCTTTATTTTTTATTGACATAAATTTACTTCCTGCTTCATCATTTTTCTTTTTCGGATAATTATTGGTGGTTCCTACATCAGGTATTTCAAAATCACATGAACCACAAATAGCTAGAAAATGCTCGTTATCAATGACCACAGTTGCGTCTCTGCGTTAAAGTTCATGAAACTGTGAAAAACCTCCATTATAGTTTTATCATTTTTAGGGTTCTTTAAATTATAAATATTTATTCACGTCAGAGTGTAAATTTAGAGCTATCGATACAAAAAGAGTCCTTCAAATATTGAATGAACCAATACATAAATAATTTTGAAAAATCATTAAAATGCATTGCTTGAACTTAAAAAGACTGTAATTACCATTTACCACAAGAAATATAAAAAGAATCGTGATTGTGATTTCAGGTACCTATATCCTCAGACCCGATTGTCATTTAGAGAAATGACACCAAATGCACTTTAGCAAACAAAAGGAAAAGGAAATTTACTTTACATTGCATTGTTCTAGGTGTTTGCCTTATTATAAAACGTGCTAAGGTGCCTACTACACTACCCCAGAACACGTCCAGTACATGAATGACTGTTTTAACCGATGACTAACAAACAAAAATACCTGTTAACAACAGATAACGGTTCCTAACTAATCGTCATCGTAAGTCATGGACATTGAAAAATACTTTGTATAGGATAGGTAGTAAAGTAATACCTTTACATACGTATATAGGTACCTATGTAATGACGCATGTATATCTACAAAATCTTTCGGAAAAGTCTACTGTGACTACTACAAGGTGACATTCATTCACCCATGAAACATTACGCACTAAAACAAGAAGAAAACAGTGGGTGCTGGGTGTAATGCCACTTTTATGTGTAGAGAAAGTTTATTACCTACGTATTCAAAAATCAATCAAGTGCGATATCTAGGAAGTCAGATACCTAAATAACTTAAGATGCGATAAGCTGTAGAAAAACACAACAAAGGTAAAAGCAAATCATTTCTGGACTCGCAAACAGTTAATTTGAAAATTTCAGAAATATCTATTATTAAGGGTGGGAAACGTGGGCATGGTAAGCGCAAAGTGGAATGTAAATGAAAACTGGAAAAACTTTGGCGGTTGTTGTAGAACGAACAAAATAGCTCAAACCCCAACGCCAAAACACGACACTTTAGTTGTCCGAAGCACTTTTCGGTAACAAAGTTACCTTCTTCAGGGACTGAAGTGAACTAAACCTAAAAGAGAACTAATCCTAAGATATACTGAATGTTGTTAAGGTTTATTGAACATGGTTAAGCGGTAATAGTGATTATGTTCAATGGACCTTGACAACAATAAAAAATAATTAAACTAGATCCAGAGATAGGACTCTTCCCATTGTTAAGTAAAATTTTGTTATTTTTACAAATGTATAAACTTTCAAAACTACCTAGTAGACAATTATTCCTAACTTCCTTAACTAATTTAAGATTATTAATATTAATATTATGTTCTTCGGTAAGAATATGTTGGGCAACACTAGATTTTTCGGCTCTACCAAACCGTGCATGAGCTAAATGCTCCTTGAACCTGGTTTGGATCGAGCGTCTAGTTTGTCCAATATATTTTTTACTACAGTCATTACAGCTAATTTCATATATGGTATACCCGACTTTTCTAAGAAAGGAATTTTATCCTTGGGGTTACCGTGGAGAGTTTGAAGGGAGTTACCACTTGAACTGTAGGCAATGCGAAAACCAAGTTTACGAAAAATGCCTTCGAATCCTCGAGTAAATCTTGGCTCGTATGGCATAGTAATAAACTTGGTCTTATTGGTGTCTGTTCGAAAAGTCGAAGATCTTGAAACACAATTTACAATTTAATCTTATTAACTAACTTATCAATGATGTTACAATTGTAACCATTGTCAATCGCAATTTTCTTAATCTTCTTCTTAGGATTAGTTCTCTTTTAGGTTTAGTTTACTTCAGTTCCTGAAGAAGGTAACCTTGTTACCGAAAAGTGCTTCGGACAACAAAAGTGTCGTGTTTTGGCATTGGGGTTTGAGCTATTTTGTTCGTTCTAAAAGAGGAATGTGTATCTTATTAGAATTAGAAGCTTTGGCCTTGGGGTGCGTAGCTGCATAACTTTAACTTGTTAACTAAGGGAAAGTACCCTACTACATGACCCATTTAGGAGGGGGGTCTTTAAAATACTACACTGTCACAGGAGCGGGGGGTGGCTTAGATTTTTGTCACGTAGTCGAATTCGCCCAGAGAAATTTCGCGCTTTTTCGAACTAGATTTGAATATGGGGCGGAGTGTTTACTGCTTCTTAAACTCTCACACAATAATGACGAAAATCAGCCAAATTATTTTTATTTTTTTCACTTTCTGCGTGCGAAATGATTAAAATTCACATTCGCAATACTACGTAACAACTTGGGGTGGGAGGGGTCGGAAATATTAAAAAATACCGGGCAAGTGCGAGTCGAACTCGCGCACCGAGGGTTCCGTACAAACCTATATATATGTGATGTAACTAAAAATTTAAGGTTTTCGGATTTTTTCCTTTATATGTGCTACAAAACATTGCTTTATGCCAAATTTCAAGATTCTAAATCGACTGGAAGTACCCTTTAGGTTTTGATTCCCTTGCGAGTAGTTGCGAGTTTGAAAATATGCGGCTTAAATTGCTGTTTCTTTTGATTGCGTTGACATAGAAGTTTGATTTTGTTACAGCTTAAAGGTATTATAGACCTGAGTATTTGATATAAATTTCAATTTAATACCTCTACGCGTTCATGAGGAAAGGGGTAGTAACTTTAAAATTATTAAAAATATTTTTATTATATGATGTAACTATACATGGATTATTTTCTCTAGATATTTGCCCCCTCCAGCGTACTAGATGCGCATAAGCAAAATTGTTGGTAGGGTATAAGGAGCTCATTCTGATGTTGATTCTTCCTTGCGAAACACAGTTATATATACAGTACGTGTCAAAATTTTATTCTCGCCATAAACACAAATATTATGTGCACCTCTGCGGTTCTGTTTATACCTTAATTACCAAATCAGGAATTATTGCTACGTTATTAGATATTACATTTTCTTCATTTTACTTCGCATACAATACAAAAAAAATTAAAATTCAAGTAAGCAATTTTTCCGTACAATACTATACATAGTCAAAGCCAGCAACAGGCAGAGAGTCCGTTTGAAAGTTGTATCCCTCCTTTTCTGGCCTAGTGTCGTTCTTTTCTACTTCGCCCAGATCACAGCAACGTTCAGGTATCTAGAGAAAATAATTCATCTATAAACATTTATGGTTTTCGCAATTTTTCCTTTATCTGTGCTATAAGACGTTGCTTAGTACTAAATTTCAAGATTCTGAGTTCACGGGAAGTACCCTGTAGGTTTTGATTCGAAAATTTGCGGAAATTTGCGGCATAAACGGCTGTATCTTTTGATTGCGTTGGCTTAGAAGTATAATTTTTTCCTAGCTCCAAGGGACAACAGACCTGAGTATTTAGTATAAATTTTAGCTTGATACCTCCATGCGTTTCTGAGAAAAAGGGTCTTGACAGACGGACGGACGGACAACGAAGTGATCCTATAAGGGTTCCGCTTTTTCCTTTTGAGGCGCGGATCCCTAAAAATAGGTCAAGTAGTATGGGTACGTTCACTAAATACCCTAACATCAGCCTCTCGCCGTTCTTACCCATTTGGTGCTCATAGATTCCAAACCACCTCTATAAACATTTAAAATGTAGCATTGTAGATAATTATTCGATGGTAAAAATTCTGTCGATAGAAAAGATAAAAGAAAGAGAAGGTACGGGAAAAAGTGTGTGGAAGACAATGAGTGAAAAAAGGGAAGATCTAAATTAAAAGCAGGAACATGAGCAATAACGGAAAGACCTAAATTGGATTATGGTTAGGTTAGGTTAATAGCTAGGGATGTGAGATATTCACCTAGAAAACCACAATTAAGATTATCAAGACAAAAAAGCAGATCTGATCATATAAAATTAAATATTTAGACCCTTTGGCTTTCTAAATTGACTTAAGTAGAGAACTGTAAATATACAGATTAAGAGAGATCCATTTTAGAAGAATTATTCCTGTTTCATTGATTTTTTTTCATTAACTAGAAGAAACATTTTTGCTTTATATAACCTACACATGCGTCATATTATTATCAGTAATTCCTGAAACACTAAACCTTTTCATTTGAAATGGCAAAACAATTGTAAATACATTTTGACCTATTATACCTCAAATTAAATAAGAAAAAAATCAGATTTTTTCATTTCTCTAAACAAAGTAAAGGACGTGACCACAATTACATTCACTTAGTTCGTGTTATCATTTCCTTCCATAACCTTATATTGGTAGTTAAGTATCTATACATATGTGTTTACAATTTATTACATATTTTATCACGTGGGGATGCAGCAGCCATTAAAGTGAACACTTTTAAGAGTACCTAGGTACTTTTTGGACGAATAAATTTGAAATAATCACAATAATAAATCATTTAAAAAATTATTGTACATATTTCTTATTTCACCATTTGAATGCTTTTAATTAATAAACCGAGAACGTTATATGCTGTAGGAATTTTTTGAAGTTATTGTTTGCAAACAAATTTTGTGTAAACAAAAATTAAATAATAATATAAACAAAAAACAACAAAAATTAATCATATGATAGTAGAACATCATCAGTCCATATTGAAATTGAATATTCAAAATTACTTTTAATAAATGTTCAACCCAAGAAACAACTTTTAAATGAATAAATTAACGAGTCATTTACAAAAAATTGTTTGTTAGGTGTGGTTAAAAATATATAAAAGTCTTGCAGTAAAAAATGCATATTATAAAATTAATTTAAAATAATTTTTACATTGGTGAATGTATGTATGTAATAGGATAACAATAATTAATACTTAATTTAAATTATTGTCATGTTGCATTTACGTAATTGCACAATGAGGTTGTTTAATAAATATTGTAAACTTTTAGATTTCAATTAAATTTCGAACTTAAACGAAAAATGTCCGTGAACTAAGCAAAAACATAACAACAATCTCGCAAGACCTTTACAAAAGCACGACAGTGCATAAACAATAGAGGAATTTTATCCACCTATGCAATAAAATTTATTTCTATAATTATCTTGCATCGTTTAAGTCTTTTAAACGATCTTTTTTCTCAAGTTTTCTAAGAAGCAATTTGCAATAAAATAACGTAGGTAATGCGCAACTTCGCTGACTTTTATTCAATTATAAATCGAAATTAATAACAATGATTACACAGATAGGTTCATACATAACATCAGTGGCGCTACGTGACTTGTTAAAAAAATCGACTATACATTTTTTTGCTTTTCAGTGCCACGTGTTCGAAAGTTGTAGGAAGAAGAAAAAGGACACCTGCAGGTGTTATTGTAAATTTTCAGTTTTCCAATTAATTAACCCTATTAGAAAAAAATTGTAATTATTTCTGGATTTTGTATCTCACATTCGTTAATCATGCAATGTAGGAAATTGTTGCTTACATATTTATATCACAGTAATATTATACCATAAAGGCGAAAGTTTGTGAGTGTGTATGTTTGTTACTTCTTCACGTCTATACGGCTGTAGCGATTTTAATAAAATTTGGTATGGAGTTAGCTGACACCCTGGATTAACACATAGGTTACGTTTTATTGCGGGAAAATATCTTATTCCTATGGGAAAATCGATGAAAATGAATTCGCGGAATATTATAAATGCGAAAGTAACTCTGTCTGTATGCTACACAATCGCGCCTAAAATTTACTGAACCGATTTAAATGAAATTTGGTACAGAGATAGTCTAGAGCCTGAGAAAGGACATAGGCTACTTTTTAATGCGAAAAAAGGGTTGTAAGGGGTTGAAATAGGAAAGTTCGTGCGGAAATTCCGTAATTTTTAACGATAGAAGCTTGAAACTTAATTTTTAGGCTTTTGATCAGATATAAATAAATACGACATTCAATGTTTGTAAAAATTTTTATCATAAAGGGGATAAAATTAGCCGATGAAAGTTTTTGTGTAATGACGTCGTCCAAAAAGCTTACGGCCCAGAAAATTAAAATATTAAATGTAAAAAGTTATAGAGGTTTTGTTTATTTGGTTCAATTTGAAAAGTAGTTGAATACTAAAGTATATAAACTATTTTCAACTATAATTAAATTATATTAATCTATAATATTATAAATGCAAAAGTAACTCTGTCTGTGTGTTACGCAATCACGCCCAAACTACTGAACCGATTTAAATGAGAATTTGGTAGAGATAGATAAGTAGATATAAAGCTAGAGGCTTGAAACTTATTTTTTAAGCTTTTGATTAGATATAAATAAATACGACATTTAAAGTTTGTAAAAATTTTACCCTAAAGGGGGCAAAAATAAGGAATGAATGTTTTTGTGTATCTAATGACGTCGGCAAAACGGCTTACGGCCCAGAAAATAAAAATATAGAAGAAAAATTTTTAAAAGCTGCCGAAAGTCACTATTCTATAGCTAGTTATACTCTCATCTCCATGAGCCTTGTCCTTGGGATGCGCAGAAACGTAACTCCCTGGCATAAGCTCCGCCTCTAGCCGCTTTTGCGCATATCACGGTTCATATAATTTTGAAATAGAGGAAAACATTGTTAGAGTTGTAGATAAAAGTAGTTTATGTTTGTATATACAATATTGCAGTAAGTGTTTGGTAAGATCTATTTAAAAATTTTTTTTGTTGGTAACATTGGGTACATATACATAAACAAGGACGTATTCAACTGGTAATACTTAACAATAATAATAATAGTATCTAATAATAATTGATACAGTGTAAGTTTTATAGTAAAGTGATCTTTCTAAAACTTGTACAATTGCGGTTTATTTCAAGGAAAATATCGGCTTATGTAACGCTTAGTTATAGACAGATAATGTTGCCTTTCTTGTTTATAACCCACTTTTATTTATACACTCTACCCATAAGTCCAATTCACTTCTCAATTTATTGTTGACGATTGTTACAAGTAACAATAAATATTTGCACTGTAATTTCACATCCAATTTACTTTCCGTGTTTTCTCTTCACTCTATTATAAAATAAGCTCTTCGACTTTTTCATTTAGCCAATTAATCCCTAACTAATTTTAACAAATATTGGTTAATTATGGGCATAGGAAAAAATGTTAAAATTTAGAACTTTTTTCTCACTCTTTAATTGAAGATACATTTATATTTCCGGTAACAAAAAAAATAAATTAATGAGTTAAGGAGGTATTTAAATTTTCTTCTCATCGTAAAATTATCTAATTAATTAAATGTTTTTACAGATACGTATGTACCTAGTGATTAATTAAGTCCTCAATTATTTTAATCTTTAATTGCTAATTACTTCATTATTATTTATTACACATCACATCCAAAAACAACACAATTTTGCTAAAAACCGAGTTACGTTATTTATTCACAGCATTTTCGTAACAGCTTCTAAACCAGGAAGTAAAAAGTATCAAAATTCTGATTACCTTAAGAATTTTTGAAATGTATTTAATTGTGTTATTTACTTACTTATATAATGTATTTATATTATAGTAATACAAATGGTTTATATCGTGTGTTGCAGCAGTTCACTGTACTTTGTAAAGCCCAACTAAATCACTTTATTATTATGCGGGTACCTAATAGCGGTTTTGCCTATTGTATGAATATTGTTTGTAATACTCCTGCGGTCAGATGATGAAACGCCATCTAATGCAGATGAAAGCATTTCATCATATTTAACCTTCTAACGGCAATAATTTTAAATCTTTCTCAACACAAACATTGATTTTATTGATATCAAGAAAAAATATTAGTATTATTTAACCCAAAATATTTTAATATTACTTAAAATATTTATTATTATTTCAAAATTTTACCTCTAAGTAAATGATTTAGGCAAATGTAAAAAAAAACGGTAATTATAATTTTTTTTTAACTCGCGAAGTTCTTAGACAATATTTTATTACTAAACTATGTAAGTACTATTATTTTTTTGTTTAAAAATTAATTCAACATTGACAATTCAATAAAAACAATATTATTACAAATATAAATACCTAGTGTTGATGTTATCATTAATTAGATCAATAAAGCGACTGTAATAATTATAAATCCTAAAGACTCGGTAGTCGGAAATTTATGAAACATGATGAAAGTAATAAATCGAAAACATATATGGTAAAAGCTACTTTTATTCGATTTAGTAATAATTATATTACCAAGTAGGTATCTACCAAACTAAATATCAAAACCATTAAATTTTCTAATTAGACATTAGGACAAAAAATAATAATTAAAACATTCACATCTCTATAAATAAAGATTTTTGTGGTTAATTGAATTTTGGTTTACGAAGCTTCCATATTACACTTTTGCTAATGTTATTGGATGCTCTTATAAAAATTTAAATATTTCAGCAGCTATCACTATTAAGATTTTTAATTTTTGTATAGCAAAAAAATATTAAAACATTCTCACTACTTCAAATAAAGATCGGCTCATTAAATTGTGCCTCACGAGCTTCCAAATTAGATTTTTGCAATATTATTGGAGGTCCTTTGAAAAGTATAAATTATTCAGTAAGTAGGTATCAAATTAAATGTCAAAACTATTAAGATTTCAGATTATTATTACAAAAATTTTTTAAGCTTTTTTCCATCGTCATATAATATATTTTTTTTGTGATTCTTTAATTAATGGTTTATGTAACTTCCAAACAACGTTATTACCAATGTTTGTTAGATGTTGTTTTAAAAATTCAAATAATTCAGTACCTACAAAATTAAATATCAAAACTATTACAATTTCAAATTATTATAACAAAAAATTATTAAAACTTTCTCGTTCTTATGTATAATTAAAGATTTTTATGGTTAATGGAATTATGGTTTAGGAAGCTTCCAAATTACATTTTTGATAATTTGTTATTTAAGAATTTATAAAAACTTTCTCAGCCCTAATATAACAAAAACTGTTGTTCATTAATTTATGATTTATGAAGGTTTCAAACTATATTTTTGCGAATGTTGTTAGAGGTTCTTTCAAATTAAGTAATTCATTACTTAGGGACCAAATTAAATATTAAAATTAATAAGATTTCAAATTATTATAGCAAAAAATATTAAAACTTTCCCGCCCCTTATAAATAAAAATGTTTGTGGTTCTTTAAATTAAAGTTTTTAAAGCTTCCAAGTTACACTCCTTCCAGTGTTATTGGATGTTCTATTTAAAGTTTAAACAATTCAGTGCCTACCAATTTAAATAGCAAAACTATTCAGATTTTAAATTATAGAAAATAATTATTAAATTGTTTGCCATCCCTATAAATAAAAAATTGGTGATTCTCTAAATTATGGTTTATGAAGCTTCCAAAAATCATTTTTGCCAATGTTGTTAGATGTTCTTTTAAAAATTTGAACAACTCACTATCTCCAAAATTAAATATCAAAACTATTACTATTTCAAATTATTTTAACAAAAAATTATTAAAACTTTCTCGTTCTTATGTATAAATAGAGATTCTTATGGTACATTAAATCATAACTTATGAAGCTTCAAAATTATTATTAATATTATAATTAATTAATTCAGTAAGTACCAAATTAAATGTCAAAACTAGTAGTTTCAGATTAATATATCAAAAAAATATTAAAACATTCTCAATCCTAAAAACAAAGTTTTTTGTGGTTCATCGAATTATGGTTTATGAAGGTTTCAAATTATATTTTTGCCAATGTTGTTAGAGGTTCTTTTAAAATTTTAAATAATTCATTACCTAGGTACCAAATTAATATTAAAATTAATAAGATTTAAATTACTACATAGCAAATAAAATGTTAAAATTTTCCCACCCCTATAAATAAAAATGTTTGTGGTTCTTTAAATTAAAGTTTTTAAAGCTTCCAAGTTACACTCTTTCCAGTGTTATTGGATGTTCTATTTAAAGTTTAAACAATTCAGTACCTACCAACTTAAATATCAAAACTATTCAGATTTCAAATTATAGAAAAAAAAATATTAAATTAGTTCCCATCCCCATAAATAATTTTTTTTTGTGATTCTTTAAATTAGATATGGTTTATGAAGCTTACAAAAAACATTTTTGCCAATGTTGTTAGATGTTCTTTTAAAAATTTGAATAACTCAGTATCTACCCAATTTAATATCAAAACTATTAGGTACTATTTCAAATTATCATAACAAAAAATTGAAATGAAAACTTTCTCCCTGTCTTAGGTATAAATAATGATTTTTGTGGTTGATTAAATTATGATTTACGAAGCTGCCAAATTACATTTTATCAATGTTATCATTGGATGCTGTTTTAAAAATTTAAATTATGTATTTCGGTAGATACATGCCTATTTAAATATAAAACCTATTAAGATTTTATATTATTATCTATAACAAAAAATTAATAAAACTTTCTTACCCTTATAAATAAAGATGTTTTTGGTCTAATAAATTGTGGTTTATATTTATTTATAAAGCTTCCAAATAAAATTTTTGCCAATGTTATTGGATGCTGTTTTAAAAATATAAATAATTCAATATGCGTTAAATTTGACATACCTACCATAATATTTAAAATCTAAAATTCCTGTAGGTAATATTACAGAAAAATTGCAATAAGGTATTCATCTCAAACTGGCTTTTAAAACCGTTTCTATTCTTTGTACCAGGTTGTTACTACAGAAAGGTGTTTATTATCACTAAGGATTATCAGAGGTCGTCATCTACCTGCTCTCCAATTTAATACTGAATAGATGTACCTACTACCTACCCACAGGTATTTGGGTAAAGTTTATTCATTCAAATTTAAGAAATCTTCTGAAAAGACCAATTTATTATTACTGACCATAAAAGCGGTAAATAACCGATAGATAAGTAATATTTTATCACTATGTCTGTACGTTAGGAAAAATAGTTTTTGTAGGTATGCTTAAAAATATTTTAAGTTGCAGACTGTTTTCCCCAAAATTGCTGATAATCACGATAATTAAAATTAATGTGTATTCATTTATAAATAGAATATTGATCGGTAGCCTAATTATTATTATTATATAATTTCTTTCAATTACCGTTTATTGGTCTCTAGTTGATCATTGAGCGCTCTATTTCTGTATTGTCGTGGTACTTATTGATATCTCTGTTTATTTCTAAGTTACAAGAGGCGCGACTGACAAAGTATGAAACTGAAAAAAGGTCACTGACTGCAAAGCAAATGTTTTACGTGAACGAATTTTCTAACAAAAGTTGAAATATTAATTACAGAACAACAGAACAACGCTTCTTAATACTTCCGTGTTGCAATATCCGGTCGGTCCTGCATTTATGACCATTGACGAATACGAAATTTACTTTTACGGTTGCCTGGCCGTGTATTAAATTAACTATAGATACCTAATATTACAAACTAAAACTGTTAGTTCTCCTCACATAAGGTGCAAAAAAAAACATGAATGGAAAAAAAAAACATTTAAATTCAATCACGTACTCGAGAGCAATGTCATTGTGGTTGGTAGGTAATAATAATTCAATTCAATTTTGTCTCGTAAGTTCAACATCGCACACTCCTTTCACTCACTCACTTACTTACACACATTACAGGCAAATTTGACGGCCTAAAAGTTTTACACACATGGTCTACTGACCCTGATCCAAATTTGGAAACTCACGCTCCGAGCAATGTGTCGAACGATTGAAAAATACTCATCAACGCTTACCTGGTCAGTTCTCTTCTTCTGTCTCACCGGTTTCTTATTTTCTTGTAAAACACACCAACTAAAATTCGTCTGATAATATTTGCAGTAGGTAAATCCAAAACAAAGTTTGTAAATAAAATTTATTATTATCGTTAAGAACACTAAGGGCACTGAACACTTAAAAAATTTTAAAACTAAAAATTGTACGTTGTATAAAAGGGCACACTCTCGATAGAACAAGGAAGAAAAACAACGAAACTTGGTAGAGATATCGATTTTGTTGTGTTGGTTAGTCGGCGGAAGAAATAAATGGTTTTATGTCCGCGATGAACAAAAGGGAAATAGTAACTGAAACCGAGGCTTTTGTACGTGACGGGTGGAAGGCCCTCCTGTTCTTGTTTTTATTTGTTTATTGCCGATAGCAAATGGTCGGACGCTAAGTCCGCTTTCTCAGTTGTTGTCACCGGCCAATGTCATAAGACAACTGTCGAACTGTCCGTTCTAACCGTGCGAGTTTTCTGTTTAGCAGGTGCATTTTAGGTGGGGGATTGTTCTTCTTCTACCTTTTACATTTCCCTTCCAGTGGTTGTTGTTGTTGTTATTATTTTATAATGGATGGATGCAGGAGTTGCAATGTGGTCCGAGCCTCGGGGACATCCACGTCCCAGCGTCAGTGTTTCGTTCTTTTTCTCAACAACTTCTACCCATCTGATATAATAAAGTACCAACCATGGGATTGAATTGTAATTGATAATTTTTGATGATAATGTCCTGATTTTATTATTGTATTTGCAAATATTAGTCAGCACGTTATCTACCTCTAATAAATTTATTTAATTTGTTAACGAATGCTATGTATTGTGACATAAAAGTCATTGCACTGTTATTTATAAAACGCATCTTCTTGTTAAGCAATAGTTTCTCTTTTCTGTTTTGAAATTGCATAATTCATAAAATATTATGTGACCACATAGTAACTACCTAATACAAAACATTACATTTGTCACCTATTACTAGCACAGAAAGCGAAATTTGCCTTTTATTTGCAAATTCCATTACATACCTAATAGACACTCAATTAAGAGAAATTTCTTCCCTTAAAAGGCACGAAGATGTTAATGTTACTTCTATTTTGTAACTGAAATCTAGAAATTTTATGTGTCTCTTCGATAAAATCTCAATTTATCCTAAAAACTCCGATTTTATTTAATAATATTTTAGAAAAACCTGTTTAATTTTGACATCATACTCTCATACAGACATCTACAGCGACATGATCAATGGGGTATCCTTGATATGCCCTCCTGAACACAAAAAGACTATTCATATCTACACAGAGAAGGAGGGTAGAGTGAAGCCCATAAAGCGTATCATCCTTAAGATGCCCTCTGATCTCTGAGCACAAAAAGACCTTTCTGGCAAACAAATCTAATACTTAGAGGAAAGTAAAACCCCTTGAGATTCCCAAGAACATGACCAATGGAGATCTCTCAGATGTTCGCTGATCATATAAAATCCTTTAAAATTACTAAATCAATCTCCACTCTAAGAAGGAGTGGTCCTCAAATATAAATTTCCATATATATAACGGCGATTCGTGATTTCCCAATGGGTCTAGGAACACAAAGAGGAGCGGAATAGGCATTTATAACCGCCAAGGTGGAAGCAGTACCTATTCATTTGCTCTGATTCAGATTGCCACTCCTATGCAGTTCTACAACGTACTATCAACTATGGCGAAAACAAACTGTGTCCTATAAAATATTAACCTTAATTAAATTATTTTAATAAGATCTGTTTAACTTTTAATGCCACAACCTTATTTATCACACATCTACAGAGGGGAGAATATGTTAGGTTAGGTTGAGAATTATTGAGCTCCCCAATGGAGATATCCTTGAGATATTCTCTAACCGAATAAATAGTTACTTTTTTAGGATTACTGGATCAGCACCTATATCCTAAAAAGAACTCGTTCTTGATTAAAATCTCTACCCCGTATGACGGTGACCTATTGTTTAGCCATGAATTTAGAAAGATATTAAAGAAGAAATTGAAATAGTTATTCATGGGTTTCCACTCCTTTTCAAGCTCTCAGCAGATAATAAACCCAAATAAAATCCAAATAATCTCAGTCTGGGTTTCACGCCATATTTGCGGAAAGATAATGAGCTTCCATACGACCTTACGATAGTAAGAGTCCAGCAGGACTTCTTTGATCCAGAACCTGTCACAGGAATTTTCAGTAACAGGACTGCTGGTGGATTTCTTCAAAACCGTATAAAAACTGGAAATTATGACCAAGATGAAGGCATAATTTGCCCTTCAAGCTGCAGTAACTGGGAACAAACTCGACACAAAAAAGGCAAGACCCTTACAGATATCCTTACAGACCACAGGAAATAACTGAGATTAACCAACTTCCTGTTATATCTGATGCGAAGAACTGGAACTGGAATATGCCGTCCTCATCTTCCGCCACTATTTTACATTAGCTAAAGGTATAAGCAGTAGCGTAGCTAGGATAAGTCCATGGGGAAGATATAAAACGTCAAATTCGTATAAAAAAAACGCATTAAAAAGGATTCATTCCTACTTCGGCAACCGGCTTAGATTTTTCTCACTTCAAGACCGGCGTCTTAATTGCCATTAACTCACCCGTTTTTAATTCCCAGTTCGGGACATACGACTTATACCTGCGTATTACATAGTTACCTTTAATATAATGACAGGTTTTTACATACCGTAACCTTGTGATCCTAAGGAATCAAACAAAATCATTATTTGATTAATAAGTCAAGGTGAATAAAAAAGGAAATGTCACTCGACATAAAAATGAAAATAGACTGAAAACATTTGTTAAATTTTAATTTCAAGATGGTATTCTAATTCAGTCCGAAGGTACGTCTAGGGGGTAGGCTGAAAATGATCATCCTGTATATTGTTACAATCCCAATACATTTTCTTCATTTTAAAATAAGTCAAACTTAGCTCTTTAGAATCTACTATAACTAACGGCTGATATCATTAAACTTATTTAGTTTTATTGCCACTAATACCCATCACCTGCATATATACTTATATCCGTACATAAGTACATTACCTATCGGTCTCGAAGTGAGAATAACAATAATACTATTACATATCAGGTCACGAAGTGGGAACCAAAAATGCAAAATTTTATAAAGTCCCGAAGTGAGGAGACACCGTTAACAATATGTTTTACAAGTGCAAATTATGCAGAACGAAATCTAATCGTCGTTGTGTTTTCACCATAGAGATATTATACATAGAGTAGGCAAACCATGTGCTCTCGTGTAAGTGGAAGCATTACGTCCATCGAAAGAGAACGATGATCGCAGGGGTGTTGCATCTTTCTCGTACCTCAACGCTGATTGGTCAAGACGACCATGCTACACCACGCCTCGGCTCTCGGCCAATCAGCGTTGAGGTACGAGAAAGATGCAAGATCACTGCAGTCTTCTTTCTCTTTCTATGAACGTAACGCGGTTAAGGGTCACTTGCCTACTCTATGTATAGTATCTCTATGACTTTCGCAAGCTCATTAAATACATCATCAGTGTCCAATAATATACTCCTATGTAGTGATGGGCACTATCGAATAAATTGAACTATCGAATAATTACTAAATGAATACTTTTAACTATCGAATGAATTCATTCGAATGAATTTAGTAATTACTATTTTTTTCAATTCATTTGAATGAATTCATTCGAATGAATTTAGTAATTACTATTTTTTTCAATTACACGATAGTCAGGCAGCAGACGGTTATCCAATCGCTCGGTCCATACTAACATACAAATATACTGATACGAACGTGTATACCAACAGACAAATATACGATTAATATGCTAGTATGGATAAAAAACAAACAGGCTATGCTGAAAATAATAAATAACCTCGACTTGAAACATGGTTTCTAATTCTTATTACTTTGATAAAATTATTATTTACTTAGGTAAGCGATCTTTTTTTGTATTATTTATTGCTATACGTACTTTATTGTTATTGAACTAAAATAAGTGTTTTAGAAACATCTGTTGTTCTTATCCAGGTATTTGTTAGAGGGCGACGAATAAAGAGTTTTTTATTTTTACATTTAACTACTTTTTTTTATATGTTTCTGCACTTATTATTATTTTTTTTTTTGGGTAATTATAAGTACGCAGTACAAACATATAGTACCTAAGTATTTATGACTCAAATCATCACTACACTAATTTAAAAATTATTAATTCTTTATTTGCATTTTATTTTGCCTCATATTTAACTAGTATAAATTGGTGCCATAGAAAATTATGTTTTTAAAGTATGTATGTATGTATTGATAACGTCTAATAATTATAGAATTGTTTATATTATTCGGCTCTGCTACGAGGAAGTAGCGAAGTAGTAGACAATGCGCAAACGTATCATTTACCCATTCCAACCACGACTCCAACGTTCAGTTCGATAGTTGAAAAGTATTCGAATAAAAAAAGTAACTACTATTTTTAGTAACTACTTTCAGTTACTAAAACTATTCATTACTTTTTTATTCGAATAAAAATAGTAACTACTATTTTTATTCGAATACTTTTCAACTATCGAATAATTCGAATAGTAGTGAACTATCGAATAGTTCGATAGTTTTTATTCGATAGTGCCCATCACTACTCCTATGTATGTTCAACATTGCTAAACCGTTGAGTCAGTTCAAAAATATTAAAACATACATTATTTCATTATTATTCTGGGTAATTATAATTAATTAAGCTATAAAATTTAAACAAAATGAGTCCTATTAATTGTTTTCGCATTTTAAAGGATTAATATTGATTATCCATGGAGGCGGTGGGGGATAATATCTATATCAAAGCCATTGCGTATAAATGTCTCTTTTTTTGACTTTCATGCCCTCCTAATGGAAGTGATTACTACTCATGAAGCCCAGAAGATATTCTCCTTTTAGCGAACTTATAGACCAGGATCAATCATTTTTGAAACAAAAAAAAAATTATAATAGGATGAAACCCATTGGAAAAGGAAGAGAATATAACAGATATGAAAAGAAAAATAATGTACAGGCGATCTGAGGTCGGGAAGGGGAAGGGGTGAGTTTTTAAGGGTAAAAAACGGTTTTCCTTGATTTCCGTAAAAACTACTAGTCTTATGGAAAAAAGTTAAATGGCAAAGTTGTAGGTAATAAAAAGATCTACAACTTTTTTAGTTACCTACACATTTTTTTTACATAAGTAACCTCAAAATTTGTGTGAAAAATTCAAATAACCAACTTTTTGGTTTTTTATTTTTATTAAAAACTCACCCCCTTCCCCTTCCCGACCTCAAATCGCCCGTAAATTATTTTTCCTTTCATTTCTGTTAAAATTCTCTGCTTTTTCCAATGGGTTTCATCCTACTATATTTTTTTTTTCACATGAAATGTAACTGAAAAGAAAAGATTTATGGGTTAGTCCACGTTACATGTTTTCCAACAATTATTGCAACTATCAATTAAAACTACCATAAATTTATATAGCCACGCACGTATTGATGATATAGGTATTTTATTATTTATTGATTGAAGATTTGGAAGGTCATATTAGTTATTTCCTGAGTTATTGCAAATTTCATATGTGGTACGCCTAGACATCTAAAACAAAAATTACGTAACAAAAAAAATTTTTGACATTATTGCAAAAATTTATGCACAACAGTAGAAATTGTAGATAAGTTAAAAAAATATATTACGAAATTTAAAGTTAACCTTAAAATGCATAATAATACAGTTTTATTTTTAAAACACAATCTGTTGTCTACATTATGTGGTTAATTTAATTATCATGTAATTCACATAATCGTAAAAAAGCAATTTCTTTTTTATAAAAATATCCATTTAATTTTCAAAAATAGGAATTCACTAGTCCTTTCACAATTAATCGATTTGTGATGAACACCACTTTTAGAATTGTTCGTGATCTGAAACTTATCTGTTTTGGCCATTTTATTATTACGTTTTTGTCGCTAGGTATTTAGTTGTAGGTCGCAATTTATCCGTTAAAATTTCCTAATCAAATTAGAAAGCATCTTTTTGAATACCTTCACAGGGTCGAGTTCGTCACGATTTTACTTTTGTTAAGTATTAGAAAATTGTATTATTGTTTTGTTTAAAAATCAATTTAGTTAATAAAAAAAAAAGTCGGATATTATGAAACAATTAAATTCAGTCTAATTAGCAGTTTTACATCTTTATATTAT
This sequence comes from Agrilus mali, assembly GCA_029378335.1. NCBI lineage: Eukaryota > Metazoa > Arthropoda > Insecta > Coleoptera > Buprestidae > Agrilus > Agrilus mali. The sequence continues at coordinate 14,031,215 of CM055661.1, read as the reverse complement.
TATGTTAGTTATGTTAGGTATAGTATCCTGGTTTTCCATTTTAAAAAAGGAAATGAAAGTAATGTTCTCAATTAATAAAAATATAATCATTTCGATTTCTAGCTCCATTATTGATAAAAAAAACATAACGAATATGGTAACAATTATTGTAGGTATGTATATATTTAATTAAGTATTTGTATTCAAGAAGCCTAAGCACTAGTTTTGTACCTGTCACACTTTTTGTGGGACCATAAATAGAAAACTTTTCTGTATATCAATAGGTGTAGGAAATTAGGAAAATGAGTTCATTAAAAATGTAAAAAGTCACCATACAGTACATAAATTTGGTGGGTACGAACCTCAAGTTCTTATTTTGAACCAGTTTTCGAATTTTCCAAGTATTTTAGAACAATAATTTAACCTATTATGCTTCTCTTTGCTCCTGTTTATGTTTCCAATACGTTTCTAAGTATCTTTCCAGTTCTAGATATATGTATTTAATATGTTTTACATTCTATACAATCGTTCATTTCATTGAAATCCCCAAATCTTATTTACATTAATATTCGATTTTATCAAATTCATTTGAATCATTAAAGGTAATGAATGAGAAGTTTTCAGGGGATTCGAAAACATTCAAATATCTTGCAACGAGAAATTGATAACTAAAAAGTAACTAAAGAAATAATCAGTCACACTTTTTGGGCATAACAGATAGATATGTAAAATTGAGAAAATTGGTTTATCAGAAATGTGAAGAAAGGTTAGTTAATTATATAATCATCTTCACTGGGTCTTTAGTCCAAAGACTTATTGGATATCCACATTCACATCTGAGAACGGTCATCTAATCTAGGTCTCCCTCTGCTCCCATTAGTCTTGTTTGTGCTTCTAATACGTTTCTAGACGACTCTTCGTGTCTCAGGTATATATGATATATTTTATATTCATTACATTCATTAATTTCATTTAAATCCCAAAAAAAATATTACGACCATCGTTTTAATGAAATTTTAATCATCACACTAATATTATAAAGGCGAAAGCTTGTGAGTGTATATGTTTGTTACTTCTTCACGTCTAAACGGCTGGAGCGATTTTAATAAAATTTGAATTTAAAATGGAGTAAGCTGACATCCTGGATTAACACATAGGTTACGTTTTATTGCGGGAAAATATCTTATTCCAATGGGAAAATCGATGAAAATGAATTCGCGAAATATTATAAATGCGAAAGTAACTCTGTCTGTATGCTACAGAATCTCGCCTAAAATACTGAACCGATTTAAATGCAATTTGGTACAGAGATAGTCTAGAGCCTGAGAAAAGACATAGGCTACTTTTTAATGCGAAAAAAAGGGTTGTAAGGGGTTGAAATAGGAAAGTTTGTGCGGAAATTCCGTAATTTTTGAAGATAGAAGCTTGAAACTTATTTTTTTGGCTTTTGATTAGATTTAAATAAATACGACATTCAATGTTTGTAAAAATTTTACCTTAAAGGTGTAATGACGTCGGCCAAAAAGCTTATTATGTTTAAAAAGTAATAAAGGCTTTGTTTATTTGGATCAATAAAAGTAGTTGAATACTTAGCTATATAAACTATTTTAAACTATAATTAAACTTTATTAATCTATAATATTATAAATGCGAAAGTAACTCTGTCTGTCTGTGTGTTACGCAATCACGCCCAAACTACTGAACCGATTTAAATGAGAATTTGGTACAGAGATAGATAAGTAGATATAAAGCTATAGGCTTGAAACTGATTTTTTAGGCTTTTGATTAGATATAGGTAAATACGACATTTAAAGTTTGTAAAAATTTTACCCTAAAAGGGACAAAAATTAGAAATGAAGGTTTTGGTATATCTAATGACGTCGGAAAAAAGGCTTACGGCCCAAAAAATAAAAATAAAGAAGAAAAAAATTTTAAATTTTAAAGTTACTATTCCACGCGGACGAAGTCGCCGGCATAGACAGTTAATGATAAACGTTGAAAGAGAGGATTGGAGAATATCCAAGAATTTTGCAACGAGGAATTGGCAATTGATCCAATTACAAAGGTAACTAAAAGAAGATCACTCACATTTTTCATGGATCCGTGGAAAGAATACGATTAATTATATAAATAAGTGGCTATAAGAAATCTATAAAATTAGTTTATTAAAAATGTGATAAGAAAAAGTTCAGTGGGTTGTCAGTTCAAAGACTAGGTGGACTGTTGGACACGCATCTTAACTTAATTCTTATTCTAGTCCAATCGAATGTTACCAAAAATAAATCTAATTAATTCCTGTTTTTGCGTTTCTGATTCTCACGTTTCTAAGAAATATTTTAGATTTTTCATTTAAGTTTCCGAAACTTATTTCGATTAATCCTTGAGTTAATCAAATTTGAGTTACCCAAGATAAACAAGGAGAAAACCAGGGGACTGGGGAATATCCAAATATTTTGCAATATGGAATTGACAACTGATCCAACTGAAAAGTATTCATCTATTATTATTTTTTTAAATTAATTATCATATATTTAAAATTACAAATCCCCTTATTCCTAAATTATCCTTCCGACTATGCCCTTTGCGAACAGAAGCGGATTGAAATTGTTTCCTCCTCAGAAACTCTTAATTCTTTATTAAATTAATTAAAGTTGATACGATTAGGCATAAGGTGAACGATTTTTCAGAAGGAACGGTTAAACAAGTGAAACGTTTTGTGAAAAATTTCTACAAATGTAACTATTTAATGAACACTACTGACCAACAATTACTTCTGTCAGTCTATATCCTGTCAAAACTGTGGATTTACTGCGTGCTGATGAGATCCAACAATTTGTAATTTCTAAATTGCGATCCATATCTGACGATTTATACAGATTACTGACCAAAAACTTATTGTTTTACTCATCAGTTTTTTTCCATTAATTTTGTTTATCGATGTGATAGGTATGCTTAAATTGATCTAACGACGCGTAATAGAAAATATTATTAATTCACTTTTGGAAATTGGCAGAAGTGTTATAATGAGATACATATGTTTCAAGGTAAAATAAAAATTTGTTTGGGTGTCTGCTCCACTTGTACAGTTCAAAGAAATGTCATCTTCACAACAGGAATACAATTTATAATAGCGTGTGACACTGGACATGAGCCAGGTTTGTGAAATGAATATCTTGCACTGTTAATGCACGAGACGTAATGTAGCGTAGCGAATTCAATGTTTACACACTTTTCATAACGGATGGAACTAAAGTAAAATAGAGGCTAATGGAAATGATAATAATGTCAACTGCAAAAAAGGTATTTCATGATGAATTTCTTAGATAAAATAAGGTTTCTTTCGCGGATTTGACGACATTTAGCTTAAATTTCTATGTATAGTAGTAATATTTTAGGAAAAGCAGTAAAATTGACTTAATTGTTTCGTTGTTCGAAAACTTATAATATGTTCAAAGAATTTGTTCCAAAAGCTTGTGAAATTCAACCACGATAGGAATATAATGAAGTGGGTTGAATTAAGAACGAAACCGGTGGTGCTAATAAAAATTGGACGAACAAAAATGGAACTGTCTGTAGATAGCTACTTTCTGTTTTTCCAGCATTTCTATTCTCATTGATAACTCAGATTTAAACAAACTACACATAATCTCAAATTAATGAGGAAAATTTGTTGCTGTTGTCACCCTCGCCGGGAATCGAAGCATCAATTGATGTATTAAAACATACCAGTATTTATCTTCAATTGCATTTCTATTCTCTTTTCGGTTTTTTCCAACTATTATCCACCCATTCTCATTTAAATAAGAGGTTAATATGAAAGGAATTGTCCTTAGAAAACATTTTTCTATTCCTTTGTCAGTTTTATTTTGTTGTCTGACTCATCTCATCTGTCTTTTTCCCGCTATGACCCACCTTATTCCATTCTTTGAAAACAGGGTGAATAAGGAAAAATCGTTAATTCATTAATGTGAAACTACAGATAACCTCGAGAAGTACCCTACATACCTACCATATATGGAACCAACTACTAAATAAACAAATGTGTACGATCTTGCCATACAACGTTTCTTGTCATACAGAGCAATTACCCATGCACAATATCTTGTAATGTTTGATTCAATTAATTCATCTCCTACAAGCGCCAAAGGATGTCCATCACTATATAAAAAAACACTTTCTTCATTGCTTAATTTAAAATTGTGACCAATAAAACTTCATTTCTAGATCTTGATTTTAAAACGAAAACAAGAGATCTTTGTGAATAATAGGACTCTTATCTTGCTGAAACCCTACATATATCGAACTAATTATTAAATAAAAAAATTAACGGAACAAAATAATCATGATTTTATTACTTGATTAGTCAAGCAAATTTTTTCTAGTAAATAATACTAGAATTCTCATAAAATGTACTTGGTGGTATAAAACAATTTTTCATTCTTTCTAATAATTAGTATTAGAATAATCAAGCTAAATAAGTCTAGACTTTTTTTCTCTACCTCTCGATTATTTTATCGTGTCGTAAAGAAAAAAATACTAGAATGAGAATAGTTTAGTAAAATTAGTGATAAGAACTGTAAAAAATGTTTTCTAATCAAGTCAATTTTACTAGAATTCAATCTCAACACCGAACTTAGATTGACTAGACATTTCTAGTAAAATCTCCTTGAGCGTCTAGTCGTCCATATAATTGACAGTTTTTTTAGTCATGTTTGCTAGAATTCTAGCAATACTTTCATGATTGTTTTCTCCGTGAATGTACGATCTTGCCATACAACGTTTCTTGTCATACAGAGCAATTACCAATGCACAGTATCTTGTATTGTTTGATTCAATTCGTTTACTTTCTATGGGAGCCAAAGGATGTCCATCGCAAAAAAATAGATTCTCAAACGAAGACAAGAGTTCTTCGCCGATAGCAAAACTTTTGCCTTGGTGAAACCCTCCATACGTATATGAAATTAGCTGCTAAATACAGAAATATAATATTGTCATGGAAGGCATTTAGCCATACTTATTTCACAATGTCTTGCCATGCAAATTGTCTTGACATGTTTGGTTCTATTTTACTTCCTGAGTTTGCTAAAGTGATCCAAACCCCTTTTGTTTAATTTTTCCATTTCTCTATTTCATTCATTTTTGCTTCAGTGTGAGGCCAACTTTAAACTTATGCTGAAAGGCTACTTTCACAGTTACCTACGCACTCAGACGTCGAACGCAATTGCTACTAATCAACTGATTAGTGTTTGTTGTAACAATTACATATATTACGCACGACTTGCCGGGATCGTTTGCATACAATTAAAAAAACAAAAAAGAGGCGCGGCCAATAACAACGACGGCGACTTATTGTAGTATTATAGGTACGAAGAGAGTATTGTACGTATGTACATGCAGTGTACATGCCTACAAAGGATCCGAAATTAAATCCAAACGCGGTCGTAAAAATAGTACAACTTAACCCACTTTTTGTATCTATCAATGCAGTGCGGCACAAATCGCTAAATTTATGAAAACAAACTTTAACAACTAACCTAATTTTGTGCATCTTGCAGCTGTTAACGTACCAATATTATATGGTTGTTTAGTTGGTTGGAAATCATTCAAAAACTTTTCTGGGGTCGATAATATTTATAAGATGTGAATAAATACAAATGTTTAACAAAAGTGCCTACAAACTAGAATCAGTGACGATTCATAAGAGTAATATAGAAATGGGCACAGAACAGTAAAGTAGTTGCATAGTCAGCATATAAATAAATAGAAAAATAAAAATAAATATATTAAAAACAAATTATTTTCTTTAGCACAAAGTATTCCATTTTAGTAACAGTGTGACCTAAAAATATCTGGTTTTGCTACAGTTGCAATCAATAAATCAAAATATAATCAGTGTACAATTATGCCATGCACCTACACCTTTATGTCATTTAAAGAAACAAAACAAACAGTGGCGAATTTACCAGCAGGCTCAATAGGCTAGAGCCTAGGGCTGCACATTTTAGGGGGCGGCAAACTTTGCTCAAAAATTTTTATCTTCTACACATAAAAACACGAGGCTCAAAAAATCAACAAAAATTACAATATTTCAGTGCCATACAGTCAGGGCTGTAGCTAGAGTCGAATTTGCGGTAGGGCAGCATTGGTTACAGGTAGGGCGGAAGTAAAAAATTGATCATAATTGATCTGCCCTCGAAGCACGGGCTCCTAAATAAATCACCATGTATGTACATTCAATAGCTATTCGTAAACAAATAATTTCTGTGACAGAGCATGAGCATGTATCTAAGAACTATTAAATCTTCAATGATGAAGAACAAGCAAACAAGATGGTTGATCTTCCAAATTTGGATGTAGAGATCCACGTCTGAGTGAGAGTGAGGTAATCATGAATTGTTGTATAGGGTGATACGAGTAAATAGATACAACCAAAAATACCATTTAGATCATATTGTTTCTGCAAACTTTGTGCAATATCAGAAGGAATACTATGGCTAACATTATCAACATGTGTTGACCAACCTGTTGCCATGGACCTAGGAGTAGCGATTGTATTTTGTGCTTCCACCTGTTTTGAGCAGTGAGGTTCTTCATGGTCAATTTCCTCTTCAACTCTTCGTTTTTTTCCAAAGAAAGCCCGTATATCCATCGCTAAATCAATGAATCTTCAATTTACAGCAATAAAAATAACAATTGTAGGTATCGATTTTTGACTAAAACACTCTTTACCGTACAGTTCACTTAACCAAACTACAAACAATCATAAAAAATCTCTAGTTTATGTTTATTTTAGTTTAAAAAGGGATTCTCCGTACCATAGATTGCAATATAGCCCATATTGCAATATATGCTACGGGGAATCCCCTCTACATTACAGATATTATAATTAAATAGACCCATCGCTTCATGTGATGACGCTTCAAATGCCGTATATACACAGAACAAAGAATTATTATAATATGAAATGAATGTCACAAACTGTGGTATGTTCCGAAAAGTTTAGATATCTATCGCCACAATTTTTTTTATCTCAAAGTATGCACAAACAGTTTAATTATAATAATTTATCTTAGTTTTTGGTATTTTTAAAGTAGGGCATTGTAATTTCAAGGTAGGGCATTGCCCCACAATGCCCCCCCTAGCTACGGCCATGTATACAATATACTGAATACACTAACGTTTGTATATGAAAAATTACTAAACGCCTATTTATAAAATGTACTATTGTGATTTTGAATTTTAAAAATATTCCAATAGCGTTTAAGTATTACATTTTAAATTTAGTATTTTACCTATTTTTTAAATTAATTATTACCATAATTTTTTCTTTAGGTCCACCCACACTATTCAATTAATGTGTAATAAGTTTCACCACTTAAATATATCTATTTGAAGAGAAATGGGATCCGAAAAAAAATTGCTTAAAAATAACAATAACAAATTTTATATAAATGTGTAAAATTAATACCTTTCTATTGATATTTCTGATGATATTAACAACCTGTTTGAGTGTAGAATAAAAATTTAATAAATTTACACGTAAAAAATTGCATATTGTAGCACAGAATTTTATAAATATTATACATTTCTTAGAATGATGATAATTAAAAAAAAAACAATAATGATAATATTGTAATGACTAAAAACCGTAAATATTCATTCAACGAAAGTTCTTCTTAACATTCTTACATTTTTAATTCTAATGAATTCGTATCAGTGTTTGTTGATTAGTCTTATAAAAATATAATAGATACAATCATAAAGTTGCAATTTCATTGACAAAAAATTGATTGTGAATTAGGGTATAGAATTGCAGGTGTCAGTAGGGGCGGCAAATTTCGAATAGCCTACGAGCGGCAAATGTGTAAATCCGCCACTGAAAACAGTTATGTATGTGGTAACTTACCAACCAATAAGTAGTTGAAAATGCTCTTTCATTAAACATAATTGTACTTAATCTGTAACTTTAGTTCTATAATAGTTATTTTGTGAATAAACACAACATGGAAAGCTACATCTTACGAAACGTTTGCCACGTCCTTAAAAGGATAATTGGAATTGATTGTTATTGTTCAATAGAAGTTCAAGATATCAGTATTTAATAAGATGCAATATAAATGTATGTATCAATACTTTCTCTTTAATGTAATTTTAGAATTTCAAATAGCTATAACAGTATTTTTCTTGTAATTGCGGTATTTGAATGGGTTTGAGTCTTCATTAAGTGTTGCTCGAATCAATAAAACTGCGTATTTATCAAGATAATTATTATATAAGATTTTCCACGCTAATGATGAGAAATAAGCAAAAAGAACTATGGCCTTGAAATTTATTAGCTTTAACTGTATACTGGGGTCATTCCCAGTTCGTAACTTCCCACTTCGGGACGTACAACTATTATACCTGCATATTAAAAAACTAAATTTATATACCTACGAGCCTTAACACACTTGAATTGGACCAAATATCAGTTTGTCTGCAGGCTTCCGTGGTAAGCGTCGTCGAAAACAGTTTCAGACTTTCTGAAGAAGAGAGCGGCATGATTCTCGAAACGTCAAAACAAATAAATCGACTACGTGCGAACCAGCCCGGAAACCATTCGACAATTGGACCAAATATGTTAGTTATATAAAAAATAAAATAGAAATCTACAAAAGATTATGTATAAGGGAATGATAAGGCCACAACAACACTGACTTCGTTCGTATTATCCTTACATACCGTAACCTTGTGATGCTAAGGTATCAAACAAAATTATTTTTTGATTTTTTGATTAATAAGTCAAGATGAATAAAAAGACATTTATTGCATATCTCTGCTGGTTGGTTTCTGAGAAAAAAATGTAACTCACTAGGTAGAATATTTACGCGGTTCGAAATGAGATCACTTAAAATACTGAAGACCAGAGGATGCCGATTATATCAATTTAAATACTGGTTCGTCGTATTCCATCTAAAAAGGGATTAATATTAACTATAAAAATATAAACCCCATAAAATTTAAGATTGCATGTGCATGAGATAATGAATGTTGGCACGAGAAATATCTCCTTTACTTGTTTTAATGAATAAGAAAGTGATAAAACCGACAAAAGTACATATGTGTTGTGTAACTGAACCAATTTACGAAATATGGCGATAGATATGTATGCCTAAAAACAGAGACAATTTGTAAATAATAGATACCTAACGAGAGTCATAACTTATTAAAAGTAAACATGAAAATAATTTTTTTTGACCTACAAATGGAAATAGTCTGAAAATGTTCGTTAAAATTTCGGTCCGGAGATACGTCCACTAGGTAGCCTGAAAATGGTCACCCTGTATATCGTTCACAATAATTCACGTAGGCAATCTGTAAAGTTAAAGAACAACAGAAAACCTTAAGCAATCTAATTAAACATTATGCAAATGAAAACACACAGCAGTTTAAGGTTACAAAACTTTATTATAATTCACAATAATTATTTCGATACACTGTATCTTAAGAATGGTAACTTAAAACTACAGGTCAACAGAAATAAGGTGGCCCCTCAGACTTCGAGCAAACGGCGCAAAAGATAGAAAGAAAGCGCATTCGGAAGGAAAAAGATGCATTTTACCGCTTGGTGTTTGTACCGTGTTTCAAATCGGGCCCGTATTGTACAAGTAAATTCACCCCAGGGTGTCTTAATTGTATTAGTAATATTTACACGAAAAGTGGTAATGCACTTTAAATGAAACAGAATTCACATTTTGTATTTTAAATATGTAATATTATTTGAATGGGGTTAATTTAGTACCCAGTATTGTTATTTCTACAATCACTTCTTCCTCAGAATACTGATTTTAGTAAGTAATTAAATTAAATAATTACAGTTGTAAACGCACATCAATCTGTAAATAATAAATAAATAAATAAATAAATATTTCGGGGTATTCAGCTCAGCTATTATTGATATTAAAATATTTATAATAATAATAATAATAAACTAATAAACGAAACATTGCCTAATTAAGTTTATAGAATAAATATGTATTCCTAAGTGTTTCTTTTATTTGTCCGCTTTCCTTTAAGAGTGTCTCACCAATTATGAAAAGTATTTGCTAAAAGTTGCACGACCTTTTATAAACTAAATAAAATTTTAAATTAGGTGAAAATCATTATTAATTGTCCCTATTGTTGAAGTTTCTGATTTAATGTTTTTTTCTTATAATACGGGGCGAGTTTACATACAACGCTATGTGCTTCATCGAAGTAAGTACGAAGACTAAATGGACTGTCCCCACTACAATATCAGCTGTGTCCATCGCGCACCGGTGGGCGTTGAGATTGCAAGGGCCAAGCTATTTCTGTTGGCCTGTAATTACCATAGGTCCTATTATACTAACTAAGCTAAAGTAAGAAGTGGGGGTAAATATATCAAAAGATGTTTAGTAACGCTGACTTATTTATTTCAATTTGATCATTAAGAATACTGACTTTTTAATAAATTTATTAATTTAAAAATTTCCAATAATTTTAGTTTTCTACCTTTATGTTCGACATGTAGGATTTGAAAGTTGTCATAAAAAGTTATGATTGCAATTTAGTAGGTATATATTTACCTCCACTTCTTACTTTAGCTTAGTTAGTAAATAAAACCTATTGTAATTAGTTTTAAGTTACCATTCTTTCACCTGAAGAAGGTACAGTGTATCGAAATAATTATTGTGAATTATAATAAAGTTTTGTAACCTGTACTTCTGTGTGTGTTTATTTGCATTATGCAGAATAAAGCGCCTCTTCGATCTCATATTAATTAAACATTAAATATTAAAAGAAGATATCAATAAAAATAGTTTATTTAACACCAAGTTAACATTCAACAACGATCACTTAAGCTTAATAAGTAATTTATTTATTATTATATATAGCTGTTAAATGAAAGAAATCCAATACCCTTGTATTGTTGAAAAAAGATTTAAATGCTTTTAGGTGTTTAAGAATACCTATTTTTTACAGAGGGGGATTTTTTCACAAGGTTAAAAGTAAATTTAAATATTTTCGGTCCAAAGTATGCTTAAATTTAACCTATAACCTATGAATTTTTATTTATGATCCTATAAATGACTTATTGTACAATTAACAATTAAAATTTAGTTTGGTAAATAATCACAGAGCTTTACTTGAAACCTTAAATAAAAGTTTAAGCTTAAAAGTGAAACATACTTACATAGGTAAAGATATTTCACATCTGGACTTTTATTGAGGTGGAAAAATTACCTTTGGTTTTATTACATGAATTGAAATTTTTGCCATCAATAAAGTTGGTAAAGGAATTTATATGTATGCATATAATAAGTCAGCCAGCTACCTATTACAAATATTTCGGTAAGTATTTGTTATTACAGTGTCTATTTGACTTTATGAGGGGTAGATTAGGCCATCTCGACTATATTGACTTGTAGAGTTACAGCAATAAAATGTTATACCTGAGGGTAACACCTTGGGCTAATAAAAGGTGACTAAAGTACAATCCTTATATCTCTGCAACACTATTTGTGTATCAAAACGGCAAGAGATAAACCTACCCTGATGTATATTCAAATACTAATAGAGTTAGCATTCCCATGAACGATTTCAATTTTAGATGTTTATAAAGTGGAATTATTAGGACAGTTAACGAAAATAGACTCGATTTACTTTGTGTTGTATAAGATATTAAATTTATATGGAGAAAAAGTCCCTTAAAAAAGCCCTCGGAAGACACTATGAAAAGGACTCTTTGAAAATTGCCATCTAAGAAGAAAATCTTAGAAAAAATATTTTAATCGAGACCTTAGAACTTCTAATCTGAAGATTAGCTCGCTAACGAAAATAAGTAAGTTAATAATCAAACCAGTCAAATGCGAATTATGTATTACATAGCATTACAAATGTAATATAAATGTAATGGTATCAGGTAACATCTTTCTCAAGCTCCGGCAAAACTGCTGAATATCTAAATTACAATAATGCTACTGGTGATAGGAATATTTTGTTACTTGAATGCATGTATTGGTCTTGAAGACGGCTCATTTATTAAGTCAATTTTGTATTTTCTTATTTTTGTGTTCACTTAAAGTTTTTGTTTGATTTTTTTAGAACAGACTTTAATTATAAATAAAAATAACTCGCGAGTCGGCCCTCGTTTTTTTAGTGTTCCGTACATGTAACATGAATGAAAAAAAAATTATTGGTTGTTTTGGTCACAGTTGATAAAATAGGTACAATATAAATCGGCGTTTTCAGTATTTCTTGTTTAAATACAATAAATGGAGCAATATATATATATATATAAATTTCAAATTCCTAACTAATTTAGCGGCCCCCTATTCCGCTATTTTTAAAGATACAAAATAGTAAAAATTATATTTGTACTCTACTCGATGAGCTCTAAACAATGATATCTCATATGCCAAGGTAAAAACTTTTTTGCTCCTTTTGAAGTATGGGATCCCATATAAAAAATAATTTTTAAATAAATACTCGGTTTTGTGTCAACATTCTACATAATTTATCAATTTTTCAGGTCTATAACTCATTTCGATTAGGAGTTAGAAACCTGTAACAGTGTGACAGACAGGAGGACAGACAACAGAGTTACAGTAATAGGGTTTCGTGTTTTGCCCTTTGGGTACGATACCTTAAAAATGAAAAAATTATTCGGTCTGTATTTGTACATACAATTTTACAATTGATCAGAATTTTAAAAAAGAAAAGGAATAAAAATATGATCAATTGTTGTAGGCGTTACTTGTTGAAACTTCATATTTATAATAGAAAGCGAATAAAACGATGAAAAGTTTCAATTATAATTTTATTAATCACTACAATTGTTTCGCCAAACATTGGCTTCTTCAGGTGAAGATGAGTCTGATTAACGTTACAAATATCGGTTTATATATTAACGGTAAAGACTCAGTAAAGTGAGAAGTAAGTGGGGGAATTAAATTTGTGAAAACAAATTTAACAAAGGAGACCTATTAACTTCGATTTGATCATTAAGTAAAACATTTAATTTATTATATTTATTAATATGCAAACTTTCTGTTAAATTGAGTTTAATACTTTTGGGTAATTCTTTTAAAATCCTGAAATTATCATTAAAAGAGTGTATTTCAAGCAACAAATGTTCAGCGTAGGTAGAATCCATTTTTTTATTGATGTAGTTAAGTTTATGTTCACGAATCCTAAGAATGAAAGATCTCCCAGTTTGACCAACATAGACTTGATTGCAGTCTACATTCAAGTAAATAAACTCCAGATTTTGATGATTTATCAGTTTTATCTTTGTTATGTTTTATAAATTTAGATAAAGTATTGCTAGTTTTAAAAGAAGTAACTAGATTATGTGATTTTGACAGTATATGTCTTAATTTTAAAGAAATATCTCCTAAGTATATGTGATAGAACAATACTTATTTGAATTGATCTAATGTTTTTTATAGAATATTTTATTTAATGTTCACCTGAAGAAGCCAATGTTTGGCGAAACAATTGTTGTGATATATAAACTTATAATTGAAACTTTTCATCGTTTTATTCGCTTTCTATTTTAAATAGGAATATGTTTTATTAACATAAAGAGAATTGATATATATATAATTACTCGTAAATATGAATGAAAATATTTTCTAAAAACATTGAATGTGTTTCAAAAATACAATATCTTTGAATTTTTAGAAATACTGTAAACTGACGTCACAATTCAGTACCTAACAGTTTTAGTCTTGTATCTTATTACATTTTTTTTTTTGGGATATTCAAGTACCTTTTTACGAATCAATTTTTACCGTTTTAGTGATCTAGGGAATCAATTTGGGCATCGAAGGTGGCTATTTTTTCGGGATAGATCTTTCCTGTGGCAGGGGATGATTTTTGTAAACGAGAACGTTTTTTTTTAATCAATACATAACTTATGTAACATAATCAATTTCATTTTCACTTGATAAAGCTAAATTATTTTGAAATTATCTCTAATTACTACTCACAGTTCGTTTCCTAGAAAGCATCCACCTACTCAATAATATCCATATTCTTATATGTATATGTATATTTTAAGTTAATACATAACAGTATGAAATGTTGGAAAACTTTATTTTATCTTTAACGAAAAGAGCAGTGTCAAATAGATTTTAACTTCATCGATAACTCTTCATCACCTTTACATTTATTTGCATACTATATCGCCATTAATGCTGTATAATAGGCGTTTTTTTTTAATAAATTATAAATTATATTCTCTTGAATATTAATCAATATATTACACGCCAATAGATTATCTCTAATTAATAAATAATAATAATCTAAAATTATAATAAGTTAGTTCAGTTCCATGTTGCTATAATATGATGAGTAAGTGGGAGCTTTTGAGTCTTACCTAATTGAAAATAATGTCTTTGTTGGTGCGCAGTTCAGAACAATTTCTTTTCTTAGAAAAGAGAACATCTAGTAGGCACGGTATTTCCTATGGTTAAAAGATTGTACTTGAAATAGGCATTTGTTTTGGTACCTACTTTTATTAGGGTCCTTCGGCAGGCATTTGTACCAGATGCATCTACCCTGCAATTTAGTCACTAACATTAATCTAAGGTCAAATAACCCACTAACCACTCTTCCACCCCCGGCATCCTCCCTTTGTATCTTTGCAGTTGTAAGTATCAGTCATCATAAGAAAGTTGTTGTTCGTAGTTCCATAAAAATAGTAATCGTAAAAGAAAATATCGGCAATCTTGTAACAGTAATTTTAAATGTTAGTTAAGTGTACATATTATTAATAAAAAAGCATAAAAAATTCACACCAGTCGTTAGTATTTGCTCGTTCCTAAAAAGTGCAGATTTGAATTAAATTACCGTTCGCTGTTCCACAATAAAAAATATCGACTTCGGCAAATTAAGTTTTTCCGAAGAGGGTTAAGTGTTCCTTAGAAGAAGCTAGGCAAGCAACACACCCGCAACACTCACCAGTCTTGTTATGTAATTTTTTTCTGTTTTTAGAAACGCGAATATACAAATAATAACACATGGTTTATGTATACCTATAATTGGCATATTTATATATTATTATTCATGCAAAGATGTTTTAAACATACGAAAACGTAAAATTACTTTCTTTACCAAGTTCTATTTGTTACTTGTTACGTAATCACATGGTGCTGGAGTTAGAATCAAGAATTAAGCGGTCTTCTCTTGAAAAATCAAGATTATACTATACCAAGAATAAGGTTCTTATGGTATATAAAATCCAGTACAAACACGTCTTTTCAATACTGTTTACTCAAGATCACGAGTATCCCTTTTCTCTCAAATCATCATGATCACTTTAAAAGCTATATAGGCTAGCCAGAGAAGGGCGGGGGGGGGGGGTTGGCCTTCCCTAAGCTGCTGATTTTATTTTTTTAAGTTTAAACTGCCCCCCCTCTCTTTCTGAGACAAAAACGTGGCCACAAACCCAACGTAACTTAAGAACGTTCCCAAAGAGCAGTTGTGCTCGTTAAAAAATTGTCCCTTTGTAAACTACCATGACTACAATAAAAAATAGTTGAGATACAGTACATTCTTTCGCCTCCGCTCACATGTGCAGAACTACAAAAATTATTCCATTGCGGCGTTTTTCAGATCTGGCAGCATTGTATTTTTACTGTGCTTGAGATACGCGTTGTTTATGTAGAGAAAAAAATATGTTACTAGTATTTTATGTTAATTCAAAGTTTATGATGTTAATATGCTACTTATTTATAATAAATACGAATTAATATTTTACTTGTTATAAAAATTAGCTCATTTTTAATATTTTTTATAACAAAACCAATACCGCTTGTCATAGTGATTTTTACAGAAAGATATTCGTTATATCTTTAATTAATAGTTCTCAGTTTTTTAAAACTAATGTAAGAAAATTACTATTATTATTTAATAAAACATTCGCTTTAACATTGATCGAAATAGGGTCCCCATGTTAAATATGCAAATTTTAATAGTAAATATTTAGAAATTGATTGAAAAAAATTCCTACGTATAAAGGACACTTATAAGTATGTGTATTTTATGTTTCAAAAGAATCGTAAGAAAATTGATTTTTTTAGGAACGTCCTCAAAGTACTTTTGATTTCTCTCCTGTTTTTCTTGTTTTCAATTTGCATCGTGTATTTTTTGGTCTTCCTATTTGCCCCCCCCCCTCCCCCATCAATGAAATCCTGGCTACGCCCATGGAAAACTACCTACGTTTAATCAACGACTTCCTAAGAGGGCTTTTCCTTTTACATAAATAAAATTTTTTAATCGAAGTTGGATATAATTTGGAAAACAGAAAGCCCAAATTATTGAAAACAAACTGATGAGGTTTCAATTTGAATCTCCACATTAATTAAACTAAATTAAATTTATTGCGAACAGCACAGATTTTTTAGTTACAAAATTTTGCTATAAAAAATTCACCACATAAAGACTTAGTATTATATGATTACTGTATGTCTTCACCTGAAGAAGCCACAATGTGGTGAAACGATCGTAGCGATCAATAAATTTCGTTTTGAAACTTAAGTTGCGTTTAATTTTACTTGGTTATTGTATCACGAAATTTCAACAAGTAGATGCCTCAATAATTATTATCTAAGTATTAAAAATATTGAGACTTAATAGAAATTAAGATTTCTTTGGGCAAGCCTAAAATAGGTATCAAAATCACATATATTATGTACAAGGATAACTCAAGAATAAGGCAATATTCGATTTTCCATTATTTTTGGATAACAAGAAAATTTTTTTTGGCAGCTTTATAATAACATTACGTAGGTTAATTATTGTTAGTACTTTACTACTTAAGTAGTGGTGTAAAAATTTAAGAAAACATGTAGGTAGACATATTATGAAGGTTAAAAATTCTAATTTTAATATAAATGCATTTTAAATACTCTTAACAGTGTGGTTTGTATATTGTAGGTAATCATTATCAAAATTAAGATGTGTTGTATGAAAAAAATGTACTAATCTAACATGTTAAAATGGCTGTAACTACGTGCTAAACATGCTGATTTAAATTTACTTTGAAAAGCAATATTTATTTGTTCATGTTTCTTTTAGTTTGTTGTAATCTTAATAACTGTTAACTGATTGTTTTTTAAATTTTGCACTAGTTAATTTACTAGGTCATAATTACTGTTTTCGACTACCTACTTAAATTATTGTTACTTAATTTTAAAACCGCAACGACTGAGTTGCTTAAAGTTACCAGAAATAATGCTATCTAAGTAGGTATTAGCCGATAAGTTAAAATAAGAATTATTTATATTTGAACTGATTCTTTTTAAAATCGAAATTACGTTAATCACACTAATATTATAAAGGTGAGAGTTTGTGAGTGTGTATGTTTGTTACTTCTTCACGTCTAAACAGCTTGAGCGATTTTAATAAAATTTGGTACAGAGATAGTCTAGAGCCTGAGAAAGGACATAGGCTACTTTTTAATGCGAATAAAGGGTTGTAAGGGGTTGAAATAGCAAAGTTTGTGTGGAAATTGCGTTATTTCTAAAGATAGAAACTTATTTTTTAGGCTTTTGATTAGATATTAAGTGTAAAAAGTTATAGAGGTTTTGTTTATTTGGATCAATAAAAGTATTTGAATACTAAGCTATATAAACTATTTTAAACTATAATTAAACTATAATAATAATGTATAATATTATAAATGCGAAAGTAACTCTCTCTGTCTGTGTGTTACGCAATCACGCCCAAACTACTGAACCGATTTAAACGAAGGGGGCAAAAATAAGGAATGAAAGTTTTTGTGTAATGACGTCGGCAAAAAGGCTTACGGCCCAGAAAATAAAAATATAGAAGAAAAAAATTTTAAATGCCGCCGAAAGTCACTATTCCACGCGGACGAAGTCGTGGGCATACCTAGTAAAGAATGCTGATTAAAGTTTCCAGAGAATTTTAATAAAAACAACTTGACATTATTAAACATAGCGTACAGTGGCGTAGCCTAAGTTAGTCCATGGAGGAAGGGGTAGATATCAAAACATCAAACTCGTATAACCCACGAAACATATATTAAAAAGGGTCCATAATCACTTCGAAACCTGCAACATAATTGTTATTAACTCACACATATTTAATTCGCAGTTCGGTACCTACGACATATACAGGGTTTTTCAAGTTGATGGGCTATTAGAAGTATATGAATTAGTAGAAGGAATTCAATTCTGAAACTTGGGCTCATTTGGTTATTGTTTATGCCGCTTCTTTTAAAAATATTTTCAAGTTCGATTTACATCCGGTTATACCGGAAGTCGATACCAACTTTGTTAATTTAAATGGAATGGTATATTTTTCACGCTGAATTCGAATAAAACGTGTAATTCTAAGGTAAGTTTGATAACCAACTTGTACACCTATGACGATCGGTTTCTGAGTTAATTTAATTTATAGAAAAAAAATCGCTACCGCAACCCAAATTATAAAACATCATAACTTCCACAAAATACGACTTAGAGTGTTGAAATTTTTACTAGTAATAGCTGAATATTAGTGCTAACGCCTTGACAAAATTGAATTAAATAATTTATACAGGGCGTTCAAAATAAAATTCTAAAATTGAAAAATTTCAAATACGAATAACCTCGTTTTTTCAAATGGCACCTACTATTTTTTATTTTTTTCAATCGATTCCTTTTTTTATCCTCTTTCGATCTATATGGATACTTCCTATTTTAAGTAATAATTCAAAATTATTCCAAAATGTTCAAATAAAATAGGAAGTATCCATATAGATCGAAAGAGGATAAAAAAAAATCGATTGAAAAAATAAAAAATAGTAGGTGCCATTTGAAAAAACGAAGTAATTCGTGTTTGAAGTTTTTCAATTTTAGAATTTTATTTTGAACACCCTGTATAAATTATTTAATTCAATTTTGTCAAGGAGTTAGCACTAATATTCAGCTATTACTAGTAAAAATTTGAACACTCTAAGTCGTATTTTGTGGAAGTTATGATTTTTTATAATTTGGGTTGCGGTAGCGATTTTTTTTCTATAAATTAAATTAACTCAGAAACCGATCGTCATAGGTGTACAAGTTGGTTATCAAACTTACCTTAGAATTACACGTTTTATTCGAATTCAGCGTAAAAAATATACCATTCCATTTAAAATATTTTTAAAAGAAGCGGCATAAACAATAACCAAATGAGCCCAAGTTTCAGAATTGAATTCCTTCTACTAATTCATATACTTCTAATAGCCCATCAACTTGAAAAACCCTGTATACCTATATTACATAATTTAATTTATGTAGATACTTATATACTATTATACCTATAAGTCCTAATGCACTTCAATTCGGCTAAACTTGTCAATAGGTAATTAAAAGTAACTTGGAAATTTATAAAACAAGAAAGTTGAATACAGTATAACATTATGTATAAGGGAATGACAAGATCACGATAACTATCACTTTGTTCATGTTGTTTTTACATACCGTAACTTTGTGATCCTAAGGAATCAAACAAAATCTTTCTCTGACTAATAAGTCAAGGTGAATAAAAAAAAGGAAATGTCATCCGACTTAAGAATGCAAATAGACTGAAAACATTTGTTAAAATTTAATTTTAAAACGAAATTCCAATTTCAGTCTGGAGATACGTCTGGGGGTAGGCTGAAAATGATCGTCCTATATATTGTTACAATCGCAATACGTTTTTTTCATTTTAAAATAAGTCAAACTTTTTATTATTAATTTTAGGAAAAAAATTATTCTTCATGATAAATTTTGCAAAGCCTAAAACCGAAAATGTGACTATCAGATATGTGGTATACGAGTTTTGTCAAAAAATATGAATAAATTACCTACTTTTATTTTTGAAATATGAAAGACAGTTATCAAAAAACCACTTGTTTCTAATGACGTTTTACATCAACATACCAATTTTGAATAAGATATTCCTACTTTAACAAATCTAACTGGCAATTTTGGATTTATTTAAAAAAACTTAAGTTACACAGTATCTGTTTATTACTTTTGTAAAATAAATTTTAATTTTTTATATTTAAAATTGCCTCCAAAAAACTAATTCTCTAACTTGATGCTTTCCATCCCTTATTATTTTCCGTTTCCATTGACTTAAATTTAAAAATTGTTTAGAAAAGAATATTTTTTTATCGTATATGACTGTGATATGGAAGAATATAAACAAAAGTTAAAACAGTTTTTAAATAAAAATTCTGATTTCATTTTAAATTTACCTATTGTTTTTGAAAGATAAACATACTTATTACGTTGTTGTTATGTCAAAAAATTATTATTATAATTGTATTTTTCAATTATCTTGTATGTTCTTTGCCTGTGTTTTCACTTTATAGTAAAAAAGTTGTTTCCATATGCACATCTGGAAGACATAAATAATAAGGCACATAAATTTTTCTCATGACCAATTGGCTTCTTAAAATTTAAGTTGCTTAATAATTCCGTTGTTTTATGAAATATTATTTTTAGTATTTTATAAAATTATTTTTCTTTTTAATTGGAATTAGTTACAGTTAAAGTTTACTTACGTCTACATTTTGTATCTACCTATTTTATTTTTACTTATTGAATCAATAAGTCAAATCAGTCCAATCAATCAAACATATAGGTATTTTATAACGTAAGTAGGTAAATGATTTTGTAACGTGACGGTTGTGGCATATGTTTAAATAAAATTCTATTAATATTTAATACATTATTTCGCGTTTTTGATCACAAGATTATCAGTGTTTCCTCATTTACCGCTGTCATTTGATAACTTATTGAGTAGGTACAATTTATTTACTTATTTTATTTGTAATAAAAAAGAAACCACTTGTTACCACTTCATGATATAAGTATGTACATAACGATGACTATATACCTTTTCAATGATATCAATATAGATCTAGATATCTTTGAATTAATTTTATAAAAACGTCATAAGGAACTTGGAAAACCTAACAAGGTTATTAATATCAATATGTGTATCAAGAAATTGCTATTTGGCACTTCTATAGTGGCGCACTTTAAATTATCATTTATTTTTCAGTAAATAATTCATTTAATAATTTTATAAAAAAATGTTTTGTATGATTTTAAAATATCTGTCTATTGAATTTTACCTATTAATAGGCACATGTTAATATGGTCTCGAGACGATATGAAAATGTTTTGTGTATTGTTCCATCTCATTGTTTTGTTTGGAAATATCTTTGTCTTGACTTTTGAAGAAAAAAATCAAAACCTTTTTTATTTAAAAAACATGATCTCTTGTATTTATTAAAGACGACTTATTGAATGCCTAAACTACAAATTAATAAAATACAAAATTACAATGTCGTATTTATTTATATATTTATTCACCACCAGGTACAAAATCATACATAGCCACTTAAAATAAAGTAGACTAATGCCTACTGGAGATAACAAATTACCCGTACGTAGGCCCGTATATTAATATAATAATAACAAACTAAACAAAAACTTATGTTAGAACTAAAATTAAAATACAAATTTTTATTACAATTATTATGTAAAGAAATATTATAAATAAATATAAATAATTTTAAATATGCTTTTTTGAAGGGATATAAGAGGTGATAGTGCAGAGTTATAGGCACTGCCCCAGGCTAGTATATCATACGTTGCAATGCTGTTAAATAGACCATGATAAATATGAAGTAGTCATTTTAAATTTAATAATATTTTTAACATAGCAAAGATGAAAGAAAGGTAACTAAGTTGTGAACTTTCAAATTCAAACAGTTATCAATGAGTATGCCTAGGTATTTAGTATTATCCACTTGAGCAAGAGGTACTCCATTTATTTTTAATGTAAAGTTTTGAGGTTTAGAATATAAATAATTTGAGAAAGAAATGTGTACAGTTTTATCAATATTCAGAGTTAACTCATTATCTGTTAACCACTTGTAAATTTTGTTAATTAATATGTTCATAGTATGTGTAAGTAAGTTCCCAAGTTTTGTCTGAACAGTACAGGACAGTATCATCAGCAAAAGCAATAATACTGTGACGTGTTCGGTCACAGAAAACACAATTAACAAAACAAAACAACGAGTTTATTTAATTACTAAAATTAATTTGACTACACTACAGTTATGAACAAGTCCGCACAATTTATTTCACTAAAAGTCACTTTTTAATCGCCGTTCCGGTAGACACTATTTATCGCTCTCTATGAACACTATCGCCTCTATGGTTCGCCAGTATCGCCTATCGATCGCTTTGCATCAGCTGTTACTGTAAACTGTCAACTAACTCGGTGTGAGCGTCTCGTCCGCTTTTATAGTCTTCTCAGCCTTTTTCTAGGGTATTCTACAGCCGTCTAGTATTTCAATTGTTTTCCCATTGATCTTTGCTGGTGTTTTCTAGATGTATCAGGAAAGCCGAGAATATTCCTTATGTAATCAGGGAAGATGTTCATTAATTATGTTCACACCAACTTAATTGGCAAGTACTCGTAACAATACTAACACCAGAAAAATGATCAAACATATATCATTGACAACTAAAAATAGTAAAGGTCCCAGAATCGTACCCTGAGAAACGCCAATATTTAAAGTGCTAGTATAACTAATTGCGTTATTTATTTTTACAGCCTGTTGTCTATTTAATAAGTAGCTTTTAATCAAATTTAGTGCCTTGCCTCTAATTCCATATAATTCAAGCTTTTTCAATAAGATAGAATGGTTAACAGTGTCGAACGCCCTCGCTAAGTCAAGAAAAGTACCTAATACTGGCTGACTCATGTCTAAAAAACTGTAAAAGAAATCAGTTAACGTCACAATGGCTTCCTTCGTACCAACTCCTTTCCTAAACCCAAATTGTATTGTTGACAATATTAATTTAGCTCGATTTTATGACAAAATAGTAGTAAGTAGGTAATTTAAGAACGACTTAACCACCAAATGGTACTAACAAAATTGTTTTGTGTTCTTATAAAAGCTAAATGAGTTTAAGAAATTTATAGTCTATAAACGTCCATAAAGTATTTGTTTTATTAAAATACACAATAAACTACATTTTCCTATAGGAGGCACGACTTAAGCAGTCTTTTACTCTATTTACAGACTTTTTACATAAATGATAAAAAAATGTATAATTCGACACTGAAAATGTCATTTTCAAACTTAAGCCTTTCACCAAACATACCACTTCGTAGACATTATCTACAATATTTAGACAAGCACATTTCCAATAAAACACATACTGTATGTGAGTATAAAATTTCACCTACGCTTGTTGTACTTATACAGCGTAATGATAAAATTGACAAATTCTCATAGTGGGCAATTTTTGGAAAAACGCCGAAACAGGTCGATTTTGGTATCAATGAAGACATCTTTTAAGATGTTTCAGTGCAATGCAGGGTGACCCAGAAAAGCTGGACGGCCAATATTGTTTTTCTCTTATGCAACACCCTGTAAATTCTTCCATATTCGGATAAAGGTTTTTTTTTTTCGAAACAAATGCAACCAATTAACAAAATTTAACGTAATCAAATGTTCAAATTGTCTCCCACCAACAATCTGACACTAGTCGGTGTGAATACAACCACTTTGCACATTTCTAGGCTGATTCTTTCCATTTCAGCACGAATTCTCAGTTGTAAGTCTGCCAAATTGTTCGGTCAATTGAAATAAACCTTAGATTTTAAATAACCCCAAAAAAAAATCCAGAGGACTTAAATAAGAGGAACCTGGGGCTAGTCCGGAAATCCTCTCCGCCCGACCCATCTTTCAGGAAATGTGTACGACAAAGGGATGTGGAGCTCCATCTTGTTGACATCAAATATTTTCATGAATATACCCCTGTTGTATGCATCATTGGGGAACAAAACTGCTACATTTACAGAAGAAGAGGTATCCCAAAGTCAGTGTCGAGATTAATTAAATGTATGATTGGGAATTATAGGAAGGCCATTTTTAGGTCCCTATTTTTTTGAAGAAAATCTCAATGCTGCTAGATGTTTAGATTTTCTGCGTTTTGAGTTGGTACCGGCTCTAGCAGTTGTGTTCCCCAACACTGCATACGACGATTTACCCTACAAAAATATTTGGTTTCAACAAGATAGAGCTCCAATTCACTTTTGCGTAGACCGTAGAGGTTCAGCAATATCTTGATGATACATTTCCTGGAGGATGGATAGGGGAGAAAGAAGTGACTTGAGTCCTCCGGATTTTTTCTATGGGTTTATTTAAAATCTGAGATTTTTTAACCGACCAAAAAATTTAGCAACAAGTTAAAATTCGTGCTAAAATGGAAAGAATCAGCCCAGAAATTATTGGGAGAAGTGTGAATAGTGATTACAGTCGCGCGAGCCAGTGCCAAATTGTTGGTGGGACTAAATTTTAACCTTTACGTTATTATGTTAATTATTTGCATTTGTTTCGTTTCCAAGTACAATTTATTTTATGAATAACTAGCTATGCCCGCGACTTCGTCCGCGTGGAATAGTGACTTTCGGCAGCATTTAAAATTTTTTTCTTCTATATTTTTATGTTTTGGGCCGTAAGCCTTTTTGCCGACGTCATTACACAAAAACTTTCATTCCTTATTTTTGCCCCCTTTAGGGTAAAATTTTTACAAACTTTAAATGTATTTATATCTTATCAAAAGCGTAAAAGACAAGTTTCAAGCCTCTAGCTTTATATCTACTTATCTATCTCTGTACTAAATTCTCATTTAAATCGGTTCAGTAGTTTGGGCGTAATTGCGTAACACACAGACAGACAGAGTTACTTTCGCATTTATAATATTTTCGATTAATATAGTTTAATTATAGTTTAAAATAGTTTATATAGCTTAGTATTCAACTACTTTTATTGATCCAAATAAACAAATCCTCTATAACTTTTTACACTTAATATTTTAATTTTCTGGGCCGTAAGCTTTTTGGACGACGTCATTACACAAAAACTTTCAACGGCTAATTTTATCCTCTTTAGGGTAAAATTTTTACAAACTTTGAATGTATTTATTTATATCTAATCAAAAGCCTAAAAAATCTTTAAAAATTACGGAATTTCCGCGCAAACTTTCCTATTTCAACCCCTTACAACCCTTTTTCCCACTAAAAAGTAGCCCATGTCCTTTCTCAGGCTCTAGACTATCTCTGTACCAAATTTCATTTAAATCGGTTTAGTATTTTAGGCGAGATTGTGTAGCATACAGACAGAGTTACTTTCGCATTTATAAAATTCCGCGAATTCATTTTCATCGATTTTCCCATGGGAATAAGATATTTTCCCGTAGTAAAACGTAGCCTATGTGTTAATCCAGGGTGTCAGCTAACTCCATACCAAATTTTATTAAAATCGCTCCAGCCGTTTAGACGTGATGAAGTAACAAACATACACACACACTCACAAACTTTCGCCTTTATAATATTAGTGTGATTAAGTACATTAAATAATTTTTTGAAATAAATATTGATATCTCGTTGTTTTTTGAAATAGATCCGGCAAACATTACCATCACGGTACCCGAATATAGAAAAATATACAGTGTTCCACAAGAAAGAAAAATATTTGCCGTCCAATTATTCTGGATCACCCTGCATACAACTGAGTCATCTTAAAAGATGTCCATCTTGATACCAAAATCGCTTATTAAAAATGAACATGAATTTAGTTCAAAACTTTATCATCATTCTGTATAAACACACCTAATTATGCAAAGTTGTGTTATTTGTAAGGCGGAAATTCTACACCTTATTATTTTATTCCAATGTCACAGAGGTGAATTAATAAACGTAACCTTTCCACCCTATGATCATCAGAGGAATGATGTAAAATGTATAAAGTTGAGTTTCATATTACCAACATATGCGTGTAGTGTAGAAATATACTTAATACATGAATAATAAGACTATACGATGTCATAATCAAAACCATTTCAACGTAAAATGTAAATAAATGTAGATAACATATATAGGTATTTATTATGCATTTATTTAATATATAGTACCTAACCAAATGGTGTAAATTGAAGGTGGCAAAAGATTGCAATTGCCACCCCCAAAACTGCTTAACCTAGTATTTTCCCTATTCAGTAACCTGAAGTAAAATATTCTCATCAAGTTTAACAGTTTAAAATGCGTTTTTCAAAATTTCCCTGCGGGATTCGTCGGACTCTACTTGGTTTTCATCGTGTTCCTTCGAGATTTCTTCTCTACTAGAGTATTAGTGGGAATTTTGGAAAATAAGCCTTGATATTGATCTTGGTCTTGCTAAATGTGCAATATCAAGACTACCCTATGTCCAAAAAGTTGACTCAACAATTTTGGAATTTAAAAGAAAAAAAGTATGTGCCAAAATGTGCCCGAAATGTGCTATTATGTGCTACGTAAAAAAATATACAAAAAACTTAGCCTTTGTGACTAGGTCCTTTTTATGATGTTTAGTTAGCTCCGCAAATTAACTTTATCAAAACTAAACTTATAGTGCTGTAATGTGCCCGCAATGTGCTGTTATGTGCCAATGTTAAAAAAATATTTGAATAAAAAGTTTAGATTTTTCGTAAAATGTTAAGTCTTCATTAATACTTTCTCGAAGCATCGATAAATGTGGTACGATGAAATAGCATAATAATATGCTTAACATAGTATTCACATATTGTTCATGAAACATCACCATACATTCTTTTACATGCTATGCAACACATTTTGTATTAGGTAAGTACCTGTACTTTTCGTTAGTTTACGATTGAATAGAATGTATTGTACACTATAAAATTCGTATTATTATTAATATTATCAATACAAAGTGTTATTGAACTTTTTTTTATTGTTAATAGTAACTTTTTATATTTAATGATAGTTTTCTATTAGTGTAGGGAATAAACTTTTCATATGGTACCGTTTTTTAGTGTTATCACAACACATAGACAAAGAGACTGAAATTTTTGCTCATTTATGTATATATATCTTTAAATAGAATATTAGTAATTATTAAGTAATAAATATATATTCTTATAAAACAATATGAAAATACTTATGTAGTCAAGTCATTTCCCTATTCTCGTCAAAGTAAAATTTCCATTTTTCTTCGTAATAACTTTACTAGTAGAGAAAGTATTAATAATGACAGCATTTTACAAAAAATCTAAACTTTTTATTCAAATATTTTTTTTTACATTGGTACATTACAGTACTATAAGTTTAGTTTTGATAAAGTTAATTTTCAAAGCTAGCTAAATATCACAAAATAGATGTCTCAATAAAAATTCAATTTTTCAAGTAAATATTTTCTTTTAAATGACACATGATAGCACATTTTAAGCACATTACAACACAATGGGTTTGATTTTAATGCAGTGATGTTGTGGAGCTAACTAAACATCATAAGAAGGGCCTAGTGATAAAGGTTAAATTTTTTGAATAATTTTTTTTTACGTAGCACAATAGCACATTTCGGGGACATTTTGGCACATAGTTTTTTTTTTTAATTCCAAAATTGTCGAGTCAACTTTATGGACATGACTTCCCTTTAAACTGAAATACCCATACCTAGTCGAAGCAGACGCCCTCGAAGCGATGTTAAATCTACAACACCTACCTTATTCTTTTAGTTTAATGTTCTAGTTAATTAGTGATTCTGAATTTCTGTAAAAACAGTACCTAGTAAATGCTAATTATTTTTCTTTAATTAATTAAAAGTTACTGAAAACTCCTTCTATACCTATCATTATTAGATATGTAAATACATATGTATGAATAAAATAGTGTATAATGATTAAGAACAAGTTACTTTTGCGTTACTAACATCCCTTAAGGATGTACATGCAAAGATAATGGCACGTCTTATAATACAGACCATTAAAACTATTATTACTATGTATGAATGAACACTCGTTTCAAACACTTTGCGTATCAACAGCCTGGATTCATGACTGTAAATATACTGTATATAACATTTACGTGCATATGTGCGATAGGAACGGAAGCAGGTGTTTAAATTTAGATTATAACTTGCAGCAAAATTGTCTCCTCTGCCAAATGGTTGCAAACGTAAATCTAATAAAATGGTCAAGACAGGCTGATTCATCTTTATATCCTATATCATTCATTAAAATATAAATGGAACAGTCTTCAATGAACTTCCAAGTAAACCATGCCAATTTTGATTGGTTTTTAGTTTCGAGCTTATATGTCTGAGTCTCATAATAGCCCTCATGCTATGCCTTTACAAAAGTAATAAAAATGGAGATTAATTTTAAAAATATCAGTTATTTCAAAACATCATAAGCCTGAAATTCGCAAGAACATCAAGGGGCGGAGCTTATGCCAAGCATTTACTTAACAGATGATGACGCCTTTGCGCATTCCAAGATCAAGACTCATGAGATTCTAAAGTACCCTTATCCATTGTACATGACATTCCTACACCGATATATTTTGAGCATTGATCCCGAATGACATTTTTTGATGTGAAACATCTATAGGCGCAGGTAAACCGGATTGTTGGCGTGGCGATCATGCCGACGCTAATTATGATTGTTGTGTACATTTCACCTAATAAAAAAATGAATGCTATTTCATTTTTACATGAGAAATTATTTCCGTACAGTCACAGAGGTTCAATAATTTTTAAAACCAATAAAGATAAACTACCATTGATTTTAGCTGGAGATTTTAATGTAAATTTTGCTAATGATGAATCAATGCCATTAATTATGTTCCTCCAAAAAGAATTTCAATTGCAAATTAACAACAATCCAAGAGAACCTACTACCAGATATGCAACAACAACAACAATAGATGCTGTATTTATTAGATGTCTTGATAATGTTATGTCCAATATTTCTGTAACATACTTCAGTTATTCTCGACCAATTATCACAGTAATGCTGTCAGAGGCAACATCGAATATAACTATTACTGAAGTAACCGATTAAAATAAATGAGTTTTCGCAATTTGAAATAAATTTTTGAATTTTTAATTTTTGTATTTAATAAAAATAAATGTTTATTAAACAAATAGTCATCATTATGTGGAAGACATTCGTAATATTTAATTTTTTCATTATGCCATATTTAGTTCCTGTCGTAATACAGTCGAACCTGGGTAAGCGAGACTCCAAGGGACCCGAATTTTGTTTTCGCTTATAAAGGTTTCTCACTAAAGCAGTTTGTCACTTAGGAAGGTTTGGGAGTAGTTATTCTCACTTATAGAGGTTAACAAAAGTCGAGAAACATGGTGCTAATTAAGAATTGTAATTCCATCGAAAACAATGACGCTTTGGCTTTCTTTGTTTTCAAACAAGGATATTGTTTGGCTCTAAGTACCTAGAGTTGCGAGTTTTGAGATGTCTATTGAAATATTATTGTAAATAGTCTCGCTTACAGAGGTCTAAAGTAAAAAACTGTCACTTACAGAGGTCTAGATGTGAAAAATTACTCTCTCTAAAAGAATCCCCATACAATTTTAATAATAAAGTAAAAACGAAAATATAATGTAATAAATAATGTTCACAATAAAAGAAAAACATGATACATATTTATTTGTTCCGTGATGGACCACGAAAATCTATATTTTGCAGTAAATACCTAAGAATAAATAATAAGCATTAAGCATGTCAAAATAAACAAAATAACCAATACACTGCTCAAACTCAACCCAAATTTAACAATATGTTTAATTATAATCATATTTAAATATATTTCAATGTGATTTGTTTAGTGTGTACCCTTATTCGTGAAAGAAATCTACCCCATCTGATAATAGATTAGAAGTAATTAGTAAACGACAGAATTTATTATTTATAATTTCTACTGTTTCTGGTCCTTTTATAAACAGCATTCCGAAACAATTGTTTTGTTTACATAACTAACAATATAGTAAAACACAATAAACCTTATGTGTTTTATTTCTCGTGAAAGAACCTAATGGAGTTCATTACTTCTTGTTAAGTATTATTTATATCACTTGTCTCTAGTTGATTTTATCCGTCTATATGATACGCGTTGTTGGTTACCTGTTTGTATTATCATGAAATGTTCATGAATTCTTCAGGTTACTTTACGAAAGTTTCTTTTCCATTAACCTTGTATTCTTGTGTGCTTGTATCCTTTTTAGTCGGCCATAAAGGGTGCAAAAGTTACCACCTGAATCGGAACATTTATTTAGTTTCGTTTAAAAATAATTTTACATGGTACACGGAGAAAATAATCATACAAATATTGCTAGAATTCTAGCAAACATGACTAAAAAATCTGTCAATTGTATGGACGACCAGACGCTCAAGGAGATTTTACTAGAAATGTCTAGTCAATCTACGTTCGATGTTGAGACTGAATTCTAGTAAAATTGACTTGATTAGAAAACATTTTTTACACTTCTTATCACTAATTTTACTAAACTATTCTCATTCTAGTATTTTTTTCTTTACGACACGATAAAATAATCGAGAGGTAGAGAAAAAAAGTCTAGACTTATTTAACTTGATTATTTTAATACATATTATTAGAAAGAATGAAAAATTGTTTTATACCACCAAGTACATTTTATGAGAATTCTAGTATTATTTACTAGAAAAATTTTACTTGACTAATCAAGTAATAAAATCATGATTATTTTTCTCCGTGTACTTTTACTATTGTTAATTTTTTAATCAGTCTCTATTATTGCGGTTTTTCAGATAATTTGAATATTCATTATTAAGTCCAATTATCGCAGTTAGTTACTTAAAAATATTAATTTTCATAAGTGCTTGATTATGATTGTATAATTAAAAATTTTTTCAAATCAATTTATAAATGTTTATTTTTTATTCGAATAATATAATTGCTATAAAATATTATAAAGGAGCAAGGTCAGTTCAAAAAAGTGGCATGTACTTATATAACAACATAAGTGGTTCTTTTTGTATCTCAACGACTATAAGAACTTATCTTTACGTACGTGTATGTAAAATGAGTACTTTCAACATACTCGGTTATCTTTTTGAGTGATATAAAGGAGTAAACATGTATCTTTAAATAATATTACAAAACAAATCTGAAATTTCGTGATTATATTCGTTATATTCAATTGTCAGTGAAACCGGGAAAGATGCCGAAATTTTCAGCTCATTTAGGGTACCTTTTTCCAAACGTGCCTTTCCTACAAAGGCATAAGCTTGCCAAAGCGGCTGGTTTTCTAGCTGTTGAGGGAGGAATTCCTGATGATATATCAATTGCACAAATAACAAAAGTTGTTAAAGAGGCAGGAGTCTACCAACATCATTTTGATGACTTCAGAGGTCAGTAGATAAAATATATATACTAGTTGTTTATAGTTAATCTTAAAATTTATTTCGTGAAATGTAATATAATAAAATTGTTTGCTCCACATTATCGTCATTCTTTTTGGTAACCGTGTACCAAGGCAATTAATTGTTATTGAGATCTAATATTACATCAGAAATTAGTTCACACGATAAAAAGAACTCTGCACTACCCACTATATCCAAAAATCCATTTAATTTTAAACGTGGAGATTCCTATTCTTTTCTAAAATCAGTGAAGCTGCTACTGGTATATTACAATTAGATTAATTTGAAGTCTTCATAGTTACTGATAAATAATATAAACATACAGTTTTTGTTAATTTTTTTTAGTAAAATTCTTTCAAGTTAATCTTGTACTAGTTCAACAAAATTTAAAAGTATTAATTTGGAATATATGTATACTATGTGGTTTATTTTCTAACCGCTAGATGGCAAGTGTCCATATACGTATATCTAATTATATTCTTTACATTTATTTATCAGGAGATCTGAGCAAAGGTGAATTTGGTTTCGCTGCATTACCCGGAAAAGAGAAACAATTCAAAGAATATTTACTAAAAAGTTTAGAATATGCAAAGGCATTAAACAGCAAAGTGTGAGTACCGGCAATATAAATATACACTTTATTGTTACCTAGCAAAAATATTACAAAGTGCCAGTTTAATTTAACTTTTGCAACCAAAAAACTCATTTTAGAATCCATGTAGCTGCAGGATACGTGACAGAACCAATTACCTCCAAACACCACGATACATATGTAAAAAATCTTAGAGAGTCTTTGCCACTTTTTGAAAAAGCTGGCATTGTTGCAGTTCTTGAGCCTATCACCCAAAATACTCGTCCGTTGTATTACATGAGAAGCATAGAAAGAGGTATATAACAATAATCAGGTAACTGGTAGGTAACTCATAAGGGCACTAACTTTTATTTTGGTAACGTCAAACATTCAAAAAGTTTCTAAACTTTGTTTCTTTCTAAATCCTGAAGGATTAAAAAAAAATTAATTTCTGTAAAACCAACATTCGATGTTACTCTTTTTGAACTAAAGTTTTTTCAATTATTGGCGAGCAATAGAAACACTGGATTTGTTTCATTAAATTATTACTCCCAAATATTTCAATATATTTTATAACGTCTCAAAAAGAGTGCGATAAAAAAAATCAACAACATATGTTATTTTGGTTTTTTTTTGTTCATAAAGTAAATTTTCCACCCCTCAGCCTTATCAGTGATTCGGGCAATCAACAGTCCTTACTTGAAACTAGAACTGGACATTTTCCACGCCCAACAAATCCAGGGTGACCTTACTACTCTGCTCAAGGAGGCGATAGATGATGTAGGTCACATCCAAGTCGCTCAAGTTCCCAGTAGAAACGAACCAGACACACCTGGAGAAATTGATTACAAATATATTTTTGATTTAATCGATCATGTAGGTTACAAGGGCTATGTCGGTCTGGAATATCATCCCGCAGGAGACACTGTTGAAGGTCTTCAGTGGATAAAGAAATGGGGATATTCGTTTTAATTTTTATATTAAATTGAAAATGAATGTTTTGTTAGGTATATGATTGCATTGTGAGAAAAAATGATTTTCCTTTTGTTTTAATAAACAACCTATTAAAAAGAAAAATAAAAACTGATCGTTTCAAACCTCTGAAATTTGAAATATTTGCTATAAACTTTCGGTAGACTTCCAGATAATTTAACTTTCATAATAGATAGTACCCTTGTTGCAACATATCTAAAAGTGGGAGACCCCACTAAGAATTGAAAAGAAAAAAAAATATTATTGAACAAGCTGTCTACTACTCGTATATAATACATATAATAATAATAATATGGTATATTTTTAAATATCATCATGTACGTCTGATCTTACTGGTTAGATTGCAGACTCACTCCAAATGGCTAACAAAGCAACCACCAACAAGTAGTCTCGCTGCTAACTTCATAATATTGAATTTTCAATAGCTGTGCGCGCGCAACTTCCGTTTCTTGTTAAAATTTTGTTCTTAACATATCAAAAAAAGTCCCTAGGCCCTTTAAAAAATTTGGCACAATTTCCTATTCTTTTCTGTAAAATTTTCGCATGAAAGGTGAGTCGCTAAGGCAAAATAGACCTGTAGTTCACGTACAATTTAAAATAGAGAAAAATGTTTAAAATAAAATTTGTATAAAATAATATAAAAATAGTTGCGAATACGGCAAACTTCCTGGTTATACCGGAAGTACATCTTAACTTCGGTTATTTTGAATGAATTACTCTATATTATTACCATACCAAATGAACGTCAGTTTATGAATGCTATATAGGGTCTTGGTAATACCATTCTTGAATTATTTTATATTTTTTGAAAATTTTGACGTTTACAGTGTTTGGCGCCATTTTGAATATCTCAGAATAAAAAGCACTTAGAGGGATGCGGTTTTCACGGTTCGATTCTTGAATAAATAGTCTATTATTTACGCATTTTACATGTACAGAGATACTTTTTAAATGCGACAAAGTTTATCAATACCAATATTTACATATTCAAACAGGTAATCAAATATTAGGGACATTAATGAGTTTATTCAAATAATTACACCAAAGTATTTTCAAAGTTAAATAAAGATATCATCGATGACTTGAGAAAAGTCAGTGAGTGCTTTCAATATAATAAACTATTGCTGAAGTAATAAATAAATTTATCTAAGTTTGTAATTTTCTTTTTACTGGAACGCCGTTTATTTTCACGTCAGCTAATATATGAAATTCTCGTGTCACAATGGTAGTTACCATACTCCTCCGAAACGGCTTGACCGAATTTTATAAAATGTTATATGCATATTCAGTAAGTCTGAGAATCGGCTACTATCTATTTTTTATACCCCTAAGTGATAAGGGTTGTTCACCCCTAACGCTTTTTTAATTTTTAAACAGAACTTTTTATTTTTTTATGTTTTGGCATTAAAAAATACATATAACCCTTAATTTTCATTCTTCTACCACCAACCCCCATTTTTGATAGAGATATTAGTACTGTAATAATCTTCAACTCTCAGTGGTCGATAACTGATCAATTATTATTAATCGATTAGTCATCCCCGCCAGGCGTCTTGTGATGTCACTACTCACCCAGCAAACAGCACGCAGTGGGGATGAGAATGAAGCAGATTTTTCAGGCAGTTAAAATATGTTCTAAGTAGTAAAAGAATGTTTTATTATAACATTTCAGAATGATTTGGCAATGTTCAAGAATGCTCTAGAATCTTGAAGATCATTCAACAATGTTTCAGAATGTTAAAAAAAGTTATAAAATGTTTTGAATCATTATGGGATGTTCTGGATAGTTCTAAATTCGCGAATATTCTAGAATGTTCCATCAAACGTGTAATATATATAAGTATATATATAATATAAGTATATCTTACCCGAGCAACGCCGGGTATTGCTGCTAGTATAATATAAAATTATCTTTCGTTTAGTTGACTCTTATTTGTGTACACCCAACTTGCGTACAGGAAACGAAAAAGCAGGGATAGATTATACCGACCATCTGGAGGCTACTCCAATTCTAAATAAACTTAATTTTATATAGAAACATAGATATAATATAGGTATATATGTAGATATTAAAATAATGCTACTAGAGATAATTTTGCAAAAGGGAGGAAAAAGTAAGTTGAACTTAACAAAATAATCACTTTAAATACAAAAGAATTGGAAAGAAATAGAAATATCTCTGGTTTTTAGAAAAAAATGTCTTTCATCGTCAAATTGATTAACAGTAAAAAATAAAAACAAAAAACAAAGAAACCTCAAAAAATACTT
This sequence comes from Agrilus mali, assembly GCA_029378335.1. Taxonomy (NCBI): domain Eukaryota; kingdom Metazoa; phylum Arthropoda; class Insecta; order Coleoptera; family Buprestidae; genus Agrilus; species Agrilus mali. The sequence goes on along the minus strand of CM055661.1, from coordinate 13,996,124 downwards.
TTTTTAATCCACAAAAATATAATTTTTTATATATGTTTTTACAAAAATTAACAGTCCCGAGTCTTTATAAAATAGTGAAGAAAAATTGCATTTTTTATTAGAATATTACAGTTGCAAAAAAAACAACATGCCTATATACTAAATATTTATAATTGGTCACTTTGTTTAGTTATACGCTAATAAGGAAACACGCTTTTTTTCACAGTTTTAATTTGATTAAATTTATATTGACCTCCTCCATTTTTTGAAATATTATTACAAACGTATTATTCATAAGCGCCTACTATCGTAAAAAATACAGGTCAATATATTTTATTAAAACGTCAAACAGTTTTTAATGAAACAGTTATGAAAGTCAAATGGTCAAATTGTCACACAAACTTGTGAGTGATCATTATAAATCTCATTTTCCATTTAAAAATTCCAATAAAGAAAAATGTATTTGTCCACTATATATCCAAAAGACAATTTCAAAAAAGCCTGTACCATTTTTGGTACTTGCTTCTTTGGAATTTTTAGGCCCTGACGTACTTAAATTGGACTAAACATGTCAAAAATAAAATTTATTTCTCTTTGCTTTAAAGTGAGGGGTACACGGAGAAAAATAATCATGATTTTATAACTTGATAAGTCAAGCAAAATTTTGCTAGTAAATAATACTAGAATTGTCATAAAATGTATTTGGTGGTATAAAACAATTTTTCATTATTTCTAATAATTAGTATTAGAATAATCAAGCTAAATAAGTCTAGACTTTTTTTCTCTACCTCTCGATTTTTTTATCGTGTCGTAAAGAAAAAAATACTAGAATGAGAATTAGTAAAATTAGTGATAAGAAGTGTAAAAAATGTTTTCTAATCAAGTCAATTTTACTAGAATTCAGTCTCAATACCGAACGTAGATTGACTAGACAGACAGATATTCTAGTCATGTTTGCTAGAATTCTAGCAATATTTTCATGATTGTTTTCTCCGTGTAGTCTTAAAGTTTATTATTATATGTCGCACGGTTAAAATTTAGGATTCTAACAGTATCTATAGTAGTAGAAATCGTATTAAATGATTTTTGCTATTATATAGCATGTATTGGCTAGGAAACTTAGTTTTAACATCTCCAACGAGTTTAGTCCAATTCCAGTTCGTCAGGGTTCACATTTTAGTAAAGTACTACCACCAACGTTTAGTTTCCCCGAAAAGTCTTTCCACACTTCGAAGAAATACAATTTTTGTAAACTGTAAAATATTTTAAAAAGGGAAGGGACTTTCTTTATTTTCTTCTTTTCCAAAATTCAAAAGTTTTCCTAATCAAGGAGGTGTCATAATGATTTCTAATTTTAAAATTATTGATATAAGAAATCATATCTATATTAGGGTAATTAGTCGACTTGAGAAAAGTTAATAAGCCCCAAAACGAATACTTGATTTTCAATAAAACAAAATACGATATTTATAAAAAAAATTAATTTGTCTCAACTTGTATCTTTTATATTAGGTAAATTGTAGCCAGACAAGCCTTTTTCAATAGGTATAAAAAATTAAATTAAATTAATTTTAAAATCAAAAATTAAATTATAAAATAACGATGAGGTATCTTTCATAAAAACGGTATTAAAATGACATCTTCAAATTTTATATAAAAAATAGAGCGTTCTGGTTAGTAAAATGGTGAAATTATTGTGATTTGACAAAAGTAGGTATAATCAAAAAACCGCAAAACCGTATTTTTGATTACAAATTCCTTTCAGTTATTTTCAAAACGTGTGGTAAATACCATGCATTATATATAAATATCTAATACATGTACGTACACAAAAAATGTGTACCTTAGAAATATAAAATATGTACATATATTCCGATACAATGAATGAATGAAACAATTTAAATAACACGCTAAAAAAAGTGTGTTCCGTTTTTTTGAACTGTAGTGTACATTATTTGAGTATACTACGTAGATACGTAAATAAATGTACTCGAGATATCTAAAGTTATCTTCGCTTATTAGCAGAAGTAAAAGTCTTTTTACCAAAGTAACAATGCCGAAATTTTGTCCAAATTTGTCTTTTCTTTTTACTGAAAAACCATTTTTGGAACGATATGGTTTAGCAAAACGGGCTGGGTTTAAAGTTGTGGAAAGTGGTTTTCCATTAGGATTTTCCATAGAACAAGTTGCAGAAGCTAGATCTGCAGCAGGAATAGACCAGGTCTTAATAAATATTTTTACAGGTATGTTATATAATTATATTTAATTGATAAAATGAAACAATGATAACAAAATAAATATCATCTTTTTGATATGTTGTTAAGAAAGATTTCTACTAAACATTTTTAATGCCGATAAAATTTAAATTTTCTGGACTCTAAGTTAGAAAACCCGCATGTGGTAGCGTAACGATGGTTGCAGAATGTCACTGGGTATACATATATAAGTTTTTGAGGATTTATAAGGGAGTTTTCGTTATTCAATACGAATATTTGAAAATAAAATAAAAATTTGTAGTTTAGTATTAACATACAAACATACAAATTACCCTAGATACACTATAATAATTATTTGGTTAACATTAATAAAATAAATAAAAACAAAACACTTGAAGAAGTTTCACAAATTTATTTACAGTACTCGATGTACATTTCGCCTGATCAAGGCATCTTCAGGAGTAACAATATTACTAGTTATACAGTATTATTACAGACATATATATAGACTTAATTTAGTAGATTGGGGTTCAGGAGGGGGTTGTTGCCGAAATCAAGTTGGTCGTTCGTTAATATTTTGTTGTTACAGATAGCTTTTTTTATTTCTAAAATTTCGTAATTATCTAGGATTTTTCCTCCTTTTTGTTTCTTTAATATTTTTACATTATTTTTGTTTAAAAAGTGATTATTATTTATACAATGAGTGGCTAAACCTGTGTTGTGATTACTGTGAGTACTGTAAATAAATTTGTGAAACTTCTTCAAGTGTTTTGTTTTTATTTATTTTAAATATGTTTCACCAAGAGCTAACAGCGACCTCTTTCTCTGATATTAATAAAATTTTATTATTATAAACAAAATGTTCTTTATATTTTTGATATCCAGATTATTATATAGCTTAAGAAGTAGTTGGGCACAATTTTCATTTCTTCCTATACTGGTCCAATTTTTTCAGTTCCTAAAAACTAGAACAACTAACTACCCTGATAGCAGAGGAGGTAGCGTTAATTTTTCTTGGAATTTTATACCGAATAAATTTTGCTTCCTCATCTCGAACATCTTCTTTCCACTATATTTTAATCACCCTCCAATAATGCCAAAGTTAAAATACTTTTCCTTTTTCTTACCATCACACCCGTCGTTTACTTGATAGGAAATAAAAATTAAAATAAAAAGCACCATATAATATATAAAATATAATTTTAATTTCCTTTTGTTACAGGTGATACCTCTAAAGGAGAATTAGGTTTTGCAGCGATACCAGGAAAAGAAAACGAATTCAGAGATAGCTTGGACTTAACAATTAATTATGCTAAAGCTCTGGGAGCAACAAAGTAAGTATTTAATGTTCATATTTTCTTATTTCGTTTTTTTATGTATACCAATAATAAAAAATAAAAATAAAACATCTTTTTATGTTATATATTATGAAACAAATAGGAAAATAATAAAATAGGTACTTGCAACTTCTGAAATAATATAGAACTAAACATTTGTATTTTTTTAACTGTACCTACTTTGTTCTCATTTTACTTCATTAGATATTAATGTTTGTTTCTTATTTAAAAATATTTTATAGGATCCATATTATGTCAGGTAAAATTGATGGCGAAGTAACTTCTAGACATGACGAAACGTTTGAATCGAACATACGATATGCTGCGAGCGTTTTGGAAAAGAATAACATTGTTGGTCTTCTTGAACCAATAAATAAGTATTCTGTGCCAAATTATTATATGAATTCATTCCCAAAAGGTAATTTGTAAATTTTTAAATAATATTCTATACATATTCATAAACTCCATTGATTTTAGTTACTATTAAGTAGATACTGACTAAATATCCATAATGTACTGTTTACACTACATAGGTATCAACATTTTCTTCTAATTATGTATTAGAAAATAAATTTCTAACGACGAACTGCATTGTTCGAATTAAAAGAGTAGATCGGGGAATAATTGATGTGTAACCGAATTCTTCCGTACGCAAAACGCTTGGGCTCACATCAATTGCACCTTACTTTGTAATCTCAAAAATTTATTTATTTATTTTATTTTTTACTTCAAAAAAATAATCAATGATGATTAATATATTGTCAACTCTTCTTTTATTGTAATTTTATAATTTTCAATGTAAACTTTGATAAACTGTCTGAGTCTTTTCACGAGTTCTTTTTCAGAACTAATTTATTTCTATTTTTTATATTAAATATTGGCCCTTGATATTCTGAATCTGTAAATAGTTTTTAATAGATACTGTATTAACTTTGGAAACTAGCAACAGAAAATATAAAAGAACTACAGAGAAAAGTGGTTGTCAAATTTATGAAAATAACCAACTGTTCAATGTTCTTTTCAGCGATTTCTCTTATCAAACAAATTAACAAACCAAGCATTCGTCTACAATTCGATATATTCCATATACAACAAATACAGGGTGATATTAAACATACTTTAGATTCTGTAAAAAATTATATTGGTCACGTTCAGATAGCTCAGGTTCCGGACAGGAATGAACCTGACACTCTTGGAGAAGTCAATTTTCCTTACATATTCAAAATACTCGAAGATGCTGGCTATAATGATTGGATTGGGTTGGAATATAAACCAGCAAAGGAAACAGTCCAAGGCTTGAAGTGGATTCAAGATTATGGTTATCAGTTGTAAAATGTGAAATTTGTTTTAGTTTTTGAAATAAAGTTCTCATTGGGTAGCCAATTATTTTAACTAAAATTTTTTCTTTTATCAGTGAATAATTTTTATAGGTAATCTGTGTCTCGACTTTTTAACAACAGTGTTATTAATCAAAGAAATCAAAATACAAGGAAACGTTAAGAAGTACATTATAACAAAAACTCGACAATTGTTTTCCATTATCTGGATCTAAACTCCACAATACAACTATACTAAATTACCTCATAAATATAGCTACAAACTATTGGAATTTTTAAATTTATAAAAATTCTAAAAATGTGGAATTTAAAAAATCACTTTACTGTTATTCGTTAATGCAACTCTGCTTACGGCGGTGTAAGTATATATATATTCAATACGAATATTTGAATACCTAACATAAAACTTTCCAAAAAGAAGGTATACTAAAAGATTTTTTTTATTATACTCCATAAATCAAGATAAAGCGTATTTACAATGAAACCATAAAAGTTTTGTGATAAATTCACAAACAATAGCATCATAATGCAATTCGATCAACTGATTAATAATTTGATGGTTGTTGTTTCTTAATTATAGGTAAACTTTTTAAGGGTTCGTTGTTTTATTGTTTTATCTTACGTAGTAAGTAGCACTTCATAATCAAATTTACTTCGTATATAAAGATAAAATTGTTTTTAAGTGTTAGACTAAAAATTTCGGTAGGCTGTTATGTAGCCACCACGTAGTTTATATTTCTATGATTATTTCATCTACGAGTTTTTAGTATCAATGATACTACATCCACAATAATTTTATATCGATGCAATTGATGAGTCAAGGATGGGTGCGGTAATATAATGGCGTTAGTTAGATCCGTTAGATCGATGAGGTTAGCTTTGCACTTCGGTGCGTTTTTATTTTATTTCATTTCCTGGTATAATAAATCAACTTTTCTTTTCCTTTTCTACAGATTAACGCTCGATTGAGTTAGTAATGAAAGCAGTTTCGACCATTTAACCTAATTGGAAGGATAAGTTTTCTGTAATTACATAATTCGTTCTTGACTTGGTTCCTGCTTACTGCCGATTAAAGTAAGGATACCTGCTATAATTTTTACAACCATATTTAATACAACATTCTTATTAATAATATATCGTAAATAAGCAAAGTACTTCTCCTAATTATGAATGTATTTGATATTTTTTATAGTTTTCCTTAAGAATAAGAGCATGTAGATGATGGTAGTTTACTGGAACAAGTTGTGTACAATGGTTTCACTCTCCAGACATTGTTTAGTTTACTTTTTCTTCATTTGGATTGCCTTGGAACAAAACATTCTTTTCTACGGTGCATTCCTTGCTAAAACTTGTTGGATGATTCCTTTAATGTTAACTTCACTTTGAGACCTTGTAATCCGGATGAATTAGGTAAGAACAGTTGTCTACGAACGTCAACTAAAAAATGACTCACCCTAAATGTAAAAACAAATACTTACTATTTTTTGATATACTAACTTCTCTTTTAATAAGTTGATGAAAGCATAAATCAAAAAAGTTGCTTTAGTAATATATTACCAGCAATTGTCTTGTTTATTCAATAGATTGCTTAATTAATTAATTATTTATTTCCTTTTCTGTAGGTTGATCTAAGAATAGATAGATGATGGTAGTTTACACTGGAACAAGTTGTGTACAATGGTTTCACTCTCCAGACATTGTTTAGTTTACTTTTCTTCATTTGGATTGCCTTGGAACAAAACATTCTTTTCTACGGTGCTTTCCTTGCTAAAATTTGTTGGATGATTCCTTTAATGTTAACTTCACTTTGAGACCTTGTAATCCGGATGAATTAAGGTAAGAACAGTTGTCTACGAACGTCAACTAAAAAAATGACTCACCCTAAATGTAAAAACAAATACTTACTATTTTTTGATATACTAACTTCTCTTTTAATAAGTTGATGAAAGCATAAATCAAAAAAGTTGCTTTAGTAATATATTACCAGCAATTGTCTTGTTTATTCAATAGATTGCTTAATTAATTAATTATTTATTTCCTTTTCTGTAGGTTGATCTAAGAATAGATAGATGATGGTAGTTTACACTGGAACAAGTTGTGTACAATGGTTTCACTCTCCAGACATTGTTTAGTTTACTTTTCTTCATTTGGATTGCCTTGGAACAAAACATTCTTTTCTACGGTGCTTTCCTTGCTAAAATTTGTTGGATGATTCTTTTAATGTTAACTTCACTTTGAGACCTTTTAATCTGGATGAATTAAGGTAAGAACAGTTGTCTACGAGCGTCAACTAAAAAATAACACCCTAAATGTAAAAACAAATACTAATTTTTGATATACTAACTTCTCTTTTAATAAGTTGATGAAAGCATAAACCAAAAAAGTTGCTTTAGTAATATATTACCAGCAATTGTCTTGTTTATTCAATAGATTGCTTAATTAATTAATTACTTATTTCCTTTTCTGTAGGTTGATCTAAGAATAAAAACATGTAGAAGATGGTATTCCACACTGGAACAACTTGTCTACAATAGTATGAATAATGGAGAATATCCGAACTTCGTTTATTTCACTCTTTCTTCATTAGGACAGCATTGGAACAAAAACTACATTTTCGACAACGTCTAATATATACTGAATTATGGTAAGAAACTAATACACTACATAATAATTTATATTGTTATACTTTTTGACTCTCTGTCAAACATTTTATTAACAACAGTACGTATTTTTCAATAATTCACACAGACTGAATTGAAATTAACATATTGTGATACTGACATGGATAATACATGGCTCTATCTAAATTTTAAGAAATAAAGTTATAAATGTTGTTTTGAAAAGAAACTCTTATACGTGAATTATAAAATAATTAAATTTTAAATTCTCAAGATTAATTAGAAAGTTACTCGTTACTAATTTGTTACCACTATTTGTTTCAGTTCTACATTGGAGAAGATAGAGAAAATCCATTCCGTAGTTAGTTGTGTTTATTTTTTTGAGTTACTTTTATTTTGCATGATTATTTCATTTGATGAATCAATATTTTATTTTGCATGTTCTCTTGCTTACCTCTTCGCTTTGCTTACTGCAATTCTTACTATCACGCTTCGCATTTACCCTACATGATCCGCAGGATTCAACGTTTCGTTATCTTGCTTGTTCCTTCTCATCCAAGGCGTAGGAGCAGAGGCCTTCCCGAGTGACTTGCCTTGGACTTAGCTTTTTAGTTGTTCTTTGAAGTGTCTTATACACTTCTCGCGGTCTACTCGAACGTCACTTCCTTTCAGACTGTTTGGTGTGGGTTATCTGGAATAGAAGCAATAGGCGACTGCCCAGCTCTCACAGACGAAATCTGTCCAATCTTTTCTACAAAATTCTATTAGTTTTTGCCGTTAGCCCTTTGTAGTTTAGTTGTTAATGCACTGCACCATTCGCTTACAGTTAAAGGACATCGATCGAAGACTGAAGACATCATACTTTTTTTTTTTCATATTTTTTCTTATATTTTTCTCTTACAGGTATTTATAAATTATTATGTTAATATTTAAACGATATATTTGTAGCAAAAATGTCCCTCTGATACTCAAAACTTTTTAAAATTGTCTTTTTGGTAAAATTGTTAAAACTAAATTAAATTTTAATCGTTCGAAATAGATTGGCGGATAAGGGTGTGGCTATAAGGGGTTGACGAGGAGGCCACAGAGTATAAGAAGGTCTTTTTGTTCCAAATGTAACGTTTAGATATTAAAATAACAGTATAAGTTTTTCGTATTGTAATAAATACAAAAAAAAGAGCAAAAGTTATTGGTAGTGATACTAAATTAGTTTCCGTATATTATTGTGCATGTAGTAATGTTAATTTAACTGATATTATTATTCCTACAAATACAATAATATGTAGAAATTAATTGAGTGCTATAAATAACAACTTGTTCTTGTTTTTTGAGTATTTATTGAAATACGCACGACTTGTTATTTGTAGTATTATAACAGATCTTTCTTCTTATTGTGTTTGATTTATAAATAATAGTAAAAGGTGTTGTATATATGTTTCAATGTTATTACTTTAATATTAATTTTTAAACTGTATTATATGAATCTTAAATTGTAAAGTACATATGTGTACGTGTATATTATATAAGTATTGTAAATATATATATTTGTCCGTAAAATGTAAGATTGGTCTAATTAATAAATGAATTAAAATTATTTGTGTGTTTATTAACAATGTAAGAGTATAGTGAATATTCCATAAGTAAAAGATTATTCAGAAACCAAGTAAAAAGTAGCTTAAAAGGATCAAAATCTTTGTCGTCAAATTGTTTCTTGATCAGACCGCGTATAGGAAAAGAAATTGAAAATTTGCTTAAATTTTGAGTATTTGTATCAGGAGAGCATAAGTTAAAGTAGGTATTTTCCGAACGTTTTAATTGTCATATTTTTTGTTGATCAGACCTCGTATATAATGCGCCAAATAAATAGTTTTTTGAAAAATACCTCCTGCGACTTATGCTCTCCTGATACAAATGGTCAAAATTTAAGGAAGTTTTCAATTTCTGTCTCTATACGAGGTCTGATCAACAAATAATAAGACAATAAAAAATTTCGCTAAATACCTCCTTTAACTTTTGCTCTCCGGATACAAATACTCAAAATTGAGGTAAATTTTCAAATTATGTCCCATTACAAGGTTTATTAATCAAATAATTTGACGACCAAAATTTTGATTTATAAAAAATTTTCTACTTCTGTATTAAGAGAGTGTAAATTGATCCTGATATTTTATATGTACACTATTTGAATCTTATTTTCTTTATAAGAGGAAATAAAACAATTTATGGCCTTTATAAGTTTATTGATAATGCATTGATTTTTACATTATTCAACCAAATATGTATTAACAATAATTAATACAACAAACAATACTACATTTAACTATGATTTTATTACATTTAAGATTACTTAGGTATATTCGTTTACAAGTACAAGTACATCATAATAATAATGTTTATATTTAATTGACAGCATCATTGTGAGAGTTTATATGTCGTTCATACTTTAATAATAAAGACTCAAACATACAAGAACAAGTTGTTATTTATGGCACTAAATCAATTTCCACATATTATTGTATTTGTAGGAATAATAATATCAGTTAAATTAATATTCCTACATGTACAATAATATAAGAAAACTAATTTAGTATCACTACCAATAACTTTTGCTCTTTTTTTTGTATTTATTACAATACGAAAAACTTATACTGTTATTTTAATATCTAAACGTTACATTTGGAACAAAAAGACTTTCTTATACTCTGTGGCCTCCTCGTCAACCCCTTATAGCCACACCCTTATCCGCCAATCTATTTCGAACGATTAAAATTGAATTTAGTTTTAACAATTTTACCAAAAAGACAATTTTAAAAAGTTTTGAGTATCAGAGGGACATTTTTGCTACAAATATATCGTTTAAATATTAACATAATAGTTTATAAATACCTGTAAGAGAAAAATATAAGAAAAAATATGAAAAAAAGAAAGTATGATGTCTTCAGTCTTCGATCGATGTCCTTTAACTGTAAGCGAATGGTGCAGTGCATTAACCAACTAAACTACAAAGGGCTAACGGCAAAAACTAATAGAATTTTGTAGAAAAGATTGGACAGATTTCGTCTGTGAGAGCTGGGCAGTCGCCTATTGCTTCTATTCCAGATAACCCACACCAAACAGTCTGAAAGGAAGTGACGTTCGAGTAGACCGCGAGAAGTGTATAAGACACTTCAAAGAACAACTAAAAAGCTAAGTCCAAGGCAAGTCACTCGGGAAGGCCTCTGCTCCTACGCCTTGGATGAGAAGGAACAAGCAAGATAACGAAACGTTGAATCCTGCGGATCATGTAGGGTAAATGCGAAGCGTGATAGTAAGAATTGCAGTAAGCAAAGCGAAGAGGTAAGCAAGAGAACATGCAAAATAAAATATTGATTCATCAAATGAAATAATCATGCAAAATAAAAGTAACTCAAAAAAATAAACACAACTAACTACGGAATGGATTTTCTTTATCTTCTCCAATGTAGAACTGAAACAAATAGAGTGGTAACAAATTAGTAACGAGTAACTTTCTAATTAATCTTGAGAATTTAAAATTTAATTATTTTATAATTCACGTATAAGAGATTCTTTTCAAAACAACATTTATAACTTTATTTCTTAAAATTTAGATAGAGCCATGTATTATCCATGTCAATATCACAATATGTTAATTTCAATTCAGTCTGTGTGAATTATTGAAAAATACGTACTGTTGTTAATAAAATGTTTGACAGAGAGTCAAAAAGTATAACAATATAAATTATTATGTAGTGTATTAGTTTCTTACCATAATTCAGTATATATTAGACGTTGTCGAAAATGTAGTTTTTGTTCCAATGCTATCCAAATGAAGAAAGAGTAAAATAAAGGAAGTCCGAATATTCTCCATTATTCATACAATTGTAGACAAGTTGTTCCAGTGTGGAATACCAGCTTCTACATGTTTTTATTTTTAGATCAACCTACAGAAAAGGAAATAAATAATTAATTAATTAAGCAATCTATTGAATAAACAAGACAATTGCTGGTAATATATTACTAAAGCAACTTTTTTGATTAATGCTTTCATCAACTTATTAAAAGAGAAGTAAGTATATCAAAAAATAGTAAATATTTGTTTTAACATTTAGGGTAAGTAATTTTTTTAGTTGACGCTCCTAGACAACTGTTCTTACCTTAATTCATCCAGATTAAAAGGTCTCAAAGTGAAGTTAACATTAAAGGAATCATCCAACAAATTTTAGCAAGGAAAGCGCCGTAGAAAAGAATGTTTTGTTCCAAGGCAATCCAAATGAAGAAAAGTAAACTAAACAATGTCTGGAGAGTGAAACCATTGTACACAACTTGTTCCAGTGTAAACTACCATCATCTATCTATTCTTAGATCAACCTACAGAAAAGGAAATAAATAATTAATTAATTAAGCAATCTATTGAATAAACAAGACAATTGCTGGTAATATATTACTAAAGCAACTTTTTTGATTTATGCTTTCATCAACTTATTAAAAGAGAAGTTAGTATATCAAAAAATAGTAAGTACTTGTTTTTACATTTAGGGTGAGTCATTTTTTTAGTTGACGTTCGTAGACAACTGTTCTTACCTTAATTCATCCGGATTACAAGGTCTCAAAGTGAAGTTAACATTAAAGGAATCATCCAACAAATTTTAGCAAGGAAAGCACCGTAGAAAAGATTGTTTTGTTCCAAGACAATCCAAATGAAGAAAAGTAAACTAAACAATGTCTGGAGAGTGAAACCATTGTACACAACTTGTTCCAGTGTAAACTACCATCATCTATCTATTCTTAGATCAACCTACAGAAAAGGAAATAAATAATTAATTAATTAAGCAATCTATTGAATAAACAAGACAATTGCTGGTAATATATTACTAAAGCAACTTTTTTGATTTATGCTTTCATCAACTTATTAAAAGAGAAGTTAGTATATCAAAAAATAGTAAGTACTTGTTTTTACATTTAGGGTGAGTCATTTGTTAGTTGACGTTCGTAGACAACTGTTCTTACCTTAATTCATCCGGATTACAAGGTCTCAAAGTGAAGTTAACATTAAAGGAATCATCCAACAAATTTTAGCAAGGAATGCACCGTAGAAAAGAATGTTTTGTTCCAAGGCAATCCAAATGAAGAAAAAGTAAACTAAACAATGTCTGGAGAGTGAAACCATTGTACACAACTTGTTCCAGTAAACTACCATCATCTACATGCTCTTATTCTTAAGGAAAACTATAAAAAATATCAAATACATTTATAAATAGGAGAAGTACTTTGCTTATTTACGATATATTATTAATAATAATGTTGTATTAAATATAGTTGTAAAAATTATAGCAGGTATCCTTACTTTAATCGGCAGTAAGCAGGAGCCAAGTCAAGGACGAATCATGTAATTACAGAAAAATTATCCTTCCAATTAGGTTAAATGGTCGAAACTGCTTTCATTACTAACTGAATCATGCGCTTATCTGTAAAAAAGGAAAAGAATAGTTGATTAATTATACTAAGAAATGATATAAAATAAAAACGCACCGGTGCAAAGCAAACATCATCGATCTAAATAACTATCATGTAACCTATGAACTAACGCCTTATTACCGCACCCATCCTTGACTCATCGATGTAAAATGATTTTGAATATGATTGTGGATGTAGTATCATTGATACTAAAAACTCGTAGATGAAATAATCATAGAAATATAAACTACGTGGTGGCTACATAACAGCCTACCGAAATTTTTAGTCTAACACTTAAAAACAATTTTATCCTTATATACGAAGTAAATTTGATTATGAAGTGCTACTTACTGCGTAAGATAAAACAATAAAATAATGAACCCTTAAAAAGTTTACCTATAATTAAGAAACAACAACCATCAAATTATGAATCAGTTGATCGAATTGCATTATGATGTTATTGTTTGTGAGTTTATCACAAAACTTGTATGGTTCAATTGTAAATAGAGAGGGATTTTTACTACATAATCAGCTTATAAATTTAGATTAATTTAGGTTTCGGTGTCGAAAAGCCTTTTTTATGTTAATTCAGGGTTTTAATATTTTATTCAGTTCCTTTGTGGTTAATTTTCGAAAACATCGTTATACAGGGTGTCTCCAAAATCAAGTAACCGCCCGACACGACGGGACAGTACAGGAAAATTTATCCAAAAGGAAAATATAAAATGAGGGATGGGTCTACCTCATCCAGAAAAAATATGAATATTTTATTTTGTTTATGAAAATGGCGGTACTGTCCTCTATATAGAACCAATAACGACACAAAATTTGAATGTTGTCTATTATTGTAAGAGTTATCCAGCAGAATAATAATGATAACAAAAAATGTGTGCTTAACATGCGTAATTTCCAAAGAATTACGAATTTCTAAAGCGATTTGCTCTTTGATTTCATTTTTATTCTGTTCTTTCCTCATTATAAAAATAACTGTGGATAGTTTTGCAACTTTTTAACATAAAGTCAATGAAAATACTGGTTATGTGTAAAATAAGAAAAAAAGGAACCATCTAGTTAGTTATATTATTAGAAGGGTTATTGAACAAAAATTAAAATTACGTATCGCCATTTTCACAAATATTTTCAAACCTTCCCGTATAACCGATATTAACTTCCAATCCTAGAATAAAGCTGTTGGTGTTGGTAGCATAATATGAAGGCTATCAGTTCGTAGGTACGTATTTTTTCAAAGACCGGAAGTCCATTAGAAATATAGGGCATTGATTATACGTAATGACCTAATACTTTTTATATGCTATTTCATAACGCTTACGTTAGTGCTCCACAAAAAAATCCCTAGGAAAAAAGATCCCGGTAAGAAGGCCTCAGAAAAAGGACTACCCTTGGAAAAAAATACTAAGAAAAATACAACCGTCGTCGCTCAATCTGATTTCTTAGAACTTCGGAAAGTGATTTGTAATAACGATATTTAAATTTATTGAAAAATAAAGAAGATACAGGGTCAAATCTTGGTTTTCAGTATTGCCATTAGATTATAACAGTAAGTATTTTAAAAAATTCAGACATTGTATTTTTGAACCGTTTCCAGAATCTTTCTCAAAAATATTTTTATTTATTTCTAACTGATAATAATCATATGTCAACTACTCTATTGACCATTTTTAGTGTAACTGTAATTTTTGTATAGTTAAAGTTTACTCTTATTATTATCAATTATCTATTATATATGATACTGACTTCGACTTATTTTTTCAAACCAAACATATAAACTTATATGCACCGCAAAATTTTTCATTAGGAGCAAATCTTCAAGCTAAAGGTTTTAATGTGACATTTAAAATAATTTTCCCAGAATTTTTATAGAATAAATATGTATTCCTAAGTGTTTCTTTTATTTGTCCGCTTTCCTTTAAGAGTATCTCACCAATTATGAAAAGTATTTGCTAAAAGTTGCACGATCTTTTATAAAATAAATAAAATTTAAAATTAGGTGAAAATCATTATTAATTGTCCCTATCGTTGAAGTTTCTGTTTAATGTTTTTTTCTTATAATACGGGGCGAGTTTACATACAACGCTATGTGCTTCATCGAAGTAAGTACGAAGACTAAATGGACTGTCCCCACTACAATATCAGCTGTGTTCATCGCGCACCGGTGGGCGTTCAGATTGCAAGGGCCAAGCTATTTCTGTTGGCCTGTACTTAAGTAATTGTTTTTGATTCTCCTAATTTTTCTTTTCCTTTATTGAACGTGGTTGTGTTTTGGTATTTCACTTCAACTTAAATGTTATCTTATTTTCAAATTCGCTCCTCCCTCTCGACAATATCTTGCCTACACCCACGGAAAAATTGAAAATCAATTTTACCGTTTTATATTTTCGTTGTTTAAAAATATCTATTACGTAATTTTGTAGGACTCCTTCTAATAATAAATAAATACTACCTATAATTACTTAAGAATTCTAAAAAATAAAACTGATAAGCACCTCTATCTTACAAGTTTGCTTACTTTAATTATAAGTATTTTTATAGTAATTTTACGCAAAGGCTTTTCCATAACGCAAATAACAAGGCTCAGGAATTTAAGATAAAAAATAGATAAAAATAAAGCAATAAAAAAAAAACAGATAAACAATTACTTTTTAGAGTAGGTTTAAAAGTAGTAGCTCATACCTAAATTATACGTAAAGATAATGACAAAATTGCACAAGAAAAATGTGCAAAACAACGAATTATTAATTTTATAATATCTCCAACTGAAAGTAATAAATGAAGATTGTGCGTTGTTAATGCCCACATAAGAAGTAGACAGAAGACATTTATGTATTAAAAACTATTAGTCATAAATAGGAGTGAGTCTTTATAAAAAAGTTAGGGGTGGACAACCCTTATCACTTAGGGGTATGAAAAATAGATAGAAGTCGATTCTCAGACCTATTGAATATGCATATAAAATTACATAAAAATCGGTCAAGCCGTTTCTGAGGAGTATGGTTACTAACATTGTGACACGAGAATTTTATATATTAGATAATGAATATCGTTGATAGTTTACGGACCCCTAATTTTAACTAATCTAACTTAGCAGGTAATTACTATCCTTACCTTTATTAACATTTTCGAAAATAATTTCTTCCCATTTTTTTGATAACGAATAAACGATAATTACAAACGGTTTTAATTTCTAATTGAAAATCGGAAATTAAAGTCTAATTACCGAGTGATTGATCACTTACCAAAAATTGTTTAATCCACTATCACTTAATAACTACATCGCAAACATCTGTCATTGAGGTAGTTATTTTCAACTAATTAAAGCACATAAACGATTTTTATTACTACTGAAATAAAGTTTTAGGTACTGTACTATGCAGCATACTTGGTCGACTGAAACTCACAGATAACGCAACGTGTCGAGTGACCTACCGGTGACCGTAAAAGCTAGATACATAATTACATAACTGAGAATATCGTCCGACAGTAAAAAAGCTATTTTTTGAAATAAAATAAACCTTGTGAAAACTAACAACATTTTTTATACAGTTGTTATTAAAATTCAAGTAAAAGGCACTAATTTTGTAGATTGAGCTCGTAAAAGATTTTAATAACTCCGTTTACCTTCTGTAGCGACGTGACCTTTAGAATGACCTGCGCAAGAGAGAAGAGAACGGCACTAGGCCAGAAAAGAAAGGAGACAACTCTCGGCCAAACACTTAGCCGGTGATGAGCGTATAATCTGTACAGTACTGCACGGAAAATTGACCAGTTTATCCACTAAAATTGCATTGCCTGAATGTGCTATTATTGGTACCAATTATTACTGAAAATATTAACGAGATGTTTATTTATATTTGAAGACATGTTAAAGGCTCATTATTTTAGAATTCATTTTTAGAATTCATTTTTTTAGTATCTTCACGTTGATTCAATTAGCATTAGTAGAAACAATTATTCGATAATAATTGAAAGTCGTTACCTTTATGGCTGAACAAGTTTCGTTAAGAATAAGTACTTTGTGAAGCAAACCAATTGTTTTCTGTATATTTATATTCTATGAAATAAGTTTAGTTTTTAAATTCAATTTTGTTTGATTGCCGTCCGCATTAGCGTTACCCAATGTGCACCACGTGGAGGTTGCCGGATCGGACTTAGCACATCATTTGGCCCTGAAAAGGGCCGATTTTTTTAAGATGAGAAGCGTTAAACATCCAGTGCATCTTCGTCTGTTAAATCAGAGCTATCGGTGTCTGAAAAATCAGACGATTCATCATCATTAGCCCTCAAATTTATTATTAGGTCGTCAATGACGAGATCAACTGCCGGGTCTTCAGCGGCATACTGGTTTTCATTTTTTAGGACGTGGTCGCACAAAGTTTTCCACGATTCTTCGGTAAATGACGTAAAAAACTTTACAATATTTCTCGACGTCGTCTTATTTGAAACTAACGTTTCGATCTGCAACAAATCGCTTCAAATTGGACCAGACGTTTTCTATAGGATTCAAATCCGGGTGGTAAGGTGGCAGCCTACAAATATCATGTCCCGCAGTCTTAACAATTTCATCGATCTCGTACGTTTTGTACCTTGGCTTGTGCATCTTGATTAAGTAATAAAGGTCAGGCTTTAAGACTTGTTCAGTAAATGGAATGTTTCGAGCTTGCAACCAACTCTTCATTTCCGCTTTTAAGGCAATCGAAGAAGGTACTTTTTCCTTTTGCACGTTGTGATATGGTGCGTTGTCAATTACCAACACCGAACGGGGCGGTAAATTGGGAATAAGCTTCTCTTGCAGCCGTCTTTTGTAGTTTTTATAATTCATGTCGTCATGGTAGTCTCCCGATTTCATGCCAGATTTAAATATTAAATCGGCATTTTTAATGAAGCCCATGGTTCCACCCGCATGAACTATAATTAGCCTTCTTCCCTTTCCAATAAAATGCAGTAGTCCCGTTTTGTCGCCATCGCTCCAGGAGTTTTTGTGGACATGGTTGGAGTGAATGAAAGTTCTCATTTTTTTTAAGAAAACCATTCTTAAATGGCGAATCTCGTGCCTTTCCACCAGTACTTTTCTGTTGGTTTTGCTCTTTGTCCATTTAAACCCCATTTTATGCAGAACCTTCCACATAGTTGTAGTTGAGCCTTCATATCCCGTTGCCTCTTGGTATTTACGATATATCCTTCTCAGGGTTGGAACCACTTTTTCTGTTAGGTAGAAGTTGTGAATGATTCTCCGCAGAAGATCTTGATTAAATTCATCCAAGTTTGATTTTGGACAGCGTTTCCGGAGTTCTTGTCTTGGTTTCTTCAACGAAGGCTGCTTCCCTTCTTCAACATTCTTATTTTCAGCTGCTATACGTTTAATAGTTCCAATACTATATCCCGTTGCGGCTGAAACACGTTCCTGCACTTTATTAAGCGGAATAATAAAGCCCGTTTGATCCCTTTCTGCTTCAAAAAATTGCAATACATTTGCAATTACTTCTTTGCACTGGACGTTTAACGCTTGTTTTCGACTCGCACTACTATTCATGATGGAACAAAACTTTTGGCAGGTACTGTACGAAAAAGCATGTTTAATGAACAAGAGTCGAGAGTGTAATGAGCCCCTTCGCCTTCACCCCTACCTAAGATTTTGCCAGCGCGCATACAAGACAGTGGAAGGGGCACGTCGCTAGAGAAAGTAAACGGAGCATATTTGTAATTGAATTGATCTCCCAATCTTTCTCATCAGAGGCCATGAAGAGACCCATAAGCATACAAAGCTTGAGACTTTCTTAGATAGCATAAAATTTAATTTATAATTTTTTTAGATATGGGTACCTATCAAAATCTGTATTGTATTCACTCTACAGAAAATACAGTCGAACATCTTTAACTCGAACTCCGATAGGTCAAGTTTTTGAATAGTGGAACCAAATTGGTAGACAATAGCATCAACTATGAGAAATAAAATACGTGTAACATTTACTTGATACCTTGAACTTATATTGCTTGAATATTTGACGCCAACTTCAATTAATCGAATTTTCTAAGGGAATAAATAAAAAAACAACAAATTTTTTATACATTAATTGATGATTATTGACTAATTAAATCAGACCATTATATATAACCTCAAGTAAATGAGGAAAAATTGTTGCTGTTGTCATGCCCTCGTCGGGAATCGAACCCGGACCCTTGGCTTTACGCGCCAATGCTCTACCGTTTTAAGCTACAAAGGATGACAAGGGGCCGGGTTCGATTCCCGGCGAAGGCATGACAACAGCAACAAATTTTTCCTCATTAACTTGAGGTTATATATAGTGGTCTGATTTAATTAGTCAATAATCATCAATTAATGTATTGAAATTTACTACCTACTATTAAAAAGGAAACATACTTCAATTGAATTTTTTATACTACTAGATTTGTCATCATTTATTTTATTACATTCATTTCAGTCTTTACGGATCAACTTCCACGTTCTATTAATGACTTTGGGAGTAATTTGGGCGACGAACTGTTTTCTTCTAAGGGAAAAATAAACTCATCTTTACTTACCAATGAAAAGAAGTATCAGCTTGTTAAAAATTCGTAGTAATTTTACTTCAGTTTCATTTACAAAATTGATAAGGAAAGAGTGCAGTATTTAACATTTTTCAAAATACAGGGACGGAATGGTTTAATAAGTAAGTAATTGTGAAACCCAAAAAAATTCGATAATTAAATTCTGAAGACTGTTATAGAGTAAATTATTTTTATTACCTACCTATTTGGCATTAAGAATGTATAAGTTTAGAGGTTTTTGTAGGATTATTTTTATTTTAAACAGAAAGAGGATCGTTTTTTCTAAATAATTTACTTAAAGCCCAAATTATTTTTTTAGCTATAAACAGTTGGAGATTGATCATTACTTTAGTTAACAATTTTGGACTAACACTGAGAAAAAATTTCTGATTCACTTTAAACAAATCTTAAAATGAATAATTATATTTTAAAACGAGTAAGAAGACAATTAAATATTACAATTAAAGTTTGATAATTCGAACTTCGATAAGTGGAATTTTTGATAAGTCGAACAAAATTGATAACTTGTACTTGTACTGCTAACAGTGACGACGCCCTGCCAAATTTATGAATTAATAAATAATAAAAATACGGCCAAGTGCGAGTCGAACTCGCGCACCGAGGGTTCCGTACAAACCTGTATATATGTGATGTAACTAAAAATTTAAGGTTTTCGGAATTTTTCCTTTATCTGTGCTATAAGACGTTGCTTCATACCAAATTTCAAGATTCTGAGTTCACGGGAAATACCCTGTAGGTTTTGATTCGAAAATTTGCGAAAATTTGCGGCATAAACGGCTGTATCTTTTGATTGCGTTGACTTAGAAGTTTGATTTTTTTACAGCTCCAAGGAACAAAGGACCTGAGTATTTGGTATAAATTTTAGCTTGATAACCACGCGTTCCTGAGAAAAAGGGTCTTGACGGACGGACAGACGGACGGACAACGAAGTGATGGTATAAGGGTTCCGCTTTTTCCTTTTGACGTGCGGAACCCTAAAAATTAGTAAATATAGTAGTGCTCGGTACGAAGAATATTCTATTGTAATGCAAATTCATAAATAAATAAATAAATAACTTACAGTCAGTTGATAAAGTAAAATTGGTCACCCTGTGAGATCTCACCCTTTGAAAATAACAGAAACAACACTTTCTAACAAACACACACAGATATACAAACTAAAACTCTATGGACTGCTATGAATAGACTGATTTGTATTAGGATAGTTTTCGTCTGGAAAGTGCCTGTGTTTATAAAAATAAAAGGGAGGGTTGCATACGTGAGGGTTTACCGTGCCATTAACATAAACAACATATGGAGGAATCGAGCCAAAGCGTTGACCACACATCTGGTGTAAATATTTCACCACAAATATTAAAATTTCCTTTTTTGCAATTTGTTGGGGAGACCTTGGCGATGCAGGGTTGCTCCTTTTTGGGTTCAGCAATTTCCCTCTTAATATGCAAAAATCGCACTTGTCTAAATTTAAGAGTTCCCGGAAATCCGTCACGACTTCGTCACTTATTTATTTTACTTCGGCGAATTACTTTTTAAAAAAGGGTCTTTGAACTTTATTTATTTTGTTTATTATTTTACCAATTTAGTAAAACACTTGATTATTAATTAATTATTATTTATTCAAAAGTCCCTAATTAAAAGATTCGCAACCGAAGGAGAGTTACGACCGGTGGTTGGGAGCCTTGTTTAACTCTAAGGAGCTGTTCATAAAATACGTCACGCTAATATTAGCTTTTTTTTTACCCCCTCCCCCCGGTTGTCACGCTGTGTCACACTTTCTGTGACCCCCCCAGTAAATATTACGTCACAAAAACTAAACACCCCCCTGAACATGACAAAATTTTGATTGACAATACACAAATTTTGATAGTCAAAAACATTTATTTTATTTTCATAATAAAATTTAAATAAATCAATAAATATCTTTTGTAAAGAAAAAATAAATAATATTTCTATTTATCAGGAGTCCAAGGATTTTGTAAAAATTCAGTAAAATTTTTTGATATAGGATCCACTCTGTATATGTATTTCATTTTGGTACTTAACATCATGTTATTTTACAACAGTTTTAATTACTATTTTAATACTACTTCCTCAAACTGATTTTATTACCGCGTGATTGTTAACAGTTTTATAACTCTGCAAGGCGGGATCGTAGGTACCTATATTGATATAAAAGGCCGTTTTGCAAAACGTCCATAGATAAAATTTAGACTTGAATCTAAGAAGTAGATTCTGTTCATCTCATTAAACTCGATTCATGTAAGTTACTTCTTTACTGCCTGTTACTTTATTACGTTTTATACAAGAAATAAATTGTTGAAAAGTTCTGCGATTTGGTTAACTTAAAGTAATTCCGCTAACAAGTAGAGTTGCAACAATATTGTAGCGTCCAGTGATACCGTGCGTGTGTGTGATAACGATTTGTGTACATGTACTTCTTATCGCTAACATGTTTACGGCGCAGTCACAGCGCGCGGCTCTTTTATCATTATCGACTTACAAGCTATAAATCTTTCTCCAGCGACAAGTAAGACGATCATTTCTGTGAATCATCGACGACTTTCTAATTATTATTCATCATTCGGGAATAATCAGGATTTCTTCTAGTTCCTGTCTAGAAAGTTCGAAAGGTGTATTTAAAGTGATCATCTTTGGGCCGCGAGAAAGAGAGTAGTGAGAAAGCATCCGTGCGCGAATCAAGACGATAAGCGATAGACAAAAGTGGTTATATAAATAAGAGAATTGTTCTCATATTCGTTACAATATGTAATGTAATACATAACAGGATAAATACTAGAGACCTAAGCAATAAAAAGAAATATTAAAACTCACTAAAGACGTGTTTTGATGAAACATATTTAAATACGAATAAAAAAAACAGTATTTAAATGTTTCGATGTTTCGATCAATTTTAATAACAAAATCTCAACAATTGTTTCGACTAAGCAGTCATTATCAAAAGTATCTACCTATGTATATAAAAGGCAATACTGTATATAGTATTAATTGTTGAGATTTTGTTATTAAAATTGGTTGAAACATTTATACCGTTTTCTTTATTCGTAATTAAAAAATATCTGCGTTCTTGAACTTTGAAGTATTTTTAGAAATATCTACACGTATTATCTATAGATACCTTGATATGCAGCAGGTATATCATTATTTCGTTATGCCTTACACTCTTTTTATATTTTACACTTTATGTTGTACATTATAACACAATTTAGATTTATATATGGATATCAGAAGGCTTTCGCGGCATTATCCTTGGACTGATCCGATCTACTTGGAGGTATGACATCACATCAAAAAATTGCGGTGCACGAATGAGCTCATGGATTATTAGTAAACAATGTATTACTCACTTCCACTAAATTTTATACATACATATATACGATATATACTGTCTTGTAGTAAAAAACAGTGACGACGCCGTTCTGGTCGTGAGTTCTCGTCGTCGTAATACGTTTGTTTGTATTTAATATTAGGCAGCTGGACGAATTGTGCAGTTCGTGCAAGAACGTTTTTCGGGCAAGTCCTTGGCAGTTTTGTGATCGATATTTTCTCAATTCAGTAACGTTTTAGACGTTTTCCAGTGCGTTGTTCAATTTACCTATATCTACAAAAATAATACGCAAAATATCAACATGGGCGTAAGCAGGTTGTCTATTATCAAATTTTTGGAATTGGTAAGTGTTTTATTTCATTTTTAATTTGATTAAATTTCAATGAAACTGCGTTTATTAATTTGCTATAAACAGATAAACAAGGCGCTATGCTCCTAAAATTATTATCTGCACATTTTATATTTGTTGTTTTTTTATTTTAAAGTAGCTTAGTATCTACATAATGTAATTCTGATAAAATTATTTGTTTTACTAAAAACAAGTCTACCGAGTACATCATTTATTTTTTAAATTCTTGTTACTGTAAACTGAAGATTTCTATTTAGCACTTTTCAAATGTAATTTAACAGTTTTTTTTATTTATTCAGAAATATTTCACAATATTAAATTAAAATGCCTAACTGAATAACAATTAGTGTGACCACTTTTAAATCTGCATTATATCTGGAATGAATGCCTGTATTACATTTCTGTCTATATCTCGGGAATTTTCCACTGTAGAATAGGTATTTAGGCCGCCCGCACACTCGGCCACCGGTGGTCGCCACTAGACGCGACCACCGGTGGCTGACATCGACCACTAGCCGTCGCCACCGGTGGTCGCCACTAGACGCTACTGTAAAACGCCAGTGGTCGCTACTTTTCTCCTAATTTATTAATCAGGTCCGGCGTTAAAAAAATTTAGTTGCATTATAAAAGTTCAACATGGAAGCACTTGCTACGCTCCTTGTAATACGAAGACGACGCAGGAGACGTGAATTTATATTAATTAACCAATATTTTGGTATCTATCCACAATTCATGCAATCAAGTGATTCACAATATTGACTGTCTAATAAAGAAATTCAAAGACAATGACAAAAATTTCAACATTTCACTTTCCTTCTAAGTACCTACATAGATTTAAAATATAAATAAAAAAGGAATGTATGTTTTAAATTTACAATTGTCAAAAAAAAACATAATTTTAATAAAAACGTCATGTCCGAATTCTCCCAGTCCGTCCCAGTTAAAATAGTGGCCCGGAAAAGTAGCCAAGTGTGCGCCGGAGAATCAGTAGCCGGCGTCAGCGACAAGTAGCGAGAACGAGCTTCTCTCGCAGCGCGTGGCTCGAACGGGCGACTGCTGTCGCCGAGTGTGCGACGACGCCATTTGAATTGCATGCAAAACACCGTCCGCAGCGTGTGGTCGCGTCTAGTGGCGACCACCGGTGGCCGAGTGGGCGCCTGGCCTTAGTCATGTTTACCCTTCAACATAAACTGTTATTTCTTTATTTGTAAACACAATGATACCGAGGGTTCACTCTAATCTTGAGTATTTATAACATTTTTACTAAAACAATTTTTAGTATTTTAATCTATGCTTTCCAAGAAAAAAATCTATAACACGCAAAAATGACTGTATACTGTGTAACCAATTGATACAATTTCAATAATAATATTCCAAATTTGGAAACCTCGTTTTACACCCATAAATGTTGAATTCTGTTACTGTATAAGGAACCTCTGTGAAAAGTTTTGAGGTCCTAGTATTATTTTATGGAATAAACGTTGATATTAAACTTTAACCCCGGTTTCACACTTTAGGGTTGGTATCTACTCATTTTGTAGGGGGATGATACTATTGTATAAGAAATCTTTGTGCAAAAGTTTTCTGGCTCAGTGATTTGGGGTGTGTCATCAAACATGGACCCTCTTTTGACCCACATTGGGGTTGAATTTTAAAGAAAATATATCTTAGTTGTTGTTTATATTCTATAAGTCCTTAATCTTAATCCCTTTTATATATCTACAAATATAGTTTGTATAACCATTTAAAGTTAAAAAAAAATATATCATTAGTTTAAAAATTATGAAAATTTACTGAAATAAAAACTGTCAAAAACATTTCAGTCCAAAGTTACTGAAATTTCATTCAATTAAAATTTTTTTTTCAGTTTTTTTCACTAGGAAAAACTTATTGTATAAGCAGACTGTATTTTCTTCTATCAAAGAATTGTTTACTTTGGTTTAACCAAAACAACTTTTTGGTCTATTAACTATTCACAGGAAATCGTTTGTATTCATGGGACAATAGTTCATTCTTTGTGAATGATAACAGTCTTTTTTGCCGTTACCAAACTACAATAGTTAACAGAAGAGCTACATGCTACAGGCTACACTATAACGATTTCGTTGGTAGATGTTTAAATTTTAGTCAGGTTTCAGCTATCACGGTAATTGAATTCTTTCATGATTAGTGCTGTGAATAATTTAAATGATTGCAACACGAGCTATAAATAAAAATGATGTTCCTTTGAATTAGTAAACATGTCTTCTATCGCCATTATTATTGATGATGTGTGTTTATATTTGATGTTTTTAACTTAAATGTCTTTATACATTTGTAAATAATCTATTTTTCTAGGTTATCTACTACTGCTACTATTTACCTTAAAAAAAATAATGATTTGTAGAGTTGTCGATAACAAGAAATACGTAGAAATAAAAGAGTCGTATGATACATAAATTGTTGTAATTTGTAATGTAACTCCTACAAAAGTTGTTCTAAATCTACAAAATTTATTTAAACAATTTATAAACCGTTACATATACAGGGTGAATTATTACTGTTATTAAAAAAAGTTATAAATTTTAAACCGGTAAATTTTAGAAAATGGAAACTGAAATTAATAATAAATCACTAAAAAGAAAAATCAGCTTTTTAAAAATCGTAGTGATGACTTTGGTGTCTGGGTCTCTTTTATCTTTTCATTTACAAAATTGGTATGGAAACAGTGCAATATTTAGGAAATATTTTTCAAAATACAGGGAGGAAATGGTTTAATAAGTAAATAATTATGACTCAAATTGTTTTCCTAATTAAAAAATTCGATAATTAAATTCTGAAGACTGTTATAGAGTAAATTATTTTTATTATTTGGCATTAAGAATGTATAAGTTTAAAAGTTGTTGCAGGATTATTTTTAATTTAAACAGAAAAAGGATCGTTTTTGGAAATATTTTACTTAAAACACAAATTAAGTTATAAAGCTATAACAGATATGCATTTGTATGCTTGGTTTGAAGCAGAGTACCTACTTGTCAGGGCGCATACTAAATCGCCCGACTATTCATTTAAAAATGGTCGAAATATTTTATATAATTATTATATTTTAAATAATATAAAAGCTGACAATATAGTGTGCAAAATGCTACCATATTAACACGTTTCATTACTGAAAGGTTATCTATGTATAATAATTTTGGGTACATAACAGTATCAGTAGATTCAGGTATAAACTAAATTAACGACTACCGGAGAGGAGACATCAAGCACCCCTGTCTTAAAACTAGTATATTTATTTGTCGTAATTTGTCGAGCGTTGATTGTATCTTTCTTCCTCCGAATGCGTTCTCTTTCTTTCTTCTACGCCGACTATAAAATCTTCAGAGCTCATCTTAGAGTAATCAAACTGTACGTGTAATTTTTACTTGATAACTCGAACTCTTAGATAATATTAACCGGTAACTAGTCGAATCTTTCGGGGGATTGTATGCCATTGATACGTACTTTAAAAACTTTATCTTTTGAACAAGAGTTAAATCTCATAAATAAAAAAGTAGAAATTAAGTGATGCACTGAAAAAAGGTATTACCTACATCTATTTATAATCTATCATCTATCTATATGCAACATGAAATAAATACGTATACAAATGCTCATTTTCAAAAAATAAACATCCACACGGAGAAAAATAATCACGATTTTATTAAGTACTTGATGAGTCAAGCAAAATTTTTCTAGTAAATAATACTAGAATTCTCATAAAATGTACTTGGTGATATAAAACAATTTTTCATTCTTTCTAATAATTAGTATTAGAATAATCAAGCTAAATAAGTCTAGATTTTTTTCTCTATCTCTCGATTATTTTATCGTGTCGTAAAAAAAAAATACTAGAATGAGAATAGTTTAGTAAAATTAGTGATAAGAACTGTAAAAAATGTTTTCTAATCAAGTCAATTTTACTAGAATTCAGTCTCAACACCGAACGTAGATTGACTAGACATTTCTAGTAAAATCTCCTTGAGCGTCTGGTCGTCCATATAATTGACAGATTTTTTAGTCATGTTTGCTAGAATTCTAACAATATTTTCATGATTATTTTCTCCGTGCATAACTTGAAATCTCGATACCTCGAAGTCACAAGTTATTTGAGTTCGACTGCAACTCGAGTGTAACCGATGGAATATATATAATTAATTTATAAAATTTTTGTTTTGTTAAGTGAATTGCCAGATATATTTTTCTATTACCTAAACTTAAAGTTTTTTTAACCTCTTTTGACTCAGCTAAATTAAAAAAATAAACCTTAGTCAACCAATTTAGCTGCATGACACATAGCTGGTACCTATTATGATTTGAAAATGAACAGCAGTAGATTACAGTCATATTTTTTATTTTTAAAAATGTACCTGCACACGATTTAAAACCAATTCAATGCAGAATTTATGAATAACAAATAAATACTGGTTTAGAAGACCAGTGGCACAGTACCTACACAATCCAGTAGATTTTAGATTAAAATTTACTTACAAAATATACCTCAATACATTTTTAAGTATTTATCGTTTATAACGTAATAAGTTTATAATTGTTCGAAATTCCACATATTGGTTTTCTATCTATTGGTATTACCTACTATCTTATCTAGAGACATTAAATACAATTTTTATACCTACTACCTATAATGATACGCCTTCTACTAAAGTAGAACCTTGATAACTTAAACCTCGATAACGTAAAAACGTCTATAAATTCATAAAATTTTGTGTTCCCTCCCTCTCGGAGTCCAAAACCTCTTTTACTTAAAATACGAACCCTCTATAACTTAAACGAATAATTTGGGCATCGCACCTCAGTAAGTAATAAAATTGATGTAGAAAGTGTGAATTGTTTGAAACAAAAAAAAAATTATAACCGACTTTTTTAAGTAGAATAAAATAAACTTGAATAAACGTACCTTTAACCCTAAAATAAAGTAGATATGTATGTACATAATAACTTTTCGAAGTTTCATTTACATTGAACCTAGCTCGTCTATCTCTATAATTCCTAAACAACGCTCATTAACGGACCTCTGTAAGTAAAAATATAAACCAATAAAAAGTCCTTAACTTAAACCCTTAGTAAGTATAAACCTCAATAACTCAAATTTTTTAACGTTTCCCTTGTAGTAGGGGAAGTAGCGTTAATTTTTAAAAGTCATTTCATACCGGACGAAAAT
The DNA here is from genome assembly GCA_029378335.1 of Agrilus mali. NCBI lineage: Eukaryota > Metazoa > Arthropoda > Insecta > Coleoptera > Buprestidae > Agrilus > Agrilus mali. The sequence continues at coordinate 13,967,703 of CM055661.1, read as the reverse complement.
GGTAACCATAATAGTTTATCACCAATACATTACGGATTTCACCGTCAGCTACTCCAGTAGCGGTGGAACCGGAAGTTAGAGCAAGTTGAAATTTAAAAGAAAAATTATGCTACAAGTAAATTTATACCATACCAAAATTTATAGGGTGACTGTTGAGATTATTTTTAACCAAAAAATAACCGTCAGCTGTATTGAAGAGAGGGGATTAAGTATACGTCAGTCACGTATATGAACCATATTAAAAATCTTAAAGTATAAAGTCATTTTATACCTTATGAATTTTATACAGCTGAATTTTCATACTATATAAATAATAAAAAAAACAGTCAGCTGTATTTATAACAGTGGTAAGACCGTCAGCCAGCGGCATAAACATGCCTCGCCCTCAGTGCATCTCAATGGCTCATAGTTACTTATATTTTTTATTAACCCACGAGGGAAACTCCTTAATAAAAATTGATGAACAATTTGGTCTACACACCTGTGAAATGTAAACAATTTTTTCTCTACACCGTTAAGGGATTTATATTAAAAATCGTTGTTGATAGCATTAAGTGGCATAACCTAAATTAATAGAATACCTCATGAAATTGAAATATAGAGAAATTTTATTGTTAATAATAAGAAAAATTGTCGTCAGCTGAATGCTTGCGGGTGTAAAGATCGTCAGTTTATCTGTCAACGTAACTATGAGCCATTGAGATGCACTGAGGGTGAGGCATGTTTATGCCGCTGACTGACGGTCTTACCACTGTTATAAATACAGCTGACTGTTTTTTTATTATTTATATAGTATGAAAATTCAGCTGTATAAAATTCATAAGGTATAAAATGACTTTATACTTTAAGATTTTTAATATGGTTCATATACGTGACTGACGTATACTTAATCCCCTCTCTTCAATACAGCTGACGGTTATTTTTTGGTTAAAAATAATCTCAACAGTCACCCTATAAATTTTGGTATGGTATAAAATAACTCGTAGTTCCATTTTTTTTAAACCACTTTTACATACTATCACCTCCTGCTCCACCGCGGGTGCGGCGACTGACGCTTATTTTGTTGATTATTGAATATCAATCAACTACTTAAAATAAAATTCATTCGGTATAAAATGCCTCGAAAAAATGCAACGCTACCTCCCCTACTATTGGTCTTTATCTTATCGAGGTTCTACTGTATAATAAACCTTGCTATTTATATCCTCGCTATAAATTTTATTTAATAATGTTTTGCCTACCTACTTGTAATAGTTTTGTAAAACTATTTGTAAATAGATGGATTTTTTAATATCATGGACAAATTTAATTAAATCGGACCACACCAACACCTTAGTTTAATATGGATTTTTAATGATGATCAACCATAATATATTTTTGAAAGATATAGCAAAATAAATACATATGTAATATGATGCAAATTCGCGGTTTTTCAATTTGTTTGCATTTTTAAAATGGGTAGGTAACTATTACAAAGTTAGCACAAGTATAAAAATGATTACGTAAAAGTTTTCTTAGAAAAATGACACCAGACACAAGAACAGACGTTACGTACTTTTTATTGTTTTATTTAATCTAAATACAGTGGATTTCATTTATAACGACTTCGGTTGTAACGACCTTTTAGTTATAACGACATAACACGAAGTCCCTTGAATTTAAGGAGTAATTTAAGAAGAAAATTTGGCTGTAACGACTTGGGATGTAACGTCGGTCGATTTCGGTTTAAGCGACTAATTTTAATGAACTATTAATTACAAGATGCTAGAAATCTCATACTGACTGATATTGCGTCCGAGTCTAAACACAAAACTTTTTTATTTTTTGTTTACATTGACAGATAGTCAGCAGTTGTACTTAGTAATGTTTTATAAATGTTAAGGTTGATAAATCTAAGAATCAGTTACTGGGTACTTTTCTTGCCTAATTTCCTTCTTTCATTCTTTCTCTCTTTCTTTTTATACAGCGACTTCCGGATATAGCGACGGAATTTACTGGTCCTTTCATCCTCGTTATAAACGAAATATACTGTAGATACTTTGTACGACCTTAAGTTCGTTTAAAGTTTAAAAGATATAAAAATATCCAAACAAAAAATTATTTTTGCTCCAAATGCATTTTTTTTTCTTGTTTAAGACGTTCAAACCAAAAAGTAATATTGAAACATTTTATGACCGACATAAATTTACATATTTGTTGTAGATAATATTTTTTGAACTGATACAATTAATATCTCGTCATTTATCAGTAATAAAAAAAGCGGAAAGATTTCGTAAAGATTCGACACTTTTATGTTAATTATAATTCGAATAAAGTATGACAGTTGTTAAGTTGATAATATTTCAAAAATGAATAATGAATACCTTATGGTCAGTATTTAAATGATTATGACCTATATTCTTTTGTGTCCAGTATTTAAATGTGAAATATCAATATTTACGTGAAAATATGATCAGTTTGTGGATAATATTACATAATCAGTATTTAAAAATAAACAAACTAACTAAAGTGGTTTAAGTAACTAACTTATCCTAATATATCTTAGTTATTCTATTCTGACTACTGGTTATTATTTTTTTACTGACTATTTAGTTTTTGTTTGGTCTATTTGGTAATAAAATACTGACTGAAACTTGGAATTAATAAACTGCACAAATAGATTTAAAAACTGCCCAAAAGGATTTAAAAATTAAGTAAATGGATTTAAAAATGAACTAAATGTATTTAAAAACTGACTGAATAGATATAAATTCCTTCTGTTTGTTTACAATTATTGTAAACATTTCCCACAGTGGGATGATCGTAGGCAGATGATCTCTATAAATTTTTAGTATATTTACATTTTTATATAATTAATTTTTACTGGACATCAATTTTTTTGTTATTACATAAAGGTAACATAAACGTAATTACTTACGGAATTTCTTGTTTTTTTTTTTTTTTTGTTAATTTCGCATTATTATTATATTATATTTAGCAATGATGTCATTTCTAAATCGATTATCTCTTGTCATTCCAAACAAACACAAATAATTAGAAGAGTCAAATTTGTCTGAATTACGTAATTACTCAAAACTTAGGTATTTTGCACATACCAAGTTTAATTTATCGCGTTTTTACTTTGACATTTTGAAAAATTTAAAAGTATTGTCAATATTAGTACTGGCTACTGGACTGTTACAAGTTAGAATAATTTATCACTTAACACTAAAGATTTAAATAGCACGTGGGTCAAATACATTTAGATTTTATGAATATAATTAAATAACACAACGTGACTAAAGATTTTTAAAGTGGCATCAATTGTAGATTTACAGTAAAGTATAAAATTTACATTATAAAAATTAATTATTGCGAGTACTCTTAATAAAACTGTTGTTTATAATTTCCACAAAATTTACTGTACGGTACAATCTGGATAATCCGAACTAATTATTGCAAGGGCTTGTTCGGAATATGGATTTGTTCGGATTATTAAAAAATTTTATTATATTAAACAGTCCATACCTTTAATGTTTAAACATAAGCTTTATTGAAGCAAAATACGAACACAATAGAAAACGTAACTGTACCTAAATAATTTACAGATAAATATATAAATAGGTAATAATTAGACGTATATCAAGCTAGCACGACAAAGTTATTTTTCCGATGTCTGACTTGCACTATAATTTGTCGTTAATTTGTTACCAAATCCAAAAATTTGTCGCTCGTGACGTTTATAGCCATAACCAGCTGATATGCTAGCTTGATATCAAGCTAGCACAACACATAGCGTATCTCGAAAAGGAAATGTCGTAGGAACGTCGTAGGATACTACTGTAAAGACCATAATTTGTCGCTGAAAGATGACACATTCAACGAATTTGTCGCTAGTCTTATCTCCAGCTGATAAGACAAAGACTGCTGAAAAGCCATCAAACTCTCGAAAGGTAACGTGTTGCCCAACTTGGGGGAAACAGGGAAAACCCAATTTAAAAAATTTGGTAAATAAATCCGATTTCTTAAAACAAATATAACAAAGAACTCCTTGATAAATTGTTTGATGGTTTTCCAGCAGTTTTTGTCTTATCAGCTGGAGATAAGACTAGCGACAAATTCGTTGAATGTGTCATCTTTCAGCGACAAATTATGGTCTTTACAGTAATATCCTACGACAGGGATGGCGAACCTTTTTTGATGTCCGTGCCACAAAGTCATAAAAATTCTTTTTTAAATAGGTAACGTGCCACAATAAAATTCCATTCGAAATGTTAGTGTGGTGAAACTATACATAAGTATAATTAAACAAACAAACAAAAGCAATTCATCTTTAAACAATTTTTTATTAATCAATGTTTTACAAAAAGCAATATGCTAGAAACAAAATTCACGTTACAAAAAAATGTTTTTAAGGTGATTTTTGTTGCTGTACACAAGATGATAAAGATTTAATATCTGGTTCATATTTAGTTAATTTCAACAGTTAGGTACGCATGCAGAGCTCGACTCATCCGTCATTCTATTCCTATATTTATTTTTTATAAAATTTAATTCTGAAAATAGAGATTCACATGCCCAAGTCGATGAAAATTAATGAATTAATGAAGTTTTAAACAATTAAACGTGTCAGGAACTGAATTCCATGTATAGTTAGAATTTCATCTTCTGCAATTTTATTTATTTTATCCAATAATCGATTACTTTCAATAATTTCTAAATCATTTCTTAAATCAAAAAATTTTTGGTTCTATATGGTACTTGACTGAAATTCAACTAATTCCATTTCTAATTCATTAAAATTTAACTACTCAAGGACTTTTAAATTTAATTTTTCAAATGGTATTGTATCAGGATATAAAATAAATTTTGATTTGAGCACTGCGACAGCAACAACATTCAAATACCTTAAGAAGGCGAAACTGGATACGCAAAAATTTTTATCTAATGCGCATCTGTATATACTTCGAAAGAATTCATGCGATATTTTAATAATAAAATGTATAATTTGACGGTTCTGGTTAACATACTAAGACAGGTATTCAGTACTACAAATTTATATCATAAACTATAAATTAAGTGTAGATTAATAATTTTTTTTAATTCATTTCTATTAAAAAAGATAACTAAAAAAAAATTTGTTTTTGTGCGTGCCATTAAAATTTTCAAACGTGCCACTTGTGGCACGAGTGCCAATGGTTCGCCATCCCTGTCCTACGACATTTCCTTTTCGAGATACACTATGTGTTGAGCTAGCTTGATATCAAGCTAGCATATCAGCTGGTTATGGCTATAAACGGCACGAGGGACAAATTTTTGGATTTGGTAACAAATTAGCGACAAATTATAGTGCAAGTCAGAAATCGGAAAAATAACTGTCGTGCTAGCTTAATATATGTAATAATTAGGTTTGTTACGTAAAAAAATTGGTAAGCACTTTGTCCATTTTTTTTTAATTTTGTCAATTCCAGAATTTTGTTCTGCTTATTTTAAACAAGTTTCAAAACGTTTACTATTATTGTTAACGTACGCTGTTCGGATAATCAATATTCGAATTTTGACTTCGAGCGCCCACTGTTCGAATTATTGAGGTTGTATTGTAATTTAAATTAAGGCTAGTCAAAGGAACAAGGAGAATAAATATTTTTAGATAAATTTCATTTTTGTTTTGCACATTTTTTAATTATCTATTATTAAGTAAAACAAAACTAATTTTTAAGATCCTCCTCAACACTTCATAGGCGCTACTGGCATCTATTTTTTTTTTGGGTGCTTGCACACCTTTTTGAATAATTACAGTAAAAAAAATTAAGGCACTATAAAAATGTTTATTTAATTTGAGTGGGGGATGGCAATTTCACGTTTGCGGTGCTGACATTTCGTAGTTGCTCATAAACAAATAATAAAAAAATATTTGTGTTACATAGTTACTTTTTGCTCTACAAAAATTAAAATTCCTTATTAGCAAAATAAAATGACGTACCAGCTGTAATGAATAGTATGCAGTAAAGTATATTAAATTTCAATGTACCAAATTTTATCGTTTGAAAACGTGTTCATATACCGGAAACTGACAAAAACTAAAAATAACTCTTCAACCAAAACGAAAAACACTTACAAATTACTAGCTTCCTGAATTAATTAAGTATTTACGATATTGAATTGTTAAATGTAGGTGGATGGATATAAGTAAAAATAGAAATTAGTTCACAAATTGATTGAAATATTACAGTCGTTAACGTAATTTATAACATGTAGTAAAATTAATGAAACTTCAAAGAACTTGGGTTGTTGAATAATTAATGCTACCTCCTCAAGTTAGTGTTAATGTAGACCAAAGGTGAGCACAAACACCTTTTTAATTAAGGGCGCAAATAGATCGGTCATCCGATAAAATAATTACTGTGTTGTAGTTCCTTAATTGTACAAAACCATTACGTGGGCAACACAAGCAAAAAATGAACACAATAATCTAAAGTGCTAAACTATTAATATCATAATAGCGTGAAGGAGTCAAATGAGACATTTTCTTATGTTAATTTGAATGTATTTTCACCTTAATTTTTGTATCGGACTAAGCAGTCTCGTTTACGTTTACATTTAGAACAAAGCGTTAACAGCCTTACAATAATTTGAATTTATTCTAAAAGCTTTTTTATTGTTTACTCGATGAATGTGGCAAATTAATGGAAAAACGACTTCGTTTTGAATTTTGCGATATAACGAAAGAGATGACGTTAGAATAATGCCATTATACAATTTGATAGAAGTAGTAAAACCTCAACAATATAAATGTTAATCGAAGACTCCTACCAAACAGAAATAAAAAAATCTTTATGGATAACGTGTATTATTTGCATCAACATCTTTATACAAATGTAAAAAAAATCTTTTGTGTATATTATTTAAATATTTTGTTCTTAAGGTCAAGTTATTTAACAAACGATGTGCAGATGATTTAACTTTAACGTAAAAGAGCGTTGCGTATTTTTTAATTTAAACTTATTTTCAAAGTCACATGGACCCATTTGTTTACGTAATTTATTTTCAGGCTTTAGCAGTGGTTTGCCTTGGCCTACACTATAAAAGTGTAACCGGTGATTTGCACACTGACTTTGTTTCTGCTACGGCATTCGGAGGTTACATTATTATTCTCCTGGGAGGATTTGCAGGTAAAAAATCCATTGTTTTAATACACGTATAATGATGACTTCCTTTATACGTGTAATATAATATGTAATTCTAACAAAAAAAAAAAAGAAACTGCGCAATTTTCTGAATCTATAGGATGTCCAAAATTAAATCTATTACGACCCATAACCACTATATGTTTGGACACCGCTAGAACTTAAAAACGCAAAATTAAACAAGATGAGGGAACCTTTCTAGACAGAAAAAGTTCAGTATGTCTTTGCCTGTATGATGTAGTTATTTGTTTTTTGTGTATGGTTTTCGAAATACAACCACACGGAGAAAAATAATCATGATTTTATTACTTGATGAGTCAAGCAAAATTTTTCTAGTAAATAATACTACAATTCTCATAAAATTTACTTGGTGTTATAAAACAATTTTTCATTCTTTCTAATAATTGGTATTAGAATAATCAAGCTAAATAAGTCCAGACTTTTTTTCTCTACCTCTCGATTATTTTATCGTGTCGTAAAGAAAAAAATACTAGAATGAGAATAGTTTAGTAAAATTAGTCATAACTGACAGATTTTTTAGTCATGTTTTCCAGAATTATAGCAATATCTTCATGATTATTTTCTCCGTGCAGGAAGCTCGTTTTTTTACATACGGAGCTGGATTTTTATTTTTTATTTTTGAAAACATTTACAACGATATCATATTCAAGCATAATTTTATGATTTTTTATTTTTATAACCTCCGGCGTTTCGGTGTAGAAAAACCATCTTCAGTATTTTCTTAATTTTCTTTTATGTATTACTTTAGCTAAAAACAGGTTGAAAGTAACATGCAAAAATTACAGTTTTTTCACTAATATGGACCTGTTTTTTCATTATTTTAACATACGAAAGTTTTTATATTATTTGTAACAATTTTCTTAACTGGATATAAAAATGTAAAAATTTATTAGGCATTATTCTTTCATAAAAGTATAATAATCACCTTCAGATTCAAATTCAAACTATATATATTCATTTATATAAAAATGGAAAAAGAAACAGAACCGTAAGTAATATTTTCGAAAAAAAAAAACAATGTTGCAATTTCTGTCATTACTTTCAGTCTGTAGGACGCGTATTGAGCATGAAGTCTGAAAAGTGTAAAATATTGCGTTACAAATATGTACCTTCTTTTTTCGCTAAAGCAATACATTAAAAAAATCTAAAATTAGTTTTCCTACATCAAAACGTTCAAAATTATGTATATTCGTGTGTGGTATCGCTGTAAAGGTGTATTTTGTCCATAAAATTTCCTTCAAATCTTGTTTTATTTTGCAGTTATTTTTATTTGAATTTTTAGACCATTCTCAGGCAATATTCCAATGCCTAATATTTCGTCTAATTTAACCAATGCTGTTGCTTTTACTTTTTCCGAGATAACAATGCTGGACACGCTTGAAATGTATTTACCTACATCCTGTATATTATTAGCAATTATTACGGAGGTACTTAATTAATTCACTAGAATGGTAAAATTGATGTAAAAATTATATATTATATCATAATAACTGTGGGTAGATTTATGAAGTTACATTAGCAGTAATAATAATATCTACTGCACCAATCAGTGAGTCATATTTATTTTAAGAATGTGACAATTCTCAGAAAAAAGTTGGCAATTTTATAATTGTATTGCTGTGTGTACAAGACGTCCAGGAATTTTCGGAAATTAGCAGTGAAAATAAAAATATGTTTATTGCTGAAGGTTGGGTTAGGTTTATTTACCTTAAATATTACTAGAATAATAAAAAACGCCTATATTCTGCAAACTATGGGGCCTTAGAAAAATCACATTTGCTTTTTCATAAGTATATCCCTATATATTTAGTTCATTTTTTATGGATTATTTAAAAATTTGTAATAGTGGTTTTTCGACAAAAAAGTTTTTGATAAATATTTTTTAATAATAGTGGCTCATACAAGTTTAAAATAGTAAGAGATAAGTCATTAATTAAAGAAACAACATCAATGTTTCGCCTCTTGTTGGGAAGCTTTTTAACTTTAAAAAACCTACCTTGAAAAAACACCCCAGCAGAATGCGAAACATTTGTATGGGTTTTCATTACTAATTGCCTTCTATCATTTTTGGCTTAGATTAATTATTTTACATCCTTGATTTTAAATATTTAATTAATTTTTAGGGGGGTCTTGATCAACTAATACCCCCTATCCCTTACTGTACATATGTATACTAAGTCCTTTATATCTATTTTCAGGGCACTTAATGTCAACCCCAATAAACAGAAGAATCGACATTTGGTTTTGCCTTGTAGGATGTGCCATTTTCGTAGCTGCGGGGGCACTTAACATTCAATATTTCGAGAATGCATGGAAGGGCGAACACAGAAACTACGGTCTTGCTAAAGCCTCTATCGCTATCATAAACGGTGCCATTTTCTTGGTCGATTCTCTACTGACCTGGCGAGGAGACTACTAGACTATTCACGTTATAAAAATCACAAAAGACAATACTTGATTTCCTCCATACTTACTCAGTACAAATTTATAAACCAAAACTTCTTTTTTACGGTTATTATCGTATAGAAGTGTTTATTTCAAAATTTCATGAGGCGGAGCTTATGCTCAAGGCTCATGAGAATCTGAAATACCTCTATACTTAATACGAGACGTATTTTACCAAAATTGTGTCTATTTTAAACAGGCCCCTTATTGTAAATACGTACATTTCAATTCGTATTTTTATGCTTTCTATAGTAGGATATCTATCTGTATGCATTTACTTTATATGTTAAATGAAAAAAAAAATAAGATTTTTTGTAATAACCAGTTTTTTTTGTCATTTTGGAAGTAACAGAAAAGAATGCATATGTTGCTTAGTAATTAGGTAAGTGTTACTTTTTACTGTTATTATTATTGTTAAATAGAATTCTATAATCACACTGACGTTATTTTTGAGACAGTCTAGTCGTTAACATTATTTTGCTTTATTTAGGATTTGGTACTTGATTTAAGTAAAATGTTATTACCTACATTAAACGCAAAAAATAATTAAAACTCGAAATTGTTTATAGATTCATGGTTTTTATATTTAGTGTACCTTCAATTTGCTAATTTTTATATTATATTACATAAATAAGGTTCAATAAATGTGTATGTGTGTGTTTGAGTGTTTGCAAGTAGTATTGTCTAATTCATGTTAGATGGCATACTTTTTTAAACTTATTTTATATCATATTTATTATATATGTTTACTCAAGTTTTTTGATAAATAAAGTCTAAAAAAGTTTTTATACAAATATACTGTAGGAATAATACCGAGAATTAAAAACTGTCATAAAGTTGTCTTATTTTTTATCTATCTAGATTTTACATCAAAGGTATTTTTATGTGTTTACTATACCATATTCCCAATTAATACCCATGGGTATTAACTTTCAAAAAGCCGATATATATTGTACTCTGATAAATAAAAATTGAAGTAGGTATTAAATAAATAACAGCCTTATTCATAGTCAACGGTTTAGTAGGATCTAAGTAGTTTACTAACTAGTAGCTACTAAGACGCTACTATCTGCATCGTATTCATAGACGTCAGTTAGTACGCTACTAGCTAGTAGAATGGTTTGCGTCGAAACGATTTGAAAACGGCGCGAAATTGTAACAAATGACCTACTGAACGTCTATTTTTGACGTGTAACGGCCTAACCTTACTTTTAAGTTAACTTATTATTCAATACAGTGCATGGAAGAGTTGTTGGTGTGTTTTCTCTTTTACTTATTTTTGTAGCAGTGTAGCTGTTATTTACGTTCAACATTCCCATAACAATTAATATCGAAAAAATTATCAATTTAAGAAGTTACATTACAAAAAATACTCAGAATTGGCTATACATATTTAACACATGTATACCTAATGAATAACCACCCCACAATGTACAAACTGTAACACCAACTCCATCCAAACAATGGGATATATCATCAACTGCCCAGGACTAAATACCCAAAGAAGAATATATAACAATATCTAATCGATAAAGCACAATTTAAACAACCCAGAGTTTTATAAAATGCAATGATGTTCTCGAAGGAAGAAATCAGCTTCTAATATTAACAACCTTTATTTTGTCCGGTCTACAAACAGGATTTATTTCTCTCAGTGGGATGTATTTACTGACAAATAAATAAATAAACTTACTTATGTTCTGAGCCTGAATAAATTACTAATAAATTCAATTATTTTTCCTTTACGAATCATTATTACGCAATTTACTTTAAAATATACAAACAAGATGTTCATTCAATAAAGTTTGTAATTATTTCAGAAAAAACGATTGAAACAATTTTTAAAGGATAACTGCCCACTGAAATAAATTAACACGACATGTACCAGTTTGATTTTTAATTTTTCAATTCAATTTTATAAATCCTTTCCATTTTCCATCTTATTCTTGTGGTATTCTTTTTAATTTTTTATTTTGTACCAATAACCCGCTTCTTAAAAGCCGTAGATTAATTTAAGATCTACCACTCGAGGTTATGTTTATCGTATTTGTACCACTTAAACACGGGCCACCACGCTACTAACTTTTTTAGTAGCTACTAAGCTTAGTAGTCTACCAAATGTCACTATGAATACGATTTTCTTAGTACGCTCTTAGTAGCTTGCTAGTAGTCACTACTAACTGACTATGAATAAGGCTGTAAGTATTTATATTTTTTTATTTTTGTAAGTATACATGTTCAGCTTTATATGTGTAGTTCTTGGAATAAAGCTATATATTTAAAATGCGTTTTATTTATCCATTAACGAGAATAGAAACAAAAACATGGAATGAGAAAAACAGTTAGTCTTAGTAAACCATTTTTTACATCTACTTTGGCATTATACATATTTACGATAAAAAAATTTAGTGAATGTAGTACGGTTATTACTGTAATTGCTTGTGGTTTGTTAATTATTAAAAATCAGACTAAGATTAAAAAAACTTCCTAATCTATGGCAAACATTTCAACCTTCCAAACTCCTATGGCTACGCTACTGGTAAATATTATTTTTAGCAATCTTCGAGTTCCATGAAGCATAGCATACTATTTGTGGTACGAAAGCATTTAAAGTGTTGCCTATATTTTATAATCATTTTGCATAATGAAAAAATTTGGAAAATGTTCTTATTTTGAAGGATATTTATTAAATAATAACAAATAAACTGCAGGTAGAGTGCGTAATTATCGTTTCTAGTAAAATATTTTTATACATCATCGATATTTCTTATTATGACATGCAGATAATAAATCAAACGAATTAAAAAGGTATGTCGATGATCTAATACGAAACTTTATAAACAACACTTATTTTTAAGTGAAATAACTGTTATTAAAATATTTTAAATTCCATTGATTAAGGATAAAGTAATAATTAGTATATAATGAGATATGGTAATGATTTAAATATTTTTAAAATTACAATTATTTCTTAGTTGTATTTTTATAATAGCGCTTATTAATATGAATTATTGTCTCATATCGAAAGCTTTTAAATATAAGAAAACATTGAGTTCATTAATTTAATAAATTTGAATTTTATATCATACCCTCTCTCTATTATTTCTAAAGATTTTCTACGAAATACACCCTATACCCTATATGAGTATTTTATTATTTCATGATTGTTTTTGTAAAATTAAATTTTTAATAATAAGCAGACCGTATAATGTGTTACATCATCTCTACTAATAATTGTTAAATAAAATATTGTTTTAGGGATAAAAGTTTGTTTTTAAATTACAGCGGGGTTTTGCATATTGCCTAGCAACAAGCATCAATTCAAACTTGTTGACATGAACATAACCTATAATTAAATAATAAAAATGTTTATACAAAATAATGCGAGATGAGCTTGTACTTTGAATATCCTGTTAATTTCAAAGAAAGTGGTGTTATTTCGACATGTGGATTATGGCATTCAACGTATCCACTTCTTGCTGTAGCCAGTTACTCCCAGGAGAGAGGAGGTTTTGTGACAATCTTTGATGAACTAGTAAGTGGATTTTTTAATATTTTTATAAATGAGATAGATCCAAAAATAAATGCTATTGATTACTGGAAGGTTAAAAATGTATTAAACATTAAAAAATTACAGGGAGAGCCTTTGCAAAATGTTGTTTCTCCGGTTCATCCTGTCTCACAAGTTACCACATTATTGTGGCATCCTGACAGAAAAATCTTAGTGACAGGTTGGGAAAATGGTGAAATAAAAATATGGAATGGAGTAGATAAGGATTTTTATAATGTGCAGGGCTTACACCAAGCTCCAATAGTTCTTTTAAAGTTTAGCGAGAAAGGTGGAAGACTTGCATCCTGTGACTCAGTAAGTTAGTAATGTTTTAGTTAATCAGAATATCACTGATGATGCTAATTATTTAGACTGGTTCATTGGTGGGATGGAAGATAGATAGTAAAGGTGATGCTGCTACTGTTTTCCATCATGATTTAAAAGAAACAGTCACCCATTTAATATTTCGTGCATCAAGAAAAAGTTATCCTGATGTTGACATTGAAGGTTTGGCTAAAGCTGCGGTAGATGGGGATGAGGCTGCTTTGGATATTTTTAGCAACTGGAGACCAAAAACAACAGCCAAGAAGTTCAGAGTCCAAGACAGTTTAGATAACTACTGTTTCTTTGTTGCTACACACTCAGGTATGTATGTTTATTTGAAATGATCAATAATTATATATTTATTAATAAGAAACTTATTATTAAAACTCCTGAGTAATGTTTTCCATTTCTAAATTTTTAAAGATCTAAAAAACATGAGAATTCACAATGTCTTAAATTCTTGTAACTATAAAATAAAAACATTGAACAGATGCTCTATTTAGTAAGTATCTTCAATTTTTCTTCTGAAAAATATAACAGGCATATTTTAGGATCAATTTTTTATGTAAATGCCTCTGGAGATTGTATAGAAGCATTAAATATTGGTGGTACAACAGTTAGTTATCTACTGTATCACCCTTTAAAAGATGCATTAGTTCTTATGATGGAAGGTTTCACTATAGGCCAATTTTCTGTCGATTCAAGTGGAAAATTGACTGAAATTTCAAAAATAAAGTTAAGTGGCCGCCTTCATTCAACTCGTGGAATTAGTGATCAAGGATTAATTTTTGCAGGAAACACTTGTTTAGCAATTCTAACAGGTACTTTATAAAATATTCTTCCTTTGAATTTAATAATATAATTATTGTCATATCATAGGAGAACTAAATATTCGAATGTGGGACACCGAAACAAATGATAACTACATTTTACCTATCACAATGAACATTGCACCGAAAGAAAACGGATCTACTCAGGATGTACGCGAAAATTTTACATGTATTGCTTATAGCAAGGTGAATCATACAATTTGTGCAGGCACTAATATTGGAAAAATATATTTTTGGTCTAAAAGACAACGAAAAAACGACGTTTCATTGACTCCAGAAGGCATTTGGGAATTGGCTAATATAAGTTATGTTAGCGGTACCATTAAACAGCTGATGTGGGGCTCTGTGAACCTCACTGTCCCTTTAGTAACTGTTAATTGTGTAACAAAGGTGTACATAATGAAAGAACAGACCCTGTGTGCCAGTTTTTGTGATAAGATTTGGGCAACTCAGCAATCAGCAAATCAAATTTTGCTAGAAAACCAAAATTCTAGAGCTGTAGTTCAAACTGATTTACAAGTTACTTGTATGTGTCTAAGTGAGGAGCACCTTGTAGTTACAAATGGTCATAATATTTCTGTTTATAATATATCGATTAAAATTGGTCCACGTGCTGATATTGCCACGAGTTTTATAAACAGCTTTCGATGTACCAATGAGGGTATAGAAATATATTCTAAAAATGTTGTAGTCCTCACTGTAACAACGGTTAAAATATTTACTGTGCATGGTTTAAATGTCACTAATATTTCATCAACCTCTTCAGAAGGCGAGCCTATTGGTATAAATGTTACAAATAACTTTCTGACCCTTTTCACAATGGACGGAGTTCTTAAAGTATATGATTTGTCGTTAAAAGACCCGAAATTAATAACTGCTCCTTGCAACTTTTTTGACATTTGCGACGACTTCGGAGAAATTATTCAAGCAAAAAGTAATTGCACTGGTACTAAAGTTGCCTTAACTTTAGCTGCTTCTAATTTGATTCCTGATGGAAAATTGTACATTTGGGACTTGGAATTGACAAGGTTAACAAGCTTTGATTTCCGTAATTGTGAAAAAATCATTAGTAATGGTAGTGATGATGATAGTCAAGGCAACAGTAAAGAAAAGTCTGCAGCAGACCAAACAGAACATAGTATTCCTGATGGTAATGGTACGGGATATGAAAAAATATGGTCTCAACGTGTTCCCTTGTCATTACACTGGGACCACGAAGACGCAAGATTACTGGTCTGTAATGCACGCAAATATACCAATGAACGAAAAAAGTTTATTTCACTTTATACCGATATGAAGAAAAGCGGTAAGAAACTATTGAATATATAAATCATGTACAATATGTTCAAAAGGGATATTTTTAAGCCCTACACTATTATTAAGCCATTCCAAGTGATTTTGAAAACCCAAAACTGCAAATTTTTACAGAGACTAAAATTGATTTAGAAAATGAAGACCATCTTCTGTTAACCTTTTTCGTTTCATCCGAACATGGCATTCATATTCACGATATAAGAGCAATCGATTCTGATGCTCGACTATTAGGAGTTGCAGCTCCTTTCATAGCACTATTAGAAAATCTAATTATTGTTCGCAAAGTGATGACAGATTTCACAGGACTAGAAAATTGTACCAACGAAACTAAAGAAGCTATACTTGATTTTAGTTATAATATAAGTCACGGTAAGTATGTGGTACTTGTTATTTTCAAACAAAGGATTTAAAAATACTTAGTCGTAAATGCTTTATGTATCAGGTAATATGGATGCAGCATTCAAGTCGATTAAATTAATTCAAAGTCAAGGAGTGTGGAATAGTTTAGCAAGAATGTGCGTGAAAACGAAAAGATTGGACGTTGCTGCAGTTTGTTTGGGTCATATGGGGGATGCGAGAGCTGCTGGTGATTTAAGGGTAGTAATAGAAGATTCCAATTTGCCCTTGGAAGCCAAAGTTGCCGCTCTTGCAATAGAACTTGGAATGGTGGTACGTTACTTTTTTTAAATTAAATATGCATTCGTTATAGTACATGCAGAATACACTTTGCTAATGTACCAAAAAAATGTGTTTTTTTTTATAACATAAATTATTTTAATTATATACTTTAATGTGCCGATTATTTGTAAGTATTTTAATAATGGAGAAATAAAAAGAGTCAAAATTGACCAATTCTTTTCTTGCAGGAAGAAGCCGAATATCTTTACAGACAATGCAATCGTTACGATTTGTTAAATAAATTTTATCAACGACAGAATAAGTGGTTGGAGGCTCTAGAAGTGGCCAAAACGAAAGACCGAATTCACTATAAAAATACAGAACATAGATACGCCAAGTACTTAGAGCAGATGGGTAATATAAAAGAAGCAATTAATCATTATGAAAAGGCTAATACTCATCGATCAGAAGTGCCTAGGATACTTTTAGAGGAACCTAAAGAGTTGGAGGCTTATATACTCAAGAGCAATGACAAGTAAGTAATCAGCATTTTATATTTTTTTTATCTTATCCACCTTAAACTCAAGAAGTTAAAATAATATTTGTTTTGGCTTGCATTTTAAGAGAATTATTAAAATGGTGGGGTCAATATTCAGAATCACAGGGTGATATAAAAACAGCTCTGAACTATTACGAGAAGGCAGAAGATCTTTACAATCAAGTTCGTGGCTTATGTCTAATTGGAGAAGAAGAAAGAGCTTGTGAGCTTGCAAGGTCTGGTTCTGACAAAGCTGCTTTTTATCATATGGCACGATACTATGAAACACACAATGAACTCAAGAAAGCTATTTCTTTCTTCACAAAGGCAACAGCATTTAGTAAGTTTTTTTTAATAAAGTGAAGTAAAATTTGAAAGAGAAAAACATAAACAAGCAACGAAAATGTTTGTAAGACTAATAGGTAATAACTTTTTAAAAAATGTAGGCAATGCTGTTAGACTGTGTAAAGAGACAAATAATCTGGAGGAATTGTGGAATATAGGGTTAGTTTCAAACAACAGGGAAAAAATAAACTGCGCTAAAATTTTTGAAGACACTGGGCATTTAGACAAGGCAGTTATTTTATACCACAGAGCAGGTGTGTACTGAAAATGCTTTTTGGCACAATTAATGATTAAGTAAAAATATTTCAGGTGTTTTACATAAGGCCTTGGATTTGGCTTTTAAATCTCACCAGTTTGATACTATTCAGGCAATAGCGATAGATTTGGACACTGAGTCCGATCCTGCACTTATAGAAAAATGCGCGGATTATTTCGTTCAAAATGAGCAGTATGATAAGGCGGTTGATTTGCTGGCTGTAGGCAAAAAGGTACATATATTTTTTATACGTTTTACAACTGTTTCAAAATTAGGTTTAGTGCCTACTAAATATTATATACATAATAAATCAAGAAATAAATAAATAACACTTGGTTTGTTTCACTAATTTTTTATTTTTCAAACTCTAACGTATGTTTCGGCTGTTATGGCATTGTCAAAGAGTTATACTGTAAATTAGTGAAACAAACCAAGTTTTATTTATTTATTTCTTGATTTATTTTGAATAATGTTTCACCAAGAGCTAAGCCAAATTACAATCAATATTATTATATACATGTTTTTTTTTTTTAAGTATGTAGATGCAATAAAAATTTCTTTGGATTATAATGTACAATTGACTGAAGATTTGGCAGAAAAATTAACTCCTGAAAAGGACGTACTGGATGATAATACAAGGGTGCATATTTTGGAAACATTGGCTGAAAGTTTAATGATGCAGGGTAGTTATCATTTGGCTACAAAGAAATTTACCCAAGCAGGAAATAGGGTATCTAACTAACTAATTATTTTTGCCTACCTAATTAATAAAATAATTAAATATTTTAATTTGTACTACTTCGTGTATTTAAATATTTTCTTCATATTTTTAGTTGCAAGCTATGAAGGCTCTTTTAAAATCGGGAGATACCGAAAAAATAACTTTCTTCGCTACCGTTTCCAGACAAAAGGAAATCTATATTATGGCTGCTAATTATTTGCAATCATTAGACTGGCAAAACAATCCTGATATTTTAAAAAATATTATAACATTCTATTCAAAAGGGAAAGCTTCAGATTTATTAGCAAATTTTTATGTGGCTTGTGCTCAGGTAAAACTGCTATAAAACTTTTAAATGTTGGTGTTCTGTTCCTAAATCCTATTTTGTTGTGTTCCAGGTCGAAATTGACGAATTTCAGAATTATGATAAAGCCTTTGGTGCCTTGGTCGAAGCATCTCGATGCTTATCGAAAACTGTTTCGCCGAAAGATTTAAATCAGCACAAAAAGGCAATGGAAATCGTTCAAAAACGTATGACTGATATAAAAAGGTTCCTAGACATTAAGAAAATGTTTGAGAATGGAGATTTTCAACAAGGCAAGTATTTTTTATTGTTAATTTTGAAATCATAGATATTAATCTGATTTCTTTACAGTCCTGAAATTAGTATTTAAGAATTGTTGTGATAATATATTTCTGTATGGTTTATTAATATTTTAAATCTCAAAAGGTATGATGCAGTGTCGCCAACTTCTTACAACACGCGATGCCGATTTGGAAGAATCAGTTCGTAGGGGTGACGTGTACGCCTTAATGATGCAATACAATATAACAAACGGGAACTTTATTGAAGCTCAGGAACTTCTAAATGAGCTTCAACATATCTTGAATATGTCAAATAGTTTGCCTATTACGTACTATGTTAATAAAGAGATGATTGAAGCGTTAGCACGAGGTCTGAGTGTTTCCCCCAGTTCTCTATTGCCACATTATAGAAAAAAGGCACCCAAGGAACATTTCTATCAAGATCTCGCAGTTAACGAAGATGTTGAAGATTAATTTATATTTTTTTATTGAATGTTAGTAGAGTATAAGTGTAACAGATCCGTTCATAAATAAAGCTTTAGTGTGCCTAGAACTGTATATATTTTTCATTAATTTTAAATTATATATATGTACATATACTGTTCAGTGCGGTTGCCATTATTTAATAACTAATTTAACCCATCCAAATATGGAGGGATAAGTATAATTGTTAATGGTGCAGAGTTCTTATCGATGGTGCATAGCACGAATACTGTAGCATTTAAAACATTTCAATATAATTTGGAGGAATATGTACCCTTTTCTATACAACAACATAATTTAATTGATGATTAAAGTGCCCTCAAAATCGCAGTCTAGTCAGTTTGTAGTTTACTACACGTTTTGTTAAATTATATATCACGTTTAGACATATCCTTCTAACATAAACGATAGTATCCCACAATAATAATAGATAAAAAGTTCTTTTTGGGGAGACTTTTCTACTGAGCTCCAATTCTAATAATTTACTACCACCAAAAGTACATAGAACTTTTTCCTGTATGTGGTAATAGAGTAGGTATATAAATATTTTTAAATCTATAAAATTAAGGTAATAAAATCCTTACCTTAAATATAAGCAGCTATCTCCATAAAATTCGTTGCAATAATTTCTGCATTTTACATATTCAGTGGAAGCTAACACCACACTTTTGATGATATATTTCACATATCACTAATTGTTTGTCCACATTTCTCTTTATTTAGTATCAAAATAGTTATTAATACTACACTGCACATTTTATTTACTCAAATAAGGCGTTAAACGTCAAAATTGTGAGGTTAGAATGAATACCGGATGTAGACATTTGATCCGCCCACTTTAACCATTGTTTAATTCCAACTTTAAAACTCAATTTTTCAATTAAATAACACCCTAGATATCGAAAGTACTTTAGGGAGTCCTTCAGTCTTTTAATTAAACGTTTAAATAATCAGAAAATTCAGAATATTGTTACATTATGAATGGAAATAAATACATAATAGATTTTGCAAAAAGAAAAAAGATTTTTTTTTTGATTTTCATTGTAAACTTGGATAAAATTGTTAAGTCAGTGCTAATAAAGAAATGTAGAGAAGGAAATTAATTTCAGTTTCATTATCATTATTATTATCACTAATCATCCAATGGACCTATTTGTGCGAATACTTTTGAAAGGAATCCCGTATACTGATTTTAGTTTTGATTAAAACTGAATTATAGATAAAGTTAATTACATAAGTTTAAATTAAGCTGTTTTTATTGAATAAATAAATGCCGTAATATTAGTTATGTTTATGTTAAATACCTTAATTAAAAATACAAGTAAATGCCTTGATTGATGGTTCAAGTTTACCGGTAGAATTTGATGGTTAAAAGGCGCATGTGCTTTATCACTAGTGAAAAAAGTAAACCGAAAAAGAGTTTAAGTGGACAATCACTGTCCAATTGATAAAAATTAATTGAATAATTTAAAATTGTTTGCAAAAGTCATAAACGCCGATATTCAATTGTTTTTGTTTTGAACGTGACGTATGTAGCTTCCGCCATCTTATTTGGTATGTTTATTGTTTGATGCACCCCGCGTCCTCTTGCCTGTGTTATCGCGTTAATTTTGGATTATAACTAAGTGAATTGTAACAGATAGAGATAGGTGTTAATTTTGGATTTGTCAAAATGAGCCGGCAATTTTGGACTATGATATAACTGTTTACTTAGCGTACTGTTCGATATAATTTAAAAAATATAATTTGTTGTTTGTAATGGCTTCCCTTCGCGTCCCCTCTGCCTTTGAACAATGAGTGGAAACGTTCACGTGATTCTGAAATGTGTTTTTCAAAAAAAGTGATAAAGTTTTGTGAAAGAAAATAACTCGAGTGTAATTTCTTGGGATAATTATGAATTCTACGGAGCAAGGCCCCCTGTCGGGGGCCCAGACCTCAGCAGAAAATTCTAATGTACAAGTAAGTGTATGCTTTTATTATTTACCATGCATTTAATAAATAATTTCCATGCCGATTAGTACCTAATAATTATTTATATATTGAATGAACTTGATTTATTGGAAATAGAGTAATAACGGTTATGGTTTGTGAGTTAACGTCAGTAGGAATTTAATTAAATTGTTTTTAGTTGCTGTTGAAATTTACATTGCTTTCATTCAAAGTTGGGAAAATGATATACTTTATTGTAATGGATCTATATATATATATATATTTATTAACAGCATTGTATAAAATTTTTACTCACTTAGATAACAACTGTCAATTTATATATAATTTTATTTTTACCTCTTTTATTGTTTAACTTTACCATACAAGTTTCATCATTAAAAATATTAATGGTTTCATCAGTTACCTAAATTGTTTCTATCAAAAATAAAAGAAAATGTTTATGCAAAATTTGTTTTAGTATATAGTAAATATTCACAATGTGTTGAAAATGTAATACCTAAGCATTAGAAATTTGTTAATAACAAAAGAGGAAAAGAGGTTAGTTTATAACCTCAACAATTGTTTATAATAAATTAATATGATCAGTACATGATTACTAAGCCTGTTAAAAGAGTATCAAAATTAAAGTTGTTTTTAATGTTGAATAAGTAAACTCATTTACTTCTTTTTTTCTTTAGGGTACATCTCAGAGACCTCCACCTGCAACTTCTGTACCAACAGACTTAAGAGTTAACACAACAGCCTTAAATGCGGTTGCCTTAAGCAGTGTGGCTAAATATTGGGTGCTTACCAATTTGTTACCAGGTCCAATACCGCAAGTCTCAGTTTATGGCCTTCCTGGCTCTAATAGAGCTGATAATCAGGGAAAAATATCACAAGTAAGTTTAACTGTAATTATGAATTACAAACTTTATCTCAACTGCTCTTAATTTTCTTTGCTTTTATTACTCATTACATACCTACTTTTTAGTAGGCTTTTGCTACTAGTTATCATTTTTTTTTTGTTAATTGTACTTATTGGTATATGCTACACGGCATTTAATTAATTACAAAACATTATAAATAGTGGTGCTGTGGTGTAGTTTTGAAAGACTTGGAAGCATTTTCAAGATTAAGAAATCTTTTTGAATATGTAATCTCAAAGAATAGTTTAGACGTTTTATTGATTGGTGTAAATAAATATACTCTCTTAGTTGCTTTCGTTATTTTTTTAAATTTTGAAGTGTTGAATTTTACACATTGACTTCATGATACATATAAATGTAATTATTGCTTTGTATGTTATTATTTTTTCTTTTTTAGTTCGCCTGGTCAAACTATAAAATTTTAATTAATTAAATTGAAGGTTTTGTTACAGGAGGCAATGCTTAGCCAGCATGCAGCTGCTGGCTTATTGCCTGCCGATCCTCTTCTTCTTCAGCAACATTCTCAAATTCCCGTTAGCATTTCGACATCCCAGGGCGTAACTAATCTAGCAATACCCGCAAGTGCCATGCACTTAGATCATCACACCCATAACAGTCACAACCAATCAATTGCTAATCAACAAAACGAAGTGCAAACCATCGTTTCACAATCAAATCAATTAAGCACGCAACAAATTCAAAGCAGCCAACAAAATCACGCACAAAACACTCAACAACACCAACAGCAGCAGCAGCAACAACACCAACAGCAACAACAAAATATGGTCCAAGTACAGGTACAAGATAACTTGGTTTCGGTTATTGAAGATAGTAAAGAACATAAAGATATGATTGCTGCACAAATAAGCCAAAATCAGATGCATTTGAATGGAAGTCAACAGCAAATAAATCATCAAGCATTAACAGTGCAGCAATTGCAACATATGCAGGTACAACAGGTTCTTGACAACGTTGTAAGAATGGAAAATAACGTTCAAAATGAACAAAATCATTCAGGGAACGATCAACAAAATTCGGTCAACGAAAATCATATACAAATAATTAAAGACGAGAAAAATGTCTCCAACTGTCCAAAACTTCTGACTGGTGCCTCTCACTTTGGAATGCACGATGTGAAAACGAATTTGATGGATATGAGGACGACCGATGGAAATCCAGTTAAAATAGCAGGAGGCATTCCTGAACAAGATTTGGCGAAATCACTCGGTATCGAAGTAGTACAAAATATTTATAAAGTTAACGTGGATGATCTCAACCAATTGTTAGCATATCATGAGGTTTTTGGGAAGTTGCAGGGCGAAATAGCTACACAGTCTAATATAGTTCAAAACACTTCTGGAAATACGAATTTATCCTTACAACAACAACAACAGCAACCTCAACAGAACAACATTTCGAACAATATTCAGATTGTTACTCCGAAAACTCTTTCGGAAAATGACCATGAACCATCTACAAGTTCGATTACTGCAGATAGTCCTCCTATAATAATGACAGGGAGCCACGTTTGTGATATTTGTGGAAAAATCTTTCAATTTCGATACCAACTGATTGTGCATCGACGTTATCATAGTGAAAGGAAACCGTTCACTTGTCAGGTTTGTGGAAAAGCATTCACAAATGCGCAGGAGCTTACCCGACATGGCAAATGCCACTTAGGTGGTAGCATGTTCACTTGTGCAGTTTGTTTTCATGTTTTCGCGAATGCAGCATCTTTAGAAAGGCATATGAAACGTCATTCTACTGATAAACCATACAATTGCACAATTTGCGCGAAATCTTTTGCAAGAAAAGAACACTTGGAAAATCATACGCGCTGCCATACTGGCGAGACACCATACAGGTGTCAGTATTGTGCTAAAACGTTTACAAGAAAGGAACACATGGTAAATCATGTCCGTAAACATACCGGAGAGACTCCTCATCGGTGTGAAATTTGCAAAAAGTCGTTCACAAGAAAGGAACATTTTATGAATCACGTCATGTGGCATACTGGTGAAACACCACATCATTGCACTATTTGCGGTAAGAAGTATACAAGAAAGGAGCACTTGGCTAATCACATGCGATCCCATACAAACGACACGCCATTTAGATGTGAAATTTGTGGAAAGTCGTTCACGAGGAAAGAACATTTTACGAATCACATAATGTGGCACACAGGCGAGACGCCACATCGATGTGATTTTTGTTCGAAAACATTCACTCGTAAAGAGCACTTACTCAATCATGTACGACAACATACCGGTGAATCTCCTCATAGGTGTGAATATTGTTCGAAATCATTTACTCGAAAGGAGCATCTAATAAATCACGTGCGACAACATACAGGTGAGACACCGTTTAGGTGCAACTTTTGTCCTAAAGCGTTTACGCGTAAAGATCATTTGGTTAATCACGTGAGACAACATACCGGCGAATCACCTCATAAATGCACGTACTGCACGAAATCGTTCACTCGTAAAGAACACTTGACAAACCACGTGCGTCAACACACAGGCGAGTCTCCTCATCGATGTCATTTTTGTTCGAAACAGTTCACGCGTAAAGAACATTTGACCAATCATGTGCGTTTACACACGGGCGAGTCGCCACATCGTTGCGAATTCTGTCAGAAAACGTTCACACGTAAGGAGCATCTCACGAATCATTTACGACAGCACACTGGCGAAACACCCCATTGTTGTACTATTTGTTCGAAACCATTTACGCGAAAAGAGCACCTTATAAATCACATGCGGTCGCATACTGGAGAAAGACCGTTTTCGTGTGGTGAATGCGGTAAATCGTTCCCTTTAAAGGGAAATTTGCTGTTCCACCAACGATCTCATAATAAAGGGGCGGAAGCCGAAAGACCATTCCGTTGCGACCTATGTGACAAAGACTTTATGTGCAAGGGACATTTGGTATCTCATCGGAGATCTCATAGTGGCGAGAGGCCGCACGCGTGTCCGGATTGCGGTAAGACCTTTGTTGAAAAGGGTAACATGTTACGACATCTCAGACGACACACGAATGAGAATGGTCAATTGCGGCCCCCTGTTGCGGGAACACAAGTTTCGTCGTCTTCAAATGTGACTCCGGTGCAAACGTCGGTGTCTGCAACGCTGCAAATTCCACAAGTAAGTCAGGCACAGAGTTTATCGAACGCAGTACCCACCGGTGCTCCCCCTAGCATCGTTCAACAGCAGGCACAACATCTGTCGATGCATCAGCAGGCTGGACATCCGGTCGTAGTGCCCACTGGAAACGCGAACGTTCTTACTTCTTACTGACACTGAAGCGAGCTGAAGTATACATCACTTTAAGTTGGCATTTACTATAAATGTACGCGTTTATTGCAAGCTAATATTATTTTCATATTCCAAATTTCTTCTTTATTAAAAATTTCAAACCCCATTCGATCTTTGCAACGGAAGTGTGTAAGAGGAAATGAAGACAGTAGCTTTTCCAAATGAGATTAAGCAATTTTCATAAGAAGCAACCTTTCTGAATGCGAATGGTTAAAAGTAGACAGCTTATTTATTTCCAAAATTTATAACAAATAGATACTTTTTATCCTTATCATACTTCCGTTTTTTTTTTCAAAGGTCTCCAAAATATCATTGTCTCGAGTAATAGCATTCTCTCAGTTATAATACATTAAGATCAAAAATAGATTTTAGAAAAGATTTATTAAATCGTAATACATTGTTATTTAATTTTTTTTTACATTTTATTTGTACTTTTGTAATTCAATTTTAGTTTTGAATTTTCATTAATTTGTTTTGTCCTCTCTTATTAGTGTTATGTAAACGCCATATTCAAGATTAATAATAGAACTTATAGATAGTCGAATGCCTTTATTTATAATTAAAATTGTTTCGTATTGGGTATTTGTACTCTCTTTGTAGAAGTGCTTCAGTGTTTTTCGAAAACGATTAAACTGACAAATTAGCGATTTTATTTAGAAATTTTGTATTCTTTAATAATTTTTGGACTTATTTGTTTAAATAAAATAGCAAAATGGCATATGAATGTACATTTTCGATCAATAAAAGATTTACAATGTTTTGCAAGTAAGTGATTTTTTACTACATGATTGAAAACATTTATAGAAATTTTTAGTCGAACATTGAGTTTGTTTGCTACTGTCTGTGATAATTCAGATATTTTTTTATTATTTAAGTATTAATTTGTATAGGAGGCACTTCTACACTTGAACTGAAATAAATTGGGGAGCAAATTACAAAATAATTGATTGTTTTAATAAAGAAAAAGTACTATTTGTAGTAATTAGTTCTTCTTCACAATGCCATAATTTGGAAAAGAAGTATTGTAATGAAGATGGAATTGTTACATATTTGTATATAATAAAAATAAAGTTTAGTACTATTACAGGTGTTCAAAATAATAGACATAAGAGTGAAGATTATTTTGTAGAGATAAAAGAGTTTTCTATGTGAAGAAGTCGATTAATCTGAACACCTCTTATAGAGGCCATTCATTATATTTTAGAGTTAAGTTATTACATTATAAACAGCAATATTTTTATATTTTCTTGGCCAGTAATCGTCGAAGTGCATGTTTGACAATTTAACTTTATTATTATTTATTGTGATACAGTTTAACTTGATTTATTATTAGTATAATAAGATAACTAAATATTATTTGCTGATTTTTTATGATGAGATGCTGCCGTGGTAACATGGTATAATATGATGATGATTAAACCTCGAGTAAATACAACGAATTGTGATGTTTTAATTTCAGCAATATATTAAAATATAGCTGCACATTACGAGGGATTGAAATTTAGCACAAAAATAATGTAGTATAAGGGACCATCCGAATTTCTTATCTTATAATCGATAAGATACCTTGATATTGCCATACTTATAGATTTAAATGTAGCTTAGCCCTAAAAGACAGATTTAAAAGTTTTTGAATTGTATTATTCTACAATAAAAGTATACTGTTTGTTTTCGAATTTAATTTGCAATTAACTGTACATAATTAAATAATTTATTATTTTTAAATCAAACGGATTTGTAATCGTGGAATAACTTTTTAGTTATAGTCGAACTCGATGAAAACTTGATCTCAGCGAACGATTATTAAAAGACTTTAAAATTATACTTTAAATTGATGATGAACACCTGTCTATAAAACACTTTTGGGCTATTGGTATTTGTTATAATTGAGTTCGACTGTATCTCAGTAATAGTAAACAGCTATTTATTAAATAATTAATATTTTTTTTTTAATTATTAGAAGATGTGTAAAATTTAATTGATTAGGAGATTATTTATGTTTTATAATGTGAAAAATTATAAATTCTGATAAAGATAGTGAGAACCTACAATTTAAAATGTTGTATATACATATATTTGTATAAAATGAAATATATTTAATATTTTTTAAATCTGTCTTTCAGAAGCTGATGTGATTTTTGTTAATTAGAACTAAGAAATATTAGAAAATGATTTTGATATGCTATATGCTATACAATGTACTATATATATACATATATTTCATTTTTTGGCAATACAAGGCGAAATTGTAGATTTGATTTGTGTACTGTACATTTAATTAAAAAAGTATATATCTGTCTGTTTATTTCCTAATTAAGACGGATTCTAAAATTTATCTCATAGTAGGTACCTTAGAGTGTTGTAGGTAAAAACTGAACCCGAATATAGTTCTGTAAAAATGTAAAGCAATGTAAAAATTGTTAGAACTTGTAACAACGGTCCTGTTGATTGTTACGTACAAGAATTGAAATAGTTTTAATACAGTAGTTTATCATTGTTGATTAAATTATAATTTATCGACGCTTTTGATATATCTATATATATGATTAAATATATAATTATACATATTTTTTTGTGTTCCGTTTACAGTATTTTAATTTTTGTACATTATAATAGTAGCTTTACTGGCTATTCTTGTATTAACACGTCGTGCAAATACGAATTTGAAATTCATTTCATCACTTTTATTTTGTATTTAAGCAAAATTGTATGTTTTTTAAATAAATAATTAAGACTATATACAGCTATTTTACCTAAAAGAATATTTATTTTTAATATTTAGGTATGTTAATAAAAAGAAGGAGATCCTTTCTCATAAACTCCAGATCTCAATTCCATGGTAACCCTGCAGTATATTAATTTTGATTTAATTAACAGATGATAGCATAAAATTATTATAAACAAACGTGAATTGCGAATTTAATAGGATAAGTTTCTACTATAATTTAGAATATTGAATTTAATAGATTCATATATTGTATGTTAACCTGATAATTGCGCATTCTACATTATTTGAAATAGTTTTTTTATTTGGTTTTTACATTTCTTATCATAGTAATTTACCAAAAACATTAACAAAAATTATTGATTCTTAATTAAAAAAAGGAGAAACATTTTTTATATAATCGATATATATGTAGATAGGACGTTGTTATTTTGTAAATTACTTACTGCTTAGTTATAAAAAAATTTTGACTTTCAATTTATTAAACCTCATGTAATTATTAATTTTAAATATTAAGTGAAGTTAAAAATGTTACATGGAAAAGTAGTAAAAAGAATCGACTTAAGTGAGATTATTATTCAATATATATAAAATTTGTAAACATTTTTTTCTGTTTTTATCTTAACGATGGTCTTTTAAAGTTCCATAGGGAGTTAATATCCGTAATGGTTGTATCATAATACTCTACTGAACTATAATTCCATTGATAGTTTTTATTCTTTTCGTGACCTGGCTTATTTTTTCCCATTTCGTTGCTTGTTTCTTAATTCACACGTTTTTGATCCCCATTTCGAGATCCACGACTATACAGGATAACTCAACACTTCGTGGATAGTTTAATAAATTAGATGTTTTTAATTCCCCTTATATTATTACAATAATAACAAATTATTACAAATTTGGCGTTATAGGTATCTTTGATAAAAAATCATTTTGTATCAAATTTTTTAAAAAACATTTTTTGGTTATAAGGTTTTTAAATTTCTTTTTTAAAGAATGGTATTTTGATTTTTTCTATGTAAATAGCAATAGATCGTATAAGTGTCTAATTGTCCTCTATATATTTGAATGTCCTTTGAAAGTTATCTTAATGTGTCTAAGCAAAAAATGCCACAAAAAAGTTGAAAGCACACAGGCAACGACTAGATATAGATCCAAGTTGGCATATGCAAGAAAATAAACGCGTAGGCTGTAAACAACGGTAATTCGAATGTCATTGTGAATCATTTCGGACTGTTTGCGGTGTTAATTTGCGTACATTGTATAATACTAATTAGTTAAAAAAAACCCGGTGTTATAATTAACAGTGTGTGTGTGGTTCATGTGCCCTGTTTTTAAAATGCCGCTTTTAATAATCAATGTGATCTTAGAACATTTCTTTGATCGATCTATAATAAGGACTAAAAGTTGTGAAATTTTTATCACCAGTTCTGTTACTTGATTAGTAATTGGTAAGTTTATTATTGTATTTTTATAGATCATTTTCATATTAAATAATCAGCACAACATTGATGCTTAATTTGTAAAGAAAAGGGGTTAATTGTCTAAATATTTCTAATTACTTGATTAAACGGTATTAATCGTGTTATTGTTACTTCTATAGAGATCATAGTTTTGGTCTGTACTTCTTTTAACGTTTGTATAATAATAGTAAAAGTAATGTGGGATTAATAGGTATATTTATTGTAGGTACATGACCAAAAAAGATTTATATTATTTTTGATATTTAATTTTCATCAGGCTTTATAATAATAATGTATTAGGATACTAAATGTGAATTGAAATCAGACAATTTGAACAAGTTTGAGATGTTTTTCGGAATTATTTAGTACATATTGATATTGCAGTTCTACATACATATAAATATTATAAAATAACAACAGTATTATTTTGAATAAAAATTTTTTATAGCAGACTTCAAACATTTAAAATTAATGAGGGTCTATTTTGCACATAACGTAACTAATTCTAATTCTTTTGGAAAAAAAAATCCATTTATATTTATGTCTCTCAAATCATTAATACATTTATTTTAAAATTGTTGATCTAAGATGTTGCTAAGGTATGTTTGCAAGAAACCTAATTTATCTACTGCAGTGATTTAATTTTCATTTGTAACCTCATGAAACGATGTGGCCTTTTTCTGTTAGGTGGCGCTATCAGTACTATTTAAACCATATTTACAAAACTAAATGAAAACCATTATTAATAAATAAAAATAAATAATACGAGGGTTATATTTTTATTTATTTTAATGAATTGACAAAATCATGACAAATTACAGGATTTAATATTTATTTTATATCCAAGTACTACAGTAATAAAAGATTGTTTTAATTGCAAAAAAGAGCTGTAATTAAATAACTGAATTTAAAAGTCTAATTATATTAGTATTACTTAAAAATTAATTCTACATAATATAACCTATTATATGCAACTTTTATAATTTGTATTTTAATTTTTGAACAATTAACAGTAAAATTTTAAGTTGTTAGATATGACTATAGTTGCACTGCCCAGTGGTGGATTCACCGAGCCCAGATCCACCCCTGTTCGGGATTAGAAAATGTATATATATTTATATATTTGCAATTTCAAGAAAGGCAATATTTTTTCTCAAATTCCTAAATTCGCCCCTGGCGCTATTTTAAGTATGTTGTATGGTTAAAATAGTATCTGACATAAGAATAAACATATTATATTATGTTGCTACATTTATAAATACTTAAAAATCAATCAAAAGTAATTAATAGCTCTGTTAAAGATGAATTTTTGAAAATACCTACATACAAAGGGTGTCGCGTGGAAGAAGTGGGATTTTAAAAATAAATAAAAAGAAAATTATATGGTGTGTATTAAGTTTATAAAAAGAATGCTTTTAAAAGCGTTTTATACACTTTGAAAAAAAGAAGTTATTCATGTTTGAACTTTTTAAACTTTAAAATTCTTTACTGAACGCCCTGTACAAATTGTAAAGCTTACCTCAGGATTCGATTATAACTTGTCAAAATTTCAACACTCTGAAAATAATTTTTTTGTGGAACTATGGAAACTGTGGAAATTATCTATATTTTAAAAATTCTAAATTACTCGAAAAAGTTCAAATAAAACAATAGGAAGTATCCATATAGATCGAAAGAGGATAAAAAAGGAATCGATTAAGAAAATAAAAAATGGTGGGTGCCATTTGAAAAAACGAAGTTATTCGTGTTTGAAATTTAGAATATTATTTTGAACGCCCTGTATAAATTATTTAGTTCAATTTTGTCAAGGCGTTAGCACTAATATTCAGCTATTACTAGTAAAAATTTCAACACTGAGTCGTATTTTGTGGAAGTTATGATTTTTCATAATTTAGGTTGCGGTAGCGATTTTTTTTCTATAAATTAAATTAACTCAAAAACCGATCGTCATAGGTGTACAAGTTGGTTATCAAACTTACCTTAGAATTACACGTTTTATTCGAATTCAACGTAAAAAATATACCATTCCATTTTTAAAAAAATAATAAAGTTTGTGTCGATTTCCGGTATAACCGGATGTAAATCGAAATTGAAAATATTTTTAAAAGAAGCGGCATAAACAATAAACAAACGAGCCCAAGTTTCAGAATTGAATTCCTTCTAGTAATTCATATACTTCTAATAGCCCATAAACTTGAAAAACCCTGTATATTTATAATGTATGTATTTTATTATTTTATACAAAATACAAGTTTACGATTAGGTTTGGTATACCAACTGACTTCCATGTATACTATGGATGTCTCGCAGTGTAAAAGTTTTTCTATTGGCGCCACTCAACTTCGCCTCGCATTTTATTGTGGCTTCTCCATGCCTCCGCTGCTTTCCTGATACCTAATATATTAAGTGACAACGGCAGGTGCCCTTATGGGCATTAATAAATATTAAAACTAATATTTGTTTAAATAATAACTAACCAGTTGA
This sequence comes from Agrilus mali, assembly GCA_029378335.1. Classification (NCBI taxonomy): domain Eukaryota; kingdom Metazoa; phylum Arthropoda; class Insecta; order Coleoptera; family Buprestidae; genus Agrilus; species Agrilus mali. The sequence continues at coordinate 13,935,666 of CM055661.1, read as the reverse complement.
GCGGTGATTTCTTTTTAAAAAAATCATTTGTCTTCATTTATAACGACAGAAAGTTGTTACACATACTTCTTGTTATAACTAGTTGTCATGGGTTTGCCGGTGCGCGTTTGTACCGGTGGCACTACACAAACGATTCGATCAGCGTACTGTCCTACGTTGTTATGTTATCCTGGTTAAGGTGAGGTTTATTTCGATCACTTGAGAAAAAGGCTCATTAATGACATCCTATCTATCTATCTCTCTTTATATCTTAGATAATTATTTAATTTCCTTATGTTGTAACTATACATAATTTGTATATCATTATTCCTGTTTTTACCCATAGGGAGTAAATATCCGTAATGGTTGTATTATAATAATCTTTTAATGAACTATAATTCCATTAATAGTTTTTATTCTTTTCGTGACTTCCGATTTTGTGACCTGGCTTATTTTTTCCCACTTCCTGGCTTGTTTCTTAATTCACACTTTTTTGATCCCCATTTTGAGATCCACGACTATACACGATAACTTAATACTTCGTGCATAGTTGAATAATTTTTTTTAATTTCCCTTATAATGATTTTTACAAATCTGGCGTTATATCTTTGATAAATTTAAAATAATTTCTTGGGTAAAAGCTTTTTTTAAATTTCTTTTTTAAAGAATAGTATTTTTATCTTTTCTATTTACTTTGTGCAGGTACATAGATTATAATAAAGTCGATTTAATCTTACGCACTTATCTATATACTGAATTGCTTCGTTTACCCGCCAGAAGGTGGTAAATGTGAAAAAAAAAATTGTTTGTATTCATTCGATTATAATACAATTTGGTACATAAACACACCGGGAAATTTAAGGGAACAGATATAAAATTTTATTCTTTCTTTTCTAGTACACAACATATTGTTAATAATATCAACTAATATTATAAGGGCGAAAGTTTGTGAGTGTGTCAGTGTGTGACTGTGTATGCTTTTTACTTCTTCACGTCTAAACGGCTGGAGCGATTTTAATAAAATTTGGTATGGAGTTAGCTGACACCCTGGATTAACACATAGGCTACGTTTTACTGCGGGAAAATATCTTATTCCAATGGAAAAATCGATGAAAATGAATTCGCGGAATATTATGAATGTGAAAGTAACTCAGTCTATATGCTAAAATTTACTGAACCGATTTAAATGAAATTTGGTACAGAGATAGTTTAGAGACTGAAAAAGGACATATGCTACTGTTTAATGCGAAAAAAAGGGTTGTAAGAGGTTGAAATAGGAAAGTTGGTGCGAAAATTTAAAGATAGAAGCTTGAAACTTATTTTTTAGGCTTTTGATTAGATATAAATAAATGGAAGGAATGAAAGTTTTTGTGTAATGACGACGGCAAAAAGGCTTACGGCCCAGAAAATAAAAATATAGAAGAAAAAAAAAATTTTAAATGCTGCCGAAAGTCGCTATTCCACGCGGACGAAGTCGTGGGCATAGCTAGTTTCACAGATAATCTTTTAAACCGACGTTGGATAAAGCAATTGAAATGGATTTTACATAAGTTGTACTATGTGCAACCTGTTGATAAAAAACATCAAAAAAAGCCCATTGCCTTTATTGAGCTGAAAAAAAATTGTTCTATAATTTCTCATACTAACATAGTGGTTAATAAACTTGTAATTGATGCATATAATATGCATTAGCTCACATACTACATATATATATAAATGTATATTGCACTTTAGTATGCAAGTGTCGTCTTTCTCTTAACTTCTCACCAAGGGCTATTCTCATACCGATAATCCGTTCGTCAACAGTTTGATGTATAATGTAGTTATGTACTTTGTCAAAGTTGATTAAAACTTTCATCAAAAGACGTAGATTAATGCAAGGTATTTTATGCCTAAAAAACTATATGTACTAATATATGTAAAGGTACATAGAAACACTAAATATGCATGTGTTTATAAATATACGTAGGTACGAGGATGGATCAAATATAAACGAGCCTTTGTTCCTAAAAAAACCTTTTGATTACACATTTCTTTTCCCAAAGGATTGGTAGTTTTTTCATATCGTTTTCATAAAAAGAAGCAGGGCGGGTGTCTATCCAGTTGCGCACAAACGCCTTCACATGTTCATCAGTCTGAAATAGCTTACCTCTTAGTGATTCTTTGAGGGGCCAAACATGTGGAAATCACAAGGGGATAAGTTTGAGCTACGTATATGGATGGTGCTCCGACTGAGTCTAGTGCATTTCACTGATTTGGGCCTGCGTTAAAGCTGCGAAGCGAACTCGAGCAGCTTTTTGATCTTCACTCAGCAACTTTGGGACCCAACGAGCTGAAATTTTTCGGAATCCCCAGTTTTTCGTTATGATTGTGTGGACACTCCCATAGCTGATACCGAGTTCAACAGATATCTGAAGCACAGTGGCGTGGTGGTCCCCTTCAATAAGGTTTCTAACGCGTGCAATGTTAACCGGCGATATGCTGGTGCGCAGACGACGAGGATGATTTACATTTTCGACACGATTACGCCCTTCGTTAAATTCTTTATACCAAACTTTTACCCGTTGCCACGAAAGCGTTTCATTTCCTAACTGTGCTAGCAATCTGCGCAAAATTTCAACTGGTTTTACGTTTTCACGTGTAAGAAACTTAATAATAATCCGTTGCGCAACGCTGCTATGCATCTCTTTCTCACTTATTGTGATAGCTACTAACCAAGCAAACACAGCAATACGACGAGTCGTTTCCGTGTCACCTAATATCCCCACTTCAAGTTGCTAACGCCCGTATGCGCCTTGAACAACTATCCGGCGCTCAATTTAAAAAGGCTCGTTTATATTTGATCCGCCCTCGTATAATCTGCAAGGGTTAATAATATCTCCCATTTAGAGTCATTTTATTTTTCATTAAATTGATTTCGGCTTTAAACAATACACAATTAAAGAATTAATTACTACACGTTCAGCAGGCTATCAATTGAATTGTAATGGACATTTGTAAATTGTAACTGCAATGACTGAAATAAATTAGATATAGATATAGGGTTACCGTTTTAATACTGTACCTATATTAACTAGTTTTATCTTTAATTTAGGATGAATATTTTAATATTTAATTTACCTATTTTATTAATTTTATGTTCAACAAAACAATTTATTAAATATTTATTATTTATTTTAATATCCTATAACTTTTGATTACAAATTATTTCACTAAAACTATTTATTTCGCCATACAGTAGCATCTTGAGGTGGAAAATAATTAGTAGCAGTTATTTTAAACCAAAATAATTAAATATACCTAAATTAATTTGCATTTCATTCTCTCATATGAAGTCTCGTGGCCACATATATTTTCGAAACCAACCCTGCAGTTGAAAACCGAAACCTACTTCATAGATGGAGGATAGAAGGCTACAATACCATGTAACCCTCATAGGGCTGCAGGATTCTGTTGTGGAGTTTTAGTGGCACGCACATTGTACACTTAAATCTATTACAATATATACCTATATGTACAAATATAGAGATAATTTTAACACATGTGCCTTTTTTGAATTGTAAGATTATACAAGCCTAGTTCTTTCTGCATTTTAATTTAGCAGCACGAATAAAATTTATAATTGCAAATAAAGGAAATATTTTGAGAGTAGGTAACACATGCGGATATCCGTTAATTATTAGATATTATTAATGACCGGTTTAAATGAAAATAAGATACCTTTTAAATCATAACTACTAATAGTATAAACTTTTTATGTTTTCGCCCAGGTACCTAAGCACTATGGTTTCTATCGTTCAATTTCATGGTTTTGCGTAAAGCGTAAATTGGAATAAATCTATATCTCATTACGTTTCCTGCTTCTTTTCGACGCGAATCTAAAAATACATTTTTGTGGTTATTTTCTTTAGTTTCTAAAAAAGTTTCATAACACGATTTATTATAGGTATCTGACGGTTTTTCTAACCTAAGAGCTCGTTCACGCTAATTTTCAGTTGACAAATTATGACCGAGCAACTTACATATTTTTTTAATTTCAGTGGAACAAAAACATTAAAAATTTTTTAACTGCACGGATTTATATTATTACTATTTGTAGTGAATGACTGACGTTTTAGGAATTAACTAATTTTAAACACTTTTTACCTACCAATGGTCAATGATCATCCGTTTTTCAATGAACTGAATGTCATGTAAGTATATCTATCTAGAAAATGACCATCTATGCAGTAGTAGGTACCATTTTGTTAGGAAGGTCAGCGTTAAATAAACGGAACTGATTTTTACAGTGGCGGCTCGTCAGGTATATTAGGTTACAGTACCGTACAAAACATCCACATGTATTCGTATTTAGCTAAATTTAGAGAATAAGGTCAATTTGAAATACGACCCTTCGAATTCTACTTTTGCTAGTACAATAACTAGCAATAAACGACAACAAAAGACTTTCGAGACTTTGGCGTTCGCGTTTTTAAAAATAAATAAACAAGAGGTTGTTTACTAAAGTGACACACTTTAGTTTTGATACTAAAATTAAAAATAAAAAGAATATTTTGAATTTTTGGGCCCCTCATAAAAACTTGGGCTCAGGGGATTCCCTGTCCTACAAAAGAAAACTTTCACTGAATTAGAACAAGATGTGAGAATAAGTTGACTGTATGAGTAATATTGATATGAGTACGTAACGTTGAACTGACTTGACGACGGCGACGGTCAGTTCTCACTGTCACGTTATTTACTTTCGTCTTCCAATCATGTAACAAAATGTTAAAATGCAAAAACAAGACCAAAAGTGTTAAAACAAAGAACTCGTACAATCGAAAACTCCAATCAACTGTAAATATTTACATAAAAGATCAAGAACTCCCGACTTCACTCTATTCACGTCACTTTAGGCGTACTTCCTGTTGTTCATTTTAATTGTATTGAACTGAATGACGTATGCAAAATGGTCATTTATTGTAGAGGAAAAGTTATTGAAATAAGCGAATCGTTTTTTTTTCTCTCTAAATAAAAGTCATCAAATAAAATAGTAGTAGACCAGTGCTGAAGCCTTCAAAAATAGTAAAAAGTGAAAAAAAAAAAACATAGTACGATGAAACCTACTGGAAAAGGATGAGAATACAACAGAAATGAAAGGAAAAATAATTTACGGGCGATCTGAGGTCGGGAAGGGGAAGGGGAAGGGGAAGGGGGTGAGTTTTTAAGGGTAAAACACGGTTTTCCTTGATTTCCGGAAAAACTACAATCTTATGGAAGAAAGTTAAAAGGCAAAGTTGTAGGTAATAAAAAGATCTACATTTTGTATTTATACTTTTGTCACATAACCTCAAAATTTGTGTGAAAAATTAAAATAACCAACTTTTTGGTTTTTTATTTTTCTTTTACAAAAGAATTTCTTTTTTCACGAAATTCGGTGAAAACTTACCTATTTATGCTCCAAACAGGCTGTAATTTTTTTGATTTGAAATATTTATTTTTTCACCTTATTTTTACTTAATATCGAAAAAACACCCTAATTTTCAATCGAAAATTCTCACGTCAAAATATCTGCTTTTTCAAAAACGTTGGTGGGCTGTTTCTTCGTTGAAATCTCTGCTTTCTGATGGTGTAAAAAAAATATACATTACTATGGTGTTTTCGCAGGAATATTTCGTGAAAAAAAAATTTTTTTGTAAAACAAAAATAAAAAACCAAAAAGTTGGTTATTTGAAATTTTCACACAAATTTTGAGGTTATGTGACAAAAGTGTAAATACAAAAGTTGTAGATCTTTTTATTACCTACAACTTTGCCATTTAACTTTTTTCCATGAGACTTTTTTTCCGGAAATCAAGAAAAATCGTTTTGTACCCTTAAAAACCCACCCCCTTCCCCTTCCCCTTCCCGACCTCAGATCGCCCGTAAATTATTTTTCCTTTCATTTCTGTTATATTATCTTCCTTTTACAATGGGTTTTATCCTACTATAATTTTTTTTGGTTTCAAAAATTATCGACCCTGGTCTATAGATGGAAAGTTGAAAACAAGTTGGAGTAAAGTAATGTTTTTGTCTTTTTTGTAATTTTTTTAAAACATATGATTGTATCTATATTTTTTCATTTCAGTAGCAGTAGGATGTAAAAAATAAATTCTTCAGCTTTAGGAAAATGCATTTCACCTTTTGAAAAATACAGTTCACTTCAGAATGAAAATATTACCTGTCGTTTACTGAGAAATATTCAAAGAAAGTATACATTTGAACTGGCAGGTAATAAATATTAGATTTGATAATAAGTCCATTACACTGGTATAGAATTTGTATGTAACTGCTGTCGTTGGACGGTGTCACTTTATTTATTATTGTTATCCTTTAACCTTTAAGGTGCCAAGCTGCGTATTCATAAATCGGGATGATAAATTCAGTTTTTACCACATCGTTTAACAGCATATATAGTTGTTACAATTAATCCGTACCGAACATTGAAAAATCCATTTATTTGTTAATCCATGGAATTAAACGGGAGGAGACCAGAAATATACCATAAATACCATTTAAAAGGAAGGGAGGTCATTTAAAATCTCACATTAACTTTTAATTAAATCATTTTTTAGTCATTATAGGGTAAATGTTGCGTGAGGGGATGAGAGGTGCTCTAAGGCATCTTATCAAATATCGCTAGGTGGGAAAGAGGGACTAAATTACAAGAACAACAGCCCATGTAATTAATAGACGTTCCTTAAGCTCTACGGAAGCTAATAATTAAAAAGATAGAGGTCTAATTAGAGACAGAAATAAGAACAAAGTAGGATAAAGGGAGGCATATCTTAGATTAGAGATATAGGTTGTTTTCAAAAAATATCTACGAAATTGATACTAAGAAGTGGCGATTGGTGGCCAACCACTATTCAGATTGATGACCTACATAATAATGACGATTAAGATGATGCGATAATTGTAAAATAATCTTATTATTTAATTGAATATAATTAATCATCACTTCAATACGAATTCAAACTTATGTAAAAAGAAGTGGTAGCAAAGAGAAACGATTTTATAATATTTCTAACTGTAGCTAAGTAAATATAGTGGATTTGTTGTTAATTATCTACCTTAAACGCTTAAATTATATTATTTCGTAGCAAAACCGTTTTAAATGCCGGCTTTTTAGCAGTAAATTACCAGAGAGTTATTTTCGTTTTCCGACCGGTAAGAAGTCCATAACGACTAATTCATTTTAATTACGCAGGAAGTACGACTGGAACATCGTCGTCGTCGCTTTGCCATGTCGAGGAGTTTAAAATTCTTTGCACTTACGTATTACAGTTAGTAGTATTAGGTATCTATCTAATTAGCATGGGCGCATATGTATATTTTTTCGAGTTAGAAAAAATTAAAATATTAAAACAGTACTTGAAATCCTTAGACAAGGAAAGAGAGAGGACTGATAACGCGGCGTCCGGCAGTGTGACCAATCGTCACCAATCTAATGGCGGACGGTTGCGCCAGAGGCGTAACATATAAACATTTACTCTCTTTCGTGCAACTTAAAAAAAATAAAACAGATATAAAGAAAAAAAGGAATCCCACAACAATCTCGCCTGTGACCGAAATGTATTAAAAAAAAAAATAGAATAAATAAGTAATACCAGAAACATATATCAAACAAAACAAGTAGGAGACTTTACTTATATCATACATGCATAGATATTATTAATATAATATAATTGCAATACAACTAACATTTAAAATTGTGGAACATTAGTTCTTACAGGAATTTACCTCAAATTTAAATAAATGTAATTTTGCATTTAACTGAATTAAATGTTATAATTTAAAGGAATAAGAATTTATTTTTTGTTTTATGACGTACGTAATAAACATAAAATTACTGCTCAAATAAGCAGTGCAACGTAATCTTATATTTTTTGTTTTTAATTTAAACGATAAAAACAATTTTATTTCCCATCTTTACGAAAAACAGTTCTTCGGAAGAATTTTGGAGAAAAAAACCCCTTTCAGTGCAAAACAATCGAAGGAATAAAGTCGAGCATGCAGCATGCGCCATATAAACATTATATAATACAATATATAATTCGAATGTGGAATTTCACAAAGGGAAGTTTTTCGTATGTAGGGTTTACTACAAATACACCCAAAAAGGCTTCCGCCGGACCTGCTATCTGATGACGAATATAACACCAATATTTTATACATAATCAGTAACTACGCCTATGGATAAATTAACGATTATATTGTATGCATAATTTATAAAGGATGAAACATGAATGAAAATCGTTATAATATTTGTTATACGTAATGTCTCTGTGTTAATATTAATGTATTGTAGTCGTCGTTTTATAGACAGAAGCATCGTTTGGTAAATTTGTAAATTTGGAACTAAAATGATTCTGCATTGCACAGAAGCAATTTTTTTCTTAACTGTGAAACGTAACTCCAGGCTCTTTTCTTTCACTGCGACTTTGGCAGCCGTATGTCAAACATCCAACCATTTTATACTAATCACAAAATTCATAAAAAAAACTCTAAACACGTACTTTCTGTCACCAAACCAAATGGGTGACAATTCTTTGTTTGTCACCTTTTTAATGGCGCTCGCTTCGATTTCGGTCACACATCGTTCGTTATCGTAATATCGAACGTTACCAGTCCCCTCTCTTTCCTTGTCTAAGTTGAAATCACATTGGTTGGGAAATCAGAAAGAGATTAATACGAGGGCGCATCAAATATAAACGAGCCTTTTTAAATTGAGCGCCGGATAGTTGTTCAAGGCGTATACGGGCGTGAGCAACTTGAAGTGGGGATATTAGGTGACACGGAAACGACTCGTCGTATTGCTGTGTTTGCTTGGTTAGTAGCTATCACAATGAGTGAGAAAGCATGAGAGATGCATAGCAGCGTTGCTCAACGCAACGGATTATCATTAAGTTTCTTACACGTGAAAACGTGAAACCAGCTGAAATTTCGCGCAGATTGCTAGCACAGTTCGGAAATGAAACGCTTTCGTGGCAACGGGTAAAAGTTTGGTGCAAAGAATTTAACGAAGGGCGTAGTCGTGTCGAAAATGTAAATCATCCTCGTCGTCCACGCAGCGCATATCGCCGGTTAACATTGCACGCGTTAGAAACCTTATTGAAGGGAACCACCACAAAACTGTGCTTCAGATATCTGTTGAACTCGGCATCAGCTATGAGAGTTTCTACACAATCATAACGAAAAACTGGGGATTCCGAAAAATTTCAGCTCGTTGGGTCCCAAAGTAGCTGAGTGAAGATCAAAAAGCTGCTCGAATTCGCATCGCAGCTTTAACGCACGCCCAAATCAGTGAAATGCACTAGACTCAGTCGGAGCACCATCCATATAGTCCAAACTTATCCCCTTGTGATTTCCACATGTTTGGGCCCCTCAAAGAATCACTAGGAGGCGAGCGATTTCAGACTGATGAACATGTGGAGGCGTTTGTGCGCAACTGGATAGACTCACGTCCTGCTTCTTTTTAAGAAAACAAGATGAAAAAACTACCAATCCGTTGGGAAAAATGTATAATCAAATAAGGGGGATATGTCGAAATATAGAGAAATTTGTGTTTTTGTGAAAAATTTCAAAAAAAATGATTTATGAACAAAGGCTCGTTTATATTTTATCCATTCTCGTAATATAACTGGTATATCCAATAAAATCAAAGGTTACATAGGTTATAATTCTAATCTGTATCGTTCTATCAACAATTTTGCGGTAAAATTAAGTTTTATTTCAATGTTTACAAAATTTAAACTGCATTAATGAATAATAATAGTGCAAACCCGTAGTTAAGTAGAATTGAATCAATTTTGCTTTTATTGAAAACTGCAGGGTTGTTCAAAAGAAACGCACCAAATTCATATCATCTCTACGAGATATTTTATACAAAAATACTGAAACACGGTAATTGATTTTAATTGTTGTTGGGCTTTCTAAAGTATTTTCAACCTCCTCCTTGCAACCTCTTAATCTGTAGTTATACCCCAAACTTTTCTTTTCAAACGTCAACCATGTGAGGGCTCTGCGAAAAGGTCTTTTAAAATTCACTCAGTTAATGTCAAAAAAAGTAGAGGGTCTGCTCATTTTATTTTAGTCAAACCACTCCACATATTTTTTTAAAACAAAATTAACGAAATTCGAAATAGATCTAGCACTTATTTGATTCGACTTAATCAAATAAGTTCTGCAGACCTTGGTGGGTATTCAATTAAACCCCGTTCACCTATCCATTGAATTAGAGAAAATGTTTATCCAAGTACATTCGAACACTTACACCAAAATGCAGTGGTGCACTACCTTCGTAAAACCATAATCTTTCATGGGTCTGAATCACCCTCGTTAGGAAACATCACTGCTAATGCAGGTATTATGGTGTAAAATCGAATAAGAAAAAATCTATGTATCCCATGGATTTCATGACTGTTTTTGGGATTTTAGAATTTAGAAGCTGTTAATGATGACTACCCTATGAAGTCAGTTTCTATAAATAAAATGACGTTTTAGAAATACAAAAAACAGATAAGTTAATTAAGAATCAGGAAGTATCTCGATTGAAATAAAACGAAAAATTGTTATCTAATTATTGATTGGTGAGCTAAAATGTAAGAAAAAAAACACCATGATACTTATATGTGTATTAATCAATCACACAGGAATACCTTCCATTTCCTTTGCGTTCGTAACTGGAACCGTCTGATAGAAATTCGATTAAAGAGAATACTGATTAATTATTATAAATTTCACACTTTAATCTCGAATTAGAGAAATTCAATTTGAGAGGTTTAAATAAATGTTGGTTCGTTTGTGTTGTGCTTTCCTACTGTAACCTAAACAGCGGCTAAGATGATTAAGTTACGGTCATAATATTGGAGTAGGAAAAACTTGCATTTAGTGCCCCTGTGACAAAAACAAATATTTTTTATACTTCATTTGGATAATCTTTTGGTAGATATGGATAGATATTGGTTGAGTTTGTATGTTTACAAAATTGTCTCCATTTCAAGTAAATCTGAGGCGTAAGCATTGGAGTAATCAAATACTTTCTTCGTGTGGTCCTTTTCTAATAAAACCTTTGCCATCGTATCTAACCTAATTGAACAAATCCCTTATTTTTGAAGATTTTCTTAGCTTTTAGTTGGGTTAGAATAGACCAGATTAGGTTTAAAATTCAGTATCATACTTTTGATAGATTTTGTTTGGGTAGGGTTAAAAATCCATTATTCTATTTTTGGTAGAAAGATTCGGATTCATTTGGGTTAGATTTAGTTATTCTGAATACTTTTTTTCAAAACTTGAAATAATTTTTCCTGTTTCAAGAAAATTTGAGGGAGTAGACAATAATTTCGTTCGTATTGACATTTCTTATTGTATTTTTATAAACGTACCTAACCTAATCGAATAACGTTCATCTGGTTTACAGCAAGGTGAATAAAAATCATATTAATTTTGATCGACTTGGACAAATGTTAGTTGGGCTAAGATGGATTAGACTAGGTTAAAAAGTAATTTTCTTATTTTAGATAGATTTGAATAGATTTTGGTTGAGTAAGGTTAAAAATTCATTACTTTATTTATGGTAGATTTGGATGGATTTATGTCGGGTTTGGTTATTTTGGACACTCTTCTTTCAATCTCGAAAACCATGCAAGGAGTTGTTTGTGTTTCAAGAGAACTTGAAGTGTAGCTGTTCGGTAAACAATAATTTTCGTTCATGTTTTCACTTCATATCGTAACCTTATAATCCTACCTAACTTAATCGAATAATGTCCTTTTGGTTTAGAGTCTTTATTGAGAACACAGTGGAAAAAAGTCATCACCTTATTTTATATATTCGAATAGAATTTGGGCGTGTAAGATTAAAATTTCATTATTTTAGTTTTGGTAGATTTTGATTGGGTTTAGGCTGGGTTTGGTTATTGCGAATAGTTTACCTCAAAAATTGAAAACTAAGTAGACAAAGGAATTGTTTTTGTTTTAAGAAATAAAGAGGTGATACTCCTGGAATTAACAATAATTTCGTTCGTGTTGACATTTATTCAGAAAGGTGAAAAGTTTGGTATATTTGGGCAGATTTTGGTTGGGTTAAGATATGTTAAATTATGTTAAAAATCGTTATCTCTTTTAGTTATGTTATCTGGATAGATTTCGGTTAGGTAATGTTAAAAGCTCAATATTGTTACGTTATTTACAATATCACGTATTTTTCTCTCAAACACTTTTATTTTATTAATTCGTACACAACAACGATTCAATAACTATTTCGATAACAACAACAACTCAATAGCTATTTCGCTTTTTAATCGCTTTTCTTCACTTCGAACTTATCTCTGTCAGTCTCTTCTATCAAAAACTGTCAAACTGTCCAACGCTGTTCGTTATATAGTATTATGGACGTTTCTAGATGACTCTCGAAACGTCCAGCAACTCTCGAACCTTCTGGAACGCGTCATAGGTAACTTTCATTCAATTTTCGCAGTCGGCGTATGTCAAAGTCATTCAAAATGACACGTCCGTCACAATATTTTATTTTTTGGTAAATTTGAATGGACTTGGGTTGGGTTTGATTATTGTGAACACTCAACTTCAAAACCTGACAACTAAGTGAAGGAATTGTTTCTGTCGTAGTCTAATTTAAGTGGTGGGTCTTGGAGTAAACAGTAACTTCGTTCGTGTTGTCATTTCATTTCCGTAACTTTATAATCGCACCTAACCTAATCGGACGATGTCTTGCAGGTTTAAGTTTGAAAAAGGTAATTATTGATGTGAAACATCTATAGACGAGGGTAAACGGGATTGTTGGCGTGGCGACTCATGCCGTGGCGACGCGTCGCCATGCGCAAGCGCCTGTGCGATTCTCTTTCCATTCGGTTCGACGGTGTCGTTTACTATAGTAAACTAGAAGATGGAAGTGAATTAATGAAGCTTCTGATGAAGCCACAAAGTGGCGAAACAATTGTCAAGATAATTAAAAGTGTGAAAGTTTAAAGTGTTTTTTATTTATTATATATTAAAATGAACTTTCGCCAAGTAAAAATAGAGTCAATCAATCATATGAATTAATTATGATTGTTGTGTACATTTCACCTAATAAAAAATGAATGATATTTCATTTTTACATGAGAAATTATTTCCGTACAGTCACAGAGGTTTAATCATTTTTAAAACCAATAAAGATAAACAACCATTGATTTCAATGGAAATTTTGCTGAAGATGAATCAATGCCATAAATTACGTTCCTCCAAAAATAATTTCAATTGCAAATTAACAACAATCCAAGAGAACCTACTACTAGATATGCAACAACAATAGATGCTGTATTTATTAGATGTCTTGATAGTGTTATGTCCAATACTTTAGCAACATACTTCAGTTATCCTCGACTAATTATCACAGTAATGCTGTCAGAGGCAACATCGAATATAACTATTACTGAAGTCACTAATTAAAAGAATTGAGTTGTCGCAACTTGAAATAAATAAATTTTTGAATTTTTAATTTTTGTATTTAATAAAAATAAATGTTTAATAAATAAATAGTCATCATTTTGTGGAAAAAAATCGTAATATTTGATTTTTTCATTATGCCATATTTAGTTCCTGTCGTAATATTGTCTTTCATGCTTATTACTCGGTTTCACAACTGCCAGGCGTTCCGTGATGGCTCACATTTTTTTAATTTTAGGTAGGTTTGGACAGAATTTGGTTGGGTTTGGATAGGTTAAATTTGATTAAAAATTTGTTATTTTGCTTTCCTCGATTTGGAGAGACTTTGGCTGGGTAAGGTTAAATGCTGATTATTTTGTTTTTGGAAAATTTGGATGGGTTTGAGTTGGGTTTGGTTATTGTGAATATTTTTCTTCAAAACGTGAAAACAAAGGGAAGAAAGAGTTTCTGTTTCAAGATAATGTAAGGTAGTAGACATTACTTCTGTTCGTATCGTAACCTCATAATCGTACTTAATTTAAGTCAATAAAGTCCTTTTGGTTTAAAGAAAGGTAAAAAAAGGTCTTATTTTGGATAGATATGGACAGATTTTAGTTGTATTAGATTAAAGGTTCATTATTTTATTTTTGATAGATTTGATTGGGGTTTGGTTGTTTTTAAGAAAATCGTAGCGTTATTAATGTACTTAATTTTTTTTACTTTAAAACCCCAGGACTGCTACAATACGTAACCAATTTTGAGCATCTATTTTTCAATAATTTTCGTGGTATAGTTACTTTAGTTCCCTTTTATCCCGTTCGTGCGTTGTGTGGGCGCTACTGGTGTCTAGTATCATTCGTATTAAGTACAGTTCAAAAAACGCCGTAACAAAACACTCATCCGTAATCTTTTAATAAACGCATAATTGGGTAACGTTTATTATTTTATTTTTACCACGTTATCATTTTCACGTAGTAGGCGGACGACTGTCATTTGTTGTGGCAATAGATGAGACATGCGCGACCGTTTTCATCAGCTATCAGCGGAGACTAGATAAAAGCATTTCAGTCATGCGGTGGCTTTGGTAGTGGGAAGTATTATTGCGAGGGATTGTGCTGGCACGATTTTTCACGTAAAAGTTTGTAAACAGCTTCCAAACGCGTTCGCGGCGAACTCGCTAGCCCGTAAGAAAATTTAAATTCGCTTTCGGACATTATTTGAAAACATTACAATATTTTGTTGAAATTTCAAACAAGTGTACGTACTTTATTTTATTATTTGTGGTTTTCACATTGTTATTTTAAACCGAAAAATATTATTAGTTTCTGTTGTTTGGTGAATTTTTTTTGAGGCTTTGATTTGTGGATAAACTTTTACGCAGGAGATAATTTTTATTTAATTATTGGTTTTGCTGACTCCAGATGTTGGGGAAATGTTTCAAACGAAGGTATGTAAGTATTTACATAAAATCTGTTAAATTAACTTTGTTTACATACATAAATTTAAGTTGCGCTACCTAAATTAATTTAAACTTCGTCTACTATGTAATTACTTATTTAAACTATTTTAATTTAAATTGAATAATTGTATCGAAAATGATAAAATTTAAGTTTTATTAAGGGGTTTATTATAAGAGCAATAATATTTGAACTTTGATAACACCGATTTGTTAATATTTACTTACTTACTTTTGCTCTACTTAAAATTCACAAATGCAGAACAAATCTTGATTTATTTAAATCTAAAACTTCTTTGAAATATTGCACACTTTATTAATTGTAAATGTTTACGTAAAAGAAAAGTCGTAAATATTTTCAAAATTAATTGTTGTTGGTGCCGATTGGGACAAGAAGTTTTAAGTTTTCTCAAAAATATTTTCTAAACGCTTATCTATTAAATCAAAAATTCTGACATGGAGATCTATTTTCATTCATCTATCTACGTAAAAGGTATCAAGTACCTACCTACTTAGCCAGTTTATGCTATTATGGTTACAAAACAGATTATCAAATTTTTGTTATTTGTTATCCTTTTGGAATAATTGTTTCCGAGTCATTGACTTCTAGATAAACACAACACAATAGTTAAATCGTTAGAATTAATTTGGTAATCTAAAGATAAAAGAGAAATACATATTTATTATACGTATTACCTACAATAATATTGGAATAATAAGTTGATGTTTGGAGGTTGGGTCAGGTATAGGTTTTCCTTGTTTCTCAAAGTTATTCCTAATAGACGAAATTGGTCACAGTCACTGCGGAATTGGAAATATATACATACATATATATATAAAGCGTTTCATCACAGTTTACCCCCTTCCTGATCACAAAATTATTTTCAGAAATGGATCAGTATTTTTTGTTTAATTTCTAATCAGAAAAATATAAATAGTATGCAGTGATTGAAATTGGATTAATTTTATCAGAATTTTGTAAATGCTACTCCAATTTTATATTTTTTAATCAGATGTTTGTAACATTTTTTAGGCGATTTCAATTTTGTTAAATGACATAAAACTGTCCCACATTACATTACTTCTGATGCCGAGATGATGTACAATTTTATTTTTATCCTTGAAATCATTCTGTGTATTTTTCTGAAATTTACTTTGAACGGTCCCTACTCAAAAGTAGGTTTGCGAGGAACCTTAATAATATTGTGGTAACGTTGTTTGTTCAAGGCTTTTAACTTCTAAACGAAATAAATTTGAAGACCCCATTCAAATTTACATTTAAAGCCTAGATTTTTAACAAAAAAATGAAAACTGTGTCTCAATTAAATGGAGTTCTGTTATAAAGAAATGAAAGTAATCTCTGTAATATGTTTCCAAAAATTATCTAACAGGTATAATAATCAACGTTAACCTTTTGCTGACCTTCCTAAGTTTCTTCAGGGTAGTTTACGGTAGTACCTAACTGAAAAAGCTTTTCGGATATAATCTACCATGAAGCTGCTGAGAAAATTCAACGAAAAGTTCGTATAGTTTATGCAAATTAGTGTAAAGTTTTTACCCCCCCCCCCTCCAGAATTGTTATTATTATTATATTTTTGATAAAACATCTTCAATATTTCTCTATATATAATTCGTGGAGGTTTGTTGAAATATCACTTGTATATTCGTTTAACTATTTGTGCAAAAAAGCATTCCTAAATAATTACATACATTATTTGTACATATAGGGTGTTTGAGAGACTATTGAATTGACGGTATCAGTGATATTTCTAATATATAAAGTTTAGCATTAAAAAATACATATAACCCTTAATTTTCATCCTTCTACCACCAACCTCCTTTTTTTAATAAGCCATATTAGTACTGTAATAATCTTCAACTCTCAATGGTCGATAACTGATCATAACTGTTGCATTTATTTCGTTCGAAATTAGAACGAATCTATCATTCGGTGTATATTACGACTACCTGTTAACGAAGTTCTGATGTATCTTTATATGTAATAATATAATTTTAAATGGGAAAAATCTTAAATGTTAAATACGTACGTGGTTTGCATGTAGCAGTTCATTAGAGTTTGGTATACAATAATTAAAACTTTTTTGGCATTGTTTCAACATTAGACAGTTAAAAAACAATTAATAGGAAGTGATTGTACTTTTATTTCTTTAAAGGGTGGATTCACGAGGGGGGGTAATTTAGCTCCGAATCCCCTAAAATTCTATTTCATTGATTGCCAATATTTGAGAAGAGCACAAACGGTTTATTTTTATTAAAGTTGACAAAAACTTATAATAAAAGAAAATCATTACTTTACAAAAGAAGATACAAATTTCTTGAAGAAGAATGCCACATAATTTGATACAGTTGTTAGTTTCACAAATTTGTGGAAACTAGGTACAAGTTGCAAATGTTTTAAATTTATTTTATTATATCTGATAATTACCCGTTCTAAAATTTGCTAGAAATAATTGCAAACAAAAATTGTCACTGGTAATTATTAAATTTAGTAATTTTTCTAACATTTTGTACACTTACAACTTATTTGATTAACAATGCAAATGCATAACACTAAAACTTGATTCTCTTCAAGGAGTTTTAAATTTAAAGACGTGGTAGGCATACATATACAATATTTACATAACTCAATATTATTGTATAATTAATTAGTACTCACTCTCTTATTATATGTATTAGGTATATTATATCTTCATTAGTCACAAACGAAAACGCTATTGTACTTATTCTTTTTTAATTCGTTTCATCCTTATTACTGCCTTCAAAAAAAGCATTTTGTAATGATTACAGACCAGGTGGATAGTTAAAATATTAGTGGATAATTAATGACTTAATTGAATTAAATCAATCGTTTTGACAAAAGGATTGTATAACCGTTTATCGAACCGTTTAATTCCATTACAACACCTGAGGTTTGAAGTTAAAATTGTGCTGCGTGTATTTTTGGCAAAGTATGAAAATGGTTTTGAGCTTCTTTGGATGCCAGTGCGATGATGATGTTTCGAAATGTGTGGGTGATTTTCTCGCGGTTAAGTGTCTGTTTGTTAACAAACCTTGCACACACAGCGAGTTGTTCTATTTTAAAGACGAAACACGACGCGATTTCACTTTGACACATTAATTTGTCTCTTGGTTGCTTGCTTACTAAGAAACAATAGGTAATGTTATTTTATTTTATTTTTATTGTTTTTACAAAGGGGTTATATAATCTCTAACTGCCTGGGATTACCATTGTAATGTAATTTTTATTTTGAGATACCTACCAAAATGTTTTGATACATAAACTGTAGATATATGCAGAAAAACAGTTAATTCAAATGAAGCAATAAAATATTTACGGATATTCATATTTTGATAAAAATATTTGTTAAATACAGTAAAACTCGGTTGGAACGTACTACAGCAGATCTCGAAAATCGGTACTTTATATCAAAAGTTCGTTAAAATAGAAATAAATACGTATGCTTATAGTCGCTGGGACACTTTACAGTACAGTGTCTTGAAAGGTGGCAATAGTACTAAGAAAGGTGTTAAGTTAATTTTAGAAATTTAAAGAACATGAAATATACACTCAAACACGGGATTTGTGCACAAACGAAATTAAATGTGCATAATTAAATTTTTTAGTTACCAAAAAGGGAATAAATATTTAACATCCGGCTGTAATGAACTGAATTCTTCGCGTTTTAGTGTTTATTATAACCGAATTCGGCTACAATTAATCAATTAAACCCAATACTTCATTATCTATAAATGTCGTCGACAAATTTATTAGTTGCGGTTCCTAATGAAGTTTGGGGGCGAGTTTCTAATAAGACTAAGTGAGCAATTGCATCCTCCTCTGTGCGTACTCGTCGGTCACCGCAGCTCAGATGAGCAAGAACGGTATCGTTGCTTCGTTTAGCCGTTAACATTACATTGGAGGTAGAAAATATGTATACCTCGGATGATTTCCACATATATATCTAACCAAGTGAGCAATTGTACCGTTCTCTGAATTTTTAAACAAAACAATTTAAGAATAACCTTGATTATTGTTATAAATTAATACCTTACAGGCTTTCGGTAGTATTGAAATTTACCGATCACTGTAGGAAAATAAATGTGTCTACGGTCGTACGTCATAATCGTCACCAACCCTTCGAATACTCTGTGCGCACTCGGCGGTCACCGCAGCTCAGATGAGCAAGGACGGTATCAGTGCTTCGTTTAGCCGTTAATATTACATTGGGGGTAGAAAAAATCTGTATCTAGTAAGTTTTCCACATATATATCTAACAACTGAGCAAGTGGATTCGTTTGCTGATATCTGACAATCATTTATTTAACTTGGTTTACGCACTCTACCAATAAAGGGATTTACCTTTTAGTAGTACTAGAAAAGAATGTTCACGAACTAATTATTTATGGTGGAACATTTTTGAAATATGTTGAAAATTGAGATGAGTTACCATTCAAGAATTGGAAAAGTTTTTTTTTCCTTAAAAAGTAATTTTACAGTTTTTTAGTCTAGGAAAAAATTATATAAACGTTCCTATTTAATTTAAAGACGTTGGTACATTAGTTTGTGTTTGTGGACATTTTTTGTACAAAAACGTTGTTGCGATATCTTTTAGTAGGTCATCTTGCGTGATATTGAAGCAGCTGCTGAACCTAAAAAAAAACTGAATTATTTCGAGATGCTTTTATTTACTTAACTTGTTTCGTAGCGATCATAAATTAGAAGTTTCGTTATAATTTTAGTTTGTTTTAATTTGGCACCGTCTTTAGATTTGTTTTTATTTAAAATCCCTAATTTTCTAGTCCACAAGTAAACGTATTATACTTATCATGTTAAATATACCTATATGAATATAAAAAATACATACACTAATAAACATTGTACATGAGCATTTGTCTTGTTGCTGGTTAGGGGTAGAACTCTTATTTATTGCACCTTGTATAGGTTTTATTCTGATAAATCAGTTTACTACCCCTAAACAGCTTTATTATAAAAAATTTCTTATTAATAAAAAAATTGAATTTGTTACTATTATTTCCACGTCTTTGCTGAGAGTATGTAAGATATTGCACCTTTTTGAATTAAAAAAAAAGGCACAAATCAAGCTATGGCACCAACTGAGCAAGCGTTTACGTTTGCTCACGACTCGCAGCGACATAGTGGCAAATTGTTCATCATTATAAAATGAATTGAATGTTTTGTAGAAAACAAATACTTTTACATATGTACATTTGCAAATTATGCACCTCCTGTGTAAAACAACCCAGGTCGCCTCATAGAATTTAATTTTTTCATTAATGAGGGGTACCTTCGCGTTGCAATATAAATGTCTTATTTGTGCTGTGTGTAAATAATGAAAATTAAAATGTGGGTTAATTTATTCTTATCTGATTGACATGAATTATATTATACTTAGATTAAATTTAGGCCGATACACTTATATGAATATTTTTGATGGCCATACAACATGAGGCAACGTCTACCTTTCTTTAAAACCCTTTTAAATTTAGAAAAAATAATAACTGGACCCTCTTTTATCAAGTGTTACTTGAGGCAGGTCTATAATAAGAGCAAGTGAGCAATCGTACGCTTTATTAGTAAATAATAATAAAATTTCTTTCTTCTTTATTTTTTCTGAAGCTGTTTGGTTTGCCTAAGTCCTTTTTGTTTTGACTCAACACATAAATTATTTTATGTGTTCTATATTTTAAATCGAGAATGATCTCGGAAACTACAGTAATGTTACTTCAGAAATTCAATACAATAGGAAAACAGTCTCCTTGCTCCACAAGGATTTGAATTTACATACATATAAGAAAGAGAATGAAACAAAAAGAAATGCTACTGTTATTTACATTTCTTGCCATTAAAACGTTTGCATTAACAGTAAGTAGAAAGTCAATCTATCAGAGACAAGGCGTACCTATCGCTTATTTTATCTACTGATACTTACAGTTACTTTATCTAGTATTAAGTAGTCAAATGAAGCATTTACGAAATGCTTAGAAATATTTATAATGTATAATACCACAAAAAGAACATGCTTATGGCTTACAGTTTTATCAGCGTGGTTAAGTGCATTTATCAATGAGTAACACATAAATAGTTGTCTGCAATTTTTTGTTAAGTTAAGTTAGGTGGGATGACCCAATTATCCCTTTGATAGTCTGGTCAAGGTTATCTTTAATTTAACGTGTTTTGCCTCTTCATTTTTCTTTATTACGAGAATAATACTATGACACTATTCATATTTTCCAATCTGTGTATCACAAGGGGATGTCCATTAATTTTATTATAATTTGTATCTCTCCTTACGATTAATAAAGATTTGGAACCTTCATTTGCATGAATTGAAAAGTAGGCGTGAGACTTTCCAATGACCCCTCTCCCTTTAAATGGGATTTGAGGATGTTCTTTTGGACCCCTCCCACCATTTTGAGCTCACACAATTAATAGATGTCCCTCAAGGGACTATGTTAGTTACAATAATATCTACATATATATATTTTCATATTGGATATTCCAAGAATTAGTAATTTTTTAATGATTTTGTTTTCAAAACCGGCTAATTATTCTGCAAGCACTTGCCAAATTTAGATTTTCCACCACAGATTATTAAATAGTTATCAACTTGCGTGGTACGGTATCCTGAATGTTCGAGTATGACTTGCATTTAATTGATTTCTATTATTATGCAATTAACATTCGTAAAACGATCTTATCGGCATTAAATGTTAATAACATTCTTACCATAAAACGGGATCTGTTTTGCGGCGTTTTATATTATCTGCAAGTGTAATTTATAACATGATTAACTTTATTAATATTACCTACCAATGCCAGTTTGATTAACGTCTTATTGTTTCCACAGTGGATAAGAATAGTTTACAAGGAATGTTTTGGAGATGAGTAGGCGAAATTGATATTGGTGTCTTGTATAAAGTAGTCCCAATTATTTACTTATCTAAAAAGTGACTTGCAAAAAAGATCAACATTATTTCATCCTAAGAAATTATTGATGTGAAACATCTATAGGCGCGGGTAAACCGAATTGTTGGCGTGGCGATCGTGGTGATTGCATGCCGTGGCGACGCTCGCCATGTGCAAGCGCCTGTGGATTCTCTTCTCACTCGGTTCGACGGTGTCGTTTACTATAGTAAACTAGAAGATGGAAGTGAATTCATTAGGATTGTTGTGTACATTTCACCTAATAAAAAAATGAATGATATTTCATTTTTTACATGAGAAATTATTTCCGTACAGTCACAGAGGTTCAATAATTTTTAAAACCAATAAAGATAAACTACCATTGATTTTAGCTGGAGATGTCAATGTAAATTTTGCTAAAGATGAATCAATGCCATAAATTACGTTCCTCCAAAAAGAATTTCAATTGCAAATTAACAACAATCCAAGAGAACCTACTACCAGATATGCAACAACAATAGATGCTGTATTTTATTAGATGTCTTGATAATGTTATGTCCAATACTTTTGTAATATATTTCAGTTATCCTCGACCAATTATCACAGTAATGCTGTCAGAGGCAACATCGAATATAACTTTTAAACTGAAGTCACTGATTAAAAGAATTGAGTTGTCGCAACTGAAATAAATTTTTGAATTTTAAATTTTTGTATTTAATAAAAATAAATGTTTATTAAATAAATAGTCATCATTTTGTGGAAACAATTCGTTATATTTGATTTTTTAATTATGCCATATTTAGTTCCTGTCGTAATATTGTCTTTCATGCTTATTACTTGTGCAAACTCGATGTTTCACATCTGCCAGACGTCCCGTGACGGCTCACATTTTTTTTTTCATGTAGCCTACCTATTAACAGGATAACTAACTTGTCAAGTAAAATTAAATACGTCAAATAGATACGTATGTATAAGAATTATTATTCGAGTTATCGAGGTTCTACTGTAGATAGATACATATAACGGCGAAAACGATGCTCACTCAATATTTGCGTAAAGTATTTTACCACCTTCTTACCCTTTCTAACGCTACTACAAAGAATGGCGTCAATTTGTGGCGACTGTTATTTCTTCTGTATATACAGGGTGTTCTGATAAGCGTGCTCCATAATAGCTTTCATTTTTGTTATACTCTCCCCGCGTAGTTAAATTGGTATTCAATTTTGAACATATTTTCGTTTAAGTCGAGAACGGGATAGAGATAAAGCGATGCGGTTTTCACTCAAATTTATATAGGTAGGTAACTTGATACTGCCCAAGGGTTTTTTAAAATTACGAAAATATGCGATTACTGCAAAATAAAGTCCTCTAGTTTAGCTATTTAAAACTAAACAGTTCAATAAAAAATGTCTTTTAAAAGAACATGAAGTACTTTTTAAATCGAGTTTAAAAACATCAAAATTAGTTGAAATGCTCAGCACATTCTGGAGACATTAAAATGTAAATATTGAGAAATACATAAGCCTCCTTCCTCTTTATTACGATAAACACGAAAAAATGTTATATAACCCTGTAATTCCCTTATAACAATTTTTAAAAGCCGACTGAGAGTTTACCTTGCAAAACATTAACTTCAACCGATGTATTATAGATAGTAAAATAAAAATTACTTATTTGTGAAATGGCCCTACTACAAACTGTAATAACAAACCTCCTTTCAGAACGGCAAAATTCATCTATAACGAACACGAGTAAAGGAAATGTAAAATGTCTGTCTAATAGTTATGAGTTTGTCTCTTCCCGCTATGACTTAAATTAGTTTATACTGATTTTGAAACTTTCTCTGCTTATTTGAGATAGAAATACGTGAAACTTGGCTTCTGAAAGTTTCGTTTGTGAAAATAGATAGTTTCAAAATTTAATATCTATTTTTAAATTTAAATAAAAATTTTTCAGGTAGGTTTTGATAAAAACCAGCAATTATATACATTAATCAGCTACTATTGTATCATTTCCGTTAGTAAATATTGAACGTCACCACGAAAATAATGGCGCAATAGAAAAACAGAAACTTGAATGAAAATTTGTTACAACAAACAGTTTTCTTTTTAAAAACAGCTCTAAATTTGTTCAGCGTCGTGGGAAATACTGGACAAAATAAATACACTTATATAACACGTTATAATGTTCAAACACGTTAGATATCAATCTTTTTGTTAAATGGCCGTTAAAATCGTGCTCATTCTGTTCAAATAGAGTTTGCCACTTCTTTTGACCGGCTGAAAAGATATTCTTATTAAACGTAGAAAATTCGATTAGAACTCCTTTTCAAAATATTACTTTATTGTCTTTTTCGAAATGTCTGTCTTAATTAATACGTCGCGTCGACTTAGCAAAAACAGTTCACGTAACAATCTTAATCCACTTTTGGAAATTGACTAAATGCTAAATAGCTAATTGCTGAAACTTCTAGAAATATGCAATTGTATATAATTATTCATAGATGTAATATAAAATAGGGCAAAGTGAAACAAATACGTAATTGCAGTAGTAAATTGTTGATTTAATGGGCCTGTAATCGTGAGTAAAAAATGTCAAATATGGTATTTAACGTATTTTGCGATAGGTTTTGAATGCTTATTTTGAAGTTTATTTACGCAAAATTTGAATTTTTGTTATGATAACGATGACAGTTGTAGGCAATAACGATGGTCAGGTAAATGCATTTTTCATAACATGGTGGCGATAATACTTTTGGTGATAAACCATATGAACATTTTGTTGTTAATATAAACTAACCATAACAAGAATTAGTACCAAACACTAATTTTGTATAATATACAAAGTGACCGTTTTCGATATATAGGTACTTCAGGCTTATTTCTGGACAGAATTAGTATATCGTTTTATTGATTGATATGTTTTAAAAAAAATTAAAAAAAGCTGATTCAATAAAACTTTCTTACTTTTACCAATGATTTTATTTGAGTTACCATGTAAAGCTCAACAACAATAAAAAAGGTACCTATACTTAACTAAACAAGCTGATAAGAGGGTAGTTCTACTGCATTTCTTACACTTACATACTCATTATGGTAATTTATGTATTACTAGCAGTAATAACCGCCGTTGCCCGGGTTTTTAAATTATATATTACACGTTTGATGGAACATTTTAGAATATTCGCGAATTTAGAATATCCAGAACATCCCATAATGAGTCAAAACATTTTCTAACTTTTTTTAACATTCTGAAACATTCTTGAATGATCTTCAAGATTCTGGAACATTCTTAAACATTGCCAAATCATTTTGAAATGTTGTAATAAAACATTGTTTTACTTCTTAGAACATATTTGAACTCCCTGTAACATTCTTAATCATCATTAATGCCAAATCATAAAAACATTAAAAAAATTGTCAAAAAATAAAAAAGTTGGGGGTTTGAAAAATAGATAGTTCCCGATTCTCAGACCTACTGAATATGCATATTTAAAAATTTTATAAAAATCGGTCAAGCCGTTTCGGAGGAGTATGGTAACTAAAATTGTGACAGGAGAATGTGATATATTAGATAAAATTGTTTTTATTTTTTATTGTTTTAAAGAATCAGCAAAAGTACATGATCCATATTAATATTTATACTGCAATGTGGCTTGGTAACCCTGCTGAAATTAGTTTCTATTTTATAGTTATGTTCACAATACGTAATTTTGCACATCCAATCAATAGACGTATGAATGTGAAAACATGTTCATTATTTTGTGATTGGTATATGAATGTATAAGCCAAGCCCTACATAGAAACATGTGTAATTGAGAATATATGTACCTATTTATTAAAATAAGCCAATTTTAGTGACTGATTAAAGTAAATACTACGCAAGGGCCAAATATTGGTTTTCGTCATGTGTACACGGAAAAAAGAGTATATTTAATGTGAATAAAATACACTTCATTCAAGAAAATCTTTGTTTCATATATACGCAAATAAATATTTTCTTGAATAAAGAGTTTAAAAGTTTTAATGGTAATCAAATGCTGCGTTTCATTTAAGAATATATACTTTCAGTTAAATACAGCAACGTTTGAAGCGAAAAAGAGTTTACTTACGAAGACCATAATATTTCTTCGTTAGAATAATGTATTCCTTTAAACAGAATATTTATCTACTGATTTCAACAATTTCGTTTTCTTAAAGTAAGATTTGCGGGCTTGGAAAAAATAATATTTTTTTTCAACACAAGAAACGGATGTTTCCATTTAAGATGGTACTTTTTCATAATAAACACGATTAATATTTGAGTTTAAAGCGGTATATTTTTGTATTAAACATGAAACATTTTCATACTAAAATAACAAAAATTTGTTTGAAAATTTAATTTTTTCTTAATTTTTTATTTTTAAAAATAAAGAAATTTTACAAATCAATGGAATGGTATACAAATAAGATGTGATTATTGTAACATATCTTTATTGAACATAAAATAATAAAAAGGACAACGATATACACATGAACAATAGTATGAAAGGAACTAAAAGAAATTGTTTAAGACATTTTAGTGTTACGTATGATTCACCAGTAGGGAGTGTATGCATCATGACTGGAAAATGCGTCTTTTTATTTTTATCCATGATGAGAACTTTACTTCCATTTACTGATTCGACCTTATATAAGCTCTTTAATGTAACGTAGTGATTGCTCAAGTTTGCCATTTTGATAAGAAGTTGTTTAGTCCAAATGATTCCAGTAGCTGTAATATAAATTATTGTTTTTAATTTAAAATCAAAACTAGAACTCTTGGTTTATCGATCAAACGATGCTTATCATAAAACAATCGACTTGCTAAAAGAGTAAATTTTCTATCATAGATAACCTTTTCTATACATATACAATCCACAATAAACGATTTTCAAATAGCAGTAGGTAGTAGCCATTTTTTCTTTATCGAGAGAAAACGCGCTTACAAATTTTGCTAAACTGTAGATACCTACTGCTATTTAAAAAACAGTTTTATTTTACTACTACTTCGTTGAGGATTCGTTGTGGATAAAATTGATTTGTAGATATTTATGTACCTATATACAGCAGATAACGTGATACAGAATGAATTAAAAACCTAATTCTAATATTGCGACTCCATTACATATTTACCATGCAAAATTTTGCATTTTTTCATGCTTCTATTTTAAATATAATTAATAAATAAATTCGTAAAAATTAAGTATTTTAATGGGTACTTACTTGCAAATGCTTCTCCAAATTCTCCTAAGCCAATTTTATTTAAAAATTCTTCCATTTTATTATAAAAATATACCCCTGCTTTTTCAGAAAATTTTATTGTGCACCAACAACTCACTTTACACTGATAGTTCATTAACGTATGACGCAATATATTGAAAATCGAAACGGGAGACAAAAATGGAGCTCATCAAAGCGTCACATATTTGTACTAAACAAAATATTCTTTAAAATGAAATGATAATGCTTTATCGAAAGCAGAACTGTTTTGTTTCGAAGAAGTGCTTTATCCAATCCAGTTTTCGGCTACTTAAATAGAATTAATATTTATTTGTTTCAAAACAGAAATGTCTTAAAATTAAGAAATTACTTTTTGTTTAAACCATTCAAAAAGTTGTAGCAAAAGAAACATTTTCATTCCAAGTAGTTCCTTGACTTGTTTTAAGAACAGTTAGTCTTCGATCGAAACCTGTATAAATTTGTTTCAAAACAAAAATTCTTTCTTTAAATCAATTCCAGTAAGTAAATAAAAGTGTTGAAGGAAATATTCTTGTTTTCTTAACACAAAGCAAAATACTAAAAAGAAGTATTTATTTATTTAAAATGAGTAAATATCTTCAAAGCAATATATTTTCTTGTTTTAAAATAGTTTTTTTTTCTGTGTATTCGATGCTCTGGGGAAGTTCGTATAGTTTTTAACAACAGAATGTTTGACTAATGTGTTATCCATCTCTTATTTATAAAAAATTGTGTTCAATGAGATTAGAAGATTAGGCATAGGTTTAAAGCAACTGTCCTCTTTTTGGCATTCTTTTTGTTAAAAGCTTTGCAATCGTTTTGTTTTCCAAATTAAAGTACTTGTTGAAGTTTTTTCACCCGTGGATGATGAATGAAACGTTGCAGAATCATCAGCATATCACAGTATGGGTGGGACGTCAAGGTACGAAAAACAGGTCATAAATGTATAAAATTAGGCCATTTAAATATTTGTAAGGGTTTGTTTTGCTGCTTTAGCAGAATAATCGGACAGGATGATATTGCACTATATTTATAACGTTCATATCACTGGTCAATGAAAATTAACTTTTTATTGTGACATGGACGAATTTAAAAACTCGCCAAAAAAACGAAATTTTCTACCATCCATTTTTTTTTAACTATTTCTAATACAATATAATGATAAATGTATTAATATTAATTTTACGTGTGCTTTATTTAGAATGTTATTGTCATGTTGCTTTACCATTTACTTTGATATGTCTTCTTATATTAATTATTTACTGTATTTGAGTTTTTGGGAGAGAAATCGATATGACGATCTATAGAGTGAATTTTGAAAGGCATTTTTCACCTTATTTCTTCTTTATAAACATTAAATAGTTCACTCACAATATCTATGGTATGTAATTACCAGCCACCATATTTATAAGAAAATTTGCAACAACTGATTTAAAAGTGTCCCAAACTCGCAATTAAGTTTCAATTAACACTCATCTTTCTTTATGCCTTCTAGGTATTATAAAGGCCCATAAATATGCCCTAGTTAATTTTTACTTCAATTATTCTCGGAAAATTTTGTTTAGATACAAGAACCCTCTTCCACCGAATCCATTGCATCATCAAAATTCTTAATCAATCCGTTTGAAATTAGCGATAATTAGTAACATTTCTTTAGTTAGATACGAAGAAAATAATACATAGTATTTGGTATCTAAACCCCAGTGCAATTCCAAGAATATATATGCATATTTCGCCGCTTATGACCCACCCCCATATTCATTACAACAAATTTATTTTTAAAGGAATGTTTCCGTACGATTCCTTTTTATATGAACTCCATGAAGTTAAGGTACAGATGATCGAAATTTATTATCGTTTGTCAACTAATATCATCTTTAAACTATAAAAGCACAGAAGAATCAACGAACAGGGGCCATCATTCAGATCATGTTTCTGTTTTAATGCGCTACTGAAATTCTTTACGATCCCCTTCTTATAGAAAGCAGTAAGTGGCTTTTGTTATCATTTTTGGAAAAACGTAATTACGTAACTGTGGAGAAGATTCGATCCATTTAATTTAGGTGCTGAGAATTCTGACTACGATTTTGATAGATTTAAATCTCGAACTGCCAAATTCGTCCTGTAAAATCAGACTGGACACGTGCGTAGAGAAAAATCTGTTTTTATATTTCATTCTAGGGTACTAAATTACATTACAAACCCCTAAAGAATGTCTTATTACAAATCGTGTGTTTATCAGTGAATTTGCTCATTGGAGTTTCACGACTTTTGATTTTAAAGATTCTTTGTTTTAATCTTGTCCTAATTAAAAGAAGAACAATACAAGAACATCACTATGGAAACAGAGGCAGGGCCAAGAGAATCACGTCGAAAATTACTTATCAAGATTAAGAAATTTTGTCATAAGTGATATTGTTATAAGTGTTATGCACCTCTCCAGGATTTGTCTGCTTAAACATTGAAGTTTACAGTATATTTTTAAAATCCCTCTGTGTCGAGATATATCGAGACTCTTGAATCAATACTAGAAATTATAACCAAGAAATTGCACAAGATCGTAAATATTACATTTTTGATCTTGATTTTTACGTCAAGAGATGAGTAATATTGGTGAGATCCTAGTATTGATTGTAGTCCTATGCTCTAGTTCCAGCCATGTCCTTGCTAATTTACAGACATATTGCTAACTTTATACTGTCAAATTTTCATTAATTTTACCCCCAATGTCTCGAAGAAAGTATGGGTAAATTCAAAAATAATATGCAGTCTTTAAAATTCCTTTTATTGTGGTATACTTTAAATGTCATTGAAGGAACAAATGATTTCTTGTAAAATAAATAAATAAACAAAGAGGTGTAAAATATCTGCGTAGGTATATAATTCAATAGTCTAAATAAAAAGAAAGAATACACATACGTATAAAAGTTCATTAGGCGCAACTGTAGTTATAGCTAATAATTTTCTCAGTATTAAACGAATCAATGAACGAAAATTGAACTCTTACCTAGTTATTACAGATTTGCAAATCAATTTAAAAAATACTGTTAGAATAATAACTGTAAAAGAGGTTCTGATTCATAACTTTGTCGCAAACGCTTATATTGAATGCTTGCTTAATTGGACTAATTGTGCCGTTAATAGTTCATTACGTGACAAAATAAGATATTGTTTGCAAAAAATTCGTTGATCGCCATTCGCTTCGTTAAAAGTGAAATTAGAATTTCTTCTAATTCGGTAATTGTGCCGGTACGCTGTTCAATCTAAAGTCGTTGGTTGCAGTCTCCAGTACTTTCTATTATTCGTCATTTTATCTTGGCGTTTTGATTTTAACGGTTACCTGTGACAGATTCTATGGTCGACTTTGGCGGCGCGTAATAAATTTACGTTTTTCTGTAGAATAACTCGTTCTGTTCTTTTTTCGTTGTTTATCGTTCCATTGGTTTTAAAATTGTGTGTTTGAACTAAAGAATTTAAAAACGTGATAAAGCCGACTACCTGTCGTTGACACTAAAAATTGCACGTGCTCGATAGTTTTGGAGTGTCCCAATTTTTGATACTTTAAAACAAAAACAAAATAAAAAATAAGAAAAGTTACCCTGTTGCAAATTTGAGAAACTCTATTGTAGAAGTGACCGATTTGTCGATTTTACCTTGCCTTGTCTTACTTTGAAAATAAAGACGATCTGAAGATGATCATAGAGACACAATCCAATTATATTGAACAGGAAAATGAATATACCTCCGATTACGATCACTTTAAAAAATACCTATAATATATAGTCCGGTCAATTTAGACATTCGAAGCTACATAAATTCCCACCAAGCTGAAAATCAGTAAGATCATTTAAAATACGAATAAAAATAAAATTTGAAATTTCCCCATCTTTCCCCTGTATGGAAATTTTTTTTATTCAAAGTCAAAGGTCAAAAAAATGATTTTCAGCAAAACGGTAAGTTTTATCATAAAAATACTTTTGACAAAAAATGTAGATCATAAAATTATCTATAAAATATGTATCAATATTTTTTTTCCTAAGAGCCACCGTTTCCGAGATATCAGGTTAAATGAAACCCAGTCCCTTATTTTATACGCCAGTGTAACCTCGAGACAACATCTGTCTCCTATTCAATTGTATGCGTGGCTAGGGTCTTATACCTGCTTTATGTCAGTGTGTCTAATAAATACTGTTAGTCTCAGGGTTGCCAGATTAGGGGATTTTCCCCAAAAAATAGGGGATTTTTTTCCTTTGGGGTATTTTTTGGGGATATATTTTCAGGGGAATTCTTCTGGGGAAAAATTTTCCTTTACAATCTTTTTTCTATTTGCACTAAATATTTTCTAGTTCTTGGGGATTTATTTGTCACATAGCTTATTTTGGGGTATTTTAGAGATACATATTTTATAGATAATTTTATGATCTACAATTTTTGTCTGGGGTAATTTTATGATAAAACTTACCGTTTTGCTGAAAATCGCGAAAAACTCATTTTTTTGACCTTCAACCTTGTATAAAAATTTTTCCATACAGGGGAAAGATGGGGAACTTTCAAATTATATTTTTAATCATATTTTAAACAATCTCACTGATTTTCAGCTTGGTGGGAATTTATGTAGCTTTACTCTTATTTTTTGGTTTAATTTGACCGGACTAATACGTTTTATCAACGATTTGCTAACAAGAATTTTTGAATAGTTGTTACTTTTTTTACGTCAATAACTCTTTACTTTTGAAGATCGAAGATTCAAGTAAGATGTAAGTAATGAAGACAGTCGGCCCAGATTATTGAAAGCAATTTGGTGAGACTAACTTCTTATAACTCCATATATTAATTAAATTAAATTAATTATCAAAGACAACGGAAAATAAAATTTTCTTAAGAAAACACAATAATTGGAACAGTAGTTTTTGTTGGTCTTATAAAGAAGACTCTTTATGCTTTAACCAGCTATAATGCGTTGCCCGGGCAAGAATATATCACACGCTTGAATAAACATTCTAATATTGGTGTAATTCCTGTAATGCTTTAAAACATTTTCTAACATTTTTGAATATTCTAGATCATTATAGCTTATTCTCGAAAGATCTTAAAGGCTCTGGAACATTCACGATTATTCCCGTAAAATCGAGAACATTCTAAATCATTCACGGAAAATCGCGAACAGTCAAGAGCAATGGTTTGATTTGAATAAAATAAAAATATTTAATACATGGAATTAATCTTATGATCGAATTTAGACTTTCACGACCGGTATCGTCAAATGAAACACAATTGTATTTTGTAGGCTAATTGACCGTAATAGTAGCAAACAAAAAGATGAGTGTCTGCAACGGAATCCGCATTTAGTGGTTGATCTTCTTTGTAGAACCGACGGAAATTCATATCAGTATTGTTGCAAATATGTCCTGTCCTTTTGCTAATGTTATTATATCAGTTTATCATATAAATTTATAAATACCCCAATTTTTTTCTATTACAAAAGTCGTGTCTACTAATATTAGTTTCTGTATAATTCAAATTTTTCCTCTATTAAAAAAATCAAAATCGTAGATATCTACTTCCATTATTTATTCCCGTATAATTTAAATGTTTACATAGCGTTTTGTAGCAGAAAATAATAATACAAAAGGAAAATAATAATAAAAGTTCCGGTTTATGCACCTGCCTGATGTTTGTGTGGGCCATAATCTGAAGAACCACGGAACGTAGGTACTTATGCGGTTTTTTGCTTTTATATTTAGTAATGTTCTAAATGTAATAGACATTAAAGTTGCTATGATGTAAGGAAACGAGGAGCTACGTAACGTCTTTCAGTGAATTTATTCGAGAAACAGGACTGTCTTTTTTATATGGACACTGTAGTATGAAATGATAAAATAAATTGAATTAAACTATGCTGTGAAGAATAAGTTTTGTAGTAGGGTTTTTCCAATATTCATCACACACTCTGTATGTAGTTATGATGGTATTACATATTACATCTTTAATTATTGTAAACTTAAAAATTAAGAAAACCGTCCTGTGAGAGTAATAAATTAATAAAATTTTCGTACTATTATGCACCCTGTAGCCACAAATGATGTCAATAGATAATTCAACCTACGAGTAGAAAAGGGCCACCACTATTTCGCTATTTTATTGCTTGAGTTGACACTTTACAAGATTCAGACTATAGTTTGTCGTTTTTGTAAAATAAACTATGAATCCTTCTTAAAATTACTTTCTAATTATCCTTCGTTCAATTAGAATAGTATCCTGTCCGTAATAACTAATACATTTCTGCAGATGGCGTACACTTCATTACTAAACCATAATAACTGTTAGTACGCACACCTCTCCCCACTCTCCACCTTCTCCGAGATCAAGTAACTTTCGGGTTGATCTCTCAACTCGAGATACATATAACCCTTAATTTTCATCCTCCTACCACCAACCCCCATTTTTTAATAGCGATATTACTACTGTAATAATCTTCAACTCTCAGTGGTCGATAACTGATCAATTATTATCAATCGATTAGTCATCCCCGCCAGGCGTCTACTGATGTCACTACTCACCCAGCAAACAGCACGGAGTGGGGATGAGAATGAAGCAGATTTTTTTAGAATGTTACAGGGAGTTCAAATATGTTCTAAGAAGTAAAAGAATGTTTTATTATAGATAACATTTTAGAATGATTTGGCAATGTTCAAGAATATTCCAGAATCTTGAAGATCATTCAAGAATGTTTTAGAATGTTAAAAAAAGTTGAAAAATGTTTTGAATCATTATGGGATGTTCTTGATAGTTCTAAATTCGTGAATATTCTAGAATATTCCATCAAACTTGTAATATATTCTTACCCGGGCAACGTCGGGTATTGTTGCTAGTATATGTATAAAATTAGGTCATTTAAATATTTGTCAGGGTTTCTTTTGCTGCTTTACCAGAATGAGCGGACAGAATGATATTGCTCTATATTTATAACATTCATATAATTGGTCAACTAAAATTAACTTTTTATTGTGACATGGACGAATTTTATTATTTCTAACACAATATAATGATAAATGTATTAATAATAATTTGAAATGTGCTTTATCTTAACAATGTTCAGTAAAAATAGCAAACAAACTAGCACCCCATTTACTTTGATATCTGTCTTCTTATATTAGTTACTTGTTACTGAATCTGAGTTTTTGGGAAATAAATCTATATGACGATCCATAAAGTGAATTTTTAGAGGCGTTTTACACCTCATTTCTTCTCTATAAGTATTAAATAGTTCACTCACAATATCAATGGTATGTAATTACTAGCTGCCATATTTATAAGAAAATGTGCAACAACTGATTTAAAAGTGTTCCAAACTCGCAATTCAGTTTCATTTAGCACTCAAATATTTCATCATTCCTTATTCCATAATAACTGTTAGTAGATATGTAATTTCGTTGATTAGAAACATACACTCACAAACACTCCTCCCCCCAAACTCACTCCTTTTCCCACACCCACACCTCTCCACACTCTCCACCTTTTTCGGGATGAAGTAACTTTCGGGTTGATCTCTCATCTCGACGAGGGGTTTTAGCCAGTAGGCGCTCCAGCGAAGCCGACACTACCCCCTTAGGGCGGTGTCGTTTGAAAATTTTCCCTCCTCGAGGGTAATCATAAAAGAAATGTTGTTTATTAGAGATACGACCTTAATAAATCACAACAGAGTATACTCATTATAAAATAGTTGTTTGATTTTTTAACATGTGTAGTGTGCATATTTTAAAAAACAACAATAACACAGTCATTTGAGAAAATCAGTTCAACTTTCCTTGTACCTTGAATTCTGATTTATAGAAAACTAAAAACCTTAAGGTATTTTAGTACTTGACCATGATAAACACGGACAAACGTTTTCTGTTAGTTATTTTATAAATAAAATGCGACTGCCGTCAGACTCACATTTTTTTAGGAATTGTGAATTTGTGTGGCAGTTCTTGCGAAAATGAAATTTACGTTCTTCATTTAGTTAAACCATTTTCCCTTAATCATAATATTTTGGGGTTGAATAAAAAAAACAGGACTTTTATAATTTTACCTTTGTCTGTTGGTTAGAAAATTAATGTATTATTAAAATTTGTACCCTATAAGGTACTCCAAGTTGAGTTGGATTTAATGAAGGGGTTGTGGTATACATTTACGACAAAAATTGAAATTTTTCAATTTCAAATTTATAATATACCTACTTCTTTTTGTAAATGCTATTTAAACATACAATTATCTTTTTAATACACTTGCGAACCCCTGTCTTTATAAACGTGAAGTGAAATGTAAAATGCAAGCGGAGGAGTGGCTGATACATAAGTTTTTAAACTAATTTGATAAGGTATGGAACCCTCTGTCAAATTCAAGCTTGGTTTTGGTTTAATTTTTTTATATGGGGCCGTTCATAAAATACGTTCGCATACAGAGGGGGGGTCTTGCTGAGTGTGACAAGGGGTGACGGGGGGTCTACAAAAAATTTTACTGCATTTTTACAGAATCCTTGAATTTCTGATAAACAGAAATATTATTTATTTGTTCGTTACAAAAGATATTTATTAATTTATTTAAATTTTATTATGAAAATAAAATAAATGTTTTTGACTATCAAAATTTGTGTATTATCAATCGAAATTTATCATCTTCAGGGGGGCGGGGGTGTTCAGTTTTTGTGATGTAATATTTACAGGGGGGTCAAAAAAATTTTTGCGTGACGTATTTTATGAACAGCCCCTATGTAGTACGGCTCTGTTTTTGGTTATATATATATACAAACCTACACATAATTGTAATAAAACCAATTGAAAGTTGCATGGTTACAGATTTGTTTAATTGACTTTCATATCCGTTGGTTTTCACAAAAAAAAATAATTGTATATAAGTGTATGTTAATAATTTATACTTGTTTTGTGTCTAATATAGGTAAATAATAATTATGTCCTGAGAAATTTTATTTGTTGTAGTGAAAGTTATGGATTAATAGGATTAACATACTACCTATATTAATACATACTGCTTATTAATCAATAATAATTTTCAATAAAACTAAAAGTTTGAAAGTACAAAGCACTTCTATTCCGTATGATTTTTATGTTAAGTACTTATAACAAAATTGAATAAGGATAATTTTATTTTTCTGTGTGCTTACCTTACGTAGTTTGTAATTTTGTATTGTAATTTCTTTGTCAGGAAGTGTGATTTCTTAGCCTGTGAGCAATTTACAGTACGTAGAACGAGTTTGTATAATTAGATATATTAATTAATATATTTCCTACATTATCAGAAATTATAATTTCGTATAAATTAATAAGATGGAAATACTTAATAAAAATTAACTAAGCGTACTAGATTGTGCTGTGTTTTTGTCATTTGTTGGTGTCTATAATATAAGTAAATTATTGCGTATCATGGTTAGGAGAACATAATATAGAACCGTGTACTTTGGACTCTGATTTCCTTTAATTATTTATTAAGGCATAAATAGGTATTTTTACTGATTGGTTTCAATGAGATATATATATTGTTTTTATATATCGTTTTTATTCTTTTATTTTACTCAGGCCCAGGCACTTTGTTTAAAAATCTATATCTAGTATATAAAATTCTTGTCTCACAATGTTAGTTACCATACTCCTCCGAAACGGCTTGACCAATTTTTATGAAATTTTATATGCATATTCAATAGGTCTGAGAATCGGGAACTATCTATTTTTCATACTCCTAAGGGATAAGGGTTGTCCACCCCTAACTTTTTCTTATTATTTGGACAGAAATTTTTATTTTTATTTTTTTATGATTTGGCATTAAAAAATACATCTAACCCTTAATTTTTATCCTTCTACCACTAACCCCCATTTTTTAATAGCGATATTACTACTGTAATAATCTTCAACTCTCAGTGGTCGATAACTGATCAATTATTATCGATCGATTAGTCATCCCCGCCAGGCGTCTACTGATGTCACTACTCACCCAGCAAACAGCACGGAGTGGGGATGAGAATAAAACAGATTTTTTTAGAATGTTACAGGGAGTTCGAATATGTTCTAAGAAGTAAAATAATTATAACATTTCAGAATTATTTGGCAATGTTCAAGAATGTTCCAGAATCTTGAAGATCATTCAAGAATGTTCCAGAATGTTAAAAAAAATAGAAAATGTTTTGAATCATTATGTGATGTTCTGGATAGTTCTAAATTCGCGAATATTCTAGAATGTTCCATCAAACGTGTGATATATTCTTACTCGGGCAACGGGTATTGCTGCTAGTTACATATAACATATTCATAACGAATAATGTGTTTTTAAATGAAGGTAGAAAGTGGCGAATTCATTGTAAACCATTATTGTAATATTAAAATAAAATAAAAAGCGACAATTTTCAACAGTCAGGATTTATAATTGTTTGGTAAAATATATGTAACTACCGTGTAACGTATTGGCGAGTAGCATCAATTTTAATCAGAAGTCAGCACATAAAGCTGGAAATTTCAATAATAAAAAAAACATTTTAGTATTATACAGGTTTATTCAGTTTATACGGCACGGAATATTATTGTCTAAATACGAGACTTTCAAAAACTTTACCTTTTGGGTTATATGGGGGTTTGTTATGGTTGCTTTTTAAAATTATTTTCATATTTTATTATTAATGTTGGTAAGGTTAGGGTAGGCTAGGTTAGTTTAATAGTGTATTTTTAGAGATCTGGAATTTTGCTTTTCTTTTTAGTTTTCGGAGTCATTTATTAACTATGTATATAGTTATTGACTAAAATAAATGTCGATGTTTGGTTTATCTAACTCTAACGGATTCGCCACTATTTAGTTCAGATTTTTATTCATTTTATTACTTCCAGTAATTCTTAGGCGGCCAAGTTTGGTAAGAACACCTAAAGTAAGAACGACTGGATTAAATATATCTACAGTTACTATTAAATGAATTTATATCTAAAAGAAGTCACGTACAGCTTTTAGTTGTATATATTTTGACAGATA
The DNA here is from genome assembly GCA_029378335.1 of Agrilus mali. Lineage (NCBI taxonomy): Eukaryota > Metazoa > Arthropoda > Insecta > Coleoptera > Buprestidae > Agrilus > Agrilus mali. The sequence continues at coordinate 13,897,572 of CM055661.1, read as the reverse complement.
GTTCACACACTGAACGCGAGAATCATTTATTCTTTTACGAGATTTGCAAACCATTTTGTTTTGTGTTGCAATAATTATTACACATATCCATCCACATAGTAGGTACGTAGCATGTTGAGAGTTATTTTTCACATTGTGTTTAGTTTACTTTTTATATTTGCTGTGTAAGCGCAGCCATTGTGTATGTATAATGGACATTGTCTGTCTATCCATTTTACTGTGTGGCAATAATTGTTACACGTGTTGAATAAATGTAGAGTTTTTCACTTTGGCGACCCTTCGACGAAATCATGAGAACTTTGCATTGTCAAAATTGAATTGTTTTTATTTCGTGAAGAAAATGCGTAGGTAGGTATATTATATTTACGTGAGAAATATATCTACAATTTACACATGTATTTATATAATAAAAAAAGATACTTGAAATGATTACCAGTTAGTAGTTTCTTATTGTCACTAGCTCTACATATAATTTACAACGTCTAGATTTTTTAAACTGTTAGATAAAGCTTAACTTGCTAAGGGGACAATTTTTGATTTAATTTGAATCCCCCTCCTCGTTGGTGAGGCTTAATAAGGTATAGCCCCTTCTCCTCGTGTGAGATTAACCCTGTAAATTTTAAGCTAACTCCTACGTATTCCTAGACCCTGTTCAAACTTTGTTGCTGTAAAATTTTCAGAGACAGTTCAATTCTCGGAACCCAAGGGTCTGTCCAAACCTTTGCATACATGCAGTGACGCACATTTAAACCTTCGTAGTGATTGAAAGTTCGCTGGATACTTAATGAAACATACATTTTTAAATATTTAAATAGGTAAATAATTACAACATCTGTATTGGAAAATACTCTGTCATTTTTATCGATGCGGTGGTATCTTTCATCCAGACTCCCTGTCGTGCTTTTGAATATTTGTTAGGAATAACAATGTTGACAATAATTGCATTTCAGTTTGTATTAATTAAGGAGTGTCTTAAACTCCTTCTTATTAGATGGTAATAATAACAGCGTAGGATACTTCTGTAGCAGCTACGACACGTCGTTTTATATCAGTCTTATTTTCACTTGGAAAAACTTGTAAATATTAAAAGCATAACCTGCCTCGTTTCTGAAAATTTTTTATCAACAAAGTTTGAACAAGGTCTTACTATGTAAGCATTGATACTAATAATACTGACTCAGTACCTATTTATTTTCGAAATAAAAATTTTCAGTAGCTATGAAACTGAAAAGCGTACCGAACTGAAAAAGAGTTAATTATAATATACAGGTGGTATTCATTAAACTGAAAAGTTGACGTGAGATTTTTAATAATCCCCATTCCTCAAATGGGACTATGTCCCTTAGGAGGTAAACATCTTATTAAGTGTATTGAAAATAGTAAACTATTATTTCTTTGTAAAATATGTTTAGAAAATCTTCTCTACGTAACTTAACCTAACAGAATATACCATATCCAACATAATCCCAACATATCAGGCGGAGATGTTGTGCTGGGTGCTTGAAACTATGCTTCTGGCATCAGGGCTCGAAAGCACTGTATATTTTGCGAACAATTAATTGTGCCATTTGTATTTAAAGAAAGAACTTCAACCATTCAAAGTGCTCAAAGCCGTCTAGAAGCGCTCGAAGCCCTTTTGAAGTGTTTAAAGCCTTTTAGAAGTGTAAGAAGCCCTTTTACAGTGCTTGGTGTCCTTTTAAACTTCTAGAAGTCTCTTTTAAAGGGTTTGAAGCTCTTTTGAAGTGTAGCAATATAATTTAAAAAAGTACTTTTGTTTTAAAGCTGGGAATTTTTTATGTTAAGGTTTTTTTTAATTCTGACAACAGGTTTAAAGTCATAAATCCAACTTGAAGATAACTTGATACATACTCATTTCCATTCTTTCCAATCCTGAATAGTGATGAAACCTGGATCTGTCCTTGTCCTCCTTATATTCTTGTTTCTATTTTCAAAATGTCTTCAACTAATCCTCATACTTCAGCTGATTTCTTATATTCTAATATTATTTTGTTTTTAATTTCTTTGCCATTTTTCTACAATCTTTTCGTAGAAATTCCTTTTTTGAAACTGTGTAGAAAGCCACAGATTTCGATAGTGTTTGTTATGAGTGAGCTGTGAGAGATGACCGATAAGAAATATCCTGACCGGATTTTGACCAGTAAAAGCCCCAGACATATTCGCAGTAAGTATAAAGTCATCGACCCGTTCGGAATACGAGTATGTTATCATATCCTATACCTAATGTAGTTTGTATTCAAATGGTTTGAAAAGGATCAAGGATGAACACGCCCTTCGTAAACGCAACAGGTGGTTATGTGGTTCACTAAGGAATTCTAAAAATATTTTTCAAAACATTTTGAAAACTGTGAGTGAGGTACCTGACAGCATAAAAATCCCTAAACGTTTTTTTATAATAAGTAAATGCCTTTGTTCTTACTTCCTTTTTCAAATGAAATAAATACAGAATATGCAGAGTCGTATTATGCAATGTGACGTGATCATAAAATAGGTTGGGGGGAGGTGAGCAAAATCTCATTAAATCTCATTTAAATAATACGGGGGGCGAAGAAAATTCTTACGTGTACTTTTTAATTTCTTGAATGGTTTTATTTTTCTATCCTCATTTAATTAATAACTCATTATAGAGGAAATCTTACGTGAAATAATGAAATTTCACGAAGGAATAGGAATAGATCCAAAGTAGAGAAAAATATTTTTCCTAAAATGAGTCATAATGTTGTTTTTACCTCTATAAGGTTTTGAGGGGGCAATTTAAAGTAATCATAATTCTAGTTCGTGGGTAACCAAAACCCTCCATAACGAATGAAAATACTCCATTTCCTGCGTCTTGTCCCAGTATTTACACTGCGCATGTAACTGTGACAGGTGCCCCACTCTACATAGAGATTTTAGGTTGTGTTTTTAAAAATCATTGAAATTTAAGAATTACAAACTTTTTGTATAAAAATTAAAAGTATTTTTTATAAAATTCAATTGAATTACCTAAAGGAAAGTAATGGGAACAACTAGCGAACTGTTCATGTGCTAAAAGGTGAATAAATCAACTTCCGATATTGTACTAGAAGAAAAAGATTAAAAAAAATTGTGAGCCGTCACGGGACGCCTGGCAGATGTTTCACATCAATAAATAAAAATATTATGCTGTTATGTAATTTTTATAACCGTAAACAAACAAACTGAAAACTGCCTTCTCGTACACCAAATTTCTGAAAATTTAAGTTTCACTGATCAATATTTGTTAATTTATTAAAAAAAGATGTTCATATTTAAGCAGTACTCTTCGTACTCTTGTTTCGAACTCTTTCCATTAACAATCACTACTCTGAATTACATAATACAATAAATAATTCTTTTTTATTTTAATATTAACAAAAAATAAATGCGCTACTCTTATTATATCATTTGGCAATACTGTTTCGTCGCTCTGTAATTACTTACAAACTAAATGTATACCTATAATAATAATACCTATCTATATACACCTTGAGAAATTACCTTGATCATCTTTTAGATTTTTGTTCAGAGAAAGTTATTATAATATTTTTAAACTTAAAATATCGCATTTTAAGCCATGTGGAATGTCAAACGCTTTTTATTAGAACCGTCTGGTTCATTCTTTACTCACGTATATTTAGCCTTAATTTTGCAATAAGTACCTAATAGAAACAACGTAATTGATATTTATGATGAAACAGTATAATTATTCAGTCTGTATGTTAAGTATCATCTATAGATCTATACTATTACTTTATAAGTACCTAGCTATTAGATATATTATTCATTTTCACAGCATATGATAAATTGCGATATTTTTTATTAAGCATCAACATGTCACGTTCAAGCAACATAATAAGCCACTCGGTTAAATAACTTTATTTGCAATTAATAGTGTACATTCACCATAGATAGACAACAGACGCATTTATAATGTCATTGTTTGAATATTAATTAGTGTTATTGTTGTCTCCAGTGATAACATTTCAATTCGAAGTTTAAAAATTTAAAGCAGTAGATATGCAGATATCTATCGGTAACTCTTGATAGAATGTAAAAGGTTTGATTTCTTGGTTGACCTTTTCTCACGCATTATAACTGAGTTATGTATAATATAGTTTATTATTGTAACTAGTTTACAATTGGGTATGTATTCGTTTATTAATTTAAACAATAAGCAATTATTTTAACCAATCTGAAGACTGGGTCTTGTAGAACACTCAGATGCCGTTCAAGTATTACGTAAGCAGATTTATTACAATTATTTACCCCCCCATCCTCCTTGTCAACAAAAGTAAGCAAAGCTCTTACCCCCTTCCCCAATGCTTACGTAAACATTTCTCAATTAATGTATTGTTTTTTTTATTTTATAATCATAATGTTATAATTATAATTTAAAAAATTAGAAAATAGATTTAGGATAGTTTACTCGGTTCTAAAGCGAGTGCCTAAGCATTATTTGCGGGAATCGACGAAAATGTGTTTCGTTTTCAAACAAAGACAATGTGAGGGTTACCATTTTCGTGTAAAAAAGTAAATAACTACCGATAAAGACTCCCCTACCTTCCATGTCATTCAAAATAAGTAAAGAAAATACCCCCCCCCCCCCCCAATTGTGCTTACGTAATACTTAAACGGCCCCTAAATAGTTCACACCCCAACGCCAAAACAAGACGTTAAAAGATTCAGTTGAGGTCTTGAGGGCATTTTTGATGTGAAACATCTATAGCCGCGGGTAAACCGAATTGTTGGCGTGGCGATCGTGGCGATAGCATGCCGCGGCGACGCTTGCCATGCGCAAGCGCCTGTGCGATTCTCTTCCCACTCGGTTCGACGGTGTCGTTTACTACATTATAGTAAACTAGAAGATGGAAGTAAATTAATTATGATTGTTGTGTACATTTCACCTAATAAAAAAATGAATGATATTTCATTTTTACATGAGAAATTATTTCCGTACAGTCACAAAGGTTCAATAATTTTTAAAACCAATAAAGATAAACTACCGTTAATTTTAGCTGGAGATTTCACTGTAAATTTTGCAAAAGATGAATCAATTTCATTAATTACCTTCCTCCAAAAAGAATTTCAATTGCAAATTAACAACAATCCAAGAGAACCTACTATCAGATATGCAACAACAACAACAACAACAATAGATGCTGTATTTATTAGATGTCTTGATAATGTTATGTCCAATACTTTTGTAACATACTTCAGTTATCCTCGACCAATTATCACAGTAATGCTGTCAGAGGCAACATCGAATATAACTATTACTGAAGTCACTAATTAAAAGAATTCAGTTGTCGCAACTTGAAATAAATTTTTGAATTTTTAATTTTTGTATTTAAAAAAAAAATAGATGTTTATTGAATAAATAGTCATCATTTTGTGGAAAAAATTCGTAATACTTGATTTTTTCATTATGTCATATGTAGTTCCTGTCGTAATATTGTCTTTCATGCATATTACTTGTGCAAACTCGACGTTTCACATCTGCCAGGCGTCCCGTGATGGCTCACATTTTTTTTTTATAAACAATATCTCTTAAAACACTTCTTGGTAACTAAGGATAAAATTCATTTTCTAGAAGACTCGTGGATTTATGACATTAATTGTAAAGATTAATAAGGAATTGTCGGCCAAACAAGACGCTCTTTTTATGTTAGGTTCAAAGAGCGAGTAGTCATTCTAGATCTTGTAAATTGTAATGTAGATAGAAAAATTAAGTGTTGGTCAATATATTCTTAATGAAAACCATAAATTGCATAAGTAAATCAGATATCCTGGATAGTTTTGAAAGCATGAATTTTTATAAAAGAGAATTAACACGTTAACTGCCGCAATGTATACTCAAAACAGAAGATCTTGGGGCCAAGTTGTTAAGAAGTCTTGCAACACTTGGCTATGCATTTCGAACGGTTATTCTTGATTTTTGGTGTTTACTTAAAGTTTTTATTGATTTTTTGTGTATTTTAAATTGAGAAGCACATATGCATCTCGAGGCCCTAATGGACATTTTTGTTTAGCTGGCCACTGTGGTGCATACGTGCTTCTCAATCAATGGAGAATAGTACTGTTGTAACTTGTTCATTTTGCACATTATAAACAGAATACGAGCCTCGTACGAGTCATTGTCGGCCAGTAAGTGTGTGTAATATTGTATTATCATGTAGAATGAGAAGGAGGAGCAATTGCAGAGACTTTTGGAAGAATTTTTGTTAGATGAAGATAGTGATGATAGTGTACGCGACTTGTTTCTTTTCGTTTATTTTATATTATAAGTACCCTTAGGGTCGACGGTCTTTAAATATAGTACCCTATAAATTATACACACACCTATTCTTATTTTTTGTATTTTTGTTTGAAGCGTTTCCGTAATATTATATTTAGTTCATTTTCTAAGTTATTTCTTGAACAGGACATTTTTGTATTTCTCGAAATATCCTATAAACACTTGTTTACAATGGATTCAATAAATAAATAAAAAAACCTAATTTTTTTTCAAGGTACCTTTTGCATGTACCCACAGTTTCAAATACATAGGCTAAACATACGAACGGGTACAGCAGGCCACCAAGAATGTAAATCCCATATAGAAACACGGCTTGTGTGAAGCACTGTTGAACCACGTAGCCTCAAAATATAGTAATGCATGAGATGCAAGTGTGCACCTCGTAGCGGAATAAACATATCCGCCTGAGATGCATACTTGCATCTCGTGGCAGTTAACGTGTTAAGTCCTCTTAACCGTGACAGGGTTCTATACTTACCCCTTCACTATTTAGTTTAGTCATGTTCACTGAACCATAATCCTTTGTTAGTATTTATAAGCCTATGCTTAAGCTATGAGCTATTTAGTGTTGTAATTAATTTAACACACTGATATCAATATCTAATTAATTGGCATGGCTCTATAGTTTGAAGATTTTTCTCGACATCTTCCAGAACACTTCTCGAATCTTCATGTACATCCTTTGTGTTTTAAAGATGCCACGAAGATTTTAAAAGCAGATTTTTTTGTTAAAACTTCATGATGATGTTTATATAAAACAGAGTTTGAGTTAACTGTTTTAAAAGTATATATTTGTATACCTAGTTACTAACTATCCTGATGTTAGAACAATATTAACAGTCAACTACAGGGAGTGGGCACTTCACTCTTAGCTTACTTGAAAGTATATAGACACTAAATATTTTTTGAAAATTCTGAACGCCTTTAGGTCCCTTATTATTAAACAGTCGTTAATTAGCGTGAAGTAGAGTTGGTATAAAATTTCTTTAACTTTTTAATTATGTCGAAGTCGGAGAGTCGGGTTGGTCGTGGCATCGTAACGCGACGCGTCGCGTCGTGCCGTATCGCGAGTTACTTAATCTACGAAATCGGAAACGTGGAAATTTTGAAGGGATAAAAATCCTTTGTGTACAAAGACGCTCACACACGTAAACATGTAACGTGTACTTACGTTTCCTATTTCTTTGTCTAGATGTCAACCGGATTCGGTCACGTAATCCGTTTGCTAGACGCGTCTATCGTCCTTTTTGTGTTCCAGCAACTGCAACCGAGTCGGGATTTTTCTTCTTTACGGGAGCACACAATCTTTTATCCGTCCGCGTTGCACTTTTACAAGTTATGGTCGAAATTTTCCTGTTTTACATACAGATCGGAATTTAATATCGTTTGGTGGAAATGCGGACGTAAAACTGTACAAGGCGGTAATATAATAGGGGTGTACCTATTAAAATAAAGTAATATCAAATGAAATCTTAAAATAAGGTATTTTTTAACAATGCTTGTGACTTGTAGTATTCTTTTGGAATAGGTAAATTACCGCTGGTTCATTTTTATTTTATAAATGGTAAACAGTTATTATTAACGAGTACCTAAAAGATATAGTTGTAATTAATTTCATAAATCGCCCAAAATTAAGCTAATATATTAAGAAACTAGCAGCAATACCCGGCGTTGCCCGGGTAAGATTATAGATATTACACGTTTGATGGAACATTCTAGAATATTCGCGAATTTAGAACTATCCAGAACATCCCATAATGACTCAAAACATTCTCTAACATTTTTTAACATTCTGGAACACTCTTGAATGATCTTTAAGGTCCTGGAACATTCTTGAACATTACCAAATTATTCTGAAATGTTATAATAAAACATTCTTTTACTTCTTAGAACATATTTCAACTGCCTGTAACTTTCTAAAAAAATCTGCTTGATTCTCATCCCCCCTCCGTGCTGTTTGCTGGGTGAGTAGTGACATCAGTAGACGCCTGGCGGGGATGACTAATCGATTGATAATAATTGATCAGTTATCGATCACTGAGAGTTGAAGATTATTACTGTACTAATATCGCTATTAAAAAATGGGCGTTGGTGGTAGAAGGATGAAAATTGAGGGTTATATGCATTTTTTAATGCCAAATCATAAAAAAATAAAAATTAAAAATTTTGTTCAAAAAATTAAAAAAAGTTAAAGGTAAGAAAAACAGAGAAAATAGCCTATTGTCAGACCTACTGAATATGAATATAAAATTTCATAAAAATCGGTCAAGTCGCTTCGGAGGAGTATGGTAACTAACATTGTGACACGAGAATTTCATATATTAGATATAAAAGCACCAGTGCCGATAAGTAATTGACAACAAGACTTTATTTTCAAGAATTCTTGTCTTGAATCAAGGCAAGAGCACCACTGTACAAATTGAGACAAGTTTATCAAGAATTCGTGTCTTGATGCATCGATGTAAGGCCAGGCGCCCACTCGGCCACCGGTGGTCGCCACCAGACGCGACCACACGCTGCGGACGGTGTTTTGCATGCAATTCAAATGGCGTCGTCGCATCTCGGCGACAGCAGTCGCCCGTTCGAGCCACGCGCTGCGAGAGAAGCTCGTTCTCGCTACTTGTCGCTGACGCCGGCCACTGATTCTCCGGCGCACATTTGGCCACTTTTCCGGGCCACAATTTTAACTGGGACGGACTGGGAGAATTCGGACATGACGTTTTTATTAAAATTATGTTTTTTTTTGACAATTGTAAATTTAAAACATACATTCCCTTTTTATTTATATTTTAAATCTATGTAGGTACTTAGAAGGAAAGTGAAATGTTGAAATTTTTGTCATTGTCTTTGAATTTCTTTATTAGACAGTCAATATTGTGAATCACTTGATTGCATGAATTGTGGATCGATACCAAAATATTGGTTAATTAATATAAATTCACGTCTCCTGCGTCGTCTTCGCATTACAAGGAGCGTAGCAAGTGCTTCCATGTTGAACTTTTATAATGCAACTAAATTTTTTTAACACCGGACCTGATTAATAAATTAGGAGAAAAGTAACGACCACTGGCGTTTTACAATAGCGTCTAGTGGCGGCCACCGGTGGCGACGGCTAGTGGTCGATGTCAGCCACCGGTGGTCGCGTCTAGTGGCGACCACCGGTGGCCGAGTGTGCGGGCGGCCTAAACATCGACACAAGATCAAGAGAAACTCGGGAACTAATTTAATAAGATGAAAATCTATTAAATTTCTTCAAAAATCCTGGGACAGGTAAACTTAAATTTTTTTATGGGCATATTTTTAAATAATTGTAGATTATCCGTAGTCTTTTGTTTTCGCACAGGTACGTCATGATTCATTTTTATAAATTGCACCCTATATTTCTGACCTCATATTAGATAGCAGTTGAAATTACGAATTCAATAATACAGTATGGCATTTTAATTGATATTTTTCGGAATAATTAAGTTACAACGTAAACTACGTACATAAACTAGTGCTCTACTGTATCATGTCATTGAATTCATAATTTCACCTATTATCTAAATGTGAGATCAGAAATACAGGGTGGAATTTGACAAAAAATGAATCGTGATGTTACTATGCGAAAACTGAGGTCCATTGAAAATCTACAATTATCTATCTATAATAGAAAGATGCATTTAAAAGTAGAAAAGTTTACCTGTCCCAGGATTTTTCAAGAAATTTAATACTTTTCGTTTTATTACATTAGTTCCAGACTTTTTACTCACACTGCAAAGAGATTTGTGTACTAACAGGATTATTTGTTTAAACAATAAAATGTACAGTATCCTACTAAAGTTTAAACAATTTTCCTCTCATTGTTTCAAAAAATATTGAAACTCTTTAATCAAGGCAAGAGTTAGAGCCAAGATCAAGATTCTAGGCTTGATGATTAACTGATTTTAATTCTGCAACGTTTAGATTTTTATTAGGACTTCGTCTGGCCTTACAGTTTTTTATAAGTTTTCATTGAGTTAATTGTGTATTTGCTTCAAATTAGGTACAACTAGAAGAAAAGTTTTTGTGAGTGGAGGCAGTCTTACTATTCTTACTAACGAGGCTTGAAAAGTCGTTGAATTATTCATATGTAGGGTGGTAACTTTTATTCTTAATTTTAATTAAGATTAAATGGAGACATAATAAATTAGACATATTAAACGAGAGCCCTTATTTTTATAATATACTATATATATAGTTTTTTAAAGGATGATATTGTGGAAAATAACCAGGTTAACCAAGTGTTTCCATGTAGAAAGTTAATGATTTATACCCCCAAAAAATAACAATGATTATTAAATTTATTGCAAAAAAATTCATTTTTATTAAGGATCGCATTTTTTTCTTTTAAATCAGAAAATTAGGTACTTAAAGCAAAAATATTTGATATTAACAAACGTAACATGAGTAAGTAAAATACACAGAGGTGGTACCAAAACCGATGAAAATTGACTTTGTAACTTACAATAGTAGGTACCTATATCATTCGAAACCAAGGTAATTTCTTTTATTCTCGATAATGATTTCTTAAAATAACTTTTAATAAATTGATAAGAGCATTTAGGTATATGATATCTTAATTGCGAAAAAGTTTATCAAAATCTTGATAATATTTAATTTTCACAATAACAAATAAAATAGATATTCCTAAACAAAATTAAAAAATGATTTGTCCTTCATCAGATATTATTATTATTCGGTGCATACCGACCTTTGGGTGTTTCTTACCAAAAACCAGGTAGATACTTGATTTGTTTTGCTATTAGTATACAGAGTTTTTCAAGTTGATGGGCTATAAAGAAGTAGGTATATATGAATTAGTAGAAGGAAGTCACAACTCGAAAAAGGATAAAAAAAGGAATCGATTGAAAAAATAAAAAATGGTAGGTGCTATTTGAAAAAACGACGTTATTCATGTTAAGTTCCTAAATTTTACAATTTTATTTTGAACGCCCTGTGTAAATTATTTAGTTAAATTTTGTCAAGGCGTTAGCACTAATATTCAGCTATTACTAGTAAAAATTTCAACAGTCTGAGTCGTATTTTGTGGAAGTTATGATTTTTTATAGTTTGGGTTGCGGTAGCGATTTTTTTTCTATAAATTAAATTAACTCAGAAACCGATCGTCATAGGTGTACAAGTTGGTTATCAAACTTACCATAGAATTACACGTTTTATTCGAATTTAGCGTAAAAAATATACCATTCCATTTAAAATAACAAAGTTGGTATCGACTTCCGGTATAACCGGATGTAAATCGAGCTTGAAAATATTTTTAAAAGAAGCGGCATAAACAATAACCAAATGAGCCCAAGTTTCAGAATTGAATTCCTTCTACTAATTTATATACTTCTAATAGCCCATCAACTTGAAAAACCCTGTATAACAACACTTAATGTAAAAAAAGCATACCTTCGCTTTTGGTTGTCATTGAGGATTTCGTTTGTGATAATATCTAATAATTGATTAATTGACAAACTTGATTGAGAAATTCCATAATTACGCCTCATTCATTATTAAGAAATCGCTTAGGTAACTGTCAGTTTCAATTAGATCGATAAATGAGCACTTATTTGTGTATTTATTTTTAGTTAAATGAAGAAATGTTGTGGTGTAATATTTTTAAGGAATATCTAATGCACAACAGTATTTTATAAAAGACGAAATATTAATTCAAAATAATTCATTTTTCCTGTAATAAAATTATAATTTAATTTAAATATTAGAAAAATAAAAGAGATTTTAATGAATTACATTTTAGATCAGTTGCGGCTCCTCTTTACTCTTAATAAACGGTATATTGTTGGGAAAATTTGAATTTTGAACGACCTACCCAATGGTACATAATATTTGACAACTGAGCAAAGGTTTTAGTTTGCTCACGCCCTCCAGCGGACAATATAGGTCTTCACCCTTAATAGCAGCTAAGATTAACTGTTGCTTGTGAGAATTAGTTCTTTTAAAATGGAGAAATTTGTTAATAAATTGAAAGCTAGAAAACAAAAAAATTACAGTTTTTTTCTTCTGGTATTTTAAAGAAGACGAAACAGGACCACTTTTGTGAAAAATTGTATGAAAGAATATATTGGAAGCGTAGAAGGAATTGGCTCACAGAACTATTAATGGTGGACTATACAATGTTGTTGGCAAAAAGTTGGGTACATAATATGAGATACATTTTTAATACCTGCTGATAAAACAAGCAGTTCCCGTGGGTCTGGTTAAATGTTTGTTACTTAATAATGCATAAAATGCCCTGGTCCAGCGAGTGAAGCTGTAGGCAAAAAGAGAGCATATAATGAAAGAAAATGTACCTATATTTTAACTTTTAATGTCTATCATCTATATTTTTTATATATAACAGCCCCCAAAATTAATAATAAGAGGTATACTGGATGAATTTAGACGTGAAAAATGGTTGATCTAATCCTGTGTCTGATGTAAGTATCAGAAGATTTAAAATATAAATCTAATGCAGAATATACATAATGACTCAAAAAAATACATTAAAAAAACAAAACAATCTTTTTTTATTATTATTGAATCTGTTCTATTGCTGTTCTTGAATCTTTCCAAAAACGTGTCTTAATTTTCTTTTATCGTGTGATTGTCGTTAGTGTATGATTTATCCTCTGTGTTGTTGGTAAGCAAATGTGTAATCGACAGCTTCTTCAACATGCTTTGTCTAGCGATTAAACTATCTATACTTACTATATTACTCTATATGCTTTTGAACTTTCTGAGACTCATATTGCTCCGTTACGTTAGGGATTTCTCCTACCCTCAAGATAATACGTGTATAAAAAAATACCGGCCAAGTGCGAGTCGAACTCGCGCACCGAGGGTTCCGTACAAACCTGTATATATGAAATGTAACGAAAAATTTAACGTTTTCGGAATTTTTCCTTTATATGTGCTATAAAACATTGGTTCATGCCAAATTTCAAGATTCTAAATCGACTGGAAGTACCCTTTAGGTTTTGATTCCCTTGCAAGTAGTTGCGAGTTTGAAAATATGCGGCTTAAATTGCTGTTTCTTTTGATTGCGTTGACATAGAAGTTTGATTTTGTTACAGCTTAAAGGTATTATAGACCTGAGTATTTGATATGAATTTCAATTTAATACCTCTACGCGTTCATGAGGAAAGGGGTAGTAACTTTAAAACTATTAGAAATATTTTTATTATATGATGTAACTAAAAATTTACGGTTTTCGCAATTTTTCCTTTATCTGTGCTATAAGACGTTGCTTCGTACCAAATTTGAAAATTCTGAGTTCACGGGAAGTACCCTGTAGGTTTTGATTCGAAAATTTGGGGAAATTTGCGGCATAAGCGGCTGTATCTTTTGATTGCGTTGGCTTAGAAGTTTAATTTTTTCACAGCTCCAAGGGACAATAGACCTGAGTATTTGGTATAAATTTTAGCTTGATACCTCCACGCATTCCTGAGAAAAAGGGTCTGGACGGACGGACAACGAAGTGATCCTATAAGGGTTCCGCTTTTTCCTTTTGAGGTGCGGAACCCTAAAAATGGAATGACTCACTAATAGTTTAATTCTTAAGACTTAAGGGCTCACAAAGTTAATAACCTAACCTCACAACTCCATAACCTAAAAGAGCGCTGTAGCCCTAAGAGACATACTAATGAAATTTAAATTCTGAATCTCACAGTCAGATTTATTTTTATGTGGATGCATCCTGAGCATCTCCTCTAAAAAAAACATAAGCCTAATTTACCCACGTCGTTAAGGTTTCTAAAAAAGAAATCTCAACCTTATTGGATATTGATATAATTTTGTTTAACAGTTATGAAGCTGATCAGTTTTAAAGTTGTAACAAATATTTGATTCAAACTGCAAATATCAACGTGTAAGTTGCTTAGTTCCGGTAGTTTGGGCCTATGAGGTTTTAGAATTATTGGAGTTGTGGATTATGGGTTTTGAGGTTATAAGGGTGTAGATTTGAACATTTTGAGACCTAAGGCCAAAGTTGCCCTTGTGTCTGTCTCTTCGCGTCTGTATTTTGAAATTGGGGGTCATGGTATCGTAGAATTACCAAGTTTTGGAGTTAGTTTTTGGATTTTGGTTCATGAGGATATGGAGTTATGGAGTTTGATTAGACTGCAAGATTAATGTTGTTGAATTTAACAGTTTTAGACAGTTTTTGAGATTTAAGAGAACGACTTCGTGTGATGGAGTAAAAGGATTTGTTAGATTCAGTTTTTACCATCTCAGAAATTTATAATGGACAAGATTTGGATAAAAGAACCTTGAACAGTTTTTAATTTTGATCTATCCACTTTTTTTATATCTTCTGTCTTCATTTCGTTCTTTTTGTCTGCCTTTCTAATCACAACCCATTCATTATCACGATTCTTAAAAGATACTGAAGTGGACATTGTTTTACCATAATTTATTTTAGACAAAAACACCAATATAATGTAAAATTGCAAAGATCAAAAAAATAACGATTGATATTAGGAAATTTTGTCAAAAGTATCTAATCTAATAACAACACAAATTAACGAGATTTTCACAAACAAACTTTGTTTGTGAAAATCTCGTTAATTTGTGTTGTTATTATTATAATGAATTTTCATCAAGTAAAGGTCGAAACTATTCAAAGTATCTAATCTTTCTAGGTGAAATTCTAACTGGTACCTTGGTTATTTAGTGGAAGAAAATTTCCAAGAGAACTTGAAATAAACAGATTTGTGATTAAAAATGGACAAAAATTGTTTTTGAATAAGAAATATCGAAACTATATCAAAATGAATGTAATATAAGTTATAAGCTAGTCTGTGTCGAGAAATATCGAGATTCTTGAATCAAGACAAGAAAAATACCTTCTTTAGTTCAGTTGTATACTTCGAAATCAAGACCCTTGTCTTGGTGAAAACCTACATCCGGCTTTTCTGGAGTTAAAAAGGGTTCCAGTCTTTTATTTCACTGTAAGTGTTATTGTTACCATATTCGGTGCTTACGACATAGAATAGTCGATAGTGCCACCTGTTGCGTCTATACTTAGACCGTAACGGCAGTTTTTTATCAAAAATTTGCGTCCGAAAATATCAGAATAAACCTTCAAGGCTCTCCTATATTCGATAACATTATCTGCGGTTTGACGTACTTAGTTAGTTTAGAAATGTGCAAATTATGCGAACCGTGTAGGTAGGTATACATGAGGTAATTGGATATATAACATTTATCGTATTTGCCTACGCTTTCACGTAAATTTTAATATGGGAAAGTCTCGGTGAAAATTAATAAAAAGTAGACTGCAGCAGTTTAACACTAATTAACATTGTTATAGAACTATTTCGCAATTGTAGATTTTTTTAACGGGCAAGTAAAGTATCTAATGGTAACTAAACTTTTCGACACAACTGCGATTGAGCATAAGTGCGTTTTTATTCTCACGGTGCGGTCGTTCGCAGTATTTCTTTTTTCGCGAAGTACCTCTATTGATTATTGAAATATACCAGTGGGACTGACTAACGGTTAGCTGGTGTTGGTGTCAAGGTAGGAAGATGTTAATAAAAATACGATAACAAATACAATTAAGAATACTTCCAACCAAGTACTTATTTCTAAAATTTTCTATATTTATACGAATTGTGTCAATTACGTATGTACATATATTTTAAGTACCAATTTTCTAATTAGGAATGTGTTCGAAAAAATGCACCTAGAGTTAGCTCTACCTAAACTATGTAGGTACATGTATATTGTACATATAATAAATTCTTGTTACCAATATTGTACTCGTTGTTAGAAAAAAAACCTAGTGGTAAACTATATCACAATATTAAGACGAAGAAATTAAAACGCTTGGTACACTTTTGCTTCACGATTTTATTAACATTTTAGTTATTCTCTTTGATAATGGCATAGCAACCAAAACAATTGTAATAAAATTGTGAAATAAGATTGTACTAAGTGTTTTAATTTCTTGGTCTTACTCAAAATATTTTATTTCACCAAGTGCCTAGCCAAGAATTTTATTTAAAGTTAGAAGGTCCATTGAAATTTTCAAGTGAACTTTTTATAATTTCCTTTTCTTTTTCAATTAAAAACTCATTATAGGAAAAATCTCACATCAGTGGCTATGGGGAAGGTCCCAAAATTCAAAGAACAGCACCTCATATACATAATTAGTAATTATTAGTTTTTAAGGTCCTGTGCATAGATAGTCCAACGAATTCTTATTATTATGGTAATTTCTTGGAAGGGAGGAAACCGGTGGGGTATATCGGTGACCTTGTAGAATACCATTTAAGTGTTTTTAGTTGGGGGTAGACACCTATCAACGTAAGAAGCAAAGCTGTAAATTATAAATGGGGTAAATGGTTATTACCTATATTTAGGTATGAGCTGACATTTGATCGACTCGGGAGAGCAGGATTAGAGTTGGATTGGAGACACGGGGGTGTGGAGCTGAAAAAGGACATGACCACAACCAAGGGCGTATTATGTCAAGGAGAGGGGCAATTTAAAAAAACATGATAACAGTAAATTTTTCTCGAGAAAATTATTTTGAGTTGATAAAAAATAAATTGATATATTATACCAGTGCTGAAGCCTTCAAAAATAGTTAAAAGTGAAAGAAAATTATAGTAGGATGAAACCCATTGGAAAAGAAAGAGAATATAACAGAAATGAAAGGAAAAATAATTTACGGGCGATCTGAGGTTGGGAAGGGGAAGGGGGTGAGTTTTTAAGGGTAAAAAAACGGTTTTCGTTAATTTCCGGAAAGTCTTATGGAAAAAAGTTGTAGATAACAAAAAGATCTACAACTTTTGTATTTACACTTTTCACATAACCTCAAAATTTGTGTGGAAAATTCAAATAACCAACTTTTTGGTTTTTTATTTTTCTTTCACAAAAAAAATTTTTTTCACGAAATTTGGTAAAAACTTACCTATTTATGTCCCAAACACACTGTAATTTTTTTGATTTGAAATATTTATTTTTTCACCTTATTTTTACTTAATATCGAAAAAGCACCCTAATTTTCAATCGAAAATTCTCACGTCAAAATATCTGCTTTTTTAAAAACGTTGGTGGGCTTTTTCTTCGTTGAAATCTACTTTCTGATGGTGTGAAAAAAAAATATACATTACTATGGTGTTTTCTCAGAAAAAAAAAATGAAGGGAATTTTATTTAAAAAATGTGACCGCTGCTATTTTTTCAGTAAAAAAGTTGATTTATTAAATTCTAAATTACATTTATGTCATAGAAAAACTCATAATATATAAATATACATGTAAATCGTTCTATTGAATTTTGCATACTTTATACTGATTACGTTATTCATTACAATATTTTTAAAAACATTTATCAAGTTTTTTTCGTTTTTTTGTATTTCCTGAGAAAACACTATAGTAATGTATATTTCTTTTCACACCATCAGAAAGTAGAGATTTCAACGACGAAAAATCCCACCAACGTTTTTAATAGAGCAGATATTTTGACGTAAGAATTTTCGATTGAAAATTAGGGTGCTTTTTCGATATTAAGGTAAAAAAATAAATATTTCAAATCAAAAAAATTACAGCGTGCTTGGGACATATATAGGTAAGTTTTCACCAAATTCCGTGAAAAATAATTTTTTTTTGTAAAAGAAAAATAAAAAACCGAAAAGCTGGTTATTTTAATTTTTCACACAAATTTTGAGCTTATGTGACAAAAGTGTAAAAACAAAAGTTGTAGATCTTTTTATTACCTACAACTTTGCTATTCAACTTTTTTCCATAAGACTTGTAGTTTTTCCGGAAATCAAGGAAAACCGTTTTTTACCCTTAAAAACTCACCCTTTTCCCCTTCCCGACCTCAGATCGCCCGTAAATTATTTTTCCTTTCATTTCTGTTATATTCTCTTCCTTTTCCAATGGGTTTAATCCTACTATAATTTTTTTTGGTTTCAAAAATGATCGACCCTGGTCTATATAGTCTTTTTGTATAAAATAAATTAAAAAAATCATATAAAAAAAGAAAGGTATTATGCTATTCTTTGGGGATTCTGAGAGAATGGACAGTTTAGGGGGGTTCCACAGCTCTCCCTTGCTATGCCAATGAACTCAACGTTCATTCGTTCATGTTGTATTCTCCTACTGTAATATTTTTCTAAAAACATTATACTGGCATCTTGTGCCTTTACGAAGTTGGTGGCTAACTGAAAACACTGCAGAGGTGTTCTACACTTCCTCCTCAATCACCCCTATCCGTTCTCCCCATATGTACGTGGATGTCCTCTGATCTAGACTTTTTTACTTTGTGGATTAACATTTAACAAGCTTTTGACTAATTTTGATTAATAAAAGAATTTATATATGATTTGCTTGTATCAATACTTTAGTAAGTTCATGCTTGGTTAGAAGTAGCAAGTTCCCGTCAATTCCAATATATTTCATCTCTCCAATTAACTTTTTTTTTCAGTTTTGCTTAGTTATTGCCCGTTGTAAACCTATACAAAAAGAAATCTTTTTATTTCATTTATCTTCCCATTTATGCTACTGTTACACGAATATCTTAATTCCACATTTCATTAAAGTTTGTTGGGAGTTTTAAACTTGCAATTAATTTCGTTGTACTCTGTGTTGTGTACACAATACATACAAGTATACGTGTAAGTATTAGATGGAAAACTTGTGCCATTGAATTTAAAAGTTTGGCGGTGTTTGTAATTAGGTCAGCAAAAAGAGTGTTATTTATGTGTAGCTTTTAATAAAAATGAACACGCGGCCTTCTAAAATGCTGTCCGATCGTTCTATTGGGTAATCGCAAACTCGTGCTAAAAATATCGGGCTATCTTCTCTTTTTTTTTATTAAACGCTGTGTTTTGTTGTCTTTTGCTGGTATTTTAAGGTCAAGCTTATCGTTTTGTACTGAAAACATATCTGCATATAAGCCACTCAAGATGTTGTAAATTCGCGGTATCCACTGATAAAAGATAAATTGTTTATGGTGCATTTATATTATTTATGTACCTATTACTATACTTAAAGATTGCATTATGTTTTGATATAATGATACATCCGATTGGCAAATAAATTGATATTTTTTTTTCTTAACGTTTACGAAAGTCAAACAAAAATTTTATATCGATAGATAATTAAAATTGCAGCACTTAAACATAAATATTGATAATGCCAATTTTGGCGATTATAATTTTTTCACACCCTACTTGAACGGTGACGACTCTCTTAACGAGCAATTACATCCTTATGAATTCATACACTTTTAAACTAAACAAGCCAACCGAGTTAAAAATAGACTTATTGTTAGATATCCTGTTGGATTCATGATTTACTTATTGGCAAGTCAACCAGTGAACACTCACCGGTCGCCGCAGCGTTTGGAGCATAGGAGGTGGCAAAAACCAGTATTTCAAGTTTCTTCAATGCCACTACCGGGCGAGTAGAGGGAAAGAAATCAAAAATGAAATAAAGTTTTTATTTACGCCTAAAATAATAATTATTAAAAATGAAGAATTTTTAATCGTAATTCAAACAGTCACAAATTTGCGCTTTACTGACAGCCATGTGTAAATGTACTATATATTAACCATAAAAACTGTAATTTATCAAAAACCAATTCAATATAATGGCATCTAATTTTGGAATAGGTGCCCTAAATATGGAAAACTACAAAAACTATAAACAAGCAACCTTATCTTTTATGAGATATTTTTGGAACTTTAGTCAAATATAAAAAAATATGAGCCGTCACGGGACGCCTGGCAGATGTGAAACTCAATTTTTTTAATCAGTGATTTCAGTAATAGTTATATTCGATGTTGCCTCTGACAGCACTGTGATAATTGGTCGAGGATAATTGAAGTATGTAACAAAAGTATTGCACATGACATTATCAAGACATCTAATAAATACAGCATCTATTGTTGTTGTTGTTGCATATCTGATAGTAGGTTCTCTTGGATTGCTGTTAATTTGCAATTGAAATTATTTTTGGAGGAACGTAATTAATGGCATTGATTCATCTTTAGCAAAATTTACATTGAAATTTCCAGCTAAAACCAATGGTAGTTTATCTTTATTGGTTTTAAAAATTATTGAACCTCTGTAACTGTACGGAAATAATTTCTCATATAAAAATAAAATTTCATTCATTTTTTTATTAGGTGAAATGTACACAACAATCATAATTAATTCAGTTCCATCTTCTAGTTTACTATAGCAAACGACACCGTCGAACCGAGTGGGAAGAGAATATATTCAACAAACTCTTACTATTGTTACGACCGACAGGTAATTATCAAAGAGACATTTACTTGAATGACTCTTTGATCGTAACTCAACCCATCATAACTAAGGTCTGGGTACAAGGCCCGCCTCTCACTATTCTCGTACATTTGACTTTTTATGAGATTTTGAAATACCTTTACAAACAGATCAAGAGAAATTTCTCGTCTAATGAAATTGCCCCTAGTATTTATTAGCTGTGGACAAAAATTATACCTTATCATCCCTTCAGCTACCAATATTGGTGGATATATTGTTTAAGGGTGTGGGGTCGTAAATATTTCATTGTTTTTTACATTTTTTTGAACTTCAAATGAATATTAAATATACAGTTTTGCATAAAGTAGTAGGGTGTTAAATAGAGTTGTCAAAAATGAAATTAAGTATTACATAATGACATAATGGTCGCTTGTGTCTTTATATTAACAGTGACCTTACTGACTAATTTTTCGTTTCAAGGTGATAATACACACGAAAGATCAGACGAGGAAAAAAAAAATGAAGGAACACGTACCTAACTACTGAAATCTGGCAATTCATTTTTTCATTTGGCACGCTGCCAAGCCGTCTGTAATTTTATGTTATTAGTGTCATTCGGAAGCGAAACGGAGCAAAATGACGCTATTATAATTATTATATACCGTTTCTGTTTCTCCTTCTCGACATTTATATACCTAAAGCCATTGCAATGCCTCGTCGTGTATTTGGAATTTTGAAGGAAAAACAAAAATGTGTTACATAAATTTTTTATTGTTCTATAGTAATTATTTCGCTACACTATGGTGGTTTCTTCAGGTGCGTAAGTTAATTATTTATATTGTGGAACAACAACTAATCTTTTTTCTTTTATTTCTAAATTATGGTATAGTTATAATGTACATATAAAGACTTCATCGATTCTCAATTTATACAGAATTTTTTTATGTTCTTTTTAGCTGACTAATTATAGATACTTATATTTATGTATTTTATTGATAACATAATTTTCAATTAGTAATTCGTTAAACACTTTGCTTATCATTTACTTTTTACAATTATTTGAAGAGAGTACATTTATTTATTAAACAATATTAGGGTTGAGCTTGTACATGTTACCCGTTATTTAACAAATGATACTTGGTAAAAGTTTTAGTTCTGAAGTCTAGCCATGATTAGATTTTAGAACGAACTTAAAGGCTTTTCCTGTGGTTTATGTGAAATCAATGCTGCTAGCGTATGTTTTCTATGTAGTTTTCGATAAACGAGGCACTGTATCAGTGGCAGATCCACGAGGGATTTCTAGGTAAAATCCTCTCTTCGGTATCAGGAAAACGAAGTTTCGATATTTATTTTAATATATATTAATCTGATAAATATATTACTAAACAATTTGAAAAATGGCAGAAATTTTTGTGTATCTCCTTCTTAATTTTTTAAATCATGAGACCGCCCCTACCCAGTACTATTACGTTATTTAAATATATTAAGTATTTGCGATTTTAATCTTAGGTCGTTACATAGTACAAATACTAATATTTCACCCAATTTATTACACATATATTTTTATAATTTTGCATTTTTATGATAGTTTTGATTCTATTTCTAGTAATTTTGCTAACACTAGCGTTAAAATAATAAATAAAGCTTGAAAAACCCAAAGGAAATAGAATTTTTAATAAAGTTTAGCAACGTGAATGTTAGAAATATTTTTTTATTAGCTCAATTAACACGTTCGCTGCCAGGGCTATTATACGGTAGGGTTTCTCCCAAGCCAATGATTGATTTTTCTAAATTCGTGTAACAAATTTGTTTCTTTGACATTTGCTATCTATTGTTTTGTTACTAATCTGTTTTTTTTTTATTTGCCAAGTAATTTCTACACTCTTTACCTAACATGCCATCCCTTCACGATACCATATAAAATCAGTACTGACGCTGCGTCTAACCCTGTAGTCGGCTTTTTCAGGCAGAGGGCAATTCACGGGTTATCTCGTATTTGGCGTGTGATATGAAAAAGCCAACTACGAGTATACTCGTAGTTGGCAGCGAACGTGTTAAAAACACAAAATGTCAAAAAAAAATTGAGTGTAGATACGCATTTCACTTTATTACGCACTGTCTTCATTAAGGTAAAATAATTCTACTATAGCAATGACATACAGGGGTTTTCAAGTTGATGAGCTATTAGAAGTATATGAATGTGTAGAAGCAATTCAATTCTGAAACTTGGGCTCATTTGGTTATTGCTTATGCCGCTTCTTTTAAAAATATTTTTTAGTTCGATTTCGGTTATACCGGATGTCGACACTAACTTCACTATTTTAGATGGAATGGTATATCTTTTACACTGAATTCCAATAAAACGTGTAATTCTAAGGTAACTTTGATAACCATCTTGTACACCTATGACGATCAGTTTCTGAGTTAATTTAATTTATAGAAAAAACAAAGTCGCTACCGCAACCCAAATTATAAAAAATTATAAGTTCCACAAAGTACGACTCAGAGTGTTGAAATTTTTACTAGTGATAGCTGAATATTAGTGCTAACGCCTTGACAAAATTGAACTAAATAATTTATACAGGGTGTTCAAAATAAAATTCTAAAACAATAGGAAGTATCCATATTAGATCGAAAGAGGATAAAAAAAGGAATCCACTGAAAAAATAAAATTGGTAGGTGCCATTTGAAAAAACGAAGTTATTCGTGTTTGAAGTTTTTAAATTTTAGAATTTCATTTTGAACGCCCTGTATAAATTATTTAGTTCAATTTTGTTAAGGCATTAGCACTAATATTCAGCTATTACTAGTAAAAATTTCAACAGTCTGAGTCGTATTTTGTGGAAGTTATGATTTTTTATAATTTGGGTTGCGGTAGCTATTTTTGTATCTATAAATTAACTCAGAAACCGATCGTCATAGGTGTACAAGTTGGTTATCAAACTTACCTTAGAATTACACGTTTTTTTCGAATTCAGCGTAAAAAATATACCATTCCATTTAAAATAACAAAGTTGGTATCGACTTCCGGTATAACCGGATGTAAATCGAACTTGAAAATATTTTTAAAAGAAGCGGCATAAACAATAACCAAATGAGCCCAAGTTTCAGAATTGAATTCCTTTTACTAATTTATATACATTTAATAGCCCATCAACTTGAAAAACCCTGTATACTTTATTTTAGGGATCTTCATAATCTTCTTTCAGTATTCTATAGATTTAAAAATCAAACTTCAAAAATTGGTAGTCTGTGTTTTCTTTTTTTAGAACGGGATATTCAGAAGTCACAGCTGTGACTGTGAACAAAAATTATATAGGCGACAAAACAACCATAAACTCTGTTTTCTACTTTATTTTTAATAATAGCAGCCTGCTGTTTTTTAGATTTTGTTGTTGTTGTTGTTGTTGTTAAAAAGCGGAAACTATGTATTTCTTCCTCTTTAATAACACAGTTGGCACCTGTTAATTTACTTTCCACAGCACGTTGAACATAAAGTGCGCTCGCCACTGAACTTCTAAACAAGTGGAGTGTATATTAGCCGTTATAAATGTTACTAATTTGAGCGTTGTACTTTTTCATTTTCGCTCCCCGTTAGTTATTCATAACGCTACTTAAATTGCAACGAGTTATTACGTTCGCAGAAAAGTGGCAAATTGTAGTCCCTTGTACTATTATTTTTACGCACAAAATAACGTCTTTTTACAAGAATTAAAAACTGTAAAATGGGTAGACACGTGAACCATGTCAACTGTTGGCTAAAAGACTGTATTTATTATCGTCTAGATGAATGAGGTGTAAGTAATATAACTATTATAGTATTAAACGTACAATTAGTTCAATAAGAGACTTGTTTGTCGAAGTGAAACTGCAAAATTTGGCATTAAAAGTTAAGAATTGATTGATCTTATTTTCATATTATCAAAATTAAGATGCTTATATGAAATTCAACACAATATCAAGATAATTAATAAAAGAACATAAAAACCTTTCTTGATGTCCTGTCGTATCTATTGGAGGCTAAAATGCCGTGGTATATGTGAACGATTCAATTCAAATATTTCGTCGAAAAATATGGCTATCAACATGAAAGTTTTCAGGTTGAATCTTCATTTACATAGTCATCGCAGTTCCTCTGATGATATCAGCTGCAGTTTTTAACGAAATATTTAGTTAGAATGTAGTCCAGTTCCATTCAATTTGTTATCAAAGAGTAATCGGCAAAGAACAGGAATTGAGGGATGCTTAAAAGAGTCTAAATTTGTTTATTTAAATCTTTGAGATTAAGAAACAGAACCGCATAAATTTTAAATTAAACAAATTTCTGAAGTTGCTGTATATTAAATGTCATGACGTCCTGATTAAAAGTGGTCAGTTTTCGAGTTATCGAGAGCGTAAGGACTGATAAGAGATTATTTCTGGAAGTACAAGGAATCACATTAACTTAAAAAATAATATCTTTCGACAAAAACTTGTGACCTACAGGGTTACAGCAAAATAATTAGTCAGGAATACATTTTTGGAAAATATGTTTTATCAATAAAAGTTATAACATTTATAATTTATAGCTTTTGCGGGCTATTCTGTAGTGGCCGTGACCTTTAAGGATATTTTAAGGTCAATGTCACTTTTTCCAATGTTATGGTATATTTTTAATATAAGTAAAAAAAAGTGCCGGAAAAACTGCATTAAGATGTAACTTGAATAGTCTCGTTTTGACCTCCGAAGGGTACCAACATGAGATCATTCCCACAAGACCGTACAATCCCAAAAATTAGATTACGAAATTCTTTAAGAATACGGTCTGCTCTTTAAAAAAATCGGTGACAATTCGTTCGGCTCTGTTGTTACCAAAAAGTTTGCAGAAGAACTGTCCTACTAATTTCCATACTTTTTTAAATTATTTTGATAATACGGGCGATGATTATTGGAAATTCTCATTGACAATTTTTTGTCCTCATTTACGGCTGAAATAAATGCCTAACCATCAAAATTTGATGGTCAATATTTTTTGTATTTATTTTTGAGCTTTGTTCACCTGAATAATTTGAAACCCTTGAAGTCAGCTTTCACCTTGGTTTTTAGTGATTGTTCCAAAAAGTTCGTCGAGACTGTGTTGCATTCCAAACTAACTAAAAAATAACATTATTATTTTCATAAAAAAAATTAAAACTGCCTAGGGGCCGTTCATAAAATACGTTCGCATACAGGAGGAGGGGGAAGGACCTTGCTGAGTGCGACAAGATGTGAGTAGGAGGGACGGGGGTCTACAGCAACGAGACATTCGCCGTTCATCAAAAAATTTTACTTCTGATAAATAGAAATATTATTTATTTGTTCGTTACAAAAGATATTTATTAATTTACTAACTGTAATAATTATTTGCATATGTTGTGGTTTTTTTTTTGTTTTTATTATTACAGTTAGTATTCGGTAAAAAGATAACTTTTTAAGAATTTATTAATTTATTTATATTTTATTATGAAAATAAAATAAATATTTTTGACTATCAAAATCTGTGTATTATCAATCAAAATTTATCATGTTCAGGGGGGTGTTTAGTTTTTGTGACGTAATATTTACAGGGAGGTCACAGAAAGTGTGACAGCGTGACAACCAGGGTGGAGGGGTCAAAAATAGCAAATTTTAGCGTGACGTATTTTATAAACAGCCCCCTATCAGTATATTTGATTCTCTATATTTCTCAATAATTCCGAATATAACGACAGTACGATAGTAAAAATACGATTTCCGGTTTTGGTCTGGTAGTAACTACCCTCATAACAAAATCTGGCGACTGCTACGTTTACAATTTTTAGCTCTCTTTAGCTGTGAAAGGAGCCTTAAAACTATGATTATATTTCAGTTTTATTTCATTTTGTTATCGTTCAGAAGTTAAGTATCTACATTAAATAAACGTTGGAAACGTATTTCGTATTTTATCAAGTATAATTAACATTTATTATAATGTTACGAATTTTCAGCTATGAATATAGTTTTCTACATTTAGAGATAATAGCACATATATGTTTAAAAATGCTTGTTATGTTTGTCGGCTATAACGACTCAACATTGTTGTCGTTACAACCAGATTTTATAGATTTGAAAACGTTTCTATAGAGGAATGGAAATTTTTGTTATTGTACCATATGATTTTTTTATCACTGCTTGTCAATGACACAATTAAAAGATAAGAAGGTACCTACTGAAATTTATTTGTTATAGATACAAAGGTAGGTTTATCATAAAAATAAAAAAAGCAATTTTCCAGGTACAATAAAGTTTTATATTAATTGTTTAGTCGTATAGAATTAAGAAAGAAACATAAGCACGTTTTCTTTAAATTTGAGATAATGTTTTTGTGGCGAGACAGCAATTATTAATAGTTATGTTATTTTTGTTTTGCCCTAAACTTCTGTTAAATGTGCATTAATATCTCGACAATTTCAATATGATGTGGTGCTTGTTTAAGCGTACTGAACAATCATCATCCTGATCTTACACGTATATCAAGCTAGCACGACACTTATTTTTCCGATTTCTGACTTGCGCTATAATTTTTCGCTAATTTGTTACCAAATTCAAAAATTTGTCGCTCGTGCCGTTTAGCCATAATCAGCTATCAAGCTAGCACTACACATAGCATATCTCGAAAAGAAAATGTCGTAGGATATTACTCTAATTTGTCGCTGAAAGATGACACATTCAACGAAGTTGTCTCCCACTGATAAGCAAAAAACTACTGGAAAGCCATCAAACTCTTCAAAAGTGACGTGTTGTCTAACTTGGGGGAAACAGGGAAAACCTAATTTAAAAAAATTGGCAAATAAATCCGATCTCTTAAAACAAATGTAACAAAGAACTCCTTGATTAATTGTTTGATGGTTTACCAACAGTTTTTCGCTTATCAGCTGGAGATGCGACTAGCGACAAATTCGTTGAATGTGTCATCTATTAGCGACAAATTATAGTCTTTACAGTAATATCCAACGACATTTCCTTTTCGAGATACGCTATGTGTAGTGCTAGCTTGATATCAAGCTAGCATACCAGCTGATTATGGCTAAACGGCACGAGCGACAAATTTTTGGATTTGGTAACAAATTAGCGACAAATTATAGTGCAAGTCAGAAATCGGAAAAATAATTTTGTCGTGCTAGGTTGATATACGTTGATCTTACGTTCTATGTGAAGCGAGTCTTGGAATGTGAAATTATTCACTAATGATGCAGTAGGAGAATTATGAAACATTTTTAACACTAATAACGAAAATAAAGTTTGCTTTTATATGTTTCAAAGAGTTTATTAATTTCTACAATTGTTTCGACGTCTTACGTCTTTTTCAAGAGCTTCAAGAAGTACAATAGTATACATTGTACTCTTGAAAAAGACGTAAGACGTCGAAACAATTGTAGAAATTAATAAACTCTTTGAAACATATAAAAGCAAACTTTCTTTTCGTTATTAGTGAAATTATTCATTTAAATATGTGGTGCTTATTTACATATCTTGACGATCCTTTCCTTATGGCTGTATCAATAAATACAATAAACCTATTAATAAAAATATTTACTGTTTGTATGTACTTATCCGTCATGATTTTGATAAAATTAAATTGTTACAATTATTTAATTTTTAATATTGATAGTTTAATCGCTAGGCACTTGGTGAAACATGTTACTAAATACAAACATTTTGAATTTTGAAAAAAATAGTTGTAATAAACTTACTGTGTCCTTAGTCCTACTTCGTGTGGATGCCAGGAAGAGGATATTGTTGCTATAAACACATTCTGAATATTTTATTGTGTTAGTTAATTTGGTCATAAAAAAGCAGTGACTAATTTTCCACAATGGAAAGAACAATAATTAAGGAGTTGAATATAAAATGAGCCGTCGAACTTTCACTAACAAGAGTAATAAAGAAATGTTAACTAGCTTCAAAGTTCCGAAGAAACAAACAAAAGATTTTGTTTCCGTACTTCTTATTACAGTATCATGAAAAGTCTGAGCTAACGATGACTTAATTTTCCAAGTGTTTTTAGTTCAGCGGCCGTTATTAATTTTCTTTCTTCCTAATTAAAATTATATCGCAACATGAAGTACATATGTAGGCAAGAAAAAATTAGGTACATGATATTTTCTATCAATATACATATTGTATATATAGTAAAAATGAATGTACAGTTATTTTTAAAGTGCATTTGGGAGCATGATACTTTGTTATTGTATCGTATTATCGACCATGACTATAGATAGAATACCAATATTTATTTTACATGTTAATTTGTACTTGTTAGCCAGTTTATGCACATATAATAATAATAACCTTCATCTTGACATTCCTTGACAATGAGCGGTGCACAGGAGCCAGTGTCGCGGAAAGAATTTTGACAGGCAACATTGTTCGTTAGCAAAATAGTGTTGAATTACCGGACGAGTGACCCATAAAAACCGGTCACTTGTTCCACACGACTGGCTAATACTTCCGGAGCAATTATTCTATTAAACGTGCTTGTACTCGTTCGTATCTCTTGCATATACATATACTTAAACCACCACGTTCAATTTATATGTATGTATATTGTATAACTAACTAAACACGTCCTACGTCGTGTATTAACAACATACAACAGAATGAAAATTGTGCATGGTTGAGATATCTCTCTGACCAGTTAATTCTGGATTCGTATTTTTTTGTACTATTTCTCTATAATTTATTGTCCTTTAAATGCCCTCTCCGACTGATCAACCGAATACAACATACTTTAAATCTAATAATACACTTTTTGTTTCAGGTAATTGCATAGTGTTGATATGTGGATGACAACAATATGTAGACGGAAATCGTCATGATTATCCCGAGGGTATGTCAAACATTTTGTTTTTATATAATTCTGTTTCTGTATTTCTGTATTCTACTATTAGTGTCGAATTAATAGTGGCTTAGATGGGGGAGGGGAGTATGAGGGGGTGGATGGGACTTTTTAGAACATCATGTAAGTGTTCTTAGTTTGGGGAGGACTCGTGACATAGGGGGTAGAGCTGAAAATAGGGGGTAGGGTAAATAGTAGTTGTGGCCTATAGCAGCTACTTATCGGTCTAAGAGGAAGAGAGGTTGAAGATGTTATTGTAGAACACTAAAAAAGGATCCTTAGAGGACATCCATTAATTACGTTATTAAAATTGAGAAAGGGGTCTAGCAAAATCCTATGAAATCTTATTGGAAGAGAGGGGGGCCATCGAAAATCTCATGTCAACTTTTGAGTTATTATGAAATATCTCTGAAATTACGAGGTTTAGGTATAAAATATTATAATGAAACATTAAGCAGAATTAACGCACCATTCCAAAAATTCAATAATATACAAGGTGTTCCATTTGAAAAAATGGATAAATCGCTCTTTGAAGGTTGCTCAATTGACTGCACCGTAAAAAACACCCTGTATAATAAAATTATGTTATATATTATTTTTTAGGTTTAGTACATCCATTGGCAGCATAACTACTAAATATTTCATCTCAACTAATCGTAATACTCGTGCATTGAACTAAAAAGCCAAACCCTGTTGCAACCAATTGTTTTACATTTTCATTATTAACTCAACAATGCAACATCCAAACCCAAAAATCTTTGTATCATTGAAAAGACAATTTTAAGTAGATTATGAAAAACAAATAATATACAGGGTGTTTTATTTAAAAAAAATATGTTGGAACGTGCTCCGATTTAGTGATTCACCCTGTATATGTCAAACTATTTTTAAAATATGCGTCTTTTGATACTGTATCATTCTCATAAAAAAAATTCTCCAATCTGATTTAATAAAGGCTATATTGACCTTTGACGCACTAATGAGCAACCCTGTATACCTGACTGATTCATTGACTCATTAATGCCCTGGTTAACCCCTTAATAAACCGACAATGCTGAAATTTTGCACAGTTGTTTATTTTAGCAAGTGTACAAGGCGTTAGAAAGCGATTTTATTATTTTGTTTTTGTTTAGTAGCTATTGACGAACTTCAGTGTTTTCAACAGAAAAGCAAAGACAAAACCGATTTTTTATGGTCACACTTCGACACAACTCTGTAAAATAGAGTTATTCTGTGTAATAGGATGCACATGGCACAAATTTTATAAAACCCATTCCCATCTGCTCCCCTAAACTTGCCGATGTGTTTATATTATAATTTGATTTTGTTTAAAATTATTATTATTATTTTTTTTAAGTTCTCATCTTGTACATTATACATAAAGTTCCCAAATGAGAGGTCTAGTAGATCTCACTAAATCTCACCACTGGGAAGAGGTCCAAATTATATTATCAGAAAAATACTTCACCTGATTAATAAATGAAGGGTGAAAGCGTGGGGGAAGAGGTACAGGTGGACATCATGACCTCTTCGTTCACTTCATTTGTATTGTCTTCATCTACAGTAACCTTGTGATATAAACAATTGAATAAAAGCATTCTATGTTTAGAATCATGAAGGAAAGCATAGTACGACATAACCTGACCAAATTTTAACCGAATAATGCCTGTTTTGTTTCTTTTGGGCCATAAGGTTGTCGCAAGAAAGGAAAACATGAACGAAGTGTGTTGTCTTGCTGATGTTATTTTTTAATCCTATCTTTTACGTCTCGGTCTCTCCGTTTCAATTAACGACACATTTTTAAGATGTTTGAGATCTATTGATCCAGACACTTCCCCTATTGGTTTTATATGCTGGTAAAATAATAGGAAAATAATCTGTTTAACATCTGGGTCACTTCATTCTAATATGACGTTAAACATTATGTAGGTAATTTGTGGTGGTTGGTAGTGTTTCAGTTTATTTCAAAATCGCTTTTTATTAGACATATCAAAATAGAACCAGGTTAATAACACTTTTGGTATGTTTCCAGCAAATTTAGAAATTTAGGCTATTGGCAAGATGAAACTTAGGCTATTTTGTCATTTGAGTTATTCGGATTATGGTAGATATTTTTAAAAATTTAGTTCACTAGATAATGAGTGCCAACTCTTCTGAAAATATAGGGAATACGATTTGGTACATTATAAGCAATTGCTAAGAAAACTGAAGTTCGTTTGTAAACTGTATCTATTGAAAAAAGGTGTTTTTATGTGAATATACCCATGGACTATTTCGATATCAAAAAATAGATACATAATGTAGGTACACAAAAGAATAAGGATGTTTAAAATTTTCCAGTACCTATTTTATTACATGAGGCTGTCATAAATTAATTATAAAATTAAAATAACTTATAAAGTCACTTTAGTTGGACATATCTGCACACTGAGGCCTTTTCTAAAATGTTTTAGTGAACACTAATAGGATGTCAACTTTTTTACTATTGAATTGATCTGATATGGGGTACAGGACTTTTATAAGGACACAGGTACGTGTGAATAAACACTAGAAGAATAAATATGTAGTCTATGATTTTAATTATGTCAATGCGTTAAGCTCGTTGTAACAAGAGTTGGTGCACATCTGTGGCAAAATGTTGGGTATGTGATTATAGATTAAAAACAAATTATACAACCCCTTATTATTGCTTAACTGTCGAGTTATCTGAGGATTTAGAGTTACTTATTAGATGTTCTTAAGGGAATGGAAAATATGGGGGTTGAAAGTATAGACGTATTATATTAATAATGCAAATGAAAAGACTGGGACTTTTTTGTGAATCCCCCACTTATCTACTATTTCCACTCACTCGCGGTGGTAATGGTAGATAGCCCTTGACCTTTCCTCGATAATAAGGAATTTTGGTCTCGGGGGTGGAAGAGAGTGGGCGTGTCTGTAAAAAAAATGTTTTGAGCGGCTTTTAGTGAATCTCAAAGAGTGACAATAATACATGAATAAAACTTCATGAAGTAGATTTTCAAAAAATTTGTTTATTTAACAATGTAACATGTTTCGCCAAAATTTTTGGCTTCTTCGTACAGTGGGTATTTTCTACTAAAACTAAAGTTTCGCATCACATCTTAAATACTAGGTTGTATTTGGGGGTGGATATAACATTAAAAGGTTAAGGAGAGAAGAACTATTTCCTTCTGTGTGGTCATTTAAAATTAAGTTCCGCTTTTTAAATTAATTTTTTGTAAATTTTCTATGACAAATAATTTTTTGCTTTTATTGCAGATATGTAATATTTCAAATTTGTCGTTAAAATTATGATCTTCTTCTGGGTATAAGTCAAGTTAAGGTCGAAACTATTCAATTAGTGACAATAATGTATTATAATTTTCTGAAACATTCAAAAATTTGCTTGAATGTCCTTGCTTTTTTGAGAATGTTTCACGGTGTTCAAAAATGTTCCAAGAAGTGAAAAAAATGTGTTGTAATATTCCAGAATCATTAGGAACGTTCAAGAATGTTTCAGAATATTCAACATATTTCAAGAATGATCTTGAACATTCAGAAATGTTAGAGAAGTATTACAGGATGTTCTGGAATGTTCCCGATTTTTAGAGAATAATCTAGAATGTTCCATCGAACATTGCAGCTACCTGGGGATTAAAACACTTCATAATTGGTTTACTGATGTATAATACCAGCTCTGATTGAATGATGTTTCGGTACCATTTTCTAGAGAAATTAACAAGTACCTAAATTGAATTTTTGGTATTGAAAATTCAACATGGGTCGTTTATAATATTTTAAGAAAAAAAAAAATCGTTGAACCATAGGTGGTCACAAGTAAATGTAACTTAACTCATAAAGTATCAGTACTTAATGATTAACCAATGTCGACACGTTTCGTTTCTTTTTTGGACAACATATAATTCCAGCAGTTTGTGTCTTGTATTTTCAATAAAGGTATTTGCATAAGAATAAGTTATATTAAAATAATTTTCATATTCAGCTATGATGACTTACATATGTACTGAATTCTGTAAATTACAAGCAGGTAAAATGTGATGTTGCTAACGACAGTTTTATTTTTCGAATTGGTTTATGGGTTATAGAGATAATAATTTCTAAATAATTTTGCAGTAAACACATTAATACACAAATCCACACAGATTTTTAATTGCATATACATGCAGACACACACCACAAAATGAAGCATGGATTCCTGGATAAATATTGGTCATCACAAATAGAATAGTTCGATATTAAACAAAAGTCTATGGTCCTCGAAATATTAGAAGGATTTTAAAATACAAATTTTTGTCGACAGCAACAGTACGTAATCAAGAACGCTTCAAAAATAAACGTGCTAATCCTGATGAATAAATATTTTATTTACAATACTGATTTTGCGGTGTTGTAAATATTTCAAATTGAAAATTACGTACATACAAAATGTACATCTAGGTCTATCTAGGGATATTAAATGATTTTATATGCACAAAGACAAAAAAGTGAAGTAAAATGTAGCTATCAAAAGTATACAAATAATAAAAAAATAGACGTATCTGTCCTGCAGGATATAGATCTTACCAATACATCTATGTAAAATATACTTCACATAAAGCAGAAATATTATTTATATGCAAAAATTTAAAAAAATCTATAATAGTAATAATTACACAAGTATGAATTTGAATTGTTCGCCGAGAGTTCCTTACGTTATCAAATAGAGTACTATAATCAATCGTTCGCCTCAGTTATTGTAAAATCCACAGTTTTCCTGAATTTATACTATTAATACTTTATACCGTTCAAATTTGGATGTCCTAAAGATTTTCAAAGGTCTCTTTAAAATAAAGGTTCTGTTTTTCCCCTTTAAAGTAAGGAATCCCAAGGAAACTGTAAATGCGCTTACCTAATGCATAAATCAATTTATATTATGTACTATCAACTACTGTTATCACAAAATGCCTTGAAGTTTTACATTATAGCAACTAGTTTCTGCCAGGAGCCATGATGGTTGCTTAGTGACGTCACAAACTCCATAAAATTCTGGAGCGAGTATAAATGTACTTCATGTGTGAAAGTTCGATATAATTTAACTATAAGATATGTAATGATATACATAATATGATAGAGTAAACATTTCAAAAAATGGTTCTTTTGCATTTGTAATCTTTAACATTCTGTAATGACTTTTTCTAAAATTTTCAATTAACCCAACAACTTGTAAAAATAAAACAAACTTTTATACAACCTGTAAAATCACCTACTTAGCAGTAAAAAAAATTTGCATTCTAGAATATTAATTTATTATTGACTCGTATTAATATCTATCTACTACAGTCTAATCTTAAATAATTGTTTACGTTCCTCAAACAGATAATGTTTTCGAATCAAATTAACCATTGCTTTAATTAAACGCTACATGCACTTGAATAATTATATTTAAAGGTTTAATTGTTTACCTGCATGTAAGGTAGCACACACAGGCCAATGAAGTTCGCAAACAGTTCGACAATCGTTACATCAAATGTCCACCACTACTGTTTCAATTCATGTTCGAAAGACTGTTTACCCAGTCGGAGGAATAATTTCATTGATTAACCCAGTGGAAACAGGACTTGTCGAAGGATATACAAAGCAGCGGTAATTTTAGTAGACAGGACAAGTCAAATTTGATTTATCAATTTGTCGTGAATGCATTTTGGTCGACTTTTAGAAACGCAGTACACTTGACATCCCCAATAGCAGTTAAAGTTGCAGACTTTCATTCACAAAATTATTAAGTCCTAAATGATGGAAACTTGCTTTCAAAATTAAATTAATCCAACTAAAATTTTAGCTACTTTTTTAAAAATGTTTTTATGCCTAAACTTAAATAGTTTGGGGTATTTTATGCAGGTCGCTTATTTTTCCTTTATTCTCGTCATTCTATGGAATCAGATGAGTCAACCTTAAAGTTTTCGCAAATAATAATTTTTTACTACCCTTATTGTGATTCCTATTTTATTACGTAATAATTCGAAAAGGGAAAGAATTTATAAAAATATTCAACATATGCCTATTAACTGAATTCTTGTACCCAACAGTCAACAATTATCGAGAAAACTATATCTAAAATTGAGTTTTTTTGAAGCAACAACCAACGAGTTATTTAATTAAAATAAGACTCGACGTATCCGAGCGTCCTTCCAAAAAACAAACCCCTGATTTTTAAATTAATTTTCTTTCAGCCCATTTGTCCTCATTGTATACTTTTTTAAAATACAAAGAGACTGGGTATTTTCTTACAGTCGGCTATTTTTATTTATTTTCGTCACTCTATAGAAACAGATGTGGGTGCTAACGTTAAAGTTTGAGTTTTCTGGCAAAAAAACAATTTTTGCGATTTTTATTTCATTACGTAATAATTCTAAAAGGGAAAGAAATTGTACAGAAATTATTTTACTTTTGTTAAAATTTATCATCAGGATATTACAAGCATTTTTCGATTTTTATGACTGGTAATTTTATAGAAAATTATTTAACCTTTTATGTTTTGGCAACAAGTCATCTAAGTACAAATTTATTTGATACAAATATATGAGCCTTTAGTTAATTAATAAAGCACTGATTTTATTAGGCGGCATATTCAAGTAAATTTAAAACCAATTTATCAGACAAGCTTAATAATAAATTTTGCTTTACCTAATACACATATAAACTAATTTTGCAAACGAGTTTAAAAGTGACATGGTTTCATGTCCCTTTGCAATTTTAGATATAATGACCCAAAATTCTTACATAATATGATCACGCTCGAAATAGGCAATTTTAACCGAAAAGTTTTATATGTACTCTCTTTGGAACATGTGAAAGTAAACAAATTGAAAGCGACTTTGAAGTTTAAACTTTCGAGAATGAGGCTTATTAAAAATTAAAGGTGGTAGATAAGTGATAGCTTCAATTCAATTTTGACAGGGCTCTTGTGATATCCGAAAGGCTTTCATCCCCATTTAGTTGTAATTAAAAAAAAAAAAAAAAAAACATAAAAGCGAAAAATTTGCTTCACACAAAATGTGCAAATTTCAGTTATATAGGAATCTAAAAGGGCCGAAACTGATCCAATGCAATGTAAAAAACAAAAAGGTTATATTAGGCTCTAGTAACCACTTTTAATAACTTGTGAAAGTATTGTAAAGGAATCTATTTCATTCTTTTTGCATAGTTTACTACGTAATTGAACAAATGACAATGTTAAAAATTTTTATTGAAGCAATATTTCGAAAGAAAAAAGAGGAATAGTAAGAAATTAAGAATGAAATAAAGAACGATTTAATTTCAAAAATTGAATAAAGCAATGTAGCTTCACCCAATTATTTATTTCGAAAACTCGACAATATCGTTTTGGTCATTGGTGATCATGGATGGTATTGTTTACACGTATCCTTAAAATTACGATAATTTTTACTTTATGACAGTATCTATCTACAATCTGATTTTAGATTAGTTTTTTATGTAATGCAGTTGAGATTATTCAATTTGTTAAGGAGTGTTTTTTTTTAATTTAAGATATTTTAAGTCGCATTAACAGCTAGGTCATATTACTATTATTAGTAAATTGTAAAACTTAATCTATTGTTATAGTTTATCATACATTTTGGTTTCTTGTAAAAATTTTAATACATTTTTGTATAGTTCTGGGTTATTCAGGTTTTCATTAAATGACAAAGTGAGGTTGTATTTATTTCTTTGAGTACTCAATCCTGGGCAGTTTGTGATGATGTGTTCTTCTGATTGGAGAGTATCGGTGTTACATTTTGTGCATAACGGGGGCAGTTCGTTCTTCATTAAATGAACATGAGTTAAATTTGTATGGCCAACCCTGAGTCTTTGAATAATTACTTCTTCATTACGTTTGAGATCAGTGGCAGAGAATGTTTTGAAGACATCGTCTCTGACTTGTCGTAGCTTTTTTGGCGGATTTTTGTGCCATTCACTATTTTGTGTTGGAATGATGTGATTCTTGATGGCTCTTTTGGCTTCTGATTAAGTTAGGGGGACTATTTCAGTTGTTATTAGATCTGTAGCACCTTTTTTCGCTAGTTCATCTGCTTTATGGTTTCCGCGAATACCAGCATGGAATGGTATCCAAGCTAATATGATTTCTTTACCTAGGTCTTCAGCTTTTAACAGTTCATGTGTGATGTTTTTTATTTGTACATTTCTGAACAGGTGCAAACTACATTTTAAATATTTAATACAATCGGATTGACTTGTTCAGATGTACATTATAGGAAAAAAGTTACTAAAATAACTACGTATCGTATATTTTAGTTATTAAAAAAAGCGGGAGTCCCTAGTTTCTCTTTTTTTTTTAAATTTAATAATTATTTGAAATCATGATCAGTGGGGTTATATTGTGACACTTGTATTTTTTTGTTGAATGGAAAATACCTTTTACAAGAGTGCAGTTTTAGGTACAAACACGTGTGTTCATTTATTAGGTATCTACTTATACCTATCTCATGCAATTACGTAAAATGTATAAGTATTTGAAACTAAAAACAATGTAGAGGAACATGTATACATAGGTCTATGTTGTGATGTTAGAAAATTTGCATATACGTATTAGGTATTGTCTACGTATCTGTAATTTATTTAAATTCCAAAACTTTGCATTTTAACTAAAGCGAGTGCATGCTAAATTATTTTTCAGACAGCAGGTCTTCTTAAAGTAAAAAGGTACTCAATAAAGGAAACCAACCAAATATTTAATTAAGTGATTAATTTTTTATTCCTTAGCTGTTTTTCTTTTAATTTAGACCCCTCCTTTCTCCTATAATATGAGTTATTTAGTTAAGTGTTTCAATACTTCAATAAACTGGAAAATATTGAAGAATTGAAGAACATAATAAGACTTGAAATACAACAAATTCAGCCATAAACTTAAACCATGGTGTTATGAGAATGATCAACTTGCCTGTTGCTAGGAAGGTAATTGTCAAAAATTTGAACATTTGGTTCAATAATTTGCTGTTATGTTATTCAGTAAATTTAGAAAACGAAAAGCCTTAATTTTAAATGTATTTGTTTCACTCTCCGAGTTTTCACATATTTTGAAAGAAATCATTCATAAATTTCTTAATAATAAATTGTTGACTTTATTAGGTATAGGACGTAGTGCATTAAACATAGTTAAAATTCGATACAGAATTCAAAAATGCAATAAGAAGCAGTCGTTTCTATTTTTTGAAAAAATAGTCGGTGGTAGTCGTTTATTTTTAGGCTGCTCTGTGCACATGAATTTACAATGAAAAAATCGCAGTCAAAAATAAGAATTGACGTATCCGAGCGCCCTTCTAAAAAACAAACCCCTGAATTTTAAATGAATTTTTTTCAACCCACGTGTGCTCATTGAGTACTTTTTTAAAATACAAAGAGACTGTAGGCAAACGTGTCTAATCCTGCTTTACCGAACTTTTAATATTTAAATTTGAGTAGTTTTATGTATTTTATTAAAGTTGCCTATTTTTATTTATATTAAAGTTTGAGTTTTCGGACAAAAAATAATTTTTGTGATTCTTATTTCATTACGTAATAATTCTAAAAGGAAAAGAAATTGTACAGATATTATTTTACTTTTGTGTAAATTTATCATCAGGATATTACAAACATTTATCGATTTTTTAATGACTGGTAGTTTTATAGAAAATTATTTCACCTTTTAAGTTTTGGCAACAAGTCATCTAAGTACCAATTTATTTGATACAAATATATGAGCCTTTACTTAATTAATAAAGCACTGATTTTAGGCGGCATATTCAAGTAAATTTAAAACCAATTTATCAGATAAGCTAATTTTTAAATTATGTTTTAGCTAAATCAAATATAAAGTAATTTTGCAAACGAGTTTAAAAGTGACCTGGTTTCATGTCCCTTTGCAATTTTCGACATAATGACTCAAAATTCATACATAATATGGGCATACTCGAAATAGGCAATTTTAACTGAAAAATTTATATGTACTCTCTTTGGAATATGTGAAAGTGAAAAAAATGAAAGCGACTTTGAAGTTAAAATTTTCGAGAATAGAGCTTAAAAATGAAAAGTGGTAGATAAGTGATAGCTTCAATTCAGTTTTGACAGCGCTCTTGTGATATCCTAAATGCTTTCGTCCCCATTAAGCTGTAATTAAAAATACAAATAAAAAACATAAAAGCGAAAAATTTGCTGCACAGAAAATGTGCAAATTTCAGTTATATAGGAATCTAAAAGGGCCGAAACTCATCCAATACGATGTAAAGAACAAAAAAGTTATATTAGGCTCTAATAACCACTTTTAACTACTTTTGTGAAAGTATTGTAAAGGAATCTATTTTATTCTTTTTGCATAGTTTACTACGTAATTGAACAAATGACAAAATGAAAATTTTTTATTGAAGCACTATTTCGAAAAAAAAAAGAGGAATAGTAAGAAATTAAGAATGAAATAAAAAACAATTTTAACGGATGGTATTGTTTACAGGTGTCCTTAAAATTATGATTATTTTTACTTTATGACAGTATCTACAATCTGATTTTAGATTAGTTTTTTTATATAATGCAGTTGAGATAATTCAATTTGTTAAGGAGTGTTTTTTTTTAATTTAAGATATTTTAAATCGCATTAACAACTAGGTCATGAGCGACTATACATGATTACATATTATTGTTATTAGTAAATTGTAAAACTTGATAATAATAATAATAATGTTTATTGATTTTCCTCATATTTACAATATAGATTTATATATACAACATTTACAGATCAATCTAAATAATAACATTTCATTATACAGACATGCATTTTTCTTCTTTTTTTTTAATTAATATGCTTCTTTGGTACTTCTACTCTTCCCATTCCTCTGCACTACTGATAGTGGATTGTATTTGAGCGCAGATTGCAACCATAAGTGCATGATGCACTTTTGCGGTTTTTTTTCCTTGCTCATCACCTTCCCCTTTTTTTTCGTTTCAGATAAGGATTTTCAGAGGTTTTCGTCTTTTTATTATTATTCTATTATTCCAGAAAGTTTTCTGGGATGTCTTCCTTTATTATCAAATGTTTTACTAAGTGCGCATATTTTTTGTTGGTGTAAAATTTTTTTTCCTAATTTCGTTGGCATACAGTTGAATTTTTTTTTCCCTTTGTAGCTGTAGCAGGCTTTAGATATAAGTAGATGTTTTTCTATTTTGAATTATGACTTGGAATTTATAATTATCTCTAAATATATAAAAATAAAATTCAAAAATTCACACAACTATTTATTAGGAACTCTAACATATACGTTTCAACCTCTTGGTTGAAAGAATACTAGTTGGTACAGTGATAGGACAAATAATTTATACCTAGGGAAATTTTAAGTAGTGGAATTCCCAGCATTAATTCTAAGAACACGATATAGTAGGCTATTATACCCTTCAATTTGATCATTTAAAGTAATGTGTACAATTGACCTTAATGATTTCTGAATTTCTAATTTTTCTAAAAAATTTAATTTCTTGCCATTATTTTGGACATTAGTATCGAAAGGGTATTTTTACTAATAGTATGATTCATTTCTATGCAATGTTGGGATAAACTCGTGCAATTCTTTTTATTTTTTACTGATCGTTCGTGTTCATGGAATTTAATGTCAAAACTTTGACCTGTTTTACCGATACCTTTGATAATGACCGAAAGGTCGAAACGCATATGTTAGAATTCCTAATAAATAATTGTGTGAATTTTTGAATTTTATTATCTTATATTATTACAATGTTTCACAACGAACCTACCGCAAATTCTATCCAAGTTATCTTATCGGTCTATTTAAAAAATCTATTGTTATATTTTATCATACATTTTGGTTTCTTGTAAAAATTTTAATACATTTTCGTATAGTTCTGGGTTATTCAGATTTTCATTAAATGACATAGAGAGGTTGTATTTCCTTCTTTGAGTACTCAATCCTGGGCAGTTTGTGTTGATGTGTTCTACTGATTGGAGAGTATCGGTGTTACATTTTGTGCATAACGGGGGCAGCTCGTTCTTCATTAAATTAACATAAGTTACATTGGTATGAATAAAAATTGGAAAAAGTCTTACCCCTCATAACCACAACACTTAAAAAACGCGTTGAAGATGCTCACGACTCGTAAGTGAGCGAAACACGTGTCCGCGTTTTTTAAAAGTGTTGTGGTTATGAGGGGTAAGACCTTTTCCAATTTTTATTTATTTTGTTTTCCACAGTCTCCTTTATATTTATTTTAGATTGGTATGGCCAATCCTGAGTCTTTGAATAATTACTTCTTCATTACGTTTGAGATCAGTGGCAGAGAATTTTTTGAAGACATCGTCTCTGACTTGTCGTAGCTTTTTTGGTGGATTTTTGGGCCAATCACTATTCCATGTTGTAATGATGTGATTTTTGATGGCTGTTTTGGCTTCTGATTTAGTTAGGGGGACTATTTCAGTAGTTATTAGATTTGTAGCACCTTTTTTCGCTAGTTCATCTGCTTTATCGTTTCCGCGAATACCAGTATGGGATGGTATCCAAGCTAATATGATTTCTTTACCTAGGTCTTCAGCTTTTAACAGTTCATGTGTGATGTTTTTTATTTGTACATTTCTGAACAGGTGCAAAGTACATTTTAAATATTTAATACAATCGGATTGACTACGTATTGTATATTTTAGTTATTAAAAAAAACGGGAGTCCCTAGTTTCTCTCTTTTTTTTTTAATTTAATAATTATTTGAAATCATGATCAGTGTGGTTATATTGTGACACTTGTATTTTTTTGTTGAATGGAAAATAGCTTTTACAAGAGTGCAGTTTTAGGTACAAACACGTGTGTTCATTTATTAAGTATCTACTTATACCTTATGCAATTACGTAAAATGTATAAGTATTTGATAAGCCTTAATTTTAAATGTATTTGATTGTATCCGCCGTTACTTTATGGAAATTCATTTTTTTTTTATAAATAAAACGAACCAAATTGTAAGTAGTAGAGTAACAAAACTGCAGCAAAAAATTAGAATCGACCGACGTGTCCGAGCGCTTCTCCAAAAAAATTCTAAAGTCTGTTTATGTATCCATTCTCACAAAAACAAGCTTGAATGAGTGATAAGAATAGGTTCCTATAATAGCGATGGAAGCAAAACGATTCCGCTTTGATTATAATTATTTTGTTACTTATTAATTTTATTCTAAATAATGCATTTTTATAAGAAGCAAAGTCTTTAACGAGTTAAACAAACGAATTATTTTTCTTATTGGAAGTTTTCATTTGATTATACGACATAATTTATATAGGTAGGTAGTAGACGATGTGGTAGATCAAAAAGAATAAAAAAAAAAAAAATTGATACCTTCTTCAACGTTCCAGTTCATTTCTTATCAGTTGGGTAATCTTTTGAAATAAATGGGTATTAGTTTTTGATATTCCAATTAAAAATTGTTCTCTTTACGAGTTTTCAATAATAAAATACGTTTACACTTTACCTTCCGCAAAAAGAAAGATCCTTTCTCTTGCAGTCCATTTCATTTCATTTTTCTTTTTTTTTTTCTTTTGGCTGACACTGATCCGTTTCTCATAACCTCCGAGGGTTTTATTATTATACGTCGGAATTAAGAACAATGTAGAATTGCTCTTGTTTCACTTCACGCTGCAGAAATGTTCCAGTTTTGTTGAAGCCACGCGCTGCTGATTTTGAAAGTGACAATGTAGCGTTAACAATGGAGAACCGATGTAATCTTATAAGTACATTAATAAGTTCACCAGATGGACAACGGTAACTATTTCTGAATCGATTTACATACTTAACATTAATTCATTCTTGAAATAAAATGAAAAAGGCAAAAAGTCACGTGTTAAGCAAGAAATAAATAACACTGAATTGTTGATCAAATTTTTAAGTACATAATAAACTTTTTTTAATAGACTTATAGTGTAATCCTGTTAAAAGCTGGAGATGGTCGAGTGGCTAGCGCAACTGCTTCTAAAACGTGTGGGAAGCAACGACTACTGTTCAGTTCATGCTCGGAGCAACATTTTTTTCTTCTTTTAGTTATTATTTTTACCAAATTTTACATTAAATAACACATTTATTCACGTGTTTTCAATACTCAATCTGCTCATACGAATGTAGTATAGTAGAGAGAATTATTAGTTCGACATTTCAGGCTGAAATAGACCTCAAAATATAATTTGATAACGGTACGTTTGCAGTATCGAAAGGTTCCTTTGCCGCCAGTCGCGTCGTTACGAATTTTCTTTTCCAATATTCCTGCAATTTTGTTCCCGTTCTCATTCAGCGAACCAGCTGTGTAATTACCTTAATTATCTTTCCAATGTACTGTAATAAACGTACACTTTATTGCCCGGTACTCTTTTGCGTCAGTCGTCAATTTATTAGCTGATGCTGTCTCTTTTACTATTATTATTAATGACAGGCCAAATAGAGTAATAAAATTGGATCTACGCTAATTCAAGTTCTGCCTCTCCCATCAAGGTCAAATATTGCTACGATCTAATTACAATTTATTCACAGTACGGAGGCTTTTTGTTTATTATTTATCATCAATTAGATGCCTATATTTCCGTATGAACCTAGTAAGTATTTTCCAGTTAATAAATTACCTACGTAATTTTTTAATTCCCTCAGTTGGCTGTCGTTTATTGATATAAAGTTAATTCTAAGCCTTTGGGTCTATTAAGCAAGTCAAATCAATCGATCAATTCCAAAGATATGGTCAATGCGATATTTATTACTGAAAAAGGCATTCAAAAGTCCAAGGAAATATGTTTAGATTTGGAATAGTATTGTTCATTCGAAAGTATCCCTTAAGGATACTGCACTATAAAGATGTTAACTTGTCTATCCTCACTGTACTTGACTGTACTTGGCGA
The DNA here is from genome assembly GCA_029378335.1 of Agrilus mali. Classification (NCBI taxonomy): domain Eukaryota; kingdom Metazoa; phylum Arthropoda; class Insecta; order Coleoptera; family Buprestidae; genus Agrilus; species Agrilus mali. Next base: position 13,853,204 of record CM055661.1, on the reverse strand, counting down.
GCCTTAGAGATGACGTATCCACAGGCGCCGTGAAGGAGCGCAGAGACATAAACTGGGTTATATGAGCTCCTCCTTTTAATAATTTTGCGCTTTCATGATTTCAAACTTCATGTGGTGGGACATATTACTTGTCAGAGAGGGAACTCATAATCTTTAGTGCTAAGGTAATGCCTTTTTCATGTCATTTTGAACCAGTATGTCAAGTTCAATAGCCGCAACATGTAGTAATTGGTAGTAGGTAAAAAAGAGTTCGTTTTATAATTAAAATTAGTGAAAATGAAGGTTTTAGTGCAAAAGGTATGCACGTATATTAATAAACTATTTTTAAAAACGTAAAACTTTTTAGACACAATTAAACTATTATTTGAAATGAAAATAAAAACTTCATTTCAGAAAACATCTTTTTTTTTTAATTATTGTTTAAAATGTCAACAGTATTTGTTTCTAATTATAATACATTTTTATATATTTTTAGTTTTTTACTACTATATGTGACCCCGCCAATGGAAATTTGTGGTTAAAAACTACTTTTCACATCCTTCTAAATAGTTTTTCTTGAGAAAACTGGCAGAAACTCGTTCCATCAAAAAGTCCTCTTAATGAATTACTCATATCTCTTGAGTTATGAATACCTAAGCCACAAACAAATTATAAGAATGTGAATTTCTTTATTTAACAATAACATAAATAATTATTTTTACTATTGAAACATGACTCCTGCTTCTTTTTCTTACACTGCGACTTTTACAGCCGCAGCCACAACAAATAACCGTTCTGTTTCCTCAAAAACACAAATAAATTAAGCACTACTTTTTATACAACTTCCACCGTTTGGCACCAAAAAAATGGCGTCCGTGATAATTTTGGCTTCTAAACACTACGCAGGCACAGCATACGAGTTACGAGTTGATCTGTTTCCCAGCCTAAGCCTTGTATATTAGCATAAAACAGTAAATTGCTTGTGAATATTTATAAACTGTTATTTTCGACACTATGGCACACTGGCAATATTAAAATAGTAATTCCAGAGTTCGAATTGTTAAAAGTGTTTTTTAGGGCTCCATATCCTAATGACAATCTCTCTGTATGGAAACAAGACACTTCGATTTTTAATTATTTAATTTCAAATTCTCTTGTGAACTTGTGATGTTCTAATTAAATATTTCTACCTTTGTAGTGAAAGTAAAGTGGTTGTTTACACATTTGAATTTAATTAAATATTAGATTGGTATTACTCGAATTACTTCAGAAAGTTCTTCAAAAATTAATTGTAGTATTATTTGGCTGAAAGGGAACTTTACCACCCTGATTTTCAATCCATTCTGCAATATTTGACCATAATAAGTTCGGACAATAATGAAGAAGAACCGCAACACGTTTCATTAAAAATATCGAATAATGCATTTTCTAGCCCTGTTAAGATTTATCGTATAATAAGTCGATAACATATTTTAATTACATAATTACTGAAATCTAGCAAATGTCATTTTTGGAAGTGAAAATAAACACAGTGTGTTAGCTGTCAAATGGTGTAATATTAGATACTCACATTGGTGTCGTTATCATGAAGATATAGATGGTGATGGTCTATTTTTTCATTTATTTCCTTTTTTCGATTCATTGGTGTGAAATTTCGTTTTTTTGTTTTAATTCGTATAATACATAGAGCAACCACAGGTTCTTGGAATCAAAATAAGTCGATTTAATTGCATTTATTTATTGTCTATGTACTAAATTGTTGCATTTATTGGCCAGAGAGTGACAAACATAAAATCAAAAATAGCATTTTTTCCATTTTAATATTTGGTACATAGAAATTCCTAAGAGCACCTACCACTTTCTGAAGTATAAATCAATTTTATTAAACTACCACAAGGGTGTAAACTACCCCCACTGTTAGATATAATTGTTGATAGTAATAATTTTATAAAAGATTGAATAATAACTTGTTTTAAGAAGAACATATGCCAGCTTCATTTTCTGTCCCTTATTAAAAATCAATACTTTAACAGTTTCAGTGAAAAATTGCTTTTTTGCATCGATGATTTCCGGCAAGAATTATTATTAATAAATATCTGCAGTTTTCAGAAAAAACTCGCAGATACATCGCGTTATTTGAATAAAATTGGATATGAAGAAAACCCTAAGGATGTACTAACTTCTGATATAAAGTTTATTAGGATACGCCTGTGGTGAAAACTACCCCCAGTCATAAATAGATTTAATTACCACGAACGAAGTAAGCATTAAGCAAACTATATAATTTATCAATTAACTAGCAGCAATACCCAGCGTTGCCAGGGTAAGAATATATTACACGTTTGATGGAACATTCTCGAATATTCGCGAATCTAGAACAATCATCCAGAACACATTTTCTAACTTTTTTAACATTCTGAAACATTCTTGAATGATCCTCAAGATTCTGGAATATTTCTGAACATTGCCAAATCATTAAATTAATCTCTTGATTGTTACGATGATAACACAGACGAAAAGTCACTGAATTTCGGTTTATATACCATCAGACATCGAAATTTCTAGTATTAGAACACTCTAGAACATTCAAATAGTCTGTTCTTTTTCATTTGTCGAAATCACTTCAATTTTTTTATTACTGTTCGCTCTTGTTTCCAATTTATCTTCACTCGACTGGAAACACAATTTAACTGATTAAAAGTCACTGAATGTTGATTTATTTATCATCGAACATCGAAATTCCTAGTAACAGAACACTCTAGAATATTTAGATGTACATCACTTTGAAACGTAGATGTACACTTTTTGAAACTTTCTAGATCATTCAAGAAATTTTTAGAACTTTCTCGAACATTCTATGTCGATAATACCAGTTTGTGCTCATTTTAGAATTTTTTAGATCATTTCAGAAATTTTGAGATCTTTCCGGAAGTCCTTATGACTTAAAAAAGGACAGAAATATTTCTTTTCACCTTTCTGCCACCTACAACCACCCACTTCCACCCACCGCGACCAAACTCCCTTACTCCTACCTGGAGACCAAGGGGTATTTACCACCCCAACAGGAAGTTGATTGATAGAGAAAACCCTGTCTTTACGTACGAACATTAGCATTTTATATATATGTATTTAGATTTAGATTTAAAATGCGATACTACCACTTTTGTATTAATGAGAGAGTCACAGTGTAAATGTTTTTTGAAACGATAAATTTAATTAGACTATGCACAATTGTAGCAGTAGTGGCACTTACGATTAGCGAGCTTTTCATAAAAGAGGCGGCGGGCTGACGCCTGTCGGTTGGCAAGTACTGTAAGTACCGTACGTGATCCCGGTTCCTTTGACAACCACCCGTTTCTGAGACGTTTTACGAGCCGTAACGTTGGGAAAAGGGAAGTTTAATATTCGTAAGCGTCATCTACCCAGTGGAGTTCGTGCGATATAAAAAAGAAATAAAATGCCTTAAAAGGGTACCCTTTATTTCAGCCATTCGTCGTAATTGACGTACATATAGGACCGTCCATATACATACGCATTATATATCCATCTAGGGGTGCGTGTCTACGCTTCATTGTACCTGAGCAGTGTGCCGAGAAAAGTAGAATTTTACGAACTAAAAAGGCGGAATAAAATACGCAACAAACGAATGGATGAGCGACACTGAAAGACACATAAATTAGAAAATCTAAACTTATTAAAAAAAGAGCGGTCACATTGAGTAGGGTGGGGAGGAAGTGGTTGAAAGTAAGGGATGGGCTCTTTATTTACACCAACCAAGTACTACAACATATTTATATTCAGTAACGCTTATTTATGTATATCACCCTTAGAATTTCACCAAGACAAGAGTCTTGATCTCAGCATTCAACTTTTGTCTTGACTTTTGCGGTCATTATTATTGTTTTGATTCAAGAGTCTGTATATTTCTCGACACAGAGAGGAATATACACAGTATGTCCCAAAAGAAACCGAACTTATTAAATATAGAATAAAAGAGACATTATTTTTTATTCGAATCATTTTTATTCAAAGTATTAGGCTCCATTAGAGTCAATACAACGTTTGGCACGATCAACTAATGCATGCATAGATTTTTTCATATCAATTTCCGGGATATTCTTTAGCACCAGCGTCACGGCTGCTTAAATAGCTGGAAGATCATCATAAAACGCTTCTTTCATCGCAGTTTTCATTTTGGTAAACAGAAAATAGTCACATGGCGAATACGGAGAGTGGTCGAGAAAATTCGTTGACCTTTTGGCTCTTGTGAGAAGGTGCATCACCATGCAATAAAAACAGCTGTTTTCCTTATCGAAATTCGGATCTAACACGAACAATTTTTGACCACAAACATCGTAAAACTTGTAAATAGTACTCTCCATTAACAGTTTCACCTTCTGGAACAAATTCCTTGTGACAATACCCTTTGAATCATAAAAAGTTATCAACATTGTCTTGATTTTTGACTTCTGAGAACGCAGTTTTTTTGGTTTTGGTTCGCCTTTCGACTTCCATTCTGCAGATTGACGCTTAGTTTGAAGGCAATATTTTAAACACCTTGTTTCATCACCAGTTATGATTGAATCAAGAAAATTTGGATCGTTTTCAGCGATGGAAATGATGTCTTTACAATCATTCAAGTCAAACTTTTCTTTTTCTCAAATCTTACTCGTAGTTAATTCCTCTGGTAACTACTAACAGTGAAATTTCCATTAAATGCGATGATTTCACGTACTTTTACTACCAAATCAGCACAATTTTGTAATTGAGGACGACCGGACTTTGGATCGTCATTCAAGTCTTCTCTTCCATTTTTAAATCTTTGAAACCACTCATAAACTTGTGTACGAAACATATAATCATCACCATACACTTTCTTCAAAAGTTCATAGGTTTCAGTAAACTGTTTTTCGAGTTTAACACAAAATTTAATATTTGCTTTTTGTTCCATTATATTTTTTCAACATGTAGATACATAAAACACACTGACATTCAAATGCGTGTAATTTTCTAATCTGTCAACCGATTTACATGAACTTAAGGTACGTTTGAAAGAAGAAAGATGTACCTTTCAAACGCCGTCAACGTTTTGACAAAATTTCTTGACGTGGTTCTCTTGATTTCGTTTCAATTTTACATTGGTACTCTTGTATTGATCTTGGCTTGAATCAAGATAAGATCAAGACCAATAATTCTTGAAACTCATGAGGTCCATTGACCCCTGTCTCAATCTCGGCTACAACAGAGATGGAATTCATTTTGTTAAAGTATTTGCCCCATGCTAGGTTTTTGAAGAAACAGAGATGTTTGTTTTAATAACACAGTTTAACAGCCGAGACTCAAATGAGAATAAAGATTTGAAGAGACTAACCCCTATTACCACACAAGATTTTTATAAATGGACACATGTTTGAGTCTCTTCGAATCTTTTTTATGTCGGGACTCGTTACAAAGTTTTGTGATCTCGAAAATACTCCACGTATCTTTCTTGATTTTTCCTAACTTTTACATCGGCACCTTTTTCTTGATCTTCTCTTCAATTAAGACAAGATGAAGACAACTCGTGACACCCTGTATTACCTGCTTTTCAGTTCTCTTTATGTCACCTGTTTCATAAATCTAGCAATTTCGGTCGTTTCTATTTATATTGTTATCGGTGTTTATTCTTCCCGAACCCTTCTGTAAATTGGGTATACATGTGTATTATGTATCTTCAGCTGCAATTACAAAACGAGTCATCAAATCTGTTATTACACCTTTAATTCTTACACTTCTATGGGGTAATAATGGCATTGAAACTATTATAATTACATTCCTGAAAACAAGAGGGAGGGACTTAATGCACTTTTAGAAGGGGTTTTTATTTTTTCTCGGAGATGTTAGATTAACTTTTATAAATAAAAATTTTTTTTAACAATGTTATACAGGAAAATGTGAGGCAATAATTTTAGCACAAATTACAGTTGTATGTATTTAACACTTTTTCTCGTTTAATGTCCATGTTTCACATGTACCTACATTATTATTCTATATTTATATTTATGTACACTAGACATTTTCAGAAACCTGACAACTTTCCCTTTCAATGTAAATGTGTAAATTTGAAAGTTCATTTGGTCTTTATATAATAAATATTACAAAAGTAAAACAACCTCTCACCGTTTCCCAAACTTTTAGTTTTATTTAGAATCCTTTAAGTCGAGTGTATGTATTTTCTAAAATAAATTTACATTTACGAATATAATATGCACAAAACAGATGACCTCGTAGACGCGTTAGTAAAACCTGTGGCTTATTGTGCTTTGTGCGAATTTCATAAATTAAATAATACAGAAAGGATGTTTCAGAAACGCTTAACTACGTTTATTTTGCAAGTATTTGGGAATGTTTCATCTTTGTTCTAGTGTTCCCAAGGAATTCACCTAATTTAACTAGGTATCATTTTCACACAGACACATGTAGTGACTGATTCGATGACAACATCAAAACGAAAGCAAAGCCATCGTGGTTTTAATTTTTAAAATTTTTAGACATATTAAGAAAGTAGAAGTTTAAAAGAGCCCTCGCTGTTTTCGATAAAGGAAACCGATCATTTCTCAGTGTTTAGAAGCTTATTGTCGCAGTTGATTTAGATTTGCGGAAGTGGTCGTAAATTTGGCAACGGCGAAAACGTCTTCGCAAAATTAACCCAGAAAAACAAATATTTTTAACTCGTTCGCTGTATAGTCACCAGAACGAACACGTATGTGTGTTTGTGTGCGAGTTCTATTTTCTATTTTCATTAACGTTCTCCCTCGCAATTCGAAGGTTATTTCGCAAGATCCCGCTTAATAACACTCACTGAATACCACAAACGTACACACGCTCATAGTCGGTCTACGGAGACTATTATTTTTAAAATCTTCCACCTACAACCACACCATCCTGCGTATACCTAATACTTTAAGTATACTTCTACACACGAGCATAAATACCAGTGGCGGCTCGTAAGTGTATTTGATAAGGGAGTGAGGTACGCTATAGTGATAAAGTGAGGTGCAGGATATGAAATATTTTTACTTCTGAATGTAACTCGAACGTCGATAAGTAGATTTTTTAATAAGTCGAATCAAACCGGTTGGCAGTGGCGTCAACAAGAGAAATACCTATCACATTTGGTAGGGTAGAGAAGGATTAGTTGAGAGTAAGGGTATGTTGGACACTTTATTTATCTATATTAACTGTTCTTACATTTTTAGGGTTCCGCACCTCAAAAGGAAAAAGCGGAACCCTTATAGGATCACTTCGTTGTCCGTCCGTCCGTCTGTCAAGACCCTTTTTATCAGGAACGCGTGGAGGTATCAAGCTAAAATTTATGCCAAATACTCAGGTCTATTGTCCCTTGGAGCTGTGAAAAAATCAAACTTCTAAGCCAACGCAATCAAAAGATACAGCCGTTTATGCCGCAAATTTCTGCAAATTTTCGAATCAAAACCTACAGGGTACTTCCCGTGAACTCAGAATCTTGAAATTTGGTACGAAGCAACGTCTTATAGCATAGACAAAGAAAAAATTGCGAAAACCGACAATTTTTAGTTACATCATATAATAAAAATATTTTTAATAATTTTAAAGTTACTACCCATTTCCTCATGAACGCGTAGAGGTATTAAATTGAAATTCATATATGTGTCTATAATACCTTTAAGTTGTAACAAAATCAAACTTCTATGTCTACGCAATTAAAAGAAACAGCAATTTAAGCCGCATATTTTCAAACTCGCAACTACTCGCAAGGGAATCAAAACCTAAAGGGTATTTCCAGTCGATTTAGAATCTTGAAATTTGGCATGAAGCAATGTTTTATAGCACATATAAAGGAAAAATTCCGAAAACCTTAAATTTTTAGTTACATCACATATATACAGGTTTGTACGGAACCCTCGGTGCGCGAGTTCGACTCGCACTTGGTCGGTATTTTTTTCTGATATGCAATGTCTCTATTGGTTTCCCGTATTATTGGAAGGCCTGATTAGTGAATTATAAACTAATTAATTATTAGTTTTTCTATTTTTATATTCGGAAATACTTATTTAACTGACATTCTATTTGTATAAATCTATTACCCTTAGGGTTTCACTAAGACAGTCTTGATCTCCACATCCAATTCTTGCCTTGACTTGAAAATCGAGGCCAAGGAACTAATTTTTTTTGTATTGTGTAATTTTCCGGTCGTAATTATTGTCTGGATTCAAGAGTCTGTACATTTCTCGACACAGAGAAGAAGATATCTTCGGATTTAAAAACAAAAACCTATGCATAACGCTTACAGATAAAAATAAATGTTCATTTAAAACCTGAAATATTAATTAATCTATCGTTTGATGCAAATTAAACCATTAGTCATGTGTCTAGGCTGGAGCGGAAATTCAATAATTGTTCAAAGCATCAATTTAAAAAACTTACCTCTAAATACTAAGCAGTACGCGAGGTTTTTTTAGAAACAGAATTATTTGTTTAAATACCTAAAACTGCATAAAGGTGTCGACTCTTGACAAAATTTCGTAGTTTCAAAAATTCTCGACGTGATTCTCTTGGTTTCGTTTAGATTTTTACATTGGTGCTCTTGACTTGATCTTACTTTAAATCAAGACAAGAATTCTTGAAAGCCAAGAGTCTCGTTAAACCCTACCAATGTCCACTAAAACAGTAATAGAATTTATTTTGCGACAGTAGGTACTTACATAAATTTTCAATATTATACCTGCATGTAGTGAGCAAACTAAAGTATTTGCTCCATGCCATTTTTTTTTTAGAAACAGAATTGCTTGTTTAAATACCAGCGTGTAATTTTTACTTGATAACTCGAACTCTCTCTATTACTCGAGTACGTTAATAACTCGAAGATATTTTTTTAATTGCGGTACTATGCAAGCAGTGAAACAGGTCAGATTCTAGAATATTTATCACCATAACTTTGTCTTTTGTTCAAAAATTAAATCTTTTAAAAAATTGGAAAATGGTACACTGAAAAAAGATATTACCTATATCTATCCATCTATCTATCTATCTGTGACATGAAAATAATGCATACAAACGCTCATTTACAAAAAGCAGGCACACACATAAGTATATGTATTTTTATTCAATAACTCGAAGCCTCTATTCCATTTAGAATTACGACCAGACGTAAACTTAAATTTTGTAGGGTATGAGTAATAAGCGAATACCCTAGAATTGGATCCATTCCCATCAAACATAAATGTTCATCAGCCAATAGAGTATAGGCACCACTGAATCGGCATTGCTAGAGTCTCTAGAAATAGAAATGTTGCGACGTCAAACGTCAAGTATCAAGTGAAGTTGTGGAGCATTTTAACTGTCAAACACAGGCGATAACCTATAATCCAATTGACAAGCTTCTATATCGAAATATAATAGTTTTATAAACGCACGATTTAAAATAGGTACTTCAACGATTGGTTCTAGCATCTTATAATTAAGCAAATCTGATTAGGCTTCACCAAGCCTACCATCTTTTCCTGAAAGACTTCAAATCCTTTATTTGTAACCATTGTTATTGCTTCGTCCCTATATATTTCCTGGTGTACATAAGTAACCAAGCAGCTAAAGCAAATGCATTGCTGGGGAGAATATGGGGAATAGGACAAAAATTATGCAGATATAACTGGGAAAGAAAGGTGGTACTATTTAAAACGTTAGTTAAAAGTATAGCCTTTTATGGAGTCGAGATATGGGGATGAAAAGAGTATAGAATAGTGGAAAATATTTATAAAAGGGATATAAAATGGGTATTGCGTTTAGAAAGAAGTACCCCAGACTACATCTTAAGAAGGGTAACAAAATATGGGAAAATGGTGGAAAATACAAGAAGGAGGGCTGTAAAATAGGAAGAAAAATTGGGGGAATTACCGGAAAGGGATTCAAGAAAAGAGATATGGAAGAAAAAGATATTGGGGATCGGAAAATAAAAATAAATATGATGTGGAAAGGGATAAGGCTTTAACAGAAATGGCAATAAGTAAACAGCAAATGGAAGAGTGGAGAGGGAAGGGATTGAATGTTTGATTGAATGGGGAAAAGATGTAATAAAATAGTTAGAGGTGTGGATTTGAGAAAAATATGGGAATCAAGATACGCGAAAGGTATGAGGGAGTTTATATGGGAAGAATGGCAAGAGGATGAGGTGCCAGGATATCTAAGAGAAGGAAAAAATATAGATATAATAGCTAGATTCTGAATGGGGAATGAGTGTTATGAGAATAAGTTTTGGATGGAAGAAGGTAAGAGATTGTGTAGAGTATGAGGAGAGAAGAGTGAATCAATGGAGCATGTATTACAAGAAGTAACTGGGAAGAATGAGAGGGAGGAACTTGGAAGAATAATAAATTCGGATGGTAGTGGTCTGGCCCTATTGAAGCAAATTTTAAAAAGAAGAGGTGTGGAAAGGGAGGAGGAAAAATACAGGAAAAATGAATATTAGGGAAAAGGAAGGAAAGTGCTTAGTTTATATATATGTATATATATATATATATATATAATAATAAAAATTTATAGGTTAGAAAATAAATTATGTTTCTTTTTTTTTCCTTTATGGGTGGAGATATATAACTTTTTTGTTCAATAAAGCTCTTACTATTACTATATATTTCTTACATGTCCATATTGGACACGAGTTTCTGTGAACCGTCTCTGATTAATTAAACACATCTTCGACGTTCGTTCCAAGTCGCGAACATGGAAAACAGAAAAACCAAGTGGATTGTCATTTTACTTTATGCATCAATTCTTTTCAGAAACAGCGGGTGCATTTTTATATACTTTCACTTTGTTAATACTTTCCCTGCTGTAGGTAGGTAGTTGGTGTATTATTCATCTCCGGTGCATACTTTGACCAAATGCTATTGAATTTATTAATTAATTTTTTACTTCAACTGTCCAATTTAACTTTTTTCGAGTCTTACGTAAATTATTAACCTTATTATTGTCTTCTCTATTCAAAAATGTTCTACTTTCATATAAATAGTAATCATAAAGAAGTTACCATTTTTATCCAAAGAGAACATTCCATGGATCTAACTTTTATAAAGCACCTAAGGGTAGCGATGAAACATTCTGGAACGCCAATTTGAACTCTTTGGTTCCCATCAGCATGCCGTGTATGACAATAGCAGATTCATTTACAAGCTGTTTTCAATATGTTTTTAATGTGCATACAAAAGTTAATGATATATACCAAATAATTATTAACCATTTTTTTGGACATTAGTACAATAGAACCTTGATAACTTAAACCTCGACAACGTAAAAACCTCTATAAATTCATAAAACTTTGTGTTCCCTTCCCCTCGGAGTCCAAAACCTCTTTTACTTAAAATACAAACCCTCTATAACTTAAACGAATAATTTGGGCATCGCACCTCAGTAAGTAATAAAATTGATGTAGAAAGTGTGAATTGTTTGAAACAAAAAAAAAAAATAACCGGATTTTTTATGTAGAATAAAATAAACTTGAATAAATGTACCTTTAAACCTAAAATAAAGTAAATAAGCAATTAAAGAAAACACTTTTAAGAGTTTCAAAATTATTTTTATTGACCACAACGATCGTTTCACCACACTGTGGCTTCATCAGGTGGATGAATTACAATTCATTCATCTGATGAAGCCACAGTGTGGTGAAACGATCGTTGTGGTCAATAAAAATAATTTTGAAACTCTTAAAAGTGTTTTCTTTAATTGCTTATTTAACATGGAGTTTCAACAAGTAAACGCTAATACAGTGAATAAAATAAAGTATGTATGTACATAATAACATTTCGAAGTTTCATTTACATTGAACCTAGCTTGTCTATAATTCCTAAACAACGCTCATAAACGGACCTCTGTAAGTAAAAATATAAACCAATAAAAACTCCTTAATTTAAACCCTTAGTAAGTAAAAACCTCAATAACTCAAATTATTTAACGTTTCCCTTGGTCTTTATCTTATCGAGGTTCTACTGTATTCTTTGTGATAGGCTCGTGCATTTCCTGAGAATATTGTTAATGACAGGTAGTTTTCCGCAATACATAACGTTTATTATTATTATTGTCGTTTATGCAATTTCAGCTTACACAGTCAATAATCATGATGCGTAAACAAATAAAAACAGTGCAAATTGCAACTTCATGAAATTATACTAATTTGTATAAACATTCTGTTTATTTAAGCAATTTACTTTCTTAGATAACCGAATAGCTAATTTAATGTAACATGCAATAAAAAGCAAAATTTAAACATCTATAAATAGAATTTTTTTGGTTACTAGTAAAATAAGTTACGTGTGTGTTAAAATTGTCATGTTAGAGATATACTAATCTAATTAAGTAGCGCATGCGGATTTTTTGTTTGCTCATCAAATTACGGTAGTTAGGGTTTTAATTTAATCTGCTAGTATCACGATTTGTTCACGGAATGTTTTGATGAAATACCTACAAATGGAAATTCTCAACAATAACATCAAAAAAGAAAGTGCACTTTACAACCTAAAAACTTCGCCTGTTGATAATTGCAATTTTAACACTTTTACAAGTTTTCACTCGATTATCACCTGATGAGGACCAATACATATTCAGTACATGTTCATCTTGAAAACGTTGACGGACAACTTCATGATAATGAGGAATTTTTGCTTATAAAAGTTGTTTCCATAATATCAACCCTCAAACATGAAAGTGATAAACGACCTAAAAGAATTAGAAGTATATATGGTTAAAATTGAAAGTAATTTAATTTAATACTCAGTATTATCTGAATCATGAGCTATGATTTTCAGGAGGTTTATATGCTAGTGTTAATAAATGACAGTAGTCATTCCTATTCATTTAAAGGCAAGGGGGTTACTCAATTTATTAAGAAATTGAAATACACAATTAAAAAAACACTACATACAGCATAAAGAACGCCATATGAAGGGACTTACATAGTTTAAACTTAATCTTATGTAATAATTCATATATAACACCAAGTGTGGTCTGGATCAGGTAAAATGGCAGATATGGTAATAATACTTTCGAGGTACCTACTTATAACCTATTGATAATGGTTGGCAGTTATCCTTATTATAATAATTGACGCACAAGAAAGTTACTAATGTTTTAGAAATTGAATTATAGTTGAAAATCAAAATATGTAGTTTCATAGTTCATATTTAATACTCAGTATAGTGCGAATCACATAAAATAGGGGCTATTGTAACAAAACTCTCAAAAAGATTTACGAGGTGGTGTTAAAAAATTAAAGTAATCTTTATTATTGATTTATAGATAACCTAATAGAGGGTTGGTCATGTCTTTTAGAAATTGAAGTGACTGAAATTGAAAATAATCGAAAATAAAGTGATAGCTGTGGTAATAATATTTTTAAGAGATTCATAATTTATAGTTGACCTATAAGTAAACGAGTCAATTTTTTAGAAATTGAAATATGTAGTGGAATTGAATATATTACTTCGTATTTTACACCCGGTGCAGTATGAATAACGTAAAATAGGGTCCATGGTAATAACACCCTCATAAGAGTTATATGTAAGCTAGTGTTGAGGTATGATAGTTAATCTTTTTAGTGATTTATAATTGATACACAAGGGAGTTGATCATGTCTTAGAAATTAAAATACTAAAAAATTAAAACAGTCTAATTTAATATTTCATATTTAACACCCGGTGTGGTACGAATTATGTGAAGTAGCAACTACCTACGCCTATAAAACCCTCAAAAGATTTATAAGCTGGTGGGCGGGGATAACTGTAATTGTTATTATTAATTCATAAATTACTTAAAAGGGGGAGAGTCGTTTCTTTTAGAAAAGAATAAAATAATACGTTAAAGCAATATTTTTCAATACATTTATAGTTTAAGGGATGACAGTAATCTTTTAGTGATTTATAATTGACCCACAAGAGAGTTTGTTATGTTTTAGAAATTAAAATAGTTGAAAATTAAAATGTATAGTTTAATATTATATATAATTAACACCCAGTATAGTATGAATCATATAACATGAGGACCACGGTAATAAAACACCTAAACCTTGCTGGGGTTTTTTATTTGTATATTTTTAAAATTTTAAGCATAATTCATTAAAATTAAGAAATTATATTTATAAAGGCCACCTTTTATATAGAATTTTTATTTCTTCATTCAGAGAGTACTAGAGTAAATATTTATAGCGAATTTTGAGTTGTATAACTTTTGAAAAATCATCCGCACTAGAGCGTCAGTGAAAGGGTCAGGTGGTGGAAATAATAATCAAAAATTTCAATGTATTTGCCTAATACGTTTTGTTATTTTTATTTTTTCTCTTTTTAATGCAGATAAAGTGATAATGTAGAAACAATATAAAAATTCGCGATTTAATACCTTCATGCCACACTAAGCCATAGCCTTTTTGCATTTATTATGTAAATGGAAGTAGGATGACCTGAAATGCTAATCATACACAGTACAATTTAAATAAGAAAGTAAGTACTTAATTGTTTATTCTTACACATATAGTAAGAAATAAAGAACGGGATTTGCTATTATCAATCGGGCATTAGGCACTTTAGTTCTATTTACAATTAGTGTGTAAAAATTAAGTCAATCACTCGATGGGAAATTAACTTTATATCGAGTGCCAATCAGCGTAACTAGTGACTGTATCGAGTTTACCTTAGAAACCTTATTTTTGCCACATTTCTGTTCTGTTTCCTGATTATTAAGTGCCTCTAAATTATTTATATTATTATACCTGTTATATTTACATGATATTATATATATTTGCATACATTTACCTAGATAACTACTATATGACATTAATTACAGGTAGGTAAACTTGCACTTGGTACACTTTCTAGGAAAGCGTTTAAAGTAACTGCATTTGTACAGGTATTAATTAATATATTTTTATAACATACGTAGTGTAAGCAGACATTAGGCTTATAAACCATGTCAAGCAGTTATCTATTAATATTAAAATAACAGTTTTAAAGGCCAGTGGTGGAATAACTTGCTGCATTATTTTAATACCTGTGAACTATATTATAGCTGTTAGTCAGTATAATAAACATTCAGGTATATGTACTTAATTTTTTATTTTCTAAAGTGCATTACTGAGAATTACACATTGTTGAAATTTCGCACGTTTATTAAACTACTTCTTTTAAGCTTATAACGTTCAACGATATTATATACGATGATTTTTTAACAATGACATAAAGAGAGTGTTTTTTAAATACTTTGTAAATGTTAAGTAATATAAAAGACGTTAAAAATACTCTTAAGGAGATAGGTAGGTAGAGAGGCATTTCAAAATCTCACGAGCAGTGAAATTCACGATAGTGGCGAGAGAGGGAGCTTATACTTAGCGTATAGTACAGTGACTTTATACTTTATAGTAACAGTAAGGCACTATAAAGGTAAGTATGCTCGTCCGCCATTTTGTTTCCTACTTTCAGCTGTCAGCCTATTTAAAACACAGAGAGACGTAAGTGAAAATTGTTTATAAAATATGAATAGCAACAAATATTGGGTTTGAACTATTCTGCATTTTTCAGTGATTGTATTGGCGTATATAATTTACATTCAGTAATTGCGGAAAGCTAGTTAAATTGAATTACCTTCAGAATTACGAACACGAAAAAGGCTAAAGTGATATGTCCTAAGTAATGTGTATTTTGAATTTTTTCAACTAAAATAATAAACTGCTAAATGATGAAAGGACAAAAATAAAAATTGTAAAAACATGTAATTATGATTATTAATTTTTTTAATGATACGTCGTTACATAATTGTTTCATTGCCTACATATTGTAAATTTATAATATATGTAGCTAATTTTTTAAATGAAATAATATATACACTGTCCAAGGAGATACATATCAACAAAAGAATCCAGATGTGAAGAATAAGTTGGTGCTCAGTGTATATAATAAATGACGCCTCTGCGGATCCTTTGGGATTCTGTGTACATTTTATATCCATTTTCAGAAATGTTTGTACAGGCAACCGACGAACATCCAGTCATCGTCCTGTAAAAACAACAGCTTTCTAATTTCTGTTCAACCTGTTAGAAAAAAATATACAAATGCAGTATTGAAATATGTACTATCCAGAAATTTTATACTCAAAAAGAAAGAAGACAGAAATTATAATCGACAAAATACTGCAATCATACATTAAAAATTATATTATTGTTGGTTCTGTGGCTATTGCTGTGTTTACACGGTTTACACGCAACGTTTAAAAGGTTGTGACCCCTACCAATGCCCTAACGCCGTTGAAAATTATATATTTAGAGAGTTTTCGTTAATAAATTTATTGTGAAATCTATGCAAAATAAAGTTAAATGTAAACAATAGACCTTTTTCGGTGTTCAAAAATTACAGTATTAATAACAACATTTAATGAATATGTCCTCGAAATTTCAATATTTCAAACACTTGCCTTGTATTTGGGAAACATTTTTCGTATAATAATTATTAACAATCACGACTTTTAACTAAAAAAACGTCAATAGACTCACCTTTTTACGATGTTTACATCTGTAACAAACACTGACAAATGTCATCAGATGGAAACAAAATGGCGGACGAGCGTACCTATCTTTCTAGTGCTTTAGTAACAGTGTGGCCATAGAGTGGTATCGATTTCTATTGTCTGCTTCAACCGACGCCATATTTCCTCCAAATTCAAATTTACATGTTTGTTTACTATCGTATTCACATGTATATTTGCTGTTTTTTGAAAGTTTCTTGCATAGTTTTGCGATAATCTGTGAAGTATATCTTGAATTTAAACTGTAGCATACTATCGTCTTAGAAAATTATGAACCACCAGTAGTTAATCTATGCAACGCTGAACTTAACTCCTTATATAACATTTGTGGCTATATTTTAAAAAGTGTTAAAGCAAATTCTACAGTGTGCTTTAGTGAATCCAAAAAATTTCTAGATTTCCAGATAGCACAACTATTAGTCCATTTTAAACGTTTTCGAGAAAATGCCCCTTTTTACTGCAATGAAGTAACAAATGTTATGGGAATATGTTATAAGTAAAACAACACATGATTTACATGAAGAAATTAAAAGAAGTTCCTCGGCCTTTTTATGTTCTATTAACATTTTTTTAATATGTTTATAATTCGTTCCAAACATGAATATAAGTACCTAATTGATTTTTAATAATGAAAATGTTATTCTAGTTACTTATCTTAATTAATGATAGTCGAATAATGTCATGTGTCTGGGAAGTTAAAATTCTCTCCATTATAGATAATTTTTTCGAGCTGTCATTGCTCTGAACAAAACACAGTTTAGATATTTACTTATATTAGTAATATGGACCATTATTTATCTTCTCAAATTTTCATATTTACCTATAATTTTATTAAATTCTCCTTCAGGTCGAGAGAATTTTAGAAAGGATTTAACCCATTTACTTAACTGCGGTTATACATAATGGCAGAGTTTGGCTTATTATCCGGACTGATGTCCTTACTTCGAGTTTCCGCGACAAATCGGTTACATCTCAGGTAATTTTGTAAGAAACTAACTTTTAATTAGTTCTTCGGAAAGATGGGATGTACCTGTAATAACGATTTATATAAAAAAATTAAAGAAGTAGTACTAGTTTTGTAGAAGATGACGAGCCTCTTGGTTCGTTGATTTGTACAGTTGGAGACTTACTAGACAGTAATATTAGTGGTATATTGTAATGATTATTTTTCCTTTCGATCCATTAATAATTATCAAAGTATGAAAGGTATTTCATTTTATTTATTGTGTTTCACCAAATAGATTAACATTTAGAAACAAATTTCTACATTAAACTCTCCTTTTCGTGTTTGACGATTGTTGTTGATGGAAAAATCTAAAGACCCACTCATACGCAAAATTGTGTCAAAAATAGGGCTTTCTATTTAGAAGAACCGATGTGACCTTTAAGTAACCTTAAAGATTACGTTAATGGTCAAATTGTAGGTCACTATCCTATGTCCCGCTTCGAACCCTTCACTTTTGTACGGATTATTTTTCGATTGATTACTTCCCTGACAAGATATTCGAGTGGGTACAGTGGCGGATTTACCAGCAGGCTGAATAGGCTAGAGCCTAGGGCGGCAGATTTTAAGGGGTGGCAAATTTTGCTCAAAAATTTTTTTGTCTTACAGAAATAAAAAAAAATATTATCTTATACACGGAAAAAAAACGAGGTACAAAAAATCAACAAAAATTACAATATTTTAGTGCTATACAGTATACTGAATACACTAACGTCTGTATATGAAAAATTACTAAACGCTTCTTTATAAAATATACTAATGTGATTTTGAATTTTTAAAATATTTCAATAGCGTTTAAGTATCTATTACATTTTAAATTTAGTATTTTTATCTATTTTTTAAATTAATTATTGCCATAATTTTTTCTTTAGGTCCACCCACACTATTCAATCAATGTGTAATATGTTTCCCCTACTTAAATGTATCTATTCGAAGAGAAATGGGATCCGAAAAAAAATGCTTAAAAAAAAAATAACAATAACAAATATTATATATTATTAGTACTTTTCTATTGATATTTCTGATGATATTAACAACCTGTTTGAGTGTAGAATAAAAATTTAATAAAATCACACTTAAAAAATTGCATATTGTTGCACAGGATTTTATAAATATTATACATTTCTTAGAATAATGATAATTAAAAATAACAATAATGATAATATTGTAATGAATAAAAGCGGTTAATATCCATTCAACGAAAGTTCTTCTTAACATTCTTACATTTTTAATCCTGATAAATTCGTATCAATATTTGTTGATTAGTCTGATAAAAGTATAATACAAACATAAAGTTGCAATTTCATTGACAAAAAATTGATTGTAGTGATGAGGGTTTACAATTGCAGGTGTCAGTAAGTAGGGGCGGCAAATTTTGAATAGCCTACGGGCGGCAAATGTGTAAATCTGCCACTGAGTGGGTAATTTAAAATGGAGTACCCTGTATAGTGGGATTATCTCCGTTAAATAAAAATAATTTTTCTAATAATTTTGCTCCATGCTTGGTGATGGCTTAAGATTAAGATCTTTGAATTAGTTTTCTTGATTACCTTGTTTCTTCCTCATTTTGCCTCATGCACTGAATCAAGAATAGTTTTGTTATTAAGAGTGATGGTTATGCTATAGAGAATGTTTCAAAATGTACAGGTAATAATGTAAACTGAACAAGTCTTAGCAATTCTTACATTTTAAGGGGTTGTTTGTTAAAAAATAGAAAATTGCCATATAGCGTTTACACCGTAATTTTGTACCTGCATTATTCAATAGAGAATAAATCATGCAACTATACATTATACATTAGTATTGTAAAAATAAATACGAATGTACGTACATTAAATTAGTGTCATTTTAAAATTGTACCTACCTGTTTTAGCAAAGCAATAATTTATTGTAGTTTTCCATGAACATAAAAATATACCTAATTAAGAGTATAATAGACTACGATGTAACTTATATAGGTAAACAACAAAATGATATAACCTTGAACTTGCGTCATAGCGCGATGATAACATTTTTTTGTGTTAAATAGATTATGCCAATGTTGTGGTTGTAAATTGAAAATGCATAAATAATATAATTTAATTTCGATTCAAGGCCCTACATCACTCACAAGTGAAACTAATAACTAATAACGCTCAAAATAGCGCACGAACTAAAAATACAACAACAACCGCAAAAAATAATTACGTATTAATATAAAGAATTTTAGAAAATAATAGATACGCATTGTAGCTGTTTTGGTGGATTTAAAATTTGAATGCTGTTTTAAGCAGCATAATAAAAATATGAAACATATCAATAAATAATTATTAATTAATTGCATCTACCTTTAAAAAAATAAATGTAGTGTTTTCTCCACAAAATTTATATATATATAATATTATGAACCATTACCTTGGAAGAAATTATAAATTTAAAAAAAAACGGTCTTTGATTGAATTTTTTGTTTAATAAATGTTGAGGTTGAATTTGTTCTGACTTTGCCAAGAATTTCTTATTCAATAAAACAAAGAACTATTTTTGTCCTGGATCATTTTGAGCCCACGTTTGTTTTCGGCTAAAACCGAGTTTGTTAATTTTATTTTTGGAATTTATTGCAGTTGCATAAACAAGCGAAATGGAAATAAAATTGAGGAAAATCTATTTACTGTTACATTAGCAATGAAATGCTGTTGTTGTTACGACACTTTCAAGGCCTAGGTACAAATGTTATACATATATAAATAAATATATATTTAAGTAATAATTTGATACTTTAATAGCATGAGCTGAAAGTTGGGGAAGGGGAGTCAAACAAAACCTCAACAAATTTCATTTGAAGGGAGAGAAGTCGCTGAAAATCACGTCAACTTTTGAATATAGTGAATTGTCATTGCTGATTTTCCTCATTTTTCTGTCTGAGAATCGGGAACTATCTATTTTTCATACCCCTAAGTGATAAGGGTTGTCCACCCTTAACTTTTTTATTTTTTGGACAAAATTTTTTATTGTTATTTTTTTATCATTTGGCATTAAAAAATAAATATAACCCTTAATTTTTATCCTTCTACCACCAACCCCCATTTTTTAATGGTGATATTAGTACTGTAATAATCTTCAACTCTCAGTGGGCCCATTAACTTTTTATTTATTACAAAAATTTTATTTCATTTTTCTTGATTTATTTTAAGTTGTTAAATAAATCAGTGGAAAATTGAATCTAGAAGTTTTATTTAATTTTGTGTGAATCATGATTTTCCATAATCTAATGGCTGAATCAGTTAGTTTTTTGAGATTGGATGAGATTTAGCCAGACTCCTCACCTCATGTGATTAATAGATGTCGCTTTAAACAATGACTTATCAAAAAGTTGGTATGAGATTTTCAATGACTCCTTCCCTTTAAATGAGATAGAATGAGTTAGGTACTGGTAAAATGTGGTAGTGGTAAAACTTTGAATGACTCTCTTCTATTAAATGGAATTGAATAAAATTTTGCAAGATTTAATAATGAATACTCCCTTGAACCATATACTGTTCAAAAAGTTGACGTGAGATCTGCAGTTAATTTCTCCCTTTAAATGAGATCAGATTAGATTCTACAAGACCCCCACTCAATTTGAAATGATGAGCCTAAAAAAAGTGAGCTATTAAATTGTTTATTGTGAGATTTGCAATTCAGCCTGTCTCTGCCTTTGAACAAGATTTAAGTAATTCTTCACATTTAATTCTTTTTTCATACCACTTTCTATCTTTTCTACTAAGGACTGATGAAGCAGTTTAAGTTATATGAAGCAAAGAGAATATAAGAATCTTAGAAATTTGCTTTAATTTGTAATTATTGTGGATAAAGTTGAAAATATATAAATTTTAACCAGTTGACTCAAAAATTCATTCATGTATCTATATATGTTATCAATGCATTGTGTATTTCAATGTAATTATGGAATATTTTAAAGTTTAAATGTGTACATATTTACTCAAATATAAAAAGTAAATCTGCTGATAAGAAAATGTCTTTTATAGGACTTCCTATCTATATCAGACGCTGGAAAATCAAATATTTGTAAGTAAATGCGCAATTATTAACGACTACTAAATTGTTTGTTTCGTTTGATGCTAATGCTTAACATTTAGCCTTTGTGCAAAACAAAAAAAAAAAATGCTTTTCCATGAAGCAACTGATATGTTTGTACGAGTGTGTTTACAACTTACAACCTAATACAATTAACAAATAATTAAATCACCATAGAAACATAATTTGACGTTATATTTCTTTTGGTGCGTCGAGAGTTAAATTTTAAGATGAAACGGAAGTTGCGCACGCAACGGTATGAAGTTTGAGATAGTTAGAGAACACGTGGCTAGTAATCGAGGTAATTATCACATTAGGCGGGGAAAGGGGTGCGGAGATCCAAAGATAAAAAATCGGAAATTTGAAAAGAACGCTCGAGTTGCCAAATTTATTTTTAAATAAAGAATCAAGAACATTAAAAATATAATTTGTAGATTTTTATCTAGATCAGTTTGAAAAATTGCAAAAATTAAATTCAATAAATATATTTTCTACTTAATTGTTCTGTTTATAATTTTGTAAGTAAAGCTATGAAACAGTATTTTGACGAGATAATTAACTTACATATCTACGTGTTGGTAACAAGATTTTCTCATAAATGCCATGTTTTAGAAATGAACGATAATCTTTCACCTTATTAGTAGATATTACAAAAGTAATTAGACGACGTCTAATCATGTAGATGTGGTTTTAGTATAATTGCATTAATAATGTAAACAGATGACAACATATTACAAAATATGTATTAACCGAGGAACTGCTTGAATATATGCATTAATTAACGTCCATATTGTAGTGTTAAATTTTCTGTGCTCTTAAAAAAGCCTAAACCTCTATACATACTGGGATCGTTTTGTTATTTACCTTTTGATTTGCTAGTTGATCGTTGGCCTAAAATTCTCGAATTTGACACTAAAGATTATATGGATCAAATTGAAGAAAAACTAATAATTAATTAGTTTATAATTCACTAATCAGGCCCTCCAATAATACGGGAAACCAATAGAGACATTGCACATCAGAAAAAAATACCGGCCAAGTGCGAGTCGAATTCGCGCACCAAGGGTTCCGTACAAACCTGTATATATGTGATGTAACTAAAAATTTAAGGTTTTCGGAATTTTTCCTTTATATGTGCTATAAAACATTGCTTCATGACAAATTTCAAGATTCTAAATCGACTGGAAGTACTCTTTAGGTTTTGATTCCCTTGCGAGTAGTTGCGAGTTTGAAAATATGCGGCTTAAATTGCTGTTTCTTTTGATTGCGTTGACATAGAAGTTTAATTTTGTTACAGCTTAAAGGTATTATAGACCTGAGTATTTGATATGAATTTCAATTTAATACCTCTACGCGTTCATGAGGAAAGTGGTAGTAACTTTAAAATTGTTAAAAATATTTTTATTATATTATGTAACTAAAAATTTACGATTTTCGCAATTTTTCCTTTATCTGTGTTATAAGACGTTGCTTCGTACCAAATTTCAGGATTCTGAGTTCACGGAAAGTACCCTGTAGGTTTAGATTCGAAGGTTTGCGGAAACTTGCGGCATAAACGGCTGTATCTTTTGATTGCGTTGGCTTAGAAGTTTGATTTTTTCACAGCTACAAGGGACAATAGACCTGAGTATTTGGTATAAATTTTAGCTTGATACCTCCACGCATTCCTGAGAAAAAGGATCTTGACAGACGGACGGACGGACGGACAACGAAGTGATCCTATAAGGGTTCCGCTTTTTCCTTTTGAGGTGCGGAACCCTGAAAATAAGGGAAAGCTGATTTTTGCAACCTTCCCTTTGTGGTTCTAAACAATATCCCAAAAGTCCCCAGCGATATATGTGCCGCTAAAAATGTTACGCGGGATCAAAAGTCAAAATAGTTTTTCCCGAATATCTCGTTAACAGGTACTTTTATCGAAAAAGTAGGAAATTGCCTACAAAAACATATGATTACTTGTTAAATTGTAAGACTAACGGTTTTAGAATAATATTGGACTATACTTTTCACCAGTTTGTGGTAATTGCCACGGTCAGGCTTGTTTAAATGTATCATCCGATACGTTTAATGATATTAATAATGACGAGTCTGCTGAAGATGTAGATCCATTGTGTTTCTTGACAAAAAATTTGGAAAAGGAGGAAGTAGAGGAAGAAGAAGAGATGGAGATAGAAGCAGAATGGAATCTGAAAAAGAACCATAATGAATGATACCACGGATACAGAAAAAAATAATTATTTAGTCAGCTTATAACAATTCCTTCTTTTCTGTCTTTATTCCCTGAACTGCAAGTAAATTATGTACAGGAGACACAAACCATGATATGACATAGACATACGGAGGATGCGCACTTCACTTTGCGCAACGTATGCCTTGATTAATGTTGCAATTGTCCTGCCTACTCTTGTTAACGCTATTTGGTGTAGATCCACTTGGCAAGTTAGCTCTATAGTCTGCTCGGTTCAAATTTAACAGATACTTGTTAAAAAAAAAACTTTTGAGTGTTTCATTGCCCCCAATATTGGTGGGCGGGCTGCCCCCCCGACCTACACTCTTCTGCAAAGTCGGAGGGGTAGGGCAGAGGGCCCTCTTCAGCCTCCTTCAGGAATCGTGGGAATGGGTGGGTGGTGGTTGGGGGAGAAAGATGAGACGGACGAAATGAAGACAGAAGAGAAGTGAAAGATTATCTGTGGAATATTACTACCCCAGCATTTGCCTAAATGATCCAAGGAATCCACAGAAAAACTTGGACCAGAGTAGTCGGCCCCGGAATCGAACCGGTGACCTCCCGAATGCTAAGCAACGATCTTTTATGCCGCTCGGTAGATAAGTACTTGTTATAAAAGTATAACTACTTTCAGTAGCGGCTCGTGATGAATTGAAGCAAGTCCATTATTCTTTTATCCATTTAATATCTGGTTTCGATCCATTTCTACACCTTTTTGATGTAGTGAACCTCTTGGCTTTTTTTTAAATAGTTGTTTACATGTTGTACACTTATTATAAAAAATCTGAATCAGTTTTAAACATACAAATTATAAGACTTTCTTATATATTGATAAATTTGAAACTGATTGATCAAAATCTGACTCGTTTAATTGCAAGATAAGATTATGGAAGTAATAACGGAGTTTAAGGTTTCGAGGTTTAAGTGTTTCAATTAAGTAAGTCATACAGGAAAACCGCTCTTTGGAATAATCTGTAAAGACATCCTCTTAACTCGCAGTTGTGGAAAACTCCGCTAGTATCTACAGGTAAACAATGTTGGATCTTTGGCTACACGTTTAGGGATGCTTTCAATACTCTGCTCTGAATCTGAACCAGCTCTTTTGACACAATAAAACGGAACTAGGCTTTGTTATTACAATGCCATATACGTAGCTCGAATTTATTCTCTAAACAAGTTATTGTGGTTCGGGAAGGTAAACTGTTTTTACCGAAATTGGAGCAGTTATCTCAGAATTTTCTAAACTACTTAAATTTGATACCCAAAAGAAATGAAAACAAAAGAAAATTGTCGATACTGTTAATTAGTTACCAGAAAAATTAAAAAGGTCATCTAAAAGACGTTACAATCAAAATCAGGATAGGATAGGGTCAAAAAATAATTTTACCTTTTGGTTTGAATAATTTATCAAGGTATTTTTTTGATGGTCTATCTACCAAAAAGGTAAAACATTAGTGTCAGTTTGGGTTTTTTATCCCTATGTTGGCTTTACATTTACAAGTTCTCTGATGTAGGTGAAAGAAATGGAAATTACCTAATTAGCACTTTTTGTATTCTAATTTTTTAATGGTTCCGAAATACAATTTCCTTCAGATAGTAATAACACAGTAATAATTTTCATTTATTTATTTTATCAATTGGTTATTTTTTATTTGGTAATTTCTATTTTCCTTAATAGGTATCTTTAGTGAAACTGCTTTTATGAAGAAATAACATGAGCAACTTCTTAAATTATAAAATAAACAATACAATTAGGTAACTTTGGTCCTAATTAACAAATTCATTAGTTTTAGTTTTGGTATGTAGGTACTTATTTAATTTTATTATATTCTTCAACTTCATCAATTTCTCTTAAAATTTAAAGCAATTAAAAAACCAGAAGTCTTCTTAACGACTATACAGAACACCCCAGGACACTTCAAAAAGCTGTTGGCAATTCCTCATATGATTTACGACCCTTCGCTTGCAGTTACCAAACGTGTAAGGGATGCACCCTAATCGTTCACCTACAATAATTTTTGTTATGCCCGTTGACAATTTCAAAAGTAATTGTTTTTATGTTTCTGAAGCTAGCACGTACAGATACCCTCATCGTCT
Organism: Agrilus mali; assembly: GCA_029378335.1. Taxonomy (NCBI): domain Eukaryota; kingdom Metazoa; phylum Arthropoda; class Insecta; order Coleoptera; family Buprestidae; genus Agrilus; species Agrilus mali. The sequence continues at coordinate 13,827,270 of CM055661.1, read as the reverse complement.
CATTGTTAATATTTATAACTTAGGATAATAACGGGCCGTTTCATACAAAAAAACAGTTTCTAACGGTCGATCCACTTGTTGTTGTTTTCACTACACTGGGATCGAAAAAACCTAGTGATGAGCAAAGCAAGACCAAGACCAACCCTCGGATAGTCTTGGGCTTGGTCACGGTCTTGTTTACTCAGTCTTGGTCTTGGTCTTGCTCAAATTCGTCTGGTCTCGGTCTTGGTCTTGGTCTTGCTGAATTTCGTCTGATCTTGGTTTTAGTCTTGGTCTTGCAATAAGGTCTTTACGAACATTTTTCAAAAAATTTTGTAAACATGTTTTCATTTGGCAAACATTTTTAAACCTAAATTCACTATCCACAAATTGAAAAAAAAAATTCATTAAGATGTTATTGCTTATCATTATTCAATCATAAAAAGATAGTCTAAAATCAATTATTAATTTATGGAGTACTTTAATGATGAGCAAAGCAAGACCAAAACAAAGACTGGGATTGTTTTAGGCTTGGTCTCGGTATTGTTTACTCAGTCTTGGTCTTGGTCTTGCTGAAACTCTTCTGGTCTTGGTCTTGGTCTAGCTCAAATTCGTCTGGTCTCGGTCTTGGTCTTGGTCTTGCTGAATTTCGTCTGATCTTGGTTTTAGTCTTGGTCTTGCAATAAGGTCTTTACAATCATTTTTAAAAACATTTTGTAAACATGTTTTCATTTGGCAAACATTTTTAAACCTAAATTCACTATCCACAAATTGAAAAAAAAGTTCATTAAGATGTTATTGCTTATCATTATTCAATCATAAAAAGATAGTCTAAAATCAATTATTAATTTATGGAGTACTTTAGTGATGAGCAAAGCAAGACCAAAACAAAGACTGGGATTGTTTTGGGCTTGGTCTCAGTATTGTTTACTCAGTCTTGGTATTGGTCTTGCTCAAATTCGTCTGGTCTGGTCTTGGTCTTGGTCTTGCTTATGCAGTCTTGGTCTTTTGTCTTGCTGAATTTCGTCTGATCTTGGTTTTAGTCTTGGTCTTGCAATAAGGTCTTTACGAACATTTTTCAAAAAATTTTGCAAACATGTTTTCATTTGGCAAACATTTTTAAACCTAAATTCACTATCCACAAATTGAAAAAAAAGTTCATTAAGATGTTATTGCTTATCATTATTCAATCATAAAAAGATAGTCTAAAATCAATTATTAATTTATCGAGTACTTTAGTGATGAGCAAAGCAAGACCAAGACAAAGACTGGGATAGTCTTGGGCTTGGTCTCGGTCTTGTTTACTCACTCTTGGTCTTGGTCTTGCTTTTTCGCAACCCTCAACATATTTATAATATTCAATTAATTTTTTTAAACAGTTGCTTTTCTAAAAAAAAATGGTCGAAATATTGATTGCACAGAATTAAATTTTTCTACCATCCTTTATTTAGGTGTACCTAAGAAGAACGATGTTTTTAACACTTCTTTTCACTTTTTGAATAGATACCCAAATGCTACATTAGATGTAAATAAATTTTTGAAAATAAGTGTTATTCAAAACTGAATGGGCTAGTATAATTATATACTGCTTTTTACATTAAAGGTTCTACTTTTTTCCTTAAAATTAATGAATTCCAAGATCTTAATGTCAGTCAATTCCATAGTCTTATCATCGCAGAATCGGTAGAAAATTGTATGAATCTGTTTATTGCAGAAATATTCTACTATGTATTTATCGCTTGAGTGACCACTACCTTTAAGTACCCGGAAACGAATGGTGTTTTAGATTCTCTTCATTGAAATTAAAATTAACTAAAAATACTCGTTAATTAGTTAACAAGATTATTTGTAAATCACTTGCGTTTCGTATGCTTATGAAACTTCACAGTTACAAGAATGGAAAATTGGTTTCTAAGGTAGACATACAGAAACTCTGGAACAAAGCCAATTTCTAGCACATAGCAACCAAAATATTAAAGCAATTTTGAAAATTCTATTCAACAGTTGAAGACATTATAATTATATTAGGTGCGTATATCTTTTGGAATTTTATTTACGTTGTTGCGAGTTAAAATATTTTATAATAAAATAAAAACAACAATAGTTTTTGATCGATATTTACTAAAGCCTTATATGTTACGAAATGGGTTTTAAAAGTCAGAAAAATAAAAATAGTGTATTTGGAGGACGTGAGGAAACAGTCCTCTGAGTCTGAATTGGAAATATGAAATGTTAACATGAAGTTTACCCTGTAGACACTTTATTACATTATGTATAATTTCTCCAAAAACAACTGCAACTTTATTCATTTATCATCTACATTGTTTATGTAACTCACGTTCTTATTATTCCTGTACTTGATTCTGAATGTCAACCCTCGTCACCTTATACAAACGCTGTTTATTAACTACCCCTAATTTTATGGATATAGGTGTTTTATTTATTTATTAATAATCTGTATACCTACCGCAGTAGTTGTAACATTAATTATTTTACTTTACACGCTATTCAATTTATTCTGAAACTTTCGAGGCAGGAAGGCTACAGAGAGGAGATAAAACCCTGAAGTAGAATTTCAGTAAGACAAGAGCCTTGACCTTGTCGTTCAATTCTTTAAAATCAAGATCAAGAAAATAACTTTTCTTGCATTGATGTATAATTCCTTGGTTATAATGTCTTATCTTCAATCAAGAGTCTTGATGTTTCTTAGCACAGAAAAGAATATATTGTTACGAGTACTTGCCAATTAAGTTGGTGTGAGCATAATTAATGAAGATCTTCCCTGATTACATAAGGAATATTCCCGGCTTTCCAGAAATATCTAGAAAACACCAGCAAAGATCAATGGGAAAACAATTGGATTACTAGACGGCTGTAGAATTCCCTAGAAAAAGGCTGAACAGACTATAAAAGGCGGAAACGGCACACACCGAGTTAGTTGACAGTGAACAGCTGATGTTTGGAAGCGAAGCGATCGATAGGCAACACGGGCGATAGAATTCATACCGAGCAACAAGTAGTGTCTAAATTATAGCGAGTGGTCACACCAGAGGCGAGCGGAAAAAGAGACTTTTAGTGAAATAAATTGTGTAGACTTGTTTATAACTGTAGTGTAGTCAAATTAACTTTAGTAATTAAATAAATTCGATGTTTTGTTTTGTTAATTGTGTTTTCCGTGACCGAACACGTCACAATATCTTAGGCTTTGATTTAATATTTAAACAAAAAATTCTGTTAATAACAAAACTTGGCTGGGTCCATAACACTTTTAGATAAATGTCATGTCTAAGCTGGAGCAGAAATTTAGTGGTTGTTTTAGGCATTAATTAAAAGGAAACTTGTCCCTAAATTCTATGCAGGTACCACTCTAGGTTTTTGTTGGAAACAGAATTGTTTTCTTAATACCAAAGTTTAATATATCTTTTTATTAAGTTTCATAAAGATGACGATACTCTTGACAATTTTTTTTGATCTTGAAGATTCTGGGCGTTATTTCCTTCAACTTCTTTCGATTTTAACATATTTGCTTGCTCTTAAATATTAAAAATCAAGTCTCCCGTACTGTTTATGTTATCTGTTCCTTCAATCGGCTCATTTTGCACTTGTTTTTTATTCACATTGTTAAAGAAGGTTTTCGACTTTTTCTAGAAAACTGCTTTCGAATTTTCGTGTAAAGAGCATAGCGGGGAGCTCATGTAAAGGGCATGGAGTAGCGGCCAGTTTTAGTGTATGTTGGTCTTACTGAGTGTAACTTACCTGTAAAATATCACTTCAAAATATGCATTGGTTTTCGAGAAAATTGAAAAAATATTTTTGAAGAAAAAATTTCTTTTCTCGTTAATAGTTCTAAATATAGCAATGCCCAAAATATATGTTGTACATAACTCAGAGAGACAACATATCATGATATTTTTTTCCAAAAATCTCGAGATAATTGTTAAAAAAAATTTTTTTGAAACTTTTGAAAAATTAATTTCATGTTTTCTAAACATGATACACCAACGAAATTTTTACTGAAAAACACCCTTATCATAATCTACAACATAGATTTGGATCCAAATTTTTACGTTGGTGGAAGGGTTTTTTTCTTGTATTACTTAAATTGGATTCTTAACTTTTTGACACATAAGATAAATTCAACCAATCATTCAAAATCTCCGCGTTTTTATTAAATTATTTTGGAACACCGATAACACATGATACAGATTTAAGTAGAAAAATCATAGCACGTATGAAAGCTCTAAGATATACCGATAATACGTTAGCTACGGAAATAGAACAAAAACGGTTGTTACAATGAAAGCGACCATTTCAAAAGCTTACCAATCGTAGCCTTTTGGACTTTCCAGAAATGAGCGAAGAACAACTGAAGCTATTTTTTACTGGGACTTATCAATATTGTCAAGCAATTTCGTATCTCGCTGAGATGTTAAATGATGATGGGACTCTCAATATAGAATTTTAAAAGATCAATCGAACATTTTAAAATTTCAAGTAAGGTCGCGACATGTAGCTCGAAAATCATACCGTTGCTTTATAGAATATGTACCTAAAACGAGTGGTTGTGAAGGGATAAGTAGGCACTTTTGTGAATGTCCTAATGGCCGTAGAACTGTGGGATGCTGCTCACATTTGGCGGCTGTAATTTATTATTTATCCTACGGCCGTTACTTGGCAAAAATTCCTCGTCCGGCCGAACAATTAAGTCATCTATTCAAGAAAGAAAATATGATACCAGTTATTGAAGAGGATAGTGATAACGAATTATTAATATTTATTGTTAATTTCATGAATTGAAAAAAAGCAATATTTTGTTCTGAACGCTATTCTGTACGAATTATTTTAGAAAAAAAACCCCTTCCACCCACGTAAAAATTTGGATCCAAATCTATGTTGTAGATTATGACTTTATGACAAAGGTGTTTTTCTGTAAAAATTTCGTTGGTGTATCATGTTTAGAAAACATGAAATTAATTTTTCAAAAGTTTCAAAAAAATTTTTTTTAACAATTATCTCGAGATTTTTGGAAAAAAATATCATGATAGGTTGTCTCTGTGAGTTATGTACAACATATATTTTGGGCATTGCTATATTTAGAACTATTAACGAGAAAAAAAGTAATATTTTACAGGTAAGTAAGTTACACTCAGTAAGACCAACATACACAAAAACTGGCAGTTGAAATTTCCGCTGGGGCCGCTACTCCATGTTTACCCCGCCATGCTCTTTATGCGTATGTAGATTTTATTGATGTTTTTCATAGCTGAATTTGGCCAACCCATGAGTGCGCGAATGGTATTGAAACCATTATAAGAAACATTTTTATATTTTCGTTAAACCTTGGGAAAGAGAGGGAGGTTAATTTTCTTGATTTTGCCTCGCTCTATACAACGATTCTTTTCTCTTGTTGTCATTTTGAATAAAGCCCAGCTCATCACAAAAAAGGCTTCAATATTAAAAGTGGTATTATGTCATCATAAATCGACTAATTTTTGGGTCTTCTCTCTTCTCGTAAATCTTTTTTATTGCGGAATCATGTATGTGTATGTGCATGTAGATTTTGCTACTTCTCAGTTGCAAGCACTAATTCGCCTGCAAATCGATTATTACCTACCTTCTTAATTCATTGATTCTTTCTATTACTTAACTTAACCCTTTCAAGGAGTTGTAATGGAATTGAAATTATTATAAGAAGCATTTCATTATTTTCGTGAAAATTTAAGGGATTGCAATTTTCTAGATCTTGAAAATTCCCAACGTGATTATTTTATCTTGCTTTGATTTTTCCGTCAGTGCTTTTGCCTTAATTTTGTCCCGATTTTTACATTGATGACCTTGTCTTGAGAATAGAGAGTCTCCTTAAACCTTAATCACCTTGAATCCCTTTTTGTATTCCGTTCTGATTATGTCATCCGTTCATAAATCGACTAACTGGCTAACTTCACTTCCGTTTTTGAGTATGTATTTATATTATTATAAAAGGTTCTCAATTTTTTCTGGAACATTCTTCCCGAACCTTCTCGTACATCTTTTATATTACGGAAACATGTATGTGTATGTGTATGTAGATTTTGCGACTCCTCAGCTGCAAACACAAATTCCCCTACAAATGGATTATTAAATTTCATAGAAGAGGCTTTAATTTTCTTAAACTAAAAAAATCTCAACGTGATTTTCGTGATTTTGTTGCGATTTTCATATCGGTGGTCTTGTCAAGATCTTGCATTGTCTTAGGGGCCTTGTGATATACAGGGTTTTTCAAGTTGATGGGCTATTAGAAGTATATTAATTAGTAGAAGGAATTCAATTCTGAAACTTGGGCTCATTTGGTTATTGTTTATGCCGCTTCTTTTTAAAATTTTTTAAAGTTCGATTTACATCCGGTTATACCGGAAGTCGATACCAACTTTGTTATTTTAAATGGAATGGTATATTTTTCACGCTGAATTCGAATAAAACGTGTAATTCTAAGGTAAGTTTGATTACCAACTTGTACACCTATGACGATCGGTTTCTGAGTTAATTTATTTTGTAGAAAAAAAATCGCTACCGCAACCCAAATTATAAAAAATCATAACTTATACAAAATACGACTTAGAGTGTTGAAATTTTTACTAGTAATAGCTGAATATTAGTGCTAACGCCTTGACAAAATGGAATTAAATAATTTATACAGGGCGTTCAAAATAAAATTCTAAAATTGAAAAACTTCAAACACGAATTACTTCGTTTTTTCAAATGGCACCTACTATTTTTTATTTTTTCAATCGATTCCTTTTTTTATCCTCTTTTGATCTATATGGATACTTCCTATTTTAAGTAATAATTCAAAATTTTCAAATAAAATTGACAATTGACAACTAACTACAATCAAAGCAACACTCTGAGTCATATTTTGTGGAGGTTATGTTATAATTTTTTAAAATTTGGGTTTGCGGTAGCGATTTTTTTTCTATAAATTAAATTAACTCAGAAACCGATCGTCATAGGTGTACAAGTTGGTCATCAAACTTACCTTAGAATTACACGTTTTATTCGAATTCAGCGTGAAAAATATACCATTCCATTTAAAATAACAAAGTTGGTATCGGCTTCCGGTATAACCGGATGTAAATCGAATTTGAAAATATTTTTAAAAGAAGCGGCATAAACAATAATCAAATGAGCCCAAGTTTCAGAATTGAATTCCTTCTACTAATTCATATACTTCGAATAGCCCATCAACTTGAAAAACCCTGTATATTAGTATATTGTCGAGAAGGTGGATGTGATTGATCATCTCGTGTAACGTAACGGTCTTGATAGTTATCATGCTGAACCTGACGTCGGTTAAGGTCTGGATCGCATAATTTTTAAATCTACAATTGCTCATCCTTTTTGTAACATCCATGTGAAATTTCAAATTATCTATTGTGGACTGAAACACTCAAATTCCACAAAGACTTCTAATGATCTGAAATGTGTTTCGGCACCCAAGGTGTTATCCGTAGTTAAAAACTAAAATGTCGATATTCAAACTTCAAACAAATTCGAAATAAGTTTTTAGAACAGCCGGGAGGGGGGGGGGGGAGGGGAGGGGAGAAGGACAGATCCGAAATGAAAATTTTCTAGTTGTTGTATTTTCATAATTCATTCTGATGATTACACCATCTCTCCAATGCTTTTTCTTTTGCGTTTCCGCACCTCACTATCCACGTTTAGCATCCCTCAACGATAATAAAATTTAGTGCTTTAAAAACGATTCCGCTTAACGAAGGGATCGGGGAATAGTTAATGATAGTGATGTTCTGAAACGTATTTGATGGTAGCCATTGAAAATTCACTGGAATGGCCGCTGTGGTGTTTGAAAGCTTCAAGCGATGTTCATAATATGAAAACGGTTGCGCTTGTTCGGACTGATTACAACAATGACTGGCTCATGCATTCGTACGTATAAACTGATGCCTGTTCGTTATATTATTGCACACGTCCGCGGACGACAACGCAATTTCGTCCGCTCAAATTGTTACTTATTGACATAATTGCGCGGGATAGCCGCGAGTATTGTACTATTAATACAGGTATTGTTCAACACTGACGATGAGTCAATACTATAGACTCCCTGCTCCACTACATATTACGAGTTCGAGTTTGATGTCCCTGTTGATGTCGCGAACGTGTAAATCGCGTTTCCTATGAACTCTGCAACTAACTGTTGTTTGCAGATTTTTGTTTTTCGTTTCTACTTTTTTGTTTCATGACCGTTCGGTCAATTCCAGCCAATTTGATTCATCCATTAAACTACCTGGTTGGTGGATTAAGGGATTTTTAAATAATGTGGAATTTTAATTGAGCGTAATCGCAATTGCAATAGCTTCTACAACAACGATAATTAAGTAAGGTACTCAACAATTTAATAACAATAAGAACTTTATTAAACTTATTTATTTATTGTAATTAGGTTATATTCAAACCCCGATATATAGTCGCTTGCGTTTGACCAACGGCTTTAGGTAAACCTCGGGATGCAAGTTTAACTATGAAATGAGGGCAACCTAAAGTGACCGCAATTTAACCATGAAGATGATTAAAAAGACGTAAATATTAGGTTATTGTATGTTTAGGTCTCAATTCTAAATTTTCATTTTCCTAAACATTCCAAGATCCTTAAATAAAGTTATGCCCATTAAATTCTAATTCCTTCAAATTCTGTGGACTTTAAATTTTATATTCTTTCAATTTTCCAAACACTCCATATTTTCTAAATTCTAATTTCTATATTCTTAAAAATTCGAATCTAAATTCTGTAAGTTCTTTAAATTTTCCAAATTCTCTGAATTCTAATCTTTTTAAATACTGAATTTAAATTTTTCGATTCTCTCAATTCTAAACTTCTTAAAGTCTAAATCCTGACATTTCTAAATTATTCTTTAAATTTCTAAACTTAACTCTCTAAATTCATAATTTGATTCTTCCAATTTTTCAAATTCATCCTTTGAACTTCAACTTTTCTGAATTCGAAATTCTGAATTTAATCGTTGACATTCTCCAAATTCTGTAAGTTCTTTGAATCCTCCATATTCTCTCAATTCTATTTTTTTAAATCCTAAATTTAAACCTATTAATCTCCAACTCTCAACTTTAGTCACTAACGTCTAACAATTTTAAATTTTCCAAATTCTTTAAATTTTAATATTTCTTAATTCTGAATATGATTCTTCTAATTTCTTTACAATCCAGTTTTGAACCAAATTTTCTCAATTCTGCCTTTTCCAAATTCTCTGAATTTTAAATTCCAAATTTAATGATTTCGAATCATCACATTCTATAAATTCTTAATTGTATATTTGATAAATTCTTTGAATTTTCAAAATATCTCAATTCTAATTTTTCTGCATTCTAAATTTTTCCATTAATTTTTACACACATAAATTCTCCAATTTCTCTACATTCTAACTTCTCTAAATTCACCTGTTTTCGAATTTTCAAGATTCTCCTAGTCCTTAAAGTCTAAGTTTTAAACTTAATTCTCTGTATTGCCCAAATTCTTAATTTAATTGTCTGAATTCCCTACAATCTCCAATTTGAATTCATTACATTTGTAAATTCTAAATGTTCTGAATTCTCCAAATTACGGAACATACTGTCTGGTTTTTCTAAATTTTAAATTTTCCATTTCTTCTAAGCAAATTCTTAAATTATAAATGCTGCAAATCTTCTAAATTCCATAAATTCTTTGAATTCTTTAAATTTCAAATTCTTTAAATTTTTAAATTGTCTAAAAATGTTTTACTTAGTGTAATGTAGTGTAAAAATGGATTAAATTGTTACTCTTCTTGATAAATTATTGAATATACCTAAAGTGTGATGGATTTAAATTAAGATTTGGGGGGTTTTAGAATTTTGCTTTAAGCGATAATGCAGCTTAAAAGAAAGAAATAAATACGGGTATGAAAACGGAGAAAAGCTTGATACTCTCTTATATAATGTAAAATATAATGTTGGGGAATTAATTAACTATTATATCGTCAAGTTGAAATAAATTACTCCTTAATTCTACTTTCAATATTCAGGATCAATTAATATTATATCAATTAATCAGACTTTTTGATTAGAACATGACTATTTTAATTTGTAACGTTTTCCAGTTGGAAGTAAACAATTGCAGCAAAGATGGGCGTGTCTATCTCAAAGCCTGCATCCATTGTATAGATGGTTGTATATATTCATACATTATGGTTTTTTTCAGATTTACCATTGGGTTATTAGGTGAAATGATTTAGAAATAAATGACAACTAAAACATCAAATATTTTGAAATAAACATAACTAGAACGTTACCAGTTAATCATGATTTTTGATCAAAACTCGGCAGTTTTGATATTTTGTAGTTGGAACGAAAGATTTGCAATAAAAGTGGGTATGTAGATACATTTCTAATAATATATACAGGGTTTTTCAAGTTGATGGGCTATTAGAAGTATATGAATTAGTAGAAGGAATTCAATTCTGAAACTTGGGCTCATTTGGTTATTGTTTATGCCGCTTCTTTTAAAAATATTTTCAAGTTCGATTTACATCCGGTTATACCGGAAGTCGACACCAACTTTGTTATTTTAAATGGAATGGTTCGGTTGCGGTAACGATTTTTTTTCGATAAATGAAATTAACTCAGAAACCGATCGTCATAGGTGTACAAGTTGGTTATCAAACTTACCTAAGAATTACACGTTTTATGCGAATTTGGCGTAAAAAATATACCATTCCATTTAAAATAACAAAATTGTTGTCGACTTCCGGTATAACCGGATGTAAATCAAACTTGAGAATATTTTTAAAAGAAGCGGCATAAACAATAACCAAATCAAATAGATTTAAGTAATTCACCTCTCTTGAATTTGTTCAAATACCAACCCCCTCCCCTAGCAATAGAATTAGATATAAGCAAATAATCTGTATACTGAACTTGTACAATACCAATAACACTTGATAAAGCTATATCATAGCGAAACTATAGTTGTGTATCTCTTAAATATATTTGTGAAAAATTTTTGTGCCTTTTACTTTCTTCAATAACCAAATGAACCCAAGTTTCATAATTGAGTTCCTTCTACTAATTCATATACTTCTAATAGCCCATAAACCTGAAAAACCCTGTATGACATAAAAAATATATACCTATTATTGATAAATTATGCACTATTGGTAACGGTTATTACTTACAGTAGACTCCCGATTATCCGGAATAATGTGGACCGGACCTATTCCGGATGACCGAATTTTCCGGATAATCGGAATCGGGAGACGGAAACTATGAGACCTTATTGAAGAACATTTATTATTACATATGTAAATAATCTGTGCAACTTGCAGCCCTGCACAAAGCTCTTTACCTAGCCACTAGCTTTCTAGCAACAGCAAAATCAGCAGAAGACAAAGTTTCTATGGTCAATTAAAAAGATAAAAGATTTCGGCCGCATGTGTTGCACTTGTGCCTAACATAAACAGACATAAAATATGCCGTTATCAACTAACGGGTCGGGTGCGGTCCAGTAGGGCGGCACCGAGCAACACCATCTGAAAGATGTCCTTCAGAGGGTGTTGTATACCGAGGCACATTCTTTTGACCATTTGGACTAACCAAATGTACTAGTAGACAGTTTAGTTTAGGAAAATTCCGGATAAACTGGATAATGCAGCGTTCCGGTTAATCGGGATCCGGATAATCGGAAGTCTACTATGAATTACTGATCTTAAAATTTACGAATAGACTGCTCTCCTTGTCCGGCGAATCCACCATTCTTACGTATTATTTTAGGTGGACGTACGATACATACTTAGTTTTATATTTTTTCTCCTTTTTGTATCATTGACCAGATACTGCTTAACATTTTACGTAGATACATACCTATTTATATATATAGGGACTGATGGCGTTAATTTCAATATCAAGTTAACTTAATCGTCTGCTTAACACTATAATTTTGAACGCTCCGACAAGGAAGTGCGAGCTCTCGAGTTACAAGATGACAGGCTGTTATTTACGAGTTTGATGTTGTAAAATGAAGACTCCTTCCAATACTAGGTATACTTAGTGTTTTGTAGAAGATACAATTAAAATTAATATAACTATACTCTTTTTTTTTTTTTATTAAGCGCCATATCCAAAATAATGATTAAATAACGTTTGAATTAATATATCTATATAAGTATGTAAATAGGAAAAGGACCTAACATAAAGAAGCATTTGTGGTGACTTTTCTAAATTTTTCAAATTTTAAATTAAGTTCTTAATTTTCTATGTAGGTAAATTTGATTTCTCCAATTTTCCAGACATATTCTCCTATTTTATGGTACCTATATGTGAAAAATACAGTTCACACCGGCCATTTTTATTTTTGTCAGCAGGGTAGTTTCTTCTGGATTGCTATGTATTCACATTGAATTTTCATACCTACTTATAAAATTTATCTAGCTACGTATATGTGTGTTGAATGTTCGGTTGTAAGCGACGGAACTTTTCCAATTGTAAAATCAAATTTGTATCCGCGAAAAAAGAATGCAGCACAAGAGTGTGGAACAACGAACAAGTATAGGAACGGGATCGTTTTGTGAAAAGAACTATGACCGTAACGAGTAAAACTGAACGACGTGACGCCGACGGTATGAAGAAAAATAGAAGCAGTTAAACTAAGCAATCTCGTCTTGACAAAAGAAATATTCATACCATTACTTATTTGGAAGCAGGTGGTGGTGTCTCTGGAAATAAAAAGACTGTGATCAGGCATTTGTTTTGATTTTCTCGGCTTTAAAGAAACCGCGCCATTACTTCTCGCGGATCGCGTCTGAAACTATGTGAAATATTTGTTTCCATTCTAACCACTAGGTAATATTGCCACTACTTTTTATTTAAAACTATTAGTTTTATTTCTGTCATTACAACGTTGTATGTAAATTGTAAGCAAATTTAAAGTGCTTTGTAATTTCGTAAAATATTGTGCCTTTTGTCAATAAGATCATTTTATTAGGCACACCTATTACTGAAATGTCTGATGATATCGGTTTGGTCTGTAGGTTTCCGTGGTTTGTCGAATGGTTTGCGGGCTGGTTCCAACGTTGTCGATTTATTTGTTTTGACGTTTCGAGAGTCATGTCGTTATCTTCTTCAGAAGGTCAGAAGGTCAGGAGGTCAGGAGGTTTGAAGAAGAAAGCGATATGACTGTCGAAACATCAAAACAAATAAATCGACAACGTGGGGAACCAGCCCTGAAAATAGCGGGTTAAGAATGGTTAGGTTAGGTAAGATTAAATGTAATGTGAGGGTGCAGAAATAGGAACCGATGAGAGGGTGGTAATAATAATTATTAAACATTGCTAATGTAATATAGTAAAAAACTGTTAAGAGCGATTTTAGTCTGGAGATCTAATTGTACAGTTTTAAAAATAATCAATTTTTAAAATATGCAAAAGATACGAGGGCAGATCAAATATAAACGAGCATTTTTAAATTGAGCGCCGGATAGTTGTTCAAGGCGCATACGGGCGTTAGCAACTTGAAGTGGGGATATTAGGTGTCACTGAAACGACTCGTCGTATTGCTGTGTTTGCTTGGTTAGTAGCTATCACAATGAATGAGAAAGAGATGCATAGCAGCGTTGTGCAACGGATTATTATTGTTTCTTACACATGAAAACGTGAAACCAGATGAAATTTTGCGCAGATTGCTAGCACAGTTCGGAAATGAAACGCTTTCGTGGCAACAGGTAAAAGTTTGGTGCAAAGAATTTAACGAAGGGCGTAATCGTGTCGAAAATGGAAATTATCCTCGTCGCCCGCGCACCAGCATATCGCCGGTTAACATTGCACGCGTTAGAAACCTTATTGAAGGGGACCACCACGCCACTGTGCTTCAGATATCTGTTGAATTCGGCATCAGCTATGGGAGTGTCCACACAATCATAACGAAAAACTGGGAATTCCGAAAAATTTCAGCTCGTTAAGTCCCAAAGTTGTTGAGTGAAGATCAAAAAGCTGCTCGAGTTCGCATCGCAGCTTTAACGCAGGCCCAAATCAGTGAAATGCACTAGACTCAGTCGGAGCACCATCCATATAGCCCAGACTTATCCCCTTGTGATTTCTACATGTTTGGGCCCCTCAAAGAATCACTAGGAGCGGTTTCAGACCGATGAAGATGTGGAGGCGTTTGTGTGCAACTGGATAGACTCCCGCCCTGCTTCTTTTTATGAAACCGAGATGAAAAAACTACCTATCCGTTGGGAAAAATGTATAATAAAACAAGGGGGATATGTCGAAAAATACAGCAATTTGTGTTTTTGTGAAAATTTTTAAAATAAGTGTTTTATGAACAAAGGCTCCTTTATATTTGATCCATTCTCGTACATACTGGTCGTAATTTTGTGTTTTTTCTTTTTATTTAAAAATTGTTCTATAATAAGCTCTCCAGATGGTATCGGCCTTTTCTTGGCGAAAATAATGAAAATAAATCAAAAGTAAGCCCAAACTTTTATACAAGGTTCATTTAATTCTTCAGGTTAAGTTTATGAATGTTTGGGTTAAGGGTTGTTTTATTTTCACTTTTATAGTGTACCTAGTAGTAATTTACACTCAGTATTTTCATCACTTTTCCTATTCCACCGATATTCGAGTATTTTGTTGAAACTGAAAAATGTCGGTTTTAAGTATATCAAGTTATTGGAAGCAAGAAGCAGGTAAAATGCTTCTAATTTGGCTCATTTTTAGAGAAAGATATAAAATTATGCTTATTTATAAAAATTGCTGATTCTTTATGAAATTTTTAACTTTGATAAATGAAAATTTAACAAACTTATAAGCACTAAAAAAACTGAAAGGAATCTATTGTAACGAATTTTCTAGTCAAAGATATTTATTGAAATAATAATTTATTTAACACTATTTATTTATATAACACTTAACAGTAACTTAAAACTACTATTTATATCAGAACAATTCACTTATTTATATAACAACTAATTTATATTACTTGTGTCTTTCGTTTATCGTTTTTATTCGCGCACTGATGCTTTATCACCACAACTGTCCCTCGGTCCAAAGATGATCACTTTATATACAGCTTTCGAACTTTCTAGATGATTCGAAAAGAAAATCCTGATGGTTCTCGAATGATGAGTAATAATTAGAAAGTCGTCAATAATTCACAGAATTGATCTTGTTACTTGTCGCAGGAGAAAGATTTATAGCTTGTAAGTCGCTTATGATAAAGGAGCCGCACGCGGTGACTACGCCGTAAACATGTTAGCGATAAGAAGTACATGAACAAATTGTTATCGCACACACGTACGGTGTCACTGGTCGCTACACTATGATATTTTGGTAAACTTTACAAATTATGTATAATTTGATGAAACTTTTGAAAAAGTTGGCGAAAACTGTAATAAAAAATTAAATCCTAATTTCTACATTTTGCAATTATGAATTATCCATGGAAATTTTTAGAAACTTTTACGAGTTGGAAAACCAAAAAAATGCTACAATTGCCATCTCACTCTTATTTTATTTTCGGTTTGGTCAGTAATTCATTGAGACTGCCGATGGTGTCATGATGATATCTAGTAAGATTGGAATCGCGATCCGGGTATTGTTTGACTCAATTAGAAAAGTAAATTTCCTACTGTACCATAATGATCTGAAGAAAATTTCGTAAGGTTTTACCGAATGGATGAAATACTATTATCGTAACAAATACCCAATAAATGGCCATACTTTTCCTATATGTGGATACTATATTTAATATAATAAGTACAATTGAACTCAGTTATATCGTTACTTTAGGGACAAACAAAACAAGTTGAACATTTCGGAAACATATTGCACTTACAAATGCGATCCTTATTTTATTTCGCAATAAATTTGGGGTTGACATCTTTCACTTTGTTGATCAGAGTGTCACCTCTAGTGTATAATCAGTAGTACGAGTATTTCAAGGGCTTGTAAGAATAAAAATATGATGTTATATCCGAGTTAGCGTCGTAACCGATGTTGTTATAACCGAGTTCGGCTGCAGTTCTATAGGTAACGTTTCCATAATGTAGAAGATTCTATATACATCAGATTACGTTAATCTTTGGTGAATGTGCCTGACATCTATAACAACTGTTAACCAGTGTTTCTAGTTTGTAAACATTTGGTTTGAATGGGTAGAGATGATTAATCGATTTTGAAAGAAAGGGTATATGTAGTAATTGTTAAGGGCATTTTGGAGTTTATGTTTTACATTAGTCATTTTTAGGGTTCCGCACTTCAAAACGTCCGTCTGTCAAGACCCTTTTTCTCAGTAACGCGTGGAGGTATCAAGCTAAAATACTCAGGTCTATTGTCCCTTGAAGCTGTGAAAAAATCAAACTTGTAAGCCAACGCAATCAAAAGATACAGCCGTTTATGCCGCAAATTTCAGCAAATTTTCGAAACTCGCAAGGGAATCAAAACCTACAGGGTACTTCCCGTGAACTTAGAATCTTGAAATTTGGTACGAAGCAACGTCTTATAGCATAGATAAAGGAAAAATTGCGAAAAATTTGTAGCAACATTGCCAAAAAAATAAAGTTTGTACGGAACCCTACGTGCGCGAGCCTAACTCGCACATGATCGGTTTTTTTTCTGTATATTTATTTATGTACCTACGTACGTAAGTGCACATATGTAACTAATACTCATAGAGAAAGCTTATTAATAATATATGCTTCTTTAATTAATGTCGTTTTTCACACTATGATGACAGTATTATGGTTTTTAACGCTTAAAATCTCTTGAAATGATAAATTTTGTTGCTGTTTTCTTAAATACAAATAAAGTAAATCAATCTTTGATTTCTGGGTTTCCTTTTAATCACTTAACAGACTTTGCTCTTAAGCTCACCAAATAGCATAAGGTTTAAGTTTTTTATTTCTTGTTCGTTCTTCTCATTACAAAGGCATCTGTTACGTATACATTTTTATTCCTAGTACGAAACATTTTACTTAAATTAAATGCTGCTCTTCTCATATTACTTTCGTAAGAAACCTTTATTTTTTTTCCGAACGTCATTATGTGATTGGAAAGCTTTCTTTAAGTTGAAATTTCTCACAAAAAGGCCTAAAGCATACCGAAGCGGCGAAATCGTTGCGTGCATCGTCGACTCTTAAAGATTTTGCAACAACCTGTTGACACAGTTTGTGCGTTGCAGTAACATATTGCGATTTTTAAGGGTAGCAAAAACTGCGCACCCTTTTTACCTACTTTCATCATCGTAAGCAAGATAATGTATTGTAACGAATTTTCTAGTCAAACTATTTATTTAAACAATTATTTATTTCATACTATTTATAACACTTAAACACTAACTTAAAACTACCATTTATATCACAACAATTCACTTATTTATATAACAATTTATTTATATCACTTTGTCTATTATCGGTTTTAATTCGCGCACTGATGCTTTCTTCAACTAACTGTTTTTCCGGTCCAAAGTTGATCACTATATATACACCTTTCGAACTTTCTAGACAGGAACTCGAAGAAATCCTGTGTATTCCCGAATGATGAGTAATAATTAGAAAGTCCTCGATTATTCTAGAATTGAACTTGTTACTTGTCGCCGGAGAATGATTTACATCTTGTAAGTTGATAACACGAAAAGTACCGTGTGCGGTGTTTACGCCGTAAGCATGTTAGCGATAACAAGTACATGCCACAAATTGTTATCGCACACACGTGCTGTGTCACTGGTCGCTACAGTATGTTTTAGCCGACGATTTTATTTTTGAATAATTTTAAATAATTTAAATTTGGTACACTCATTTTGGTAGCTCAAATAATCAAGCAAAATATCATCAAATCTCAAAAGAAATTGTCATTGAAAATTTCAGGTCAACTTCTTGATTCAAAGAACTGTTACAATTTCCGTTCCTTTTTTAATTAAATAAATTACCTTGTAGTATAAGATTAATTTGTAAGTATTCACCCTCATATTTTTCTGTTTTATCTTCTTATTAAAGTTTTAAAATTGCTATATCAGTATGACGGTACCAACATGAATCTTTTCCATGTTTTATTCTTTTAATATTGTGTCATTATAAATAATTACGTGAAACAATTACACAGACGTAGATAGATAAGTGCACTTATTTATTTTCACGTGTGTTGTGGATTTACGCTTATCTAACTCGTTTTGTTTGTTTCAGTTGCTGCACTAGAGCATTTCGGGGCTTAACCTGGATCCTAGGCAACAAAGAGGGCTGCAATGTGCAGAACGCGCTGCGGCCCCTTCGCAAACATTCCATTACAACAGAGGTCTAATTTCACCCTCGCAGAACGAACAGCAGGGCCAGCATAGATCCTCTTTAGATAGCCGTTTTGAAAACAGAGCCGTTTTAAACCCTTCAAACAGATTACCTTCAAAGCAACAACAGGAACCGCTTCAGCAGCACCATAAAACTGGTTTGCAACGTCAAACGCCTTTGCAACGCTCAGCAGCTTCTTCAGTCATCTTAGCGAAAAGGTACGCTTCCAACAGAAGTTTCGAATTACCGCAAGTTTCGACTCAAACAAGACAAGTTCACGCTTCACCTCATCACCAGTTACCCGCTGACCAATTTTCTACAAGACCCGTTCCGTTTCCACCCCACGACCGACAATATCCACACACAAATACTTTTCCGAGACACTCAATCACCCCTCAAGCTCAAAGTGAACAATTTGGACCTGGTCGTCGGACTGTTAATGAATACCCAACACCACCTCCTCGCAGAAAAGCTAGCACCAGCATCGACGATTTTCCATCTCAGCCCTTCCATCCTAAGGGGCAGCAAAGGGCAGACAGACGTAGGTCAGCTAAAGAATTCTTTTTCGGACGCAAATCAAAAGAACCGTTACCAAGAGACTATCCACAAGGAAGAGAACTGGTGACAAAAGGTATTCTTCACCATCCTCAACAAGACACTTATTATCATCCAGGGTCTTCTAGACAAATAGAGGATTTCTTTGGGGGACAGTACAATTACGAAACTGGCACCCAAAAGAGAAATACAAACAATTATATTAGTAACACATCTTCTTATAATCCACAGTCAGGTCTCCTAACGAACAGTTACATTCTTGACCATTACACTACCGATGATAAGAGACCGTTCAAAAAATCTAATTCGGTAGATGTCGAGATACCATCGTCAAAGTCGAGTTTGAACAGTTCTTCACAAAGTATCACAGATACATCGCGAAAACCTCTGTCTCCTTTCAGGTCCCGAGCCAGAAGCGTCTCTCCATCTAGTGGCGACGTAAATAAAAGGGTACATTTTCTAGAAGTGGTTAGAAATAACAAGCAATCCCATGTCCGAAAGTCTCCCGTTGCTGAAATATTTAAAAAGCAAACCGAAGCTTTCTCAAACTTATTCAGCAAATTAAGAAAGTGCGAGGACAGTCTTGATAACGTCAACTATCCCCTTTTGGACGAAGATAATAAGAATTGGGATGAAAAGTATAATCTACATTCGGACACTCAGAGAGTTGCCGTTGATGTCCAATACTTCGAAGACATAGACCCACGAAACGAAGAAGATTTTAGAAGAGAAAACATTTGGAGAGAACACACTAAAAGAAAAGAAGACGAAATTGAAATAACTGATACTCATATAATAGAAGATAATTGGAGAACAGACTCAACAAGAAGGGAACAAGAAATTGGGAGAACAGATACTTATAGAGAAGATATTTTATATGAAAGGCGTATAAGACCCGAAGTACCTCTACTCACTAGAAGAAAATCAGAAGGTAGAGCTGCAGTTGAAGTACTAGAACCAACTCAGAGGCCATTATTAACCAACACATGGTTTGGTACCGAGAGCCTTCCAGATTACCCTTCAAGATCAATTCCATCAGCATTTACTGATACTTTAAAAAAACCACCTCAGGTGACAACTCAGGCAACTTCTTATACCCTTCCCTCTGCAAAACCGTCGAAGCCGAAGGCCAAATATTCACCTCCGCCTGAGTCGACCTTGTTATCGTCACGTAGTAAAGTTGCCGGGAATATCAAAACTGATAACTCATCAAAAAGTCCGTCCGGTGGTAGTAGTCGAAGCGCGAGTGCACCAACAGATTCCGTTTCGTGGTTTAGTCGGTTCGTGATGGCGTTTAAAGTGTTTTACGGTGGCATTAAGTTGAAGGAACGTTTCGTGATCGCATCGTGCATCGTGGTGGTGTTGTTTACGTTATTGTTAGTGTTGGACATACAAATGGACGTGGGCATGTCCGGACAATATCTCGTACCCTCGCACGGACGTGTCAAATATGTCAATAAGGAGGATGGACCTGATTCCGTATATCAAAGTTTCAAAAAGAGGCTACTGCAGAAGACCAGTAGGTGAGTTACAGAGTTAATTTATTTAACAATTACAAATTTCTTTACTTGCACCTGAATTTTGGGCAGAAGTAATTTTAATTAATATAATAAAAGAAAAATAGTTTTATATAAGTTTCAATATATTAATTTGTTGCCCACTATGCACGTTTTCCCACACCATTGACTTAAAAAGTCTTTTGCTTTTATTAGTTATTGCATTGTTTGAATAAACCAGTGCTGAAGCCTTCAAAAATAGTAAAAAGTGAAAAAAAAAATATAGTAGGATGAAAGCCATTGGAAAAGGAAGAGAATTTAGAGAATATAACAGAAATGTAAATAATTTACGGGCAGTCTGAGGTCGGGAAGGGGGTGAGTTTTTAAAGGTAAAAAACGGTTTTCCTTGATTTCCGGAAAAACTACAAGTCTTATGGAAAAAAGTTAAATAGCAAAGTTGTAGGTAATAAAAAGATCTACAACTTTTGTATTTACACTTTTTTCACATGACCTTAAAAGTTGTGTGAAAAATTCAAATAACCAACTTTTTGGTTTTTTATTTTTATTTTTTTTCACGAAATTTGATGAAAACTTACCTATTTATGTCCCAAACACGCTGTAATTTTTTTGATTTGAAATATTTATTTTTTCACCTTATTTTTACTTAATATCGAAAAAGCACCCTTATTTTTCAATCGAAAATTCTCACGTCAAAATATCTGCTTTTTTAAAAACGTTGGTGGGCTTTTTCTTTGTTGAAATCTCTATTTTCTGATGGTGCGAAAAAGTTTTCTCAGGAAATACAAAAAGACGAAAACAACTAGAATCCGAAAATTTTTACTCGTTTATTAATGAGTACAATTGGTTATGGCCAATAAACAATCCAAATTGTGAATATAAAATTATTTTATACATAATAATTTATTGTTTTATATCAAATTCTTCAATTTGTTTTTCAGACTAGATTTCTGTTAATTTAAAGTTTTATAACTATAGTTTAATTAAGGATAATATGATTAACAAATGTAAGTACCTAAATGAGAAATCTTCAGGTTCAATTTTTTTGGTGCTTGATTTGGTTTTCATCTAGAAAATAAATACCTTATATATAATCCGGTCAATTTAGACATTCGAAGCTACCTAAATTCCCACCAAGCTGAAAATCAGTAAAATTGTTTAAAATATTATTAAAAATAAAATTTGAAAGTTCCCCATCTTTCCCCTGTATGGCAAAATTTTTATTCAAGGTCAAAGGTCAAAAAAAAGGAGTTTTTCGCGATCTCTAGTTCTAATCACTAAATTTCTCCATTTAACTATCTAACACCTATTTCAAATTCAAGTTCCAAATCACTTAATTGTATGACAGTAATACATTAATTTTTTCATAATGTTGGATACTTTAGGACATTCTAGTAGTCGCTTAATTTTACACAGAATTTTACAAATAACTATTTTTATTTTCATTAACATTTCTATGTAGCCCAGTTAAATTGTCGAAAATTCTCAAGTGCGCAGGTATATTGAAAAAATTGAGGGCAGACTGAATTTTTAATACTTATTACGTTTTTGCAAGTTCAAAGGAAAAGGTAGAACTCGTCTGTAGTTTATTCCCAAAATAATAGAGTGCCTCTGAAATTTCTTTATCAAAATCAATATGTGGAAAATCACAATTGGACTGGAAGTACTACAAGGATTTTATCAGACTTTCTAAATGCAGGAAATTTAATTATTTTCATTTTTTTGTAACAAAAACAACTTGATATTTAGAAAGTTTACTTTTTGATAACGCAAAATAATTTAATATAAGTAGATTACAGTTTTTCGTATATTAAGGTTGCGGTTATTATAGATGATAATCGTGAGTATAATGATTATCACTTGGGCATAATTTTTACTCAAGTAATAAATAAAGTTATCATTGTTGTTAGGTATATTTAATTTCAAAACTCAATTTTCTGCTAAAAAATAATCACTGCTCTAGTGTTTAAAAGAATAAGTAAAGAAATTCTGTTAATAATAATAATCACAACTCAACATAAATTTTAAGTCTAGTTTTTGTATGTCTGAAAAATATTTATATCCAATAAAGTTTGTTTTTTTAATTTCGAATTTAAGGAAAAATTGCTATTTTATTTATTTACTAAACAAAGTGTTTCATAAGTCAATGTCCAAAAGGAGGTAGTGGAGGAGGTGATTTCCAATCAAAATAATTGTAGTTGTTATTATTTGAATGTTTATGGTTCGTTAGTTATTCCAGTATTTGTGTATTTTCCAAAAATCGTTTAATATATATATGCTAGTGGTTATAACAGCAGACTGCCATTTTTTATAATTGCTATTTCGAGGGGTGTACATGTTAATTTGTAGTATTGTCAAACACAAAAAAAAAACAACAGAACTTTCAGTTTTACAAAAAAATTCTTTGCGTTTAAAACGATGACAAGAAACAAGTACACAACCGCAAATGTCCAAGTACCTATCTAAAACAGTAACTCATTTAATGCAAAATCTCATGTAGTCCAACATTTTGCTGTTGGTGATAATAATGTCATTTACTACTACTAACATCTTCAAAAAGTATGCCGTTTTTGTAAATAAATTTAAATGTTGCAGTATACATTAAAAATTAACTCATAAGCAAGGGAATAAGAGAAAGTATTTTTATTGCCGTTAACGAATAAATTCCAATAATGTCTACTCAGTTACTTAAATAAGGCTCACTGATTAAAAAACAAACCCCCTCATTTGCGTATTAAAAGCCGTTACCCCTTAAAGAATCTCTCAAAACCTATTACATTTATGTATGATTGTATTAAGTACGAAAGCAAGCTTTATTTAGTATAAAGAGAGTTTCAAGTTACTTTTCGATGTAGACAGTCAGAAAATGTTTATTAAGTAATAGACTTAAAAAATTTTTTTTTGTTGACTTGTGAATTAATGAGGACTGTTAATTAAAATTTGATTACAAATAAGATTATTGATATAAAATTATAAGAAAATTGAAGCTTGCTTACCTACAGAAAATGTTTTTACGGACAAGTGTTTTAGGGCACTGATTTGGTAAGTTATAGTGTTTCCCTTTTTCACGGAAATAATTGCATAGTAAAAATTATCTGCAAATTGTAGGTAAATATAGAAAAAATTAATAGTATTTATATCAATTATTATAAGAATTAGAACAAAATACAGCAAATTTTACGATGAGTTGTCACCCGATTGCCAAATTCATAATAATTTTTATCCAAAATTTGTAGGTAAAAATTACTACTAATTCTGTCCGTGTTTAATTCATAGGTTCAGTAGCGCCAAGAATTTTCTGCTGAAATATACATTAGACTTTAGCCAAACATCGAACTGCAATTACAATTCTGCGAGATAATAGTTGAAAAACTAAGATATAATAAACTTTGCGAAAGTCTGAAAGTCTTACAGGTTACAAGCAATTTACAAATTAATGACCGTTTGTGGTAGAGAACAGGCTGAAATTTTTGCTTATCATTACATTAGCCAAAAAAACTGTTGCGTCCGTCACGCGTTTTCCAAATTTTCTATTGTATACTTTTCTGAACATCATTCAATTTTTTTCGTTACGCTCAGTTAAAAACCCCTTTGTCTTTTTATAACCGTTGTTAAGATAGAAATATCCTAAATCCATTTCATTTATTGCCTTGCATTTGCTGTCTTCACCACCCTCAAATTTTCTGTCAACTTTCTTCGAACTTTCTGATTTTTATTATTTTACTACCCTATTGCCCAGTCTGCCTTCGACAACTTTCAATCATTTTTCGCCTCAACTAAACTAGTCTGCATCCCTTTCTATCTCTATTATTCTATTCTTTTCTAAAGCACTTTTTCTATCTTACCATCGCACGCGGAGTTCAGTTCTCAACGATCGTCCTTATCAAAACAAGTTCCAAATTATCTTTCTAGTTCGTGCGCCGCACTCCCATTTATTCAATAATTAATTAATTCAAATACTTGTATATATTTTATTCTACGTTTTCCTTGTTGTTTTTTTTTTTTGTTAATAAATCTTCATCGGTGCCGTTTAATCCAGATTTTCATTATCATTATAATATCAATTATTTATTACAACCAACAATCCAACATTAAGCAGAACTACCTGCACTCCAGTAAATTGTAGTGTAGGACAAATAACAGAAACTATAATTCCAGTTTGTTTATTACATCTACCTAAACAGATTTTAATTTTAATATTCATTTTTGAAAAGCGACTACGTGTTTTTATTTCCCTTTTATTTTGTTACACTATGTATATTAGTCAGTACTCGGTCTTCAAAAAGATAAAACAGAGTCATTATGGAATCACCATTGCCTCTCTATCAAAGATTTTATGTATATCATAAGATCATTTGTGGTAGAAATACATTCAGGAAAAAGTCTGAAAACTATCAATGGGAAACAGTCTTATTTATTATGCTTATAAACATTTATACTTATTAATAATGTTCTTGGTAAATCACTTAAAGTATGACCTTTATAGTAACGGCATTTATTTATATTTTTTTTGCATTACTTACTCTCGCGAAAATTCGGAAGTAAACGTAACAAGGCAAGTTTTAAAAAACACCATCTCTTTGACGCACGTACAAAACCCAAGGGACCCATTGGTCGGGATAAAAAATAGCCTACAAGGAATAGTGAACTTTAGGCAGTCCACAGATGAAATTCCTACTTTAGTCTGTTTCGTAGTTCTTGAATTGTAAGAAACGGAAGCCTAAAAAGTATAAACAGTCTATGTTAATGTATTGACTATTGTGTAAAACTGCAAAAAGGATATCATGAAGATAAGTATTAGAAGCTGTTTCCTTTATTTATTAAATTAATTATAACTTTGTAGAACACTAAGGTTTTTTATTTGACAATACTTAATGACACTCGTTTCTTCCTACTTAATTTTTAAAATTGGTCATAAAATACGTTCGCATACAAGGGGGGAGGGGCCTTGCTGAGTGTGACAAGATGACAAGGGGGGACAGGGGGTCTACGGCAACGTGACGTTCGCCGTTCATCAAAAAATTCTACTGATTTTTTACAGAATCCTTGGACTTCTGATAAAAGAAATATTATTTATTTGTTCGTAACAAAAGATATTTATTGATTTATTTAACTTTTATTAGGAAAATAAAATAGACATTTTTGACTATCACAATTTGTGTATTATCATTCAAAATTTATCATGTTTAGGGGAGGTGTTTAGTTTTTGTGACGTAATATTTACAGGGGAGTCACAGAAAGTGTGACACAGCCAGACAACCGGAGGGGAAGAGGTCAAAAAAAGCTAATTTCAGTGTGATGTATTTTATGAACAGCCCCTTTGTACATCATAGTGAATTTTGTAATTACCACTTATCAGTGTATACGGTTTTACATTGGAGTACTTAATTTACTTTACACAATGACACAAAATTTAGCAGAGCTTATTTATGCGACTGTAATTATATCGCCCTGTATTAATTTCATATTTTCTATCTGTAGCTTAACCTAAACTGTAAAATTTTGTTCTATTTATACAATGGTATACATGGTTTACCAACGACGTCCTTCGGTAGAACAAAAACAGGATATTTCTCATTAGGTTTCTCTTAGGTATGTCGGAAATGAAAACTAACTTTTTTATTTTAAATAAAACATTCTATATTTTATCATATCATTGAGGTACTCGTTAATTTAAAAATAAGTTGAAGTTACACGAAAACTCCACCGTTTGGGATATAAACGACTGTAAAACAATGTCTCAAAAATAATTTTGTACCGTCAATTATTAAGCAATTTATTGAACCAAATTTTTTGCTGTAAGTCAGCTACTTAATGGTCTTTGCAGCCATGTAATTTACATAGTGTTCAAAAAACAATGTTGATTTTCAAATACAGAATTTTATTTTAAATTGTTGGGCACCTATAGGTACTTATCATTTACTCTTAAGAAAATATCACTGATTTTTGTAAATAACGGTCAATTTTTAAATATTATGTCAGCCATATATTGAATTGTCACTTCAATTGTTGAATGTTCTTGAATTATTTGATACCAACCCTGAGCTGTACTTTTTGAGTTACAAAAGATAATATATTAAGTTACAAAATGGAAAATGAGCACAAAAATTGTACAAATGCCGAAATTTTGGATTTATTTTACTTACACGAAAAATGTGACAAAATTATTCCTCGGACATGCTGTTTATTTAACGAAAAATATATTAGCAAATCAAAAATGACAAAAATCACATCGAAGTTTTTACAATTTAGAATTACCTACATCTAGAAAGAATTATCAGAAGCCAGTTACCAATAATGAAAAAAATTAAACAACATTGTTAGCTTATTTTCCGGCAGCTGCAAGGGCTTAGGAATTTCTCAAACGTCCATTCAAGGAATATTAATAAAACGTTTTCAATTCAATTCAAAGGATAATGGAATTTTTAAAATTAAATTCCCATTGTTACTTCTTAAAGTTATAACGAAGAACTTCCTTGCTAAACCTGGATAGAACCATTTTTTTTAAGTGATTTTCTCCTATTTTTATCTTATTTTCATTCAGTCCAATACTTTTTATATTTGCCAAGTTTGATTTCGTTTATAAGCTTCATTACATTACACTCTTCCTCTATTTTAGATAAAATTAGCAAACAAACAGGGTTTAACGAAATTTATCTATTTCTATATTGTAGGGTCAGTACATTATTTAATCCTACTAATAACGGTTTTAATTAAATATTATGTTACCAGTTATCCTGTACATATATATCAAAATTTAATTATACTATCATCGAAATATTTATGCAATAATCCTTTGACCCCTGACCAGGTATCCAAAATCAC
This sequence comes from Agrilus mali, assembly GCA_029378335.1. Taxonomy (NCBI): domain Eukaryota; kingdom Metazoa; phylum Arthropoda; class Insecta; order Coleoptera; family Buprestidae; genus Agrilus; species Agrilus mali. The sequence continues at coordinate 13,800,099 of CM055661.1, read as the reverse complement.
TTCCACCGTTATATTGAACTTTACGTTTTCGAATACTTTCACTGAAAATTGGCAATCAATTGTATTTTCGCTGCTACAACACATTATCGGAACGCTCGACCACCAAACAGATTATCTAGAATTTGTGCGCTAGTGAAAAGGAATAATCGGGCCGAAGACCACTGCATTTTATCAAATTTGTTGGTTGTGTGCTTTTAATTAAAGTTCTCTTGATAAAAGGTAAAAACTCATTTCTTACAGATCTAATTCTTCATCTCCATTGTACTGAAGAAAAAGAAAAGTCGAGATGAATTTTTTGCTAGACAATAAATTATTACCTTCGCAGTGTGTATAAATTATTAGACCTTTAGGTAATATTATTTCTTTGTCTTTTAGAGGTAAGAAAAAATAATACAAATTAAAGTAACTAATCTACGAGGATGGTTCAGATATAAACGAGCCTTTATTTTGAAAATTTTACAAAAACACCATTTTTTTATATTTCGACATATCCCCCTTGTTTGATTATACATTTTTCCCAACGCATTGGTACTCTTTTCATCTCGTTTTCATAAAAAGAAGCAGGGCGGGAGTCTATCCAGTTGCTCATACAAACGCCTCCACATGTTCATTACTCTGAAATCACTCGCCTCCTAGTGATTCTTTAAGGGGCCCAAACATGTGGAAATCACAAGAGGATAAGTTTGGGCTATATGGATGGTGCTCCGACTGAGTCTAGAGCATTTCACTGATTTGGGCCTGCGTTAAAGCTGCGATGCGAACTCGAGCACCTTTTTGATTTTCACTCAGCAACTTTGGGACCCAACGAGCTGAAATTTTTCGGTATCCCCAGTTTTTGGTTGTGATTGTGTTGACACTCCCATAACTGATGCCGAGTTCAACAGATATCTGAAGCATAGCTGCGTGGTGATCCCCTTCAATAAGGTTTCTAACGCGTGCAATGTTAACCGGCGATATGCTGGTGCGCGGACGACGAGGATGATTTATATTTTCGACACGATTACGCCCTTCGTTAAATTCTTTGCACCAAACTTTTACCCGTTTCCACGAAAGCGTTTCATTTCCGAACTGTGCTAGCAATCTGCGCAAAATTTCAGCTGGTTTCACGTTTTCACATGTAAGAAACTTAATAATAATCCGTTGCGCAACGCTGCTATGCATCTCTTTCTCACTCATTGTGATAGCTACTAACCAAGCAAACACAGCAATACGACGAGTCGTTTCCGTGTCACCTAATATCCCCACTTCAAGTTGCTAACGCCCGTATGCGCCTTGAACAACTATCCGGCGCTCTATTTAAAAAGGCTCGTTTATATTTGATCCGCCCTCGTATCAATTAGTTGGTCTGGTCAATCTTAAACATTTCATAGGATTGCAAGAAAAGCCATTATTTTGAACTTGAAGTAGGTAACTAGCAAGGGAGCAAGCATGTTAGTTTGCTCAACGCCTCTAGTAAATAAATAAAAATTATGTATCGTTACAGAATGAATTATTTATTAATAGATTCTGCCTAGGATTCTGATCAACCATAAAAGTTACATTAGACGACCTTTAATTAGAACGATTTCAATATCTCAGGACACTTAACAACTGAGCAAACATTTAAGTTTGCTCGAGATCCTTAGTGAAACAATAACAAACTGTGTATCGTCTCAAATTGAATTTTTTATGGGTAGATTTTTTCCAGGTTGTCTTCTTAATAGTATTAGGTAAATATGTAGTGAACATTAATAAATAATTTAAAATAAGCTAACTGAACACGTTCCATTTAATTATAGTGTCTAATTTCTTCGAGATTTTTCCTTTTATCCCTGTTTTTCTCGTGGAAGTCGTTTAACATGTAAATAAGTTTCTAATTTCACGCGTGTAGGCCTTTTCTTTTTCCGAGGGAAATTATCTATTCGCTTATATACGTACGTATGTATACACCAGTGATTTACGTATGCGATTCATGCCACCAGATAGCGCATTAAACAAATTAAAAGGCGCAGATAATTAGAGTTTCTGAGCAAACTTAGGGTTCGGTCAGGAAGGAGTTAATCATAATTAGCCATCTTATCTGCAACTGGAGAACTACATTATCACCGTAAACACGACCACAACTGGTTAGAAATCGTCCGGGGATTAAGAAACTTATTAAAACACTAACAAGCCCCTACTGATATGTATATCTTCATACATAGGTACATACGTATATTTAGGTGTTCTATCCACATACATATTAGACGTATTATGTTAATTAGAAGGTACACAAACTTGGCAAAGATTTCGCCATTAATCCCAGTCCGGTTTAGAATTTAATGAATTTATTTCAACCGTTTATTGTCGTGCATTTGATTTATTTTTAGGCCACTTTCTTTGTTAGATTTATTTATTATTATTGTATATTTATTCCGTACTCCTGTTTTTACCTTTTACATTTAAATTAGACTCGACACACAAAATGTACGACAAAGCGAATTTGTGGGAAGTCTCCGGAAACATTCCATGATATTACACTAAGTAGTTGACATTTTATTAGTTGATACCTAAATAGCGAGCAAACAAAGGAACTAAATGGTGATATATATAAATTGAAGGTGGTAGAAATAATCTAATTACCATTTTCAAAGATAAGCACTAATAGGCAATTTTTTAAGAGATTGTTTGTGTCTTAATAGCTTAAGTAAAGGCAGTTATGTATCTCAAAAAGACACTTCAGACATTTTATTGATAGTTTCAAGTAAGTACGTATCTACAACAGATAGTTCAATAATAAAAACTGCTTTCCAGGAAAAACATATGGTACAAATTTGTTTATAGATTCGTTTATTTATAGTATTTGTTTGACCTTAGGTTCATGAATTGTATACAATAAAAATTATAAGTAGATACATTTTTTGATGAACCAAAAACAAACAAACCGATCAAAACAAAGTCTATGACCTTCGTGTTGCGGATATGTGTCTATATGTGGGTCAATTACAGTCACAAATCTCTCAAAGGACAACGAATTGGAGTTAAAGGCAACAGGTGAACGAAAATTGGGTGAGACAGGTGGGTAACAAATTTAATTCGCCGTTTTTTTTTCACTTCGTCAGAAACTAATGTATGTCAAAAAGGAGTACAATGAAATGCAGGAGAGCAACGAAAAATGATCCCATTTTGAGAGAAATCAAAATTTGCGGATAATAAATTGAATATATAAATATATTATGTAATGTTACTTTGAGTTACGTTAGGTTACATTTATTATTCTAATATTTTGTAGTCTAAGGGGTCTAAAAAATAATGTGAAAAAATATTGATAGAGAACCGCGCCTTTCCTACCCTACCGGTCAAAAGGGTACAATTCATTAAAGGACGTGGGGGCACGACAATTGATCACATTTTAAGACGAATTAATCGAAATTTGCGGATGTTAATTTAGATTAGGTTAGGTCCAGACGTTTTATCAATTATTATGGATAACATCTTCAACGATAACTTGAAGTCTTAGGGTTACACGTGATGCTGAACGATATTTTCAAAATATCACTACTGTTATCGAAACCTAATATAAAAATCCTGTATTATTTTGATCTCGTATACAGGGTTTTTCAAGTTGATGGGCTATTAGAAGTATATAAATTAGTAGAAGGAATTCAATTCTGAAACTTGGGCTCATTTGGTTATTGTTTATGCCGCTTCTTTTAAAAATATTTTCAAGTTCGATTTACATCCGGTTATACCGGAAGTCGATACCAACTTTGTTATTTTAAATGGAATGGTATATTTTTACGCTGAATTCGAATAAAACGTGTAATTCTAAGGTAAGTTTAAAAAAAGATCGTTACCACAACCCAAATTATAAAGAATCATAACTTCCACAAAATGCGACTGATATTGTTTAAATATTTGATATTAGTGCTAACGCATTTAAAAAAATGAAACTGAATAATTTATACAGGGCGTTCAAAATCAATTCTAAAGTTTATTAACTTTAAACACGAATTACTTCGTTTTTTCAAATGGCACCTACAATTTTTTATTTTTTCAATCGATTCCTTTTTTTATCCTCTTTCGATTCATATAGATACTCCCTACTGTTTTGTTTGAAAAATTTTGAGTAATTTAGAATTTTTAAAATATAGATAATTTCATTAATTTTGGCATAATAAGAGTGCGCCTTAGACAATTTACAACTAACTACAATCAAAGCAAATTCACAGTAAACCCTTTTTTATCGCTTAATTTCTGTTGAAGAGATGTTCGAGACAAATGTTTATAATAAATTCAATAGATGAAGCTTTTAAATATTGTAACTCCATTTTATTTAGTAGAAAATAAAAAACAAACACAAGTTACAAAAATGTTTATTGTACCACAATGTACATTTCGCCACACAGTGGCTTCTTCAGGTGGAAGAAGTAATATTACTTCTTATAACGGAAGAAACGATCATAAAAATATTGCTAGAATTCTAGCAAACATGACTAAAAAATCTGTCAATTATATGGACGACCAGACGCTCAAGGAGATTTTACTAGAAATGTCTAGTCAATCTACGTTCGGTGTTGAGACCCAATTCTAGTAAAATTGACTTGATTAGAAAACATTTTTTACAGTTCTTATCACTAATTTTACTAAACTATTCTCATTCTAGTATTTTTTTCTTTACGACACGATAAAATAATCGAGAGGTAGAGAAAAAAGTCTAGACTTATTTAGCTTGATTATTCTAATACTAATTATTATTAGAAAGAGTGAAAAATTGTTTTATACCACCAAGTACATTTTATAAGAATTCTAGTAGATATTATTTACTAGAAAAATTTTGCTTGATTCACCAAGTTATAAAACTATAATTATTTTTCTCCGTGAAGTGTTGAAGAAGATAGGTACACTTGATTTTATTAAGTTGAAAATACATTTATTTAGTTTAAAATGGAAACAGGTGTTTAGCAAGTTCTACTTCCTCATTGAAAACAGCAATTTCACCACCTTTGCATATGTAGATTTTCTCGTGCGCTGTTCTTTTTCTTTTTTCCAGTATATTGTTTTCAAGCCGAGCGTTATCTATGTGTCAGCAGACCCTTACACGATTACTGGGAATACAAGCGAAACTGTGCCCGTATCGTAGTATTTTTCCTCGGCAGAGAAGAATAAATGTCGGCACGCGACGACGTCATTTTCACCTAATTAAAAACGCTTTTGTTGGCGAAAATGTAAATGAAAACAATTTATTCAAAGTTGTGACACATAAAGCGGATAGACAGTCAGTTATTCATACAACATGTTTAATTAATACTAGACGAAGGACCTTCCTCTATATAAGTGACGGAGTACCTTGCTGGAATTTTCTAATATATGTGCAAATTGCAAGTAAATTGCATATGCTAATGAAGACTGGCTGTGTTCCCTCTCGAGCGAACTTTGGGCGGCCTGGGTTGCATTTTGAACTTTGTAATCGAGTTTTATTTTTTACGGACGAATCGTCTAGGAAAGATACGACGACGTACCTACTAGTCGACGTGCCTCGCGTTTTAATGCCACATACTGCTTTACTTAAATTTCTGTTGTTCTTGTAAAGTAAATTTTAATTTTATGCACGACGAGCATTATTATGATTATAAGAGGTGTGATAAAAAGTAAGGAATTTACACTGTATATACGTATTCTAAGAAATTTTAAGATAAATAGGTGCCTGTATTGCACAAGGGAATAAAAAACAATTTGAGTTGTTCAGAGTTTTGAGTGCCTTAGCTAGAACTGTTTAAAGATGGAAAGTAGGGTGGCTGAAATTTTGTGGAAGTGTTCGAAAAGGAAAATGTGTCAGGCTCTTTCAGTTTTAAGGAACCAAAAAATATTGACGTAAAACAAAAACAAAAGAAAACGATAACACTCAGAACAAGTAGAATTTAGAGAGACGATAAAAAAAGTGTTTAATTGGAAATCTGTTATTTTATTATTCCACCTTTTAAACCTTTAATTTCCCTATTTAAAACCTCATTGTTGCAACAATAGTTAATCTATTGTTAGAGCCAGTGTTTCCTGTTAAACCTGTCAAATCTCATTGTTGTACATTTTGATTTAATAAAACCTATAAAATTAAAGTGTTGCTGAAATTAGCCAGTTGCTCACCTTTCCATGACAACTAAATAGAAATTTCAGCTTAAAAGTCTTTAGTTCCAAGAAAACCATTAAGACATGTAATTGTCGCCCTAATGATGGGTAAACTGCGTTATCACAAATTGACATAAACTGCAGTCAAAATGGATAGATATTGCTTGTTGGTACCAATCGAATTAGGAAATCTGATTTTGACAAAGTAAAATAGAACGAAATTCAAAAAACATTAAAGTACCTACGTCTAGAATTATGGGTAACAATGAGAAAAAAAGAGTTGGTAATATGTCTTTATTCCACCTGTAAAACTTTTAATTTAATGTTCAATTGTTGCAACAATGACTGATCCATTGTTAGAGTTCGTGTATCTCACTTTTAAACCTGTCAAATCCTATTCTTGCACATTTTGATTTAATTATTAACTAACAGAAAAAATTCAAATAACATTTAAGAACATTTGTTACATTTTAAGCTTTTAAATGCTTTAAATTAGCCTATGAAGTTTGTGGAAAATAAAATTGTTTACATTTACAGTAATTAACGTTGTTTGTATTTAATTTATACTTACCAAACTTTTGCCGTTCTGTTATTTTATTTGGTTGTTGTTTTAGTGTGATTACTGAAGATTTCTTTAACAGAGAACTAATTATATTTTCACGCCTGCTTTCAAAAGTCTAATTAGACCGGGGGAATAAAAACGTGTAAAATAAATTATCTTGTCGTAGTGCTCGGTTGGGGTGTTGCGGGAGAATGGGCACTGTTTCAAGACGAAGGATGTAATGCAAGAAGTTTGAAATAATTCGCGTAACCACCGCGCCGTTTCTACCACCAGGTATTTGGCAGAGGGAAACTTAATGACTTCAAGGTCGTGTTACAGCGGCTTTAAAGGTTACGGTGAAACTTCGCTTGAGAGTATCGCGTTTCCTTTACACAAATATCCTATTTCTCAAGCGCTTTTGCTGTTGTTTATGAAATATTCCCGTAACGGATTTGGTTTATCCTTTATTCAAATGTAATAATAAAAATGGGTCAGACCTGAGTGCAATTAAGGTGGAAATTAGTGCAATTGAATATCTTCGCCTCTGCACAAATTTCCATAATGTTTTAAAAACAAAAATCCGGAAAATACCCCCAAAAAGAATACTCGAGAAAACAATAAATGGCATCAGTGAGAACTTTTAGTTTGAAAATTAGCTCCCAGAGAAAGGTTCTTCTACACAAATATGTATAATTAATTAATCTTAATAAAAATGAGTTAAAAAAAAAACCATTCACAATAACAGTAAATCAAACTGAAAATCAGTTAAATGAGAGATATAGCAATAAATAAAAAAACATTTTCCCAAGTTTCTGAAATCGGTTCAAAAATGGATTATTTGTACATTTTCAAAAATACTGTTTGTATATTCGTCTTTCTCCCACGACCTTATGGCAATACGGAAAACTGACGTCACATTTTAGTAACTGTTTAAACCCTTTATCTTCGCTATTTTTCAGGATATTTAAATTTTTATGGATAATTTGTCGAGACTTTTTCAATAAACGAATTATTTCAAGAAAATCTACCATCAAAAATATTATACTGACAAACAAAACAAACTTACTCTTACGAGAAAGTCGCCTTTGGTGTTTCTTTGTGAGCTACAGAATTTGTATAAATGTTAAAAGTAGGTACCTATTTTCATGATATATGTGATAAGTTATAGGTAATTATAGGGATAATATTCCTTTATGTGGAACAGTGTTGTTACACATACCAAAAAATTTAAAAGAACAAGAAGTTCAAATCTGTATATATTTTACAGTTAAAACAAGTTTTTAGTTAGAACTCGTTTTCCCTAGTTAAAACTAGTTTTTACTTAATGCCTTTATTAAAACTAGAAATATCCAGTTAAAACTAGAATTTACCACTGATATATTTGATTTTCAGATAAAACTAGTTGTCACATCGAGCTCTAGTTAAAACTAGCACTAGAAAAACTAATTTGGGATTAAAAACAAGATATAGTTTTAAAAATATTTATTGAAAAGATCTAAGACACTAAGAACTAAATAATAATCTAACATTAAAGGAACATTTTAGGGAACATCGACTTAAATTAGTTGCCAAGATGACAACATTAATTATAAGTTAAGGTAAATAAAATAATCAAATAAATCAACAGAACACAACCATAAAATTTCAAAAAGAAACATTGTTAAAGAACATTGATTAACACACAATAAAATCTAATCAGTGAAACTTAAATTTAAAAAAGGATGAGGATCTACTTCGCGAACAGTTTTAACTGACTCGCTTCGGAAAAACGCGTTTTGTCTTGTAAGAACTAGTTTTAACTGATATTCGATTTGAGCATTAGTTAATATAGTTTTTATTAATTAATTTTGATTGATGTTACCTACATGAATTATTATAGCTCTTATTTTATCTATTGGTTGACTCATTATCAGTTGTGGTTTAATAAAGGTACCTGCCAGATACCTAACTGGAAATTTGTTTCATTATTACTCTTTGTAAACTGTGTAACTAACATGTGTACAGTATGAAATATGTCCTATTATACACTTTATAAATTTTAATTAAAGTGTTTTGTACACAAAATTAATGATGTTACGTAATATTGTGTGGTGAATAAACCGACGATTTTCACTTTTAATTAAAGTTGTACTGTTTCCAAATAAATAGATGCTATTTCTAAATTTATTTATGTATTTACAACACAATAAAGTTTTCCATGGTTTGTGATTCAAAATCTATATATACAAATAAAATAAGTCCCTAAGTTATATACGTGTCGATTATTTCCATGCACAGTTATGCGATATCTTATAGGATAACTAGCAGCAATACCCGGCGTTGCTCGGGTAAGAATATATCACAGGTTTGATGGAACATTCTAGAATATTCGCGAATTTAGAACTATCCAGAACATCCCATAATGATTCAAAACATTTTCTAACTCTGGAACATTCTTGAATGATCATCAAGATTTTGGAACATTCTTGAACATTGCTAAATCATTCTGAAATGTTATAATAAAACATTATTTTACTTCAAATTTGAACTGCCTGTAACATTCTAAAAAAATCTGCTTCATTTTCATCCCCACTCCGTGCTGTTTGCTGGGTGAGTAGTGACATCAGTAGACGCCTGGCGGGGATGACTAATCGATTGATAATTAATAATTGATCAGTTATCGACCACTGAGAGTTGAAGATTATTACAGTAGTACGTAATATCGCTATTAAAAAATGGGGGTTGGTGGTAAAAAGATGAAAATTAAGGGCTATATGTATTTTTTAATGCCAAATCATAAAAAGTAAAAAATAAAAAAATATGTCGAAAAAACAAAAAAGTTAATTATCACTTTGGGGTATGAAAAATAGATAGTAGCCGATACTCAGACCTACTGAATATGCATATAAAATTTCATAAAAATCGGTCAAGCCGTTTCGGAGGAGTATGGTAACTATTGTGACACGAGAATTTTATATATTAAATTTAGCTAAACTATTCCTTACAAAATTATAGACCTCTCCTAAATATATTTTTCTGAAAATTTGGAATGAGTGGTTTTTTGTAACGTTCTGTTCAACAAAAGTATTTTCGTTTTTCTGGAATTTCCGGATATACTGAAAGTAGATATGAAGTAAACTTCTTATTTTATATTATGAAGTATCCTAAATTTCTTTTACATTTTTAAAATCTGTAAAAATGGATCTTATTCAGATTTTACTACTTTAAACAAACAATAAGTATGATAAAACTGAAATTGACTACCTATATTGAATGTAAACATTTAGATAACAAATAAATGCTAATAGACTTCTATAAGATACTCTTATAGGGATGGAAAAATTACTTGATTCTTCTTCGGAATTCAAAAAAAAAAAAAAAACAACGGAAAGAATGAAGGATTCGTTTTGGACACTATAAAAATAAAATGTTGAGCTACACATCCATCGATAGCTTAATAGCATCCATAACTAAAATTTAGTATAGATTTTAAGGACATTTCACTTAAAATAAGAATGTTGATAGCTTTTTTCATTATAACCGGACGTTCCAGAAAATCGAAAATATTTTGGCTGAATTTTCAAATAAAATGTGTTAAGAGAAAGTTCATAAACTTGTATATTTAGGCCTTTTGAATACATAGAATGAACATATTTTGTTTGAATGATGTATTAAAGAATGGTTTACAGATTTGTTCTTCAAAAATATTGATACATGGTGTTTTACCAAAATGATTCCATTTCAGAAGCAAAAAATACAAAATATGCAGAATATCTTTCTCTATATCGCATTATAATTTTATATTTTAAAATAAGATAATTATTAACTTACTACAATAGCTCATTTCTATATCTTAATCGAAAATACAATTGACTGGTTTTTGGCTTGAGGCCAAAATATGATGGAGGTGCTGGGAAGATAGTATATACCGTGATAAGCTCTAAAGTCTTATCTGAAGTGGTGATAATCTAATAATCATCTTGACGATTAAAATGAACACAGAGGGGTGCTTGTATACATAAATCGTAATTCTTCCCCTTACGAAAATCAAGAGCTAAAGAAGTGAAAACTCTTTTATCGCTTCATATAATCAAGCCAACGTATTAAAACTTCATTCAGGATAGGAGAGATTATTAAAGCAAAATATTGGCTTGATTATGTGAAGCTTAAAAAAATTAATCATGTGCAACTCAGTACGAGAGTACGAGAATTTTCAGAATTCATGTTTTAAAAATGAAAACATAGGTACATACATCAAATTTTTTTCGCCTCCGTTTATTTTTCCAATTGCTTAAGAAACCGTAAACTATCAATAACTACAAGGAATTAAAATTAATACATAATAATACTCACTCTTAAATAAATATTAATTGTTGTTAAATAAGCATTTACTGTAATATAACTGCTATGAGATGCCGGCCACTAACAGCTGACTGTAATACCGATATGCGCTTGCGCGCCTTTCTATTGTCATAGCTTCGCGAGACAAATCGTTACGAAATGTGTCGTTTCATGACCTTGAGATTTTACTCTCATCGCGCCCAAACAAGTTTCACTTCAAAAATGTGAAATTCTCCTCTACAATTGTTGCGGCTTCTTTTTCATTTTCAGGAGTAGATACTACGTTCCTACTAGTAATTTTTACATTATATAGTGATCATTTAAAAGCTAAGCAGTTGTCTAATTTATTTATTTTAGTAACGTTTTACAAATAACCAACCTTAGGATCACTAAATATTATCTACTTTATATTTAAATAAATCAAACTCAGAGTGTACAAATTTAGTAAAAATAATGAGCGAACAAAAGGCTTTGCTCTGTTAAACTAATATTATAGGAGACACCTAAAAAGTTTTGTAGTATTAGCGAAGTGAAACTCAGGTATTCATCTTTGTTTGTTTATGCAAACAGGAGGAAACTGTTTTGAAGGCAATCGAACTTGCTTCCAGCCATTCAAAGCTTCCTTAATGTATTTTGTGTAGTAGTGCGTGGGCTTGAAGAGGCGTTTTTGAAATTTACCCATATTTATTTAATGTTATTTCCGGACTAACGTTGCTCATTATCATATTCTAAAGGGGATGAAGAAAACGTTCCATCAATTAGCTGGTCTTTTAGAAAATAACTGTAGGTGATTTAAATCTAATTTTTTTTACTCTATTTAAAACTTCGTTGTTGTAACAGTAATTGATTCTAACAATGAATCAATTACTTTCGTTCATCATTAAACCAAGAAAGACTAATGTTGCTTATTATCAGTTTAAAAAAGGGGGTAGGGAATACTACAAATTCATATACTTTTTAATTATAATTAACCGATCAGTTTAGGTATGGTCTTCATAAAAATTGGAATAATCACTCAACTCAGTATGTAAATGTTCTTTTCCGCCATAAATTCTGAGAAATTACAAATATAAATGACAATACTTACAAAAGCATTTTCTTTAATAGTTGAGCCTGGCAAAAGGAAATATTTTATTTCGATCGTGTAAAAGAAGCGAGCTCAAAGGCAAAATAGCATTCTTGTGTAATGTTACAGTTAAGAATGAAATAAATGCCTCAAGCGTTTATTAGCTTTTCGTCCTTTGAACTTCCCTTACATGACGGAGTGCGGAATTTGAGATAAGGTTATTTTATACTTTTTAGGAGGTAAAATAAATACCTACCTTTCATTTTTATTCGTTTTTGGAGTTTCGTATCACTAAATTAAAATACGGGACCCTTATATAGGTTTACATTATTGTTATCCGTTTGTCGATTAGTGGTACACGGAGAAAACAATCATGAAAAAATTGCTAGAATTATAGCAAACATGACTAAAAAATCTGTCAATTATATGGACGACCAGACGCTCAAGGAGATTTTACTAGAAATGTCTAGTCAATCTACGTTCGGTGTTGAGACTGAATTCTAGTAAAATTGACTTGATTAGAAAACATTTTTTACACTTCTTATCACTAATTTTACTAAACTATTCTCATTCTAGTATTTTTTTCTTACGACACTATAAAATAATCGAGAGGTAGAGAAAAAAAGTCTAGACTTATTTAGCTTGATTATTCTAATATTAATTATTGGAAAGAATGAAAAATTGTTTTATACCACCAAGTAAATTTTATGAGAATTCTAGTATTATTTACCAGAAAAATTTTGCTTGACTCATCAAGTAACAAAATCATAATTATTTTTCTCCGTGTAGAATTTTGAGAGTAGCGACTATCTAATGAGAAAAATTGAGGAATTACAGCCCTTCAATTTTTAAATAAAGCAAAAAAAAAGATCTTTACGAGTGATTCATGCTATGCGAGCCGTTCGGTCAGTCAGTTACACATAACATAATTACATAAAAGTACGGGCGTTTTATATCGTCTGGACTCCTCTTTGACTATTGTTTTATAATAATTATTATAAACTGAGTAAGCAATTAAATTCTTACCTCACTGGATTTTCAGTGAAAGTTTTAAGATGCCATTTCTTAGTCTAGAACAATTTTTCTTTCCTTTTTTTGCTAAGTTTGTAAGCGAGCGAAAGGACAACATTTGCATGTTACTTTCGCTTTATTTTCGAGGTTGACTTGGTTAGGTAAATAAATGAACAGCCTTTACACGCTTCTTTTTCCACACTTTGATTTAATTAAGATGTTATCGTGGGATTATAAATGCTGCGCGTCGTGAGAAAAATGAGTCGCCGACCGACCACGCGTCAACTCGCTGATAATTCACCAAAGTTCATAAACATAAAAGGACGTAAACGGCACCTTTCTTTCACATTTCCCGTCAACCCTGCCTCTGCCTAATTCGCCCCGTGAAGGTGAATGGTAATGAGCGGGAAATCACGGATAGCACTAATTAATGTTCTCGTGCTACATTAAAGAAAAGATCTACCTATATTAATACATTTTTTTTATCCACAGAATTTTCTCGGGTAGGTACATTTACGACACAACAGGAGACGTTATCGGGGTCTGACAAAATGGCAACATTTATAAAGAAGGTAGATTCTGTTCAAACTTTATTGATGTAAACGAGGCAGGTCAATTCCCGGAACCTTAGGGGTTTTCCAGACATTCGCTAGTAGTTGAAAGTTCGTTGGGTACTTAATAAAACATAAGTTTTAAAATATTTAAATGGGTGATTAATTACAACCCACACGTATATTAGAACTCATTTTTCATTTTTCTTGTATCTTGTATCGAGACCCTATCGTGCTTTCGAATATTTGTTAAGAATAACACTCAGTGGCGTAACTACCATAGGGCTAGACGGGGCAGTGCCCCGGGGCCCCCAAGCTCAGGGGGCCCCTCGGACTCTGACTTACAAACTATAAATTGTGTTAGAAATATCCACTAACTTTTAATAAATAAAAAACCTATATTACTTAATTAATTTATCCAGTTATTCATTCATACACTCTGCGTGTAAAACCAGGACGTGCCCTGCTATGCACAATAAAGAACTAATGATAAAGTAGCTTTGCAACTTTAAAGTATTTAAATGTAACTAAATATTTATATTTAGAGTTGTATTGATAAAATTTTGATTTGTCGTAACCCAGATTCGTCGTAAAACGTACCTAAAGTCGGTCAAGAAATTGGTGTTATTTGATTAAAAATCTCTACTTAATTAGGATTCCGTACCCAAAGGGTGCTCAACGGGACCCTATTAACGTGCCTCTGCTGTCTGGTTGTCTGTCACAGGACATTTTTAAACGGTAACAGGTAGATATTTTCTTTTATTTTCATAAAATACTTTTAATTTGTTCATTAAAATAAGTTACAATTTGTATTTGTTTTTTTATTTTATTATGGAGTCTACAAACGTATTACGACGAATCTGAATTATGAAAAATCTGAAGTACGTCGAATACGGAACAAACGATTTTAAATAGTTTAGTTGGGGCCATATTTTATTTTTCGCCGCAGGGCCTTTGGTTACCTAGCTACGCCACTATTAACACTGTTCTTATTTTTGTTATTTATTGTTGGTCTATAACACACCATTGACAATAATTAATTTCGGTTTGTATTAATTAAGGAGTGTCATAAACTCAATAAGTTCTTGTTAGATAATAACAGTAATAGCAGCCACAACACGCCTTTTTATATCAGTTCTATTTTCACTTGGAAAAATTTGCAAATATTAAAACAATACCCTTTCATTGGGCATTAGGTTCATCATATCATTTCTATTTCAACTCCATTGATTTTTTAACAGGAAATTAGTAAAATAACAATTTAACAGTAACAATTAACGATGAACAGCACATTAAAAATCGTCTGGAAAACATGGTAAACAAATACTAACTGCAGATTCTTAATTTTTGTCTTGTATAGTTAATTAGAAATTTAATTGTAAATAGTTTAATAGCTTTTGTGCATCTAAGGGTAATTTTATGACATCCTTTAATGCAAAACTAAATGTAAACATAACAAATTGCATTTAATAGATCAGTAATAAAGTTCTTAAGAAATATCCGAAAGCATGACAGATAAGAAACTCTAATCAAGTATCCAGAGAACTTTCAATTAGTATGAAGATTTAAATGTACGCCACTGTATGTATGCGAAAGCCTTGATAGACCTTTGCGTTCCGAGAAGTAACCTGCTTCGTTTTCAACAATTCTACATCAACAAAGTTTGAACATGGTCTAGTTGTATGTTAAATATAAATCGTATTTAATAGTTTAGAATACTTTATTAATTAAATCCAATCTATGTTTAGGCCTTTATTAAAAGTAATAAATGCTAGAAGAAATTATGATATCCGGGCTTGTTTTCCGTGGTCTAGGTTTGTTTCTCCTTCGGTGAAAACACCGATAAAGTTGTTTATTCAACGTTTCGCCAACAACTTTGGTTGACATCCTTAGGGAACGTAGCGTGGGCGTAATGTAGGAGAAACAAGCCTGGATATCTTAATTTCTTCTGATAACGCCGGCCGTGAAAGTCAATTTTTTTTCATAATAGATGGAAAACTCCCTTTTTCAGTTTCCTTTGTAGGTAATAAATACGAAGTGGCGATTCGTTAGAATTCGATTTTTATAGAAAATTCATTAAGAATCCCATAAGGAATTTACTTAGTACCTACAATTAAAAATGTTGCTAAAGACAATGGATATTATTCTAACATCATTGGTAAAAATAGTCGATAAATTTAAATTTAAGAATCTTGTATCCAAATCCTCCAAAGCCCTTTGAACTAAGATTCACGCGAGATCTTGAGGGTACTTTTCGTAAACTGGATCTTCAAATTGCTTATGGTTCAAATTTTAACTCCCTTCAAACGCTTCTTGGTAACCCTGAGGATATAATTCCTTCTCTAAAAAGGTCGAGGATTTACGAAATTAATTGTAAACACTGTAATCAGAAATACGTCAGTCAACCTAGGCGCTCTATTCACAACGAGTTCAAAGAGCACTTAGCCTATGTTAACTATAGTAAAGCAGAAAACCATAGAACTTATATTGACAATCTTAAATTACTTAAGGAAATTGGAAATTATCTCCATCCGGGCAGTAGTGAAAGCATTTATATTTAACAATGACAGAGGTACTACATTCTCTATGTGTTCACTATTTAGTTTAGTTTAATTTGTAAAATTCATTGAACATTGCTGATTAGATCGGTCCCTGAAGAAGGTAACTTTGTTACCGAAAATCGCTTCGGGCGTTTAGTATCTTGTTTTGGTGCTCTAGGGACTACTGTAATTGAAAAAGATTTGTATATAAAAAGACTCTAATTACGTTGGTCGAATCGTCGCATTGTTTGAATAAAACAACTCTTTAACAGAACATTCGTTGGGTTTTTGGCGAGATTAAATTCAGTTTTGTAATTAAAAAGATTTGTTTTAAACTCATTATAAAATGTTTCATAATTCTATCACCGAGAATTCTATTTCGATTATGAATGATGAATAGATTTGGCGTATCAGTAAACCTACACTAACGGAAGTTGTTTGAATGAAGGGAGAGTTTGAAGTGTTAGTCACATTTTCAAATGCGGCAATGAAAAAAGTAATGTTGATGGGGCGATAAGATTCTCCTCTAAATATCAAACATGTAATGAACCGTTCCGTTTTTGCCCGTCTCCCTGTGTAAGAGATTGTAAAATATTTCTTAAAAATTACGAAAGGAGACTTTGTTTCAAATTTTTGACCTCCTTCCTTTGTAATGAATTGTATGATTTCAAAGTAAGTCGATCTTGAAGTGTGGGAGTGTTATTTGCATTATCTCTCTGATATTATTGTCATTAGTTACTTTTTGTCTTAAATTTTTTTTCGTAAGTAACAAAATACATAAGTACATAAAGAAATTAATTCCAGGCTCTT
Organism: Agrilus mali; assembly: GCA_029378335.1. Lineage (NCBI taxonomy): Eukaryota > Metazoa > Arthropoda > Insecta > Coleoptera > Buprestidae > Agrilus > Agrilus mali. The sequence goes on along the minus strand of CM055661.1, from coordinate 13,783,176 downwards.
TAACTAATTAGATGTATTAACGTCGGAGAACGAAAGCATTAATTGTTTCTCGATATTTGTTGGTATTTATTGTTTAGTACAGTTTTTATCATGAGATACCAATTTCTAGACATTTCTGGTGTTTTTTCTTCATTGTTTATTTACCGCCTTTGACCGTCAAAATTCCCATTCGTCACACAAAAGTTTGTACAATTTCATAACCGCCAATTTATTTTATAATCAATAATAATTAATTTATAAACGCTAAAAAGAAAAAGCAAACAAGATGAAACTTTGTAGATTTATGTCAGTATAAGTAGACATGTATGCAAGTAAAAGTTAATTAAATGGTATTGCATCAAATGATAAGTGAACTCATCGATTTTAAAAGAAAAAATTATCATTTATGTTGAACTTTATACATTTTGTCATACTTAAAATATTTATTTATTTGTAGTTATTTACCAAAATTTCAAATTTGCTGAAATTAAAGAACACAGCTACCCTTTAGGTAGAAAGGCGAGCAGGGCTTTTTTCTGAAAGGTTAATTTTCGGGATTCTTTTTCTGAGGAGCTTTCTCATAACATATATAATTAAAAAAAAATTGAACATAAAAAATTAAGGTTTATATTGTTAAATAAACCTTTTCTTGATTTTACTTTTTCTTACACTTCAAAAAATTGCATTTCAGAATTTCAGAGAAAATATAACGTATCTACCTATTTAATACGTAGCATTTAATTGTTTGTGTTTACATGGACGATTTGACGATTTTTCTTGCTAAAGATTTCACTTTGCTTTACTCTTAAATGCAATAATTACTACTTGGAATTTATTATTTTTTTAACTTTTTTTTTTTTCGAAATAATAAAGTGCGGATGTTGCAAAGTCACTATTTATAAACAACCAACTTTCAGAATTGAGCTTTCTTTAAAACAGGAATTGCATCACCTGCCACGTTCCCATGTTAATCTCATTTATGGTTTATGTGGATTATAATTCAAATTAACTAGAACAATGCACCAACTGCATTTTTATATTACAAACACATACAACATTACGATAAATCAACAGAAAATATAAATAATATACTAGCAGCAATACCCGGCGTTGCCCAAGTAAGAATATATTACACGTTTGATGGAACATTCTAGAATATGCGCGAATTTAGAACTATCCAGAACATTCCATAATGATTCAAAACATTTTCTAACTTTTTTTAACATTCTGAAATATTCTTGAATGATCTTCAAGATTCTGAAACATTCTTGAACATTGCCAAATCATTAAATTAATCTCTTGATTGTTACGACGATAACTCTGAATTTCGGTTTATATACCATCACACATCGAAATTTCTAGTATTAGAACACTCTAGAACATTCAAATAGTCTGTTCTTTTTCATTTGTCGAAATCACTTCAATTTTTTTGGTCACTGTTCGCTCTTGTTCCCAATTGATATTCACTCGACTGGAAACACAAATAAACTGATAAAAAGTCACTGAATATTGATTTATTTATCATCGAACATCGAAATTCCTAGTACCAGAACACTCTAGAATATTTAGATGTACATCACTTTGAAACGTAGATGTACACTTTTTGAAACTTTCTAGATCATTCAAGAAACTGTTAGAACTTTCTCGAACATTCTAAGTCGATAATAACAGTTTGCGCTCATTTAAGAATTTTTTAGATCATTTCAGAAATTTTGAGATCTTTCCGTAAGTCCTAATGACTTAAAAAAGGACAGAAATATTTCTTTTCACCTTTCTGCCACCTACAACCACCCACCGCGACCAAACTCTCTTTCTCCCACCTGGAGACTAAGAGGTATTTACCACCCCAACAGGAAGTTGATTGGAGTAGGCAGAGATAGAGAAAACCCTGTCTTTAGGTACGAACATAAGCATTTATATATGTATTTAGATTTAGATTTAGATTATGTCACCATTGAAATTGATCAATAAGTAAAATAAATTGGGGGATATCAATACAATTGGCAAAAATTTATACCCAATAGTATTGTTGTTGTATATCAAAATTGACTAATAAAATATCCTTCAAGTGTTTGGCCTTTGAACCTTTTGCAGAATTTAAGAATTTAAACTGTGTTCATGAAAAATACTTATTACCTACTTTAAAAAATCTATTATCAAGGTTTTCAAACCAATTTGACTATTATAAATTTGATCTTGTGCTGGAACTTTAGTCACGTGCTTGCTAACTACTAATTTCATATCTACTATTACATTTCGTTAAAATAAACCTTGAAATAATTCTTGATATATTAACATTATCAATGAACTGTGCCACAGTTTTTTCTTTGAACTGTAATTTTTAGGAAACATAAATATCAAATGTTACTGTTATTTTACTTGCAACAATTAAATGTCAAATAATGCAATTGTTTCAAAACAAGTCCTTTATTGAATTTACGAAACATTTGTGGTAGAATTGTTTGGAAATTCGTTGATTGCTGCCAACATCCTACTATAACTACCTATCTATCTTCTGTTGATCTGTGGGGTTACCCTGTTTGTGAAACAAAAACCACCACAGAGTGTGGTTAAATGACTACGCAAACTTCTGCTGTAACTAACAAGATTACCGGAGTAATGTTTCTTATTCGACAACGGTAAAATATAATACGCTAGTTTTTCACGGATTTTAAAGAGTGTAATGCAAACGGATAGTATTTCCGTCGGTAAGGTCTTTTCCTGATTCAAGTACCGACATTACACACACACTAGATAATAGTTGCTTACTCATTAAAAAGCCTTTTTATCGTTTAGTGTCATAATGTTGTCTAACGACTTTATTATCTGACCGCTGTTTTATGTGCCGACATAAAGATGCGAAAAAGGGCCCCATAATGGAAAAATAAACTGGTCAAGTGCGAGTCTGAATGAGACAGCTAGTAAGCATCATATTATATGTTCTGTTGTCGGATTTTAGCCACGCATGTTTCTGTTATCTAAGCAACGAAAATAATTAGTCGTCACAACTGTTGCTTAGGGGCTGTTCATAAAATACGTCACACTAAAATTAGCTTTTTTTAACCCCTCCCCTCCGGTTGTCACACTGTCACACTTTCTATGACCCCCCTGTAAATATTACGTCACAAAAATTAAACCCCCCCCCTGAACATGATAAATTTTGATCGATAATACACAAATTTTGATAATCAAAAATATTTATTTTATTTTCATAATAAAATTTAAATAAATTAACGAACGAATAAACGAAATAAACGAACAAATAAATAATATTTCTATTTATCAGAAGTCCAAGGATTCTGCAAAAATTTAGTAAAATTTTTTGATGAACGGCGAACGTTACGTTACCGTAGACCCCCTGTCCCCCCTTGTCACATCTTGTCACACTCAGCAAGACCCCCCCCCCTTGTATGCGAACGTATTTTATGAACGGCCCCTTACTAAACGTAAAAGTTTCCATTTCCTAAATGAAATGCACGATTGTAATCAAAGTTAGCAAAATGAAGTAGAGAATAGCTTGGATTAGTAACATAAACCATGAAATAAAGCAAAAATATTTATTATATATTATAATAAAAAATGAACTGAAATCTAATAAAAATAAAAAGGTACAATTTAAATATTAAACCTAATTTACGAAATTAACGATGACATTAATAAAAGTTATTTTCTTCTAACATTGGACTAATAACATTTTTTTTTTCATAATAGATAATATTAATAAACAATTCTACTGCTGGTTTCATCGTTTTCGTCGGATAGGGAACGGAAACGTTTTAGTGTCAACCAACATTATTCTAAGACGGAATATTATTAAAGCTCAATCTTGTTCAGCCCTTTATAAAAAAAAACAAAAACGAGTAAACGATTACATTTTGAGTATCTTAAGGCATAATCCCATCGTTTAATTATACCTTCTGGAAAGTTGTATTATCGGAAGAAACTGTTGCACCCATTTTTATTACAAACCTATACGCTGAGACGTTTAGATAATCTGAACGTTAGCAATTTTTATTATGAACAAAATTTATACAGTGGTAGTGATTGGTACTTAATTAATTTTAAAGAGAAGGTTTTAAATCTATTAAAATAACTTTATTGTTATTATATTTATACGTATTTGTTATACGACGAAGGAGAGCTCTATGCTTATATAATATACCTACTAGCAGCAATACCCGGCGTTGCCCGGGTAAGAATATATATCACACGTTTGATGGAACATTCTAGAATATTCGCGAATTTAAAACTATCCAGAACATCCCATAATGATTCAAAACATTTTCTAACTTTTTAACTTTTTCTTGAACATTGCCAAATCATTAATTAATCTCTTGATTGTTACGATGATAACACTGACGAAAAGTCACTGAATTTCGGTTTATATACCATCAGACATCGAAATTTCTAGTATTAGAACACTCTAGAACATTCAAATAGTCTGTTCTTTTTCATTTGTCGAAATCACTTCAATTTTTTTGGTCACTGTTCGCTCTTGTTCCCAATTGATATTCACTCGACTGGAAACACAATTAAACTGATAAAGTCACTGAATATTGATTTATTTATCATCGAACATCGAAATTCCTAGTACCAGAACACTCTAGAATATTTAGATGTACATCATTTTGAAAGAAACTGTTAGAAGTTTCTCGAACATTCTAAGCCGATAATAACAGTTTGCGCTCATTTTAGAATTTTTTAGATCATTTCAGAAATTTTGAGATCTTACCGGAAGTCCTTATAACTTAAAAAAGGACAGAAATATTTCTTTTCACCTTTCTGCCACCTTCAACCACCCACTTCCACCCACCGCGACCAAACTCCCTTACTCCCACCTGGAGACCAAGGGGTATTTACCACCCCAACAGGAAGTTGATTGGAGTAGGTAGAGATAGAGAAAGCCCTGTTTTAACGTACGAACATTAGCATTTTGTATAAGTATTTAGATTTAGATTACAGGATTCGTAAAATAAGAGAAAGAATATTTTCTTGGTAAAAGGACCACAATTGTATCAATATTGAATTCTTATGTTGGATGAGTACAAAACACGTTGGGTAAATTTCACAAAATTTTATTCAAGTAGGTATTCTTAACGAAATCGTTTCGGCTATGAGGTCATAATCATATGATACAGTAGTGTACTAATTTCTAACATTTTATCTAAAGCTATTTATACATATAAATTTGGAAAGTAAACTACGTATAAGTAGGGGGGAGTTGTGTATATTCATTTCTGTTTGATTGTTGAAAATATTGTTTTTCAATGTGTTTTTTAATTTCTAATGTTTCATATAAGTATAGCATTTTGGTTTTAGGAATCGCATGCATTTATTTAACAGAATCTTTTGTAATTTTATGTTTTTTAGTAGAACAATGTTCAGAAATGCCAATAGGTACTATCATTAGTTTTTTCTACTAGGTACATATAAATTTTCTTTCATTCTGCTTAGTATAGATCTGCCAGTCTTACCTATGTAGACTGCATCACAGTTATTACAATTGTTTTGGTAGACTCCACTTTTTTCTAATGGGTCAATTTTTGTTTTGTTGTTTACCAATAATTTATGTAGATTTAGAAATTAGTAGACAACTGTATCTTATGATTAACGCCTCATAGCCGAAATGATTTCGTTAAGATTCTATTTTTTTTTTGTCACAGTACATTTGCGTCTGTTAAGTTAAAGTTAAATTATCCCTTGTGAAAACTTTTTAGATAAAATGAGGGTTGCACAAATTTAACGTAAAATAACAATAAATAATCACACTAATACGACCGTTTTAGTTAAAGGAAAATCTATTCATATTCATATTTTTATTAATAAAAACTAAAAATAAACCAATTAGCGAACCTTCACCCTCTATTGTTAATTATTTGTTTCCGCCGCCCCATTAGACTAGTTTAAATTTAGATTCGCCATTCGATATGGCTGAACTCCAACGATACAAATTTACTCATTAGTGATATAATACGAATTTATGTTTGAACCAATAATTAATTGATAAAAGCGGGATGCTTGGAGTAGTGCACATAGAGATATAAAAACAGCGCAGCATTGTACTCTATTGTAATGCTAGAAGTGAGAAAGAGCACTACATCGAAGTCTAAAAGTTTTCTGTTTTCTATTTTCTTGTAATAAGACGAGCGTGAACAAACAAAACTTGAAGGGTGTGTAGTACGCATGTTCATTTAACTACAGAAGAAGAAGAACAAGTGGTATCTCAGCAGCGTTCTCTATCGCTCCTGGGAATGACATTAGTACAAATATTTCTGTGGTTGCAATAAAATTTGGAAGTTAAGTAATAATTAATCGAAGAAAGCGTATATCCAGGAGGAGCTCAGCACTCTACAGAGCATAAAGTACAGTAATGTACATAGAAATAGAAGAATGGAGGGTATCATTCCCATTAAACTCTATATTCTACTGTTATTCCGGGAGCTAAAGAGGGTGTTGCATAGAAGTCTTCTTTTTGATATCCTCGAGCACGAGTAAACATAACTTGAGACTGTGTAGTGCGCTTGCTCGTTTAACTACAGAAGAAGAATAACAAGTAGCATCTCAGCAGCGTTCTCTACCGCTCCTAGGAATCACATTAGTACCCCTCTCTTCTTACAGATATTTCTGTAGTAGCAATAACATTTACATGTTGAGTAATAATTAATCGAAGAAAGTGTATATTCAGGAGGAGCTCAGGACCCTACAGAGTATAAAGTACAGTAATGTACATAAAGATAGAAGAATGGAGCGTTATCATTCCCATTAAACTCTATATTCTACTGTAATTCCGAGAGTTAAAGAGGGTGCTGCATAAAAGTTTTCTTTTTGCTACCTTCAAGCACCAGTAAACATAACTTGAGCCTGTGTAGTGCGCATTCTCGTTTAATACCAAGAGCAACAACAGGAGGCATTTTAGCAGCGTTCTCTATCGCTCCTAGGAATCACATTAGTATCCGTATCTTCTTACAGATATATCTGTGGTAGCAATAAAATTTATAGGTTGAGTAATAATTAATCAAAGAAAGGTATGTTCAGGAGGAGCTCAGCACCCTACAGAAATAAAGTAAAGTATGTACATGAGATAAAAAATGGAGCGTATCATCCCATTAAACCTATATTTACTGTAATTCCGGGGGTTAAAGAGGGTGCTGCATAAAGTCTTCTTTTTGCTACCTGGAGCACAGTAAACATAACTTGAGCTGTGTAGTGCGCATGCTTTTTATCAAAGCAACAACAGGAGGCATTTTAGCGCGTTCCCTATCGCTCCTAGGAATCACATTAGTACCCCTATCTTCTTACAGATATATCTGTGGTAGCAATAAAATTTATAGGTTGAGTAATAATTAATCAAAGAAAGCGTATGTTCAGGAGGAGCTCAGCACCCTACAGAACATAAAGTAAAGTAATGTACATGGAGATATAAAAATGGAGCGTATCATACCCATTAAACCTTATATTGTACTGTAATTCCGGGGGTTAAAGAGGGTGCTGCATAGAAGTCTTCTTTTTGCTATCCTGGAGCACGAGTAAACATAACTTGAGACTGTGTAGTGCGCATGCTTATTTAATTTCAATAGCAACAACAGGAGGCATTTTAGCTGCGTTCCCTATCGCTCCTAGGAATCACATTAGTACCCCTATCTTCTTACAGATATATCTGTGGTAGCAATAAAATTTATAGGTTGAGTAATAATTAATCAAAGAAAGCGTATGTTCAGGAGGAGCTCAGCACCCTACAGAGTATAAAGTAAAGTAATGTACATAGAGATAGAAGCATGGAGCGTACAATTCCCATTAAAATTATTTTCTACTGTAATTCCGGGAGTTAAAGAGGGTGCTGCATAGAAGTCTTCTTTTTGCTATCCTCGAGCACGAGTAAAAATAACTTGAGCCTGTGTAGTGCGCACGCTCGTTTAACTATCTATCAAGAGCAATAACAGGAGGCATCTTAGCAGCGATCTCTATCACTCCTGAACTTTACATTGGTACCCATCTCTATTAATAGATATCTCTATGGTCGCGGTAAAATAGTTATTTGATAAAAATGAATGCTAATAAGACAGAACTTTGCGCTGTAGAGATGACCTAGAATTGTGGACAGAGTGATATAAGAACAAGGAGCACTACCCCCTTTAACCTTCTGCTTTACTGTAATGTTAGGAGTGAGAGATGGAGAATGCTGTTTAGAAGATTCTTGTTGCTGTTCTCTTTTAATAAAGCAAAGCGAACAAGAAGCATCCTTGTTCAAAACTGAAATATTTTATTTACTGTACTCTTTATTTTCTGTTGAGTACATTGAGCTTTAGTTTTCCAAAGAAAATTCATTTACCTACTACATAAATAGCAACTTACCATTACGCTTTTGCTGTGGGAATGGCGAAATCGTGTAAACAATGCGAGCAGAATTGCAATTTATTATTTAAAACAAATTTAAAAAAGAGCAATGCGGGTTTTTTGCTAAATTGCAATAAATATCTTCCAATTACTGTTAAGCAATGTCAGGTTACCCATTGTACCGGTTAACTTATTTATAAACAATGAATCGAGTTTCGATTTAACTAGGTGCATAAAAAGGTCTTTTTGTAATACAAAATTGCTTGGTAACACGTAATAGGTAAGCACTCTTGTTAGAACTTTATTATCACCATTTTGTGCTCGTTTTCACAACAACAACACGGAAATTGACATCTGCGTCGGTATCAAACGAGCTAAAATTTTCAAATTAACAACAAATAAAAAAAAGACCATAACAATGAAATAGTGTTTTCCTTCTAATTGTCATAATTGCCTGATAAACTAAGTTGAAATAGCGACAGGATACAAAACATATTTTTTCAGAATGAGAAACACCAATTGTAGGTAAGTATGGCACATAGTGCTGAAGCCGAATAAAATAATCACAACTTATCTCTATTTGTTGATCATCTTAGGTTGTGCAGTGACAAAAACTCCTCCAAAATCGATTTCTACTAGTCGAATCTAGTCCAATGTACCGGTTCAAAGGTTACTACTAGTTCTATGAAATAGAATTCTTTTCGAATTCTGTTCTAATTCTTTTTGAATTTTATTCGAATTGAAGAGTTTTTTTTTGATTAGGTGGTTTGATTAGCTGCAATGAGAAAAAAATGAAGTTGAATGTTTGTCGCTGATAATTCGTACGATCCACAAGTTAAGACCAGATCTGGGTAAATTTCTATTCTTTAAAAGTATTGACCGTCACTGTATACAATTTCTTTGGAACTGTCGTTACGAAGGGATTTTTGGAGGAAATTGGATTTTGTTTTCTTTGAGTTATTTATTTCAGTTTAGACGTTAAGGTAGTAGCAATGTCTGGCTGCCCTTCAGTATGTTACCCACCTCCAAGGGGGTCGTGTAGGGTAGGATGAGGGGAACAATTTTGTGGGGGTTAAATTTGCAGAAACCCAGAGGGTCAAAAGTTATGGGGGGGGGGGTTAAAGTGGTGCATAGCACTTCAAACATTTTAATCATAGCGACCACTTCATACCATAACCTAAGCAAAATCCTTTTGGTAAATCACGTAAGTTTTAATGTTGTTTTTTTGCAATTTTCATTAAATAATTAAAATATCGCTTTCGCCCCATTTTTTATTAATATTCAGACGAAAATGAAGCAATTTTTTGCAAACAAACAAATTCTAAGTTTATTTTTAGGAGCCGCGATTCTATAGTTTTACTACCTGGGAGTATATGGCAACCTTGGCTTCCTATAACTTTTGACTCCCTGGGTTTCTGCAACCCTAACCCCCACCAAAGTGTTCCTTTAACCCTACCCTTTCACGACCATTAGGACACGGCCCCTTAAGCGGCGGGTCACATACGGAAGTTCTGCCCAATGTCTTTTACATTGTTACTTGAAAAATCCATATTTTTTAACAGAACATTATTCGATTTCATTTTCCCTTTTTCCTAAATATTGCATTTATGAGCTGTAATTAATGGTGGGCATATTGTTAATGTAACCTCAAACATGGAAAATTCATATTAGGCATTTAAACAAAAAAAAACTAAGTGTCCAATTGGTTTGGCCATCCTCTAAAACACTTAATACCAAGTTTCAAAGTCATATTTTATTTAGAGTGTTTATAAATTAGGTGTGAAGTTCGAAAAAATACCAGTATTTGCGGGGACCCTGTATTTAAAGAATAAAATATTTTAGTTTTATTACGTTTGGATAGCCTAATTAATACAGGGTGATCATAAAAAGTCAAATTTAAGGAAATATCGATCTTTTCTGGTTTTTTTAAAATATGCAACTGAAGACAACAACGAACAATTAAGTAAATTAAATAATCAGATATCTCTAAAGTCTCATGTTCTCTATTATTCCTTCGACTTACATACGTTTTCTAATATTCTTTGGCAATGACTTTTTACCTTAGGGAATCTCCCACTCTTCGATTAATGTCTGCATAGTTTGTTCCACATTATTGCCATTATCATTGCCAAAGAATATTATAAAGACGTATTTAAGTCAGAAGAACAATAAAAAACACGAAAATTTAAAGAAACAATTTTTTTGCTGTTATTTTCAGTTTAATAATAAAGAAAGGAAAAAGAAATCTAATGTTCCGTTTAAAAATAGGAATTTTTGAAATAACAAAGTGAAACACACTGTATATAAGAGTGATGCATTTAAGAGATGCAGGGATACGTCATATAGTTTATAATGTTTATGAATTTAACAAATATTTTAGTTTAAACTAATATTTATTGTGTAAAAAAAGAATTGCTTAAGCATCTTAGTCCATCCATCCATCCCTTGTTAAACATACGGTGAAGGCAAAAAGTTCACCGACCATCGAAATTACACATTTCTTGGACGGTACTTCCCCATTTTTTGTTGTGAAAGCAAAAATTCAGAATTTGCTACACGTGTAGAGTGTATTAAAAAAAAAGGTTTTTCCTTTTCTGAAATCTATTCTAACCAACCAAGCTATCAAAATCTTTTAAATAAATCTCAAAAATTTAAAATTTTATTTGAGAAAATGGCTAAAGGTATTTGTACGAAATTTCCCATGCTGATGCTGTTAGGACATGGAATCAATGTTTCCTAAGAAATAATACATCTCGCACTTTTTGTGGATCATGAGATATTGAAATACCGGTAACTGTGGGCCCTTTTTTTAAACCATATGGAGCATTGGGCATGGTTTTTTAGGCCACCAAATGGATTTAAGAAGGTTTAATTTCCAAGGAAATGGGAAAACCGTTTTCATTTACCATTAGTTAGTTTTATTGGGGAAATAAAGGTTCATTATATTTTGATAAGTGTAAATACACTTTTTTGGGTTAATAATTTAGTTTAAATTGGTTTCATTTTTGGGAAAAGTTAATCATTGAACAGGTAATACTATCTACAACAATTGATACAAATTATATAACTCACTTCAAACCCTGTACCTATACCTTAGGGGCTGTTCATAAAATACATCACACTAAAATTAGCTTTTTTTGACCCCCTCCCACCCGGTTGTCACGCTGTGTCACACTTTTTGTGACCCCCTGTAAATATGACATCACAAAAACTAACCCTCCCCCTGAACATGATAAATTTTGATTGATAATATACAAATTTTGATAGTCAAAAATATTTATTTTATTTTCATAATTAAATTTAGATAAATTAATAAATATATTTTATAACGAACAAATAAATAATATTTCATTTTATCAGAAGTCCTAGGATTCTGTAAAAATTCAGTAAATTTTTTTAATGAACGGCGAAGGTCACGTTGCCGTAGATCTTTTGTCCCCCCTTGTCACATCTTGTCACATCTTGTCACACTCAGCAAGACCCCTCCCCCTCTTGTATGCGAACGTATTTTATGAGCGGCCCCTTAGTTAAGAATCTCGACCAACCAGATACATACTTTTTCTTTATGTAGCTGCTAAGAGTAGTTAAAATTTAAGTCAAATCGCTCTTATCAAACAATTTTTCCTTTCTCTAGGTTCGTTTTTTGCAATAAACCAGATTTCTGTAGTTCCTGTGTTTTTTTTATTCAATTCATAGAACTATTATTATAGTGATAGTCGCACTCTCAAGTTAAAACAGGATTTGATTTAAGTTTTTCGTACTTGGAAAACGAAAATTAAAAGAATTATCCAAATATGAACACATTTAAAAGGGTAAAGGGGACATCTTTTAATTATACGAACACAAACTCATCTCTCCTCAAACATTATTTAAAGAGTAAAGTATCTCAACTTAATTTAAATAATTGTTGTATATTCTCTTCTTCTATTAAGTAAAAAGCCATTAGAGGATAAATTTCACATCTTACTACCTACTAAAGGTAGTAAAGGGTATATCTCTTAACCTAAGCGATTGTCATTTTCAAAACGTTTTAAATAAATTATTAATAACATTACTATTTCTTCTTTTTAGGTTTCAATTTGAAAAATCAGAGCGATATGATTTCTTGATTGAATTCAGTAAACAAAACTTGTATATTATTACCCCTTTGAGCTTTGATTTCTCACATTTATAAATAGTTAATTTAAGCAGGTACCGATGCATAATTTTATATAAATATTTAAGTATGTTATTAATAGGTAGCACGTTTATTCAGTGGTTATGTCAAGGATGTATTACTGTTTATTGCTTTCGTTTTCCTACTTAATATATCAACCGTAATAATAATAATTGTATTGTTGATTTTACCCATGTTTAATATTTTTACCGTTAGTTATTAAAATTAAAAAGTTCAAATGGTGAGGAAATTATTAAGTCATAAAAAGAAACGTTGCAGATATTCTGAAAGAAATATTTTATGACCTTCTGTCTAAAAGTAGGATTTTTCTAAAAAGTTTTGTACATACGAAATTTCCGTAATTTAAAAGGAAATGTACAAATCTTTATAATTACAAAATAAAAAAAATAAAAATATTAATTAGTCTTCTTTTTATACCCGATGTGGAACAATTTAATAAAGCCACTCATTAAAACTTACTTAAGTGCAGAAATACATTTATTTGCACTTAACTCCCAACGTTTCGCTGTTTGTATGGGGCTTTTCCTGGGGTAATTGTAAAATTAGTTAAAGAGGCACTTGTAATCAAACCTTTTAATCATGCTTTGATCCAATCGCAGCCACAATAGTATTCAATTTAAGACTTTTGTAAATATTGGCTTCAAGAAACTATCTATTAATTAGCCTCAAGGTCAATACTTGAAAGTCATTCATAAAAACTTATTCAAGTTCAGAAATACCTTTACTTACCTACAACTAACTGTAATCTATCCGCCTTGTTGTATGTAACGGTCCACCACCACCCCCTGCCCTCGAATAGAAAAAATGTTCTGCAAGTTATCCCCATAAACGATATTAAAAAATTTATAAAAATATTTCAAGTGGAAAAAGTGTTTCACTTTAGCTACAAAGAGCAGTTTCAGTCTCTCTTGAATTTCTAATTTTATAGGGCAACTTTTCAAATTTCATTTTCTATAAAAGAACGACTAAGACAATAAACATTTCAAAAAATAATAGCAAATCGAGCTAATAGTTATCAAATTATGTGACCAGACAATTTTTGAACGCATATCTGAGATCCTCTTAGGGGTTGAAATTTGCAAATACAGATATTTTACAGTGTACAGTATAATCAAGCGATATGTAAGTAACTTTGTTACAAAATTACAAATGTCGAAATATGGAAATCATGTTTCGCCCTCTTAAAGGTTGAATTTTCAAAAACGCTTCCTGTGTCAATTTTGTTACCGTAAAGGGAACTTGTGAGAAAATTATTAAGGCTCTAGTCTCAGTTGCTTATACATATTATGCGTTAATATTAGACTTTTAACCAATGGGTTGCAACTGTTGTAAAGGAAATCTTTGTGCAAAATTTAAAGCTTTTTCGCTTAGGAGTTTGAAACGTGCCATCAAATTTTGAATCTCTACCTATAAATGTAGGGGTTGAATTTTAAATAAATATTTCAAACTATTCGTCTACATTGTACCTATAGGAAACCTTTGGAAAAAATTTCTAATCTTACACGGAAAAAACAATCATGAAAATATTGCTAGAATTCTAGTAAATGACTAAAAAATTGTCAATTATATGGACGACCAGGCGCTCAAGAAGATTTTACTATAAATGTCTAGTTCGGTGTGAAGACTGAATTCTAGTAATATTGACTTGATTAGAAAACATTTTTTACAGTTCTTATCTCTAATTTTACTAAACTATTCTCATTCTAGTATTTTTTTCTTTATGACACGATAAAATAATCGAGAGGCAGAGAAAAAAAGTCTAGACTTATTTAGCTTGATTATTCTAATACTAATTATTAGAAAGAATAAAAAATTGTTTTATACCACCAAGTACATTTTATGAGAATTCTAGTATTATTTACTAGAAAAATTTTACTTCACTCATCAAGTAATAAAATCATGATTATTTTTCTCCGTGTATTAGACTTAGGGGTTTAGGCTATGCATTGATATATTAATCAGTCTGTTTTTTTTTATTTATATATAAAAATATTTCCGAGTGTTTCAGCCCTAGTTGGGGCTTCTTTAAGGGTAATGGTAAAGTGAGGCACTTGCATTTGACTCAATCAAAGTCACGTTATATTTTGGATCTGAATAATAAATAAACTACATTGCTACAAAGATTGTGAACCAATAAATAAATCTGTACTGTTTAGATGAATAGTAAAAATTATTTTTCGAAATTCTTAGACCAATAATGAATTTGGTGAGGTACGGAATCTTCGGCGCGTAATAAATTCAAAATCCGCTCTTACTATCATCAATGTACCTACGTCGACAGTGAAATGAAATAAAATTGTCTTTAATGCTACAGTAGGGAAATTTTACATCTTCTCTCGTTTCCTATTCTTCCCTGGTTATTAAGAGTCATAGTAGCGTAAACTAGCGACAATATTGAGTTAAATCGAGCGAAAAATTGTAATTTCTGAGCTATGATGCAACCTATATAAAGCGAACAGTTGCTTATTCAATCTCAGTTTGGCTCTAGGCCTGTAATTGATTAAACATTAGTACCTAAGTAGTACCTACGTATCGGACCGGACACAACAATGGTATGCTTATTAAGTGTTTCAAAATTCTATCTGAAATCGCGTCGCGCTGTTATTGTTGGTCTTCTTCAGTGATTGTTATGGTGTAGTGTTGTATTACTGTGACTGAACATCGCATCGTTTATTTGTTTGTTTGTTTGTGACTGTTGAGAATGTTTTTATGCTGTACAATTCCTTGTTATTATACTACACTATCACTGCTATTAGAATGAGAGTACTTCTGTTTGTTACCGCTTTCATTCTAATAACTTTTTTCACTCCTGCAAGAAGTCGTCCTGGTATTGCACTCAGACTGTAAGTTTTAATTAGTTTAAAAAAATTATTATTCAGTTCAATAAGATAATTAATTACTTTAATAAATTTAATTAAATTCTAAAATTAGCAAACTTTGTGACCATTGTAATTAATAATAAATAAACAAATGTTTCAATGGAATACTGACAATATTATTAAAAGCATTGCTGTAAGGAATTATTGGTTTTAAAAAATTTTTTGATAAAATTTTTATGTGGTCATCATAAATAAGCGATAAAACCGTGGAGGGTTATTAAAGTAGGGGTAAAAAAATACTCCTTTATTTTATAAATCTAACAATTCAAAAGCGGAGTTGAAAAACAGAAATAGTCAATCAGAGCCTTTTTTTAGAAATCAAATTTTCCATCGAAATGGCTTTTTTTTTTCAATATTTATTTATTAAAGACTTTTAAAAAAACAAATAAAAATTCTGTTTCTATTTTATGGGTAGAGATAGTAAAACAAAGTTTTGCTTTGTACAAGAAAAAGTATATTTAATTGGTTTTAAAATTGTTTTGAATAAAAAGTGACTAAGGTACAGCCTTTCAAAGTCTTTTATTATTCGTACTATGTTTACATTGATTTTCTTAAGTTCAATATCAATTTTTTTAATAAAAGCCATTGAAACCAATAGTACCTACCTTTCTAAATAATACAATTAAAAGTCTCATGCTTTGTCATATAATTATAATTCACTTAAAGGAATTTACAGAAAAAAAAAATTAAAAATCCAAAATTCCACATAGTATGGAATTTTCGATTTTAGTGTTTTATTTATATACTTCAGTACCAGTGCATTATTTTTTTGATATGGTCACAGAAACGATATGATGAAAATTCATTGATACTTCAAATAAAAACCTGAGGTACAATTTTCTAGTCAGTAAATAACACAATCTACAATTAATATGACGTTATACCTGGTTACTGTATCTACCCCCAAATTAAAATAAAATTCGAAAAGTCTAGCCAATAAAAAGTGTAACACTTTTATGTTCCAACGTTTTTCGTATTTACATACGAGTTCTCCTCACAATAAATTAACCAAGTTAATTGAATCAATAAAAATTACACTTTTCAGTAGATTATTTTTTTTTCATTATGGATTATAAGTTTTTCTTATTTATAGTCTATATTGAAATATTAAAAAAAAAGTACGTTTAAAACAATTTTAACCAATTTGAATTTGAACTGTTTAATAACCCCCCCCAAACTCTTTTCCGTTAAAAAAATATATTTCTGCATTAGTATATTCGTGGGTTACAAGAAGCCATTGACAAAATATGATTAACAAAGGTAAAAATTTTTATTCAGAATTTTATGGCTTTTATTTATCGTTTTCTTTGAATATTGGGAGGAAAAAGCACCAATTAAAATTGAAATTTAAATTCTAATTGATACTGAATTTTTAATATTGATGTATTTATTATGAACTTCAATTCCACAAAACTCAATGAATTTTTTCTATTTATTTTTATTTATTGATATACATGAACCTCCATTCCCTCACTAGTCTTCTAATAACACAATCAACAGTTATAATGACGTTGTAGGTGACATATATGGTATTAACCCCAAATTAAATTAAAATAAAAAAATATTTATTTGTTATAAAAACCACACCATTTAATAATAATTCTTGCATTTTTTTAATTCCATTACAGCACTTATTTTTCTTTTGTGATCTAAATTTAAATATTTTACGAAATTTTAATCAATTTGATTGGGAATGTTTAGTAACCCCAGACTCTCTTCAGTTAAAAATTTAACTTTCTGCATTATTACAAGAAGCTTTTGGCAAGAAGTTATTAACAAAAGTAAAAAATGGTTCCTCCAAAAGCTTTCTTTCAGAATTTTATGGTTTTTATTTATAAGCTTTTTTGAATATGAGAGGAGTACCAGCTCAGGTATACGAAAATGTTGGTTAACAAAACAAGAATGAATGTGCTTACTTATAATAAGTTTGGACATATACTGTTAAGTTTTCGTATGCCGTTTAAATACTATTAAGTCACGCTCCGCAGTTTTTTGACAATCGCTGTTTTTGCTTTTTATAATTAAAGGTTTTGACCGTGAACTTTTATTCTGCGCCGTTTCGGATATTTGGAGTTTCGAGAAAAAGTATAAGAATATCTCGAAAATATTATATGATTTTCACTTTTACATAACCGCCTTATGTTTGTTTAAATAATTTAATAAATTGATTAATTACTTTTCAGTGATTTTTTTTGATAAATTCTTTAATTTCAATCAAATTATATCTACATCAGTATTGTAATTGTCTACCTGAGGAGCAGTGAGAAGACAACTAAACTCAACCCATATTTAACATAGGTAATAAGTTTTTCACTTTGTTTGTGTTGTCTTACGATCTTAAAAGCAATCAATAAAAGCATGTTCAGTTACATTAGTCTAGGAATATTACAGTAAGAAACGACAACACGAACGAAGTTGGTCATTTAAACCTTCAAAAGAAAATATTTTTAAAATCGATTAATTTCTTTGGTTTATTATTATTATTATTTTTTTTTTAAATCAAAATATGCTCAATCTTTTTAAGATACGAATATATAAGGCCTAAATATTTTAATTATAAAATGAATGGGTTAATTTTTTAGTATGCCTACTTAAGATTCTGTTTTTCATGTTTATTAGTTCCTGATTAGTTATTAGAAAAGCTAATTTAATTTTTTGTGTTTTGTGGGTAACTGTTATCGCGTTTATAATTCAATACATGATAAGTACGCTGCGTAGAAAATAAATTAATCAATATACGTACAATTAAATAAAAACGTATTACCTTCCTCATTCTTGAACAGTCTATTAGGTTGGGTTAAGATGCAGTGGCGGATTTACCAGCAGGCTGAATAGGCTAGAGCCTAGGGCGGCACATTTTAGGGGGCGGCTCAAAATTTTTTTTGCCTTACAGAAATTAAAGAAACTTTTATCTTATGCACGGAAAAAAACGAGGCACAAAAAATCAACAAAAATTACAATATTTTAGTGCTTTATACAGTATACTGAATACACTAATGTCTGTAGTCTGTATATGAAAAATTACTAAACCCTTATTTATAAAATATACTATTGTGATTTTGAATTTTTAAAATATTCCAATAGAGTTTAAGTATAACATTTTAAATTTAGTATTTTTACCTATTTTTTAAATTAATTATTGCCATTATTTTTTCTTTAGGTCCACCCACACTATTCAATTAATGTGTAATATGTTTCACCACTTAATTATATCTATTCGAAAAGAAATGGGATCCGAAAAAGAATTGCTTAAAAATAACAATAACAAATATTGTATCTATATATTCTATGTGGAAAATTAATACTTTTCTATTGATATTTCTGATGATATTAACAACCTGTTTGAGTGTAGAATAAAAATTTAATAAAATTACACGTAAAAAATTGCATTTTGTTGCACAGAATTTCATAAATATTATACATTTCTTAGAATGATGATAATAATTTAAAAAAACAATAATGATAATATTGTAATGAATAAAGCTGTAAATATCCATTCAACAAAAGCTCTTCTTACATTCTTACATTTTTAATCCTAATGAATTCGTATCAATATTTGTTGATTAGTCTTATAAAAATATAATACAATCATAAAGTTGCAATTTCAATGAGAAAAAATTTATTGTGAATTAGGGTATAGAATTGCAAGTGTCAGTAGGGGCGGCAAATTTTGAATAGCCTACGGGCGGCAAATGTGTAAATCCGCCACTGTTAAGATGGACAAAGTTAGTAACAAAAATGCGAGGCTAAGGTCATCGAGATTAGCTTAGGTTATTGTGAGAATTAGTTTATGTGAAATACTGAGTATCGCCGACATAATGATTAGATAAAGGAAAAACACTAATATAGTTTAAGAAGCTAAAAACGGACAACAAATGCTGAAAATAGACGTACTGTTAATAGCTGATGCAAAGTTAGCGTTTTATACAAATTTTTCTGTTTCAACTGAAATGGATATAGTTGCAAGAATTATCTGAATTTTCAATTTAATTAAAATTAATTTGAATATTTATTAACTTGTGAAAATTGCGACTGCGTCATTTACTGAAATAAATGTTATAAATCGTAGCATTTTCAATAATGAATTTTATAATAATAGTAATTATTAACATAATAATTTAAAAATGACACGTTACTGACTTTGTTACTTCCTTTTCCCGCCGGTTCTCTTGTGCTTAAAACATTGGCATTCAATTTTTAAATCTAGCCCTCAGGATCACCAATAAAGAATGAGAAGTTTCAGTAAATAATTAAAATGTTTTAACGTTATGGCTATTTATTACTAGAGCAAAGAACAAAGAAATCGCCGTTTACAAAATTAAAGTAAACAAAAGAAACGAACTAGATGTTACTCGAAATTCAGCACAAGAAAACACGCCTTTTTATTATTGATAACTTTATAATTACGTTAAGAACGTCCTACATTTTCTGTGAAAAATTAAAGCCCGGAAACAAGCTACAGTGCGTCAATAATAATAATAATAATAATAATACGCATGTTGCAAAAGTATTTTTATTTGAACACAGATCTTTTCATCGTGTACAAATATTAGAAAAGTTTGAAACATTTTTCCAGGTCAATTGGCAAGCATGCCGTTACAAAAGTTAGAGGCTTTATTTGCTTTTTGTGCACAAAACTACCTTTTTGTAATAAGTTTTTTTGGAGTTACGAAGATGTATAAATTAGTGACAAAATCTTGATGTTTATAACATAATAATATATTAATATAAAACAGAAAAGTTTCAACGAAAGAATTTATTCACAACTCTACAATTGTTTTGTTATTTTTATTTTTTATTTATTATTATTATCGGTAATAATTTTTACGTACTCTTTGAAAATGGTCCGTCGGCTGAAACAATTGTAGAGTTGCAAATAAATTCTTTCGTTGAAACTTTTCTGTTTTATTTAAATATAATAACAATGTTTCATCAAAATTGCACCTTAGACAGTTTAAAAAATATAAACAATAGATACATACAGTTGCTCAGTTGTGTTATTTCTAAAGTTTGTTAGATCCTGAAATACATTTTTATTATTTCGTCAAATATCGGGGCTTTACATTATACCCAATCTCATGGTAAATGTTCTTCAAACAAGCAGTTTCAATCTTTCAATCAGTTCTAGTAAACTGTTTTTCTAAAGTTTCCTTTAGAAACACGCCGAGGTTTGTTGGTTACCTTTTAACAAAACTATTACTTGGGTTTGATATCATTAATAGTTTGTTATAAAAAATTTAATTATCATGAAATACTAAAACGAAAATGAGCTCGGGCGCCACTTTGTCAAACAAAGAAAAGAATGAATGCAACGAAAACTTTATTGAGCACCGGGTAGTGCATCGGTGGTTCCTGCAGAATCCTGAAACTCTAGAGCTCGAAGCTCTCTTAAAAAAAACACAAAAAAAAAACTTGAAGAGTTTATTAAAAAAAGATCACAAAATTTAGTAAAACACTTACAAAATGAACATAAGCCCACCCAAAACGGTTTCCTACGCTAGTGTTGGGACTGTTGCCGGGCTTCGGGTATAAAGGGGACTTTGTATCAATGAGAGGGGGCCGGACGCAAATAGTGATTTGGGGACCAACCTTTGTAATTATTATGAATATAGCCTATAGGTCTTAAGTTGCCTTATTGGATCCCGGTTGGTCCGAGTTTATAATCGCCCTTGGCCTACTAGTGCGTGCTTCAGGAGTCTTCGCCCCTACCCTTAGTCCAGCTTATCAGAAATTTACCCTAAAACAAAAAAAATTAAACAAAGGTTAGAATATTGACGGCATTGAAGATGCCCAAATAAATTAAAAGGTAAGGAAGGGTGCAGGAGAGTCTCTGTCGAGTCAAAGAAACATACAACACACAACAATCTACTCCCCAGATAACACAAGAACAAAAAAAATTTAAAATCAAAAATTACTAGGAATAAAGATGTGAGGAGCTAAATTAATAAATAAATTACAAAAATTGCCTCAAAGGCTCAAAGGATTAACTAGATAAAAGAGATATAATAAATGCCTCGTGGCAAAAAAAATTTATTGACTAAAAAAGTTAAAGTGAATTAAGAATTAACAATTGAAATTAATTAAAGCTTCACACATTAAAAATAAATTTATAAGAATTAATTTGTTAAAAAAAACATTACTGAAAATAGTAAAAGGTTACCTGGTTCAAAAGAAAAACTCAAACGCATAACCAATCACAGAACACGAACAGAAAAACAGACACACACACACGTCAGGCCAGTGTCAAGGATCGAGGAAGAAGACCTCGAGCACCGACCGGAAAGTTTCATCGATCCCTCCATCGAACGCCTAGTCCTGTTAGCCTTGATGATAAGACGGAAGGTCGATCAACATTATGAAATAATCAACAAAACTGAACCAAGACAAAGACAAACTGAATCGAATTAAATAAAACTTTAGTAACGGGATTTTTCATAGAAAAAAAACGAAACAACCTAAATACATATTTGTCAATCTCCTGCGAAAAGAACAAAACTACAAGAGAACTGTCTGCGTGTCTAAAGGCTCTTGCAGACTGAAGCGAAAAATTCGTAAAAATACTGAGTAACTCGACTTATTCGAAGAGATTATTTCAATATTTAAGAGATTTATTCTGTAGGTAGTTGATGAGTTTCGATTTTCTCCTATGCCTTTCCACATTTTTATTCCATATTTGCTTAAAATGAAAGCTCCAAATAATGCCGAAAAGTGAAACAGCTGTCGTTAAACAAAACGGCAAAATTCGTAAAATGGGTAATCAATAATAACTACTAATTTAATCTAAGAGATCAATACATTTAAATTTTAATAGTGAAACCTTGAATCAATTTCTTACAAATTAACGTTAACAATGATTTGCGCACAAGATTTTCCTTTTAAATTACGAATGAATTTTTCATAGAGGTAGAAGAATTGAGCGCGCCAACCTCTGTATTCTACGATGATGCCAGGAGTGACAGAGAGTTTTGTATGAAGAAACGTATTGTCGCTATCTTCCTTTAATAAGACGAGAATGCATGAATGAAACTGGAGATATTGAAGTGCTAATTATTTTTCAAAGGGTAGTGGTAAGGGTCATCCCAGTAACGTTTTTTGTATCTACTCATGGCATAAGCATTCTAGCAGCAGAGGACCCTCTTAGGTCTCTTTTAGAAGTCGTGGAATAGAATGAGTGAATGGTGGTATAAAACAATTTTTCATTCTTTGTAATAATTAGTATTAGAATAATTAAGCTAAATATGTCTAGACTTTTTTCTCTACCTCTCGATTATTTTATCGTGTCGTAAAGAAAAAAATACTAGAATGAGAATAGTTTAGTAAAATTAGTGATAAGAAGTGTAAAAAATGTTTTCTAATCAAGTCAATTTTACTAGAATACAGTCTCAAAACCGAACGTAGATTGACTAGACTTTTCTAGTAAAATCTTGAGCGTCTGGTCATCCATATAATTGACAGATTTTTTAGTCGTTTGCTAGAATTACAGCAATATTTTCATGACTGTTTTCTCCGTGTAGATTTTCGAATGAAGCCAACGCGACACAAAAGGTACTAATTAGATTTAGATTACATACTTTTTTTTCATAATTTTTCCACCAATTATAGGAAAGCAAAAAGCATTTTGGAAAAATTAAGGGTGATTTTCGTCGTCTATATAATTAACAGATTTTTTAATCATGTTTGCTAAAATTCTAGCAATATTTTCATGATTGTTTTCTTCGTGTATGAACTACCCAAGACATTTGTCAGAAACATAGTTTAGTATATCTCGATAGAAATTTATTAAACTGCATATTGGACGTTGGCGCCCGAATCTTAAAAAAAATCCAATTCTTAGAGTTCTGAGACGAACATGTATAGTTCTGGAGTTCTTGCATAAAATTTTCAGTAGTTCTGCAAAATTTCCCAAAAAAAGACAACCATTGTATTTAGGGGTACGTCGTAATTTGGTCGTTGGAGAGTTCTGATATTCGATAGAGCTCTTCTAGCGCTACCCAGAACTGTACTCAGAATTCTTCGTAGAAAATCAAAAAAATTTCAACTTTTGCAAATAAAAATTTTTTGCAGAACAATTCCCCAAAAACATTAAAAAACTCCAGAACTCCTACCTGTGAGCTGAAAAAAAAGAACAATCTGAACTCTCCAACGAACGTACCCCTAAATATGATGGTTGTTTTTTTTTTGGGAAATTGTGCAGAATTTTTGAAAATTTCATGCCTCCACAACTATACAAACTTTAAAAATTTGATTTTTTTTTTGAAAATTTGGGCACCAACTTCAGACGAGTGCAATTGGTATCTATATGTGGCTCTTGACAAAATTTTTTGATTTCGAATGATCTTGACATTCTCCTCATTTAATCTTGATTTCTACATCGCTGCTCTTGTCTTAATCTAAACTTGAATGAAGACAAGACCAGAAGAAGAATTTTTGAAAATCAAATGTCTTAAGATAGGGATCATGACCTTGACGTACCACAATCCTTTAAAAATTAGAGGGTGACATGTCTACTTCCATTCTCTTTTACAAACTGTATAAGGACATAAAGTGAGAGTATTACACATAAAACATTGACTGATTAATTTTTTTATTTTTAAATTACCTAATAGTTTTATAAACCAAAGATTCTGATGCAAATTTTAACTAAAAGTTATTATCCATAAAAAGACTTAGGCTTTCACGGCCGGCGTTATTAGAGACTATGTCTCAGTACAACCGCAGCGATGGACATTACGCCCACGCTACGTTTCCTGAGGATGCCAACGATAGTTGTTGGCGAAACGCCGGATAGGAAACATCTTCGGTGTTCTCACTGAAGGAGAAACAATCCTATACCACGGCCATTAAGCCCGGATTTCACAATTTCTTCTATTATTGTCCATAATTAGATATTCTCCTTCTACTTGCCAATATGGAAGCAAAGTGAAAGCTATTAAGAGGTTAAAACTCTACCCTCGGAAAACTTATACCTTAGGTTTTAAATAGATACATAATAAAATTTTTAAACTCTTAACAGCTTAGAGTTTGATTTTATTGTGATTAACCATCACTGTTTTGCCATTTATAAATTATATAATAGATACACTTAATAAAATTCAGTTTTTAGGAAAACATTCACAGACTGCTTCTTATTATGAACTAGACACTCGATATTTACATGCATAGACAATTCTTATTCATCTACTATAGATCGTATTAAATCACTTTGTTTTTGCATGAACTGATGCTGGTTATATATGCATGATAGGGAGGGCTTGTATAGATACGTACTAATAGTTACTAATAACTTCCTGATAGCTTTCTTTGTTGGCACATATCATATTTGATTCACTGTTCCTTTCACTTTAATTGTGACCGATTACGAGTTGCTCTTTTTGCGGTAACAAATAATAGATCTACATATGTATGCATACAAGTCGGACTAATTTCTCTTTCATAACTTTAGAAAATTATCTCAATGATCAGCACTTATATGTTTTCAGTAAATGCATGAAGTATATATTTATTCTTTAAAAAAAAAGACTGTAAAAGTATGAAAATTGCATACCGGTCTGTTTGTCATAATATTATACGTGATGAGAAACAGACTTTCGCTAATCAATGTATAGAATACAACTAGTATTTTATTGTTATTGTAATCTAAATATGAGAACAGTAACTAGAAATTAATCAGAGAGTTCTATACATGAAAGCAGAAATAATTCGATAGATGCAAATTGTTTCAACTAATAAAAAATGAAATATTTTTATGGGGTACTTACTAAACTTTGACAACTCTGAAAGTAACAGTTAATTTTATTTAACATTAATGAAGTTGTCCATAATAAATTTATTTCTGAAGAATAACAGAACAGTAAATTACTGCCTCATGCTTGGAAATTATCGTCAATAGTTTAAGAGATCGAGACCACAATGTGGTAGTAGTTAGTGAATGGACTTTGTTATAACCCCATAATAATTGACCAGTAGGTACGTTTACTAGCACTATAATTATCCACGAATTTCTGGTCGATAACCCTAATGTCCTTCCTATCGCCAGACTGAGTCATGACAGTCATGTGAGGGTGGTAAGGGAGTATCAGGAAATTTAAAAGGCTTAATAAGATATATCACCACTCTAGAATTTCCAGAAAATGATTTTTTTATTGTTTAAAATATACTTTAGGGTCATAAAAATCATATGCAATTGATCTTATAACGGAAAAAAATAAAAGGTATGATTTCCAATTTGCTGCAGAGCGCGTTTCCAGTGTGATACGACTGTATTCGGATTTGTCGCTTTTACCTTTCGAAATAATAAGTGGCCCCAATATCAGCAGAGTAAAAGCTCCTTCGAGTACCTCAGAAATTCACTAAATTCAAAACTTTAAACGTCATTATCTCAAAATTACTTTTTTTGGGATTGAGGGCATATTACTCAAAGACCGCTCCATCGATCGATTTGAAAGTTTAACGGTAGCTCAACAATTACATTCTCTAAAATGAATGTTATTTTTACAAACAACTTACTGCCGAATTTGCAGGGCAAAAATCGATTTTTCCAGTTTCTACAAAAATTAATTAAAAAAATAGTATAAGCAAGAAATAAATCTGCTTTTTTTGTTTCACACTGGAATTTATTAATTTCCCTAAAATTGTTTCGGCTGGTTAGAGCCTTTTTCAAGAGAGTACAATATACTAATTATTACATTTGTGACGTGGTCTTAAATACTAGTGTTGCTCGGTTGGGGGTAGAAACCTAAGTACTTGTCTATTATTAAGTTATTTTGGATCTCTAATTAGTCGTTACTGATATTGTCTTTTTTCAATAGGGCTTTTTTAATTTCCATTTGTTCCAGTAAATTAACTTTTTTTCCTTTATTTTCATGTCTGTCGATACATGGTGCTTCAGAATAGATACGTATACACTTACTTACATGTTTTAAGTATCCGTCTTCTTATAAAAATATTAGAGGTTGGTTTACAATAAATTAAACTTGTCGTGGCTAATTTAATTAATAAGAAAATCAACACCTTAAGCAAATAATAACCTTTTTTCTTTCTAAGCAAAGCCATCACGCTTTCTAATACTTATTGTATAACTAAAATACCGTTCGATAAAAATTCTACGCCATTTAAAGTACATTTCTACAATGAATTTCGTAAATCGTTGATTCGCAATTGGACATATTCAGCAAACTCTTCCTAGTCATACAACGGCTGACGAATGAGTAAAAATAAGTTAATTCATTGTCTCTCTCAACGTAACATAACGATCCTTTGTTACCCATTTTATGCCATTATAACGCGTCAATTATGTCAATGCTAAAATAAATGGGAAAGCTTTATTAGATACTCATCTTATAATTAATAATCAGTAATTAAATCTCATTTTTATATCCTGTGTAATAACAAAAGCAGGATTACAGATACCTGTAGGTGTCTCTTGTGTCGCAGATTAAGGAGAATTAAATGTGTGTATTGTGAAGTTAATTCAGATTGTATAGATCGCTGTGTAAATGCCGTAGACTATAAAATTAATAACAATCGGCCTCGTTTGTACTTGCGGCTGAGGAGTCATAAAATTGAGACTTTCGTACATACAACCGGGATTATAAAATAAATACAAGAAGAGACTCGAAAAGTATAAAAATGGAAAACTGATATTAGAGAGATGGAAAAAGAAAGGTCAATGCCGTTCGGCATGTATGTAGTTTCCTATGTTGGTTTTAAATTTCGACTGAAAGTACTTAATCTTAATTATTTTAAAGTAAATATCTAATGCGAATTATATAATTACAATTTCAAAAGTGAAAATATAGAAAAGAAAATCCTTTCATGAGAACAAGTTTACACTTTTGTAGATAGTCATAATAATTTCCGGAAACTCAAAAAGCATCCTGTAACAAGTGAAATGTAAATGATTGGTTAAAATTACACGGTCACTTTTTCTTTTCTTTTTTCATTTGCCTTACCGTAACAAACGCGGTGACGTTTTCTGTTTAGAACGCAAAATACTACGCATTTTCGTAGATCATTGTCCAAGAAGTTAATTAAAAAAAGTATTTTGTTACGTACTGTAACATTGAAATTGACCATGTTCAAGATCAACAAACGGTCTATGACCTTAAAGAGGTTAATTGATTGGGAAAACATCTCATATACCAGTTGGGAAGAAACCTTTTATCTTTGCTGCTTGGGAAAAGTATCATATATGGGTTGTAGAGATGGAATTGACGGTGAATGTTTGATGAAACATTATTACAAATAAAACAAAAACTAAAACGTTTCAACTTAAATTTATTAGAATTTGACTAATTCGTTTCGGCCAGTCGGCCTTTATCAAGTGTTGAAACATTTTACTTTTGATGTGAAAAATCTATAGCCGCGGGTAAACCGGATTGTTGGCGTGGCGATCGTGGCGACTGCATGCAGTGGCGACGCTCTCCATGCGCAAGCGCCTGTACAATTCTCTTCCCACTCGGTTCGACGGTGTCGTTTGCTATAGTAAACTAGAAGATGGAGGTGAATTAATCATGATTTTTGTGTACATTTCACCTAATAAAAAAATACCGGCCAAGTGCGAGTCGTACTCGCGCATCGAGGGTTCCGTACAAACCTGTATATATGTGATGTAAATAAAAATTTAAGGTTTTCGGAATTTTTCCTTTATATGTGCTATAAAAAATTGCTTCATGCCAAATTTCAAGATTCTAAATCGACTGGAAGTAACATTTAGGTTTTGATTCCCTTGCGAGTAGTTGCGAGTTTGAAAATATGCGGCTTAAATTGCTGTTTCTTTTGATTGCGTTGACATAGAAGTTTGATTTTGTTACAGCTTAAAGGTATTATAGACATGAGTATTTAATATTAATTTCAATTTAATACCTCTACGCGTTCATGAGGAAAGGGGTAGTAACTTTAAAATTATTAAAAATATTTTTATTATATGATGTAACTAAAAATTTACGGTTTTCGCAATTTTTCCTTTATCTGTGCTATGAGACGTTGCTTCGTACCAAATTTCAAGATTGTAAGTTCACGGGAAGTAGGTACCCTGTAGGTTTAGATTCGAAAATTTGCGGAAATTTGCGGCATAAACGGCTATATCTTTTGATTGCGTTGGCTTAGAAGTTTGATTTTTTCACAGCTCCAAGGGACAATAGACTTGAGTATTTGGTATAAATTTTAGCTTGATAACTTCAGGCGTTCCTGAGAAAAAGGGTCTTGACAGACGGACGGACGGACGGACGGACAACGAAGTGATCCTATAAGGGTTCCGCTTTTTCCTTTTGAGGTGCGGAACCCTAAAAATGAATGATATTTCATTTTTACATGATAAATTATTTCCGTGCGGTTGCAGAGGTTCAATAATTCTTAAAACCAATAAAGATAAACTACCATTGATTTTAGCTGGAGATTTCAATGTAAATTTTGCTAAAGATGAATTAATGCCATTAATTACGTTCCTCCAAAAATAATATAAATTGGAAATTAACAACAATCCAAGAGAACCTACTACCAGATATGCAACAACAATATATGATGTATTTATTAGATATCTTGATAATATTATGTCCAATACTTTTGTAACATACTTCAGTTATCCTCGACCAATTATCACAGTAATGCTGTCAGAGGCAGCATCGAATATAACTACAAATTACTGAAGTCATTGATTAAAAGAATTGAGTTGTCGCAACTTGAAATAAATTTTTGAATTTTGAATTTTTGTATTTAATAAAATATAAGTTTATTAAATAAATAGTCATCATTCTGTGGAAAAAAATCGTAATATTTGATTTTTTCATTTTGTCATATTTAGTTACTGTCGTAATATTGTCTTTCATGCATATTACTTGTGCAAACTGGATGTTTCACATCTGCCAGGCGTCCCGTGACGGCTCACATTTTTGTTTTATTTGATATATGTGATTACCGATTGAAAAACAAATGTTGTATATACTGATTGGGAAAAATTTTATGTTCATACCTGTTGAGACATCTTCTACACCCATTGAAAAATTTTTACGTAGATAGGACCTGTTAGAAAAAAAATCATATACCAGTTGGGAAAAATAGAATTATACCGGTTGAAGGAAATCTTATATACCACTTGGGAAAAATCTTTTATCTTTACTGATTGAGAAAAAATGTTATCTACACTGATGGGGAAAGAATTTTATATTTATAGCAGTAGGGAAAAAAAACTTCTTTACTGCTTGAAAATCTCCTATTTATACCGGTTTAAAAAGAATCTTATACATCCGTTAGGAAAAAATATCATATATCTACCGGTTGAGAAAAAATCTTATACAAAGTTGAAGTTCAGTTAGAGATTAAGAAAAAGGCATTTTAGGGCAAATTTCCATGCCCCTAAGACGAAAAAGAATCGAAATTATATTTTGGTACTCCTTAATAACAATTACTTTTTAATGTACTTAAGTATGAATTCACAATAATTATTTTGTTAACTACCCAGATTAGTTTCCAAGGTTGCACAACTTTAAAATTTTATTACATTCGATGATCTAATTAAAATTCCTTTCAACTTTCACAAATTTGTACCTGAATTCTCGACTCATACTTTTTTATTTAACTATAAAACGTAAACAAAAATTTATTTTCTTTCCTTTTTTCTCTCATGTTGAAAATTCTGTATATTTAGCACATAAATTAGTTGGTAAATAAAAGTAAGACTTATTCATATTAATACTATCATGGTTGAATTATAGATCAATGTATTTAAAATATATTGTGCTTTTGAAGCGGTTGTTATAAAAAAGCATTTAAATATCTCCTTTAGAGCATTCATTCCGGCATAATCTTATACTATTACTGCTATAACAAGTCTAGACAAACGTCTATAAAAACTTCTGAAAAGTTCTTACGTTATTATAATGATCTTGTTAACTTGTTATTGTTATTCTAAATAATCTCCAATTGTATGATTAGCAGCAAAAAACGAAAAACTACTGCAGCACTCAAACAAAAAAAATCAATTGGTATCCAATCTATTAGACATTTTCAATTTCTATGACTCCAAATTCTAGAACCATCAATAAATCTTATCTATCTAGGTATTCGTAGTATTTGCCTTTTCTTTGAATTTAAAAATTTTTAGTATTTTACTAATTATATCTACTAAATTTAGATGTTTTAAAAGAAACGATATATTCTCTAAATTCGTCTATCTAGAGAAATCTAATCTTTAATAAGAGCCAAAAACAGTTTTTATTCTCCTGTTAAAGGACATATAGAATATTTCACACTGTAGTAAAAAGTTACATTAGCAAACCTTAAATTACTTTAACTACATCAAAATTTAACTCAAAAAATAAAACGACGATTTGAAAATAAATGTCACATTTCTAACAGTATAAATTCTTATTCAACAATATTTCGAAAAAAAAAAATTATATCTTTATCAACACTTCACAAGTCTCAATCTATCACCAACAAAATCGAAGGAACTTTTTAAAATTAAGATAACACAATATCGACTTCTTCCATGTTGAAATTTTTTATGAAGTGCTAATGAGGGTCAAATAAGCTTCAAATCTCCGAAAACCGAAATCGATATTTAGGTCGATAAATTACTAACTTTTTTGGAAAAAGTAGCCATTTAAAACATAAAACCTTATAAAATATTATAAATCCATAATTGTACTATCTACAAAATTTTATTTACTTATATCTACTATCAAATATGTATTTATACCTACCCGTTTTTATTCATTATATATAAAACCCGTAGATGGTGATATGCCTGCTAAATTAAATATATATGTTTATGTAATGTAGTCTATGATGTTTCTTAATTGAAAATTTATTTTCCAGTGGAAGCTTCAATGTATCCAAAGAATCGTATCCGGGCGAGACTGGCGCAGCATCCGCTCGTTACGTCACCAAAACAAAAAAGCCTTCGTCCAGAAGACACAACAGGAATCAGATCACAGATGAAGATGACCAGCCCACAGACCAAATAGTGCACACCACGAAAAGGCACGACGACTTTAGCGACTTGGTCGACTATTTGGTCCTCGATAGTGCTGAAAAAGAAAAATACAGAATCGAAATCGACCGTAGTCATTCCGTTGTCGGCAGTGATGATAACGACGATAAGGCCAATCCTACTCTGGCCCAACTGAAGGGGGTTAAGACTAGGTGAGTGATTTTATTATTTACTAGCTATGCCCGCGACTTCGTCCGCGTGGAATAGTGATTTTCGGCAGCATTAAAAATTTTTTTCTTCTATATTTTTATTTTCTGGGCCGTAAACCTTCTTGCCGACGTCATTACACAAAAACTTTCGTTCCTTATTTTTGCCCCCATTAAGGTAAACTTTTTACAAACTTTAAATGTCGTTTTTATATCTAATCAAAAGCCTAAAAAATAAGTTTCAAGCCTCTAGCTTTATATCTACTTATCTATCTCTGTACCAAATTCTCATTTAAATCGGTTTAGTAGTGTGGGCGTGATTACGTAACACACAGACAGACAGAGTTACTTTCGCATTTATAATATTATAGATTAATATAGTTTAATCATAGTTTAAAATAGCTTATATAGCTTAGTATTCAACTACCTTTATTGATCCAAATAAACAAAACCTCTAAGTATAACTTTTTACACTTAATATTTTAATTTTCTGGGCCGTAAGCTTTTTGGACGACGTCATTACACAAAAACTTTCATCGGGTAATTTTATCCCCTTAAGGGTAAAATTTTTACAAACATTGAATGTCGTATTTATTTATATCTAATCAAAAGCCTAAAAAATATGTTTCAAGCTTCTATCTTCAAAAATTACGGAATTTCCGCACAAACTTTCCTATTTCAATCCCTTACAACCCTTCTTTCGCATTAAAAAGTAGCCTATGTCCTTTCACAGGCTCTAGACTATCTCTGTACCATATTTTATTAAGATCGGTTCAGTAAATTTTAGGCGAGATTCTGTAGCATACAGACAGAGTTACTTTCGCCTTTATAATATTCCGCGAATTCATTTTCATCGATTTTCCCAAGGGAATAAGATATTTTCCCGCAGTAAAACGCAGCCTATGTGTTAATCCAGGGTGTCTGCTAACTCCATACCAAATTTTATTAAAATCGCTCCAGCCGTTTAGACGTGAAGAAGTAACAAACATACACACTCACAAACATTCGCCTTTATAATATTAGTGTGATAATAATACGTTGACAAAAATTCTGAAACAGGATTAATATCAAGGCTTGTAGAGTTTAAAAAAAATATTACGAACATCTCTACAAGGTTTGTAAGGGGAGGATCGATTAGTATAAAAATTGTAAAATCTAAAAGACGTTTCTAAAGAATTTACAATCCCCACAAAATTCATTCTGTATTTTTCCAATAAATTATTAGATCTTTCACACATAATGCTGGACTATTTTTGTATAGTTAGTTCTCGTCCAAAGGACTGCATCATCGATTCAACTAAAGCTACTTCATTCAAATAAGTTGATTATTGTCAGGCAACTCGTCATATAGTGCCATCTACGGGTATTCAATATTAATTGTAGTTACTGACTGTTTTTCTTCTGAGCATTCGTTGTTCATAAATAAGCAGCTTAATTAAATATTTTTGGTGTGAAAATCTTTTAAACGTATTTGAAAGCTTTCGTCTTCTACAATTTTTGAGATTGCTTGGGAATTAATATGTTTTCATTACTAATTCCAGTTTGTAGGGTTTCTTTTGAGTTGACAATCAACTTCGTTTGATATTTTTTTAAAACTGTATTTATTTACCTATAGAACATAATGCTCATTAATTTCCTTTTTCTCGGAAAACAAACCTTTTAGCAGCATTAGGCACATTAATGATAATGAGCAAATTGACTTAATGAGTCCTGATTATTTTCTTAAAAGAAAATGCTAGTCTATAGAAGGTAATTAGGTCTTTATTTTATTCGACAGCTCTTCTTAAGTGGCATGGCACTTGATAAAGAAGAGGAGGTTCCCTTATAATGAGCCTATTACCTGGCATGAATTTTTTTTCTTGCTTGAAACAAGCGTCTTACTGAATTTTTTATAAATAAGAGAAAGCAAAAGTCTTATTACTGCAATATAGCCTTTGAAACATAGAAAATAAAAATTTTACTTTCAGTAGCTGTAATTTATTACATTTTCAGACGCCGAAAAATTTACCGCGTGCGTATCAACTAAATGTATTCAAATAATTATTAGCAAATTAGTTCTCTTTCCAACAATATTAAAAATATATTTTTTGTCTATCCAATCAAAAATCTACTTAGCAATAGATACGCAATATCATATATTATGTAGGGTGGATAATTTCCTGAAATATCAGCAAATAAATGAAGTTATTTCACATAAAAAGTCCTTATAAATTGAAAGTAAGGACATATTTACATTATTGTGGGCAGAGTGGGTATTGCAGAAATTCTCATTATGTACATATTTCCAAGAAATTTTTTGTTTGTCCAAAATTAAAAAGACTGTGGAGTAAACATTTCTAATAGAACGGCAAACTTTTCTAAAAACAAAGTGTAATTTGTTCTCAATCCACATTCCACAATTCATAGAAAACTAATTTATCGTTCTTATAAAAATAACGTCTTTTTGTCGTGAAGGTTGACAAGATGAAATATCTGTGTAAAATCCTAAAATGAATCTAAACTACTACAAGCAAAACATCAGAAATAACGAAAACACTATTATTAGGAAAATTTTTATTAGCAACTTAGTAAAAGTTGGCAGAATTGGTTGTGAGATGGAATAGAGGTCAGTGCATGGGTTTAGTACGAAAGTTTCCAAACTGGTACTTATCGATCTCTATAATTCGATAACCTACTTCACAATCATATAAATTACAATTTTTTTATTAATGAATTTGTAACATTTTCCAATAGGTAATTAGTGGGATTGCGAATAAGGAGATCGACCTGTCAATTACTTAATTATTTTTATTAAAGAAACAGTTCTTAGGTATAAATCTGAACTAATAAAAGCTCAGTTATGTACTACTAATAAGGTGGTATAAGGTATACCATGATTAATATGCAGGGTTTTCCAAGTTGATGGGCTGTAAGAAGTATATGAATTAGTAGAAGGAATTCAATTCTGAAACTTGGGCTCATTTGGTTATTGTTTATGCCGGTTCTTTTAAAAATATTTTCAAGTTTGATTTACATCCGGTTATCCCGGAAGTCGACACCAATTTTGTTATTTTAACTGGAGTGGTATATTTTTAACGTTGAATTCAATTAAAACGTGTAATTCTAAGGTAAGTTTGATAACCAACTTTTTACACCTATGACGATCGGTTTCTGAGTTAATTTAATTTATAAAAAAAAAATCGCTACCGCAACCCAAATTATAAAAAATCATAACTTTCACAAAATACGACTAAGAGTGTTGAAATTTTTACTAGTAATAGCTGAATATTAGTGCTAACGCCTTGATAAAATTGAACTAAATAATTTATACAGGGTGTTCAAAATACAATTCTAAAATTTAAGAACTCCAAACACAAATAACTTCGTTTTTTCCAAATGGCACCTACCATACTTTATTCTTTCAATCGATTCCTTTTTTTATCCACTTTCGATTCATGTAGATACTCCCTACTGTTTTATTTGAAAAATTTTGAGTAATTTAGAATTTTTAAAATATAGATAATTTCATTAATTTTGGCGTAATAAGAGTATTGTATTTTGAACACCCTGTATAAATCATTTAGTTCAAGTTTGTCAAGACATTAGCACTAATATTCAGCTATTACTAGTAAAAATTTCAACACTCTGAGTCGTATTTTGTGGAAGTAATGATTTTTTATAATTTGGGTTGCGGCAACGATTTTTTTTCTATAAATTAAAGTAACTCAGAAACCGATCGTCATAGGTGTACAAGTTGGTTATCAAACTTACCTTAGAATTACACGTTTTAATCGAATTCAATGTAAAAAATGTACCATTCCACTTAAAATAACAAAGTTGGTGTCGACTTCCGGTATAACCGGATGTAAATCGAACTTGAAAATATTTTTAAAAGAAGCGGCATAAACAATAACCAAACGAACCCAAATTTCAGAATTGAATTCCTTCTACTAATTCACATACTTCTAATAGCCCATCAACTTGAAAACCCCTGTATATTCGGTAAACGTAATTAAATAATTTTTATTATGTTATTATTCAATTATTTTGCAAAACTCCGGCTGATAATGATGCAATTCAATTAATTAACGTATTAACGTTGCATTACAATACCGTTTTGTGCAATTTTCTATTCGTAAAATCACCAATAATTATATCATCGTATGAAATCTTATTAAATAGTTCTGATTTTGTACACAAAAGAACTGAGGCGTTTAGCTTTTTTAGACTTAAAGTAGATCTTAGATAATTTTTACCCTTTTTAAGCAAAAAAAAGCTTTTCTCCCCCGAACAGTTCGGTGAGATATTAGATTTTGAATTGCTTATGTCGGCCTAATAATATTTAGATATAAAAGTATGAATCTTTTTAAATTCTATAAGATATAACTAAAAATTTGGCGTCAAATTCAAAAATTTCAAAAAAACCAAAACTTAATTTGACAAACTTGAATTGAATAGGTAATTAATGAGTGATAAAAGAAAAAAAAGAATGTGATATATCCAACACAACCTTTTACTAGATATTTTGGTAATAATTTTACCACTTAATTACTTTAATTTTATAACTTTGTTTACATTATCTGGTTGATATGTTTTTATTTTCTGTGGTGGTTGTATTGAATTAAAATTGGAAAATAAAAAGTTTGGCGTTGATTGAAAAAAGGGTCGGCGTAAATTGCAAGGCGAATCAACGATTCATGAACAAATTTAAATTTAAATGAACAATTGCGGCCTTCGGAATTAAATCCGAATAAAAAAATAAATTAGTTTTATCGGAGGCATGACAGTCCTGATATTTTCAATTTAATTACTTTGCAATTGATTGCGCACAACCCCATCTGCTCCGGTGGCGCGCGGTTCCATATATGCCATACATAGGTATAGGGTGCCGTTCCACTAATGCTGGTATGCTGGTGGTGATGGTTCGACGTAGGGCAGTACTGGAATTCGATTCCAACTGGACATTTTAGCAATTCATGTTTACGTCGTTGGCGATCCGTAAACAGGAAAGATAAAATTTACATGCGACGTGATTTGCGTACAATTTCGTTTCGACGTTAATTTTCCTAAAAAAAAGTCGGCAAACATCAATTGCGCTAACTATCGAGCGAATAAAACTGGAACACACATCCACTACAAATACGCATATTCATACGAATTTTAAACCATGATCTCTAATGAATATTTGCTTTAAATTAAATAGGAATATTTCCCAGTAGTGTTTATAATTAAATTAGATTCATACCGATTTCCAAACTCATCACAGGCAAATATTGTGCGTGTACAGGTGGCAAAATTTTGTAATGGACCACTAGTACTAAAAGCAATATCTTTCAGTATCCCCAATGTTACAATAAACTCGATTACAATTCAGTAGAATAAATAATAAACAAATGCTCCCTATTTTTTCGTAGCATTCCTACTACGGGCAAAACCCATTCCTCTTTTATTTTCAGACGCTTCAGCTGTGAATTAAAAATCGATAAAAGACAATTGATTTTATTAATTAGCGCTCAATACAATTAGCTATTCGCTAAGGTATTACTATAAAAATCGTTCGCCGAAGAGTTTTCTAGCTCTCCAGCTTTGCCTTGACTGCCTTGTTGCTAGAACTGAACTAAAAAACTTTTGGATGTTTCACTGCCACCAATACTAGTGGGCGGGTTGTCCTTCCGGCCTACAATTTAGTCGAGGGGTAATGCTGAAGGTCCTCTTCAGCCTCTTTTAGGAATAGTGAGAATGAGTGAGTGGGGGAAGAAAGGTGAGACGGGCGAAATGACGATAGGAGAGAATTGGAATACTATCCTCTGTGGATGATCACTGCCCCAGCAGTTTCCTAAATCATCCAAGGAAACCACAGAAAAACTTGGATCAAGGCGGCAGTCGGCTCCGGAATCGACCCCGGCGACCTCCCCAATACTAAGCAATGATCTAAACGACTAGACCATGCTGCTCGTGTTGTAACTGAAAAAAAAACTTTTGGGTGTTTCATTCCCACCAAATTGGTGGACAGGCTGTCTTTAGCCACCTTTAGGAATAGTGGGTATGGGTGGGTGATGGTTGGGAGAAGTAAGATTAGACGGACGAAATAAAGACAGAAGAGAAGTGAAAGATTATCTGTGGAATATTACTACCCCAGCATTTGCCTAATTGATCCAAGGAAACCATAGAAAAACTTGGACCAGAGTTGCCGGCCCGGAATCAGACCGGTGACCTCCCGAATGCTACGCAATGATTTAGAGTCTAGACCACTAGACCATGCCGCTCGGTTTGATACAGAAAAAAAACTTGTGGGTGTTTCATTCCCACCAATATTGATGGGCGGGCTGTCCCCCCCGTCCTACACTCTTCTGCAAAGTCGGAGGGTAGGGCGGAAGGCCCTCTTCAGCCTCCTTTAGGAATAGTGGGAATGGGTAGATGGTGGTGTGGGGGAGAAAGATAAGACGGAAGAAATGAAGACAAAACAGAAGTGAAAGACTAACAGCATTTGCCTATATGATTCAAGGAAACCCCAGAAAAACTTGGATCAGAGTAGTCGGCCCCGAAATCGAACCGGTGACCTCCCGAATGCTAAGCAATGATCTAGACCAGGCCTTCTTAAATGGGGTCGCGTAGCAAAATTCTGGGATCGCGAGAGATTTTAATGTCAAATTTTTAAATACACGATTTTATAACATCTAGATGTGTATTTGTGCAGTCACACACACACACACACACCAAAAAATATTTATTTATTTTTCTTTTATAATTATGTGGGGTCGCCAGGAAACACGCAATCATAAATGGGGTCGTGAATGAAAAAAGTTTAAGAAGCCCTGATCTAGACCATGCCGCTCGTTGTTACTGAACCTCGCAGTAGCTATTTATTTTATAGGGATAAACCTGGTAACCCACCATAGGCCAATCGTGTTACTTCCTCGCCTGACAAATTGCGTATCTACTTACATGTAACAATACTTTTTCCGTTTTCTATTAAGATCTTTTATTCTCTTTATAAACGATATTTCATCGTCATTAACATCTGTAAAATTTTTGCTCTATGCTGACGATATAAAATTATATTCCCTCATAAATGATGCTTCCGACAATGTCAATGTTCAAAACGATCTAGTCGCTCTTTATAACTGGTCATGTGATAATTTATTAACAATTAATGCTACCAAAACTTTTGTACTATCGTTTCATAAAAGTTTATAACCTTTAATCGTTAATTACACAATTGGCAATACACAAATTTCAAGAGTGTATGAGATCTCGGATCTTGGTATTTTCACATCCTCTTTATCTTTCACCAATCACATTACTGCAATTGTACGCAAAGCTTCCAGGATTCTAGGTTTCATCTGCCGTACGTTGCCATGGTGCTCCCTATTCTGTCATAGTGTTCCATAATAGGGTCCTATGATCTGGTCCCTGTACACAGCCAATGACATTAATATTATAGAAAGTGTTCAACATAAACTACTTCGACAGTTATGTTTGAGATCGGGAGAGCCCATGTTTCCTTTATGTCACGACTACGATTCTGCTGACCGTACTTTTAATACCAATACGATTAACAATATCTTTTCTTATTACGACTGTATCTTTGCCTACAAAATTTTCCACAATTTTTTCAATTGTGATGAATTGAACTCTTATTTTATCATAAGAACCGTACCTTATTCTTTCAGGAACACTAGAGAGATACTTGAAACCTCCTGTTCTCAATCTTTTTATTATAACTCTGCTATCCCCAGACTCAAGCGTACGTTTAATCAGCTGTCTGTTGAGCTTCGATCAAGTTCATCGATAAGCGTGTTCAAGGCACGTTTAAAGAACAGTCTGGGTATGGCATGAGCTACTCATGCTACAATTATGTTCTATATACACCGCATTATATCACATTTAGTTTTCTATAAAATTTATCATTGCGTTACATTGTTTATAATTACGTGCATACCACTCGTTTATCTGTTATACTTTGTAAAAGAGCTGTTAAAGCTCGTTTAAGTGTAAGAAATAAATAAATAAAAATAAATAAATAAAGATCTTGAACTGAAGGAATTATCGTTGGCTGGTTTGTGGAGGCCACTATTAGCAGTTTATTCTCCCGTGAGACAAAAAAATACATGTGTTACAGTTTACGTAAAACAAGTAATAGTACAGCGAAACAGAGGAAGGTGTGTAAAAGAAGAGCACTGTTCTTGTTCGTTAGGGCTTACAGGGGTATATTGCACCCCGAAGGCACACAAAATTCAAACACCCTGCCGCGTTACCAACAAAACCCCCTTATCCCTATCGGATACGTTTTAGTATTCAAATAACTTCTCCGCAACTTTATAAGAATAATAACAGGGAATATAAAATAAAATCCACTTTTTCTCTTCTTCTTTTCCCGCCGAAACAACGAACGCAACCTCCCGCGTATGAGCTTTTGGACGAGCCGCGGTAAGATTTATGTTCGGAATTTGATTTGAGCTTTGCGTGAGCGTAAACAATTTTGCGAAGAAAAAGTTTTAAAATGCAAATAAATCTTTGAATATGTAATATACGACTGCGTTGATGCTGGGGCGATGAGACCATCCATTGAAATTGCTATTTAATACCGAATTTCTTACTAAATATGTCAGGAGTCGTTCTGGGTGGGGCTGATTGCTTAAAAAAAGAAGTCTGTAATTCCATTTTAAAATGTGAGATCCACAAATTTACTTACCTACCTACCAGATTTACATAAAAGTCATCTTATACGTCTACATCACCAGGGGTGGATTTAGAATCTAAAAAGATTGGAAGTTCATAAAGATTCTACCTTCTTTCAATCTCCGGAATTGTATATTTGATTAAATATTAATTAAAATAAATACGGAATTTTAATTTTTGGAGTTCCGAAGGGGGGAGAGTTTGGAACGGAACCTCTCTTCCTCGTCGAACTGCTACTGACATCACAAAATTAGTCAGAGTAATGTTAAGGTGTTGAAGCTGGTGAACGCTATGGACCAATCTAATGCTCAATGTTTTCTATCATTTTCTGGTTCTAAATTTTGTTAAGTTGATTATTATTAAATGTCATTAAATTGTTTAATAGACCAGGGTCGATAATTTTTGAAACCAAAAAAAATTATAGTAGGATGAAACCCATTGGAAAAGGAAGAGAATATAACAGAAATGAAAGGAAAAATAATTTACGGGCGATCTGAGGTCGGGAAGGGGAAGGGGGTGAGTTTTTAAGGGTAAAAAACGGTTTTCCTTGATTTCCAGAAAAACTACAAGTCTTATGGAAAAAATTGTTAAATGGCAAAGTTGTAGGCAAGAAAAATATCTACAACTTCTGTATTTACACTTTTTTCACATGACCTTAAAATTTGTGTGAAAAATTCAAATAACCAACTTTTTGGTTTTTTATTTTTATTTTTTTTCACGAAATTTGATGAAAACTTACCTATTTATGTCCCAAACACGCTATAATTTTTTTGATTTGAAATATTTATTTTTTCACCTTATTTTTACTTAATATCAAAAAAGCACCCTAATTTTCAATCGAAAATTCTCACGTCAAAATATCTGCTTTTTTAAAAACGTTGGTGGGCTTTTTCTTCGTTGAAATCTCTACTTTCTGATGGTGTGAAAAAAATATACATTACTATGGTAAGTTTTCATCAGATTTCGTGAAAAAATAATTTTTTGTAACAGATAAAAATAAAAAACCAAAAACTTGGTTATTTGAAATTTTTCACATAAATTTTGATGTTATGTGAAAAAAGTGTAAATACAAAAGTTGTAGATCTTTTTATTACCTACAACTTTACCATGTAACTTTTTTTCATAAGACTTGTAGTTTTTCCGGAAATCAAGGAAAACCGTTTTTTACCCTTAAAAACTCATCCTCTTCCCCTTCCCGACCTCAGATCGCCCTTTAATTATTTTTTTTGGGTTTCATCCTGCTATATTTTTTTTTTACTTTTTACTATTTTTAAAGGCTTAGCACTGGTCTATAACTACATTACACAAATTCAAATTTCAGATTGTTTAAACTAATTGTACTTTTTTCCTGAAACTATTCTATTCTTAGTTCGAACACAAAATGGATTTATTGAAATAATTCCAAAAATTCGTCGACTAATAACATGTTAAAGTACCCATAAAGTTTGTTTTTTAAATTTTTAAGTAAAATTCGGTGCAGTATTCGAATTTTTCTCAGGGCAATAGCAGTGAGCAGGTGTTATAGGTAATGCAAAACGTTGTGGACCGTGACCTTGAATTGTACAGTGACAAAAATATGTTCTGCTCTTGCCTTGTCAGTTTGAAATACCTCTAGCAATAAATATACTTAAACTTTTGTTTAATCCACCGTTGATTGAGGGACTATACAAAGAAGAGGTTTTCTTTTCAATTACTTAACGAAAGGTTCAAAAGATAATATATTCATTCACTCCAGACAAGTAGCAAGTTCGATGCGCTCGGTATTATCCTAATTAAAACAATTTTCCAAGTTAAATTAAAAGTCAATATTCTATCTCAACCCTATTCAAAATTCAAATATTTTGACGAAGAAGACGAATACTCAAACGGAGCTGATACTTCA
Source organism: Agrilus mali (assembly GCA_029378335.1). Lineage (NCBI taxonomy): Eukaryota > Metazoa > Arthropoda > Insecta > Coleoptera > Buprestidae > Agrilus > Agrilus mali. Next base: position 13,741,127 of record CM055661.1, on the reverse strand, counting down.
ATTCAATCGATAGAGCCTTAAAATTTGCTTCAATAAAGAACAGAAACGTTGAGAATCACTTCTTTCCATTAAACTCTTCCATTAGCATCCACTCACGTAGCTATTAAAAATATCGAGAATACACTTACCGTTTACTTCTCTTCCCTTCTATGGTATTCTAAACTTACTGAAACTAAAATACGTTTCTTATTGTCACACAAAACCCTCCTCGTAATTTAATTCGATTTTGTTTTTGTTTGTGATTATTATTTTTCTGAATCAGGTAATTAATCTTTAAATAAAAATCAGCATGGTGCTAATTTGACTTTGACTTTGTGCCAAGATTTTGTTATGCTCTAAAACTAAGGTAGCCTTTGAAGTAATAGTAAAGAGAAATCATTTATTTCTTCTAAGAATAGATAAAATATTTACCAAGCAGTTCAAATTATAAAAAACGTAACGAATTGCACAGGGTGTCTTTTGTGACATGCACAGATATAAAAAATATTGTTGGAAGCTTTGGAAGCTGTTTTTCAATTATTTCAGATTCAAAACACATCAATTTTGTTTGTAGTCACACTATTGTTTCAAATGAAGAGAATAATGAGCCCAATAACGTTTAAACAGCCCCAAAATTGACGGTTCTGAAATCTTTTTAATAATTTTATGTCAAATATCACGCCCACCACTGCCTCCTCCCTCTTGCAAAAGTCGAGTCGAGAGTAAAACACGCAAAAGCTATAAATATTGTATTTGTGTGTACACTATGCATATAAGTATAACGACCTAGTAAACTTTGCATTAGTGACCGCATCAGATAAATCCTTAATTTTAAACCAAAGCACAAATTGCTTCCCTGTATCTAGTTCAAACAACGACAAAACATAATGAGATACAAAATCAAACTAAACAGAAAATTGCTGTGTAAGCCAACAATTAGTAGTAGGTAGGTACGTAAATCTGCGCACAGCCAAAGGCAGGTTTGGTGTTTTCATTGCTAAGTAAACAAGTGGTAAAATTGTAGTTGTACAACCTACCGCTTCCACATAAACTGTCAATATTTGTAATATTCCGACATTGATTAGATTTTGAAAATTACCAATCATTTCTGCCATAAATTTAATTAATAAACTCACCACATAACGGTGCGATGTATCTATATACCTACCTGTTTGGATTAAATATGTTAAACATTCTGTTAAACTAATTAAAAAACGGTAATAATAATTTTAACTAATGTAAGTGACGCTAATGTTTTAATTACTAATTTATAAATTTTCTAATAACTAGAAATACGAACAAAATCCAATTTAAGTTCATTTCTAAATTATGTAGTATTAGTAGAAATACTTTAAAATAAGTCAGATGAAATTCAAAAGGAGGGATAGTGGGTTAAGTGGTGGCATTCTCGCGAGTCACGTGGATGGCCCGAGTTCGATTCCTGACAGGAATACTGGATACAAATTAGTTAGTTTGAATTTACTGATCACTATCTTTTAGCAAGTGATCAGCGATACACAACTCTCTTTACGTTAGTAAAACTCTCAGTCAAGTTTTTATGATTTATTTAAAATCTATTTTCGATACTGTACCCTTTTTTACAACAATTCCCTTCTTCTCTTTGAATCCATAATATCATTAAAATTTACACAAAATCGGATGTTGAATGAGGTTAGGTCAGGTTAGGTTTGGTTGAAGTAAACAAAATCCATTTTAATTGTATTTGTACATAAATACCAATAGATATGTATTAAGTTACAAAATTTTTGTAGGAAGCGACAGTGGTGTTAATGTTGCAAAAATGCAACATTGTGCACAAGAACTTAATATTTTTTTTATAGGTGGAAACTTCTAAAACAATTATTTTTTTATTTAAACAGAAAACTACGCCACACTTTTTACATGTTATGTCAGTGTAACCCCTGCAACTTGGAAATTTACACCTGGTTCTTTTCTCTGTGTGGATTGGCCAGTGCCCAACCTGGTCTGTTCGTACATCCTTTGGGGGAACATGTTGTACCTACCTTGCCTTTTTGTTTTTTAGCTTGAATAGCGTTTTCCAGATTAACGCTTGGTCTACCCTGTTTTACAGTATTAGAACTTGCAACATAGACAGTTTGCCACTTGGGTCCTAAATTTTGACTATAATAATATTTCCGACTGCTTTCCTTTTAAAGTCAAGACACGTTTATATAATAGCCATGCGTTTACCATGCTTAAATCTAGTAAATGATAGAAAATTCTTAAGTACCACTTTCTACTTTTCAGCGTAATCCGATAACGTCCTATAAAATTATCCATTAGATGCACCCCACCCATATGTCGATTATATTCTTTGATAACATACGGGCAGTCCACATCTACATTTCCTCCTTTTTTTTTGTCAAAGCGTTTAACGTTAGTTACAGGAACTTACCAGCATATGTTGAAAGCAGAGTAACACATTTGTTATCTCTCCATATCAGGGATGACACATCTATACCATAGATGGTCGTCACATACTCATCAGCGGTGCAACGCTCTTCCTTTTTTAGGTCATTTTCTGTCGGTAGTTTACAGTTTGGGATTCTGTTACGTCTAATTGTACCAAGCGAATATATACCTCTTTTGGCTCGATAAAGCATAAGTTCAAATAATGTATAATAATTGTCACAATACAATCTATAGTTCATCCTATTAGGAACGATCCGCGACAAACGTGCAACAATATTAGTAGATGCACCAATGTCTGGTTCATCAACTGGTCTATTTTGTAGATTTTTTTGTCCTGAATAGATTTCAAAATTATAAGCAAATCCAGAAACACCGACAAGTACAAACAATTTGAAACCCCATTTATGAGGTTTCATGGGCATATATTGTTTCATATAATGCCTCACCTTTGTGGCACACATTTGTTCATCCACTGAAAGAGTAGGTTCCAGTGATATGCTGGCAAATTTTCCATTTATTTGATTAACCACAGGCCGAAGCTTATGTAATCTGTCATGATCTGGACTGTCACGTGATACATGTTTGGAGTTGTCATTAAAATTAATAAAACGTCTAATCCTTTCAAATTTCTTCAAAGGCATTACATATCTCACAAGATCATAGCCTATTACTGTGCTTCAATAAGATCTAATACTAGGAAAATGAACTACTGATGTGTATATTTTATATCAGTTGTAGTAAATTTGGTAGAATTATTTGGATTTAGTTGAGTAGCATATAAGTTACTTTCTTCAGCAATTATCGTAATAAAATCATCAGGAAAAAAAAATAGGAAAAGAAACTATATGGGGTTTCCAAATCTATAACTTCAAGTGGAAGATCAGTGTTTCCATGAAATGCCAATTGGAGATCATTGAAACACAAACCTTGATGTTTCCACACAACATCTCTTTTTTGTACCATTGCCTTTTTACCTGACACTTTATTTTCCACATGCTGCAAAACAGGTTCACTTTGATCTTCCGGTTCTCTGATTCCATCACTTTCACTGGAACAAACATCGGAAATATCTGGAATATCCTCCAAATCTTGATCTACATTATCTTCGACATAATCACTTATATCTTCATCATTTGGTAAGTACGTAGTTTGGATCAGCAACACTATCCGTATCAGAATCCTCACTAGCTGATGACCAATTTTTCCAAATTTCAGCTAATTCGCTTTCTGTTAGGGTTACGCGAATTATTTTGAAAATACCAAATTTGTTGTCTACTTTGTTGGACGCCTACACAAACGATCACTTGACAACCGGTAACTGAACAATTATTTCACAAATCGTACAAACATTACCATCTAAGAGCAAAACGGTAAATTATATACTTCGTATGGAATGGGCTGTGCTTTCCATCATTTTAGGTTACTAAAGCGTGTATTTTCTTGCAGATATGACATATTGTTGCAAATTTGCAACAATTTGCATTTAAGGGTTAACATTTTCATCTACCGTGCAGGAAATCCGGGTTCAATTCCCGACAGCCAGCTACATGATTTCTTTAAACACACGACTCTAATTAAATTTACTGGTAACTTCGTTCGATTTATTTAAAATCGACCTATTTTCGATATAGTGGCCTTTTAAATAAATTATGTCTAGCCTCTTTGTTTCATTAACAATTCCTTTCTTCACTCTAAATCCATGATATATTTAAATCATTAAAATTTAGCCGTAATTCGGATTCGGAGTGAGGTTATTAAGTAAACATTTGCTTGCATTAGCCGTTGCAAACGGAATTGGAACTGAACTCGTGCAGTTATCGCAACGCGGGTCACACAACAGTTTTGCTATTTTACCTTTGCTCGCCGTTAAAACAGTTACCTACGTCTAGGAATATGGAGTTCATTAATTTAATTCCCGGTTACCTACCAACCCATGTATACTTAATTTCTTATTGTATAAAACGAGTTAATCAGATAAAGCTGTGCTCTATAAAAGACGATTCCAAGTAGGTAGGTAGGTAGTACCTAACCTAGTCACTGCAAGAGTAATCAGTTCTTAATGTTGTACTTGGCAACTAGTGTTGAATTGTTAGGTATATCAGGTCTTTCGTTTCAGAGCATTCAGGAAGGATATTCCTTTGAGAATTCCTTACATTCAAGATAGTACGTAATGTAGTAAACTTTTATCAAAATGTAAACCTGCAGTCTGGAAAATAGGTTAAACTGCACTCCAAGATGAAGACAGTACCAGTTCTATGGTAGTGTAACAATCACTTCTTGTTTGTATTGTGATCGATATCGGCGCCACTTTTGATGCTGTTAAACTTACAGAAATGGATTTATAGTTGATAAAAGACAATTCATATAATTGAAAATAAACAATTAGGTACTTGCTTAAATAAATATACGTAATAAGAAATTTGTAACAGTAGCAACATACGTAAATACTGTCGCATAGTAAGACACCTTTTACTTTCTAGTATCATTTATTCTTCTTAACACCTGTACGATTAATTAATTAATCGCTTAGTCACCATTATAAATTACTATTCTCTGAAGAGTCTCCTCGGTCTTCTGTCTCGTGTTGATCGTTCCGTCACTAGAACTGAACTGAACTGCTACCTGAAAAAAAAATTTTGGGTGTTTCATTCCCACCAATATTGGTGGACGGGTTGTCCCCCCCCCCCCGACCTACACTCTTGTGCAAAGTCGAAGGGGTAGAGCGGAAGGCCCTCTTCAGCCTCCTTTAGGAATCGTGGGAATGGGTGGGTGGTGGTGTGGGGGAGAAAGATGAGACGGACGAAATGAAGACAGAAGAGAAGTGAAAGATTATCTGTGGAATATTACTACCCCAGCATTTGCCTAAATGATCCAAGGAAACCACAGAAAAACTTGGACCAGAGTAGTCGGTCCCGGAATCGAACCGGTCATCTCCCGAATGCTAAGCAATGATCTAGACCACTAGTTGCCATCCGACCTCGTGGCAGCTATTTATAAGGGCCTAATCTTCGCCTGGCCGCCTGTTTATTATATATGACAATACGTTTCCTCATTTTTCTATTAGGAAATTTTTCTCTCACGGTCATAGTTTTTGAGTTCTGCTTCTTTTCTACTATTTCAAAAAGTCGTTATTGAAAATAATATTTTCTGTATGTAATAAATAATGTAGGAAATAGTATCTGTCATGTTATCAATGTACTTAAAAGTCTCGCCATATTTTAAAAGAACCATAAATCACATGTTTTTGATACGTTGCATTCCCTAGAAGAAAGATACGAAACACAAAAAGTTGGCCATTTATTATAGTGGTTGCTGAAAGGACACGAGAGGTAGCACCTTCGTCTTCAATACAAAAGCTGCTGGGGGGTTTTATCGTACCGTTCATTGCACGATTTTAATAGACATAAAATACTCACGAGTTATCTTGACCAACGAATGAATGACGGTAAAAGGAAAAAGCGGTTTAATAGGATCATTTTAATGCTGATTATTTTCTGAATTTGAAGGTTGTCCTAACTTACCTAACCTAACCTAAACCAACCTTGCAAAAGGGATCGACTCGAGTTGTTTTTTTTTTGGTAGTATTTCCAAAGTTTCGGAAAAAATTGTAGTACGAGCGTCACTATTATTGGCTATAGTCGTACACTAGACAAAAAATTGATCACAGAGCAAATGCCCGATAATGTCGCAGGTGGGCAACCCACAATACTGCATGTATAGTTGTGTGGTGGGTTGCCGAGATGTTAGAATTAAAAAGGATATAAATAAGCTGCAGCGACAGTTCAGTTCCAGCGACGAAGCAACTAAGGTGAAATAGAAGATTAAGTAATATAGTACTAATGAAGTATTCATTGATGTCCAAGTATTCAATAATGGATGTAAATATAAAATTGTTTTAATAAATAACCCTTCTTAAGTTACCGAACCATATCAGTTAATTAATTAAATATATAGTAATACTCTTCCAGAGAATTATGAATTGATTGGTTAAGTTTGGTGACATTAGATTGTGGTAGTTTTCGTTACGGTTGAGGAAAACTGTTGTCTCGACACAGTTGGTAGTGTCGGATAATATTAATTAATTACGTAATAGGGGCGCCAGGGGGGTAAATAATGGTATCGCCGTGTTCGCCGCAGCACCCCAGTTACAATAAGCAATAAATATACTTACCGAGACGTGTTTCTCGTACTGCACCGCCCGCCTAATGAATTATTATCGGCCCTGATTTCTGCTTCTGTTCTTTTCCCGGGCAACTATAATTTCTAACTGTGGGGAGAAAACGAACGCGGCCGACTAAGCAAAAAGTGATTTATTCATGTAAAAACTGAACATAAGAATTACAAGATTGCCCTGATTCTTGTCTTTATAGGCTAATAATTCTCCGTATTTTCTTTTATGCCGTGCAGTTTTAGTTTTATTAGAGCTTTTTATATATACATTATTACTTATGAAGAAAATAAAAAATATATATATTGAAGTATAATCGAAACAGGATAACTTTATCTAAGAAAGGCAATCAATTTTAATTTTTGATGTGAAACATCTATAGCCGCGGGTAAACCGGATTGTTGGCGTGGCGATAATGGCGATTGCATGCCGTGGCGACGCTCGCCAAGCGCAAGCGCCTGTGCGATTGTCTTCCCACTCGGTTTGATGGTGTCGTTTACTATAATAAACTAGAAGATGAAAGTGAAATCATTATGATTGTTGTGTACATTTCACCTAATAAAAAAATGAATGATATTTCATTTTTACATAAGAAATTATTTCCGTTCAGTCACAATAATTTTTAAAACTAATAAAAATAAACTACCATTGATTTTAGCTGGAGATTTCAATGTAAATTTTGCTAAAGATGAATCAATGCCATTAATTACGTTCCTCCAAAAAGAATTTCAATTGGAAATTAACAACAATCCAAGAGAACCTACTACCAGATATGCAACAACAACAACAATAGATGCTGTATTTATTAAATGTCTTGATAATGTTATGTTCAATACTTTTGTAACATACTTCAGTTATCCTCGACCAATTATCACAGTAATGCTGTCAGAGGCAACATCGAATATAACTATTACTGAAATCACTGATTGAAAAGATTGAGTTTCATATCTGTTAGGCGTCCCGTAACGGCTCATATTTGTGTTTTAAAGAATAAAAAATAAAACAGAGACACTAGCCTAATCTAATTTTACGTAGCATTCGCCATTTGCGTCTATAATTTGACTAAGGTACCTTTTTAGTCAATTTTTCAAAAGTAAGTTAAAAATCACCAAGAACTTTCCACTTTCTAAGATTAGCTAACGTAACTATCTTTTTTAAATTTTATATTTTTCACTCCCCATTCCTATGATTTTCCTTATTTTTTAATCAATTTTTCACAGGAAAATTGAAAATCGTCCCAAAAATTTCCTACTGATTTAGATGATGTTAATGTGTAAGTCACGTAACCTTCTTCTTTAAAATTTTTATTATTTACTTTCTTTTGTTTTTCTGTAATTTTTTAAAAGCGAGTTAAAAATGCTCAAGAAAATTTTCCACCTTTTTTAGATTGGAATAATTTTGTGTTGGTGCAGGTAAAAAAACTAAAAAGCTGAGTCAAATCATATATCTACTACACAACTGGGGAATGCTACGTAAGATTAGCTTAGGCTAGGATTAGATTAGATTCTGTTTTTCTTTTACTCGTTATTTTGTTTTTAATGTATAATTAAAAATTGAAATTGAAATCCTTTGTTAAATTAAGTTATCTACTATTTCGATTAAAATTCAATATTTCTTTCACTTTCCTTCATACGGAATTGAAAATTACCTAAATACCTTCCATTCTGTTAGATTAGGTCAGTTTCGTCAATTCTAAAACAGCATATTCTTTAAAATTTACCTTTTTCACCCCTTAGTTCTATAATTTTATTTCTACTTCAGTCAATTTTTCACGGCAATAGGTAAACTTTCCACTCTTTTAAATAAAGTTAATTTATGATCGTGCTAGTCAACGCAACTTTCTTCTTTTACATTTACAATTTTCACTTCCCAACTTCTATAATCTTATTTACATTTGAATTTGTCCAAAAACATCCAGATTGTTAGATTTAGCTTAAGTTTTGATCAATTTTCCACCCAATTTAAAGTTGGGGCAGGTGACTTAACTTTCTTCTTCAAAGATAGCAGTTGTTGCATTCACCTTTTGTACTGCCACCCGTTTTCTAAAAGCTTTTTTTCTTTTAGTATTGTATTTAATTATCAAGCTCGTGTCTATTTATTTTTTTCAAACCCCCTATTAAAAATATTACTTGTAGGGTCAGGTGGGGTAATTGTGAACGATTTTGGAAGTTTCACTTTTGAAGCTTGATGCATCTTAGATGAATATTAAATTTAGGCGACTATGTGGTTAATTTAGGTCTTTGTTTGGTTTTAAGTGAATTTCTGCTATTAAATATGCTAATTCGGTTTTTTTGCAAAAAAACTTGAGTTTACAATTACCCCTTCACTTATTCACGCAGTTGCAAACTTAGGGGTAAATGTGAACAATCATCTTGTTTGTACTGCCTTTATAAAGGTTTTTAATGGGACCAAAGTGCACAATTCGCTTTCAAATATGAATTCCAATGAAAATTATATTTATAAAGCCGTGTTCACAATTACCCCAAAAATTATATATTATATATTATACTAGCAGCAATATCCGGCGTTGCCCGGATAAGAATATATAACATGTTTGATAGTACATTCTAGAATATTCGCGAATTTAGAACTATCCAGAACATCCCATAATGATTCAAAACATTTTCTAACTTTTTTTAACATTCTGAAAGATTCTTGAATTATCTTCAAGATTCTGGAACAATTTTGAACATTGCCAAATCATTCTGAAATGTTATACTAAAACGTTCTTTTTCTTCTTAGAACATATTTGAACTCCCTATAAAATTCTAAAAAAATCTGCTTCATTCTCATCCCCACTCCGTGCTGTTTGGTGGGTGAGTAGTGACATCAGTAGACGCCTGGCGGGGATGACTAATCGATTGATAATAATTGATCAGTTATCGACCACTGAGAGTTGAAGATTATTACAGTACTAATATCGCTATTAAAAAATATTTTGTATATTAGATTTTCACTGTTTAACATAAAATATTGCGACACTCTTCCTCTGCTGTTTAGCGCGCTAAAGCATCCAACCGTCAAAAGTCAACACAACAGTCTATAATTTCCATTAGTTGGAATAATCAAGAGTCTTCTTTCGTCGAAATAAAGAGCCTGTTTACAATTACCCCGCTTTTACAATTACTCCATCTGACCCTATACCATATATGCATCCTTAAGGAGCTCTTAACAAATAGTAGAATAGAGTGACAGTTTTAACGGCAGAAACGCTGAAACCTGAAATATCGCAAACTAATAATTTGGAAAAGACATTTCAGATAGTCTTCAGTTTTTAATATTATTATTAGATATCACGTTTAATTGATTTTAGAGTATGTAATTGTAATTGGGCCGAAACTGGTAAATATGCAACTGAAAAACTATCATAAGTACTCCTTACTTCTTCCTTTAATGGATGCCTTCTGTAGTTGTTCAATACCTGATTTTTCATAAATTCTCGGAATATTATTATTACAGACCGACTGGTAGCCCTCAGTGCAGCGTGTTGAGTGTTTAAGGTCGCTTTAGTTCGATTTAGCGTAAATTTACGTACATCCGTACATCGTTTACTTACTTGAGGGCCTTTTCACTGGCATAAGGTCAAGAATGAAAGCCGAACCGCGGAACAAACGCGATAGATTCGTTGCTGGTGTTGTGGCAGAGTGTTATGCGTTCTTATGCGATAACCAACTTCCTCTACGGCCTCTTCCAGCCGAAATAAATCCACTCCGCTACCGTATAATTCCAACTGAGCGAAAGAACGGAAATCAAATCGATTCCGTTACGTAAAATATAACTGTAAGTGTACGGTTGCTGGCGGAAGATCGGAAACGAACGCCTGGCATTAGAGCCCATTCGTATTCATGGCCCTACGGCCCATCTCTTCCCTTTTAAACTCTATTTTCCCTTGTCTTCCCTTTTACATCTTTCACTCCTTCTGTGTACATATTATAGTAAGGTACGTTCGTACGATGCTCAGTCGACGAAAATGCCTATTACACCACAACCTACCTACCTACCAACAACTACCGTACGACAGAAAATATCAATGTTTTCTATTCCCTTTCGCCTTGTGTAACTTACTCACTTGTATTAAACGAATTCTTGGTTTTTATTGGCGCCAAGGCAAACAGAATAAACGTACCGGGAAAATTGATATATCTCCTGACAGCCGCTTCTGATAATCCCTGAAATAGCTAATAGGCTGATAAGAGTGTATTTAACATAAGACCTTGTAAATTATCAAATACTTTGTAAAATCTACACGTGCCTCAAGTTGAGAATTCCTTGAATTAAGTTCTTATTAACACACTAATTTATTGAAAACTTTTTCAGTCTGAAAAATTCGAGTTGAATTGATAATATGATGAGAAGATTTGTAAAAATAGATAAAGGTAGGAAGTACCGAAAATTTATGTAAAATACATCTACTATTTACTTTAAAATTTTTAAACTGCAGGGAACTTGAATTGCATTAACCACTCCACTCCCTTCATGGCTACGCCACTAGATTCCGTGAAAAAATTTTTTTACTAAAAATAACTAAAAAACTAAATTATGGAACCTTTGAACCTCCTTAATCTCCCCTTCCCCAAGGTTACACCATTGGATTTCACAGAGGATGTTTTCACGACGTCATTCACGTGTCGAAAAAAAATATTCAGAAACTTCAATTATGTAGTACAAGTACAACAAAATTTACGTTATAAATTAAAACCAAAAAACCTTTTTTTAACAAAGATTTTATTTAAATGCTCTAAAAAGAAGAAAATAAAATTTTCCTTTAAAATTTTAACTATCAACTTATAACCTCACTATACACAATTTATATGATCATAAAAGCTTGTCGCGAGGTTTGCTGAAATTTAAAAAGAATTAAACTTAGCAGATTATGTGTTACTCAATTAAATAGGTACTAGTTTATTTACACAAGTAAATCGCGCGACAAGCTTTTATGATCATATAAATTGTGTATAATGAGGTTATAAGTTGATAGTTAAAATTTTAAAGGAGAAATTGATTTTCTTATTTTTAGAGCATTTAAATAAAAGCTTTTTTTTAAAAAGGTTTTTTGCTTTTAATTTATTTTTTACTTTTTAGTTATCGCTGGCTAGGTTTCTGAGTCTGTTCATTTCATTCAACGCATCATTGTTTGATTTTGGAGTTGTCCTCCTAGACAGGTTGCAGACCAATGCTGATGACGCCCATCTCGCCATATCACACAAGTCAAAGTTAATCAACCGATGTTACAGGCTCAAAAAATTCTACCTCAAGAATAATCGAGGTCTCTACACCAAATTTCAGGTGGATTAGAGCAATGGAGCTTATAATCACCAACTTTTTTTTAACCTGCCTTTTTATTCTCAGCGAACCCTTTCATTTAATACCCATACTATAAGAAGGCATAAAAAACTCTATAAGTCCGCCATATTAGAATAAGAGTGATGTCAGAATATTTTTCTAATTATTCTCGGCAAGCCCTTTCATTTGATACACATATTGTAGAAATTCATTAAAAATAACTATTCCGCCACCTTGGATGGTTCGACATATTGGATTTAGAATGACGTCACATAGCTTATAGTCCAGTGCAGATAGATTCTTTTTGGCATAAATTCTTAGCAGTAAATGAACTATACCACCTTGTAGAGTAGGTCTGTAGGAACTTTTGGGTGAAATGGTCACGTGTGGGATTATGTCAAATTGTTTTATTAACAAAAAACGACACGATTTTGGCTCGTTTTTTGGTTTTTCCAATAAAGTCGGAAACTAAAACAGCTACGGTTACGCTCTAACGAGAGAAATTGTAGGAAATTTAATCACCTTTCAAATGCATTTTTGTTCGACCCGATTGGATAAGTATTCCCGAGAAAAATAAGGAAAAGTACCGGATAACGTGTTATTTTTGCCAATTTTCAAAAATTCTAACATAACATAAGTGCCGCGCGTTGCGTTAATTATTCGATTTCGGCGTCTCGTTGAAATTTTAAAATATTATCCTTTAATAAATATATGTATACAAATAATACTATTCGATCTTTATATATTTAAATAAAAACAGTTTATGAATTGTACTTCTAATATTACTATTGTTTTTCTTTAATATTACTACCTAATTACTTAATAATGTAATATACCGATCATATATAGTGCGTTCAAATAGTAAGTTTGAATCAGAGTCAGAAGCAGGGAGATGAAAAAAGCGGAATCCGTGTTTGTATACACATATTTATGTACGAAAATGCCCCTATGTATAAGACGTGTTATTAAAATTGTGTTTCGTAAATATTCAATTTACGTAACCATTTACTTCGTACAATGTTCTAAATGTTAATTAAAGTATATAATTATTAAACATTTCTAATAGTTAACGCTAAGCGAGAGAAGCGCCCGTCGCACCACGAGAAGGCGAGGAGAGTTTGGGTTGAAAAATTAAAAAGTTACGTGTGGGAATTATTGTCAAAAATGTCCAAAAAGTTTATTTTTAGGAAAACGGGAAGCGAATAAACAATTTGCAAAATTTTCGCTATCAAAGTTGCAAATTGAATATCTTGAAAACTATAAATTCGACAGAAATCCGTTTTCGCACAGTTATTGTACATGTCAAGAGCTACTTTATCGCGAAGACTCGTTCCTTAAATCGCAAAACTGAAGGAGTTATGAATTTTTGAAAATTGGCAAAAAAACACGTTATCCGGTACTTTTCCTTATTTTTCTCGGGAATACTTATCCAATCGGGTCGAACAAAAATGCATTTGAAAGGTGATTAAATTTCCTACAGTTTCTCTCGTTAGAGCGTAACCGTAGCTGTCTTAGTTTCCGAGCTTTATTGGAAAAACCAAAAAACGAGCCAAAATCGTGTCGTTTTTTGTTAATAAAACAATTTGACATAATTCCACACGTGACCAATTTTACCCAAAAGTTCCTACAGACCCACTCTACACGGTGGTATAGTTCATTTACTGCTAAGAATTTATGTCAAAAACGGCCTCTTTTTCACTAAGTGCACTGGACTATTGTAAGTAGTGTATTGTCATCCAAACTTAACGTGTATACAAAATTTCAGCTCAATCGGTTGAAGATATCTGCTTCAAAATTGAGTAGCAAGATTACACCCGAACAAACATACATTGCAAGTTAAATAAAAGCTTTTAAAAAATTACTATATTATGGAGAGTTTGAACCCATTTAACCACCCCTTCCCCAAGGTTACATCATTGGATTCTACAGAGGATGTTTTCACAAAGTTATTCGCGTTACGAGAGAAAAGTACCTACATAAGTAATATTGAATAGTTTCGACCTTTACTTGATGAAAATCTTTAATGAGATAATAAAAACACTTGTATATGATTTTCTCAAATGATTTGTTAATTAACAGAATGTTTCGTCTTAAATTAGGCTTCTTCAGGCTTTTGAGTATTTACTACTAACTATTAACACTACTTCAGGTCCTTAAATAACTACTGATAATAATAGAGGGTAGTTTTGGGTTAAAACAAATTCAGTAGAGAGGCGTTGTTACATTCTACTTGGTCATTTAAAATTATTCAAGTTTTTTATATCTGTTTATTTCCAAGTTTTCTAATAACGTTATTTTTGTCCTTTATTATTTATATGTAAAATCTCGAAATTTTCATTAAAACCATGTCCTACAGTTGCATGGTTCACATAGTTGAATCTGTTTTGTTTTTTACATAACTATTTTTGTGTTCTATTATACGTTTTTAAAATTTTCTCCCTGCTTGACCAATGTAGACTTTAGCCTGAAGAAGCCTAAGTTAAGGCGAAACATGTTGCTAAATTAATAAATAATTTTTTAAAATCACATAAAAGTGTTTTTATTATTTACAAAATAATATCCTAATTATGTAAGATACAACAATTCTTACTCCTTGAGAGTTCGTTCCTCATGGCTACGCTTTTAATTTAATTGAAAGTGTTGAAAACCCCATTTATTTAAAATATAACAATTATTAGTTTAACGAATGCTAAACTATATAAGATTCCAACATTTTTAATAACTTCTTCGCTATAGCTACGCCACTGCATTCCACAGGGGATATTTTCATTCCTCCTTACAAATTGAATTCATTTTTCTGTATACGTATGGGCCTTGCGACTCCCGGGGCCACATTTTATATTATTTGTATTAAGATAGGTACTTATTAAAGTCTTCTACGTTACTTCTGCCTCAAATAATATTTCCGTTATACCTTAAAACTTAATAAAAGGGTTAAAAGGTGAGGTAATTAAAACTTTTCGGAATTACCTGTAAACTGGAAAACGAATGTTTTTTTAAAAGATCTTTTCCCCTAACTTTTATTATGTTTGTTCAGCAGATTCAGTTTTAACTTAATTAATCTGTATTTTTAGTTCTTAATTCTTATTTTACCCTCGTCTGTATAACTCCATCTTCGGAGATTAAAAAAAAAATGTGTAATCAAACAAGATGTAAAAACAAATTAAATTTTTTATGAAGCCATTGAACGTGAAAACAGGAAGTTATTTCATCCCGGTCCCAAAACTCAATTACTTACCGCAAGAGTGACTTGATTTGTAATTTGTTCAGATTTTCATCGATATATTACTGTGATTGTACTAATAAGATTTGAAGGGCAAATTATCCCGCTTTTAAAGTAAACAAGCTAAACGTGTTAGCCACGTCCCACTTCTTTCAAAACAAATTTTCTTTAATGTGGAAAATTATGTTCTCAAAGTGTATTCTGTCTTTCAAAAGTGATTCATTGTATACGCTTTAGTCAGTATTTCTCGACAGACATGAACTTTTTTAAATTGATAGGTATACCCATGTAAACAACTTTCTTTTGTATTCGCTATTGATAAATATATGTATTAAAATATAAGAAAATCATACTTAGTATACTAGTTTCCATGTGCAATAATTTATATTTCAGTATAACGTGCAGTTGTCTCGCTTTCCTAAAAGCTTATTTTTCTTCTCTTTGATTTTATAATGAGGGTTTCATAAAAATTAGCAAATAAAGAAGCTTTAAATTTCATCATCTTTTTACTTGCCTAATATATACAAATGTGGGAAAATGATGGGGAAAACAAGAAGTAGAGTTGTAAAATATGAAGAAAAATTGGGAGGTTTACCAAAAGGGGACTTAAGAAGGGTGGTATAGAAGAAAAAAGTATTGGGAATTGGAATAAAAAACAAATATGGCGTGGAGAGGGACAACACTAACGGAAATAATAGTTTGAATGTTAGTAAAGTGGTAGGGAAAATATGTAAAAAAATTGTAAGAGAAAAATATAATGGGAAACAAGATACGCTAAAGGGATGAGGGACATTCTATGAGAAGATTGGCGGGGATATCTAAGAGAAGGAAAAAGTATAGAAACAATAGCTAGATTTTGAACGGTGAATGAATGTAATAAGAATACGTTTTAATTGCAAGAAGACGAGAAAAGGTGTAGAGTATGCGGAGAGAATAGTGAAACAATGGCACATGTGTTTGAGGGAAGAACAGGTAAAAAGGGAATCGATGAGCATACAAAGGCGATAAAGGCAGACGGCAGTGGTCTGACCTAATTCAAACAAATTTTCAAAAAAACAGAAGAGAAAAGAGAGGGAACATAAAATGCAAGAAAAAAGAGAAAAAGTGGAATAACAACTAACAGGGGAGGTAGTATGAAGAGGGTGGATTAGGCATTAGATTTGAGGTTATGATCTGTATGAATATATATTTTTATATATGTATATACGGCAAGGTGGCTATCTACCTTATTAATATGAGTTTCGCTCACGTCCAAAGGATGATTATTTGTTAATTTGCACAAACGACAAAAACTAGAATCGTAGTCCTAGTTGAAGTGAAAACTTCTATAGTACCGTTGTGATTTGAAAGTCGATGAAACGAAAAAGCGACAGTAAAAAGAGACAGAGTGGGAGAAAATGAGATAGGAAGCATTATCTACACTTATGTTCGTGGTTCTCTTTGTGCTTTGCATCGTACCCCCTCCACTCGTGTTTACCAAGGCATAGTGAGAGTTTGCTTGGGCCTCAGCGTTGCACGTGTGTTAATACGCGTTTGTGCGCGCATGCGTAGTACAAAGCTTTAGGTTGGTATCACTATGATCATTACTAAAACCTACAATTATCCTCTTCCCGAAATTTTACATTTGTCCCATTATCTTGAAACCAAAATTTTTGAAGGTTTGGTCTAACATAGGACAAAAAGTGTAATCTCTGTCGTTGATTTTTTTATTTTTATATGTATAATAAAAAACCTAAATCTTCTCGTGACCAGTTGAAATTGTCTCGGTGGCCACATGTGGCCCAGTGGCACTGGCTTAAAGTTTAAATTTAATTACATATTTAATTTTTCTTGTTTGAAATAACGAATATTTTAGTTATAATATAATAGTGTGAGAAATACAAGACACGTATTGCTTATTATACTTAGTATTTCTTTATATAATAATTTACATAGTATAACGTGCAGTGGTCTTGCTTTCCTGAGGGATTATTTTTCCCCTCATTTATTTTTAAATGATAGCTTCATAATGTATGGCAAATGAGGAATCTTTATAATTCAATCATTACCAACTGTTAACCCAAAATATGTAGAAAAAGGTCACTAATCTTCCCTATTAACATAATGGCGTATTTTTGCAAACGACAAAACCTAGAACCGCGGCTCTAGTTTTTATTTTGAGGTAAAAATAAAGTTTCCAGGAATCCTACCCTTTTTATATGTATTCTTTTTTAATTTAGTGGTTGCGGAAAAAAGATACGTAACATGGTTTTACCATTTTATGTTCGGAAATGTACGACATAAATGTATTAAGTTGTACTATAATAAGCTGTACAGTGTAGCAAAATAAAAATGAAAATTCAGCTACTCCCTACCTTCAAAAATTTCCAGGAAATCTTTTTATGTTGTAAAACGATAATTTTTTAGAAGGCTATTTTGGCCTGGAGTTTTTACAAATATCTAGAAACAAACACGATATCATACAGGAACATACACCTTATATTTTACATTGATGTCGTATGATAATAATTTTTTATAACTAATAATCTCTGCCTGTTTAAATTAGTTATTCGATTGTTTATGATTTTTGACATAGGTAATTAGGGGTTATAGCGGCGGTTTAGTATTCCGGGAACAGAAAGGTGAAATATTAAATTTGAACTTATAATTTCATTGTTATAGGGCCCAAAGGTCATCAAGAATATTTCGTTTTCCCTTTTCGTTTGTTTCGTCGTCAGAAATTAAGTAATTGCAGAACCGTTTGCCTAATCAGCGGCAATGGTGTTTAGCATAGCAAGTTTCGGTGGAATTAAGCGTTTTAGAGGGCTCTTTTGGAAATTCGCCGCATCAGCGCGCCGCGAAAAAGACAAAGGCAATTATGTGTCTGCTGTTGTTGAATTAGGGAAAGTAATTGGTCCCTTTTAGTCGTCGGCTTACGCGCGGTATCCCCGCACGAAAACAATGGAATGCTTTTCTTCCGCGAACGAGTTCCGGCATAATAAAATTTAAAGAAAGTCCCAGATAAGCATTTAGTTAAACGAAATAAGGCCGCTCCGTACGAATTTTACATCCCTTTTCGAGAGTCTGTCTACCCTTGTTTCGGGAAAGGATTAAACATCTAACCAAATCATGAACTTCGTTCATTATTTACCAAATCCGCTTGTACCTATCCTATGTCTGTTTATTGAAACAGGATTCATATATGTAAATACATACACA
Source organism: Agrilus mali (assembly GCA_029378335.1). Taxonomy (NCBI): domain Eukaryota; kingdom Metazoa; phylum Arthropoda; class Insecta; order Coleoptera; family Buprestidae; genus Agrilus; species Agrilus mali. The sequence continues at coordinate 13,722,843 of CM055661.1, read as the reverse complement.
CATACAGGGTGATGGTCTTCAGACTACCCCATAGCTCTAGACGTACCTACATCCGGACTACATTGGAATATCGTTTTCAAATTCTGCTCGGTTAGGTTTTAAGAAGTGACCTAACGTTTTAAAATATTTTCAATCTTTTGTTACTTCCGGTTATACCGGAAGTTAACGTCAACTTTCTTGTTTTAATGATTATTTACATTTTAGGATTCGTCATTAAAATTAAAGGTCATGTTGATAATACAACCCTACCTTGATTCTCAATAGTTTTTGAGTTATTTCATTGTCTTTTCCGTTTGCAGCATCTCCTTATATCGCGGTTATCTTCGAATACTGTATATTTTAATGAATTATTTTGGTACATCTTCTTAACGTTCTATTATGCCACCAAATCTTTAAAAACTTTTTGAAAAAATAAATTAAAGAAGAGTTTAAAACGTGTCGATATCATAAATTAAAAATTAAGAAAACTTCATTTTTTTAAGTAACACCCATATTTTTCTTTACACTCTTACATCAATCAGTTAAAAAATGTAAAGACACTTTGGGTCTTGACGTTGTCAACTTTAGTCAATTAAATGGTGACTGTGTCTCATCTACGTAATAGTACCACATGCCGTAAAATTGTAGAGGACTGTCCTTAAAAGAATTATAAAATCACACTTTTATAGTAACATAAGAAATTTAAGTAAACCTTAAAGGTGTTTGGTTGTTTAATAAATTTCATTGCTTATCTATTGATAGAAACAGATTTTGTATGTACATAATATATATAGGCTGATTGAGGATTTAGCACAATTGTTAGATTCTTAATTATTTATTTAATTTTAACAAAAGAGTTTACAAGTACGAAAAGTGTGATATCCACCCGCACATCTCTAACTTACATCTAATCGTGCAAATATGCTATCTCTACCTCGCCACTGCGTGTTATCAATCCATACACCACACTCACACCCTCTCTTGAAGTACCCAGAAACGTAACCCCGCCTCTTGATATTTAAATGCTCGATAAAGTCTCCGCCTCTTGGCGTTCTCAACTTTAAGTCGATCCGGAATCGATTGTGAAGTAGTGTATATATAAAACATTGGCGAATATTGTACAGGGCCGTCTTTAAAACAATTTGTGAAGTATATTTTTATTAGGACTACCGACAAGATCCGGATATTTAGATATTCAGATATCCGCGGTTCGAGTGTCCGGATCTTATGAGACCTCAGATTCGGATAACCGTATACTCGGATCTTTGAAATATTCAATGTGAATATCCGGGTACCCGGATCCGAAAATAGCAATGTAAAACATTTTGAATAAATGATTGATAAATGATAAAAATTTTGAATTATGACACCGTTTTAAAAAACAATACTAATTATTGCAAGTATCTTTTTAATTCATTTTACTTTTATTGAGTGTATAAAAACACACTGAAATAAATCCACATACGTCTACACTAAAACAAATTATATTTTCTTACTACAAAATGACACAAAACAAATCTAAATTTTCTTGTACATATTAGTACGGAAAGTTACACAGTGTCATGTCGATCGTCGAGATAAGGGTGTCGTTTATATTAGTTTTGTCGTGCGTTCTTGTGATTAGTACAGGTGGGGTAATTGTGAACGATATTGGAAGTTTGACTTTTGAAGCTCGATGTATCTTAGATGAAGATTAAATTTAGGCGACTATATGATTAATTGAGGTCCTTGTTTGGTTTTAAGTGAATTTATGTTGTTAAATATGCAAATTCGGATTTTTTTGCAAAAAACTTAAGTTTACAATTACCCCTTCAGTTATTAACGCAGTCGAAAACTTAGGGGTAAATGTGAACAATCATCTTGTTTGTACTGGCTTTATAAAGGTTTTTAATGGGGCAAAAGTGAACAATTCGCTTTCAAATGTGAATTCCAATGAAAATTATATTTATAAAGGCGTGTTCACAATTACCCCAAAATTTATATATTATATATTCACTGTTTAACATAAAATATTGCGACACTCTTCCTCTGCTGTTTAGCGCGTTAAAGCATCCAACCGTCAAAAGTCAACACCACCGTCTATAATTCTCATTTGTTGCAATAATCAAGTCCTATTTCATCGAAATAAAGAGCCTGTTTACAATTAACCCGGTTTTACAATTACCCCACCTGACCCTATCTAATTGTACTAAAAATTATGTTTATATATTTTTTACATTAGGATCATATCCGCAATTTAATTGAAAAATCGAAATCCAAAAATTCGAATATCTCGATATCCGCGATTAATTAAATATCTGAGATCCGCGGATCCGAATATCCGATTTACGGATTTGAAATCCGGATCTTTGAGTATCTCGGATAATCGACAGCACTAATTTTTATACTTGGTAATGGGGTATAAGTATTTTCTGTTTCTTTCAACAAAAGGTCTCCAATTTTCTGCTGCGGCTTCCTTCAAGTCCGTTTCTATTATTCTGTTTTTATTATAAGTATGCAGAACACTTTTGTATAGTGGTTATTTCGTGTATTTCTCAGATTTCCAAGATTGGTGCAGCCTGCAGCTTCCTATTTCACGGACCATTGAGATAGGTATCCAACGTAAATTTTGGTTGATAATGTAGCAGTTGTGTTTCACTCGTGGAATGTTTGTACAATAAACAGTTGCTAAATAATGTTACGGTTAAGGACGGGAGCGTAGTAAATATTTTGATTGTCATGGGAAGCAACGAATTTTAATTACGTAATGCCTCGCGTAAAATTTGTGGTAACTTGCGGTTGCAGTTGGCTCTGAACTTCAAAGACACTAATTTGAATAACGGCCTCTGTGTCCAACAACAAATTCTACTCCTCAAAATTATCCACGCCCCGCAGACTATCCGGAAAACTAATTATGAAATAATTTAAATTCCCACGGGCACTTCGGTAATTTTTCCTTCCGGTTTCAGACAACAAAAACGTTTGTTAATGATGAATTGATTTTAAAACAATATTTAAACTGTTACGTTACTAATAAAATTGTAAATTCCACATTTACTTATTGCTTTTTAACTGGTCTCATTTAGTTTCAATTTATCCAACCATTAACATAAATATAAGGTGTCTCTTCTAGCATGTGTCAGTAAGTTTCCTTCTTTTTGAGCAGATACAAAAAATGGCCCACAGTAACTCCATTCATATTTCTATGATTATTTTTGGACGTCAATGATTTCAAATGGAAATCCTGTGTATTTTTTTAGATTATAATTTTTTTTGGAAGAATAATGAACTCTGCAGCTTTGAAACTGTAATTTTTTTTCTATCAAGTTTCGTCGACACGTCGTGTCATCAGTTAATTAAAATGGAAATCATAAAATTTAGTTTTTTTTGCTAGTTTTTTTCTGATAAATATAAGACCAACAAGCGTAAAGCAGCTCTAAAATCAACGCCTCTAGGATTTCCAATTGAAATATAAAAAAATATGACGCTAACAACGACGCTTTTAAAATTGTGGAGGCATTAAATTTAGGACGTTTTTAAAATTTTGGGCTTGCAATAAGTTTCAGAAAAAAAATCAAAAATTTAGTTTCCAGTGACGTCAAAAAAAAAAAATAGAAATTCCTAAGGTCATCAATTTTAGGCATGTTTTGAAGTTTTTCAATTCATTCTTCTCAGAAATAAAGGCCTAGTTTCAGAAATAAGTAAAAATAATTCGGATTTCAATTTTTTGTTATAAAACTTTCTACGTAAATAAATAATTTTTGAAGAACTGATAAAACATACCTGTGCAAGAATTAAATTAGATCCCTCCTTTATCGCTACTTTCAGATATAAATTTAAAAATAGAAGAACTTTATTATGGATAAAATACAGCCGGCTGCATATTATTGCAATTAACTCTGCTTCTTACGGTTCTCTTTAATTTTTTTTTTATATTATTTGAGGCTTCGTCTGTTTAATAGAACATTCTGTGATTAAAATACCTTGGTTGCCATCAGATGCAGTGGTAGCAAAAAACTCATTATTTTACAAAGTGAACTGCCTTTTAATTAAACGTTCGAGACGTTAAGGAAACAATTTTCTTTGAATAAATAAATAAAAATAAAACGGCAGCCGGCGACAAGAGAAAGACCTGAAAAAACGGCGAGGTGAGGAAATTGAAAGACTTGTTGCACTGAAAACGAATGGTCTGAAAAGTGATCCTGTTACGCGGTCTGAATCTTTTTTCCAAACTAAAAACTGTTTCTTATTTTTAATTATAATGGTGATAAAAGCAGCGACGGCTCGTCACTGTATTAAATGGAGATGATAGGTCAAATTGATCATTTTGTGACTTTAGTTTCATATTTAAGTCTCAATTAATTTTGTAGGTAATTGCAATTGCTACAACTTTTAGTTAAAACTTTTTTCTTTGTCTGTGCTTCTTTTTTTCACTAATTTAAAAACTGATTTTTTTAATCTACTGACGTATGTAGGCAACCCAACTTACGGGTACAACTCCTATAAATAAGCTGCCGCGAGGTCGTGGCGACAGTTCAGTTGTAGACATAAAGCGATCAAGACGAAATAGAAGAGTGAGCAAGTGCATCAGTGAGCGAAATCGATTAGTTAATTACATTCATGATTTATTAATATTTACAACCTTTAAAGCCCCAATAGAAAAAATTGTTTATTGTACCACAATGCAAAATTAATCGTTGAAAATTAAAGTCATTAAAGAGGCGTGCTTGGATATCGACCCCACTCGCCTATTCCTTGAAACAGAGCAAATGGTGTATCATTTCCGTTAACTAAAGGAAAACAACGTTTCAGGGAAACCTTAACTAAACCCTTGGAGGACTTCTTCAAGGATAGAAAATTAGAAAATCTGTTACGTCAAAGGATTATTATGAAAGCGCTCGTCGCGTCGTCGAAGCGGGCCGTTCTTCTTCCTTTGTATGGCAGACAAACAACAATAACAGCGACTATGACGATAAGGGGGTAGAATGCAATTTATTTTCCACGTTCAAATATTTAAGTTGTGTAACCTGTTTATGAAGTGACGCGCGTATTGATTGTGTATTTTAATGACTACCTATTCAACTGTGTAAGGGAACAAGTTCAATCGAGACCGAGAATGATTAATGGTTTTGGGGGAAATAAACGATCCATGTGGGGGTTACCCCATCTATCTATCGCTTTATCCTACCAGTGAAAGTTCTCTACTAATTTCCCGAAATTAATATTGTAGTTTTTCTTCTTTTAGAACACAATTTCTGTTGTACAATGCCCTTAGTATAACGTTTCGTTTATTAAACAGGAAACGTGGAAATTAATTGGATAAAGGGTGGTTTAATAATTTAGTAATTATAAAAAAGGCATTATTCATTAATTTAACTAGCCTAGAGCTTAAATGTAGGTATCTGAAATAAAAATAGTTAAAGGTAACTTGAGCTTGATGGGGAGTGGGGGAGAGGGAAAGTAGATAGATTGGAGAGGCTTCTTTAAAGGGAAGGAACGTATGAAGAAAACCAAAATAAAATATTTTTTTAATGTACAGTTTTGTTCCACATCACAGCAGGTTGAGGGTAAAGTAGAGAAGTAATAGAAGAATATCACCACGAAGAAAATAGGGGAGGGGTGAAAAATTTTAGGTATCACTACCTTTCCCATATAAAACCACATATAATACCAATTATGAAACACTATTAATATAACAGTGTAACAAACTCCCCAATACAGACTAATTAACAATAGGGAACTGATGGGGCTCCCATTCCCATCTCCCCACTACTGTCTCCATTAAAAATCTATGGAAAAACATCAAAAACACTTTTTTTATGAATATTTTCATTCCGCATCATAGCAGGTTGGTTTAGGGCAGAAAGAGGTGGAAGATTCTGTCCAATAGGAAAATAGGGGAGAGGGGCGAAAATTTCTAGATACATCAATACCAATTATGAAACACTAATAATGTAACAATGTAACAAACTCCTAAATACAGACTGATTAACAATAGGGAACTGATAGCGCTCCCTCTTCCATCTCGCCACTACTCTCTCCATTGAGTACTTTTTAAAATCTCGAAAATCTATGCAAAAACATCAAAAACAATTTTTTTTATATATGATTTCATTCTGCATCATAGCAGGTTGGGATAGGGCAGAAAGAGGTGGAAGAATCTGTCCACTAGCAAAATAGGGGAGAGGGGCGAAAATTTCTAGATACATCAATACCAATTATGAAACACTAATAATGCAACAATGTAACAAACTCCCAAATACAGATTGATTAACAATAGGGACCTGATGAGGCTCCCATTCCCATCTCCCCACTACTGTCTCCATTAAGTACTTTTTAAAGTCTTGAAAAATCTATGGAAAAACATCAAAAACAATTGTTTTTATGAATATTTTCATTCCGCATCATAGCAGGTTGGTTTAGGGCAGAAAGAGGTGGAAGAATCTGTCCAAGAGGAAAATAGGGGAGAGGGGCGAAAATTTTTAGATACATCAATACCAATTATGAAACACTAATAATGCAACAATGTAACAAACTCCCAAATACAGACTCATTAACAATAGGGAACTGATGGGGCTCCCATTCCCATCTCCCCACTACTCTCTCCATTGGGTACTTTTTAAAATCTGGAAAATTCTATGGAAAAACATAAAAAACAATTTTTTCTTTTTTTTTTCTTTTCATTCCGCATAATAGCAGATTGAGGGGGTAGGGCAAGAAGGAGGTACAAGGATCTCTTCAGGAGGAAAGTAAGGGGTGGGGTGGACATTTGCAAATATCATGACCTTTCCCACATAATACAAATTAAGAAACATTAACAAACTCCCCAATACACACTGATTAACAATAGGAAACTGATGGTTCTCCTGCCCTCAATTCTCCCCATTATCTATAGTACTTTTTAAAATTCGAGTTTTATGGAAAGCTTTAAAAAAATATTTTAGTAATTTTTATTTTCACGCCTTTCCCCACTACTAGAAAATTTTATCTTCTTTTACACTTTTCAATTTTTTTTTCTTGTCTGTTTGAAACTCATAAAATCAAATTGATTTCATCTTCGCTATTGCTTACTTTAAATTAATTTGATATTTTTTATCATCGTTTAACCTCTCCTCCAGAGTATCATCTTTCCTTTTTTTATAATAAATTTGATACTAGGTACAAGGTTTTCCCTAAAAGATCGGGCACACTAGTCCTGCACGGACCAGCACGTACCGGACCAGCAAAACCTGCCCGTGAAGGCGCCCGTGTTATGTAATGGAGTAGCGCACAGTAGACCAGCACCAGCACGTACCGTCACCGGCACGACCGTCCATTAAATAACACGGGCGCCTTCACGGGCAGGTTTTGCTGGTCCGGTACGTGCTGGTCCGTGCAGGTCTAGTGTGCCCGATCTTTAACTTCTAGCAAACTATTTGAAAAGACCTCTCCATTATCTATGTTGTGTACGTACAAACATGCATGTTATAGTAGAACCTCGATAAGATAAAGACCAAAGGAAACGTTAAATAATTTGAGTTATTGAGGTTTTTACTTACTAAGGGTTTAAGTTAAGAAGTTTTTATTGGTTTATATTTTTACTTACAGAGGTCCTTTTATGAGCATTGTTTAGGAATTATAGAGATAGACGAGCTAGGTTAAATGCAAATGAAACTTCGAAATTTTATTATGTACATGCGTACTTTATTTTAGGTTTAAAGGTACATTTATTCAAATTTATTTTATTCTGCATAAAAAAGTCGGTAATTTTTTTTGTTTCAAACAATTCACATTTTCTACATCAATTTTATTACTTACTGAGGTGCGATGCCCAAATTATTCGTTTAAGTTATAGAGGGTTCGTATTTTAAGTAAAAGAGGTTTTGGACTTCGAGGGGAAGGGAACACAAAATTTTATGAATTTATAGAGGTTTTTACGTTATCGAGGTTTAAGTTATCAAGGTTCTACTGTAATTACTAGCTAGTGCAACTTTGCTATTTCGATGTTTCGATTCAAACGAACTTACCAAAAGCAGTCAATATGGTTGGGGTAGGTAATATTCTCGATTGAGTTAATGTAATTTATAATTAACTTATTCGGTAACTACATATACTTATGAATTTCAATTAAAAGAATTTAATAATTAATGATATAGTATATTGGTTATAAATAAATTATTTATGTGAGTATGTACGAGCAAGACTTCAAAGGATTTCACGTAAAATCTATCCTGGCAGTATATACATAATCTATTTAATGCTACCACACACGACACTGGCTAATAAAATATTATATATTACAGTACAATAAAAAATAATTGGTACAGGGTATATTTTAAAATCTCATGAACCTATTTTTACTTAAATCTCTGTAAAATAGTGGAAACTCAGTTATATGGTTACCTATATTATGATATATAACATTATGTCTCTTGTTGTTCCTCTCCCATTCCTCGTGATCATCCCACTAAATCTGTGTTAAGGAGCAGTAACTAAATCGTTACGGTAGGAAAGGGCAACATAAACGAAGAGAATGCCTTGATATTTTATTTCTGCTTATATTCTTCCGGGTGTTGCGTGAGAAGAGGAGTAGAATCTTCAGGTACAAGCTTCAATTAACGCTGTTCACTGTTTTATATATTACTAGTAGCAATACACGGCGTTGCTCTGGTAAGAATATATCACACGTTTGATGGAACATTCCAGAATATTCGCGAATTTAGAACTATCCAGAACATCCCATAATGATTCAAAACATTTTCTAACTTTTTTTAACATTCTGAAAGATTCTTAAATGATCTTCAAGATTCTGGAACATTCTTGAACATTGCCAAATCATTCTGAAATGTTATTATAAAACGTTCTTTTACTTCTTAGAATATATTTGAACTGCCTGTAATATTCTAAAAAAATCTGCTTCATTCTCATCCCCACTCCGTGATGTTTGCTGGGTGAATGACATAAGTAGACGCCTGGCGGGGATGACTAATCGATTGATAATAATTGATCAGTTATCGACCACTGAGAGTTGAAGATGGTGGTAGAAGGATGAAAATTAAGCGTTATATGTATTTTTTAATTCTAAATCATAAAAAAAATAAAAATTTTGTCCAAAAAATAAAAATAGTTAGGGGTGGACAACCCTTATTACTTAGGAGTATAAAGAATATATAGTTCTCGATTCTCAAACCCACTGAATATGCGTATAAAATTTCATAGAAATCGGTCATGCTGTTTGTATGGTAACTAACAATGTGACACGAGAATTTTATATATTCGATTTTATACTCAGTTGGGGAAAACGCCAGTATGCAATCACGACTAGATTAACACGTTCACTTTAATTTGACTGTCGTTTAAATTAATTTAAGGCAATGTAATGTAAATAGCAAATATTTATGACCATTATACTGGCTTTATTGTGCCATTTTGTATTCCACGATGATTCGTGCCTACATTTTATTTTTACAACAGTTTGCTTTTAGTGAATAACTTACCCAATCTTTTCGTCGGCAACAAAATTGTCAATTAAATTTTTAATTTTTCAATTCTCAATTAGCCCCAGTCTCAAGACAATTCATTATTTATCAAATAAAAATTCATTATTGTGTAAAAAGCTCTTAGGTAGGAGGTTAATTAATACAGAAAGTGAACCAAGGGTCAATACTCCAGTACAAGTTCGATTATCGTTCAAACAATGATCGTATCTGAAGTTTATTAGCAGCTGTCAAATGCAGATTGTGAATTTCAGCTTATGGTAGCAGGGTGTTGCAGCGATAATTTTGATAAAGGGCTGATGACTGAATTTTATACATTGCACCATTAAGTGGTTACATACAAATATTTTTTATCTGTTATTACAGCACTTCAAGAATAAACATTCAGTCGGTACTATATTCTTGTAATTGTTTATTTTAATCATGTTCTATTGTGTGACAACTGCCACAAATCAATCTGTTTTTTTTTTTTATATCCACAGTTGTTTCCTAAAGAATCCCAGTATCTAGAATCGAGTATCTACTTAGAATTTATCACGAGCCGCCACTGCCTATACAACCTACTTTGAATTGTTTGTTTTAATAATTTTCCTTTGTATTTACATTTACAATTATACCCCATGATTACGAAAACGTAGGTATCTCCAGTAAATTCCGAACAATATAAAACAATTAAAACCAAATACTTCATCGCTTAGGACCCACCTACCTAATAATATTTATTTTCCCAATGTTCACTCTATATTTTCTCCTCCTTTAATTTATTATAGGGTAATTGAGTGTTATATTTACATAAATTACTGCCGTTTAATTTTTCCGTCGCGATTTTCGTCCGTCCCTAATAATTCGTTAATTCTTTCTCGTTTCGCTTCGGAACTTAATTTGCGCGCCACTTAAAACGGTACATTTCCGGTTTTCGATAGATAAAATAAAAACGAAGAGTGAGGAGCGCGGGAGGCAACAGGGAAGAGTGGTGCGAGACAGTTCTCCAACTTCCTCGTGCCGGTCCGTCCGCTCTTTATTACCGGATTAAATTGAATCTGTTTGCTTCGGAAAATTCTTTTCAATTCCCATTGTTTAACAAATTAGAGCGGAGCCGGGGTGCAAGTTAATCGACTGGCACTGGAGTTGGATTAAGCGGATAATCAAATATCAATTAACGCCACGGGGGTTCCAACTGAATGCCATCGTAGTTCGTTGTTGGTTGTTCGTGGGGATGGCATGGCAGTACCGCCGACGCTTCCGGTATTCATTGTTGCACGGGGACCGCCATGTTGTTGTTTCAGGCGAACATTCATTATTTTATGTCTGTTGCTCATTATTACCCTATCATCGATCGATTCTCGCTTCATCCTTCACTTCGTGTCATCCCTATACCGATTGTATTAGAGGCGTCTTTCACGTTAATTTAATTAGCGATCGAATTATGAATGCCATTATAATTAATAAACGAACTCTTAATGCTTGCAACAACTTTTTGGGTCAGAAGAAGAAAAAGGGGTAATATGTAGTACTATTTTAAGAGAAGTTTCTCTATTTTTTTTAAATATTACAACGAAAATATGCGTTGTTAAGTAGAAGAAGACGAATAACCAATTAACCGTATGGTTGGAAATATAGAAAATGGTTGCTAGATGTTGCTCAAAACAAATGTGCATTTTGCATGTGGTAGATTTTTAATTAAAATTAAAAACTTTTAGCAACTATTTCTTCTTATGAAAAGTAATCAGCAAAGTAAAGTTTAATGTTTTCAAATACATTTGAGAGAAACTTCGTTGGCAGAAAAGCTTGTTGCAGAGAGTAAGTTGGATCTCAGTCATCTATACTGGAGCAATTATATAAGTTAATGCAACAAACGAATGAGATTCGGGGCGATTGTCCGCAATTTTGTAAACAATAACATTAACAGATATCGCACCTTCGACGTGCCGTCTTGCCCTTGATTTATTACTAATAAATGTCTCGCATCAATGACCACACGCACAAAAGAGCACGAAAAGACTCTGGGTGTGGCTCGATTTGAATTGAACAACTTTAATACTCAATCAGTGAAATAACCCTTAGACATTACTTTATAGCTCAATTAATAGTTCTTCTAGTCCTATTTGATCGCCCTTGGCGCTATAATATAGACACTGCTACTTCTAGTTTCTTGTTATTCTAGTGGAATATTGCAACCCACTATACACTTGGGTCTTGACGGTTCCTCACATATGATGGGTTGCCTGCCTACACGGCATAATATTACATGTAAACTAGGCTAAACAATAATGTAGAAATAGAAAAATTATAGTACACATGCATTTAATATCGAAAGTAGAAGTATTTTCATGTTTTTATCAATAAAAAAGGCAAGAAAAAGGTCAACAATGATTCAATGCCGTCGGGACACGCGTCCCTATTTTTCTTTAAATGTCTTATTCCGAATGACGTATTAGACATACGAACATTTTTCGTCTTGTCGGGATGGCATCGAATTACAAGTCACGATTAAAAGGGAGGAGCGGCCAGGCAGATGTCGCGTAACATGTAATAACGCTGCTCGTTTATCAGCTACGTGAACCCGATTAGCATATTAACTGCGGACCCTAGCGGCGAACAAGTCATCATATATATCTTTACGTGCATACATGTAATCCAGCTAGGCTCCTTCCAAGTCTTCCTTAATATTAAACTGATCGACACGAGGGGCAAAGATATGGCATGTGCATTATACCGAATGACGTAGATAAGACGTCGCGTATTTCGGAAGTCGCGTCGAACACATCGAGAGAAGATTAACTGACATGACGCGACAGCCCTATGCGACGCGACGCGACGCAATTTCTATTAATGGCAATAAACACACGTATTACAAAATAGTAAATCCCACAGAGGTAAATTTGAACCGAATCCTTTAAAATTCAGGGGTTTTCTTTTTAGAAAACGTTAGAACTAGGCGATTTTCTATTTTTTGCTGTGGTTATTTGATATGAAACATCTATAGGCGCGGGTAAACCGGATTGTTGGCGTGGCGATTGGGGCTTTGCAGGTGGCGACGCCTCGTCATGCGCAAGCGCCTGTACGATTCTCTTCCCACTCGGTTCGACGGTATCGTTCGTAAACTAGAAGATGGAAGTGAATTAATTTATGATTGTTGTGTACATTTCACCTAATTAACAAATGAATGATATTTCATTTTTACATGAGAAATTATTTCCGTACAGTCACAGAGGTTCAATAATTTTTAAAACCAATAAAGATAAACTACCATTGATTTTAGCTGGAGATTTCAATGTAAATTTTGCTAAAGATGAATCAATGCCATTAATTACGTTCCTCCAAAAATAATTTCAATTGCAAATTAACAACAATCCAAGGGGAGCCTACTACCAGATATGCCAAACAACAATAGATGCTGTATTTATTAGATGTCTTGATAATGTTATGTCCAATACTTTAGTAACATACTTAAGTTATCCTCGATCAATTCTATTAGCACAGTAATGCTGTTAGAGGCAACATTAGTCGTATTACTGAAGTCACTGATTAAAAGAATTGAGTTGTCGTAACTTGAAATAAATTTTTGAATTTTTAATTTTATTATTTAATAAAAATAAATAGTCATCATTTTGTGGAAAAAATTCGTAATATTTGATTTTTTCATTATGCCATATTTAGTTCCTGTCGTAATATTGTCTTTCATGCATATTACTTGTGCAAACTCGATGTTTCACATCTGCTAGATGTCCCGTGACGGCTCACATTTTTTTTCATTGTAAATTCATATATACAGGGTGGCCAAAAAATAAACGACTGCAATCGATTTGAACACATATCTTTTATTGCATTTTTGAATTCTGCATCGAATTCTAACCATGTTTTGTGTATCACGTCACGTCCCAATAATAAAGTCAATAATTGTCAGGAATCATGGCCAACAATAATTAATTAAATAATTTGTTGTTATGTTGTTATAACATTTTTAGAAACAAACCACTCAATTTTGAATGCGAGTGTTCCAACCGATGTGTCTTCATTTTTAAAAGAAATCGTCTATAAATTTTTCGATAGCTGCCTACTGATTTCAGGTATAGGACATGGTACATGAAACATAGTTAAAATTCAAAAGTGCAATAAAAACTAGGAGCGTTATTCCGAAAACAAATCCTTCAATAAATTTGTTCCAACCCACGCGTCCTTATTGTGTATGTATCTTATTATAGTTACAATAAGTCAATAATTTCTGTAATACAATATGATGATTACATTACGTTACATTCGGATTTGAATAAAAAGCGGGATCCTCCGACCCTACTCTTTTTTTTTATATTCAAGTAATAAAAGGTTTCATTGAGCGGTTCCTTAGACCTACTTTCGATATTAAGGAAATAAAACACTAAACACTTGAGATTCTTCAATAAAACGTTGAGAGTTTTAATGGACATTTCGACATATATTTCCATTCCCTACACAGAAAAAAAAACTATTTTAAAACAAGAAAATATATTGCTTTGAAGATATTTACTCATTTTAAATAAATAAATACTTCTTTTTAGTATTTTGCTTTGTGTTAAGAAAACAAGAATATTTCCTTCAACACTTTTATTTACTTACTGCAATTGATTTAAAGAAAGAATTTTTGTTTTTAAACAAATTTATACAGGTTTCGATCGAAGACTAACTCTGTTCTTAAAACAAGTCAAGGAACTACTTGGAATGAAAATGTTTCTTTTGCTACAACTTTTTGAATGGTTTAAATAAAAAGTAATTTCTTAATTCTAAGACATTTCTGTTTTGAAACAAATAAATATTAATTCTATTCAAGTAGCCGAAAACTGGATTGGATAAAGCACTTCTTCGAAACAAAACAGTTCTGCTTTCTATAAAGCATTATCATTTAATTTTAAAGAACATTTTATTTAGTACAAATATGTGACGCTTTGATGAGCTCCATATTTGTCTCCCGTTTCGATTTTCAATATATTGCGTCATACGTTAATGAACTATCAGTGTAAAGTGAGTTGTTGGTGCACAATAAAATTTTCTGAAAAAGCAGGGGTATATTTTTATAATAAAATGGAAGAATTTTTAAATAAAATTGGCTTTAGAGAAGCATTTGCAAGTAAGTACCCATTAAAATACTTAATTTTTACGAATTTATTTATTAATTATATTTAATATAGAAGTATGAAATAATGCAAAATTTTGCATGGTAAATATGTAATAGAGCCGCAATATTAGAATTAAGTTTTTAATTCATTCTGTATCACGTTATCTGCTGTATATAGGTACATAAATATCTACAAATCAATTTTATCCACAACGAATCCTCAACGAAGTAGTAGTAAATAAAATAAAACTGTTTTTTAAATAGCAGTAGGTATCTACAGTTTAGCAAAATTTGTAAGCGCGCTTTCTCTCGATAAAGAAAAAATGGCTACTACCTACTGCTATTTAAAAATCGTTTATTGTGGATTGTATATAATAGAAAATTTACACTTTTAGCAAGTCGATTGTTTGATCGATAAACCAAGAATTCTAGTTTTGATTTTAAATTAAAAACAATAATTTATATTACAGCTACTGGAATCATTTGGACTAAACAACTTCTTATCAAAATGGCAAACTTGAGCAATCACTACGTTACATTAAAGAGCTTATATAAGGTCGAATCAGTAAATGGAAGTAAAGTTCTTATCATGGGTAAAAATAAAAAGACGCATTTTCCAGTCATGATGCATACACTCCCTACTGATGAATCATACGTAACACTAAAATGTCTTAAGCAATTTTTTTTAGTTCCTTTCATACTATTGTTCATGTGTGTATCGTTGTCCTTTTTATTATTTTATGTTCAATAAATATATGTTACAATAATCACATCTTATTTATATACCATTCCATTGATTTGTAAAATTGCTTTATTATTAAAAATAAAAAATTAAGAAAATATTAAATTTTCAAACAAATTTTTGTTATTTTAGTATGAAAATGTTTCATGTTTAATACAAAAATATACCGCTTTCAACTCAAATATTAATCGAGTTTATTATGAAGAAGTACCATCTTAAATGGAAACATCCGTTTCTTGTGTTGAAGAAAAATAGTATTTTTCCAAGCCCGCAAATCTTATTTTAAGAAAACGAAATTGTTGAAATCAGTAGATAAATATTCTGTTTAAAGGAATACATTATTCTAACGAAGAAATATTATGGTCTTCGTAAGTAAACTCTTTTTCGCTTCAAACGTTGCTGTATTTAACTGAAAGTATATATTCTTAAATGAAACGCAGCATTTGATTACCATTAAAACTTTTAAACTCTTTATTCAAGAAAATATTTATTTGCGTATATATGAAACAAAGATTTTCTTGAATGAAGTGTTATTTATTCACATTAAATATACTCTTTTTTCCGTGTATTCTGCAAGAACGATTGATTTCGTCAAGTTTAGACAAATTTTGACGCCGTAAATCTTCCTACAGCTTATAGTGGAACAACATTCTATGCAAGTGTCGCTCCTATCGATTAGGAAACGGAAGGCCCATTTAATTTTCCATTTCCTATACGATCACAGCGAGACAAACCGATTGTTTTCGCTTGACCAGAAATGAAAATATACAACCTAATAAATTTTAAAAAGCTGGTCAAAAGATTTTAAAGCTTTTGTAAAATTAATTATGCCCAATGAAATCCTAAATACATTTCATTTAATGAACTTGCCTGTTCTTTATCCATACACGGAAGTCTCCCTTTGTTGAGAGAAATTGTCCCGTTTCAAAGTCTATTTTTAGCCCTTATGAAAAATTTTGGTTCAGCTTATTAGCTATTGTGACAGCTACTCGACCTTTAATTCTTCAACTCTTTTACGACCCGCATTATATTGTTGACAAAAAACGTATTTTAAAGTGTGTTCGTGACACTCTCTGGCAAACCAACATGGATTGTAAAGATAAATGGGGAACCCACCATGTTTTTCGTATTATTTCCATTGCATACACCCTTAGAGCTTCCTGTATGTAATTAATAAATTTCTCGAAACGAAAGTACAATATTATAAATACATTTATTCTTAAAGGAAATCCATATTTAAAGTTTTTTGAGACTCATGGGTGCAAATTTACGATATTTCACGTGAACATGATTCTTAAATCTTATGTTGAGAAATTTGTCAGTTTCATGTCTGCCTGTAGGTACTCACACAATTTGCAACTTGAGACAATCTTTAAATGCATTTTCTCTGATAAAATTCAGTAACGTCATATGTAAAACGTAACATGTAAATAAAAATACAAGATGGAATGGCGGGCGTTGAGAAACATCTTCATGAATATGATAACGCGCATTTGATACGCTACCGAATATGATGTTAGACATTAGCTCCCGTTGAACTTGGCGTACCGTGGCTATACGACATAAATGCAATATATGTATGTGTGTACATCGACAAGGACCAGACCAACTTATCCTTCCCACGACATAAAATGCATCGTTCTTTTCAAACTTAAACGCCGTTCTTATTTATTCATCGTATTATATGCCTTCGGGCGTTTCAATACATTTTCTAAGTACCTAAATACGTACAGTGAGCGGCAGAAATTGCAGAATATCACAGTTAATGAATGCTATTCTGTACAGTAAAAGAGAGCAAGTAAGCAATTGAGTACCCTTGAATATTACTACATCATTATAGTTAGACGTTGTAGGAGAGTACATAATAATCTTCATCAATCCAAATCTATATTTAATAAAAATATAGTAGAGCACCTTTTAGAATAAAAAACAGATCCAATAAGTTAATTTCATTCAAATTTATTTAAAGGTGAGCGTAGTTTTAGAAATATCTACAAAAGTATAAAATTTTATTCAATTCACATGAAGCATCTTCGATTTATTTCAAAAAACCTCTAATAAAAATTGTTGGAAATACATTTTTTTAGTCCCAACTACCCGTTCGAGAAAAGGTTTCTTGAAATCTCGAAGGACTTGAAGCACATTTTTAAGCACAAATCGCTGAAGAAAGCTGTCCAGTTTTTGATAAATTTAAAGTGGAAGTGGAAGTAGTTTGCACCCTTGTAGTATTATTGAAATGATTTATGCCTGACATTTGTATGTTCCAATTTTTTTACGTATTTTATGTCCCTGCTGTTGCTTTTCCCATTTGTCCACTGAATTTCGAAACACCTATATGCAGGGTTTTTCAAGTTGATGGGTTATTAGAAGTATATGAATTAGTAGAAGGAATTCAATTCTGAAACTTGGGCTCATTTGGTTAAAAATATTTTCAAGTTCAATTTACATACGGTTATACCGGTCGTCGACACCAACTTTGTTATTTTAAATGGAATGGTATATTTTTTACGCTGAATTCGGATACAACGTGTAATTCTAAGGTTTTGATAACCAATTTGTACACCTATGACGATCAGAGGAGCCGAAGTTTCAGAATTGAATTCCTTCTACTAATTGGTGTACTTTTAATAGTCCATCAACTTGAAAAACCCTGTATATATTGTAGCGACCAGTGACACCGTACGTGTGTGCGATAACAATTGTGTGCATGTACCTCTAATCGCTAACATGCTTACTTTTATCGTTATCAATTTACAATTCTAGAATGATCGACGACTTTCTAATTATTATTCACCATTCGGGAATAATCAGGACTTCATCGAGTTCCTGTCTAGAAAGTTCGAAAGGTGTATATAAAGTGATCATCTTTGGACCGAGGGACAGTGGTGGTGATAAAGCATCAGTGCGCGAATCAAACCGATAAATACATAATAGACAAAAGCGATATAAATAAATTGTTATATAAATAAGTGAACTGTTCTAATATAAATAGTAGTTTTAAGTAAGTGTTAAGTGTTATATAAATAGCTATTTAAATAAATAGTTTAACTAGAAAATTCGTTACAATATATATTATTTGTTCTCGTTTTAATTTTTACATTTAACTCTTTGCGTATGAAACTATTTTTTCGCCATCCAGGATTCGAACCCGCGTCCTTTAGCATGCGAGTCCAACACATAAGCTATTAGCCCACTTAGACTGCACGACTTTATCTGTTAATAATTAACTAAAATAATACCACATGGGATAATTATAAGGGCAAAGTTAAAGTAAAAATCCGATTAATTCTGAATAAATAAAAAAAACTATCAATTTAAACTGAAAAAGGATAAAATTATTTGTATAATATTAAATGCATTAAATGATGTGAAATCTTGAGGATCCATTGGATTCAATATTCATTTAATTCATCAGTTTTTACGATGAAAAATAATTCTTAAAACGGGAAAAGGAAAAAGCGGAGCCATGTTTCTTTTAATTAGTTTCCTTAGAAAAGCGCGGAGATTTCCGTTCTTTAAAATGAAACCATTAGTTACGCGAATCCAACAATATTAAGAAAACCGTAATTTTCATTTACAAAGAAATACAATTTTCACTGTTAACATGGTAATAATTCATCGGCTGAATAGCAAGCAGTTTCCGTATAAATAAAACAAATTAATAAGATTTCCGTCTAACAACAAATTAATTAACAAAATTTCTGTGATTAAAGCGACAATGAAGAAATTCTACAAATGAAAGCCGTTACTTAAAGCGTGAAGCTTGTTTGCGGCTATTATTTACTAAGTTTGAAGAATCAGACTAATTACGAAAATTTGCTGTTGTAATTAAATAAATTGGACAAATATAATTCCTAAATTAAATTAGTTTGCTGTTCTAATTAAAAAGTTATTTTTAAAAGCGAAATGTAGCTATAAAAATGAAAAAGCTGAAACCTTTGCTAATTCAAAATTTGTAGTTGTGCCTGGTACAATTAATTCAATATTATGTACTTCTTGTGATGTAACTGTAACTCCAAAAACACGTTAAATAAATAGAGATTTTCGACCTCTGACTGCAATAAAAAATAATACAGGATATGCCATATACTGAAAACTCTTGCAATTAAGCAAGGAACATAACAGCACTATCCATCAGAAACCTACCCAAGCTCATTCGATGAAATTATGACTTTCTACAAAACCACTAAAGACTAATCTTTGTTAGCATATCACTTAGGTGATATTCTGTAACTTTTGGAACGAATATAGCTTTATAAGCAGTAAAAAAATAAAATTATTTGTTTCATTTGCATAACCGTAAAAAACAAATTATCCGTTATGGTGAGACGCAACCTTAAGTGGAATTGGTTTTCTATAAAATGTGAGAGATAAGTTGAACTTAGAAGGCGTACAGTAACAATTTTTAGCTCAGAGACCGAACGATATGCAGATAAATGATAAGTAAATGATAGAGAATACTTGATCGTAAAATTTTCTCTCCGCTCCATTTTTATGACAAACCCCCCGGGAGAGGGTTATTACTGCCAGAATCAACTGATTCCAAAGCAAATATCTTTTTAATAACCTGGTGCGCTGCTTTTTTTCCTCAGCTACTTTGCTCACTTGCATACACTATAATAAGTACACGTAGGTATCGTAAATATAACTACCAAAAAATGAAAAATGCAAGTAAGTATTCTCGAAGTAATCACCTATGTCATTCGATAGCGTTTAAGTTTCTTGGTGCCCCCGTTTTTAACCCCTAAAAGGGAAAAATTGTGATGTGTTTGAAGTCTAGAATGGTGTGTATGTCTGTAGCATCAAAGGTAATCAACTAG
The DNA here is from genome assembly GCA_029378335.1 of Agrilus mali. NCBI lineage: Eukaryota > Metazoa > Arthropoda > Insecta > Coleoptera > Buprestidae > Agrilus > Agrilus mali. The sequence continues at coordinate 13,702,755 of CM055661.1, read as the reverse complement.
CCATTTCGAGGTTTGTATTTGTGCGAGTGTTTCTAAAAAGAATATGTGTTAAGTTAAATACTTTATTGTTTTATTTATTTACTAGCTGCTGCCCGCGACTTCGTCCGCGATTAAGAAGTTTTTAAAAGAATATATTTAAAAAAAAAAATTGTCTAAAAAAAAAAAAAAAAATTTATGGGTGGACAACCGTTAACATTTAAGGGAATAAAAAATAAATGTTGGCCGATTCGAACACCTAACCGATATGCACACAAAATTACAGGAAAATCGGTCGAGCCATTTCGGAGGAGTTTAATTACAAACACCGTGATACGAGAATTTTATATATTAGATTTAAATCATCAACTAACTAGTAAGTCCTTTTTACAAAATAATTAACAAATTATAAAGTATATAATAAAGTACAAAGTACATATAATAATAGAGCAACGCTACTACAATATCAACAAAATATAAACATTCTCTCTTTAAGTTCTCTCTTAAACCTATAAAAATCATTTATTGATTTCAACTCAGAGGGAATCAAATTTCAATTACGTGGTAATCTATTACGAAGATGCAAAATACAAGTCATTAGATAGTGGATAATATGAAGTCTTAGCAATAAACATGTTAGATAAATCACTGCACAAAAATAACCCATTCAAAATCTACAAACAGTAAGCATATCAAAATATCTAAGTAATGAGTAAATTGATGATAAGAAAACATTTCTAGAAATAATAGAATAATTATGATCATTAACAGACATAGGATTACCCATGGTATAAGCAAGACGCCTCAAAAATTTGTGTTGAATAGAATTTAATCTTTTTAAATATAGGTCATAATTAGGATTCCAAATAGGAGAACAATATTATGTTAGTATTGGAATAACAAGAGTTCTAAACAGGTATAAGAGTGTATTAGAATTTTTAGATTTGTAGATCTAAAAATAAAACGAAGAACTCTATTAGTCTGTGAGTCTGTGTTAGATCGAACAAAGATCATTAAAATTAAATTTATCATTATATATCACACCAAGATCCTTAAATTGATTAACCCTAATTAAAACTGATGCATCAATGCAATAGTTAAATGGTGTAACTATTTCTCTTCTATGAAAAGACATTACATTAGATTTCTTTACATTTAAATTCATATTATTACATTTAGGCCAAGATATGATCTTATCCAGATTACTCTGCAACCTACAGGCGTCCTCATTAGATGAAACATTAGCAACTATATTTATATCAAATTTTAGCAAAAGATACACAATTTAGCAAATTATTAATAAAAATGAAAAATAATAAAGGGCCAAGTGTAGTACCTTGAGGGACACCAGATGTCGCAGAAAATGATCTAGAAACAGAATATGATTGAAACCAAGCAATTAAATTATCACTCATTTAAAAATCTAGTAACTTCTTCAATAACAATCCATGTAATATTCTTATTAAAATTAAAATAAATCCATCACACAATGATGCTTACTAATCGGAATGAAAACTCGTTCCAATCTGAAAGCAGAGGCGACCACCGAAACCAAAAGTACCAGTTCTCATCCTTGAGCTAAATACGATCTTTGCTAGAATATGTCGACCATTATTAATATTTTTTTTAAATTATTACAGTAAAATATGGTTCAGAATTTTCGAAAAATGTAAATTTTAATTAGAAGCAGTTATTTTAAATTGCTTATGTGCCTTTTTCTTTGTTTCAGGAGAAATTCTACCGTACTAGAAAAATTCCATTATAGGATATCAAAAAGAGAACTTTATGCTAAAGACGATCCATTAGTTGAAGAACTACTCTACAATTTAGCAACCCAACCAATTCTACACGTTAGTAAGTAATTTAACAATTTTTCTTTTTCTGTCTAGTTAAATCTTAATTTTTTTTAAGTAAAATAATAATGAGAATAGTATTTTACTAACTCAGAAAAAATTGTTAATTAGTGTACCAAAAAAAAAAGAGATTGGGAAAAATATTCATATTGGATAAATCATCTTAAATCTATGCATAAATTACTCCTAGGGATACTGTTCATAAAAAATAAAAAAAGGCGTTTTCCAAACTATTTAGACCCCTTGCAAGATTGCAAAATTTCCTACCACTATATTTTATGTAAAAAAAAATGTGTAGCTCCTCCCTATTCGTAAGAAAATGATAAATCCCTCCCGCCCTCCAAAGTTTTATGTCATTTAGACATTTATTGACGGACCCTTAAAGAAGTTTGTGTCAAAATTCAAGAATGATTAGACAGCGTTTGTTAAAATAATTTTATGTACTTAGTTACATCGTAAGTCAAATTCTGAACATCATGAACAGTTTTGGAATACATTTCTAATACATGTTGTCAAACGTCAGTAAAGCTAAAATGAACCTAAAATAGATAAAGTGTATTATAAAACAAACTCATTGTCATGATGATATTAAAATTACCAATTTTTCGAGTTTCTTAGGCGTGTCTTGCCTCTTTTACAAAAAAGTTGTAACTTTTATCTCTAAAAATGCTACTTCTCTCCGATGTTTGATTGAATTTTATGACCGTGAATCACAAAAAAACTGTTAGAAAATGTTTCGTGCATTTTTTTGTTTTTTCGTTTTTGAATAGAATAATGTTAATCTCCAATTTGGTTCCAATGTGGAATTTAAGATCGAGGTCACAATCCTCATTTTCCCATTCAAATAGAATGGTAATCTTTTTCTATCGTAGCACCATTCTGGCGAACAACTTCTTTTGAATAAGTACATAAATCTGTCGTAAACAAACATACACAAAAAGAGCATAATTCTGCTTTTTCAATTTGAAATTTGAAGTCGCATATCGACTCATGGGTTTCTGATTATACTATTTATGCCAATGCAATCAGTGTTAGCTTTTTGAAAGGTATTGCCCTTCCTGTTAAGAAAAACTCACCCCAAGAAAAAAGGCTCAAAAGATTAAATATCCTCACAATTTTTAATAGAAGTATAGTGCAAATAGCATGTTCTAAAGTTCCAGAAAATAGATAATAACAAACTGAAAATTGGTAAAGATGTTTTTGAATATCTATTACTGTTGTGCACACACAGGTTTTTGTTATTTAGAGGATTGTTTATTTAAACTGTGAAGTTTACAGAACGTTTTTAAAGTCCAAAATATGCTCCCCTCTGTGCAGTGGCGGATTTACACATTTGCTCCCGTAGGCTATTCAAAATTTGCCGCCCCTACTGACACCTGCAATTCTATACCCTTATTCACAATCAATTTTTTTTCAATGAAATTGCAACTTTATGATTGTATTATATTTTTATCAGACTAATCAACAAATAGTGATACGAATTCATTAGGATTAAAAATGTAAGAATGTTAAGAAGAACTTTCGTTGAATGGATATTTACAGCTTTTATTCATTACAATATTATCATTATTGTTTTTTTTAATTATCATCATTCTTAGAAATGTATAATATTTATGAAATTTGGTGCAACGATATGCAATTTTTACGTGTAGTTTTATTAAATTTTTATTCTAGACTCAAACAGGTTATTAATAACATCAGAAATATCAATAGAAAAGTATTAATTTTCCACATAGGATATAAAGATATAATATTTGTTATTGTTATTTTTAAGCAATTTTTTTCGGATCCCATTTCTCTTCGGATAGATATATTTAAGTGGTGAAACATATTACACATTAATTGAATAGTGTGGGTGGACCTAGAGTAAAAATTATGGCAATAATTAATTTAAAAAATAGGTAAAAATACTAAATTTAAAATGTAATACTTAAACGCTATTGGAATATTTTAAAAATTCAAAATCACAATAGAATATTTTATAAATAAGCGTTTAGTAATTTTTTATATACAGACGTTAGTGTATTCAGTATACTGTATAGCACTAAAATATTGTAATTTTTGTTGATTTTTTGAGCCTCGTTTTTTTCCGTGTATAAGATAATTTTGTTTTTTATTTCTGTAAGATAATTAAATTTTTGAGCAGTTTGCCGCCCCCTAAAATCTGCCGCTCTAGGCTCTAGCCTATTCAGCCTGCTGGTAAATCCGCCACTGCCTCTGTGTTGAGTAATACCGAGATTCTTGAATCAAGACAAAACATTATAATCAAGAATTGCACAAGATAAGAACAAGTACTTCTTTTCTTTAGATCTTGATTTTCAAATTAAGACAAAAGTTGTCGTCTAGATTAAGACTCTTGCCTTGGTGAAACCCTAATCATGTGTAATGTTTATTTGTAAAAGAATCAAGCAGCAATTCAGAGAATTCCTAAAACTGTTAACTAAGGTTTTAATTCACCAATTACTTTTTGGATAAAAAATAATATAATTGTAGCTTATGCTAAGCCCCATGCTTACTGTTGCGTCCGTCACGCGCTTTCCAAATTTTCTATTGTCTACTTTTCTGAGTATCTTTCAATTTCTTTCGTTACGCTCAGTTAAAGAACCCTTTTTGTCTTTTTGTTACCGCTGTTAAGATAGAAATATCCTTAATCCATTTTATTTATTGCCTTGCACTTGCTATCTTTACTACTCATAAATTTTCTGTCAACCATCTTCGAACTTTCTAATTTTTATTATTTTACTACCCTATTGTCCAGCCTGCCTTCGACAACTGTCAATCATTTTTTGCTTCAACTAAACTAGAGTGCATCCCTTTCTATCTCTATTATTCTATTCTTTTCTAATGCACTTTTTCTATCTTACTATCGCACGCGAAGTCAGTCACAACCAATCCTTTTCAAGACAGTCACTACCATCCTTTTCAAAAGAGTCACAACCAATCCTTTTCAAAAGAGTCACTACTATCCTTTTCAAAAGAGTCACAACCAATCCTTTTCAAAAGAGTCACTACCATCCTTTTTAAGAGAGTCAGAACGATAGTCCTTTCAAAAACAGTTCACAACGAGAGTCCTTTTCAAATCAAGCTCAAAAATCATCTTTCAAGTTCGTACGCAGCACTTCCAATTTATTCTTAACTAATTTATATTCTTATATATATTCTGTTCTACGATATCCTTGTTTTTTGTTAATAAATATCTATTAGTGGCGTTTAATCTGGACTTTCCTAATCAACAATAATCAATTACCTACAAACAACAACAACATCAAGCAGAACTACCTGCACTCCATTAAATTGTAGTGTAGGACAAATAAAACACTTACTATACAGTTGTAAGTTAAAAAAAAATTCATTTTTGTGTAAATATCAAATTTTGGTTAGAATTCCTGATTCTGGAAACGTCAAACTTTAATAGAGTTTGATGAGGGTGCGTTAACTGCTTGCTGGGTGCTGGCTAACCAATGTTCAGTCAGGCCGAATTAGATTACTTTTGAGTTAATTGATAAAAATTTACTCCGTCACTGTTACTCTTAAATGTAGAATGAGGGTACACACAAAATTGTATTTTACAAATTAATTTATTAAATTTTCTTAATTTAAGTTTATAAATTGCTGGGGTATTTATTTTTTCTTGATTCTAAATTATCTTTACGACACTCACGTATCTACAATAGGAGATTTAAAATTTTAATAGCGATTGTACTTAAAAAAATACTAATAAATGTAAATATTGAATAGTTTCAACCTTTACTTGATGAAAATACATAATTAAAGAATAAAAACACTTGTATATGATTTTCACAAATTATTTATTAATTTAGCAACATGTTTCGCCTTAACTTAGGTTTCTTCAGGCTATTGAATATTTACTACTTACTATGAAAACCACTTCAAGTCCTTAATATAGATTAATTATATATATATAATAATTACAATAGATTTGAAAATCTCACCAACATAAGCTTTTCGAAAGAACAAATAGACTTATTAAAGTAGGAATAATTTTAAATGACCAAGTATGTAACAACTCTCCTCTACTGAATTTGTTTTAACCCAATACCACCCCCTATTATCAGTAGCTATTTGAGGACCTGAAGTAGTTTTCATAGATAGTAGTAAATACTCAATAGCCTGAAGAAGCCTAAGTTAAGGCGAAACATGTTGCTAAATTAATAAATAATTTGTGAAAATCATATACAAGTGTTTTTATTATTTAATAAATATAATTTTTTTTAATATACTTGAAAGTTAGTCTTAATTAAACAATTTATTATTTTTAGTATTTTGTCGTTATTTGATATTAAATTATTTATTGTGAAGTTCGTACAAGATTTATTTATAGAAAACGTATCTAAGATGATAAAGACAGTGTGATTTTCTTTATTGTAACCTTGAATTGGGTTTTAACGCTAGCCTCCATTCAAGGGTTCTAAAAATAAGGATACGAGGATGGATCAAATACAAACGAGCCTTTGTTCATAAAACATTTGTTTTGAAAATTTTCACAAAACACAAATTTCTCTATTTTTCGACATATCCTCTTTGTTTGATTATACATATTTCACAACGGATTGGTAGTTTTTTCAAATCGTTTTCATAAAAAGAAGAAGAAGAAGACTCCCGCCCTATTCAGTTGCGCACAAACGCCTCCACATGTTCATCAGTCTGAAATCGCTCGCCCACTAGTGATTCTTTGAGGGACCCAAACATGTGGAAATCACAAGGGGATAAGTTTGGGCTATATGGATGGTGCTCCGACTGAGTCTAGTGCATTTCACTGATTTAGGCCTGCGTTAAAGCTGCGATGCGAACTCGAGCAGCTTTTTGATCTTCACTCAGCAACTTTGGGACCCAACGAGCTGAAATTTTTCGGAATCCCCAGTTTTTCGTTATGATTATGTGGACACTCCCATTGCTGATGTCGAGTTCAACAGATATGTGAAAAACAGTGGCGTGGTGGTTCCCTTCAATAAGGTTTCTAATGCGTGCAATGTTAACCGGCGATATGCTGGTGCGCGGACGATGAGGATGATTTACATTTTCGACACGATTACGCCCTTCGTTAAATTCTTTGCACCAAACTTTTACCCGTTGCTACGAAAGCGTTTCATTTCCGAACTGTGCTAGCAATCTGCGCAAAATTTCATCTGGTTTCACGTTTTCACGTGTAAGAAACTTAATAATAATCCGTTGCGCAACGCTGCTATGCATCTCTTTCTCACTCATTGTGATATCTACTAACCAAACAAACACAGCAATACGACGAGTCGTTTCCGTGTCACCTAATATCCCCACTTCAAGTTGCTAACGTCCGTATGCGCCTTGAACAACTATCCGGCGCTTAATTTAAAAAGGCTCGTTTATATTTGATCCGCCCTCGTACTATAAGTAGTTGAAACCGTCAAGAATCCGAAAAGGAGGCGTGACAACCCAATGAGCTGTAAAATGCGTGAGAAGTAAAGGAGGCGGAGCTTACGTCCAATTACTTGACTATCACTGGATAGAATTGAGTTTCTCTGCTCCCTGAGGTCTACCTATATACATTCAACAATAATGATAATAATGAGCAGGGGTACGACTCATGCAATTGTATTCTAGTCAGAAATTTTTAAAAGTAATAGTAGTATAATTTGTTTATAAGAAGGTCTCGTTATCCTTTAAAAAATATTTAACCTATAAAATAATATAAAAGGACGTAATAACTGATGCCATATCCCTTCTTTACTGAAATATTCAGATAGCAAAAGTATTATCAAAACATACTCTTGAAAAATTTAACTAAGTTGGCCTTTACTTTATGAAAAGTAATCATATTGAAATTTTGTGAAAGAAAAAATAATTTAAATTACTTTCACTTATTTATTAAAACTCTTAACATATTCGTTTCAACCTATGAGGTCATTTTCAGAGTTAAGGGTTCATAAATATTCTGTTTGTTGATGTTTATTACGAATATACATACATTTAAAATATAAGGCAGGTCTTAATAAATAATAATAAATAATTTGGTGGTTTACGAGGCAAGTTGGGTTGAGGATAAATTATTGAAAATAATAAAGCCCTATATCGCGCATTCCACCCCAATTGGATTTATGGTTCACAATGACGATGACGATGACGTGATGCCGTTGTTTCCAAAAAACAATTACTTTAAACTAATTTTACTAGCAGCTATGAATACCAAATGCGACGTGATGAAGTTTGAAATTTTCAGGAAATCGAATCTCCACATGACACGGGTATACCGTCGCCAAATAACCATAATTAAACCATTTTACGGTCAATAAATATGGAAGGGTTATGTCAAATATATGTATATATATATGGGTATATACGTAAACGAACAACATTCCTTTGCCCATCAAACCATAAATCCTGTTTATTTTAATAAGAAGTTTCTCTTTTATTATAACGCACCAAAATAAAGGTCCCGGCAGTTCTTGTAAAGCACTCATCAATAGAAAATAACCCTTTTAACATTGTAATTCTTTTATTACGTTACCTCTGATTCTATTCCATTGGCGCGAGATATTAATCACACTATCACACTAATATTATAAAGGCGAAATTTTGTGAGGTGTGAGTGTGTGAGTGTGTATGTTTGTTACTTCTTCACGTCTAAATGGCTGGAGCGATTTTAATAAAATTTGGTATGAAGTCAGCTGACACCCTGGATTAACACATAGGCTACGCTTTACTGCGGGAAAATTTCTTATTCTCATGGGAAAATCGATGAAAATGAATTATTATAAATGCGAAAGTAACTCTGTCTGTATGCTACACAATCTCGCCTAAAATTTACTGAAGCGAATTAAATGAAATTTAGTACAGAGATAGTCTAGAGCCTTAGAAAGAACATAGGCTACTTTTTAATGCGAAAAAAGGGTTGTAAGGGGTTGAAATAGGAAAGTTTGTGCGGAAATTCCGTAATTTTTAAAGATAGAAACTTGAAACTTATTTTTTAGTTTTTTGATTAGATATAAATAAATACGACATTCAATGTTTGTAAAAATTTTACCGTAAAGGGGATAAAATTAGCCGATGAAAGTTTTTGTGTAAAGACGTCGTCGAAAAAGCTTACGACCCAAAAAATTAAAATATTAAGTGTAAAAAGTTATAGAGGTTTTGTTTATTTGGATCAATAAAGTTAGTTGAATACTAAGCTATATAAACTATTTTAAACTATAATTAAACTATATTAATCTATAATATTATAAATGCGAAAGTAACTCTGTCTGTCTGTGTGTTACGCAATCACGCCCAAACTACTGAACCGATTTAAATGAGAATTCGGTACAGAGATAGATAAGTAGATATAAAGCTAGAGGCTTGAAACTTATTTTTTAAGCTTTTGATTAGTTATAAATACGACATTTAAAGTTTGTAAAAATTTTATCCTAAAAGAGGCAAAAATAAGGAATGAAAGTATTTGTGTAGATAATGACGTCGGCAAAAAGGCTTACGGCCCCGAAAATAAGAATATAGAGGAAATAAATTTTAAATGCTGCCGAAAGTCACTATTCCACGCAACGAAATCGCAGGCATAGCTAGTTGGTCATAAATCAAACACTACACAGTACGTCGAAGGTGCTGTATCTATTTATTGATGTTATTGTTTACAAAGTCGCAGACAGTCCCACCGAATCTCTCGCATATACAAAAAGTATAAAAGATGTATCTTTACCTATTGCAAATTTCTACTAAATATTTTTGCTTCCAAAACTTTCTGTTTGCTTTCGTTTCTTTAAACATAAAGTTACTAAAAAAATGAAAGCTTGAAAGTACTTTTCGAATAAATCCGTTTTAACTCCGAAGATTAGAGGAGATTTCTAACCGTACAGTAGGTAGGTACATACATACGTTTGTTTACCGCTTTCATTTGCTTTTGTTTCATATTAAACAGCAAATTTCAGTGTTTCCATTAGCGTCCGTTAGAATAAATCATTTCGGTAGGATGTCAATGATTTTGCGGCGAAGGCTAATTGCATGAGGTACGCCGCATCAGCGTTGCTCCGATAATACCCATACCCTTTGTCTAATACGCGCTAATCTGCTTCGGAATCGTTATGCAAGATTTAGCGTGGCAAGAGTTCCATGCAACTGTAATTTTAAATGCCATAGTTTATGACCCGCCGACAGCTCGACATACGTTCTGCGGCTTACAATGGCCAACTGAACAGCTGAGCTGAGGCTCTACTATGCACCAAAACTGCACTACTACCGCTGTTCCTGTTCCATACATTACACTATATCTTCCTGCAATTTAAATTTCAAACTGAAAGGATGAATTAATGAAGTACTCTCTATTTATAACGAACTTATCTAGTTAATATTACACGGAGAGTAACAATTCTCTTCTTCTCCTACGTCTCATTTATATTTTTTCGGAAAATATTACTTAGTAATAAATTAGTTAATCGATTTTTAGTTTAATAGCCGATTAATCTCGTTGTTCGATTCCGAAAATCGAATACAGCATCCCTTAGAGTTCACTCGCATGTCCATTTATCACAACAGATTTTCTCAGAAAAAATGCCACAACTTTAGAAACTTAACACTAGAGCAAAGTAGCTGTACATCTGATCTATATATTTAGAAAAATTAGTGAACTAATTAATACTTCAAAATAGTTGTATCTACATGTATATCTAATACCTATATAAAATTATCGTGTCAGAATGTTAGTTACCATACTCTTCCGAAACGGCTTGACCGATTTTTATGAAATTTTATATGCATATTCAGTAGGTCTGAGAATCGGCTACTATCTGTTTTTCATACTTCTAAGTGATAAGGATTGTCCACCCCTAACTTTTTTATTTTTTAGACAAAATTTTTTATTTTTATTTTTTTATAATTTGGCATTAAAAAATACATATAACCTTTAATTTTCATCCTTCTACCACCAACCCCCATTTTTTAATAGCGATATTAGTACTGTAATAATCTTCAACTCTCAGTGGTCGATAACTGATCAATTATTATCAATCGATTAGTCATCCCCGCCAGGTGTCAACTGATGTCACTACTCACCCAGCAAACAGCAAGGAGTGGGGATGAGAATGAAGCAGATTTTTTTAGAATGTTACTGGAAGTTCAAATATGTTCTAAGAAGTAAAAGAATGTTTTATTATAACATTTCAGAATGATTTGGCAATGTTCAAGAATGTTCAAGAATCTTGAAGATCATTTAAGAATGTTTCAGGATGTTAAAAAAAGTCAGAAAATGTTGTGAATCATTATGGGATGTTCTGGATAGTTCTAAATTCGCGAATATTTTAGAATGTTCCATCAAACGTGTAATATATTCTTACCCGAGCAACGCCGGGTATTGCTGCTAGTTAGTGGCGGCTTGTGGTCTATTACGAAGGGGGTTCACAAAGTTAATTACATGTAGGTAATATCAGAACATGAAGCGTATTTCACGATGTTGTAAATGTGCCGCAGGCAAAAATTTTTAATATTTTTAGGAGAAACAAATACTTATGGCATTTAATAACACAATAAATAAAAATCTTACGTTTACTTATACAGGAAATCCATTCGTCTATGTTTTGAATTAGCAAGCACACTCAACACTTTCATTAGGATTACTGGCAAAAATTAGGCACGGAAAGCAAAATAATGCGTTTATTTTATTACTCCCACACAGCCACGAAGCTTTTTTACTGTTCTACTTTAAACACACGTTTGAACTTTTTATTTTTTAAGGTACACTCTTGTGTCAGCTGTAGTTTTGGGCGAGGTGGACCCCTTTTCTTTATTTCGAAACGATTTTGAAAATTATTTCAATTTTCTTTAATATATTTTACCGAAAACGACTCCATCATTTACGTAATATTTTAATTAACACCTATTGTGCAATAAATTGTGCGTCATTTACAATTAGTGGACTTTGAACTTTGATATCTGACATGCTTCTGAACATATTTTTTTTACTATCGGTTCCTACCAACACTAGCTTCCGGAGCCTTTAAAAATGACTCGTACTGGACATTTTCACCAGGTGGCAGGCTGGCAGGCTAACCGAAGTTGCAAAACCCTGGCAGACTGCCGGGTACCCGTTCCGACGTAGCACGACATTATTTCGGCTGATTCCGGCTATGATTCCGGCTTCTCGTGCAGTGCACCTAAACGCTGTATGTTAAGTGTATATTATCTTCCATTTCACGCGTCCGACGCCTCTCTCTCTAACGCATGGACATCAAACGGAGTATCGCTCTCGTGATATGTTCAGAATAAAACTTGAACCAAAAAAGTTAGGTGAAGTCGTCAGCGACACAACAAAAATTTAAATATTTTCTATGGGTTACGGGTTGGTGTTTTGTAACTATGAACTATGAAATGGTAAAAGAGGTGTATATTATACGATAATCATCAATAATATAAAAAATATTAAAAGGATAAAATTATATGGTGTAACTAGTTCAATTTTTAAGGGGGTTCACTGAACAAATGCATCTAAAGTAAAACCGCCACTGCTGCTGGTGTATGTATAAAACAAAGTTGGGTTAGTTACACATTTACAACCCAAAAAAGGCTGGATTGATTTTCATGACCTTTAATTCGATTGATTTGTCTCCGCTCTGATTAGCAGAATAACATTGGAAAATTTTGAAGAAAATTCATTTGTTTATACATTTTGTATGAAACGACCTTCTTGATGATATCTCGAGAACGGATTTACCTATTTCGATGAATTTTTCCTTTAGTCGTCTCGACCTTAAGAACTTTTCTCGCGCATCAGAAAAGTAAGAAAATCACAAAAAAATTAACTTAACAGAAATAAAAATTAACATGATAGACGCAACGACTTATCCGCACTTGTCTTGAGTTTTCCGTTAGTTGTTCTTGTAGGATAAGGAACAGAAATTGGTGCCGAAACCTGTATTTAACATCTTTGAGTTTTAAGAAATATTCGTGTCTAGTATTCTATATAATCCTAGAAAATTTTAGGAGACAACGATCTATGTAGGCAGACTATTATGTACATGATATGTATAGAGATTTATATGGGTCCGCCCACATTTGTTGCAATTATTCAGTTTCAACTGAAAAATTCTTTACTTTTAGTTAATAATTTTGGTTCATGGATAACATCCTGGATATTAACATTAAGCATCAATATTTTAATCAGACGTTTCATATACTTACATATGTATATAAAAGTACCAAAAACTCGATAAATCAACTCTTCAAACATTTTAAATCTAAACATTTTCCTGTTTCTCTGCTCCTTAACAAAATGTTTCATTTTCAAACTTAATTTTGTGCCAGGTATCAAACAATATTTTATAACCAAGTAAAAGTTAAGGCCCAAACGTACTAATATACTCCATATACCCCCTATGCACAAAATAAATGACATGACGTTACGTTACATTTTGTATTATTAGATGAACGTGTTACCTTTGTGGCGTCAAATTATTAGCGAACCGTGGAAAACAAGGTGATAACGTAATCCCCAATATTTCCGAGCATAAACGTATCTACAGGGATAATATTTTTACCAAAAAAATCTGGGGTTTAATTTTCTCCATGACTGGTTATAATATACGGCTATATTTTTAATACACTGTAAAGATTAATCGAAGAATATGTGACCTCCTTAAAGAATATTACATAAGAAAATGGGTTTATATTATGTTTCTTATTAAATTATTTAAAAGGATTAATATCTAGTAGTTGTAAGTAATTATATATTTAAATTCATTGAATATTTGTAAAACTAATAAACAGGATGTGTCCAGGCAGCAACGTCAAGCATCCACAAAGTGGGCGGATCAAGTGTTCACATAACGATGCTGCATGAATGAAATACACGAGAATTGCCCCAGGCGGGGCTTGTATTCAAAAATATAGGCAAGGATAGGCGTGGTGTACCATTGCGCCTTCCAATATCAAAGTTCATGAATGTTTTAAGCTTTAAAAGGGACAGAAATACTAACACGAGTATGTATACGTCATTCTTAAAGCCCACCTTTATTGTGGACCCCACACGGTGCATTTTGAAGTGTGCATAGGCAAGTGTGACATCCGTCTATTATCCTTGACAACAAGGAATGTTTCTTAAATAATTACGTATGGATACTAACAAATTAATTGATAAATACATATGTATATATACAGGGTTTTTCAAATTGATGGGCTATTAGAAGTATATGAATTAGTAGAAGGAATTCAAAGCTGAAACTTGGGCTCATTTGTTTATTGTTTATGCCGCTTCTTTTAAAAATATTTTCAAGTTCGATTTAGATCCGGTTATACCGGAAGTCGACACCAACTTTGTTATTTTAAATAGAATGGTATATTTTTTACGCTGAATTCGAATAAAACGTGTAATTCTAAGGTAAGTTTGATAACCAACTTGTACACCTATGACGATCGGTTTCTGAGTTAATTTAATTTATAGAAAAAAAATCGCTACTGCAACCCAAATGATAAAAAATCATCTTCCACAGAATACGACTCAGACTGTTGAAATTTTTACTAGTAATACCTGAATATTAGTACTATCGCCTTGACAAAATTTAACTAAATAATTTATACAAGGCGTTCAAAATAAAATTCTAAAATTTCAAAACTTCAAACACGAATAACCTCGTTTTTTTCAAATGGCACCTACGATTTTTTATTTTTTCAATCGATTGCTTTTTTAATCCTCTTTCGATCTATATGGATACTTCCTATTGTTTTATTTGAAAATTCTCGAGTAATTTTGAATTATTACTTAAAACAGCCAATTTTAATATTTTTCGTATAAAAAGGTGTGCCTTGGAAAAATGACAACTAACGGCAATCAATGCAAAATGAAGCCAAAAGTCGCATTTTCGATTAATTTCTGTTACAAAAAATAAACAAAAACAAAAATTTCAATTGAAGTATTTATTATAAACATTTGTCTCCAACATCTCCCCAACAGAAATTAAGCGATAAAAACAACCCCTGGTCATACCAGAAGTAGGTACAATACCTATCAACTTTCTTATTTTAAATACATGAAATAATTTTGCAAACAGGCCCTACTATTAACATGAATTAAAACATAAAAATAGTTATAATTGTTATTAATTGACAAGAAGGGTTATGGTGACGCATTTTGAGCATAATTCAGATTATAGGCATTTAAGAAAACCACATTTTTTTGTTTAATATCCTAATAGATACTTATATTACAATTTTATTTGTCATTGTTTCAGCTCAAAAGACTGGTGGAACCCAATTGAAGCTTGTTATCGACTACCCAAATAGCCTACAAGCCCTTTTCAAACCCATGAGGTAAGTTAAATCCATTTTGATTCAATTAACTTTAGCAGCTCATCAATTGGCCTTACGAGTGCAACTCTTTTTTAACTTATAAATTACTTAAAAACGTGCGTTACAACCCTTTCTTGTCTATCATCTTATAACCCTTTCAGTATTATCATCTGCTTGCGAATTAGTACACGACCCGCAGGATAAAAAAAAAATACTTAAAGCAAAACGAAACAAACCCTAGATTTTTTTTTAATAAAATAAATATAAATATAAAGAATAAAGAAATTTCATATAAAAAAACGTATATTAATATAAGATGTGATTGACAACTTTTTTAAAATCTGAGAGTACATAATTTGATTTTTTGACTGTGGAATTGCGAGATGAATTTCGTATATATCCCTTTTGCCTTTTTATCAGGGTTGATAAAGGAAATTTTATCATCAAATATTCTTCGACTTTCTGAATATGATTTGAATTAAGAACCGGGACATTCTTTATTAGAGAAGAAATGAAAAGTGATAAGAAGTTGAAATTACTTTTTCGGATCACGTATTGGACTGCTGAGTTCGTTATCTAGACTAATCCCGATGATTTTAAGGTAAAGAATGGAAATTGAAGAAATTTATACGATTTTATTTTATATGCAAATTCCGAAGCAAAATTACTTGGGAGACCTTTCCTCAAAGTTCTTTGTTTTCCCCAGCAACCAACCAAGCACCACACCGCCGCAGAATGGCGGTGGATAAAAATTGACGCGGGTTTCTCCTCTTTTATTTCCTTTTGTTTGAAGGAGTCCCCGTACATTTCCTTTATTTTTA
Organism: Agrilus mali; assembly: GCA_029378335.1. NCBI lineage: Eukaryota > Metazoa > Arthropoda > Insecta > Coleoptera > Buprestidae > Agrilus > Agrilus mali. The sequence continues at coordinate 13,686,848 of CM055661.1, read as the reverse complement.
ATTAAGGCTGAAACTGACCCAGAAACTCTTTTAAAATTGCTTTTGCAGCTTAGTTTCGTAAACTCCAACAAAAACAGGTTTGACAAAAAAGTGCTTTAATGAAGGCTGACTTTTTTGTTCCCCATCACCGTTTTCAAACGACATCGACCAATCCGTTTTTTAATTCCTTTTTCTTTTTTATTTTATTGTATTGAACTTCAACAACAATTGTCACCTCCAACGTAAACATAATTACGTGTGAAAACAAGTTTGTGGAAAGCTGACAAAATTCGTTCGGTGTTGAAATTCCCAAAATTACAAGAAACATTGTCCTGATTCTGTTTATACATTATTAATCATTGTTTCATATTGAAACTAATTTTTATATAGCAGTTTTTTTAATTAGGTACTATTTCACTTTTTATTATGAAATTTCAAAATTTTTGAGTATTTAAAGATAAAGTATCTAAATTATCCGAAATTTGAATATTTTTAAATATTGATCTGTAATCTATTAATTGCATATCAAAATATTTAATTAAAATTTTTTCTACACTGTTTGACTACTCTTTATCAAAAGATTTTGAAATCAAAGTCGTTCATTGATTGATAGTGTTTGAAATTATAAACGCACACATTTTAGATTTTATCTAATATATAAAACTCTCGTGTTACAATGTTAGTGACCATCCTCCTCCGAACCGGCTTGACCGATTTTAATAAAATTTTGTACGCATATTCAATAGGTCTGAGAATCGGAAACTATCTATTTTTCATGCCCCTAAGTGATAAGGGTTGTCCACTCCTAACTTTTTTTACTTTTTGGGAAAAGTTTTTTATTTTTTATGATTTGGCATTAAAAAATACATAAAACCCCCTTTAATTTTCATCCTTCTAGCACCAACCCCCATTTTTTAATAGCGATATTAGTACTGTAATAATCTTTAACTCTCAGTGGTCGATAACTGATCAATTTTTATCAATCGATTAGTCATCCCCGCCAGGCGTCTACTTATGTCATTAAAAAATTTAGAAAAAAGCAGATTTTTTTAGAATGTTACAGGGAGTTCAAATATGTTTTAAGAAGTAAAATAATGTTTTGTTATAACATTTCAGAATGATTTGGTACTGTTCAAGAATGTTCCAGAATCTTGAAAGCACTTTAAGAATCTTTCAGAATGTTAAAAAAAGTAAGAAAATGTTTTGAATCATTATGGGATGTTCTGGATAGTTTTGAATTCGCGAATATTTTTAGAATATTCCATCAAACGTGTAATATATTCTTACCCGGGCAACGCCGGGTATTGCTGCTAGTAGGATATAAATATTTATGTATTTAAATATTTATAACTAAATATTTAAAATTTTTAGTTATCAAATTTCCCAAAAAAACCTTATAAAAAATAATCTTTTGCAAAATAGTTCTTTTATTGTATTTTCAAATAATTTTCAATTTATGTGTCAAGAATAAAATGAAATTTATTGTTTCTAATAAAATTATAACCACCATAAAAATGTGATGTATGTATATCGTATGTGTAATGTGTATATTCTCTTACGCATTATTATGTGGCATACGCTCATTAAATTGCATTTAAATTAAAAATTAATGGGTACAATAAAACTAGCGACTTTTCTAATTGCGTGCTAATTCACTTAATATCACCATAAATTACCACTGAAACCATAATAAATTAGTACAGGCTTTTCCTTTTTTAATTTAACTACACGAATTTCTGTGTAATTTTTACCAATAAATATTTAATTTTATTTGCATTTGAGAATAATTAACAAAATTTTTATCATACTTCTTCCATTTTGCTTTACGACTATTTTTTTAATAGAAATTGCTGTTTAGAATGGTGGTTATCGTCTAGATTTCCCAATGCATTGAATGTTTGATTGCTATTTATAAGCAGAATTTTTACACCACAACCACACCACTCATCATGTTTATTAGTTGAAAACTCTCGTCATTTAAATGCAACATCGCTTAACTAAATAACGAACAAAATATTTTTACTTGAGAACACCTTGAAGGTAGAGTAACATCTACTTAATAAGAAATACTTACTACGAAGGCGATATATGATAATTTATTTTAAAAATGTGGTGGATATCCACTTAAAATGCAAATGGTGGCAAATGTGGTCTTAACTTTTTCGTTGGACCATAGTCCCGAGGGAGAGTTTGTGCTCGGAAACGTCACCTTATTCTACTTTCATACGTAATATCCACAAATACTCGATACACACATAGGTAAACAGATCGAAGTTTAAAGTTCCGGTTGTTTGTTGCAGGTTCCCCAGGGAGCAACAGACTCTGCCGAATCATTTTTATTTCACGGATTTCGAACGACATAACGCCGAGATAGCCGCCTTCCACTTGGACAGGTAAGCAAACAAATACAGTCTACTTCTTTCACATGCAAAACGAAAATGAAATATTTATAGATTTGTTTCTGTTCACTTCTTTAAATGTATTATTAATTAATTTTAATTTTTATGTGGTATTTTCAAAATCAAGAGAATCACTAAATATCAAAACGGTACGAGTAAGGCGTCATCTTTAGATTAATATCCTATATTATGACTGCACTATAAAGTAGTTTTATTAATTAATTCATCAGATTATTGTCGAGTAAAATCTGTGCTACAGATAACTTTACCATAGTATAGTGTGTTAGGTCTGGTTAGGTTAGGTGAATACACCGTTTATTAACTTCACCAATTTCCTCGTCATTTAAGTGCTGAAGACTCCTTAAGATAAAGTTAGGTTAGGTTAGGTTGATTATGATTACAATAATTTTAACTTTACCAATTTAATCACCAATTTCTTGTCGAGTAAAATATGTAAGTATGTGCTAAAGATTAGGTTGGGTTAGGTTAGAAGAGATTTGATTAATAATTGGGCCAGGCTATACATTAAAAATATTGTTAGGTTAGGTTAGGTTGACTATGAATACATTAGTCTAGACGCCAAAGAATAGGCAAGGCTGTGTTTACTATGAATGCTCTATTTTTAATTTCACTAATTTTGATATCAGTTTCTTCTTGTCGAGTAAAATCGTTACTAAAGGTAATAATGGTTAAGCAACTTAGATGCTAAAAATTAGATTATGAATACCTTCTTTTTTTACTCCATTAATTTCGTCATCGGTTTCTTGGTGTATAAAATCTTTACCAAAGGTTACTATGGTTGGGTTAGGTTATATGCTAAAAGTTGAGTTATGTTAAGCTTATGTAATATCAAAGGTAAAGTTATTATCCCACCAAAAACGTTTTCATGTAAAAATGTTGCCAAGACGAGTCTACATAACTTATCCTGTTATGCCAAGCTCTAAAGACTACACGTTCTAAACCTACAAGCTCTACACTACACCTTAATCAAAATCTATGAAAAAGTGGTCAGATCTCATGTAGAGCCAAGATTCTTGATCTATGCGCCTTTACTTTACCAAGCCTAACTTCACATACTCTTCATTTTAGTCAAAACGTGATACTTGGCCGTTTTATTTCACACACGATGAACGAATGCCTATGAAATCTTCGTAACGGTAGCAAAACGGGCAAGCCACACGTTTTGACTAAAATGTAGTGTATGTGAAGTTAGGCTTGGTACAGTAAGGCGCATAGATCAAGAATCTTGACTCTACATGAGATCTGACCACTTTTTCATAGATTTTGATTAAGGTGTAGTGTAGAGCTTGTAGGTTTAGAGCGTGTAATCTTTAGAGCTTGGCTTTATACGAGATCTGATAACTTTTTCACAGGGTAAGCTATGTACACTCGTCTTGGCAACATTTTTAAATGAAAATGTTTTTTGTGGGATTTCATTTATTTTTGTAAGTTGGTTAACGGACTTTTTTGAGTTTAAAAATAACCTATTTTGACCCCGGGTCTTTACTTTCGTCTGGAATTTAGATGAACCAACCAGTAGGGGTCGGTCTGTTCCGATGGTTGGGGGATCAGCCTATTTTTTCTTCCTTTTTTTGGGGTGTATTTCTTGCACGTCAGCCACAGCTTTTTTTATAGCCCACTCTGTCTTTGCCTTTTTTATTTGATTGTTTACTATTTAAAATAAATGATAGGTCAGGGCGAAAGTTCTTTCTTAGGCGATTATATTCGACTATAGCTGTCTGTTGTGCTTTGATACTGTTAAAATCAATATTTACAAGGTGCACTATTATACCGTGTTTAAACTTTCACCCTATTTTTAAGAGTTAGGGGATGATTTTCAAAAAAATATGACGTTCATATTTTTTTATTTGTTTTAAGTATTTTATTATTTTTTTCATATATCTAGCTTTTCAATAGTTATTACTGCATGATTATGTAGTTAGTGCAAATGTAGTGCAAGTCTCACACAAACTTCCACCTCCTATTCCGAGGGGACAGGCTAGGTTGGGTTTGGTTTTTTAATTTTTTTGTTGTCTTTGTAGCAATATTAGCTTACATACCAAATTTCAGCGTTTTAGGACTTCAGGAAGTACCTTAAGAATTTTGATGATCAGTGAGTGAATCAGTGACGAAATCGGGGGTTTTTAGACATTAATAAAATCTAAAGTATAATAGCTACGACATTAAAACTATGTATGTTTAATGATTGTACTGGTGTCATTATATATTGAAATTTTTAACTATTTAGCATCATCCAAACCAAAGTTATGAGAGTTCAAAGAAACGACGAAACGTTTCGAGAAAAGGTAAGTAGTGCCCTTGCGCTCCGCTTGGCTCGTCTTGGCGGGGGCACTCCCGTGCCCCCAGATACAAACCCTTAGACCACCGGTTTGAAATTTTTATGTTACCTCATGCAAAAGTACGAAAAGTTTTAATCAAAATTAATCGTTCTTATTTTAAATAGTATTACTGACTCGTAAATTACCTACAGTTTATTTCACAATTTTATTATGTAGCCTAAAGAAATAGTTTATTATGTCTGAGGGGAAACTTAAACTTTTAGAAAAAGTTAAGACGTTTAGTTTTTTTTTTTTTTATTCTATTCAGTGCTGCCACAAAAATTTTAGACTTAAAGAATCTTTCATTTGATATTACTTTGTCACCAGGATTTATCGTATTAAATCCTCAGCAGCTGTCTAAGACGTGATGTCTCTCCAGATTATATTTTTTTCTGCTTCTATTTAAAATGACAAAAGTTTTTTTTGGTTTATAGAATAATAATGTGAAAAACAGTGTAAGGTATGGTTGCTCTCGTTTTTTTACACGAACAACGCCAGTAAAACAATTAATTAGTTAATCACTATCCTCCTCGCTCTTCTATATTTTATTGCACCTAAAGCTGGACTGTCCATTACGAAAAAAAAAAACTTTTAAAAAACTTTTGGGTGTTTCATTCCCACCAATATTGGTGGGCGGGCTGTCCCCCCGACCTACAGTCTCGTGCAAAGTCGGAGGGTAGGGCGGATGGTCCCCTTCAGCCTCCTTTAGGAATCGTACGAATGGATGGTGGTGGTTTGGGGGGGAAAGATGAAACCGACGAAATGAAAACAGAAGAGAAATGAAAGGCTATCTGTAATTCTCTTTAATTATTTACCTTGGTAGGCTCAGCCCACTTCCATCCTAATTCACCAACTCTTTACATTCTTCCCATAATTTGTTTTCCTCACATCTTCCCAATACATGCCCCAAACGTCCTATCTCCCTATCATACACTCTACATCTTCTGTCCTCTTCCTTTCCCCAATATATGTATCCCCTACACTCATTCCTTGTCCTAAACCTAGCTAATATGCTTAAACCCTTTCCTATTTCTAAGTACTTTGGCATCCATTCTCCTTGCCAATTCTTCCACATGATTTCTCTTAGTCCTACCGCATATTTTAGTTCCCCAATTCCTTTTAAATCATTCCCTCTTATCTTATTATCTCGTTACATTCTCTTCTCACCATTTCTGAAATATTTTTACCCTCCCTTCTCCACTCTACGACTTGTTCTTGATTAATTTATAAATCCTGCAAGGTCTTAATTCTCTCTCTATTATACCAGTTGTTTTTTGCCTATTTCTAATATCTTCCTCCTCCATGTTTCTCTCCTAATATTTCCTCTTCTAATTTTCCCAACCTGTTTTCATATTTAACTGCCCTTTTTATTGTTTTCTCCCACATCTTGTGTGCTTCCGTCTAATTGTAAAATCCACTTTATGGGCTTTCTGGACCCATATGGTTTCCACTTGTATTTTTTCTTCCCATCCCCAAATCTTCACCAATCAAAATATGTACTATACTCTTTACCACATTACACATTACACAATATTATTCTGCTTCTCCATTCTTCCTTACATAGTTACTGTCTTATTACCCATACCCTTCCCATGATTGGTGTACCCTTAGCTATTATAGCATGTTGCATATATAAGAGAGAAAAAATGTACCTTTTAAACTCAAGTACAAATCCGAAATGGTTGGAGGAAATCTTCTTCTTGGGAATTGAGGAAATGAGTACGTGGTAAATAGACAGGCAGATAAAACGAATAAAAAAAATTGAAGCACTTAACTAATTTTTTGTTTTGACATTTACACTTACTTCCAACCACTGAGCATCTCCACTAGGACTTAAGAAACTTAGATTTCACTGTCAGTACAAAAGTTAGAAGTTGAATGATAATTGAGATAACGTTTACATAAGCCGATGTTGTGTTTTTTTTGTGATTGTACGTGAATGTCATCTTATTCAGTGTCGGTGATGTTAATATTAGAACTTTGGATTTACGTGGAAAACAACAAAGATCAGAGTCCCGAGCATTCACGTTTTAGGGCGTTGTTTATAAGGGAAAGGAAAATTACTGAAGGGACCTTATCACAACTTCAGCTAACAAAATATATACTTAGAATGCTGCGGCATGCTCTTGAAAATCTCATTAAACTCGAAGATGGTTTAGATTTTAATATTCAAGATTGTATCGAAAAGTATCGGCTTATAAATGCGATAGCGAAAAGCAGAGTTTCCAACTTTTCTTTTAATTTTAAAGTTTAATAAGCACCTCAATATCAAAAACAAAAACATGGGAACTTGTCGGGAATATTTGAGAGATACACCTTTGAATCTGTGCATTAAAGCAAAAATGTTATTTCTGGTGACAGAATGTAATAGGAAACTGAATTCTGTAGGTAATTCACGTCTACAAGCACTGTAGAGGGACCTTTTTTTTAATAGCACTTTTTATTATGACTTTTAAACTCATTTTTTAAAACAAATAATGACCTGCTTTCTTTTATTAGCCAAAATAGTGGTTGACGGGTGTATGCCAATTTGACACAGGGTAAAAAATAAAATTGTTTTTATTTTTTTATTTTATTTTATATTTAAACTAACGGGTATCAAACTCGCACTTAATTAATTCTAATAATTTGCATTCAATTCAATTTTCCCACTCCAACAGCGATTGATATTATAGAAATTAAAATGAATAAAATTAATAAAGAAATTTTGAATATTAAATCTGACATTTATTGACGAAAACCGTTATATGTATATTATCATAATATTTTAGCTAGTGCCCTCTTTAAAACGACTACAAAGTAACTTGTAGTAGGTATTTTGTCATCACGATCGTTTTTGGCAAGTGTTCAAACGTTTCGAACATAATTTTGTCATATCCAAGCTATAATGTCCCATTTAAAAGACATGTTCCTGAGAAATGTTCAATGAATGGTGTACTTATCCCAAAAACCGTGTCGTTGACTGGATCAGTGACAGTATAGTTCTTGGTTTGATAACGAATAATAAAATAATTTTCTATGAGTTTTAGTTTTATCCAATAATTTTTATGATAAACTCCCACTGCATCGCAATAAATTACAAAATAGGGACCATTGGGGACCAAATGTACATTTTTTTTGTAGATAGGAAAAGGTCCACGATACTCATACGCCCTATAAAATCTGAGATTGCATAGTGTTAATTAAATACGTATTATCATTAAACCAAAAGTGATATAATTCTGTCGCTCTTCATCAAGCTGGAAACTTTAATGGATATTGCATCTGCAGTAGTCATCGCCAAATATTTGAATAAGTGATCCTATTGTTTTAGTTTAATCTGTCTTTAATGTTATTAACGTAACACCGCCAATGTTTATCGTGTGAATTTTTATTAAAACAATAAAACATTAAATAGAATAATAATTGAAACTTCATAACGAGCAAAGCAATAAAAATAAGAGTCGAGCATAGTTAAATAAGTAAATATTATAAAGTGCTTTAATTAGATAATAATTCATTAGAGGAGGGGAACCTGAAAATTAGGGGTTTGATTTTTTGTCAATAAAAACTATTTTAACCAAAATAAAACAACAACACAGTTTCACGAAAAATTGTATTGGTTCACTACAATATTGTTTCACCACACAGTGGCATCATCAGGTGATGAATATAACAAACTAGACTTAACTTATCATATTTATATACAATATGGGGGTGGGGGTTAATTCTTACAATTTATTACAATTTAAATTAAGTAAAGGGGAACTGTTGCCTTCTAACTGATCATTTCAAATTAAATAGATTTCTAAAAAAAGGATTAATTTCATCAAGTACGAGCTACTACCATAAAAAATATTTTAACCAATATTCATGGCAAGGCTCTCAATAGATTTAAAAAGTAATTTTTTGTGTTTGTAGATTCTAATATTCTAAAATCTTGATTCAGCGTTGAAAATGACATGGGAAATGTTACCTCTTGTCGTAATTAGTGTTCACACTAACATTATAAAGGCGAAAGTTTGTGAGTGTGTGAGTGTGTATGTTTGTTACTTCTTCACGTCTAAACGACTGGAGCGATTTTAATAAAATTTGGTATGGAGTTAGCTGACACCCTGGATTAACACATAGGCTACGTTTTTCTACGGGAAAATATCTTATTCCCACGGGAAAATCAGTGAAAATGAATTCGCGGAATATTATAAATGCGAAAGTAACTCTGTCTGTATGCTACACAATCTCGCCTAAAATTTACTCAACCGATTTAAATGAAATTTGGTACAGAGATAGTCTAGAGCCTGAGAAAGGACATAGGCTACTTTTGAATGCGAAAAAAAGGGTTGTAAGAGGTTGAAATAGGAAAGTTTTTGCGGAAATTCCGTAATTTTTAAAGATAGAAACTTGAAACTTACTTTTTAGGCTTTTGATTAGATATAAATCAATACGACATTCAATGTTGGTAAAAATTTTACCCTAAAGGGGATAAAATTAGCCAATGTAGGTTTTTGTGTAATGTCGTCGTCCAAAAGGCTTGACCCAGAAAATTAAAATATTAAGTGTAAAAAGTTATACAGGTCTTGTTTATTTGGATCAATAAAAGTAGTTGAATACTAAGCTATAAACAAAACTATTTTAAACTATACTTAAACTATATTAATCTATAATATTATAAATGCGAAAGTAACTCTGTCTGTCTGTGTGTTACGCAATCACGCCCAAAGTACTGAACTGATTTAGATAGATAAGTAGATATAAAGCTAGAGGCTTAAAACTTATTTTTTAGGCTTTTGATTAGATATAAATACGACATTTAAAGTTTGTAAGAATTTAACCCTAAAGGGGGCAAAAATAAGGAATGAAAGTTTTTGTGTAATGACGTCGGCAAAAAGGCTTACGACCCAGAAAATAAAAATATAGGAGAAAAGAATTTTAAATGCTGCCGAAAGTCACTATTCCACGCGGACGAAGTCGCGGGCATAGCTAGTATTTTATAATAATGAAAGAATACCCTAGACGATTGATCCCGGTGGCAGCTTTGATGCTCCCGCACTCATTATTCGACTTACAATCCAAAATTTCAAGCTCCAACTCGAAATTGCAAATTACAATTCGAAGTCTCGATTTTGAACTCAAAATTTTTACGTAGGATTTGTAGAGATACAAAAAGGTCCAGGATACTCATACGCCCTATAAAATCTAAGATTGCATGGTCTCATAATTCTAAATTGTATCAATTAATCAACACCTCAAAGTATGTTTCATTTTAAATTCCATTGACAATGTGCAAAGCCGTAGAATAGAACTCAATTATGAAAATAAGTAATTTATCTTACTTTTAAAACTATAAGTTTTGTGGTTGTGTCCTTTTCTTATTCATTAAAACGGGTAAATGACAGGTTGCTTCTGCCAACACTGGTTATTTCTTAAATTTTATAGAGTATACCTTTAAAAGGTGTGACATCCAAATAAGAATTTTCTGTTTCCATGTTTTGCCCTATAGGCTTGCTGAAATATGCTTTTACGTATAAATAAAAAGCTTTAATTTCTCCAAACTTTAATACTTTGTTTAATTGAAGGTAAATGTGCTGAAACTGAAATATAAAGAGATTGACTCTAACTCTGACTCTATTTGTGGAAAATAGTCACATCATTCTCTTCTAGCACCCTGAATAATAAAAGCATCTCTTCTTCCCATCCTTAATCCCTAATACGTTGATGCAATTCCGACAAAAAGAAATTAAGGTTAATTATCTTTAACCATTTTATTTCTCATTTCTTGATGAGATTTTTACATTTCTTCTTGAACTTTTTTGACTAACTATCTCAACACCGTCTTCTAGTCTAACCAAAAATTGAACGAATTATATAATGAGAGTGAAATGAATTAATAAAATAAATAGATACAGAAAGTTATATAAATTGTATCCATTTAATTATTTATTGTTATGGATTGGTGATAATCTCTGAAAGCACGCCAAAAGTGCTTTAAAATCCCCTAATGAATCAAATCGAAATCGAGCTTGCTTGCTACCAGTAAATTCACCTTTTCGAACGATGAAAATTTTATTTTCGTGAGTGAACGTTTTAAAAATTATAAAGCAATCGTCCTAAAAGCTCCGAACTTTCTTTTCTGGATACCTATATGCCTCGGTTTAATCACAATCTAACGAACTTTTGAGTCACCAAACATACCTACCTATACGTTACAAGGCGTGCCAAAAGTCCCGGAAAAGATTGAAATACAAATAGACAACCAATACAAACAAAAAGAAAAAACATTTTTTATGAGTTTAAATTTTTGTAAAATGGAAAATTTGTTTAATACATTATTTATCTTATTCGAAGTATTGTACTAAAACTATTCGAGAGTAAATACAGGGTATTCCAAAATTAATTATAGATATAATTTGATGGATTAAAAATAAAAGAAGACAATTTTATGTTAGGTTTCTTAACTTTCTCCCCGAAAAATAACAACTATCAAAGAAATCAGAATTTCGCAATGGTAAGAACAGATTAAAAATTATAAGATTATATGACTCCAAAATAGTTATATTTTTTGTAGCTTTATTTCTCAAAACTGTTGCAGTAAGAACCAGTCTTATAAGAAAAAGACTGAGTCTAAAATTTACCGTCAAGAAATAAACCAAAACTTAAAAAAAATGTTTTAGATTAATACTAAATATAAAACTATATTAGTCTTATATCGTGGCCTTACGTTTGCTCATTATAAGGCTTTGACAGGTTTCACAAAAATTAAGTCTGTATTGTATCGTTGTTTAATTTTTTATTTATAGCAGCCAAAATTTTAGAATTTTTGATTAAGGACGTTAGTAAACACTGGAGAAATGCCTATCAACCAAGTGTCTCTCCCTTAAACATCGTTTTGACGTCTGTTTTATTGTAAAATTAAGAATTATTTCACTCTTCATCAAGCTGATAATTTTAATGGATATTTAATTTGCAGTAGTCACCGCCAAATATTTGAATAAGTAACCCTACTGTTTTAGTTTAATCTGTCTTCAATGTTATTAACGTAACACCGCCAATGTTTTTCGAGTGAGTTTTTATTAAAACAATAAAACATTAGATAGGAATATATAAATAACTTCATAATGGGCAAAGCAATAAAAATAAGAACCGAGGGAAATTAAATAAGTAAATATTATAACGTGATTTAATTAGATAATAATTCATTAGATTGGATCCTGAAAATTAGGGGTTTGATTTTATTTGTCATTAACAACTGTTTTAACCTACATGTATGGCAAAGCTCTCAATAGATTTAAAAAGTAATTGTTTGTGTTTTTAGATTATTATATTCCAAAATCTTGACTCAGCGTCGTAAATGACATGTAAAATGTTACTCTTGTCGTAATTACTATTATATTTTACTAGCTATGCCCGCGACTTCGTCCGCGTGGAATAGTGACTTTCGGCAGGATTTAAAATTTTTTTCTTCTATATTTTTATTTGCCTTTTTGCCGACGCCATTACACAAAAACCTTCATTCCTTATTTTTGCCACTTTTAAGGTAAAATTTTTACAAACTTTAAATGTATTTATATCTAATCAAAAGCCTAAAAAATAAGTTTCAAGTATCTAGCTTTCTATCTACCATACTTATCTATCGCTGTACCAAATTCTCATTCAAATCGGTTCAGTAGTTTGGACGTGATTACGTAACACACAGACAGACAGAGTTACTTTCGCATTTATAATATTATAGATTAATATAATTTAATTATAGTTTAAAATAGTTTATATAGCTTAGTATTCAACTATTTTTATTGATCCAAATAAACAAAACCTCTATAACTTTTTACACTTAATATTTTAATTTTTTGAGCGATAAGCTTTTTGGAAGACGTCATTACACAAAAACATTCATCGGCTAATTTTATCCCCCTTAGGGTAAAATTTTTACAACCATAGAATGTCGTATTTATTTATATATAATCAAAAAAGCCTAAAAAATAAGTTTCAAGCTTCTATCTTTAAAAATTACGGAATTCCCGCGCAAACTTTCCTATTTCAACCCCTTACAATGCTTTTTTCGCACTAAAAAGTAGCCTATGTCCTTTCTCAGGCTCTAGACTATCTCTGTACCATATTTTATTAAGATCGGTTCAGTAAATTTTAGGCGAAATTGTGTAGCATACAGACAGAGTTACTTTTGCATTTATAATATTCCACGAATTCATTTTCATCGATTTTCCCATGAGAATAAGATATTTTTCCGCAGTAAAACGTAGCCTATGTATTAATCCAGGGTGTCAGCTGACTTCATACCAAATTTTATTAAAATCACTCCAGCCGTTTAGACGTGAAGAAGTAACAAACATACACACTTACACACTCACAAACTTTCGCCTTTATAATATTAGTGTGATAATTATGGACGAGTGCCCCAAATGATCGATACCGGTGACGCCTTTGATGCACCCGTACTCATTATTCGACTTGCAACTCGACATACCAACTTGTAACTCAAAGTTTCGACTTGCAACCCAAAATTTCAAGCTACAACTCGAAATTTCAAATTTCAATTCGAAGTCTCGATTTTGAACTCAAATTTTTACGTAGGAAGTATTTTGAGTCATCCATCAATATTGTGACGATTCCTGTCTGCAAATTCTTTGAATAATGAAATTGTATATTTTTTATAAATAACAGTTTCAAATTGTAAGTCGGTATTTCGAGTTACAAGCGAAATTTGACTCTTTCAAGTCGATATTTTGAGTTACACGTCGTAATTTCTAGTTGCAAATCAAAATTTTAACTTGTATCTCGAAATTTCAAAAAAAGATTATACACCTATGGCCCTGCTACGTCTTCGAACGAATCTGTAATATTTTCTCAAATTTTAACCATCCTATTAGATTGTAGTAACATCACAAATATTTGATAGAAAAGCATTCAAAATTCTAATAAAGAAATACTTTGGAAAGGGACTAAATTTTTGTATCTCAGTTTCGCATTTTGTGCCATTAATCATCTTTTAGAAAATAAAGCCGCTTACAACAATAAGCCGTTTTACGAAGGTTAGTTCGAATTACGTATAATTCTTTTCTACAGAACAATTATGTTGATTCTAAGGTAAAATTTATCGTTCAATTGCAATAAAAGAAAACGTCTAATGAGTTTAATTGACCATTCATGTGAATTAAAATACAATAAAGTTTGAAAGGAAAAATTTCATGCACACCAAAGTTCTTTTTTCCAACAGTTATACCATAATTGTATCGAATAATGTGATTTTGAAAAGAACGATTTTTCTCCTGTAAATATTTACATGTCACATAAATAAAATTATAACAGAAGAGATTTAGATTAAAAATAAACTATTAGATAAATATAGAAGATATAAGTATTGTTAATCTTATATTCAATTTTATCAAGTAATTCACATTCAATGAGTGCATTTTGAAAGGCAGGATATTTTTAGGACGAGAATTCATTGTTAAATGGTTAATTTTTTTGAGAAAAGTAGTTTCTATGTAATTTTACTGTTATCAAATAATACTAATGTATGCAACCCAAGATACGTTCTGTATTCATGCTACTTATGTTGCCTAAACAAAGCTTAGTCAGCCTAATCTCCTGATGGCGGCGAATTCTCTTTTTAATGCTTAATGAAGGATTTTAAAAAAATCAAAATAAATTTGAAATGTTAGATTTATGAGAGGAATACAAAAACAATTCTGAAATTTTAAAATGCAGAAAACTAATCTAAAAATTAAAATTATTTTTTCTTGGTAGTTTTGAACTATTTTTCTAATACTAATCTTCTTCAGACGTACCAAGTATATTGGAATTTTTATATTCAATTTTGTCAAATAATTTTAAGGGATAGAAGTTTTTGGGTCAATATTCACTTAAAAAATGGTTCAATTTCCCGAGAAAATGACTGCACATTTTAATAGAAACAAATAATACTGAAATATGCAACTTAACAAACATCTTCCATATTCATGCTGCAGTAATTGCAAGAGCGAAGCTCAATCAGCCTTATGTTCTGAAGGCTCTGAGTGCTTGATTTTTGTAATACTTCAGTAGTTTTTAAAAAATATCTTAATAAGTTAAAAATGCTAAAGTTTAAAGTGCACAGAAATGATCAAAACATTTAAAAAAATATATTTCGTTGGTAGAAATTGACAAGAAACAATAATTCCCATATCTTTTAGTATATGGCTTTCTTTAGACATATCAGATGTATTCAGTTTTGTCAACCAATTCATATTAAATGAGAAATTTTAAAGGATAAATTGTTTTTAGAGCAGGAATTCACTGTAAAATATTTTGACAAAAGTACTTTGTAGGCACTTTTAATAGAAACACTTAATATCTACTAAAATATGCAGTTTGCCTGAACAAAGCTAAGTTAATTTCATCTTCTAAAGGCTTGGAATGCTGTTGGTGATACGTAATATATTTTTTTTAATCATAGCATAATAAAAATGACACGATTTATTTATGGAAAACAAAAGAAAAGTTTTAAGGGAATAAGCTGGTACTTGTTGAAACTTCTTCATAATTTAACAAAAATTAAAACACTTAGTTTCAAGAAATTATTTTATTGTGACACACAACAATTGATGATTTTCATCGCCTTATAAAGCCACTGCGTGGTGAAACAGTTCCTGTGTGTCATAATAAAATAATTTGTTTGATAAATTTTTAAATTGATAATTGTCTATTAAAAACTTCTAATACTATAGATATATATTTCAAAATAAGGTTTTCTTCAAACATATCAAATATGTACCTCAAAGTATTTTGTTTTTTTTTTACTAAATATCTCAAAATAATGCTTTTCGTAAACCAGATAAAATAAATAAAAACAAAAGTATTTTTGTGCCGGCGAAAAGCATGAAAAATAATCCATTGGCAGAGAAATTAACATCTCAACAATTCCTTTAAAAATAGACGAATTAATACATTACTAATCTACTCTCGACACCAATTCAAAGAAAGTAAAGTTAATATTAAAGAAAAGTGATGTTTTTCCTCTAAAAGCTTTAGTAGTACACTTAAAAGGAACCTCGTTTTAAATGTCACCAATGAAAGAAGCTAATTAACGATTTCCTGAAAGGTCTTATTTGTATTTTGTATATAATAATAAGTAAATATATATATTATTCCTAAATGTTCCTTAAATAGCTTTGAAGCGGAGAAATCCTTGAGCAATACATTTTCCAAGCTTTTTCAGGATAATTAAATCTTAATAAATAACAAGCTGGACTATTAACTGAATCAAAGAGCTTAGTCGTTGACCTTTGCATGAACTAAAACCGTTCAATTTGAGAAAATCCGTTCCATTTAACATTACACTCTTTCATTGGAATCAGTTGAGTTTCCTTCAGTTTTTCTTTTTTGACGTAAATTAACTTAATGATTAACATAGGGCAATTTTTCAATAGTAATACATAAATTATTAATTCTTATATATAGGTATATTTATATAGATAGACTTTTGGAGGAGCAATAAAAAAAGATTTTTTTAAAATTCAGCTCGTAAAGGGGCTAAATCGGGATTCAAAGACTGATATACCGAAGCTTGGAATTTTGTTCAAAGATTTCTTATACAGTCGTAAAGATGAGAAACGGGGGTTAAAGGTTTAATATCAACGCATATTTTAAACAGCCAAGACAAACACTTTACAATTTTTCAACGAGGTTTTAACATTTTAACATTATTTTATTAGTATATTTTTTTGTAATTCCTTTGTCTATTAATTGGTACCCACCCCTTATTATCCATATTAATTACAAGCCATCCATTGCAATTAAATACAATATCCAACTTCATTTTCATTGCCAAATATATTTTTAAAAACCATTATTAATTCAATATTTGGCGAAAAAACAGTTATTCGTTCAATATTCAGTATACATAGGTAGGTACTTATAATACAAACACGCTTGAAAATTAGTGAAAGTTTCTTTCAATTTTGTGAAGAAGAAGAATAGAGACCAAAAAAGTGATGAAGCGTTTCACATCATTAGATGCATATAATATTGTGGGCGCAACATCATTATGTGCTTTTAAACACATCCTTATATTTACTGCAGGTAGCTACGCAGACTATTAACAATTATTTTTAAGATTACGTACAATTTTTTTTCCCTAAATAAAAACACGTTATAATGTTATTATGAAATAGAATAGCATTTATTTCCTCTAATTTTTTGCTAATTCCTTTATTCAACAAAAACACGAAAGGCATATGATAATAATAATAATAACGAAAAGGTAGGTAATTTATTTAATAAACAAAGTCACAGTCACATAGGTACCTACATTAGATACTATTTGAATTGAAAGATCTAGAAAGTTGAGCATATTTTTAGTGAGAGTTAACAAATACTGTGTAGGTACATACACCTATGCAAAAGTAACTACGTACAGTTTTTATCTCTTAGCATTCACCTTGGATAGAAAACTAAATTGAGTAGGTACAGTGTTAATGCCAAACAAAAACTAACTAATGAAATTATAAATAAGAACACTAACTTTGTGTTTTATCATTTTATTTTGTAAATTGCTACTGTAGTTTCGGCAACACAGTTGCCATTATAGTATAGTTTGCAAATCACTTTTTTGATTCAGATCATCAATTTCCAACCATAGAAAATCTGCAAATACTTAAATTCCCACCAAGCTGAAAATCAGTGAGATTGTTTAAACATGATTAAAAATAAAATTTGAAAGTTTCCCATCTTTCCCCTGTATGGACAAAATTTTATTCAAGGTTAAAGGTAAAAAAAATGAGTTTTTCGCGATTTTCAGCAAAACTGTAAGTTTTATCATAAAATTATCCCAGACAAAAATTGTAGATCATAAAATTATCTATAAAATATGTTTCTCTAAAATACCCCACAATAAGCTATGTGACAAATAAATCCCCAAGAACTAGAAAATATTTAGTGCAAATAGAAAAAAGATTGTAGAGGCAAATTTCTCCCCAGAAGAATTCCCCTGAAAAAAATATCCCAAAGGAAAAAATCCCCTATTTTTTGGGGAAAATCCCCTAATCTGGCAACCCTGAGACTAACACTATTTCATTTATTTGGCACACTGACATAAAGCAGGCATAAGACCCTAGCCACGCATACAATTGAACAGGAGACAGATGTTGTCTCGAGGTTTATTACACTGGCGTATAAAATAAGCGACTGGGTTTCATTTTACCTGATACCTCAGAAACGGTGGCTTTTAGGAAAAAAACATATTGATACATATTTTATAGATAATTTTATGATCTACAATTTTCGTCTGAAGTAGTTTTATTATAAAACTTACCGTTTTGCTGAAAATCGCGAGAAACGCATGTTTTTGACCTTTAACCTTGAATAAAAAATTTTCCATACAAGGGAAAGATGGGGAACTTTCAAATTTAATTTTTAATCATATTTTAAACAATCTTACTGATTTTCAGATTGGTGGGAATTTATGTAGCTTCGAATGTCTAAATTGACCGGACTAATATAAAAAATAAAGGATTTAAACTAAAAATTCTGGAAACCCTAGAAATTTTTAAAGCAAATATTTCAGATAAGGACCATTTGTTAAACGAGCAGGTAGATACGTACCATTCCATACTTTTCAACATGTTTAGATAATTATAAGGTGTAATTTCAAATTGTATTATAAGATGTAAATACCGACTACAACATACTTAAACTTACTCAAACCGTAGGTAATGCTTGATAATGGCAATTTACAAAATTAAATGATAAAAACCAAAGTTAGTTTTTTTATTTATAATTTCATTATGATAAATTATCACAAAGTAACAGCCCCCTAAATCCAATATTTAAAAAACTAAATGAAGTACATGACGGTACACTAAGTTGTTTGTTAACAGATTCTGTCAAAACTTGTATATATTTATCTTCAAAACCTACACATACAGGACACTTCTAATTAAGCTATAAGGACTTAGAAAAGGCCTTACAATAATAAACAACACACCACACTTTAATTCTCTACAAAACAAATTCGATAGCTTACGAGGGAAATATATTTTCGACAAGAGACAAATAAACATATTTTTAACTAACAACTCCATTAGGATTTAATTTTTTTCTCTTTACGTTTTAATTGATGTCATTAAACTTGACAATTTAAATATACGACTTTATCATCCCACCTTTGATGAATTAGTAGTTTAACTATTTCGCCCACACATCGTCCCCAGAAACCTTGCCGTTTATTAGGAAAAATACGCAGTATTTCCTAAAAAAGTCCTCAACATAAAATTGAACTTAGTTTATTTGAATGAGGAATATTAACCGTTCTAGTTATTACCAACAATTCGCTCAAAAATTATCCCCAAAATCTTGGCAGTTATCCTGGAAATAAATCTACATTTCTCATAAGAGTAATCCTCAAAAAGGGACCTAAATTAATTTTTTGAGTACTCTAGCACTTCAATATTAAATATGGTCATTAAAGGACTCCTTAGTGATACTAAGAAATCCTTAACATTCCCAAAAAAATCCTTAGCATAAATTCAAAGATTAGCGTCCTATTTGTGATCAAAACTTCTTCTAAAAAGTAAATCTTCAACATTTCACAAAAAAAAATTAATTAATATTTTTGAAGATATTACTTTTTCAGTGCAAATCCCAACTTTGAAGGTTTACTGCTCAATCCTACTCAATATATTTTTTCAAAAATTGTCTCTAAAAGTCCTTGCAGTTTTCATAAAACAAATCTTCAGTGTTTTCCAGAAAAAAAATCCTTAACATTTCCTAAAAATATAGGTACTCTTAACATAAAGTATCAATTAATATATCTCAGATTCAAAAATTAGCGACCTACCTGCGATCAAAACTTCGTCCAAACAGTAAATCCTAAATGTTTCACAGAAAAAACTTATTGACATGAAACTTAAATTAATTTATGGGAAATAATTACACTTTAATTGCAAGTCCCAACATTGAACGATTAATGTTTAATTCTATTCGTGAGATAATACATTTCTCAAAAATTGTCCCCAAAAAGTTTTCATAAAAAATCCTCTACATTTCCCAGGAAATAAATCCTCGACATATGTCATAATGTAAATCCTTGAGATTTTCCAAAAATGAACCCTTCACATAAAGTATCAATAATTTTTTTTTATATTCATATTCGCGACTTACTTGTGATTAAAGGTTCGTACAAAAAATTAATCTTCAATATTTCACAGAAAAAAACTCGACATAATATTTTGGAAATCATTACAATTTCACTACAAGAACACTGTTGAATGAATAGTATCTAATCCTACTAAGAGGGTCGCTAAATTTCTCACTAATCGTCCCCAAAATTATTGTTTCCTTCTAAGAAGGTTTCTCAACATTTTCCAGAAAAACCTTCGTAAATTGAATCCTAAGCGTTTTCCAAAATCCCAGCAATTTCTCAAAAAAATCTTTGTAATTTTCCGAAAGACTTTTCTACATTAGAATCTAGGCTATTTTAATTTTTTTAAGATTATAAATACAGCAATATATATTAAAAATAATTAGAAATATTTTTGCGGGGAGAATGTTGGCCTTAACAGCTATTAAGCTGTATTATAAAAGTGTTTCTTTGTTTACAGACTATTGGGATTTAGAAGGTCCGTGCCCGTGGTAGGTCGACTTCTGAATATGACAAGCGAAATATACCAAGTGGCAGATGGTGATCTTCTTAAAACATTTTTCATTTCTCCGTCCGACAATTTATGCTTTCATGGGAAATGTTCGTATTATTGTGACACTTCTCATGCAATCTGTGGCAACCCAGACGAATTAGAGGGCAGTTTTGCAGCTTTTCTACCGTCTAAGGAGTTTGCTCCAAGAAAGGTACGAAAAATAAACTAAATTACATCAAATTAATATACCTTAATGTTTGTTAAATTGAAAGGTATTAAAAGTTTTCTCCATAAAAGTTAAATTAAATTAAGTGGTGAAATTTTATTAATTTTTTTATTAATCTCACTCGATGATTTTACTCAAAACATCTCTATGAATTCGTCATGTACCTAAAACCACGATGAACTTCTTCGATAGTTATTATTTTTCGACACCTTTACCGTTCATTTGACTTTATATTTCTTACAAATTTAATTAATAAGAAAAATTTTAAGGAAGAGTAAGCTTAATTCAAAAATAAATTAAGCAGGAGGTGCTATAACTTCAAAATAAAAATAGCACTTCAAAATTAGAAACAGAATTGTCACAGTAACAATTGGCTGATTTGGGATTTTTTCCAGAGGGGTTCATAATTAGACTAAAAATGAGTTATCTTCATACGCAGGGTGGCCCTAAAGTGTGCCACGGGCTCATTGTGGCCAATCTGTAAGTTAAATAAAAAATCTAAAAGTTTTTTTTTTCTTATATTAATATATACGTAATAAAATTATTTGGAATAGCCAAAGTTAATTTATTATACAAAGAATTAAAAAATCGAAAAAATAGTTATTAATTAATTATATATCCAATCAAAACAGAAAAAACAACAACAAAAAGTTGTCTAGAATCCCAAATTATTTAAATTTTTTCATTATGACTAATTTGAAGTTAAAAGAATTTCAAACAAAACTACATTGTTTTAAAATTATTATAATACCTATCTACAATACCTAACCCAGTTTAATTTACTATACAGGGTATCTTGTTTAAATAAAAGAAAAAATTGGGTAATGATCTAGATCCGGGTGCCCACTCTAAAATATATAGGCACAAGGGGTGTGTTCAAAATTTTAAATGAGGTAAATAGTAACTGTATATACGATATTATTATCGATCAGAAAGGGACGAAGGAGTGGAGGGAGGTAGGAATGACCTTGTAGGACACTAAAATGAAAATACTAGCCGGGGGTAAAGAGTTGTAGGCGGGGGGATGAAAATAAGAAATCGAACAAATCACCCAGAAAAATTGTTTTGGTAAATTAATGTTTCGTTCATTTTGCAACATCTGCGTTAGGTTACGGTATGTAAGAGTCCACCCCCCTCCAACAGCCCTTATTTAAACCAAAGGGAAGAAGGAGGGGCTTTAAACCTACATCATAACCCAACCCACACACCACAAAGTGTATGAAACGACAATTTAATAAAAGTTTTCCCTGATTTTGTTGCGAGGGGGGGGGAGGAGTTTTACATACTATAACCTAACCCACATATCGCAATATCAATGAAACGTCAATTTGATAAATAAGTTGCCTTGATTTATAGTTTCGAGTATTCCTTATTTTCACTCCCCAAATCCCAATCCTCCGTCCCGACCTTTTTTTTAATATTGCACTAGCTCATGACAACCTTCCACCCTTAACTCCTGTACTCCTCTCCAATCAAAAGTCATCTTATATAAACAATTACAATGTATCCTATTCTGAATTTTCAACTCCACCCCCTATGTATGTATATTGTATATTATAGCAGTCCGCCGCCTCCTAAAACCTTTGAGTGCTGTTATATACGTCCACCCCTATCCTCCCCATCCACTGGCCCTCCATTTTTAGGGTGGGTATGGGAATCTATATAATTACCAAAAATTGAATATCACATACGATTTTTTACATAACCAACTTCCTACATGTTATTTCATTTTTGATTGGATGCATAAATAATACATGAAATCTTTTTTTTCCAATTTTTGAATACCATGCGTAGCAAATTAAATTTGGCTTTTCTTGATAATCTTGTTTTTAGATGGGAAAAGGCTTTGTTAAATTTTTTTTATTTAACATATTATTTTGACCTTAATGAGCTTATTGCATAAATACGTTTCGGCCTACCTTATATACTTACATAAGTGTTTACAGCAAATCATTCTCATTTTGACGATATTTTATTGTCTTTAAAATCGTGTTTTCATTTAAAAAAAATATAATATGTACCTATACCTACATAAATATTAAATATTTATTTTAAATCTAACTGTAAATGCAATTTTTTCACTATTAAATTATGTTCATCAAAAATCTACTAGGTAGTTACAATCATATAAATTTACAATGAAAATTAATAAAATAAAATACCTGATGTACTTTTTCTGCGGTATGAAAGTATAAAAAACTATTATTCTACCTACATAAATAACTTGTTTCGTAATATATCCTATGTGTATACCTACCTAATTATAACGCAAACAAGTTCGCCTTATCCCCTGCCGCAAAAAAAGGCACAAAAAATAGTGTAAAATTATCTGATTGCGAGAGATAGTCGTGACATCTCGTTCGACTCGTTCAATCGACCAGCTTCGACGTAGATCGCAATAGGCATGAGCAAATTAGTACTGTTCTCATGTTGTAGTAGAAGTGGTGTTTGTTTCGTTTAATTTTCCAAAAATTTGAGTCAATACTTTCTAATGTAATTTACAAAATAGTGGCGACCATAAAGTGTTTTACAACTAAACAATCTTTGGTTTAAGTATTACAAACAGTCTGATGGAAATTGTGAAAAGTGCTTTTGATTTTGAGGATTGCCTAAACAACGCCCAAAATCTGTAGGTATGTCACATTGTAGATAATTAATCAGTAATAAAAATTACCGTAGAAATAATTTATTAATAAATAACAATTATTATTAAAAAAAATTTATTGAAGTTACACAAGTAATAAGGGCCAAAGTAATGTCACTAATCTCGTAAGAAGTGAACTGCTACACTATTATTTTTAATTTCTCCACAAGGGTTTTATTTAATATCAAGTGGAGAATTATTGTAAATAAATATTTTTATGTGCTCAATTGCACAGCAGCTAGGCACCTGGACCCATATTATGAACAATAATTTTTTTATTTTTAAAAAATTTAAAATAATTTTTTCAATAGATTATTAATTAATTACTTACTTAGGTATAAACATTAATTTGAAAATATATTAAATTAGCTTTTGTACGCGAAACCCTCCTTAAAATCAATACCATATTGTATTATCTACTATTGATCTAAGTGATTTATTTGACTGAAGTATTTGATAAAAATCGATAGAACGTAAATAAAGAAACAACAACTATAAAATTTTAACTACTATATTTTTTTTGTTATATAACACAAACAATTACAAATTAATTAATATGATGGTTTTTGTAGTAAAGTAAAGTAGTAGCGAAACTCTTCGCGTTATTTTCTATTTATTTACCTATTATGAATTTTCATTAAGTATCTTTAAAGGGGAAACAACTCAATTAAATTAATTAAATCAAAAATAATGCAGTAAGGTATGGATTTTCTAAAACCAGATGTAGGATGAAACTGATTTTATGATGATGTTTCTGTAGGTCCAAAGTTCAATAATTGGGTATCAAAACCTGCAGTGCAAATTCCGTCTTATTAAAAATAAGAAAAATTGAGATTGCTGTTCATTAGAAAAAAATTTGGTCAGAACAAAAAATGTAGATTCTAAAATTCGCAATAAAAATCCCCGCCTTTTGACTTTGAAAAGGTGATTTTAACCGAAAATATCTAAACTTAAATATAAATCGGAAATCTGATAACTCAGTCATTTTTTACTACCTATATAAGCCCCACTCTGCGTACCCAAGATCCTTTAAATGGGCTAAGACGACACTTACTATAATTTATTAAAACTATAAGTTTTATTTATTTATTTATTTTAATTACACACGGAGAAAACAATCATGAAAATATTGCTAGAATTCTAGCAAACATGACTAAAAAGTCTGTCAATTATATGGACGACCAGACGCTCAAGGAGATTTTACTAGAAATGTCTAGTCAATCTACGTTCGGTGTTGAGACTGAATTCTAGTAAAATTGACTTGATTAGAAAACAGTTTTTACAGTTCTTATCACTAATTTTACTAAACTATTCTCATTCTAGTATTTTTTTCTTTACGACACGATAAAATAATCGAGAGGTAGAGAAAAAAGTCTAGACTTATTTAGCTTGATTATTCTAATACTAATTATTAGAAATAATGAAAAATCGTTTTATACCACCAAGTACATTTTATGAGAATTCTTGTATTAATTATTAGAAAAATTTTGCTTGACTCGTCAAGTAATAAAATCATGCTGAAGAAAGTAAAAGGCACAAAAATTTTTCACAAATATATTTAAGACATACACAACTATAGTTTCGCTATGATATAGCTTTATCAAGTGTTATTGGTATTGTACAAGTTCAGTATACAGATTATTTGCTTATATCTAATTCTATTGCTAGGGGAGGGGGTTGGTATTTGAACAAATTCAAGAGAGGTGAATTACTTAAATCTATTCGATCATTTAATAATAAATCCGGATTATAATTTTTTATTTTATTAATTTCTATTGACTCTAGTATGTTTAATTTACAACTTTTTCCTAAAGTGTGTAAAATTTTAAAATCTTTATTAAATAGGTGATTTTCTGTCAATAGGTGGTTAGCATAATTGGAGTTTTGTTTTTTATTAATGTAACTTTTAAGATGCTCAGAGATTCTAGTATTAAAAGATCTACCTGTTTGTCCGATATAACATTTGTCACACGACCCACAAGTTAATTTGTAGATGCCTGATTGTTTAGTTTTTTCGCATTTATCTTTATTGTTTTTAATAATTTTTCCTAATTTGTTACTTGTTCTGTACGTTATATTAGTGATATTTTCTTTTTTTAATTTGGAAGTTATTTTTAACGTTAAATGGCCTATGAATGGTAGGATGTGATAAAATTTGGGTTTTTCTCTAAGAGTAGGATAAACTGAATTGAGGGCTATTTTGTATAATTTTTTATTTATTAACTTGTCTATTAAATCTAATTTATAACCGTTGTTTAATGCTATTTCTTTTTTGATTTTTACTTCTTTTTCAAAGTTATTTTTTGATAGCGGGATTTTTGTTAATCTGTGTATCATTGAGTGAAATGCTGATAATTTGTGTTGTATTGGATGAACTGAATTGGCGTGAATAACTGTATCCGTGTGTGTAGGTTTATGGTAAATGCTAAATTCATGTTTGGATATATTTCTTGTAATTGTTAGATCTAACTAGAATCTCTGAGCATCTTAAAAGTTACATTAATAAAAAACAAAACTCCAATTATCCTAACCACCTATTGACAGAAAATCACCTATTTAATAAAGATTTTAAAATTTTACACACTTTAGGAAAAAGTTGTAAATTAAACATACTAGAGTCAATAGAAATTAATAAAATAAAAAATTATAATCCGGATTTATTATTAAATGATCAAATAGATTTAAGTAATTCACCTCTCTTGAATTTGTTCAAATACCAACCCCCTCCCCTAGCAATAGAATTAGATATAAGCAAATAATCTGTATACTGAACTTGTACAATACCAATAACACTTGATAAAGCTATATCATAGCGAAACTATAGTTGTGTATCTCTTAAATATATTTGTGAAAAATTTTTTTGTGCCTTTTACTTTCTTCAGTATGTACAATTTTCACCAAGTAAATGCCAAATCAATATCATATAATAAAATCATGATTATTTTTTTTCCATGCAGGTATGGCGTCATCCATGGAGGCGCTCTTACCATAAAAGAAGGAAAGCACAATGGGAGACGGACAACAAATACTGTACATATGTCAGGGAAATTCCACCCTACGACCAAGGAAGGCGGCTTTACGACCTAATGGATATGGCCGTACTAGATTTTCTTATGGGAAATATGGACAGACATCACTACGAAACATTCAGGTAAGTAAACGTTTCTAATATTACTCAAGACAAAAAATTTCTAAATTAATAAATGGTCTCTAACATTCTCGACTTGTTCCTCCTGATATTGTATTGTATCTTATATTATGAGCATCTTGTCCTTGACGTCGCCATCATCTTGATTTTCAAAATAAATAAAAAATATGATACACAACTAGGCCCTTCGTCCATTTTCTAAAATATTTAGACTAAGATGGTTTTTGTTCATTTTCAGAGTTTTTGGCAACGACACATACCCTCTTCACCTGGACCATGGTAGAGGTTTTGGTAAGCCATACCACGACGAACTATCGATTCTTGCGCCGATTCTTCAGTGCTGCATGATAAGGCAGAAGACCCTTTCAACGCTGTTAAAGTAAGTTTATTTTTCTTAAGGATTTAAATTAGCTAGCTATTGCGACATTAGTCCTTTCTATTTTTTTTATCAAAATCTCATATTTAAACAAGTATTAAAGTGTTCGCGAATTAAGGTAAAAGAAATGGGTATTTTTAATTTGAAATGGACCCTTCGAGGTATAGAGAGTGGAACTGAAAGTTGAAAGTGTTTATTGTTCAGATGATGGTACAGTGTACATTCAAACAAATGAGGGAATGGGTGGATTTGTTGGGGATTTTACATTTAGACGGATACTAAAACTATTTTATACTTATGAATCCTATGATTAACC
Source organism: Agrilus mali (assembly GCA_029378335.1). Lineage (NCBI taxonomy): Eukaryota > Metazoa > Arthropoda > Insecta > Coleoptera > Buprestidae > Agrilus > Agrilus mali. The sequence goes on along the minus strand of CM055661.1, from coordinate 13,659,816 downwards.
TGAAGTGGGAAAGTGAAGAATCTTAAATTCAGTGGAAAAGTTGGGTCAAATTAGCCCAGTGACAGTTCAAAGCACTGTTTTATTGGAATATTAAATTCATTTAATTAAATATGCTAATTAAAGACGTTTGTAAAAAATCACCAGGGTAATTTTTTCCCAAAAATGTATTTCTTCAAATTAAATAATATAGCGATTTCCGTATTTGGTAAGCTACTGTAACAACGCATTCTGTTGACGAACCAAATAGGTTAAGCATTTAGTAAATACTGATCACGTGAGTGCCAAAAAGTAATCTAATAAACTGTTTTTTCTCAAAATTTATAGATTGTTTGCTTTTTCCATTTATTGCCAACTTCAGAAACTTCTTATCCCCAGTGTGCGGCGTCCACATTCCAACGAATTTTATGTAACGTTTACCGCTCTAATATATTTATGTAAATTATCTTCGTCAAGTATTTTCAAAAGATCGGCTTCGTTTTATTCTACGACATCATTCCACACTCACTTTAATAGGTTTAGGGTCGTCACCTTTTGTTTTGCAATATCCCAAATCAGATCGTTCCCGTAGGCCGAGACCATTACTGTAGGTATTCCACCTCCTCGCCTGTCTCCATTATTTTCCCAATTAAACGCCCTATCGCTTCGCCATTATCTTACATGATAATCGCATCAAATTCAAATTGCTTCGTAGATTCTGATGTATTTAAGGCCGTACAACCTGTTGGCAAATATTAACATCGTAATTGATGAAACTGGCATCTGAGCTGGAACAGGAGTTCGTTCTGGATGTTCTCACCCTCCTCTTGCTCCTTTAACGTGTCTTCGTGAACGGTTATTTTTGTCTCGTTCAAAAACAACGAATACCAAAAATTTTACCATGAGAATGTATGACCTTAAATGGAATCATAATCTGACAAGGTAGCTTAGCCATGCGAATTTTATATTAGTTAGGTTACAAGAGCACAATAAATTTGAAACGATTTAATCAATAGTTACTAATTATTAGAAAACGTAGAAATTGATAGTGGATTTACAATTATTAGAATAATTTAAGACAGTCCAAAAGACTGATGAAACGAACGTCGCCCGCTTCACTACCCTAATTATTTTCTAATTCTCATTATGGACTATATTTTGAATTTCTCAATTATTATTATTTTCACTATCTAAATGATCTCTAATTGATATAAATACCAAATGCTAGGTGTTCCCTTGCAATTTAAAAAATAAAATTTGGATGCAAGGTTATCTCCATAAAGGAACCCAATAATGAAAAAAATGTATTTTCAATTCTGTTGCTGTCTAAGAAACCTTTATGCGAAAATTTTTAAGGTTCTAGTCTCCGCTGTTCAGTAGATATATGCGTTATTATTAGACTTTTGACCCCCGTTTCAAACCTCTAGGATTGGAATTTCGAACTCATTTTATGGGGGATGGCATTATTGTATTAAAAACCTTTCTGCAAGAATTTTGTTTTCTAAACGGATTTTCAGTTCATTTTAGTATTAATCAAAAATTTAGTACATAAAATATTTATATATAAATACAACACCAAAATATTTACGAGGTACTTTCAAGTCATAAAAAAATAAAAAACTTATTGCAAATAATTATTATTAAAACATCAGCCGATATGTACTTCAACTAATTCCAAAAATAATAAATTCAGCTTCTTTTTATAAATATCGACCCTGATTTACAAGAAGAACCTAAAAAGAGCCAAAGCAAAAAACTGTTTTTATTTTGTGTTTGTCATTCGGCCCTTGGTCTGAAATAGGCAGATATTTGCCATTTGATATTTCCAAGTATGTATTTCATATATTTTCCAGTAATTGTTTTTTTCTTCTTCTTATAATCTGAAATATAAGGGTATTTTCCATAATAAAAAGTCTGAAAGTTAATCCTGCAAAATGACTTCAGATACTTTTTCAATTTCTTGGTACTTATCATTTTCTCTTGTACTTACCTGCCTGAAAAAATTCAGTAAACAAAATTAATGTTCCCTTTAAGGTCTCTATTTATAATACAACATAAAGGGTGTCCGCCAATGGTTTCCTTTTATTTATTTCTATTTCTATACAGTGGAAATTTACACCAGAAGCTCATGAAATTTTGTTAGTAAATCAGAAACTTTGGAGTACTTTAAGGGTGCAAATAAATGTATCTGTGTTAATCACCATGTTTTCAAAATACCAATCCCTTTCGGCAATGATATCACATCTGTCTCCCCATTTCTACCCCTATATCACTTAATTTATTCAAACGTCATTTAAAGTTGTGTTCCACCTTGAGGATTGTTTCTCCGTCTCCTTCACCTTAACTTTACCCATGATCCTAATTAATTACGAATTTAATACAGCAGTAATTCGAAAATCATCTTGAAAATTGATGTGTTTCCCCTCCTCCTTTCATAGAGATGACGTACTTTTACCTCCTCTACCTCCATTCCTCTCTGGTCTCATACCCCCCCCCCCATGCTGCGTGTTAATAAAGCAACCCTTGTAAATCAGAAATTTTAAAATACTTTAAGAGTGCAATTGAAATTTTAATTAAAAACACAATTTCTCTATAATTTTTATTTAACACTACAATACATAACTAACAATAAGGAAAAAATGAATTGGTGTGGAGTATATAAACTAAATTGCAAAACTTGTAATGCGCTATATATTGAACAACCAAACAGGAAGATCGTTCAAAGAGAGAACACAAGAACATATTAAGAACTATAATGAAAGACCAACATTCATGAACCACATCGAAGACAACAAACATGAACTTAATTTAGAACAAAACTTCAAAATTTTACAAAATAAAAGTAAATAACTAGAAATGTCTAGTATAAAATGTTATAAACCTTAGAAATTAAAAAAGTGATCAAAAATAACACAAGAATTTAAAACGAATTTGACAATATTCACAATTAAATATTCTAATATATAGAATTCTCGTGTCACAATGTTAGTTACCATACTCCTCTGAAACAGCTTGACCGATTTTTATGAAATTTTATATACATATTCAGTAGGTCTGGGAATCGGGAACTATCTATTTTTCATACCCCTAAGTCATAAGGGTTGTCCACCCCTAACTTTTTTATTTTTTGGACAAAATTTTTTTTTTATTTTTTTATGATTTGGCATTAGAAAATACATATAACCCTTAATTTTCATCTTTCTACCTCCAACCCCCATTTTTTAATAGCGATATTAGTACTGTAATAATCTTCAATCCTCAGTAGTCGATAACTGATCAATTATTATCAATTGATTAGTCACTCCCGCCAGGCGTCTACTGATGCCACTACTCACCCAGCAAACAGCACGGAGTGGAGATGAGAATGAAGCAGATTTTTTTATAATGTTACAGGGAGTTCAAATATGTTCTAAAAAGTAAAATAATGTTTTATTATAACATTTCAGAATAATTTGGCAATGTTCAAGAATGTTCCAGAATCTTGAAGATCATTCAAAAATGTTTCAGAAAAAAAAAGTTAGAAAATGTTTTAAATCATAATGGGATGTTCTGGATAGTTCTAAATTCGCGAATATTCTAGAATGTTCCATCAAACGTGTAATATATTCTTATCCGGGCAACGCCGAGTATTGCTGCTAGTTTTAGATAAAATAGCAGAAGTTCCCCCCCCCCCCTGTAGACTAAGATAAGAAGTAAAATTGTAACACTCAATGTATTTAAATTTTTATAAAGTAGAGGCTGATACAATTAATTAATTCATTCGCTCTTTCGGCAGTGATTTTGCATTTGTCACCTCATTTCTACTCCTATATCATTTAATTTATTCAAACGTCATTTCAGGTAATGTTATAGCTTGAGGATTGTTTTTACCTATCCGCTCCCCCTTTAATTTTCCCCATGATACTAGTTAATTGCGAGCTTAATAGATCAATAATTCGGGAAGAGGGAGATTCAAAATTCGTGTGCGAGCACGAATTTTTAACTCATCTATCCTCATCCCTCTCGTTTCTCGTGTCTCGTATAGTATTGCATATTACTAAAGCAGCCCCTAAATTTATGTAATTAAATCACAAACTTTAGAATATTTTAAGGAACAAGTATTTAAATGTATTCTTTATTCATCACCAGTTTTTGGTGACACCTTTCAGGAATGATGTCGCATCAATCTCCCCATTTCTACCCTTACATCACTTAATTTATTCAACGGTCACATTTCGGTTCTAGATAGTTATAACATAAGCAAGGAGCAAGCTCAATTCGGCTGACAATCCCGCGTCTAATTTACCTGCTGTCTATCATTAAATTCCATTCTCCAGTGAGACATGATGAGTTCCCCGATTATATACAACACATATTATACGTGTATATGTATACGTACAGTACATTATGTACGAGTACAATGGTAGGTTATAGGCATTTGCGATGTAGGTACATCACTGATACGTCGTTGTACCTCATCTATTGCAGTACATATGTAGAGATTGTGGTAGTAAGTAGATAACGCAACGTCAAGGTATCACAGCCCCAACCCCCAAGTCACGTCTGTCGAATTGGGCAGGCTGCCACTGAAATAATTATTTTACTTTAGCTCACCTATTCCTTCATGCATGAGAATGTGTGAGTATAATAGTATAATCAATTGTTAATATCACACACAGGCAGGTGCCTCATTATTCACTTACCTACCACCATTTTAAATAAATATATGATTTGTTCATAAAGCAGCATAGGTAATAGAACACTTTGATAACCCTTAATAACTTAAGGAAAATAACTGAATAAAAGTGGACCAGGTGTAGAAAACATTTTTTTTTTGGGATAGAGGGTTACATGAGCCTTAAAACATATTTTTTCAATTTTTAATTAAAAATAAAGAATCCTTTTAAAATCACTTTTATCTGCCTGTCAAGAATTTCATAAATCACCGAAAACACAGATACAGCCCTTGTAATTTTATCTAAAAGAAGGCCTTGTGATATAAAGTAAAAAAAAATTGAAAATATACATTTTAAGTGCATATTTTTCTAAATATACTGTAAATTATAATTATCTCTTTTTAATGCCTTGCGGAGCTTCACTAAATTGAAGCGGAAGTGGAGAAGTAGTTGATTGATTGCCTTTAAAACGTCAAGACCTTGTTCAATCCATAATCGGTGCAGAAACTTTTCTCTTTTTTTACATAATTGTTTTTATAAACTTTCGTACTGAATAATGTAACTACCATTTAACTAATTGTTTTTTTAATATAATAATACAATGATTTTAGTTAAACTGAGATTCTATTAATTTTCATTGATAAGTTTTAAAAAATTTAAACCTGGTTTTTCTAAAGCTTTTTAAAATTAGTAAAAATATCCTTGTAATAACTGTGAAAGTTTCCACTTAACTAATTATTTTTTAATATAGTAGTAAAATGATTTTGGTTAAACTTTTTTTAGATCTAATTTTTCTGAAACTTCATATAAAAATATTTTGTGATGACTGTCAAAATTCCCATTTGACTAATTATTTTTTAAATAATTGTAGTTAAACTTTTAGGATTTTTTTAATTTTCATTGAAAAATTTACAAATTCAGACCTTGTTTTTACGAGACTATTAATTATTTTTTAATATAATAGAAAAATGACTTGTCAAATTTAAAAAAAAAAGAGATATCTATCCATTGGCAAATTTTGAAAATTTAAATCTGATTTTTCTGTAACTTAACTTCTTAGTAAAAATATCAATGTGATGATTATCAATATTCCCACAAAGCAACTTTTTTTTTAAATAATAGTAAAGTTATTGTTGTAAAAATTTTAAGAAGAAACTAAAATATCTTTGTAATAATTGCCAAAATTTCCACTTAACTAAGAAATTATTTTTCAATATAATAGTAAAATGATTTTAATGAAAGTTTTCGACGATTTTGGCACATGCTTTTGAGACTTCATAATTACATAACCAATTAACTTTTAATATTATAGTAAAATTCTTTTGAGTTTTGAAGATTTAAACCTGCTTTTTCTAAGACTTTTTAGTAGAAAAATCTTTGTAATGGTTGTCATAATTCCCACTTAACTAATTATTTTTTATCATAATAATATAATAGCTTTAGCCAAACTTTTGAGAAAATAATTACATTTTTATTAAAAAGGCCTAATTTTTTTTTTTTTTTTTGAGACTTTTTAGTGAAAATATTCTTGTGATTATTATCAAAATTCTCACTTATCTGACTTATTTTTAATGCTTATGTGTATTAGTTAAGTGATCTTCATGTTCATTGAAAAGTATTGAAAATTTAGATTTGTTTTTCTGAGAAAAGTATCCTTGCGATGATTTTCGTGACAACTTATTACTGCTTTATTTCAAATCAATAAACAAACTATAGAGATGGAATTGACGGTGAATGCTTGATGAAACATTATCACACTAATATTATAAAGGCGAAAGTTTGTGAGTGTGCATGTTTGTTACTTATTCATGTCTAAACGGCTGGAGTGATTTTAATAAAATTTGGTACGGAGTTAGCTGACACATTGGATTAACACATAGGCTACGTTTTACTGCGGGAAAATGTCTTATTCCCATGATAAAATCGATGAAAATGAATTCGCGGAATATTATAAATGCGAAAGTAACTCTGTCTGTATGCTACACAATCTCGCCTAAAATTTACTGAACCGGTTTAAATGAAATTTGGTACAGAGGTAGTCTAGAGTCTGAGAAAGGACATATGCTACTTTTTAATGCGAAAAAAAGGTTGTAAGGGGTTGAAATAGGAAAGTTTGTGCGGAAATTCAATAATTTTTAAAGATAGAAGCTTGAAATCTATTTTTTAGGCTTTTGATTAGATATAAATAAATACGATATTCAAATATAGTAAAAATTTTACCCTAAAGGGGATAAAATTAGCCGATGAAAGTTTTTGTGTAATGACGTCGGCAAAAGGGCTTACGGCCCAGAAAATAAACTTATAGAAGAAAAAAAAATTAAATGCTGCCGAAAGTCACTATTCCACGAGGACGAAGTCGCGGGCATAGCTAGTATTAATATACTATCAATTTAATTGTAGGAAAAACCTAAATATCTGCGAGTAATAAGGGTCTACTGGAGAGAAGAAGAAAATGATTGAGTATAATTCGCTTCCATAGAAACATCATCAAACGCCTTAAAATCATTAATCACAAATCACATAATGTATATTGTATACAAGAAACCCAAAAATAAAAAAGGGAAAGAATATTGTAGTTAGCTAGTTGCGGATTTAAAATCAATTTCGGATGTAAATGTAGATTCTCCAATTTACCGAACTCAGAATGAATGTGTACCTATTAACTATTCTATTATTATCAGTAATGGGTATTTAAAACCGGGAGCTGTAATTCAAACGAACCCATTGTATAAAAACCAATTTCCCATGTAACTGGGGGCTTTTCCTCTTAATTTCCGCTGTATTACCGTTCACCGAAGCATCAGTTGGTTTTCAAAATTAGAACAACATCTGTACGTTTGTCTACCTGTTTCCATTTGCCAACCCGATAACGAAATAAGTGCCTATTTTTTCACAATTAAAAATAAATTAAATTTCTACATGCTAATAAACATAGAAAAGTTTACAAATGCAATTTACACCTTGTGGTAAAGACAAAACTAAACTCCGAAATAAGAATTTAATTCACCAGTCACTGTTACTATTGAAATGATCACGCGGTACCAAAGATGACAGACAACAAATGACAAAAGTTAAAGATTAAAGGCTACTGCGCAAAGTCTCTGATTGCGCAAGTCTGTGACGTCAGGGTAGGAGTAGTGACAGTAAATTCGAACATAAAAGTGAAAAATGAGCTTCTATAATTAAATATAGGGAACTTCTATCCAGTACTCTACATTAAATTATCTGATAAATGTAAATGTTTAAAACTGCAGTTAGAAAAGATTTCATGGACATTTTCACAAAATACCATTGATACGCATTTATCTTTAACAATATCCATAAACAGTTTCGATCATACCAAAAGTTCTTCATGAATGCAGTTTAATTAATATCAAGTAACGAGCAGATTGTCGCCATCTTTTAGTATTATTTACTACTAACACAGTACCATTTTATAATGTTTCTAGTGAAATTTGATAAATTAATTGTTTTTTCACGTATGATGTAGATGAGCTGCATCATAAATTAATTTTAGTAAGTAGAAATCTCTGAAAGTCTTAGTTAAACACCATAAATTACTACAATTTGTAGTAAATGGTCATAGATGGCGACTTACTGAAAGTTACTTCATATTACTCAACCTACTTGCATAGACCAACTTTATTATAGTCTGTGATTTATTTAAACTACTTGAGGTCGTGGGGGACTGAGGAGGACTAAAACATTCGAAATCACTATCTACATCATACACTTATTGTATTCTTTAAATGAAATAACCTTTTCATATTGATAAGACCAAAAATCGAAAGATGAACAAATTCAACAATTTCATTCACTTCAATTGTAGCTACCCTTTCAACTCCTTAATGTATTATGTCAGGTAGTTGAATTGAAAACTAGGATCGACAAAAATTTGACACATTTGAAAATCATCCGACGTATACATGTGATATTATTGCGGTGGTCGAATGAATGATGGAAAAAGTTTAAAAAAGGAACACAGGTTGAAACGATTAGTGTGTAGTAAAATAGAACCGTGTCACGCGATAAAAATCGTTCATTTACCGCATCTGAATTGAACGCAGTAGGCCACGATATTAGAGTCAGACATGATATCCGAGACGTACCATTTGTAAGGTGCCCATTCTCTGCAACACACCACCACCACCCCACAATAGTTCAGTAATTGAAGACATGCCATTATCCGAAACAACAAAGAATATAATGCTCTCTGTAATGAGCAATTAAGTTTATGTCAGGCAGCGTAGGCTATCGAACCAGGTTGTTACCTTGATGTAGCCCAACTGCAACCATAAACATGGCAGTTCAGTAATTTGCTACTGCAGTTGACTTTAGGGAACATCGACTTAAATTAGTTGCCAAGATGACAATATTAATTATAAGTAGGTAAATAAAATAATCAAATAAATCAACAGAACACAACCATAAAATTTCAAAAAGAAACATTGTTAAAGAACATTGATTAACACACAATAAAATTTAATCAGTCAAACTTAAATTTAAAAAAGGATGAGGATCTACTACGCGAACAGTTTTAACTGACTCGCTTCGGAAAAACGCGTTTTGTCTAGTAAGAACTAGTTTTAACTTATTTTCGATTTGAACATTAGTTAATTCTAATATTTACAAATGCATACATTAAAAACTAGTTCTAACTAGGAAGAACGCTTTCTATCTAAAAACTAGTTTTAACTGCAACACATACAATACTTATACCTAAATTCGTATTTTTTTGGGGCTGCAATAGTGCCATATTCCATATTCCAAGACCGAACGTGAACAGTTTGTAATTGTTCGCAACTTGTCGACAAGATTTAGGGTGATATGCAGCTGCTGAAAGTAATTTTCGAAGTGGCGGCGTGACGCTAGTGCGGCATGGCGCGGCGTCGAGACGGAGACGCCGACAACGACGTCGCGTCGACATCGGTCGGTTGGCGGCATCGTCGTCGACGTCTGCCCTGACACTTGTTGATTGGCGTGAAATGCGGGCGCTAAACTTTCACCCACAAGGCTACCATACCTACCTACCTATAATAATGTTGCCAATGAAACGTTATGTGAGTAACAATTTCACGCAAAGCCATCGCCCACATACAATACATAAATGCACTGAAAGCTGAAGTTTAATCGACCACAAAATTACATTTTAAAATTATGAAATACAAAACTTTAATAACTCGAACGTTGATAAATTGAATTAAATTAAGAAAGAAAAAGGCACGAATTGAGGACGAAGACGAAGAACTAGTCAAAATCATTTTTTTATTAATGATCCGATAAAAATGAAATTCTGCGCACGCTTATGATTTCAGTACCTACTGTACCATCGCTCATTGGACAGCCGCGTAGCAATAAATGAGCTTAAAAACACGAAACGTTGGATTCCATAGAGACATTAGAATAGAATGAGCTTGTCCAATGCTAGGCTGTAAGTGGCAGCGATATCAGGTTAGAAAGAGAACGCTGCATATGGGCCCCGTCTATCTCTTTCTAACAAAGCACGCCATTGGCTGCTCCCCCCCCCCCGGCTGTATAAGCATTGAGAGGGAAAGAGTGTTGTAGCCATAGAGCCGGGAAGGGAGCAGCCAATTGAGTGAAGTGTTAGAGAGAGATAGACGGGGCCCATATGCAGCGTTCTCTTTCTAACCTGATATCGCAAAAACAGTCCTCTCGCGCACTCTATTCTAATAAACCTATGTTGGATTCACAGCCCAACGAATGTCACAGAGTTTATTGGGTTAAGTTAGGTTAGGTTAAGGTTAAGGTACCCCTTGCCTTTTTTTTTAATAAGTAACTTAAAACAATTATGATCAGTTTTTTGTAAATAGATACTTTAGAATTTTATAATGAATAACATTCCGAATTCAGATTTGCTACAAATATGTAAATTCAGCCCACGAAATGGCCGTAAATAATAATAAATGGCAAGCGGATGTTATATTTTCTTATTAAGTAAAAAGCACCTGTCAAACAATAAATGCTCGTTGTTGTAAATCTAGGTAACATAATGATAATTGCTAGCTAGGTACGTGTACACAGAACACTAATAACACGTTTTACGTTTTTTGATAGTAATGACAGAGTTTCAGCTTTAGCTCGTTATTTGTAAACGCTAACGCTAAATCATACTTTTCATAATATATGTATACACTCCTATTATAAGTACCTACTAGGGTTAATAGGGCAAACTTTGTTGCCGCTCGATTATGTATGAAAATTGCGACGATAACGACGTAATAAATATTAATTAGTTAAACATGGTAACATAAAAGAAAATACTATCAATAAGAAAAACCATTATGTACTGCCAATAATTATCTGTTAGAAGTGGGTGTTTGTTTCAACTACCCTGTTGGTTTTATTAATTAACACACTAAACATTCATCCAGACATTTAAGAAAATCGCTTCGAAATTGACATTATCACTAATTAGTATATCAATAGTATCAGCAGTAAGGTAATTGTAAAACATATTGAATAATAAAGTAAACACAATAAGGAAGTTTTGCACTTTATTTAGAAAACTCTAACAATATTGTTTCAACTTTTCGGTTATCTTCAGAGAAACTATATAGAAACTAACTTAAATGATTCGGTAGACAGAAATGAAATAGAGAGAATGTTAAAGAAAAGTAAGATAGAGGAGGGTTTGAAAGGTAGAATAATGGAATTATATAGGGAAACGATAGGAGTTGTAAGGGTGGGCAAGAGGGAGAGCAAGGAAATGTTGATGGGAAAAGGGGTTAGACAGGGATGCAAGATAAGCACACAGATATTTAACATATATATATAAGTGATTTAGAAGAAACAATAAGTAAAGTAAATGAGGGGGGAATACTGATAGGAAGGAAAAAGGTATGCACAATAACGTACGCGGATGATATGATGATATAGCGTTAATTGCGACAAGTGCAATTAGGGAAATGACAAGAAAGTTGTAAAAATACTTCGAGAAGAAAAGCTTACAGTTGAATGGTGAAAAAAACAAAATAATAGTTTTTGGTGAAGTAAAAGGTAGGAAAAGAAAAGAGAAAGAAGAAGTGAGATGGAAGGGGAAGGTGATAGAAAGGGTAAAAAGATGTAACTACTTGGGGCACATGCTAACAGAAAACAACAAAGACGAGGTGCACATAAGTAACCAAGCAGCTAAAGCAAATGCATTTCTGGGAAGAATATGGGGAATAGGACAAAAATTGTGCAGAAATAACTGGGAAAGAAGGGTGGTACTTTTTAAAACGTTAGTAAAAAGTATAATCTTTTATGGAGTCGAGATATGTGGATGGAAAGAGTATAGAATAGTAGAAAATATTTATAAGAAGTATATAAAATGGGTGTTGCGTTTTGAAAGAAGAACCCCAGGCTACATCTTAAGAAGGGAAACAAAATGTGGGAAAATGGTGGAAGATACAAAAAGAAGGGTTGTAAAACATGAAGAAAAATTGGGGGAAGTACCGGAAGGGGATCTAAGAAAAGAGATATGGAAGAAAAATATATTGGGGATGGATTAGAGGTGTGGATTTGAGAAAAATATGGGAATCAAGATACGCGAAGGGTATGAGGGAGTTTATATGGGAAGAATGGCAAGAGGATGAGGTGCCAGGATATCTAAGAGAAGGAAAAAATATAGAAATAATAGCTAGATTCTGAATGGGGAATGAGTGTTATGAGAATAAGTTTTGGATGGAAGAAGGTAAGAGATTGTGTAGAGTATGAGGAGAGAAGAGTGAATCAATGGAGCATGTATTACAAGAAGTAACTGGGAAGAATGAGAGGGAGGAACTTGGAAGAATAATAAATTCGGATGGTAGTGGTCTGGCCCTATTGAAACAATTTTTAAAAAGGAGAGGTGTGGAAAGGGGGAGGGAAATACAGGAAAAAAATGATTAAAAGGGAAAAGGAAGGGAAATGCTTAGTTTATATATATAATAATAAAAATTTATAGGTTGGGAAATAAATTATGTTTCTTTTTTTTTCCTGTTATGTGTGGAGATGTAGATATAACTTTTTTGTTTCAATGAAGCTCTTACTACTAACTTAAAGAAAAAGTAGCACATCTATTCATATCTAAGTGCTAATGTTGGGCCCACCCCCTCTGTTAGATACATCGCTAATTGCTTTAAATATAAGGTTATTGAGGCCTTCCGTGTATTCATTAGTCAAATTCAATTTCTTATAGATTGATTTTTGGCTTTGGAGTTTTTCTAAAAAGTTAAGTTTGAATCTTTTACTTTCAAGATAGACAACTGAAAGACTTTCGATGTTAATTGAGTGGTTCATCGTAACACAATGTTGTAATACACCTGTCGAATGTTTTTAATCTTTGGCTGATTTTATATTCTCTTTGAGCCTGACCTCAAAATTTCATCCTGTTTGCCCTAAGTATATCGCATCACAGTCGTTACATTTTATTTCATAAATAACTGATTTTTTGTTATCTATTTTATCAATTTTATTATTAACTATGTGGTTTTTCAAATTGTTTTTATTACTACTTATTGTATTTATATGTAAGTTTCTTAACCTAGAGTAGATATGTGGGCTTACATTTTTATAGAAAGTAATTGGATGCCATTTTTTAGCTTTCTGTGTCTTTTGTGAGAAAAACTGATTGACTACTTGTTTTATTTAACATTTTGTCTATTAATATTGGATTGTATCCATTGTTTTGTGCTATTAGTTTGATGAAGTTTAATTCTTTGTCTGTGTAATAAACTGTGGAAAATTGATAATTTTATGTTATAATCTTGGTTTGAAAGGTTGAAACAATATTGTTAGAAATTTCTAAATAAATTTCTTATTGTGTTTACTTTATTAGGCATTATTTTTTCCCCTGCAACAAAGTAACATATCATTTGCATCACTTGTTATTTTATGTTATGTCTAGTATAGGTATTATAAATTCGCTTTTCAATTTTTTTATGGAATGCAACGCTAGCTTATTAACACTTGTAACTGTTCGACCAAAAATTGTTTTACGATCGACGGTTTGAGTGCCCACGATGCTACGATGACGTATTAGAACGTTTCGTAATTGAAATTCACCGCATGCTCTGGTTATTTTTTCCCCTTTTAACCGCAACTAAACCACTTTAGTAAATAACACGATAATCTTTATTGATGTGTGTACCCAAACGCTTCTGTTGCAACCCATGACAACCGACCAGGGCACGACTAAGGCGATAATCCCTAATGATCCGACTCATCCATCCGATCCCCGGTAGGGTGTATGTATTTTATATGAATCGGACATACGATTAGCGAACTTGTAACCATCGTCCCCGCTCCATCCATCTATCCAGTCGCTGTCAATCGCGGCGCCTCGAGACAGCTTTGAAAAGCTTTAATTTGCACGAAGTGAGAACGTGTTTCCATGGCAAGTCAATTTACCTGAACCGAGGACGACGAATGATTAATATTGATGGGCCACAAGTAGAGGAGAGTAAGTACACCCTCGCAGGAAGAGAGAGACAAAATTTATATATACATATACCCACGACTTGGTGTCCTCCATGGTCGCGGAAGCCAATCTCGACTATTGCGTAATTCATGGGGTGTACAGTAGTGCGCCTTGAGCCACTTCAAAAGACCGACGCCGACGCCAACTATGACTACGACGACGGCGACCCTACCCCTCCCCCTGATGTTCCTCCTCATCTTCGTCATTCTCCTTTATGGACGTCGTTGTCTGGATATCTCTTGTAACTCCTCTCCTATTCGCTCGAAGTCGGAGAATCCTGACGCCGATGTCCATCCGTGTTGACGAAGCGTCTCGTCGGCCGTGAAAGGCGTGCAATTTTAATAAATGCTGATGAAGATCTGCATAACGGTTGATTATATTATCGGACAGTTTCTAAGGAAATATTCAAAAAAATTTAGTTGTTTTCGTACAGACACAAAAAGCAGTGGCGTCGCTAAAGGCCTCCAATTCCCAAATGGCAAACAACAAGTTTTTATTTACCAAAACAAAATTTTATTCAAATTGCCTCCCAAAAAAACGGTACTCACCTCAAATAAGTGAAAGTCGTACGTTGCTGGTGACGCTAATGTTAATAAAAAAGTCTATTACTTAAAGGGCATAAGAGCCAATTAAGATTTGCCGAATTTCAGGCCTTAAAGTAAAATGTAAAAATTAATTTTTAAAATGAAAGTTAATTCATATCTTTAGAATGACCTCAACGATTTGGCCCGAAGTTTTGACATGCTTCAGATATAATCGCGAAAAAAGTGCGGAAATAAGTTATATTCCTTGTATAATTTCAAAAAGATTTTCAAACGATCTACAGGATGTCCATTTCAAGTGTACCCAGCATTGCTACTATTTTAAAAACAATAAAAGCTACAATATTGATTAAATTAGACAAAATGGGCAGTTTCTAGAGGCGATTCTTAATTTGTTTACAGTCGTGCCTAAAATTCAATTCAAAATAATTTCAAAACAAAACAAGACCGAAGGAAACTTTTGTGTGTCTTGGACTATAAGGTACAGTTACCTTGTTTCTAGGGATATCAATATACAACTAGTAAATCCGTATTTTTAAATACGGACCTGGATTTTTTTTAATATTTTGAAAACGTATTTTATTACCTTCACAACGATGTCTTACACAAGCATAATTTTTGACATTTTGATGTATAAAATCCATTTTCAGTAGTTTATATTTTTTTATGTATCTACCTATTGGGTAGGTACTTGAGCAAAACAAGTTATCTATTTTTAATGAACAGGAGTGTTGTGGAGTAAACAATATAAGTAGAAAAAGAAGAAATACAGACACTAATCCACAAAAACATTTATTAAGATACAAATGTATACATTTCAACCACTATGTGGTCATCTTCAGTGTAACAAAGTTTATTACAACAATGTTTCTTAAATATAAGGTTGGTGAAATAGCAGTAATAACGGGTTATTTAGGGGTGACAGATCGAAATTCATTAGGAAATCCCAGTATTTATACATGTACGCTGCTTCCGTTGGAGACAATTCCAGGTAGTTTGTACATTCCTTTAAAAGTTCTATATTATTTATAGTGTACAGTTTTTATAATATGTCACGCTACTGTCGATTTTCTTTATTCTGTTTTTTTACATGAGAAAAATGTTCCTTATAACGTGTCGCTAAATTCCTTTTAGTCAAACCTACATAAACTTGGTCACAGTCGTTGCAATTAATTTTATAAACACCTGATATTTGATTTTTTATCTACTTTGTCCTTTGGATTTCGTAAAAGATTGGACAAACTGTTTTTATTGGTAAAAACAGGCTCAATCTCATAATCTCTAAAAATTCCAATGACATTACCCACTTGTCCTGTTCTTTCCTTTATTTTAACAAAGCTACGTTATTTGTATAGTAATTTCTCCAAATTCATGATTAGTTAATCAAAATAATAAAATTTTATTATTCATTTTTAACTGTTTTCTAAAATTCTATTTTATATCAAGTATGCATCTAGTAATTAATAAATAAATAATTCCGATTCACACTATAATTATTTCTAATTATTAACGCAGAGGACTAGTTTGTTGTTGTTAAAGCAAGTTCTAACTTAATATTATTGTAAAAATTCAATCCTGCAATTTCCTTGCATTACTTTCAGCCTGTATGTTGAGCAAGGCATGTGAGTAATGTGATTGCGTTATAACTATCTTTTTATGTTAGTCGTGCATAAAACTTCTGAAGATGGAATTTCTACATATCAGACCTCCCTTAATATATTTTTTTATTATTTTATACGTAACTAGCAGCAATACCCTGCGTTGCCCGGGTAAGAATATATCACACGTTTGATGGATCATTCTAGAATATTCGCGAATTTAGAACTATCCACAACATCCCATAATGATTCAAAACATTTTCTAACTTTTTTTAACACTAAAACATTCTTGAATGATCTTCAAGATTCTGGAACATTCTTGAACATTGCCAAATCATTCTGAAATGTTATAATAAAACATTCTTTTACTTCTTAGAACATATTTGAACTCCCTGTAACCTGTAACATTCTAAAAAAATTTGCTTCATTCTCATCCCCACTCCGTGCTGTTTGCTGGGTGAGTAGTGAGATGAGTAGACGCCTGGCGGGGATGACTAATAATTGATCAGTTATCGACCACTGAGAGTTGATGATTATTACAGTACTAATATCGCAATTAAAAAATGGGGGTTGGTAGTAGAAGGATGAAAATTAAGGGTTATATGTATTTTTTAATGCCAAATCATAAAAAATAAAAAAAAATTGTCCAAAAAATAAAAAGTTAGGGATGGACAACCCTTATCACTTAGGGGTATGAAAAATAGACCTATTGAATTTGCATGTAAATTTTCATAAAAATCGGTCAAGCCGTTTTGGAGGAGTAGGGTAACTAACATTGTGACACGAGAATTTTATATATTAGATTGTATGTGTTAAATATTTGGGCTGAGGTAATTTTTGTAATTGTGTAACGAACATAATCTGGAAAATAGATATTTTCAAATTGTATTTTTTTGTGGTTATACCAAACTTGCAAAGTAATAAAAAAATAAAAAATATATTTAATTTTTATAAATATTTCATTATACTGGCATGTGAAACATACCTATTAATATTTCGGTTAAATCCGGCTGGTCATTTCAAAAATACTTATCAAAATCAATTTTTGATAAACAAATCTTTACTCCCACGGAGGTAGATTTTTTAAGCTTTACACAATCTAAATCTTATATTAATAGCAATTTTCTTGCTTGTGATTGTCAGATCTTAAAAGGTAACGTTGACTTATTTTATATAATAAATCATATTTTACCTCATACCTACCCTTACCACAAGAGGGGGAAGAAGAATGGGAACTATATGTATACATACTTGACTTATATTCATATGTACTCTAATGCAATATAGCTATAAATAGATGGGGTAAGACATAGATGCAATAAATATTGAATTTTCTTTCTCCTTCGATCAATCGACTGATGACTTTCCAGCCTTAAATGAGAGTGTCGATTAAGAATAGGAAGAGAGAGCGATTATCTTGTCCTCGACCTAACAATAGAATCGTGATCGAGATGTGTCAGAGGGTTTTAGATAAAACACGACGAACGCCTTCACAAAGAAGAAAATAATCACGATAATTAAATTCTTTCCTCCAAGACAATTCTATCGCAGTTTCCTGGACGTGTACCTATTATTCAGTTTACACACGTATAATAATGTGCGCTAAACGCCCACCGTCGTCGTTTTTTCTTTGTACAGTTATAGTCGGAAGTGTCGTCGTTGAAGAACAATAGACACGATGGCGACGGTGGTCGAGTGTGGAAGAAAGTAGCCGATTTGAAAAGAGTTTTGAATAAGTTATGTTCTACTCATTTTCCCCCTTCTTCCACTACCCCTTGCTTTTCTTTTTTCGTTTCTTTTGAATGAGGGTTTGTCCTAGGATGTATACCGGAAACTGTGTACCTACTTAACTCCCATTCCCATTAACATGAAAGGCTTAAAGTAGAAGCGTTTATAAAACAGTACCTTCATATGTGAAAGCTACATAAGCTGGAAAATGTCCAGCAACTAAATATTCCATTCTAATTTGGCATCTTCTACATTTACGTAGGTACATGTAAGTTTTTTTCTCTGATAGAATACGTAAGCATGCTTATTTAGTAGGGCTGCCGACAAGATCCGGATATCTAATACTTTCTCAAATTCCGATATCCAGATACTCGGATCTTTTGGTCCAAGTATCCGGATCTTTTGAGATATTCAATGTGAATATCCGGGTACCCGGATCCGAAAATAGGAATGTGAAACATTTTGAATAAATGATAAAAATTTTGAATAATGACACCGTTTTGAATTGAATTGAATAAAAAAATGTGAGCCGTCACGGGACGCCTGGCAGATGTGAAACATCGAGTTGCACAAGTAATACGACAGGAACTAAATATGGCATAATGAAAAAATCAAATACTACGAATTCTTTCCACAAAATGATGACTATTTATTTTATTAAAAATTCAAAAATTTATTTCAAGTTGCGACAACTCAATTCTTTTAATCAGTGATTTCAGTAATAGTTATATTCGATGTTGCCTCTGACAGCATTACTGTGATAATTGGTCGAGGATAACTGAAGTATGTTACAAAAGTATTGGACATAACATTTTCAAGACATCTAATAAATACAGCATCTATTGTTGTTGCATATCTGGTAGTAGGTTCTCTTGGATTGTTGTTAATTTGCAATTGAAATTCTTTTCGGAGGAACGTAATTAATAGCATTGATTCATCATTAGCAATATTTACATTGAAATCTCCAACTAAAATCAATGGTAGTTTATCTTTATTGGTTTTAAAAATTATTGAACCTCTGTGACTGTACGGAAATAATTTCTCATGTAAAAATGAAATATCATTCATTTTTTTATTAGGTGAAATGTACACAACAATCATAAATTAATTCACTTCCATCTTCTAGTTTTTTTTTTCCTAGAAAGAGCATAAATTGATCCAAATTCATAAAAAACTATTTCATTCTATAGCTTAGATACATTTATTTAACTCTAATATGGAATGTGTGTTATGCTTTATCCAATTTTAATTTAGTATTAGATAGTCACCTAAAAGTATCTCTGTTTATCGCCATTAGATTTTAATTACTTTTTAATATTTCTAAACTTCCGTAAATCTATAGAAGGAAAAGGTTATTGACCGTAGTGATTTAATTGATTTAAATTTATTATGTACGTAGGAAGTAATACAATACACTCGATCTTTTTATTCATATACATCGAAGATGAGTTATAGATTTTAGTTAAACCTGCCTGACATTAGTTGTCTTACGGCTTATAATTTTCATATGTATTTAATACGACTAATTGTAAATTCATTTTAGATTTCTATTTTGTCTTTTTGGGTACTTACCTAAAAGATATTGTAAACTAGCTGTGCCTGTGACTTCGTTTCCGTGAAATAGTAACTGTCGGCAGCATTTAAAAATTTTTTCTTGTAAATTTTTATTTTCTGGGTCGTAAGCTATTTGCCGACGTCATCACACAAAAACTTTCGTCCCCCATTTTTACGCCCTTTAGGGTAAAATTTTTACAAACTTTAAATGTAGTATTTATGTCTAATCGAAAGCCTAAAAAATAAATAATTTCGAGCTTCAAGCTTTGAAAATCACGTAATTTTCATACAAACTTTCAATCCCTTATAGCTCTTTTGTCGCATTAAAAAATAGCCTTTTTCAGGCACTAGACTATATCTATACTAAATTTCATTTAAATCCGTTCAATAGTTTAGGAGTGATTGTGTAGCATACAGACAGAGTTACTTTCGCATTTATAATATTAGTATAGATAGGTATAGATTATCTGGCGTGCTACGAAGCATGGCCATAGCCTGAGAAGGGCAGAGGGGCCTTCCCTCCCCTCCCTCTTCTGACATTTTATTATCAAACATGCTATCGAAAAATTTATAAACACAAATACTTTGATTGTTTCGTCTATTTTCACCTGAAGATTAGTAAGATTGCTTTCCTTTTTAATTTTTTCAAAATGAAATTTTCAAAAATTTTAAACTTCAAGTTTAATGTATCTATTTATAATTTATTTTCAAATTATTCCCCACCAGCGCCTTCCCGAAATTCTAGCTGCGCCCTTGCCATGAAATTGATGAACCGCGATATTATAAAACAGAATCTCCTACGATAAATAGCCCCAGGTAGAAAGTACCCTTTATAACTAATACACATGGATAATTTTTACTGGCCGTTAGGGTACCTACCTCTATTTAAAATAACGAAAAACAGTATAATTTTCAAACGATTTGTAGTCAGGAGATTTATTTATAAAAAAAATTTAGCTCTTAGTAAGAGGGATTTTATATTTATGTAGTACGACTTTTGCTTTTTCTTTTTCTTCTCCTTCTACCAGATTTCGTTCTTTAAAAAAACACGATGATGGTATTTGCTTCGTGATCATAACCGTATCTTCTTTCTCATTTTATGTTCCTGATAAGCGGGATATTTCCTACTGAGATTTACCTTCAAATGAAATAAATGTCACGCTGTGAGAAAAAATCGCCACGAAATTTATTTAGGAATGTTTACCAGCGAATGAGGTCGTCTTAAAAATGTAATACTTTTCTCGGGTATAATAAACATTTAGAATATATTTAATTAAAATTAGCAAAAATGTAACAAAAAGAAGAAATTAAATTAAATTTTATCAATTATCAGTAAGTAATAAGTTTTTATGTCCATACCCCCAAAATAAAAAAAAATTATGAATGTATAGTTTGAGTCATATAAAAGGGCACTCAGGTCATAAAAATAATAAAAAGATAAAGTGATATTTACTTATTTCACTTCACGGAGAAAACAATCATGAAAATATTGCTAGAATTCTAGCAAACATGACTAAAAAATCTGTCAATTATATGGACGACCAGACGCTCAAGGAGATTTTACTAGAAATGTCTAGTCAATCTACGTTCGGTGTTGAGACTGAATTCTAGTAAAATTGACTTGATTAGAAAACATTTTTTACACTTCTTATCACTAATTTTACTAAACTATTCTCATTCTAGTATTTTTTTCTTTACGACACGATAAAATAATCGAGAGGTAGAGAAAAAAAGTCTAGACATATTTAGCTTGATTATTCTAATACTAATTATTAGAAAGAATGAAAAATTGTTTTATACCACCAAGTACATTTTATGAGAATTCTAGTATTATTTACTGGAAAAAATTTGCTTGACTCATCAAGTAATAAAATCATAATTATTTTCCTCCGTGTTCTGCCTCTAAATAAATAAAATAATTTTAAAAAATTATCCTGATTTTCTTGGGGTGAAATCTTTTTTTGTCATGACTAAATTTGCAACTTATTAAATAACTAAGATCCGCGTGTAAATAAAAGGACACGAAAAACAAATCGAAATTAATATACTGCTGCCTTATCTCATTATTATTCAAATAATTTCCCCGCCGGTGTCACTACCCACCCGTAAATCATGACCGTTGAATATAAATTCACCGATAACTTTAACGCCGTCTATTTATTGTATTTTAAATGTCACCCTTAATAATAACGTTGAAGATAATGTCGTTGTGCTAATTTTGCTTTTGTCATCGGTTACAAATATTTAGTGAACATGCCATTATTCACTTAATTACTTCTAATTAGATGGCAACACCACCTGCCATTGTCTATTATCTTTCCAACCGTTGTTTACAACCTATGAAAATAAACCGCTAAATTGTAATTCATATCCTTCTATAATTAAATAGACACTTGGGTACAACAGGTCGAAAAAATAAAGGATTATCATGGAGTTTGACTTAATCGAGTATTTTAAAATGTATCAGGGAGTTTTTACATTTCAAAGTTTCGATTTTTTTTAAACATATATCTTTGAATTTAATGCTACTAAAAATTTTAAAATGTGTCAAGATATTAATTGTGGCAATTAAATATTTTTCATTTTTTTACATATCTTGAATTAGCCTTAATTTTGGTCTTCTCGTTTAATATTTTAATTAAAAAAAAAAAAACACATGATGAATTGTACTGGATTTTCGGGAATTTTACTATTTAAACTAAAATTTCAAGTAGCCCTTGTTTTTTCTACTGAACATTCTACGACCCCATCCTGTACTAAATTGTAATTCATATTCTTCAGTAGATACCTTCATAAATGATTATCCTGAAATTAGTAAATTACTCTGATATTTTGTAAGAAGCAATGTGAAAATAAATAAATATCTATACAAAAAGATGCAACTAACAAAAAGTGGTTATTTTGATTAAAGCTAATTTTTACGTATACATATATGGTAGTCCTGTTATCAGAAAGGACTATTTATAACACTTCTAAATGAATAAATGAGAAAAAATTATAAGATGAGTATGAAAATTTTTATTACCAATAACATAATTTTAAAAATACATAATATTAATAATTATAGGGCTATCTCAAAGCTCCAATGATAGGCATTATCGTTAGATATTCTAAATTAAGCAAAAATATAAAATAGATAAATTGTACTGGATATCCTAAGATTATCAAGGAAATTTAAAATAATAAATAAATTTGTGGCAACCATGAATGATACAAATGAAAATGAAGCTTTTATTTTTTTTATACACTCCTTACAACCTCTTTCTATAATTATAATTAATATAATTCAATAAATAATTATGTCGGAAATGAACAAATCAACCTAATATTTTACTGTAAGAAATACAATAAATAGTCAAACCAGGAAACGGTATAAATAAGAGAAAGTCGATATTTTATTTATTTATTTAAGATATTTTAAGTTGCATTAACAGCTACGTCATGAGCCACTATACACGATTACATATTACTATTGTTAGTAAATAATATTTTTTTTTGTAAAACTTAATATATTATTATATTTTATCATACAGTTTGGTTTCTTGTAAAAATTTTAATACATTTTTGTATATCTAGTTCTGGGCTATTCAGATTTTCATTTAATGACGTAGAGAGGTTGTATTTTTTTCTTTGAGTTCTCAATCCTGGGCAGTTTGTGATGATGTGTTCTACTGATTGGAGAGTATCTGTTACATTTTGTGCGTAACGGGGGCCGCTAGTTCTTCATTAAATGAACTTAAGTTAGATTGGAATGGCCAATCCTGAGTCTTTTAATAATTACTTCTTCATTACGTTTGAGATCAGTGTCAGAGAATTTTTTGAAGACATCGCCTCTGACTTGTCGTAGCTTTTTTGGAGGATTTTTGTGCCAATCACTATTCCATGTTGTAATGATGTGATTCTTGATGGCTCTTTTGGCTTCTGATTTAGTTAGGGGGACTATTTCAGTAGTTATTAGATCTGTAGTACCTTTTTTCGCTAGTTCATCTGCTTTATCGTTTCCGCGAATACCAGTATGGGATGGTATCCAAGCTAATATGATTTCTTAACCTAGGTCTTCAGCTTTTAACAGTGCATGTGTGATGTTTTTTATTTGTTGATTTGATTTTATAGGGTTCTGGAGAGATTTTAGTACGCCTAGTCGATATTTTACTTTATCGTAATTTTTAGAGACTTAGGGTAGTCATATTGCCAGTACGAACATCTTTGTAATACTTTTCATCAGTATGTGAGTATTTTCGATAGTACCTATGTAAATTACCTATACAGTACATTTATTGTTGTTGTAATAGTAGTTATAACAGCAGGATTACAAGGTGATACAATTTAACGAGATTTTGCGAGACGCCTGTCTAGGTAATATGTTTAAGGCCGTAATCTTTTTGCGTTATTGGTGAGGAAATTACGGGAAATTAAAAAGATGGAGTTGACAACTACTGCAGTTTCCTAATCGCTCTAAATCAGATCAAAAGCAATTACTGCAAGACGAAATGAAACACGTTATCGGGAAATGAAAGACTAATTAATTTTTTTTTCATGTTTTGAAATCGTTAACAAAAAAAGAATATAACGGAATTATTAGGTAGAAACATACTTAATCGATTCATTATTTTTAACAATTATTATTTTTTGTTTATTACGCATGTTACACCACCCTATTTCTTAAAGGTACAGTAAAACTCGGTTATAAAGTGCAGGAAGGAGCCTTAAAAGTCTACTAAAAAATAAAAGCCACTTGGAATTTTCTTAGTAATTTACGGAGCTACAGTACAATTTATCGTATTTGTTTTTTGTTTGAAATATAATATTTCATAAAAAAAAATTACACCCTGTTGTTATATTGTATTAAAAATCAAATCTATTATAAAGTTGTCCTTACTAGAAGAAAAACTTAGGTTTTATAAATTTAAGTATCAGTTACTGAGAGATACGAGTTACAATTTAATATAGGAAGGTGTCGTAAAAACACCACCAAAAGAAAGTTAAAAGTACATGAAGTTTTCATTTAAAACTCCCAGGGTGGCCACATGGGAATTATTTTAAATTTCTTTGATAATTCCCGAGAACATTTCAAAATTCTCTTTTGCATAAATTTTTTGAAAAATGCCTAGTTTTTCCACACTGTTCTTGATCAAATAATTTTTCATACTCATTATTTTCTTATATTAAATTATTATCTACCTATTCTAGATAAAATGTTTTTTTCTTATTATTACAGCCACCACTTCACAAGACACAGACTATACCAGGATGGATCAAATATAAACGAGCCTTTGTTCATAAAACATTTATTTTGAAAATTTTCACAAAAACACAAATTTCTCTATTTTTCGACACATCCCCCTTGTTTGATTATACATTTTTCCTAACGGATTGATAGTTTTTTCATCTCGTTTCCATAAAAAGAAGCAGGGCGGGAGTCTATCCAGTTGCGCATACAAACGCCTCCACATGTTCATCAGTCTGAAATCGCTCGCTTCCTAGTGATTCTTTGAGGGGCCCAAACATGTGAAAATCACAAGGGGATAAGTTTCGACTATGTGGATGGTGCTCCGACTGAGTCCAGTTCATTTCACTGATTTGGGCCTGCGTTAAAGCTGCGATGCGGACTCGAGCAGCTTTTTGATCTTCACTCAGCAACTCTGGGACCCAACAAGCTGAAATTTTTCGGAATCCCCATTTTTTTCGTTATGATTGTGTGGACACTCCCATAGCTGATGCCGAGTTCAACAGATATCTGAAGCACAGTGGCGTGGTGGTCTCCTTCAATAAGGTTTCTAACGCGTGCAATGTTAACCGGCGATATGCTGGTGCGCGGACGATGAGGATGATTTACATTTTCGACACGATTACGCCCTTCGTTAAATTCTTTGCACCAAACTTTTACCCGTTTCCACGAAAGCGTTTCATTTCCGAACTGTGATAGCAATCTGCGCAAAATTCTCTCTTTCTCACTCATTGTGATAGCTACTAACCAAGCAAGCACAGCAATACGACGAGTCGTTTCCGTGTCACCTAATATCCCCACTTCAAGTTGCTAACGCCCGTATGCGCCTTGAACAACTATCCGGCGCTACATTTAAAAAGGCTCGTTTATATTTGATCCGCTCTCGTACTTCATATATTAATGTAGGATTTTATTGCTGGAGCCAAATTGTCAATTCTTCAGAAAATTCATTCTATCTCGAGATAACGTTACCACCCTCTCCTACTCTAGGATCAACAAAATATACCTACCAACCCTTTATGTAACACCGAAGAATTCTAGGGGCATAATTACAACACAAACACTTTATAAAATTACTGTAGTGTATCCATCATGATATTTGAAAAATAGGTCTAGTGTTATTTATAATACCTACACTGCAAACTCTGATTCATTGATTATAAAATCAACATTACAAGGGATGCATTTATGTATGCACATACATTTGTGTACTATACATATCTATAGATATGTGCACCCTTTACCCTTATTCTCGACATCAACTATTCATTGTATTGCTAATGGCATGTGTGAACGTTCACGAAACATGGATAATAATCTAACCACTTTCAACCCTTCTCCTTATCAGACCCATCACATACAGGCCGATAAATTTTTCAATTGCACCTCGTTTGTGTCCAATAGGTACGAAAAGCTATGAAAAACTTCGGTGAACATGTTCAGTAAACAAGTATATACATATATAAAATGAAACCACCTCCACTGTTGTTTACCTTTGAATATTTACTCAGCGTTATAAATGAAAATGTAACACAATAATTAGTATTAGTACCTACCTTAGTATATTAATTTACATGTTGTATGATGTTTGTTTCTGGTAGGTAGTTAATTGAAAATTTTGATTTACATAAAACATTGATTTTATATTAAAAATTTTATTTTTATCACACTCCCAAATTGGATTTTTATCGCCAAAAGTTTCCTAATTTGATTTATTTAAATATGCATATTTTAAAAGGGGTGGGGGTTTAATATATTTATATGTATATAATACTTATTTTATTTATTTAATTAATTGAGCGTTATTTCTTACAAATTACATGGTCTCTACAGTCAAATAATGGGATTACAAAAATAAGGCCGGGTTTAATCCCAAATGAAATATCTTCATTAGGGTGAGTTTACAAATTTGAGGTGCACAAAAGGATTAAGATACAGTTAAATAAATGATAGTATTTTGTAAAACAATTTAGTTAGATACTTAGTAACTGGAAGTGAGGAGTATGAAATGTATTGTGCAATATTTAATTCATAATTGTTATACAGGGTAAGAAAATTATTGTAACAACTAGAAAATCTATCAAATATTTTTAGTTATGTTATGTTGACAAAAAAGATAAGGTAGGTGTTACTGTTGCCAAATTAATATAAAAAGGGAGTAGGTATATCAAAATAATTTTTTAATTTTTTTACCTTCAGAAAGACATTAGAAATTAATCCTACCCCTACTTTTTCCATAAATGGGATAATCTTTTTTCTGGGGTCCAAAAGGAAATATTTCAAACTGATGTATCAAAACCTGCAGATGAAAATTTCTTCAAGCATTTGAGTTTTTCACTGTAAGTTTTGATACATTAGTTTGGAATATTTCCTGTTGAACTCTAAGAAAAAAAATGTATTAAAAGTTTATCCTGTTTATATCGAAAAAATTAGGTGCAGGATAAACTCTAGGTAGGTTTTTTCGGAAGGTCAAAAAGGAAATATTCGTACTACTGTATCAAAACCTACAGTGGAAAACTTAGAATCCTGAAAGAATTTTCCTCTGAAGGTTTTGACACACCAATTTGAAGTATTTCCTTTTGAATTTTCAGACAAAAAACATATCAAAAGTTTATCCTGCAAATATCGAAAAAATTAAGGCAGGATAAGTTTTTAACATGTATTTTTTTTGAGAGTCCAAAAGAAAATATATCAAACCTTGTATATCAAAACTTACAGAAGAAAATATTTTTAAGATTCCATTGTAGGTTTAATACACAAGTTTGCAAAATTTCCTTTTTGACCTTTATAAAAAACATAATAAGGGTTTATCCTGCACCTAATTTCTTAGATATATACAGGATAAACTTTAAACTTTTAATATGTTTTTTTCTGAGTGTCCAAAATGAAATATCAAAACCTAAAGAAGAAAATACCTTCAAGCTATTGGGTTTTCCACTGTAAATGTAAGTTTTGATACAGCAGTTTAGAATATTTCCTGTTGGACTCTAAGAAAAAAAATATATTAAAAGTTTATTCTGTTTATATCGAAAAATTAGGTGCAGGATAAACTATCAGTACGTTTTTTTTAAGGTCAAAAAGGAAATATTCCTACTACTGTATCAAAACCTGCGGTGGAAAACTCAGAATTCTGAAAGAATTTTCGTCTGCAGGTTTTGATACACCAGTTTGGAGTATTTCCTTTTGAATCTTCAGAAAAAAAGACATAAAGTTTATTCTGCAAATATCAAAAAAATTTAGAGCAGGATAAAATTTTAACACTTTTTTCTGAGGGTCCAAAAGAATGTATATCAAACTAGTACATCAAAACTTACTGAAGAAAATACTTTTAAGATTCCATTGTAGGTTTTAATACAGCAGTTTGTAAAATTTCCTTTTTGACCTTCAGAAAAAACATATTAAGGGTTTATCCTGCACCTAATTTTATATAATATATATACAGGACAAACTTTGGATATCATTTTCTGAGGGTCCAAAAGGAAATATTTCAAACTGCTACTTATACCTTACAGTGGAAAACTCAAAATCTTGAAAGAATTTTCCTCTGCAGGTTTTGATACACCAATTGGAAATATTTTCTTTTGGACCTTCATAAATGTTTGTGGAATAAATTAAGAGCAGGATAAACTATTGTTTTTTTCTGAGAATCAAAAAGGAAATACTCCAAACTACTGTATTAAAATTTCCTCTGTAAGTTTTGATATACCAATTTGGAATATGTCCTTTTGGACCCATAGGAAAAACAAAATTAATTTTTTACTGCTCCCAATTTCTTCGATATACCCCACTTTTTATGTTAATTTGATTACAGTAACTTCTGCTGTATATTTACAAAATACATAATTCAACACGGTTAGTAAATGTAAAAATAAAACTGTTTCTTTAAAAACCTTTAATAAACTTTCTATTTATTACAATAACTTGCTTACGCTGTATAATAAAATGTGACAGCAAAATTTTATCAAATATTTTATAAATTAAATATTACATACTACATTTTTTATTTTTGGCTCCCACTTACTAATGTAATTGTGTTACAAAATACAATTATTTATTTACATGAATCTTAATCCCTTTGTGCACCACTCATTTATGAAATTATCCTAATGGGAATATTCCAAAATCCGCCAATTATATTATTCAATTATACCTATCTTTCTTTTTCTCTAAAAATAAAAATAGGGTCACTAAAATACATTTTAATAGTTTAATGTTCCTCTAATTCGCAATGTGCCTGTGCAGTTCAATAAAAATCTTATTCTTTGTTTTTATTGTTTCAGGTTTCACAATGGTCCCGACAAACTAAGTGAGCTAATGCGAAGAAGCATGTCGAGGGACCCAGTAGCCCCGATCTTGTGGGAACCGCACCTCGAAGCGCTCGACAGGAGGGTGGAAATAATTCTTAGGGCGGTCAGGGAATGTCTGTCCAAAGGAGAAAATCTTAGTATCAACGACGAAGATGAAGACACGTAGCGTCTTAACGTAAATTAGTTAATAGGGGTTTATTTGGGTTTAAAAAAATCTGATCTGCACAACTTTTCTCAGAAATCAATAAATATTTATAAACTGTGAATAATAACAACATTGTTATGCTATAAAATAAAGTTATTTATTTTGAATGAGAAACGTTGATGCAAATCAAGAGATATTTGGTCTTTGAAAACCATTTAACTAAGTACTATATTTGTAAATATAAGAGGGATTTAGTTTTAGAATTGACTTTCTATATTTTGTATAACAATGATTGTAGATAACGAAAACCATTGAAATGTACAGTTCTTTTAATTAAGGGTAAAAATGAGGGTCTTTAGTTGTTGAATATTTCATTGAAATTTTATAAATTGTTTGCACAAAATGTCTAACAAAAACACTACAATTATTGTAAAATATTAATAAGTTATGGAATATTAACATTAATACTAAAACAAAAACTACTTTCGCGTTGATAATTCAGTAATTAGGGGTGTATATCTTCTTTTAATTAAGTTCTCCATAAAATTTACATTTTTTGATCACAAGGAAAAAACTTTTATTATATTCCGAAAAGTTTCCTTCTTGAGATAAAGTTCTCTCACTAATTCAAATTTTTTTTCCACCAACCGAGAAACCAATATACTTGTCACTATTTTGGTAAACTAGAAATTTACTCTAAATTGCACTTTGCAATCAAAAAGTATCAATTACATTTCAAAATTCCATTAAAACTTATTAATACTTTATATAATTGTAGTGGTTAATTTTTATCTTATTTATAAGTGTAAAATTAAATTTATCCTAGTCACAAATTGAAGCGGCATAATTATTCTACGTAAGAAAAAAATACCATTAATTTGTGAAATATATTTGTTATATTATCTATTATTTCAGGAAACAGATAATACTTATTCTATTTGGAGAATGTGAAGAATATATTGTGCTTTGAAATTCAATAAAACTTTGTTTTCCGTTAACTTAATGTTTATTTATTATGTTACCTCTCCAATAAATAGCAAAGTCATTCAATGGTATCAAAGATAGTAGCAACTAATTTGTATAAATGAGTAATTAAGGAACAAAGCTTCTCCTAAAAAGTTGTTGCAGAACTACCGCCACCGTCCCCGACCTCCAACCCTATAGTAGAGCTTCTCATCCTATATATTCAGATTGTAGAAGATGAGTAGATCATTGAGTGCGCGCCATCTATTATTAAAAGACCGAAGCTTAGACCGAGGTTCATCTATGGTAATACAGTTTCCTGTAAAAGACTTTTACTTTACAGAATACTTCAAATGTTGCTATTTTATTACCTACATGCACGAACTTATTGATGAACTCTGTAATTGTTGTGTATTAACGAATATGAAATAAAACAAGTAATAGTAATTATTTATTACGTGTTACATACAAAATGAACAGTTTCAGTAAATATGAATTAATTAAAAATTACAGTGTATTGAATATTTTTTAAATAAAATCAAAAAAATAGCTTTATTCCAAACATATTTTTTTTATAAATGTTATCCATATACCTAATTAATTTTATTTTAGCTACAAAAAATTGATTAATGAATTACTTTATTGATAATTAGACAGTGTTTACCAACTTTATAGTAGATAATATAAATTATTTATTTACATTAACAAATTTGCACAGAGTAAATCTATCATTAGAAATAAAGGCAAAATTTTGAATTTGAAATTGCAGATGAAGAATTTTTAAAATCGTTAGAGAATACAAATACTTCTGATATATGGTAAAAGAATGGTTAATAAAACAAATTTGATTGCTAGGTACAGCAACCAAATATTCTACAGGAAGAAAATTACAAATACTATATAAAAATAAATTTTCAGTAAAAAGTTTCAACGAATATATTTGAAAGAAATACTCTTACAATTGTTTTGACGAGACCGTTATTATCAGAGTAAACAATCAGTAATTAGTAATTGTTTACTCTTTGATAATGACTGTCTCGTCAAAACAATTGTAAGAGTATTTCTTTCAAATATATTTCGTTGAAACTGTTTATTGAAATTTGATTATTATTAATCATGTTTCATCAAGTACCTATGCACCAAAACAATTCTATTAAGTACAAATACTACCCTTATCCTAAAATAAACAAAATAATACTATATCAGTACATACAATATGGAAAAATAATGGAATTTTTTTATCCAAAAAAAAAACAGATGTTTACTCAGGTGAACGTTTGTTATTTGGAGCTGGAGGTGATGAAATTTTTCATGTTTATCAAAATATACATGATACTAAACTTATCTTTATGCAAACGCCAAAAGTCAACAAGATTTAATAAACTTATTATTTACTTGATTTAAAAACAACAGTATCTATTAATTATTATAATGATATATTAGAAAAATTATTAAATTCTACAAATAATACTGAATTAAATCAATTAGAAGTAAAATAAAAAATTTAAAGATGATTTTGATAATTATTTTATGAATTGGACCGAAAATCCAAGTGTTATAAATAATCCATCCGAAGATATATTATGGCAAAGTTATTTCGCAATGTCTCCTAATGAAGAACAAAGATTCAAACGACTGGAAACCAATTTACAATATAAAAAATTAAGTGTAAACATGAAGAAGTAAGATGATTAAAAAAATATTTAAATTTGAACAAAGAAGAACGACAACATATAACTACAGATATATAGCTTCTTTGCAATCTGAATTAGAAAAAATCCAATTAAATTAAAATTTAGAATACAAATTATTATCATTATTTTATTAATTAATTCATCGACGAAGCTGTTAATTCTTGTAACTCCATATTAAAATAAAAACACAACACAAAAGTTACAAAACTTTTTGTAGACCACAATAATATATTTCACCACACGGTGACTTCCTCAGGTGGAAATATCTAATATATAAAATTCTCGTGTCACAATGTTAGTTACCATACTCCTCCGAAACGGCTTGACCGATTTTTATGAAATTTTATATGCATATTCAGTAGGTCTGAGAATCGGCTACTATCTATTTTTAATACCCCTAAGTGATAAGGGATATCCACCCCTAACTTTTTATTTTTAAGTTTTGGACAAAATTTTTATTTTTATTTTTTGTGATTTGGCACTAAAAAATACGTATAACTCTTAATTTTCACCCTTCTACCACCAACCCCAATTTTTTAATAGCGATATTACTACTGTAATAATCAATTATTATCAATCGATTAGTCATCCCCGCCAGGCGTCTACTGATGTCACTACTCACCCAGCAAACAGCACGGAGTGGGGATGAGAATGAAGCAGATTTTTTCATAGTATTCCAGAATCTTGAAGATCATTCAAGAATGTTTCAGAATGTTAAAAAAATTTAGAAAATGTTTTGAATCATTATGGGATGTTCTTGATAGTTCTAAATTCGCGAATATTCTAAAATGTTCCATCAAACGTGTAATATATTCTTACCCGGGCAACGCCGGGTACTGCTGCTAGCAATAAAATAAAAATACGTAATTATATTTCCACCTGAGGAAGCCACTGTGTGGTGAAATAATATTATTGTGGTCTACAATAAAAGTTTTGTAACGTTTGTGTTGTGTCTTTATTGCATTATTTAATTATTTAGTGTAAGTTATTTCTGTATAATTATTTGAAGATTCAGAATATAATAAGCAACGATTTAGTAATTCATCATCATTATAGTTATATATATATATATAGCGTTAGTACTAATATAATTATTAGATAGAGAAAAATTCTTATTCAAAGATGAATTACCATCGTAGGCGTGTTGTTCTGGGTTCATTTTCAGTATCTTTTCTGTAATTACTATAATTCGGCATTAATATCTAAAGAAGGAATTTGATTTTTTAACTTTCTCATAAAATTCATCAGTACTGTACATTTCTGTAAGTATTCGTTGTTTTCGAAACATGCAACAATTTTCAAAATTTAAACTGCCTATTTTGTTTAATAAACTAGAATATTTAATTCTGAAACCTAATTGTATAGTGACAAGGTACCATGTTAGGGAAGCTTTGATATTGTTTATATTTTTTGAAAATTCTTGCATTCTGCAGTGAATTTTTATTTTAGGCCAATGCATCTCAAATACATCAGCACAATTGTCGGCATGTTCTTGTGAATTAAAACATAAAATAAAGGTATATAATCTGTAGCCATTGTGTTACTTTCTTGTGCTTTCCCAAATTTTCATTGTCTTTTTTGGATTTTTCTATTGCCAGATTCACCTTGTAATGTTCCTTTTGTATTTAAAGATGGTCCTCTGGGCGTATCTATTTGATGCTCTATAGGGATTATATTTATGGAATCTGTGGAACTGAAAATAGATCCTGCGAACTCGAGGATTTCTTTGCAACGCTTGTCGCCTCTGTTGATAGAGATTCTAGACGTCACGTCGTTTAACACCTCCTGTAGCGGTTGATATATACATATTTCAAAAGTACCCAGAAAATTTTGGTTTTCTGTCTTTTCTGAATAATTAATTTAAGTAAACGTATAAATAATTAATTAATTTCAAACCAGTATTAGTTTTAACCCTCGAAGAAGCTTTTAGAACAGTTTTTTTCCTTTCATTAAAATTAATATTTGGTACTTTCCAAAATTAGTAAACATTTTAAAAAATACATTGCTAATATTAAACGTATATATGAAAAAATAGAAAAGTCATGTATTACCTAGCTGTTACTATTATAGAAGACAAAAAGGTAGGGTCAGGTGGAGTAATTGTAAAACCGGGGTAATTGTAAACAGGCTCTTTATTTCGATGAAATAGGACTTAATTATTCCAACTAATGGGAATTATAGACACGGGGGGTTGACTTTTGACGGTTGGATGCTTTAGCGCGCTAAGCAACAGGGGAAGAGTGTCGCAATATTTTATGTTAAACAGTGAAAATATTTCTATATAATATATAATTTTTGGGGTAATTGTGAACACGGCTTTATAAATATAACTTTCATTGGAATTCACATTTGAAAGCGAATTGTTCACTTTTGCCCCATTAAAAACGGTTATAAATCCAGTACAAACAAGATGATTGTTCACATTTACCCCTAAGTTTTCGACTGCGTTAATAAGTGAAGAGGTAATTGTAAACTTAAATTTTTTTGCAAAAAAATCCGAATTTGAATATTTAACAATAGAAATTCACTTAAAACCAAACAAGGACCTAAATTAATCATATAGTCGCCTAAATTTAATCTTAATCTTCAAAAATCAAACTTCTAAAATCGTTCACAATTACCCCACCTGACCCTACTCAATTAATTTTTTTAATATTGTACTTTGTTGTTAACAAAATATAAAATAGACATTAGTTTACAAGACTGTACCTGGTAGATTCTTCTTTGAGGATGAATATCAAAAAACAATTCTACTTACTTGTAACGTTCTATTATCTACAACAATGAAATGCAATTTTAAAGTATCCTTTCGTCCTACATCGATTTCACAGTATTTTACGTATAAATTCCACTACCAACTTCGACTTTGGTGGTGTAAAAGCTTTTGAAATCTGCAACAAAAGAAATTTTTAAAAATTACCCTTTTGATGATGGTTATAATAAATATTTATCACATACTTAATGTTAAATTAAGAAAAAGATGAAAAACACTCAGTAAAGTGTTCCATAAATTTATTAAAACTCTATACGTATTTCGGCAGTTATGCTATTGACAGGAGTTTTATTAGTAACAACTGATGAAATAAACTTAGGTATCATATTACAGTGTATGAGGGTTAATTACTGGTTTTTCCCATAATAAACATCTTAGGGTTTAACAGCGGTGATTGGCTTAGATCTAGTTGTTCGTTTAACAAGTTATCTTTATCGTTGCAAAGGGCTCTTTTGATTTTGAAAGTTTCTAAAGCGTTTAAGTTAGTTCCTTTATTCGCAAAATGAAGAATTTTTACATAATTTGGAATATCCAGTCTAAACATAGCGAAACATTTAAAACGAGACAACATAACCGCTGCCTTTTATAATAATCATACACTAAAACAAATTCTGGTCAATAACAAGTGTAAATCAAATCCTTTGCATAATAGTGGTGTATACAAAATTAATTGTAGACAATGTGAATGTTATTATAATAGGTCAGTCCGATCGCAGTATTCTTAGCCGTTGCAAAGAGCACATTGCAAGCTATAGATTAACAAAAGAGAATTCTAATTTTGCCAATGATTTATTAAAAGATAATCATCATTTTCAAAATCAGGATATTCCCAATTATGTAAAAATTCTTCATTTTGCGAATAAAGGAACTAAATTAAACGCTTTAGAAACTTTCAAAATCAAAAGAGCTCTTTGCAACGATAAAGATAACTTGTTAAACGAACAACTAGATCTAAGCCAATCACCGCTGTTAAACCCTAAGATGTTTATTATGGAAAAAACCAGTAATTAACCCTCATATACTGTAATATTATACCTAAGTTTATTTCTTCAGTTGTTACTAATAAAACTCCTGTCAATGGCATAACTGCCGAAATACGTATAGTTTTAATAAATTTATGGAACACTTTTTTAGAGTGTTTTTTCATCTTTTTCTTATTAAATATGTTCCATATAGTGCCGACACAGGCCTCCGTTAATCTTATTAATAATGCTAAATTTTCAAAAGTCAACCCCTAGGGGCTAAAACGCGAGGTAAACGTCTGTATAGAAAGTTGTTATGGGTACATCAACTTAATTCAAATACTTTCTACAAAATGTAACAATTTGATTTTGCGCCTTTTTTGAATAATAAATTAAAAATAAATAAATTTTAGCAATAATAAATTTCAAAACAGT
The DNA here is from genome assembly GCA_029378335.1 of Agrilus mali. NCBI lineage: Eukaryota > Metazoa > Arthropoda > Insecta > Coleoptera > Buprestidae > Agrilus > Agrilus mali. Next base: position 13,623,797 of record CM055661.1, on the reverse strand, counting down.
ATTATTTTTATCATCAGGAGCTTCCAGGAGAGTTATTTTTTTCCTTTCACTAAAATTAATATTTAGTACGTTCCAAAATTGGTAAACATTTTAAAAAATACATTGCAAATATTAATCCTAATTATAGAAAAATAGAAGTCATGTATTAACTAGCTGTTACAGTTTCAGAAGACAAAAGGTATTCAATTTGTTTTTTAAATATTTTACTTTGCTGTAGCAAAATATAAAATAGACATTAGTTTACAAGTCTGTACTTGATAGATTCATCTTTGAAGGGGAATGCCAAAACAATTTCTACAAGATTTTCTACTTACTTGTAACGTTCTTTTATCTACAACAATGAAATGCAATTTTAAAGTATCCTTTCGTCCTGCATCGATCTCACAGTATTTTACGTATAAATTCCGCAACTGTCTTCGACTTTGGTGGTGTAAAAGCTTTTGATATCTGCAACAAAAGAAATTTTTAAAAATGACCTCTTTGACGATGGCTATAATAAATATTAATCATATATTTAATGTTAAATTTTCAAAAGTCAACCCTCAGCGGCTAAAACGTGAGGTAAACGTTTGTATAGAAAGTTGTTATAGGTGCATCTACTTAATTCAAATACTTTTTGAAATAAGTAATAAAACGCAAAGTATCTGCAGCCAATATTGCCATGCTAAACTATTACAGATATTTTTACAAAAATTTAATTTAACAATGTAATGTAACAATTTAATTATACATCTTTTTTGAATAATAAATTTTTAATTAATAAATAGTAACTTAATAATAAATTTCAAAACAGTGTTATTTTTAATTCACAAGAGCTTCCAGAAGAGTTATTTTTTTCCTTTCACTAAAATTAATATTTAGTACTTTCCAAAATTAGCAAAAATTTTAAAAAACACATTGCAAATATTTATCGTACATATTAAAAAAAATAGAAAAATCATGTATTATGTAGCTGTTACTGTTGCAGAAGACAAAAAGGTACTCAATTTGTTTTTTTTTTTATAATATTTTACTTTATTGTTAACAAAATGTAGAATCGACATTAGTTTACAAGTCTGTACCTGCTAGATTCTTCTTTGAGGGTGAATATTAAAAAACAATTCTACAATATTTTTTACTTACTTGTAACGTTCTTTTATTTACAACAATGAAATGCAATTTTAAAGTATCCTTTCGTCCTGCATCGATCTCACAGTATTTTGCGTATAAATTCCACTACCAACTTCGACTTTGATGGTGCACAAGCTTTTGAAATCTGCAACAAAAGAGATTTTTAAAAACTACCCCTTTGATAGGTGTTATAATAAATATTAAATTTTTATTTAAAATCAAAATCATTACAAAAAAATAATAGATAAAATATATAGTATATAATACAAAAGTATAAAGTAATTCCGTGAAAATTGAAACATGAACATGTATTCCTTTGAGAGTGTAAAAGTGCACTAAGAAAGAATTTTCATAATTCAACCCTTGGAGGCTAAAACAGGAACAGGAAGAATATTTGTATAGAATTGTTCAACTTAATTCAAATACATTTTGAAATAATAATAAAACACATGGTCATGCTAAGCTATTATAGACAATTCAGTTTCATTTTATAAGAACACTGAAAAAGTCTTATTGATTGGCCATACTCTCAAGAAAAAATAAATTATTTTAAAGACTTTCTCTAAATTTATTAAACGATTAATGAAAACATTACAGTTGGGCATATTATAAGCATACTGCTGGCAATATTACCATTGACCATAGAGAAAAAATTGCTTTTTTTTAAATAGATAAAAAACACTTAAATGAGGAAAATGATGCATTCAGATAAATATACAATTGGCAAATAAAAAATTTGATATTCAGATATTTTGTGAAATTGGATTTAGTGATTGAACAAAGAGAATATTTATTAGAATCTTATATTTTTTCACAATGTTTTACTAAAAAAAAAAACACATTGAAGCGGTGCTTTTTCTCATTCCTATCAATATAACCATTAAGTTGTGTAAAAATGTTAGCAATTTTGATCGACACTGTTGATGTTACACACCTCCTATATAAGTACACTTTACCTATAAAAGTGTCTAAATTGGCCCACCCTGTACTTAAGCTTATTTGGATTTTTTGTACACAAATTGGAGTAGCCTCTAGATGTCCAGGTATAACCTACCCCATACCCTTCCTTTTCGTTGCTTGTACGCAAATAAGAGTGAAACAGTACCTAACAAACCAGAAAATACACTTACATTGAAATTGATAAATTCCACTGATCTATTTGCAGCTTTTTTTGTTTAATTAAAGCCCTCGTGGCATTTTATAAAACCTTTCCAAAAGTGCTTAACACTTCCAACTTAATTATGTATTTTTTATGAAATTGTTAAGTCCTTGGTTTTTAAAAATCAAAGTACTTTAAGTACTTTAAGGCTTTAGGGAGCCCTTTTTCTGAAGGATCTGTTTCTCTAGATCAGAGGTCGCTAAAGTGGTCTATATAGACCCCCAGGAGTCTATTTAACAAAAACAGTTCTTAATACGCAAATCACACATATCTAATTGACTATGTATAAATATATTGCAAAAATATGTAAAACTTTACGAAATAGCTCAGCCATTTATGCTGGCATTTCTAAGTTCCTATATGGCGGAAGCCGGTTAAGTCACGTAAATTCAATCTCAAAGTACAGAAATAAATTAAATGTGGAGTTTCGAGGGGATTTAAGATTAAAATTGACCAATTTTGAACTCAATATAGCGAACCTTGCAAAAAAACACCAGGCACACCATCTAATTGATTAAGAAGCAATAAATCTGTAGTTACTTTACTTATTTATAATTACTTATTATTTAATAAATATTAAGGTATTAAAATTTAATCATTAATTTATTTTTTATAAAACTATTGTTACACAATGTACCATTAATTTAATAAATGTTTAAAATCATAAAATAAATGTACAACACAGTATCTAATAGAGTTTTATTTTAATTAACAGAAAATTACTTTTATGGGGGTCGATGATCAAAAAAATTTGGCGACCCATGCTCTAGGTCAATCATGAAAAGTATATTTTCTTGTAATAAGGGCATTCTAAATACATCCCTCTGTGTTCTGCGTCCCTGGTAACCATCTCTGCTCCCAATTCCTTACTGCCTCTTTTATGTTATTTTTTCATTAATTACCTAGCTGTGATACCATAAAATAGATTTATAAGAAACAAACCACAAGTCCGGTATCGGAAAAGTCGTTCATTAACTGATTAAAGTAGTTTCGTAACTGAAACAACGAGACACAGTAATTGAAATTTAATTACACGAAACTCGGTTGGACTGGTAAAGTTTCTCCGAAATGTACCGATTACTTTATTATTATCGCAATCAACTTCTATTATTCCAACCAGAGTGCAATACTGAGTTTTTTGCAAAATTAATTTAGTTTTAGAATGAGTGAAGTCAGCAGTTTCCGTTGCCGTGCGATAGCGGAAATGCTTCCGCTTCTCCCTTACACGAACGATAATATTACTTAGGTATCGGTTTTTGAAGGACTGCAAAAACTTAAGGACCAGGAGGAACTAAATTACAACTTTTGTAGAAATATTCAGGAAACGTTTAGTTATAGCGGAAAATTTATATATTAAATATAATAGGCAAAAAATTAGTAAGGTATGAGTTTGACTCGCTTGGCAAGGGTTCTGTTGTAATTAAATGGATTGATTAGTACCTTAAAAAAAACTTACTTTTGACAGTTTCGTCGAAAGAAACAATTGTAATTCTAACTATTAAACACGTTTTTAACTAATACTAAACATTATATTAGGATCCCATTTTTAGTACATAAGTAGAACGAATGAAGACTGGAAAAACTTTGGCGGTTGTTGTAGAACGAACAAAATAGCTCAAACCCCAACGCCAAAACACGACACTAGTTGTCCGAAGCACTTTTCGGTAACAAAGTTACCTTCTTCAGGGACTGAAGTGAACTAAACCTAAAAGAAAACTAATCCTAATATATACTGAAAGTTGTTAAGGTTCAGTGAACATGGTTCAGCAGCAATATAGTGATGATGTTCAATGGACCTTGACAATAACAAAAAATAATAATTAAACTAGACTAAATATAATATATAATAAAATTTGGTTATTTTTACAAATGTATAAACTTTCAAAACTATCTAGCAGACAATTATTTCTAACTTCCTTAACTAATTTAAGATTATTCATATTAATATTATGTTCTTCAGTAAGAATATGTTGGGCAACACTAGATTTTTCGGCTCTACCAAACCGTGCATGAGCTAAATGCTCCTTGAACCTGGTTTGGATCGAGCGTCTAGTATATTTTTTACGACAATCATTACAGCTAATTTCATATATTCCCGACTTTTCTAAGAAAGGAATTTTATCCTTGAGGTTACCGAGGAGAGTTTGAAGGTAGTTACCACCTGAACTGTAGGCAATGCGAAAACCCCGTTTACGAAAAATGCCTTCGAATCCTCGAGTAAATCTTGGCTCGTATGACATAGTAATAAACTTGGTCTTACTGGTGTCTGTTTGAAAAGTCGAAGATATTGAAACAGAATTCTTAAATTTAATCTTATTAACTAATTTATCAATGATGTTACTATTGTAACCATTGTCAATCGCAATTTTCTTTATTGTACAGAGTTCCATATGATAACTACTTTTACTAAGAGGAAAACTAAGCAATCTATGTACAAGAAAATTAAAACTAGCCATTTTATGTTGAACACAATGATTAGAGTCGTTGGTTATAAATCTAGAGGTATTAGTGGGTTTTCTATAGATATCAAATTCTAAAGAATTTCCATTTCTTATAACCAGCGCATCTAAAAATGGTAGCTTGCCATCTTTCTCCAATTCAACAGTAAATTTGACCGAAGGGAAACGTGAATTTAAAACATCAAGAAAGTCTTGGGGACTTCTGGAGCTCAAATCGAAGATAGAGAAAATGTCGTCCACGTATCTAAGCCATATTCGAGGAAAGAACTTTAGGTGGCTAAGGTCACTTTCAAAACGACTCATGAATAGATCGGCTATGAAGGGTGATAAGAAATTCCCCATAGCTGTTCCTTCTTTCTGTTCGTAGAAGCAACCGTTTATTTGAAAATAATTTTGCCGCATGCATATTGAAGTTAGAGTAATGTACTCAACTACAATGTCATCGGAGAAACCATTTTATCCATCTAAATATGTCAAAATAAGCGGAACTGGCACACTTGGAATAAGGGAACAAACATCAAATGAAACAATAACCTCACTGTCTTTTAGCTTAATATCTTTGACTTTGTTTATGAATTCAATTGAATTCTTAACTGAAAAACTAGGTGGTTTAATTGGGAGGTTGTTGAATTCATTTGTCAACCATTTGGCTAGCTTATAAGTTGGTGAACCAATTGCAAAACTTGAGATGAGAGATTTTCTACAATGTTTTCGACTTTCTTAGGAAGTGGTTTAGAGAATATACCCAACTTACGTAACTTCTTTCGGTGAATGTTCACCTTTTTATGAAATTTACAATCTATAGATAAGAACATCTTCCTTTGAAACTCGCTCCATTGTGTTTTTTTTGTTATTGTAAATGTCCATTGAACATCATCACTATTGCTTACCTTAACAACTTTCAGTATATATTAGGATTAGTTCTCGTTTAGGTATAGTTCACTTCAGTCCCTGAAGAAGGTAACTTTATTACCAAAAAGTGCTTCGGACAACTAAAGTGTCGTGTTTTGGCGTAGGGGTTTAAGCTATTTTGTTCGTTCTACATAAGTAGAACCATGTATATTCGATAAAAATTAACTACCTATTTTCAAAATTTCGTTGAAAAAAATCGAATTCGGGTGATTATCTTTTTTACCTACTTAACATTGTTTTCTTGACTGCATGTTAAATTAGGATCTGATCCTTGGAACATAAGTAGAATTGTCTAAAGTCGATACTTCGTCCAAAAATTAACCTTTTACTTTGACAAATTCGTCGGAAAAACTGAAGTACTGAAAAAACTACTGAACATTTCTTTTAACCACTAAACATTATATCAGGCATCAGGATCTCATATTTGGGACATAAATAATAGAAGTATATGTTGGCTATACTTCACTCAAAAATTAAGCACTGAATTTCGATAATTAATTAACTAAACTTTGGTAATCGTTTTTTACAAACTACTAGACATTTCTTATAAACAAAACACAATAGATTAGGACGTCATCTTTGGGTCATCAGTAGAATTTCACCTAAAAATCAACCCCCTACTTAGGGCAGTTTTGTCAGAAAGGAATTTTTAGATTTGTGGCTTTAACCCATTTAGCCTGTTATTAAGGCTATCCTGAGACTGCTCTTAGTTGAACTAACTCTATAGTACCTATAGATACGGATTTTTTTTTAAATTATTTTTTCTGCAAAGGGGGATACTCCCCTTACTGAGGAAGAAATTAGTTCAAAGCAGAAATAAAGAGAAATTACTGAATTTATCAAAATCCACAATTATGTTTTGCTCAAATACGATAAAAAATTTAAAAAATTATGAAATTAAGCAATTGGAAAAACAATCGAAAGCTATAGAAACAAATTTTATTGATTAACAGACAGACCAAAAAATATAAAAGTGAATGTGTCCTCTGAGTTCTGGGAAGTGTTTGAGACAAATGAAGATGAGATGAGGCTTTCACATGTAACTCCATAATAAAACTTATTGTTACAAAATTGTGTTTTACTAAATCTTTCATTGTTTTTAATTATATTCAACTTTTCAAATTTTCTACGGATACCGTAAATACCACAGACTGTGTTTTTTTAAATCCTACACGGAAAGAATTGCCTAGTAATAATTACGCGCAAATTGTAGGTAATCAATTGACAACCTCAGAACATATAAAAAAAATGAATAGTATATACAGCAATTATTACTAAAATTCAAACAAAATCTATATAAATAAATAAAATTGGAGTGTCTGTTTGTAATATTAAAATAACCCCTTTTTACTAAATACATATGGATGTATAGACGGTACATATACCAAAATAACATTTTTTACCATTTTTGTCTGTCTGTCTGTTTTTTTTTCCGGCTAATCTCTGAAACGGCTGGACCGATTTTGACGGGACTTTAACTGACCAATAGCTGATGTAATAAGGAGTAACTTAATTTTATTTTATAAAAAAGTGTGAGCCGTCACGGGACGCCTGGCAGATGTGAAACATCGAGTTTGCACAAGTAATATGCATGAAAGACAATATTACGACAGGAACTAAATATGACATAGGTAATGAAAAAATCAAATATGACGATTTTTTTTCACAAAATTGTGACTATTTATTTAATAAACATTTTTTTTTATTAAATACAAAATTTAAAAATTCAAAAATTTATTTCAAGTTGCGACAACTCAATTCTTTTAATCAGTAATTTCAGTAATAGTTATATTCGATGTTCCCTCTGACAGCATTACTGTGATTATTGGTCGAGGATAATTGAAGTATGTTACAAAAGTATTGGACATAACATTATCAAAGCATCTAATAAATACAGCATCTATTGTTGTTGCATATCTGGTAGGAGGTTCTCTTGGATTGTTTTTAATTTGCAATTGAAATTATTTTTGGAGGAACGTAATTAATGACATTTAATCATCTATAGCAAAATTTACATTGAAATCTCCAGCTAAAATCAATGGTAGTTTATCTTTATTGGTTTTAAAAATTGAACTTCTGTGACTGTACGGAAATAATTTCTCATGTAAAAATGAAATATCATTAATTTTTTTATTAGGTGAAATGTACACAACAATCATAATTAATTCACTTCCATCTTCTAGTTTACTATAGTAAAAGACACCGTCGAACCGAGTGGGAAGAGAATCGCACAGGCGCTTGCGCATGGCGAGCGCCGCCACGGCATGCAATCGCCACACGTTACTCTGTTCCCTTATACGTTTTTTTAGCAAACACTCTCAAATTTAATCAATTAATTTTGATTTCCGATTGGCTACAGAATATGGGAAAGTCGATCCAGATATTGAGTATCATCGAGATAACTTTAATGTTAGAAATCTTCATGTATTTTAAGAATGCTTTGTTCAGTGATTAAAACAAACTGTTCAACTTCTGGACGTAAAGAAAGACTACCAAATAACATTTTCTCGATTTTCTTGGTAAAGACTCTTTTCAAAGTCTATAATTTACAACAACTGCGCCAGTACATTTCTTACATATCTCACGCTCAACTTGTCAATTCTAAAGTCCTTAAGTTCGTTTAAGGAGGACGGCAGGCATTCCCTGGACCTCCCCGCCAAACCATTAAAGGAGATAAACTACCGTTGGAGTAAGTTATCTTTTGGTTGAAACAACTGACCCTTGATCTAGCGCACATTAAACAACTTTATCTGTGGCTTCTCCAAACGCAGACGATGGCAATGGCACGGTTTTTATGACTCAGTGCCTTGCAACGACCACGTTTCGGTGGTTTGGACGTCAAACGTTCAGTGTTTGCGTACGTGTTTCAACATTTCCGAATTCCTCCGCCAATTTGCCGTATTTTATGCTCAGATATGAATTATTGAAGAAGTTTAATTGAATTCCGCTTGCTATCTGGCAACTAAGAACAGTCATGGTTGGGATGACGTAAACTGCACGAAGCAAATGGCGAAAATAAACGAAACGTTTTATTGTTACAACCAAATAGAAATATCTGGGAAAGAAGAGTGGTACTATTTAAAACGTTAGTAAATAATATAGTCTTTTATGGAGTCGAGATATGGGGATGGAAATAGTATAGAATACTAGAAAATATTTACAAAAGGTACATAAAATAGTGGAAAATACAAGAAGAAGGGTTGTAAAATATGAAGAAAAATTGGGAGAATTACCCGAAGGGGACTTAAGAAAAGAGATATGGAAGAAAAGGATATTGGGGATCGGGAAAAAAAATAAAGGGAAGGGATTCAATGTTAGTAGGGTGGTGGGGGAAAAGATGTAAAGAAATAGTAAGAGGTGAGAATTTGAGAAAAATTTGGGAATCCAGATATGCGAAAAGTATGAGGGAGTTTATATGGGTAGAAAGGCAAGGGGATGAGGTGCCAGGATATCTAAGAGAAGGAAAACTTATAGAGATAATAGTTAGATTCAGAATGGGGAAAGGGTGTAATGAGAATAAGTTTTGGATGGAAGAAAGTAAGAGATTGTGTAGAGTATGTGGAGAGAAGAGTGAATCAATGGCGCAGGTATTAGAAGAAGTAATGGGGAAGAATGAGAGGGAGGAGGCCCTATTGAAGCAAATTTTAATAAAATCGGCCAAGTGCGATTTTGACTCGCCCATGAAGGGTTCCGTAGCAGGAAGTAACATAATAGAAAAGTTTTTGTAGTTTGTTGTAACTTTGATCGATGTTTTAATAATAGTGTAGTTTTTTTTAAGTCGGAAACCTGCCCCCCGCGCGCTCCGCACCCTTTACCGATTAAGCCACGCACCGTGCAAATTATAATATTATTTACTTAAGCAGCTATTACAGATTTATTATTAGAAAATAATGGTCCACGGTTTATGCATAAGGTTCATGTTTATAAAATTAAATGTTTTTTTAGGGTTCCGTAGTCAAATGGCAAAAAACGGAACCCTTATAGATTCGTCATGTCTGTCTGTCTGTCTGTCTGTCTGTCCGTCCGTATGTCACAGCTACTTTTTTCCGAAACTATAAGAACTATACTGTTAAAACTTGGTAAGTAGATGTATTCTGTGAACCGCACTGACATTTTCACACAAAAATAAAAAAAAAAACAATAAATTTTGGGGGTTCTCATACTTCGAACTGAAACTCAAAAATTTTTTTTTCATCAAACCTATACGTGTGGGGTATCTATGGAGAGGTCTTCAAAAATGATATTGAGGTTTCTTAAACCTTTTTTTTTCCTAAACTGAATAGTTTGCGCGAGAGACACTTCCAAAGTAGTAAAATGTGTCCCCCCCCCCCGTAACTTTTAAAATTAGAGAATCATAAAACTAAAAAAATATATGATGTACTCGTACATTACCATGCAAACTTCCACCGAAAATTGGTTTGAACGTGATCTAGTAAGTAGTTTTTTTTTTTAATACGTCATAAATCATAAACCTTGCGGTTTACCTTTCATTCAATCAACTCATATATAAAAATAATTAAAAAAAACATTTAATTTCATAAACATAAACCTTATGCAAAAACCGTGAACCATTATTTTCTAATAATAAATCTGTAATAGCTGCCTAAGTAAATTAAATCGCGCGGGGCGTGGTTGGTGATCGGAAGCGGGTGCGGAGCGCGCGGGGGGCAGATTCCCGACTGCGATTTACTCGAGCACACAAATTGATAATATTTTTGGAAATATTTCTTGTCAAACTGGAATATATATTAGCTTGTTTAGCTATCACAAGCCTATATGGGCATTGGGCTCGCATATAGTTAGATGTAAATCCCATCATTTAGGTACCTAATTATAATGTTTACTTATCAATAACTTAATTTAAAAAAAATACACTATTATTAAAACATCGATCAAAGTTACAACGAACTACAAAAACTTTTATACTATGTTACTTGCTGCTACGGAACTTGCACTTGGCCGCTTTATTTATTTTTATATTTGAGTTGGTTGAATGAAAGGTAAATTGCGGTTTACGATTTACGACGTATTAAAAAAAAAAAAACTACTTACTAGATCTCGTTCAAACCAATTTTCGGTGAAAGTTTGCATGGTAATGTACAAGTATATCATATATTTGTTTAGTTTTATCATTCTCTTTTTTTAAAGTTACAGGGGGGGACACATGTTACCACTTTGGAAGTGTCTCTCGCGCAAACTATTCAGTTTAGAAAAAACATGGTATAAGAAACCTCAATATCATTTTTGAAGACCTTTCCATAGATACCCCACACGTATGGGTTTGATGAAAAAAAATTTGAGTTTCAGTTCGAAGTATGGGAACCCCCAAAATTTATTGTTTTTTTTTCCTATTTTTGTGTGAAAATGTCAGTGCGGTTCACAGAATACATCTACTTACCAAGTTTCAACAGTATAGTTCTTTTAGTTTCGGAAAAAAGTGGCTGTGACATACGGACGGAAGACAGACAGACAGACAGACAGACATGACGAATCTATAAAGGTTCCGTTTTTGCCATTTGCCTACGGAACCCTAAAAAGGAGAGGTGTATAATGCAAAATTTGATAAATAATAAAACATGTGGCTTTTCTTTCCTTAGTAATTGAGTAGAATAACTTATGTTTCATACTCTTACTATTATTATGAATGCAATTAGATTTAGTCTACTTTACTTTAAATAATACTAATAACGAGAACCAACACACAAAACAAATGTGCCAAACTAAATGTGTATCCAAAGCATATAAACCTGAAGACAAAAAACCTAAGCCAAGTGGCGAAAAAGGGAAGAATAAGAGGAATGAAGGAATGGTTGTTATTTTTATAATGATAATATAATCTGAATGAGATAGACCCCCTTTTTGGGGTTCCGCACTCAAAGGGCAAAAATGTAACCATATTGCTATCACTCTGTTGCTGTCCGTCCGTCTGTCAGTATGTCATAGGTTTCTATCCCCTAAACGAAAAGAGTTAATGACAATTGGAAATATTATGTAGAATGTTAACCCAAACCGAATATTTACTTAAAAATTTATTTTAATTATTTTGTATATGGGATCTTATACACCAAAAGGAGCAAAAGAAAAATTTTTTACCTTGGCATGTGAGGTAAAATTGTTTACAGCTCATCGAGCAGAGCACAAATATAGTTTTTATTATTTTTTATCTTTAAAAATTATGAATAGTTGTCACTTTTGGACCGGTTTTGCTATGGGGTCTATCTCAAAAACTGAACTAGTTAGGAATTTGAATTTTTTTTGTATCATGCTCCATACAATTACAATAACTGAGTGTGCCCTATAAGATTTAATAACATGAAATTTTTCACAAACAAGCATAAATGACCTTCTGGAAATTCTTTTTTTTTTTTTCTTTTTACAAAGAATCCCGAAATGCCCCTAAAACCATTTAACCCACTAATCAAATAAATTATTACAGCAATTTTTTAAACTCTCACTCTTTGAATAAATCAAGCAATTTCATTTCATTATCCATTTGTATTACGAGTTATCAAAATATCTCATCATAAGATCAATCAGAATATAAAGCTGACAACTTACCTACACATTAACATCTTAACTTTTTTAAAAGATATTTAATCATAATTACCTACCTACTGTTATAACCTATATTGATTAAAATCACAATTTATTAAGCAGCAATTAACTATTTATTACTCACCAAAATAACTGTCATATAACGCTGTAATATTTCCTTAAATTACACTCAAAATTCACTCATAAACCACTTCTCCCTTTCAAAAATGTTTTTATTCTAATAACAGCACGTTATAGAAATCATTTACTTCTGAACAGAAAACGACAACTGTGTCATCTTTAATGATAAAGTCGTAAATGTTTTTCTCATTTTTTTTTTGTATTCATTTTACAAGGTTATTCAACGAGGTATTTATAACAAGAGCTTGGAAACATTGTCCTGTTCTGTTGGCAACCAACAGTGCAGAACATTTAAAAGAATTTATTTAAAAAATAAGTGTTAACATGTTTCACAAAAGTTACACTATTAAAAATACCAATTTTAAAGGATATCTAGCAATTATCGAGCATTACAAATAATATGAGTCCACAGCCATTTAAAATTGGACTAATTACATTTTGAGACTTAGATACACAGTTGAATATTTTTTCCATGCAACGTTTCGTCTTTCAGGACCATCATCAACCTAAAAAAAGTTACCAACGGGCCTGTAATTTGAATATATAGTTGATGATGGTACCGAAAAAACGAACTGCTGCATTAAAAATCTGGTGAGAATGTAAAACAAAATATTTCCATAAAAACACAACAAAACTTTTATTGTAGACCACAATAATATTATTTCACCACACAGTGGCTTCCTCAGGTGGAAATATAATAACTTTTGTGTTGTGTTTTTATTTTAATATGGAGTTACAAGAATTAACAGCTTCGTCAATTAATTTTTCAGAATATTTCCAGTAAAAATCCAGAATTTTGATTTTTTTAAATAGAATCAAACGTCAATAACTCGAATCATAATATGACGCAAAAAAACATCGAGGTATTGAGACGTCGCGTTATTTAATAATATTATCTTTTGTAAATGAACATTTATATGTAAGTATTTTATTCATGTTACATATAGATAGATAGGTATAGGTAATTTATTTTTAAGTGCACCACTTTCTAGTTTTTTATATAATTTAATTTTTAATCAAAAGTCTAAAGTTTTTGAAGTATGTTTTGATAACAAATAATCGTAGAAACAGAACTACCTCGCTACATGTACGAGGATGGATCAAACACAAACGAGCCTTTGTTCATAAAACATATATTTTGAAAATTTTCACAAAACACAAATTTCTCTAATTTTCGACATATCCTCCTTGATTGATTATACATATTTCTCAACGGATTGGTAGTTTTTTCATCTCGTTTTCATAAAAAGAAGAAGAAGAAGGCTCCCGCCCTATCCAATTGCGCACAAACGCCTCCACATGTTCATCACTCTGAAATCGCTCGCCTCCTAGTGATTCTTTGAGGGGCCCAAACATGTGGAAATCACAAGGGGATAAGTTTGGGGTTATATGGATGTTGCTCCGACTGAGTCTAGTGCATTTCACTGATTTGGGCCTGCGTTGAAGTTGCGATGCGAACTCGAGCAGCTTTTTGATCTTCACTCAGCAACTTTGGGACCCAACGAGCTGAAATTTTTCGGAATCCCCAGTTTTTCGTTATGATTGTGTGGACACTCCCATAGTCCCATAGCTGATGCCGAGTTCAACAGATATGTGAAGCACAGTGGCGTGGTGGTCCCCTTCAATAATACCCGGCGATATGCTGGTGCGCGGACGATGAGGATGATTTACATTTTCGACACGATTACGCCCTTCGTTAAATTCTTTGCACCAAACTTTTACCCGTTGCCACGAAAGCGTTTCATTTCCGAACTGTGCGAGCAATCTGCGCAAAATTTCAACTGGTTTCACGTTTTCACGTGTAAGAAACTTGATAATAATCCGTTGCGCAACGCTGCTATGCATCTCTTTCTCACTCATTGTGATAGCTACTAACCAAACGAACACAGCAATACGACGAGTCGTTTCCGTGTCACCTAATATCCCCACTTCAAGTTGCTAACGCCCGTATGCGCCTTGAACAACTATCCGGCGCTCAATTTAAAAAGGCTCGTTTATCCGGATCCGGATCCGCCCTCGTATATTAATAACAAAAGTTAAAATAGTACATTATTAAAGGATTCCCACAGAAAATTGGACTTATTAAAAATTCGCCATATCTACGTTCGAGTTATCGAAATTTGACAGTATTTCGCAATCTTAAAGGAATATCCTACATTTGTAAGTACCTTATTATTGTAAATGGAAAATAATAAATTTCCAAACGTATCTCAAAAATACTGGAAAATTGGAAATGAATCAAAACAGATATTTATTATTATATCTTTTATATTTTGTAGCCCTACAACCATTAAACCAACAACACAATTTTCACAAACAAACATTTATTATGATTACCTCGAGAAACAGAATTACTAATAGCAGAGCGGCTAAACTACTCAACGCATCCCTTAGGTAATCAAAAACTTAAAAGGCCGATAGGTCAATTTTTACTTTCGACACTGTTGAAGATGTTGAGAAAGTTGACAACCATGAAGAGCCGAAGATAATATTGATAATGACGACAACGATGACTTGTTCGTCAAAAATAATTATTTCTTTCTAAATTATTTGACCTTATTTCTTTTTTTTTTTATTTACCTCTTTATTTCTGCTCATAAATGGATAGGCCAGGGGCGGCCCCAGTATTTCCACCCTGTTGTTATTAAATTTCTTCGTATACTCATCTTAAAATTTTCTGACATCTAATTATTATAACAACCCCAAGGGAACTAAAAATTACCCCCAAATCAAAATACTGTCACTTTCTTTAAATTCCCTCTTTTCGTATTAGGTTCGTTTTCTTTTACTTCACTTCTAAGAAAATTTTATTTATTTATTTTAATTAATAACGGAAATGAATTACAATAGTAGTACAGGAAAGATTAATAAAAAATCCTTTTTAAAAAATTAAAGCTACTTGAAATATTCATTTAAATATTTTTAGGGTGGCCACACTAAAGTGAATTTAAATTTCTCATATAATTCCTAAATTTAAAGAACGATTTATCATATTTTTCCTTAATTTAAAATATTTATTTAATGAGAAGCAGGGGCGGCCCGTGCAGAGCTGCTGAACCCCCAAAAAAAAAGATGTTTAAACCTTATTTCAATATAATAAATACTTTGTTTAAGATATTTCTGATTTCTGGTTTAATTTAAATAAATAACATGGTACATAAGGTTAAGTTAATTTTATAAGGAGATTCATTTTTACGAAATATCTAGTGCAACAAAAACAATATTATAAATTAAGCACCCTGTACATCACTTGACCCAAACTTGTATCTTATCGTATAAAGTTATGCGTATGAGAAAGTTATATGGAGTGGAATAGCAACTAACGTGATTAGGAAGACTACTCATTCTCTAGAACATCTTATTAGTAACTCCAAAGCTTGTGGTAAGCACTAAACCAAATACAAAAAAATCTATGGTACAATACACTAACTTAATTAAGACTCATTTCGTGCAACCGTGTTGATAACAATATGATATGTAACAATTCACCCTCTTTCTCCCCATTGTCCAACCTACGTTATTACTCCAAATAATGAAGCAAATGAAATATCAATTAACTAAAAATATCTTCGTGAATTATGTTCGATTAATCATTTCCACACCCCCCCCCCCGTCTATAACCCTCCGCAACTGGCTAGTGTCCTACAACGTTATTCTTATCCCTCTCCGATCGGATGCAATATCATATAAATAATTACAATTTACCCTATTTTAAATGTTCAATTCTAAAGACACTTGAATGGTATTCTACAAATCCACCCCGACCCTCTTCACTCGTTTTCAGACCCATTTTAGGGTAGGTACTTGGATTTACACAATAATCCAATAGGATCACCATAAAAAACAAATGATATCACTAATATCCTGGAGACAAATGAAAAATGGGATTCCTGTTAACTCCAACCTTGTTTTAAAAGTTTTAAAAAGTCGCAAGTGGCGCTATCGAGTTAATTAAAAAAATTGATAATTTTTGTTACTTTCCAAGGTTAAAAAAGGTAAGAAATAAATTTGAAAAAAGTTTTACTAAAGGCATCATATTCTGGAAGAGAATCCCCACTTAATCATAGTGAGCAACAAAATGAGGACACACTGTATTATAAATATGACAATATCTAATATGTAAAAATTCTTGTGTCACAATGTTGGTAACCATACTCCTCCGAAACGGCTTGACCGATTTTTATGACATTTTATATGCATATTCAGTAGCTCTGAGAATCGGCTACTATCTACTTTTCATACCCCTAAGTGATAAGGATTGTCCACCCCTAACTATTTTTATTTTTTGGACAATTTTTTTTTTATGATTTGGCATTAAAAATTAAATATAACCCTTTTCATCCTTCTACCACCAACCTTCATTTTTTAATAGCGATATTAGTACTGTAACAATCTTCAACTCTCAGTGGTCGATAACTGATCAATTATTATCGATCGATTAGTCATCCCCGCCAGGCGTCTACTGATGTCACTACTCACCCAGCAAACAGCACGGAGTGGGGATGAGAATGAAGCAGATTTTTTAAGTATGTTACAGGGAGTTCAAATATGTTCTAAGAAGTAAAATAATCTTTTATTTTATTTGACATTGCTTAAGAATGTTCCAGAATCTTGAAGATCATTCAAGAATGTTCCAGAGTGTTAAAAAAAAAGTTAGAGAATGTTTTGAATCATAATGGGATGTTCTGGATAGTTCTAAATTCGCGAATATTCTAGAATGTTTCAACAAACGTGTAACGCCGGGCATTGCTGCTAGTACCCTACAAAATTTAATATTAGTTGCAGTCATAATTCCAAAGTGTATCAATCAGTCAATACTTTTATTTCAATTTTCACAAAATTTTAATTCCTTTGAATAAAGCCATAGATAATTGCAGCTCAAACATGAAAATAAATATTTTATAATACTTTTAAAACTGTATTAGGTAAATATGCATTATTTATTAATATCTGAAAAGAACAGTTTTTTATTATCATGTTTAATGTTTATTTTTTATTATGAATAATAAATTTGAGCACTTAGCTGTGAGAAATTCAACTAACAAAAGAAATATTTAATATAAGTAGATACATTATTGATAAACTATGGAAATTAACTGAATAGTTTCAACCTTAACTTGACGAAAATCCCATAATACAGGAATAAAACTTCACGAAGTAGATTTTCACAAATATTTTTTTATTTAACAATGTTTAATGTAACATGTTTCACCAAAACTTTTGGCTTCTTCGTATTTTCTACTAAATTTAAAGTGTCGCATCACATCTTAAATACTAGGTTGCATTTGGGGATGGATAAAACATTAAAATAGATTAAGGACAGGAGAGTTATTTCCTTCTGTCTGATCTTTTGAAATATTACATATCTGCAATAAAAGCAAAAAATTAAATCTCATAGAAAATCTAGAAATAAATAAATTTAAAAAACAGAACTTAATTTTAAATAACCAGACAGAAGGAAATAATCCCCTCTCCTTAATCTTTTTTAATGTTATATCTACCCCCAAATGCAACCTAGTATTTAAGATGTGATGCGACACTTTTGATTTAGTAGAAAATACTCACTGTGCGAAGAAGTCAAAAATTTTGGCGAAACATGTCACATTAAACATTTCTAAATAATTTTTTTTTTTGTGAAAATCTACTTCGTGAAGTTTTATTCCAATGGAAATTAATGTTTCAATGAAAGAACAATCTTATTACTTAATGATTAATGTTATATGATTAATATGATTCAGAGAATATTTCTGAAAAACCAATTAGTTTAAAAATTACTAAACTGCATCTTATTATCAAAATTAGTAGTACCAAAAAAACAATAAGCATTTTTTTATACTCAAGTAAATCACCGAGAAAGAGAGTTAGTAGTTGGTACCTTTCTATGGTAACGTGTGGTACGTCGTAGATAACCGCCTTTAGCTAATTTTTCGTTAGCCCACATGTTTTAATTTATTGTGGGATAAAATGCGAACAAAAGGATACCGAAAGTATATTAATGTTAAGATCGTGAAACACGAATAACGGTCGCTGTGACTGTTGTGTGGTCCTAATAATCAAAATAGATTTTTTAAAAGGTAAGTACACCATAAATATACTTTTTTCTTTTTTACTTTTTATCAAAAGAATGTCTGTGATAATTTTAGAAGACACATGGGATTGCTATTCATTTGTTACATTAGACAGTTGTAGTTATAAGGTTTTAAATGACGCATGAACAATTGCACTTTTAGGGTTTTTGTAAGAAATTAAATCCTAAACAATATAAACAATGTTCTCAGTAGAGTTTAATCTTTGTTTAGTTATTTACATATAATAATGAGTTTAGGAATTAACTTTGTTTTACATTTACACCTACAATTTTTTTTTTATTTTAATTAATTCAAGAATCAATATCAATATTATTTTAAAATGATTATCACATAAATAAAAAAGTAGTAGCAAAAAAACTAAAAAAATTCGAAAAACCAAAGGTCTTAAATTAAACTAAACACGTTTAAGGGATAGTTTGTTTTTCCTAAACGTCAATTGTCGTGCAGGTGTTGCAGATTGTTTGTGTCTTTAAGTTTTTGTCCTAAAAAAATCTAAAGAACGTTCTCAACATAGTTTCATCAAAAAGTTGCACAAGTCATCTGCAATTAAAGGAATTCCTGAGTTTTTGTAAGTTTAACTATCCAGCTATACATAAAATTATTATGATTATAATTACCGAGGTTGTGCAAAAATAATAATTAGAAACCACCTAATATTTTTTTGTCAAAGTCAAATAGCTTTTCAAATATAAGTTATGAGAGAAAGATTTACTAAAAGTGAAATCACACTGATAATGAAACGCAATTTTTGAATATTTACTTTGATACAAATTAACTGCTAATAAATAAAGCAGTAAACAAATATCTTTATTGCTAAAACTCCTAACGTTTCGTCTGTAACATACGTAAAGAGTTCGATTTATATCAGCAAATACATAATATGTATACGTTTTACCCTTATTGGCTCTAATTACCCCTTTACAATATGGAAATTTCATTTAGTTGCTATTTATTACAGTTAAAATTCACGCAGATACACCCCCTAAAATTTACAATTACCTACATGTGTATAAAATAATCAATACTGCAGAAGCAATCTGTTTTTCACTCGTTTTAATGAAAAAAAAAATTGACACAACCCACAAAACAATGTATTTTGTTCCAGCTCATTCATTAAAGTAAAAATGCAATTAACCCCAGCATGAACAGTAATATTTGTTATCCCTCCAATTAATGCAAGATTTTCCCTGGTTGTGTATGGATCTAAATATGCCATATTTTTTATAAAACCACGCAGAAAAGATTCCAAACTTATCAGATCTGGAGATTTTCAACCAGTGAAAATATGATAAAACGCATCACAAGCATCTATAGTTAGTTACTAACTTTAAACTTTTAATACAGCTTTGCATTCATAATAATGATGGGGTACCTATTTGAAAATTTAATAAGGCAAGCCCTCAAAAAACTTTAAAATCTTATGTTAACAGGACGGATAACAAATCTTACTGCTGTTGCTGGAGTTCATACCGTTTTTGTCTTTAAAGAGATGGACCAAAACGGGATCTTAATATTTATCCAAAATAGATTGTAGCTTTAAGGGAAAGGTAATGATCCCCTCGCCGAACTTAGCTACATTTGTAGATGTCTAAAAAGTTGACTCAACAATTTTGGAATTTAAAAGAAAAAAAATATGTGCCAAAATGTGCCCGAAATGTGCTATTATCTATGTGCTACGTAAGAAAAAATTATTCAGAAAACTTAACTTTTATGACTAGGTCCTTCTTATGATGTTTAGTTAGCTCCACAACATCACTTCATTAAAACGATGTGCTATCATGTGCCATTAAAAAAAATATTGACTTGAAAAATTTAATTTTTATTGAGACATCTTTTTTGTGATATTTAGTTAGCTCCGCAAAATCACTTTATCAAAACTAAACATATAGTGCTGTAATGTATTATTAATATAATCGATACGAAGTGTTATTAAACCTTTTTTTATTGTTAATAGTAACTTTTTATATTTAATGATAGTTTTCTATTAGTGTAGGGAATAAACTTTTCATATGGTACCGTTTTAGTGTTATCACAACACATAGACAAAGAGACTGAAATTTTTGCTCATTAATGTATATATATCTTAGAATAGAAGATTAGTAATTATTAAGTAATAAATATATATTCTTATAAAACAATATGAAAATACTTATGTAGTCAAGTCATTTCCCTATTCTCGTCAAAGTAAAATTTCCATTTTTCTTCGTAATAACATTACTAGTAGAAAAAGTATTAATGAAGACAGCATTTTACGAAAAATCTAAACTTTTTATTCAAATATTTTTTTCACATTGGCACATAACAGTACATTGCGGGCATATTACAGCACTATATGTTTAGTTCTGATAAAGTGATTTAGCGGAGCTAACTAAATATCACAAAAAGGATGTCTCAATAAAAATTAAATTTTTCAAGTCAATATTCTTTTTTAATGGCACATGATAGCACATCTTGAGCACATTACAACACAATTCGTTTGGTTTTAATGAAGTGATGTTGTGGAGCTAACTAAACATCATAAAAAGGACCTAGTCATAAAAGTTAAGTTTTTTTTTACGTAGCACATAATAGCACATTTCGGGTAAATTTTGGTACATATTTTTTTTTTTTTAATTCCAAAATTGTCTAGTCAACTTTTAGGACATCTGTAGAAGTTACTTGGTGACTTCCCTGATAAGATATTCAGATGCGTAGTTCGAAATGCTTTGTCTTCGAAATAACCTACACAAGTCGTTCAAAAGAAAAGTGAGGAGCCACTTGAAAATTTATTAATTGTCTGCTCTTTTCGAATACGGGATGAGAAACAGGTATTTCCATTTAAAATAACCGATATGACCTTCAACTGGTCCTGAAAATCAAAATGTAGGTCACTTTCGAATGTCCCCTTCTGAACCTTGCAACTTTTATAGAAATTATTTTTCGATTAGTAACTTTCCTAATGAAATACTCAAGTGAATACTTTAAAATGGGACACACGGTATAAGAACAGAAACAACTTATAAATAATTAGTAACGAGAGTCTTAAGTTTTGTTAAAAAGGGATATGGAATTTCCTTTAACCTCACTTGTTGCTTTCCGAAATTATTCGCCAATATCCACTACTTTTAATAAAAAATAAAACTATTTTCTGTAGATTATGCATAATTACCGATTATTACAGTTTTAAAAGTAAAATAAAACATTTACTTTCTAGCCTAAGATGTCGTTGACTATGGCTTTGCACTATTGTACCAAAATTATGAATTGATTTAGAATTATGACGGGATGCAATCTTAAATTTTATAAGGTAGGTATATCTATGTTTAGAATCGTAAATCAAAATTATTTGAAAAGCATATCCCAAAAATCAAATTCTATGGCTTTTATTGTTTTCCTAGCCAAACAAATATTCTAAACAACTGAAAATTTATTGCTTTTACTGAATGTGGGTGTCGTATTTTTCAACAAAGTAATTACTAAAAAATACAATTTAGAAATACGTATTTCTCCCTATTTCTTTTCAGTAAAACAAATGTGAAAAAGTTGGTTGAAGTACATACTATTAAATGAAAAGGAAATGGTTTTCTAAATAAAAGCTTTCACTTAATTTATTAACAAATCGTTTCGACCTACAAACACATCTTACAAAGAAGAAGAACTAACTATGTAATTGTAAATTGCAAACGTTTTGTCTTATATATAAAAATTTCGTCTTGGCTGCTGCATATATTATTGCAATAGTGGGATGGTAATCATTTCTATTTCATTTATTATTAGTCCGGTCAATTTAGACATTCGAAGTTACATAAATTCCCACCAAACTGAAAATCAGTAAGATTGTTTAAAATATGATTAAAAATAAAATTTGAAAGTTCCCCATCTTTCCCCTGTATGGAAAAAGAGTTTTATTCAAGGTCAAAGGTAAAAAAACAGATTTTTTCGCGATTTTCAGCAAAACGGTAAGTTTTATCATAAAAATACTTTAGACAAAAATTGTAGATCATAAAATTATCTATAAAATACGTATCAATATTTTTTTTCCTAAGAGCCACCGTTTCTGAGATATCAGATTAAATGAAACCCAGTCCCTTATTTTATATGCCAGTGTAATCTCGAGAATTGTTAGTCACAGGGTTGCCAGATTAGGGGATTTTCCCCAAAAAATAGGGGATTTTTTTTCCTTTGGGGTATTTTTTGGGGATATATTTTTCAGGGGAATTCATCTGGGGAAAACTTTTCCTCTACAATATTTTTTCTATTTGCACTAAATATTTTCTAGTTTTTGGGGATATATTTGTCACATAGCTTATTTTGGGGTATTTTAGAGATACACATTTTATAGTTAATTTTATGATCTACAATTTCTGTCTGGGTTAATTTTATGATAAAACTTACCGTTTTGCTGAAAATCGCGAAAAACTTTTTTTTTTTACCTTTAACCTTGAATAAATTTTTTTCCATACAGGGGAAAGATGGGGAACTTTCAAATTTTATTTTTAATCATATTTTAAACAATCTCACTGATTTTCAGCTTGATGGGAATTTATGTAGCTTTACTCTTATTTTTTGGTCTAATTTGACCGGACTATATAATTTCTGTGTTTGAATTAAAAAGATTTCATGTTTCTGATACCTTTAATTTTTTTTGTCTTTTACATACAAATTAAAGAAAATGTATAAGAAAAAATACCCAACACTAATTTAGATAACACAATTCAAATTTATTTCATTTCTTAATTATTATTTTTCTAATTAGTATTTACATCCGGTCGTACCTACTTATGTATACACATAATATAAATTAATCATGTAAATTCAAATATCATTAAAAAGAGATACAATATGAAAGATATACTTAATAATATAATAAAAGTAATTGAGTAGTAACAAACTCATTTATGTTATTTGCCAAGTCCTTAATTCGATTCGACACACAATTCGTAAATATTCTACAAAGAATGTATCTATAGCCTGGTTTATCTAAAGTGGCGGTTGTGGTAATAAAATTTTCAACTGCGATTTACAAGCTTATTTTAATGAAATCTGTACTATTACAAAGGGCAGTTCGAACTTTGTTTAGTTGCAACGTTATTAAGGGGCAATAATTATTATTACTAACTCTATGTTTGCAACTGAATTCAAAATGGCAACGAGGAATTCAAGCAAAATCTCGTCAAATCACAATTAATGGTTAAGTCATTGAAAATCTCACATCAACTCTTAAGTTGAAAAAATTGTTATTTAATTTACTCTTAATTAAAACCTTCTTTTAAAATAAACCTCACGTAAAGGGGATGAGAGAGATTCCACTATAATTTACCATCTTAATAATCTAATACTGCTAATGAAGAGGATGGGAGCTCAAATTAAAATCTTTCAGATAAATGATATATCATTACATAATTAGACTAGTCTCAAATATATATTAGTAGAATTGACTTTTGAAGTATGACCGACTGAAACGACAGGTTTAAACTTTTATTTGGTCTGTAAATATTTACTTAAAGCAGTAAAGCTGAAATTGGTATTTAAATTTTTGTATTTTGTTTCAATTAAATTTTTAATATCAATACCAATTTGAAATAAATTAATTGATATTTTAATATACACTTGATGGTCTCCTTGAAATATACAGCTAGGTAATAAACAATATCCTACAGTTTTGATCTCTTACTTCAGTCAATAGACAATACAATAATGAATTATAGTAAGGCAAGTATACCTGATATTTTCAACTGGTTGGAAAACCCCCTATAAACGCATTCAATCCATTTTGAGGTTTGCAAAACAACTTCATCACCTAAGCTGCCATTTTATATGACTACAACTTCATTTCCAAATTTTGATAGATAAATTTCTCTGGGTTAACATCAGAAAAGTTCCGTTATATCCAGAAACTAGCTATGCCCGCGACTTCGTCCGCGTAGAACAGTGACTTTCGGCAGCATTTAAAATTTTTTTCTTCTATATTTTTATTTTCTGGGCCGTAAGTCTTTTTGCCGACGTCATTACGCAAAAACTTTCATCGGCTAATTTTATCCCCTTTAGGGTAAAATTTTTACAAACATTGAATGTCGTATTGATTTATATCTAATCAAAAGCCTAAAAAGTAAGTTTCAAGTTTCTATCTTTAAAAATTACGGAATTTCCGCTCAAACTTTCCTATTTCAACCTCTTACAACCCTTTTTTTCGCATTCAAAAGTAGCCTATGTCCTTTCTCAGGCTCTAGACTATCTCTGTACCAAATTTCATTTAAATCGGTTGAGTAAATTTTAGGCGAGATTGTGTAGCATACAGAGTTACTTTCGCATTTATAATATTCCGCGAATTCATTTTCACTGATTTTCCCGTGGGAATAAGATATTTTCCCGTAGAAAAACGTAGCCTATGTGTTAATCCAGGGTGTCAGCTGACTTCATACCAAATTTTATTAAAATCGCTCCAGTCGTTTAGACGTGAAGAAGTAACAAACATAGACACCACACATTCACAAACTTTCGCCTTTATAATATTAATGTGATTATGCTTATTATATATAATAGTGTACTCTCACATATTAATTTGTTTATTTATTTCTCCTATTACCCTTGAAATTTTGCAAGGATTTTTAAATAATGTCTGTTATTTTCAGTTTTATCGAAATATCTCTGTTATGTCTGTTTAATGTTTTTCGCTGTATACGTATAAAAAGTTAAAAACGTAACACCGTAACACATGTGATATGTAATGAAAAATTCCGACTTGTAGTGAAGCATAAACTATGTACCTACCTACTTTAAAAAACTTGTTTTATTTCAAATTCAAGATACCAATTATCGTAACTATAATTTTCCTGTGAAAACATATATTATGTACTTAGGTAAGTACAAGAAAATTTTTAAAAAATCCGTTTCTTTTAGTTTATTTTATCCTCAAAATGTCAAAATTAATTTTAAAACAAAAATTTTTTTTATCGCAAACACAAACACGATTTTGTTTATCTGCTAATTTCAGACAAACAAAATGAGCTATCCAAATGTGGATTTATCCAGAATTTTTTTAAATTCCAAGTATACAAAAATTCAAATGGAAATGACAGTTATATTTAACAATGAAATAAAAGAACACTCTTTTAAGTTTCAAATATTTTATTTTATAAGTCCACAACGACCGTTTCGCCACACTGTGGCTTCATCAGGTGGATGAAATACATTGTATGTATACATGTATTTCATCCACCTGATGAAGCCACAGTGTGGCGAAACGGTCGTTGTGGACTTATAAAATAAAATATTTGAAACTTAAAAGAGTGTTCTTTTATTTCATTGTTAAAATGGAGTTTCAACATGTAAAGGCTAATACAGTGAATAACAGTTATATTTGACCTTATTTTCGTTACCAACATAATTTTCATGTTACTGTGGAAAATTGCTTTTTCAAGTTTCGTTTTCTAGAATATTTTTTTAGCAAAATTTGTTATTAAAAATATTGCATAATAACTAAACATTAAAAACGTATGGATAAATAAATATCAAAAAGTAGAGGAAAAGCTAATTAACGATAATTCATTGTGAAAACCTACAACATACGATAAATTTATAGATATTTTTTTATGTCCTTTCCAATTATTTAAAAATGCGCTTTTTGATACCCTGAAAAATGATACAAATAGGAATTTTTTTTACTGGATATATTATAAGTTGAAACTGGAAACTACTCAGATCAAAAAATCCTTAAAAAGACTTTTGAAGCTCAATGTATGTTAGATGAAGATTAAATTTTGGCGACTATATAATTAATTTAGGTCCTTGTTTGATTTTTAAGTCAATTTCTATTGTTAAATATGCAAATTCGGTTTTTTTTTTGCGAAAAAAACCTAAGTTTACAATTACCTCTTCACTTATTAACGCAGTCGAAAACTTAGGGGTAAATGTGAACAATCATCTTGTTTGTACTGGCTTTATGAAGGTTTTTCATGGGGCAAAAGTGAACAATTCGCTTTTAAATGTGAATTCCAATGAAAATTATATTTATAAAGCCATGTTCACAATTACCCCAAAAAATATATATTATATAGAAATATTTTCACTGTTTAACATAAAATATTGCGACACCCTTCCTCTGCTGCCATTTGAAAAAAACGATGTTATTCGTGTTTGAATTTCTTAAACGTTAGAATTTTATTTTAAACACCCTGTATAAACTTGAATTTCGACAAGACGTTAGCAGTAATATTCAGCTATTATTTCAACACTCTGAGTCGTATTTTGTGGAAGTTATGATTTTTTATAATTTGGGTTGCGGTAGCGATTTTTTTTCTATAAATTAAATTAACTCAGAAACCGATCGTCATAGGTTTACCTACAATTCATATACTTCTAAAATAGTCCATCAACTTGAAACACCCTGTATATATATAAGTGAGAAATATAAATGCACCTAATCGAGGAAAAACTAGTGGCAACATAAAAGGGATTTTACCAAATGAACATTTTCATTAAAATTTATTAAAGTTAAAAGTTGCTTTTTCTAATATTAAGCAGTTGGCAGCCTTGTCGCCATGAAAACCGCCACATTTGCCATTTGAACTCGAAATCAAACATACCTACAATTTTAGTTACAAATAAATTATTATTAGACTACTACTGCCTGAAGAAGTCAGTGTTTTGAAATGGTCGTAATGGCATAATAAATTATTTGTAACCATAATGTAATATAAGTTAATTTCCAATTTAAAATGAAGTTACAAGAATTAAAAGCTTTTGAGATTCAAAGTTTACCATTAATTATTCGTATTTCGCCTTTTTTGTTCATTTAACATTAACTTTTCTCAATAAATACCACAGAAATGAGTTGATCTTCTAAGGAGTAGCGTAGTATGAAAAACAGATTTCATATTTACAAACATTTCAAAGGTGATGGATGAATAAAATGTGTATTTCGTGAATATTTGACGTTTATACTTTATTTAAAATGTAGTTAGTTGCAATTTACAGTCATTTTCAAACGGTTTTATCATTTTCCTACACTACTATGGCTCAATATTACGAAGTTTTCCATAAATAATTGATGATTTGATTTTGAATATTTAATTTTGATAAAAAAAGTTAGGTTAGTTACAAGAACCCATGTGTCATCTACCTAAAGCATACCCAATTAATAAATAGTAATATTTTTACCCTATTGTCTGGTTTTTGTGATACACCCTGTATATTGATTGAATTGTAATTGACAAACTGCAGGATATTTTTCACCACTATCTAATAATTTAAATGTTGCAGGATTGTGAAAAAGCACGCCAAACTTATCAAGTGCAAAGGAAAACATTAAATATTCAACAGCCAACCGTTATCGTTAAACAGTAGGCGTTCTTACAAATAATAAATAGGCACCTTTTAAAAATGTAAAAATAATCGTACAATACCAGTTCGAAATACTTAAAACTTTTTGAATAGATAAGCCTCTAGCGAAACTAAATAAATAAACAAGTGACTTTTGAAACACAGCCAGTAACGTCAAACTTACCCTAAAATGTCCTGGTGGATTCTATTGTTTTATACCATTCTGGTATTCTACAAAAACTGTCTTGGAGATGATCTACCGCCTTCCTGCGACAGTAAAATTTACTGCCAGGGGGAACTGCTGGAAACAGTTCAAAAAGCTCGAATTTTCAACGATTCCAAAACCTTCGTCGACCTGAAATTAAGATACGATAGTAAAACAGTGCTTAACAATTTCGAAAGTTTGATGCAATCAACGAATAGACATCCAACAAGGAAGCAAATAAAAACTTTTGTATCCGACAACTTCGAAGAAGGAGACGAACTGGAACAATGGAATCCGCCGGACTACAATCCAAATCCCCGGTTCCTCAACGATGTTAATGACGAAGTAATCAGAAATTTTGCGAAATACGTTGTACAAATATGGCCCACTTTGGCTAGGCGAATTCGTGACGAAGTCGAGCAAGACATCGACAAGTACAGCATCATTCCCTTGCCAAAACCATTTATAATTCCTGGAGGCCGTTTTCGAGAAACGTACTATTGGGACACGTATTGGATAATACAAGGTCTTCTTATTAGCGAAATGGCCGAAACTAGTAAAGGAATGTTAGATAATTTTATCTATATGGTCAAAAATTACGGTTTTGTACCAAACGGTGGAAGAATTTATTACCTGGCCAGATCTCAACCCCCACTGCTAACCAAAATGGCTTACACCTACGTCAAAAGCACTCAAGATATTTCCTGGTTAAAAAGCAACATTAAATATTTGGATAGTGAACTATCTTATTGGCTGTCCAAAAAGACCACGGAAGTTATGAAAGGTGGCCATAAATACACTTTAGCCCATTATTATGCCCCCAGCCAAGGACCAAGACCAGAATCGTACCGTGAGGACATAGAAAGTGCCACTTACTTCCAAGACGAAGAACAAAAACAGAACTTCTACACAAATATAAAAAGCGGTGCTGAAACAGGTTGGGACTTCTCATCCCGATGGTTATTCGACCAAAACGGTGGCAACAACGCCAACCTGTCGTTCATAAACACCGCAAGGGTAATACCAGTCGACCTGAACTCATTCCTGTGCCAAGCCTTTGATCACCTTTCATCCCTTTACCTTCTCATTGGGGATCAAAGGAACAGTCATTTCTGGAGAGAAAAGAACCTCCACTTTAAGAAAAGTATCCAGCAAGTGCTCTGGGACGAAAAAGATGGCATTTGGTACGATTACGACAACACCCTTTCAAAACACAGGAAATATTTTTATCCCAGTAACGTAAGTCCTTTATGGAACAATTGTGTAGACCAAAATAGGAAATCGATTATCGGGAAACGCGTGTTGGATTATTTACAAGGTACTGATGCACTAAAGACTCCCGGTGGTATCCCGACGTCTGAAGAACAAAGCGGAGAACAATGGGACTTTCCAAATGCCTGGGCACCTTTGCAAGCTATTGTCATCCAAGGTTTATACAACAGCGAGAATTATGATGCACAAAATGCTGCTGTAGAATTAGCAGAAAAATGGATCTCTGCTAACATAAGAGGTTATAGGGAAACGGGAGAACTGTATGAAAAATATGATGCATTACATTCTGGAAAATACGGGGGTGGAGGGGAATATGTTGTTCAAACTGGATTTGGATGGACTAATGGTTTCGCATTAGAATTGGTCAAACAATTCTTTTCAAACAAAACTTCTCCGGGAGTAAATGCACCT
This sequence comes from Agrilus mali, assembly GCA_029378335.1. Lineage (NCBI taxonomy): Eukaryota > Metazoa > Arthropoda > Insecta > Coleoptera > Buprestidae > Agrilus > Agrilus mali. Next base: position 13,594,205 of record CM055661.1, on the reverse strand, counting down.
TTTCCAAGATTTGCACGAGGAAGATTTTTCAACTAAATGATTAATTTAATTTGCTGTTGTTGGGGGTTATTTACATTTTTGAATATGTAAATTTACAAATAATTTTCTGTTCAATGAATCATCATAATGCGAATGTGTATCAAATTGTAAAATACAGTATCCTTTTTTTTTCGAAATACATACATCTTTTCTGGTATGAAGTAATGGCGTTGTTAATACATCTGTAAATAAGTAGCTGCAAAAGAATAAAAGGTATTTATTTTATTTTGATAATCCAATAAAATAGTAAAAGAGGTCTACTTCAAGCATTGGGCTTATTATTATAAAATACTTTTCTGCTAATTAAGTATTTTAATGTTTAAGTATTTAAGTGTTTGAAGAATAAAAATAGCATTGATTTTGATTTGTACATGACTAAAACACTGATTTTGAGTATATCCCATGTCATATATTTATTGAAACAATAACAAGAACATTTACTTCGTTACTGCGGCTTCTTTGAAAAACATTTAATTAATTGGCATGTAATTAAAAACAATTTTCATTGTTTTAACAGTTTTTTTCGCTTTTGTTCTGCTAACTTAAGCTAGTAGACAGTACTATTTAGAAAGTACCCGAAACACAGCATTTAAAAAGCCTATTTTTAGTCCCTCCTTTTAGCACCGTATTTTCCAAAATCTTTATTTGGTGGAAAAATAATAAGGGCATTTAATACATAGGTAAAAAAACAACTATTTTAATTGTTTCAACAACATCTCTGCTCATATTCTGCTTACTTAAGCTAATAGTACAGTACTTTTTACAAAAAATCCCCGAGCATTTAATTTCTCATTATGACACTTAACTAGCATTTAAGTCCCCTTTAAACCTACTTTTAATCCACGGATTTTCCATATTTATTTGAAAAAAATAAGACCATTCTATTCATAACTGGTCTATTCTGAAACCATTAACCACAAACAATTGTGTGTCCTGCTAACTTAATTTGTAAGTAGTACAGTTGATAGTCTTTAGAAAAATACCTGCTGCATTTAATTATTCATTGAAGTTCCTAATTAACATTTAAGGGACCTTTAGAACTGTTTCTGATTTCCGTTATTGACAATGTATTTTTCAAAATCTTTATTCATTCGAAAAATAATAAAAGCATTTAATATATAACCGATGGTCTCCTTTGAAATTTACAATTTTTACTTTATAACCCAAAACCGGCCAAAATTAAACTGAAGCGAGTATGCATAAGTAGGTTTTTTAAAATACTATTCTAATATCACCTAAATATTGCAACTGCTCAGTAACTTACCCTGAGTATAATTTTGAATTATGCTTGTTAAAAATATAAAAAGTTTAATAGGGTCTGATACAAATTGCAGAAAAATTAATAGCTACCTATAAATAGAAAATAACTGAACTTTCTTTAATATACTTACATACCTCTTGAGCATTTTTACATAACGATTTAATACATTGTATCTACTTAATAAATACATAAAACTAAAACTTACTTCTTTGTATCAAACTCCAACAACGAAAGGTAGGTATTAGGTAAACTCCATAAAACAGTCAATATTCACGTGAAGCTAACCACTGACTGACCACTCACTTAATAAACATTTCAACATCTTCTAATAAAACCCAATCCTTTTTCAAATACACGAGTGCTTATCGCAGACACACAAACGTTTTTTGTTAAAATAATTTGTTATCTTCTTTCTCATACGAAATGGTTTGTACAGTGTGCAACAAAAAGAAATGCTGGTCATTATAGAAGTAAAATAACTGACACAAAAATAAACTAATAATTAATTAAGAAATCGAATGTATTTCACTGATTATTATGGATGGAATAAAATGTGAAATTATAAAAAGTGTTTTAATTGCGTAGATATGTAGAAACATGTTAAATGTTGGTATTTGAATAAAAGAAGAAATTAAGCAATTTAGTAAAAAAATACAGAAAATAATAAATACCTACATAAAAAAAGCCCTGCACCGGCTGTAATTCGAACGTAGATCACCACACCATCCACAAATTTAGAGCAACCACATTGTATATAATAACAATCTAGAGGAAAACGTAATGAAATTCATTATTTTCAGATTTTTTTCTGAGATAATATCATAGGAATATGATCTTTCTTCGGTTCATATTTGAAGATCCCACATATGAGAATGAGAAGGTTCAATAGGTAATTAAACCCAAAAAAAGTTAAAACATTTAAAAAAAGAGGGATAATGTGCCATTTTAGTAAAAATAAATACTATTTAAACTAAATAACGAACTTGTATTTAAGGAAAAGCTTTTTAAGACGTGGAAATTATTAAGGCGTACATTATAAACTATATATTGGAACACTCAGTGGCGTATCCAGAGGGGGAGATATGGGGAATGGATAAATAATCAACATTAATCCGTTAAGAGACGAAAACAATACGCGTCATTTTGTTTAAGTTTTATAGCTTAAATAAATATAATTTAATATTTTTGAACTGGCTCAATGGTTTAACAATGTTGAACATACACAGGAGTACTTATATTATTGGACACTGATTAAGTATTAATAAGCTTGCGAAAACCCAAAGACAATTAGATTTCGTTTCGTAAAACGCATTTGTAAAACATATTTTTAATGGTGTCTTGCCACTTCGAAACCTCATAAAATTTTACATTTTAAGTTCCCACTTCGTGACCTCTGTAATAATATTATCGTTTATTCCATTTCGGGACTGATCGGTAATGTACTTATGTACCAAATAAGTATGTAGCCAGGTGGGTATTAATGGAAATAAATCTAAATGAGTTTAAATATATTAGATATTAGTTACGATAGATTCTAAAGAGCTAAGTTTATCTTCTTTGAAATTGAAGAAAACGTATCGCGATTGTAACTACATACAGGGTGATCATCTTCAGCTTACTCCCTTGACGTATCTCCGGATTGAATTGGAATATCGTTCTGAAATTAATTCTAACCAATGTATCCAGTTTATTTTAAGGTCGGGTGTCACTTCCTTTTTTTATTAATGATTTTGTTTGGTTTTTTAGGATCACAAGGTTACGGTATGTAAAGACAACACAAACAATGTGAGTGTTGTCATGGTCTTGCGATCTCCTTATACGAGTGCATAATGTTTTACTGAATTTAACTTTAACATGTCTGGCCGAATTCAAGTACATTAGGGCTCATAGGTGTGTAAAAGTACATAAATTATTAAAGTATTTTATACGCAGGTGTAAGTCGTAGATCCCGAACTCGGAATTAAAAACGTGTTAGTGAAAGACAATCCATACACTGCTCCCACAACCTAACTCTGAAGAAATTCATGATTCGGTGGAGCCAAATGGGGGAAACAGGGCAGTCATTATTATTTTGGGGCACCAACAATCGACGAATGTTCGACAAACTCTGCATACGGAAAAATTAGTAAAAAGAGCAACGACAAACTAAGTTAGTAGTTTTTAATTTGTTTTTTCTCACTCCCGTTTAATGAAAGTTCTTTATAACGCAATAAACTACTCGTAATAAAAATATTGTACTTGGTAAAAATTATACGTCTATAACTGTACATATTTAACCATCTGCAGTGAAAATCAAAAGAGAACATTTCATTGGTGGGTAACCTTGGAAGACCTTGTAGATTTATCAGCTGTATGTGACCATGTACCTTAACTATTTTACATTATAACTGTGTATGTGTTAAGTAAACACCATAGGCAGTCGCAAAAACTGTGTGTAAACGAACCAAAAGTTATTTTGGTCGATTTCAAAACTCAGGGGGTATTTAGTCTTTACCCCTGAGCAGGTACGGTTTTGAAAGAAAAATAAGCATATCCCATTCAAATAATGCTATTTAGAGTTTATAAAATTGGTAAGTTCATTTATTTATTCATTTTTTCTACATCAATTTCAAATTTAAATGGTTAAAAATAAGTGAAATATTTGATAAATAAGTACGTCTGGCCAGTCTACATAAGCTTAACAAGAATTTTGTTCACTACAGGACCCAGTGGTAGTGCCTGAGTTAGGGCTGTGACATGAGCCCTCTCCACTGCAAGAACTTTGACCACTGCCACTATTAGATCCACCACACGAATTGGCACCGCTACAGCTGCTAGATCCATTACCAGTATTACGTCCACTACACGAATTGGCACCACTACAGCTGCTACGTCCATTACCAGATCCCTGTCCTCTGCATGATCCTTGTCCACTACAAGCACCAGGACCAATCGAGTGAATTACCTATTAAATTATATTTTATTACATTAGCTTCAATTAATTATATCAATTCATACCTGTAATCCAATCAAACAAATGAAGATAATTAAGTAAAACTTATTCATAGCTATAATTATATTGAATTCTTCGGTCAAACAATAGATGAAAAAAATAATACATTATTTATGAAAATATTGGTTTATATAGAAATTTTTCATAAAATATTGTTGACACAAACTTCGATAACACTTTTATCTTTAGGTTATTATTTGTTTCAATAATAGACTTGTTATTGCATTTTGTTGTTATGCTAAACTAACATTCAAAGAATTATAACATGGAAAAAACCACAAAGTAAATAATTTTTTCTGAACTAGCTTAAAATTATATATAGATAATTGTATTTTTAGTTCTTACGTATTCCTAGTATGAAAATGCTCAAACGGAATCTGAATTATTGGAAAACAAACATTATTAACAACAATTGATCGATGATTACCAAAAATTCTTAGCTAGTAATCATGTTATTTACCATGAGTCACTTTTCGATATCATTGAAGACATAAAATTACCGAAATGGTCTCTAATATTATATTGGTTTCAATTATTTTTGACCGCGATTTTTACTATCAAGTCTATTGTGTTTATCTTCTACACTGATAGAGATGTGTTAAGTGGATTTGGAGAACATTTTCACCCTGTATTTAGAAAGGTGCATTTTATTTACGCCTTACTTTCTTCCATATCCTTGCTTATAATTTTAGAACAGATGTCTCTCGTATTTCGAGTCGAAACTATATTTAAAGGGTATGAGGGAAGTCTTCAAAAGCTTCCATTGCTTTTACAATGGAGAGCCATTCTTCATTCTGAGCAAGGTGAACCAAGAAAAGCTACTGTTGAATACCAACATCCTCTTCAAAGGCTACAAAATTATTGGGCATGCTAATTTCGGTTTCTTCGAATTTGTTCACATTTTATGTATATGGTGTTTATGCATATTACAACAATGACAATCAATACATGATCGAGGTCTACACCAAATTTCAGGTGGATTAGAGCAATGGAGTTTATAATCACTATCTCTTTTTTAACCTGCCTTTTTAATCTCAGCGAACCCTTTCATTTAATATTGGATTAAGACTGATGTCAGAATATTTTTCGAGTTACTCTCTACAAGCCCTTTCATCTAATATCCATATTGCAGAAATGCACTTAAAATAACTATGCCGCCATCTTGGATGGTCCGACATATTGGATTTAGAATGACGTCACATACCTTATCGTGTATTGTCATCCAAACTAAACCTGTATACAAAATTTCAGCTCAATCGGTTGAAGTTATCTGCTTCAAAAGTGAGTAGCGATTCCACTCGAACAAACATATACATTGCAAGTTAAATAAACGCTTTTAAAAATAGCATTAATTGAATATTTTAAAAAATAATGTATATCAAATTGTAAAATACAGTATCCTTTTTTTTTTCGAAATACATACATCTTTTCTAGTATGAAATAATGTCGTTTTTAATACATCTGTAGGTAAGCAGCTGCAAAAGAATGAAAGGCATTTATTTTATTTTGATAATCCAATAAAATAGTAAAAGGGGTCTACTTCAAGCATTGGGCTTATTATTTTAAAATACTTTTCTGCTAATTAAGTATTTAAGTGTTTGAAGAATAAAAATAGCATTGATTGCATATTTTAAAAAATAATAATAGTTACTAACCAAACGCTTCTTTAATTTTTGGAATGATACTACTTATCCGGAAACAAAGCACTTAATTAGCCAATAAAGAACTTTTAATTGGTACATGACTAAAACAGTGATTTTGAGTATTTCCCATGTCATATATTTATTGAAACAATAACAAGAACATTTAATTCGTTACTGCGGCTTCTTTTAAAAACATTTAATTAATTGGCATGTAATTTAAAAAAAATTTTATTGTTTAAACAGTTTTTTTCACTTTTGTTCTGCTAACTTAAGCTAGTAGACAGTACTATTTAGAAAGTACCTGAAGCAGAGCATTTAAAAAGCCTATTTTTAATCCCTTTTTTGGCACCCTATTTTCCAAAATCTTTATTTGGTGGAAAAATAATAAGGGCTTTTAATACATAGATAACTAATATATTAACAACAAAAAAAACAATTTTAATTGTTTAAACAACATCTTCGCTCATATTCTGCTTACTTAAGCTATTTATAGTACAGTACTTTTTACAAAAAATCCCCTAGCATTTAATTTCTTATTAAGACACTTAACTAGCATTTAAGAACCCTTTAAACCTACTTTTAATCCACGGATTTTCCATATTTATTGGAAAAATAAAGAGACCATTTTATTCATAACCGGTCTATTCTGAAATCATTAACCACTGTAACGAATTTTCTAGTCAAAGATATTTATTTAAATAATTATTTATTTAACACTATTTATATAACACTTAACACTAACTTAGAACTACTATTTATATTAGAATAATTCACTTATTTATTACAAATTTATTTATCACTTTTGTCTATTATTTATCGTTTGGGTTCGCGCACGGATGCTTTCTCAACCACTCTTCTGTGTCTGGTCCAAAGACGATCACTTCATATACACCTTTGGAACTTTCTGGATGATTCGAAAAGGAAATCCTGATTATTTTCGAATGATGAATAATAATTAGAATGTCGTCGATGATTCCAGAATTGATCTTGTTACTTGTCGCTAGAGCTTGTAAGTTTACGATGATAAAGGGAAGCCGTACACTGTGGCTGTGTCGTAAACATATTATCGATAAAAAGTACATGCATACAAATTGTTATCGCACACACGTACTGTGTCACTGGTCGCTACACTACCCCCTCCTTAAAGGTGATCCGTCCCGGATCACATTCTGCCGTTCCCTCAGAGGATCATGCCGGTACTTGCAGTTGGATCCGCTTCGGCATCCGGTTGTTAGGTGGAAGTGGCAGGTAACTGTCTTCAGTGATGACGGTCCTCGTCGTGGGTTTCCAGCGCACACCAAGATTTCTATTCCAGTGTGTCGGAACAAAACCTCCAGCATGTTTCTTACCACTCCAGTATAACCCATCGAGCCCACATCCAATCCTTAGTATTGCCAGCTTCAGGATGTTAGCGAGCAGCAACTGCTCTCCTAGCTCTATCAGGGAGTCCCATAAGGAGTGGTAGGTAGGTTTTACCGACGACTTGCTTTTGGTGAATAGATAGAAGATGGATCGGGTCCCATCGAGTAACTGCAATACTTTTCTCCCATCTTTGACCTGGTCCGTCCTTGGTCGGAATGCAGCTCTTGTAGTACTCCGAATCGGCTGATTAACTCTTTCACGAGCGTTTCCGCCACTGTTGTTGCCGTCTGGTTTGGAAGGGCGTACGCTTCAATCCATTTCGTGAAGTAGTCCATTGCCACTACGATGTACTTATTTCCATTTTCAGATTCTGGGAATGGTCCGGAACATCTATGGCAATTCTCTCGAATGGGCTGCCGACGTTATACTGCCGCATTGGAGCACGCTGTCGCTTCTGAGGTCCCTTACTAGCGGCGCACGTCGTACACTTTCTGCACCAATCTTCCACGTCCTTCTTGCAGTTGACTCAGTAAAATCGTTCTCGTACTTTGCCAAGGGTCTTCTTTACACCAAAATGTCCTCCCGAAGGGCCTTCATGCAGGCACTGCAGAACTTCTTTTATCAAGCTTCTCGGTATCACCAGCTGACGTCTGCTTTCTGTGCCATCTTGATTCTCAACGACGCGCTTCAGGAGACCATCTTCTTCTTCAATGAAATCCCAGTGAGCCCACAACGATTTTACTTCTGTTGACTTGGCAGCCACTTCCTGCCAGGTTGGTCTTCTGCCTTCTTTATTCCATTCCAGGAACATTTTTAGGAGCACGTCGGAATGTTGTTCTGCCTTAATATTGTCGGGCTGCCACTGCTCGTACAGGATAGTTATCCTCCTAACCTCTTCATGTTCCTCGACGCGTAGACAGTGTCTACAATTATCCGGGCGAGGTCAATTCTGGAATCATCGACGACATTCTAATTATTATTCATCATTCGAAAATAATCAGGATTTCCTTTTCGAATCATCCAGAAAGTTCCAAAGGTGTATATGAAGTGATCGTCTTTGGACCAGACACAGAAGAGTGGTTGAGAAAGCATCCGTGCGCGAACCCAAACGATAAATAATAGACAAAAGTGATAAATAAATTTGTAATAAATAAGTGAATTATTCTAATATAAATAGTAGTTCTAAGTTAGTGTTAAGTGTTATATAAATAGTGTTAAATAAATAATTATTTAAATAAATATCTTTGACTAGAAAATTCGTTACAGTGGTTAATGATTTCAGAATAGACCGGTTATGAATAAAATGGTCTCTTTATTTTTCCAATAAATATGGAAAATCCGTGGATTAAAAGTAGGTTTAAAGGGTTCTTAAATGCTAGTTAAGTGTCTTAATAAGAAATTAAATGCTAGGGGATTTTTTGTAAAAAGTACTGTACTATAAATAGCTTAAGTAAGCAGAATATGAGCGAAGATGTTGTTTAAACAATTAAAATTGTTTTTTTTGTTGTTAATATATTAGTTATCTATGTATTAAAAGCCCTTATTATTTTTCCACCAAATAAAGATTTTGGAAAATAGGGTGCCAAAAAAGGGATTAAAAATAGGCTTTTTAAATGCTCTGCTTCAGGTACTTTCTAAATAGTACTGTCTACTAGCTTAAGTTAGCAGAACAAAAGTGAAAAAAACTGTTTAAACAATAAAATTTTTTTTAAATTACATGCCAATTAATTAAATGTTTTTAAAAGAAGCCGCAGTAACGAATTAAATGTTCTTGTTATTGTTTCAATAAATATATGACATGGGAAATACTCAAAATCACTGTTTTAGTCATGTACCAATTAAAAGTTCTTTATTGGCTAATTAAGTGCTTTGTTTCCGGATAAGTAGTATCATTCCAAAAATTAAAGAAGCGTTTGGTTAGTAACTATTATTATTTTTTAAAATATGCAATCAATGCTATTTTTATTCTTCAAACACTTAAATACTTAATTAGCAGAAAAGTATTTTATAATAATAAGCCCAATGCTTGAAGTAGACCCCTTTTACTATTTTATTGGATTATCAAAATAAAATAAATGCCTTTCATTCTTTTGCAGCTGCTTACCTACAGATGTATTAAAAACGACATTATTTCATACTAGAAAAGACGTATGTATTTCGAAAAAAAAAAGGATACTGTATTTTACAATTTGATATACATTATTTTTTAAAATATTCAATTAATGCTATTTTTAAAAGCGTTTATTTAACTTGCAATGTATATGTTTGTTCGAGTGGAATCGCTACTCACTTTTGAAGCAGATAACTTCAACCGATTGAGCTGAAATTTTGTATACAGGTTTAGTTTGGATGACAATACACGATAAGGTATGTGACGTCATTCTAAATCCAATATGTCGGACCATCCAAGATGGCGGCATAGTTATTTTAAGTGCATTTCTGCAATATGGATATTAGATGAAAGGGCTTGTAGAGAGTAACTCGAAAAATATTCTGACATCAGTCTTAATCCAATATTAAATGAAAGGGTTCGCTGAGATTAAAAAGGCAGGTTAAAAAAGAGATAGTGATTATAAACTCCATTGCTCTAATCCACCTGAAATTTGGTGTAGAGACCTCGATCATGTATTGATTGTCATTGTTGTAATATGCATAAACACCATATACATAAAATGTGAACAAATTCGAAGAAACCGAAATTAGCATGCCCAATAATTTTGTAGCCTTTGAAGAGGATGTTGGTATTCAACAGTAGCTTTTCTTGGTTCACCTTGCTCAGAATGAAGAATGGCTCTCCATTGTAAAAGCAATGGAAGCTTTTGAAGACTTCCCTCATACCCTTTAAATATAGTTTCGACTCGAAATACGAGAGACATCTGTTCTAAAATTATAAGCAAGGATATGGAAGAAAGTAAGGCGTAAATAAAATGCACCATTCTAAATACAGGGTGAAAATGTTCTCCAAATCCACTTAACACATCTCTATCAGTGTAGAAGATAAACACAATAGACTTGATAGTAAAAATCGCGGTCAAAAATAATTGAAACCAATATAATATTAGAGACCATTTCGGTAATTTTATGTCTTCAATGATATCGAAAAGTGACTCATGGTAAATAACATGATTACTAGCTAAGAATTTTTGGTAATCATCGATCAATTGTTGTTAATAATGTTTGTTTTCCAATAATTTAGATTCCGTTTGAGCATTTTCATACTAGGAATATGTAAGAACTAAAAATACAATTATCTATATATAATTTTAAGCTAGTTCAGAAAAAATTATTTACTTTGTGGTTTTTTCCATGTTATAATTCTTTGAATGTCAGTTTAGCATAACAACAAAATGCAATAACAAGTCTATTATTGAAACAAATAATAACCTAAAGATAAAAGTGTTATCGAAGTTTGTGTCAACAATATTTTATGAAAAATTTCTATATAAACCAATATTTTCATAAATAATGTATTATTTTCTTCATCTATTGTTTGACCGAAGAATTCAATATAATTATAGCTATGAATAAGTTTTACTTAATTATCTTCATTTGTTTGATTTGATTACAGGTATGAATTGATATAATTAATTGAAGCTAATGTAATAAAATATAATTTAATAGGTAATTCACTCGATTGGTCCTGGTGCTTGTAGTGGACAAGGATCATGCAGAGGACAGGGATCTGGTAATGGACGTAGCAGCTGTAGTGGTGCCAATTCGTGTAGTGGATCTAATAGTGGCAGTGGTCAAAGTTCTTGCAGTGGAGAGGGCTCATGTCACAGCCCTAACTCAGGCACTACCACTGGGTCCTGTAGTGAACAAAATTCTTGTTAAGCTTATGTAGACTGGCCAGACGTACTTATTTATCAAATATTTCACTTATTTTTAACCATTTAAATTTGAAATTGATGTAGAAAAAATGAATAAATAAATGAACTTACCAATTTTATAAACTCTAAATAGCATTATTTGAATGGGATATGCTAATTTTTCTTTCAAAACCGTACCTGCTCAGGGGTAAAGACTAAATACCCCTGAGTTTTGAAATCGACCAAAATAACTTTTGGTTCGTTTACACACAGTTTTTGCGACTGCCTATGGTGTTTACTTAACACATACACAGTTATAATGTAAAATAGTTAAGGTTCATGGTCACATACAGCTGATAAATCTACAAGGTCTTCCAAGGTTACCCACCAATGAAATGTTCTCTTTTGATTTTCACTGCAGATGGTTAAATATGTACAGTTATAGACGTATAATTTTTACCAAGTACAATATTTTTATTACGAGTAGTTTATTGCGTTATAAAGAACTTTCATTAAACGGGAGTGAGAAAAAACAAATTAAAAACTACTAACTTAGTTTGTCGTTGCTCTTTTTACTAATTTTTCCGTATGCAGAGTTTGTCGAACATTCGTCGATTGTTGGTGCCCCAAAATAATAATGACTGCCCTGTTTCCCCCATTTGGCTCCACCGAATCATGAATTTCTTCAGAGTTAGGTTGTGGGAGCAGTGTATGAATTGTCTTTCACTAACACGTTTTTAATTCCGAGTTCGGGATCTACGACTTACACCTGCGTATAAAATACTTTAATAATTTATGTACTTTTACACACCTATGAGCCCTAATGTACTTGAATTCGGCCAGACATGTTAAAGTTAAATTCAGTAAAACATTATGAACTCGTATAAGGAGATCGCAAGACCATGACAACACTCACATTGTTTGTGTTGTCTTTACATACCGTAACCTTGTGATCCTAAAAAACCAAACAAAATCATTAATAAAAAAAGGAAGTGACACCCGACCTTAAAATAAACTGGATACATTTGTTAGAATTAATTTCAGAACGATATTCCAATTCAATCCGGAGATACGTCAAGGGAGTAAGCTGAAGATGATCACCCTGTATGTAGTTACATCGCGATACGTTTTCTTCAATTTCAAAGAAGATAAACTTAGCTCTTTAGAATCTATCGTAACTAATATCTAATATATTTAAACTCATTTAGATTTATTTCCATTAATACCCACCTGGCTACATACTTATTTGGTACATAAGTACATTACCGATCAGTCCCGAAATGGAATAAACGATAATATTATTACAGAGGTCACGAAGTGGGAACTTAAAATGTAAAATTTTATGAGGTTTCGAAGTGGCAAGACACCATTAAAAATATGTTTTACAAATGCGTTTTACGAAACGAAATCTAATTGTCTTTGGGTTTTCGCAAGCTTATTAATACTTAATCAGTGTCCAATAATATAAGTACTCCTGTGTATGTTCAACATTGTTAAACCATTGAGCCAGTTCAAAAATATTAAATTATATTTATTTAAGCTATAAAACTTAAACAAAATGACGCGTATTGTTTTCGTCTCTTAACGGATTAATGTTGATTATTTATCCATTCCCCATATCTCCCCCTCTGGATACGCCACTGAGTGTTCCAATATATAGTTTATAATGTACGCCTTAATAATTTCCACGTCTTAAAAAGCTTTTCCTTAAATACAAGTTCGTTATTTAGTTTAAATAGTATTTATTTTTACTAAAATGGCACATTATCCCTCTTTTTTTAAATGTTTTAACTTTTTTTGGGTTTAATTACCTATTGAACCTTCTCATTCTCATATGTGGGATCTTCAAATATGAACCGAAGAAAGATCATATTCCTATGATATTATCTCAGAAAAAAATCTGAAAATAATGAATTTCATTACGTTTTCCTCTAGATTGTTATTATATACAATGTGGTTGCTCTAAATTTGTGGATGGTGTGGTGATCTACGTTCGAATTACAGCCGGTGCAGGGCTTTTTTTATGTAGGTATTTATTATTTTCTGTATTTTTTTACTAAATTGCTTAATTTCTTCTTTTATTCAAATACCAACATTTAACATGTTTCTACATATCTACGCAATTAAAACACTTTTTATAATTTCACATTTTATTCCATCCATAATAATCAGTGAAATACATTCGATTTCTTAATTAATTATTAGTTTATTTTTGTGTCAGTTATTTTACTTCTATAATGACCAGCATTTCTTTTTGTTGCACACTGTACAAACCATTTCGTATGAGAAAGAAGATAACAAATTATTTTAACAAAAAACGTTTGTGTGTCTGCGATAAGCACTCGTGTATTTGAAAAAGGATTGGGTTTTATTAGAAGATGTTGAAATGTTTATTAAGTGAGTGGTCAGTCAGTGGTTAGCTTCACGTGAATATTGACTGTTTTATGGAGTTTACCTAATACCTACCTTTCGTTGTTGGAGTTTGATACAAAGAAGTAAGTTTTAGTTTTATGTATTTATTAAGTAGATACAATGTATTAAATCGTTATGTAAAAATGCTCAAGAGGTATGTAAGTATATTAAAGAAAGTTCAGTTATTTTCTATTTATAGGTAGCTATTAATTGTTCTGCAATTTGTATCAGACCCTATTAAACTTTTTATATTTTTAACAAGCATAATTCAAAATTATACTCAGGGTAAGTTACTGAGCAGTTGCAATATTTAGGTGATATTAGAATAGTATTTTAAAAAACCTACTTATGCATACTCGCTTCAGTTTAATTTTGGCCGGTTTTGGGTTATAAAGTAAAAATTGTAAATTTCAAAGGAGACCATCGGTTATATATTAAATGCTTTTATTATTTTTCGAATGAATAAAGATTTTGAAAAATACATTGTCAATAACGGAAATCAGAAACAGTTCTAAAGGTCCCTTAAATGTTAATTAGGAACTTCAATGAATAATTAAATGCAGCAGGTATTTTTCTAAAGACTATCAACTGTACTACTTACAAATTAAGTTAGCAGGACACACAATTGTTTGTGGTTAATGGTTTCAGAATAGACCAGTTATGAATAGAATGGTCTCATTTTTTTCAAATAAATATGGAAAATCCGTGGATTAAAAGTAGGTTTAAAGGGGACTTAAATGCTAGTTAAGTGTCATAATGAGAAATTAAATGCTCGGGGATTTTTTGTAAAAAGTACTGTACTATTAGCTTAAGTAAGCAGAATATGAGCAAAGATTAACACTAACTTAGAACTACTATTTATATGAGAACAATTCACCTATTTATTACAAATTTATTTATCACTTTTGTCTATTATTTTACGTTTGGGTTCGCGCACGGATGCTTTCTCAACTACTCTTCTGTGTCTGGCCCAAAGACCATCACTTTATATACACCTTTCGAACTTTCTGGGTGATTTGAAAAGGAAATCCTGATTATTCCCGAATGATGAATAATAATTAGAATGTCGTCGATGATTCCAGAATTGATCTTGTCACTTGTCGCTGGAGCTTGTAAGTTTACGTTGATAAAGGAGAGCCGTACGCTGTGGCTGTGTCGTAAACATGTTAGCGATAAGATGTACATGCATACAAATTGTTATCGCACACACGTACAGTGTCACCGGTCGCTACACCACAAACAATTGTGTGTCCTGCTTAATTTGTAAGTAGTACAGTTGATAGTCTTTAGAAAAATACCTGGTGCATTTAATTATTCATTAAGGTACCTAATTAACATTTAAGGAGCCTTTAGAACTGTTTTTGATCCCCGTTATTGACAACGTATTTTTCAAAATCTTTATTTAGTTGAAAAATAATAAAAGCGCTTAATACATAACCGATGGTCTCCTTTGAAATTTACAATTTTTACTTTATAACCCAAAACCGGCCCAAAATTAAACTGAAACGAGTATGCATAAGTAGGTTTTTTAAAATACTATTCTAATATCACCTAAATATTGCAACTGCTCAGTAACTTACCCTCAGTATAATTTTGAATTATGGTTGTTAAAAATATTAAAAGTTTAATAGGGTCTGATAAAAATTGCAGAAAAATTAATAGATACCTATAGATAGAAAACTACTGAACTTTCTTTAATATACTTACATACCTCTTGAGCATTTTTACATAACGATTTAATAGGTAGGTATTATGTAAACTCCATAAAAAGTTTTTATTCCACTTCCGACATCAATATTAATCGATTAATAAATTAATTAATTAATAAATAATAAACACTCAATATTCACGTGAAGCTAACCACACTAGGTAAAACTCTTTAAAAAAAACTTTTGGTTATTTCATTCCCACTAATGTTGGTGGGCGGGCTGTACCACCCGACCTACACTCTTGTGCAAAGTAGGAGGGATTAGGGCGGAAGGCCCTCTTCAGCTTCCTTAAGGAATAGTAGGAATGGGTGGGTGATGGTGGGGGTATGAAATATGAGACGGACGAAATGAAGACAGAATAGAAGTGAAAGACTATCTGTGGAATAATACTACCCCAGCATTTGCCTAAATAATCCAAGGAAACCACAGAAAAACTTGGACCAGTGTAGCCGGCCCCGGAATCGAACCGGTGACCTCCCGAATACTAAGCAATAATCTAGACGACTAGACCATACCGCTCGGTCTACACTAGGTACTGAGGTACTGACTGACCACTGACTTAATAAACATTTCAACATCTTCTAATAAAACCCAATCCTTTTTCAAATACACGGGTGCTTATCGCAGACACACAAACGTTTTTGTTAAAATAGCTTGTTATCTTCTTTCTCATACGAAATGGTTTGTACAGTGTGCAACAAAAAGAAATGCTGGTCATTATAGAAGTAAAATAACCGACACAAAAATAAACTATTAATTAATTAAAAAATTGAATGTATTTTACTGATTATTATGGATGGAATAAAATGTGAAATTATAAAAAGTGTTTTAATTGCGTAGATTTGTAGAAACATGTAAAAAGAAGAAATTAAGCAATTTAGTAAAAAAATACAGAAAATAATAAGTACCTACATAAAAAAAGCCCTGCACCGGCTGTAATTCGAACGTAGATCACCACACCACCCACAAATTTAGAGCAACCACATTGTATATAATAACAATTTAGAGGAAAGCGTAATGAAATTCATTATTTTCAGATTTTTTTCTGAGATAATGACATAGGAATATAATCTTTCTTCGGTTCATATTTGAAGATCCTACATATAAGAATGAGAAAGTTCAATAGGTAATTAAACCCAAAAAAACATAAACAAATTTTAAAAAAACAGGGATAATGTGTCATTTTAGTAAAAATAAATAATGAACTAAATAACAAACTTGTATTTAAGGAAAAGCTCCTTGAAACGTGGAAATTATCAAGGCTTACATCATAAACTATATATTGAAACACTCAGTGGCGTATCCAGAGGGGGAGATATGGGGAATGGATAAATAATCAACATTAATCCGTTAAGAGACGAAAACAATACGCGTCATTTTGTTAAAGTTTTATAGCTTAATTAAATATAATTTAATATTTTTGAACTGGCTCAATGGTTTAACAATGTTGAACATACACAGGAGTACTTATATTATTGGACACTGATTAAGTATTAATGAGCTTGCGAAATCCCAACTACAATTAGATTTCATTTCGTAAAACGCATTTGTAAAACATATTTCAAATGGTGTCTTGCCCCTTCGAAACCTCATAAAATTTTACATTTTAAGTTCCCACTTCGTGACCTCTGTAATAATATTATCGTTTTTCCCATTTCGGGACTGATCGGTAATGTACCTATCTACCAAATAAGTATATAGCCAGGTGGGTATTAATGGAAATAAATCTAAATGAGTTTAAATATATTAGATATTAGTTATGATAGTTTCTTAAGAGCTAAGTTTGACTTCTTTTAAAATGAAGAAAACGTATCGCGATTGTAACTACATACAGGGTGATCATCTTCAGCTTACTCCCTTGACGTATCTCCGGATTGAATTGGAATATCGTTTTGAAATTAATTCTAACAAATGTTTTCAGTTTATTTTCATTTTCAGGTCGGGTGTCATTTCCTTTTTTTATTAACCTTGCTTTACTAATGATTTTGTTTGGTTCTTTAGGATCACAAAGTAACGGTATGTAAAGACAACACAAACAATGTGAGTGTTGTCATGGTCTTGTGATACCCTTATACGAGTGCATAATGTTTTACTGTGTTGAACTTTAACATGTCTGGCCGAATTCAAGTACATCCCATAAACTAACTCTGAAGAAATTCATGATTCAGTGGAGCCAAATGGGGGAAACAGGGCCGTCATTATTATTTTGGGGCACCAACAATCAACGAATGTTCGAAAAACTCTGCATACGGAAAAATTATTAAAAAGAGCAACGACAAACTAAGTTAGTAGTTTATAATTTGATTTTTCTTACCACTGTTTAACGAAAACCCTTTATAACGCAATAAACTACTCGGTCCCTTCAATTTCGCTACATACTGTTTACACTGTAATGTTACAAAACAACTGAACAGTTATAAAAATATTTCACTTGGTAAAAATTATACGTCTATAACTGTACATATTTAACTATCTGCAATGAAAATCAAAAGAGAACATTTCATTGGTGGGTAACCTTGAAAGACCTTGTAGAGTTATCAGCTGTATGTGACCATGAACAACATTATTTAATCCAAGTTTAGACCATAAACTATTTTACATTACGTATAACTCTGTATGTGTTAAGTAAACACCATAGGCAGACGCAAAAACTGTGTGTAAACGAACCAAAACTTATTTTGGTCGATCTCAAAACTCAGGAGGTATTTAGTCTATACCTTTGAACAGGTATGGTTTTGATAGAAAAAAATAAGCACATCCCATTCACGTAATGCTATTTAGTTTATAAAATTGGTAAAATCATTTATTTATTCATTATTTGATCATCATTTTCAAATTGAAATGGTAAAAAAATAAGTGAAATATTTGATAAATAAGTACGTCTGGCCCGTCTACATAAGCTTAACAAGAATTTTGTGCACTACAGCACGAAGAGCAAGTGCCTGAGTTAGGGCTGTGACATGAGCCCTCTCCACTGCAAGAACTTTGACCACTGCCACTATTAGATCCACACACGAATTGGCACCGCTACAGCTGCTAGATCCACTGCCACTATTAGGTCCACTACACGAATTGGCACCGCTACAGCTGCTAGATCCATTACCAGATCCCTGTCCTCTGCACGATCCTTGTCCACTACAAGCACCAGGACCAATCGAGTGAATTACCTATTAAATAATATTTTATTACATTAGCTTCAATTAATTATATCAATTCATACCTGTAATCCAATCAAACAAATGAAGATAATTAAGTAAAACTTATTCATAGCTGTAATTATATTAAATTCTTCGGTCAAACAGATGAAAAAAATTAATACATTATTTATAAAAATATTGGTTTATATAGATATTTTTCAAAACATATTGTTGACAAACTTCGATTACACTTTTATCTTTAGGTTATTATTTGTTTCAATAACAGACTTGTTTAAACTTAAAAACGAAATCATTTTGTAATTATGGGTATTTCTATATATTTTATGTTATTAAAAACACATGCTTGTCGGTGATATGAATATCAACCTACTAAAAAACAGCAACCCCAAACTGAAAAATACTCAAACATTCTCCAAGATTACGGATTCATACTTGCCATAAACTACCCAACTAGGAAACACAAAGACAGTGAATCTTGCATAGACCATCTTTTTATAAAAGGCTTTACAAACGACGAAAGGATTTTCCCAATAATAGTAAAAGCACACATAACCGATCACTACCCAATATTTCTCGAAATACCAGCAACAAGAACCATAACAGATAAAAGAAATGAAAATATTACAAAAATTGACATGGGAAAGCTAACAGAAACTCGATAAACAAAAGAGATAAAATGTATAAACAAGCTGTAAGAACCCAAGACACCCGCCAAATCGATGAATACAAGAGATACAGAAACCAACTAACCAAAGTAATTAAGAAAGCTAAGGAGGAACCTATCAGAAAGAAGCAGCACAAAGCGAGCCCAAATCAACATGGAAAGCAATCGACGAAATATTAAACCGAAAAAAAACCAAACCCAAATCCCCAGAAATCGGATTTATAAAAGAAAATGGAGAAAGAACAACAAGCCCCGAAGAAAGTGCAGACGAACTTAACAAATTCTTTGCCAACATAGGTCCTAAACTAGCCAAAAAACTAAATAAAAACAAAGAACTGCACAATTCATCTAACATAACTATAGAAAAAACAATAATTCTTAAACTATTTGACACCGCAGAATTGAAAAGACACTTCAAAAGCCTCAACATGAACAAGGAATCAGGTCCCAACGGAATCCCGGCATTAGTACTAAAAAACAACACACAATACCTCATCAAACCTTTATTGCACATATTCAAATGATGCTACGAAACGGTTTACTGCCCAACATATTTCAAACAAGCCAAAATCATCCAGATACACAAGACAGGAAACAATTTAGACCCTCATAACTATAGACCAATATCAATAATATCAAGCACAGCCGAACTGTTTGAAAAAAGTTTAAAAGAAAGGTTTGCCGACTTCATAGATAAACACAACATCCTAAACAACGAGCAATTTGGTTTTAGAGAAAAGAAGTCCACGAATGACGCCCTGGCGGAATGTACAAAATTAATCTCCAACGGACTACACGACGGACACAAGACTGCATCTGTATTCATTGACCTATCAAAAGTATCAAAAGCTTTCGACACCTTAGACCACAATCTGCTATTGCATAAGCTACACAACATCCAGGACAAATTTTCAAAATACGCAAAAACCTTTAAAATGTTCCGGTCACAGGGCTTTAGAGGAATAGCGTACAAACTCATACAAAGTTACATCGCAGATAGGGAACAAACAGTTAAAACTGGAAATTGTAACAGCACCCCACAAAAACTAACTTGCGGAGTTCCCCAAGGGACAATATTGGGCCCACTATTTTTTATTCTCTTCATGAACGACATGTTAAACCAAAAAACGCATGGAAAAGTAATAGCCTACGCAGACGACACTATTCTACCAAGCAGAAACATGGGACAAAGTAGTTCAAGAAATATCCAGACATAGAAAATCTAACGAAATGGTTTTCAAAAAGTTATTTAACAATAAACATAGAAAAAACCTGCTTTCCAACATATGGATGCTACTCAGATAAAATACCCAACATAAACACAATAGATTTCACAATAGAAGGTAATATTAAAAAACTAACATCAAAAGAAACCGTAAAGTACCTTGGAATCAGAATATACCAACACCTAAATTGGGAAAACCACATAGCAAACCTCTCAAATAAGTTACAATACCTGCCATACACAATAAAAAAACTGCTAAATCTCCTACCACAACATCAACTACTCCTGGACATATATCACTGCATATTTCTAAATATAGCAACATATGGAATAATTGCATGGGGCGGTTGCTCACACAACGCAAGCAGAAAACTGAAGACTAAAAACAGGACAATAAAAGCAATCTACGGACTACCCATAAGATTTTCTACTGAACAACTATACAAAACTTATCCACTAGTAACAATTAATAAAATATTCATCCTGAACGCCATACACCAGCTCCCAGTGAAAAGATATCACATAACACAAGACAACGAGACAAAAATATATAGATTTCGTTTAAAAAAAGCATTAGGACAAAAATGCTTGGATTACGTTGGATGCCAAGTACTTTAATCAACTACCAGCCAAAACGACGGTAATCAAAGATGAAAAAAAATTTTAAAAAGGAATAAAAAATGGATACCAACAAAAGAAGTATAACGATAGATCAAAACCAAAAACAACGTGTTGCCATATACATTTCAAAACTTATTAAAAAGAGCAACGACAAACTAAATTAGTAGTTTATAATTTTGTTTTTTCTTACTCCCGTTTAAAGAAAGCATGGTAAAAATTATACTTCTATAACTGTACATATTTAACCATCTGCAGTGAAAATCAAAAGAGAACATTTCATTGGTGGGTAACCTTGGAAGACCTTGTAGATTTATCAGCTGTATGTGACCATGAACCTAAACTATTTTACATTATAACTGTGTATGTGTTAAGTAAACACCATAGGCAGACGCAAAAACTGTGTGTAAACGAACCAAAAGTTATTTTGGTCGATTTAGTCTATACCCCTGAGCAGGTACGGCTTTGATAAAAAAAATAAGCACATCCCATTCAAATAATGCTATTTAGAGTTTATAAAATTGGTAAGTTCATTTATTTATTCATTTTTTGTACATCAATTTCAAATTCGAATGGTTAAAAATAAGTGAAATATTTGATAAATAAGTACGTCTGGCCAGTCTACATAAGCTTAACAAGAATTTTGTTCACTACAGGACCCAGTGGTAGTGCCTGAGTTAGGGCTGTGACATGAGCCCTCTCCACTGCAAGAACTTTGACCACTGCCACTATTAGATCCACCACACGAATTGGCACCGCTACAGCTGCTAGATCCATTACCACTATTACCTCCACTACACGAATTGGCACCACTACAGCTGCTACGTCCATTACCAGATCCCTGTCCTGTGCACGATCCTTGTCCACTACAAGCACCAGGACCAATCGAGTGAATTACCTATTAAATGATATTTTATTACATTAGCTTCAATTAATTATATCAATTCATACCCGTAATCCAATCAAACAAATGAAGATAATTAAGTAAAACTTATTCATAGCTATAATTATATTGAATTCTTCGGTCGAACAACAGATGAAAAAAATTATTAGATTATTTATAAAAATATTGGTTTATATAGAAATTTTTCATAAAATATTGTTGACACAAACTTCGATAATACTTTTATCTTTAGGTTATTATTTGTTTCAATAATAGACTTGTTATTGCATTTTGTTGTTATGCTAAACTAACATTCAAAGAATGATAACATGGAAAAAACCACAAGGTAAATTATTTTTTCAGAGCTAGCTTAATAATTATCATTGTATTTTTAGTTCTTACGTATTCCTACTACGGAATTGCTCAAACGGAATCTAAATCATTAAAAAACAAATAAACAACAATTAATCGACGATTACCAGCAATTCGTAACTAGTAATCATAATATTTACCATGAATCACTTTTCGATAATATTGAAGACATAAAATTACCTATCATTATATTGGTTTCTATTATTATTGACCGCGATGTTTACTATCAAGTCTATTGTGTTAATCTTCTACATTGATAGAGATGTGTTAATTGGATTTGGAGAATATTTTCACCCTGTATTTAAAAAGGTGCATTTTATATACGCCTTACTTTCTTCCATATCCTTGCTTATAATTTTAGAACAGATGTCTCTCGTATTTTGAGTCGAAGCCATATTTGAAAGATCTCAAAAGATTAAATGGCTTTTACAATGGAGAGCCATTCTTCATTCTGAGCAAGGTGAACCAAGAGAAGAGAAACTACTGTTGAAAACAAACATCCTCTTCAAAGGCTACAAAAGTATCGGTTTCTCCGAATTTGTCCACATTTGCCTCGGTGTTTAATGTTTATGCATATTACAACAATTACAATTAATATAACATCTCTGAATGCTATCTTGTCTTTAATTAGTCTAAATTAATTTATTAACAAATAATTTACCGTCTAAAATTTTTGTAGGGGTGAAGAATAACTTTAAACTCTAATTTTATATAAAAATTGTTACATTTAGTAATGAAACTAGTACTGGTTTTTGTTTTAATAAGTTGAAATTTCCAGTACCCCTATTGATTCACGTTATCTCTATATGAATACAAAAATATTTGTGATAAAGTCTGTAATAGTTCATATATCTACTACTCCAATAACGTTAAAATATTTCTTGACAGTGCACAAAACATAAGTACATAAATTGAAGAATTAAAGAAAAGAATATCGATCCAAATATGTAAATGTACCACTAAGACATTATTCTCCTTTCCGTAAAACGAAGCACTGGTTGGCTAAAAATAGCACTGCAATTTTATATAATTTGTACAGTATTAATAAAGCTCAGGATTCTTTGGTAAATTACAGTTATAATAAATATTTCCACGGGCTATTTCATTTAACGAATGTGTATTGTAGTAGGGAACATTACCACAAAAGAAAGAAAAATAGTATTATTTAACAAACAACTCAGCTATTTGTAACTGTAGTTTGCACTTTACTGAAATGGAATTGAAGAATTGACAGATTCAAACTGAATTCGTTGAGCGTGATATGAAGACTGCTTGTGTTTTTCTTTTTTCGTATTGTCCTTTCCACCCCGCAATGCTTTGCAAAACAATAAATATCGAATAACATTCAGTTTTTAAGTGTTTACGACTTTAAAGGACATACATACACACAAGGGTGGTAAGTGGAGATATGGTTAGCATGTTCGCTTCAGCCATATGGTTCGCATTGGTCATCGTGCTTTGCAAATATCACTTTAGGAGAACAATGGTACAAGCTATGATTACAACAGACAGACATTAGTCTATTTCCAAATGAATGATATTGTAGAAACATAATACCGTTTTAGTTTTAAAAGCTACATAAATGTAAGTAGAAAACGACCATTAAGATATGTATGCAACAACCTCTAACATGAATTTGGTACGGAAACATGTTAAAAGCGATGGGTATCTATCAACACTGACATACTGCCAACTCAATGCAAGGTTATTCCGATAAAAGACCGAAGAACATGTAAAGCTGGCTCATAACATAAACATCTTTAAGGCCTACTTAAAGGGCTACTGTAATCCAACACCTAACGAACAGCTCCAATCAATCAACAACCAATACAATTCTCAGCTGTTTGTAGACCATGTTGCATTCTCCTATTTTTCTACGGCATCTACCAGGGCCGGATTGGAAATTGCCTGCAATTTCAAACATGTTTTTCTCGAAAACGGTTAACTTGCGGACCTGCAAACATTTACATAATTTTCTTATTTTATGTCCTATCACCTCCTTCAAGGAACGCACTTATGCAGAAAGACCCTGTAGAAATAGTGCTAAATAAATAATTGTTTAAATAAATATCTTTGACTAGAAAGTTCGTTACATAATGTACCGAATAAGTATATAGCCAGGTGGGTATTAATGGAAATAAATCCAAATGAGTTTAAATATGTTAGATATTAATTATGATAGTTTCTTAAGAGCTAAGTTTGACTTCTTTTAAAATGAAGAAAACGTATCGCGATTGTAACTACATACAGGGTGATCATCTTCAGCTTACTCCCTTGACGTATCTCCGGATTGAATTGAAATATCGTTTTGAAATTAATTCTAACAAATGTTTCCAGTTTATTTGTAGATCGGGTGCCATTTCCATTTTTGTTAACCTTGCTTTATTAATGATTTTGTTTGATTCTTTAGGATCACAAGGTTACGGTATATAAAGACAACACAAACAATGTGAGTGTTGTCATGGTCTTGCGATCCCCTTATACGAGTGCATAATGTTTTACTGTATTTAACTTTAACATGTCTGGCCGAATTCAAGTACATTAGGGCTCATAGGTGTGTAAAAGTACATAAATTATTAAAGTATTTTATACGCAGGTGTAAGTCGTGGATCCCGAACACGGAATTAAAAACGTGTTAGTGAAAGACAATTCCGACACTGATCCCATAAACTAACTCTGAAGAAATTCATGATTCAGTGGAGCCAAATGGGGGAAACAGGGCAGTCATTATTACTTTGGGGCACCAACAATCAACGAATGTTCGACAAACTCTGCATACGGAAAAATTATTAAAAAGAGCAACGACAAACTAAGTTAGTAGTTTTTAATTTGATTCTTCTTACCACTGTTTAACGAAAACCCTTTATAACGCAATAAACCACTCGGTCCCTTCAATTTCGCTACATACTGTTTACACTGTAATATTACAAAACAATTGAACAGTAATAAAAATATTTCACTTGGTAAAAATTATACTTCTATAACTGTACATATTTAACCATCTGCAATGAAAATCGAAACAGAACATTTCATTGGTGGGTAACCTTGGAAGACCTTGTAGATTTATCAGCTGTATGTGAACATGAACCTAAACTATTTTACATTATGACTGTGTATGTGTTAAGTAAACACCATAGGCAGAAGCAAAAAATGTTTGTAAACGATCCAAAAGTTATTTTGGTCGATCTCAAAACTCAGGGGCAGGTACGGCTTTGATAGAAAAAATCAGCACATCAGATTCAAATAATGCTATTTAGAGTTTATAAAATTGGTAAGTTCATTTATTTATTCATTTTTTGTACATCAATTTCAAATTCAAATGGTAAAAAATTAGTAAAATATTTGATAAATAAGTACGTCTGGTCAGTCTACATAAGCTTAACAAGAATTTTTTGCACTACAGGACCCAGTGGTAGTGCCTGAGTTAGGGCTGTGACACGAGCCCTCTCCACTGCAAGAACTTTGACCACTGCCACTATTAGATCCACGACACGAATTGGCACCGCTACAGCTGCTAGATCCATTACCACTATTATCTCCACTACACGAATTGGCACCACTACAGCTGCTACGTCCATTACCAGATCCCTGTCCTCTGCACGATCCTTGTCCACTACAAGCACCAGGACCAATCGAGTGAATTACCTATTAAATTATATTTTATTACATTACCTTCAATTAATTATATCAATTCATACCTGTAATCCAATCAAACAAATGAAGATAATTAAGTAAAACTTATTCATAGCTATAATTATATTGAATTCTTCGGTCGAACAACAGATGAAAAAAATTAATACATTATTTATGAAAATATTGGTTTATATAGAAATTTTTCATAAAATATTGTTGACACAAACTTCGATAACACTTTTATCTTTAGGTTATTATTTGTTTCAATAATAGACTTGTTATTGCATTTTTTTGTTATGCTAAACTAACATTCAAAGAATGATAACACGGAAAAAACCATAAGGTAAATTATTTTTTCAGAGCTAGCTTAATTATTATCATTGTATTTTTAGTTCTTACGTATTCCTACTACGGAATTGCTCAAACGGAATGTAAATCATTAAAAAACAAATAAACAACAATTAATCGACGATTACCAGCAATTCGTAACTAGTAATCATAATATTTACCATGAATCACTTTTCGATAATATTGAAGACAGAAAATTACCTATCATTATATTGGTTTCTATTATTATTGACCGCGATGTTTACTATCAAGTCTATTGTGTTAATCTTCTACATTGATAGAGATGTGTTAATTGGATTTGGAGAATATTTTCACCCTGTATTTAAAAAGGTGAATTTTATTTACGCCTTACTTTCTTCCATATCCTTGCTTATAATTTTAGAACAATGTCTCTCGTATTTTGAGTCGAAGCCATATTTGAAAGATCTCAAAAGATTCCATGGCTTTTACAATGGAGAGCCATTCTTCATTCTGAGCAAGGTAAACTAAGAGAAACTACTGTTGAAAACAAACATCCTCTTCAAAGGCTACAAAATTATTGGACATGCTAATTTCGGTTTCTCCGAATTTGTCAACATTTGCCTCGGTGTTTATGCATATTACAACAATGACAATCAATATAACATCTCTGAATGCTATCTTGTCTTTAATTAGTCTGAATTAATTTATTAACAAATAATTTACCGTCTATAATTTTTGTAGGGGTGAAAAATAACTTTAAACTCTAAATTTATATTAAAATTGTTATATTTAGTAACGGAACTAGTACTGGTTTTTGTTTTAATAAGTTAAAATTTCCAGTACCCCTATTGATTCACGTTATCTCTATATGAATACAAATAGATTTCTGATAAAGTCAGTAATAGTTCATATATCTACTACTCCAATAACGTAAAAATATTTCTTGACAGTGCACAAAACATAAGTACATAAATTGAAGAATTAAAGAAAAGAATATCGATCCAAATATGTAAATGTACCACTAAGACATTATGCTCCTTTCCGTAAAACGAAGCACTGGTTGGCTAAAAATAGCACAATAAGCTCAGGATTCTTTGGTAAATTACAAAGTTATAATAAATATTTCCACGAGCTATTTCATTTAACGAATGTGTATTGTAGTAGGGCACATTACCACAAAAGAAAGAAAAATAGTATCATTTAACAAACAACTCAGCTATTTTACACAACTTATAACAAATGTAACAATAATAATACTAACTTACATATTTGCAATCAAATATTTTTACATAAACATTTTATTATATATAGTGCAAAATATAATATAAAGAAAACAAAAAACTTTGAACGGCTTCATAATGAAATTATGTATCAAAAATAACAGATCTACAAATTAAGTTTTCAACAAAAGACCAGTAAATATCTGAAATAATTACTAAGTAATAGCAGAAGAAAGTAACTAATTTACATTTATTCCCCTTATTTTAAAGTCAAATACAAAAAAGCAAAGCCAACCCTAACCCCGGTTTTGAACGTAAGTGCGGATCTAAAATCGATAAAATTCTGCTAACGTAATATCTAAACACTTCCTTATTCAAAGCTATTTTCCACACTAACTTATTTCATCGGAAATTAAACTAAGTTACTGTTTTCATTCAAAAATTACAATACTCTCAATCAGTTTATCTTTTAATAGTGTATAATAAATGTATGAAAAATATCATTACATTCTGTAAAATACGGGGGTGGAGGGGAATATGTTGTTCAAACCGGATTTGGATGGACTAATGGTTTCGCATTAGAATTGGTCAAACAATTCTTTTCAAACAAAACTTCTCCGGGAGTAAATGCACCTTTTCCAAGATTTGCACGAGGAAAATTTTTCAACTAAATGATTAATTTAATTAACTGTTGTTGGGGGTTATTTACATTTTTGTATACGTAAATTTACAAATAACTTTCTGTTCAATGTACCTATAGATATAATTTATTATGCCAATAAATCATAATAATGCGAATGTGTATCAAATTGTAAAATACAGTATCCTTTTTTTTTTCGAAATACATACATCTTTTCTGGTATGAAATAATGACGTATTTAATACATCTGTAGGTAAGCAGCTGCAAAAGAATGAAAGGTATTTATTTTATTTTGATAATCCAATAAAATAGTAAAAGAGGTCTACTTCAAGCATTGGGCTTATTATTATAAAATAATTTTCTGCTAATTGCGTTTTTAAGTGTCTGAAGAATAATAAATTAAAGGCAAAAAACCTTTTTAAAAAAAAGCTTTTATTTAAATGCTCTAAAAAGAAGAAAATAAAATTTTCCTTTAAAATTTTAACTATCAACTTATAACCTCATTATATACAATTTATATGATCATAAAAGCTTGTCGCGAGGTTTGCTGAAATTTAAAAAAAATTAAACTTAGCAGATTGTTACTCCATTAAATAGGTACTAGTTTAGTCCGTTCATCTCATTTAACGCATCATTGTTGCAAGGTCGTTTGCCGGTTAATTTCTAACAGTCTAGCTCTTCAATAAGGAGACCTTCTAATGATTTTACCCTACTTAAGGCCACGTATGCTTGACCAGCAGCAAAGAGTTTTGACCCCAAATAAACAACGGCGTGGGCGTGGTCGACAGTACTACCCTGCATTTTGTGTACTGTGCAATCCCAGCATTATACAAATGGCAACATTCTTCGTTCTGCGGTCCCGTGACTATATTTTGCTGGAAATTTCTCAGGTTTGAGTTGAATGTTGTGAACACCGTCTTTACCGAAGTCTATACGGACGGATGGTATGTCAGTGTCATACATTTGTGCTCTTCGGAAGCAGGGCCATATAATGTCTGTAATATGTCCAATGGCACTATGCACCAGACCTTTGGACACATTTACATTGTAACGCAACATCACCTTGGCACCAACAAATATTTCTAGCTCCTCAGGTAGCCCTCTTGTCTTGTCGACCCTCTCCGAGCTCCGTTAAGAAGGTTAAGAGCTAATATACAACAGGGTTTGCCCAGGTTCCCTGAGGTGGTACGTTCACCCCGATGCCACTCAGTCCTCGGCACACCTTACCTTGACTTGGGTGTTTGGAAGAATGCGCCAGTAATTTCAGCTTGGAGCTTACTTGTGCCTGACGAAACACAGTTCCGGGTTTGATTTTGGAGTTGTCCTTCACCTAGACAGGTTGCAGACCAATGCTGATGACACCCATCTCGCCAAATCACACAAGTCAAAGTTAATCAACCGATGTTACAGGCTCAAAAAATTCTACCTCAAGAATGATCGAGGTCTCTACACCAAATTCCTGGTGGATTAGAGCAACGGAGCTTATGATCACCATCTTTTTTTTAACCTGCCTTTTTATTCTCAGAACCCTTTCATTTAATACCCATAGTATAAGAAGGCATAAAAAACTCTAAAAGTCCGCCATATTGGATGAGAGTGATGTCAGAATATTTTTCGAGTTACTCTCTACAAGCCCTTTCATCTGATACCCATATTGCAGAAATGCACAAAAAATAACTATTCCGCCATCTTGGATGGTCCGACATATTGCATTTAGAATGACTTCACATAGCTTATCGTGTATTGTCATCCAAACTTAACGTGTATACAAAATTTCAGCTCAATCGGTTGAAGATATCTGCTTCAAAATTGAGTAGTAAGATTCCACCCGAACAAGCATATACATTGCAAGTTAAATAAAAGCTTTGAAAAATAGCATTGATTGAATATTTTAAAAAATAATAATAGTTACTAACCAAACGCTTCTTTAATTTTTGGAATGATGGTACTTATCCGGAAACGAAGCACTTAATTAGCCATTAAAGAACTTTTAATTTGTACATGACTAAAACAGTGATTTTAAGTATTTCCCATGTTATATATTTATTGAAACAATAACAAGAACATTTAATTCGTTACTGCGGCTTCTTTTAAAAACATTTAATTAATTGGCATGTAATTAAAAACAATTTTCATTGTTTAAACAGTTTTTTTCGCTTTTGTTCTGCTAACTTAAGCTAGTAGACAGTACTATTTAGAAAGTACCCGAATCAGAGCATTTAAAAAGCCTATTTTTAATCCCTTTTTTGGCACCGTATTTTCCAAAATCTTTATTTTGTGGAAAATAATAAGGGCATTTAATACATAGATAACTAATATATTAACAAAAAAAACAATTTTAATTGTTTAAACAACATCTTCGCTCATATTCTGCTTACTTAAGCTAATTATAGTACAGTACTTTTTACAAAAAATCACCGAGCATTTAATTTCTCATTAAGACACTTAACTAGCATTTAAGTCCCCTTTAAACCTACTTTTAATCCACGGATTTTCCATATTTATTGGAAAAATAAAGAGAACATTCTATTCATAACTGGTCTATTCTTAAACCATTAACCACAAACAATTGTGTGTCCTGCTAACTTAATTTGTAAGTAGTACAGTTGATAGACTTTAGAAAAATACCTGGTGCATTTAATTATTCATTAAGGTACCTAATTAACATTTAAGGAGCCTTTAGAACTGTTTTTGATCCCCGTTATTGACAACGTATTTTTCAAAATCTTTATTTCGTGGAAAAATAATAAGAGCGTTTAATACATAACCGATGCTCTCTTTTGAAATTTTTACTTTATAATCCAAAACCGGCAAAATTAAACTGAAACGAGTATACATAGGTAGGTTAGTGTTTTTTGAAATACTATTCTAATATTACCTAAATATTGCACCTGTTCAGTAACTTACCCTCAGTATAATTTTAAATTATGCTTGTTAAAAATATAAAAAGTTTAATAGGGTCTGATAAAAATTGCAGAAAAATTAATAGATACCTATAGATAGAAAACTATTGAACTTTCTTTAATATACTTACATACCTCTTGAGCATTTTACATAACGATTTAATACATTGTATCTACTTAATAAATACATAAAACTAAAACTTACTTCTTTGTATCAAACTCCAACAACCAACAAGAAAATGTAGGTATTAGGTAAACTCCATAAAAAATTTTTATTCCACTTCCGACATCAATATTAATCGATTAATAAATTAATTAATTAATAAATAATAAACATTCAATATTCACGTGAAGCTAACCATACTACGTAAAGCTCTTTAAGAAAAAACTTTTGGTTATTTCATTTCCACCAATGTTGGTGGGCTGGCTGTACCCCCCGACCTACACTCTTGTGCAAAGTAGGAGGAGTTAGGGCGGAAGGCCCTCTTCAGCTTCCTTTAGGAATAGTGGGAAAGGGTGGTTGATGGTTGGGGGAAGAAAGATGAGACGGACGAAATGAAGACAGAATAGAAGTGAAAGACTATCTGTGGAATATTCCTACCCCAGCATTCGCCTAAATAATCCAAGGAAACCGCAGAAAAACTTGGACCAGAGTAGCCGGCCCCGGAATCGAACCGGTGACTTCCCGAATACTAAGCAATGATCTAGACGACTAGACCATACCGCTCGGTCCACACAAGGTACTGACTCACTGACTGACCACTGACTTAATAAACATTTCAACATCTAATAAAACCCAATCCTTTTTCAAATACACGAGTGCTTATCGCAGACATACAAACGTTTTTTGTTAAAATAACTTGTTATCTTCTTTCTCATACGAAATTGTTTGTACAGTGTGAAACAAAAAGAAATGCTGGTCATTATAGAAGTAAAATAAACGACACAAAAATAAAAATCGAATGTACTTCACTGATTATTATGGATGGAATAAAATGTGAAATTATAAAAAGTGTTTTAATTGCGTAGATTTGTAGAAACATGTAAAAAGATGAAATTAAGCAATTTAGTAAAAAAATACAGAAAATAATAAGTACCTACATAAAAAAAGCCCTGCACCGGCAGCAATTCGAACGTAGATCACCACACCACCCACAAATTTAGAGCAACCACATTGTATATAATAACAATTTAGAGGAAAGCGTAATGAAATTCATTATTTTCAAATTTTTTTCTGAGATAATATCATAGGAATATGATCTTTCTTCGGTTCATATTTGAAGATCCTACATATAAGAATGAGAAGGTTCAATAGGTAATTAAACCCAAAAAAAGTAAAAACATTTAAAAAAAGGAGTATTAATAAGCTTGCGAAAACCCAACGACGATTAGATTTCGTTTTGTAAAACGCATTTGTAAAACATATTTCCAATGGTGTCTTGCCCCTTCGAAACCTCATAAAATTTTACATTTTAAGTTCCCACTTCGTGACCTCTGTAATAATATTTAGTGATGGGCACTATCGAATAAAAACTATCGAACTATTCGATAGTTCACTACTATTCGATAGTTAATTTTTAGATAATCTGTTGCGTCTCTCGCCGTGCAGCAGCATGTCTTTGTTCATCTCCATAACGGTCTGATTGGCTTTTGGAAAGGTTTTTTCAATCACAAAAGATCCAAACGAAAAACAACACAATAATAATGTTATTCCATTTGTTTAGGATTATCTCCGTTTTTGTATGTCAATGGTTAATTATTATTGCCAATAAAAGTGGTGACAAGTAGTGTTGTGTTTTATTTTCGGCCAAACTACGCAACACTGGATAATCGTTTTAAATTTTGTTAATACATTTTAATAAATTCGTTTTCTTAAATGGTTTAAAAAACTGCATAAACGAAAAGTATATGTAATTAGGTTCAGTATTCAAAATTAACTGTTAAATCCGAACGTTTCGTGGAAATGCTTGGACTTAACTGTTCTTTTTTGTTTGCTATTTTAGCCTTTATTTTTTTTTTTTCATCACCGTTTGAAAGTATCCACAAAAACTATTGGTGCAGGTAGCTTTTTGAATCACTCACTCACTTACTTACTCACTTACTTACTTACCACCTTTTACTTCACTGACTTACTCAGTTAGCAGTTCTTAAAGTTTTCTAAATCTTCAGTTTAAATTATAAGCAAGTATTTAGCAGTTAGTTTTTATGTGTATTATTACTAATAAACTTTTAATCCAATATCGAGCGGGATTTTCTTGTTTGCGAGAGTGTGTGTATTATACCCGATATTAAGAACGCGACATAGTCGCGGGATACAACAAATCTTCTGTAGCGCCAATTTATACTAAGTAGTTAAAAACGAGGAAAAATAAAATGCAAATAAATAATTAATAATTTTTAAATTAGTATAGTAAGGATTTGAGTCATAAATGCTTACTATATGTTTGTATTGCGTACTTATAATTACCCCAAAAAAAAAAAAATAAGTGCAGAAACATATAAAAAAAGTAGTTTAATGTAAAAATAAAAAACTCTATTTGTCGCCCTATAACAAATACCTAGATAAGAACAACAGATGTTTTTAAAACAC
This sequence comes from Agrilus mali, assembly GCA_029378335.1. NCBI lineage: Eukaryota > Metazoa > Arthropoda > Insecta > Coleoptera > Buprestidae > Agrilus > Agrilus mali. Next base: position 13,560,763 of record CM055661.1, on the reverse strand, counting down.
TTATTTTAGTTCAATAACAATAAAGTAGGTACAGCAATCAATAATACAAAAAAGATCGCTTTACTAAGTAAACAATAATTATATCAAAGTAATAAGAATTAGAAACCATGTTTCAAGTCGAGGTTATTTATTATTTTCAGCATAGCCTGTTTGTTATTTTATATATACTAGCATATGAATCGTATATTTGTCTGTTAATAAACACGTTCGTATCAGTATATTTGTATGTTAGTATGGACCGAGCGATGGACAACCGTCTGCTGCCTGACTATCGTGTAATTGAAAAAAATAGTAATTACTAAATTCATTCGAATGAATTCATTCGATAGTTAAAAGTAGTCATTTAGTAATTATTCGATAGTTCAATTTATTCGATAGTGCCCATCACTAATAATATTATCGTTTTTCCCATTTCGAGACTGATCGGTAATGTACTTATGTACCAAGTAAGTAATAGCCAGGTGGGTATTAATGGAAATAAATCTAAATGAGTTTAAATATATTAGATATTAGTTATGATAGTTTCCTAAGAGCTAAGTTTGACTTCTTTTAAAATGAAGAAAACGTATCGCGATTGTAACTACATACAGGGTGATCATCTTCAGCTTACTCCCTTGACGTATCTCCGGATTGAATTGGAATATCGTTTTGAAATTAATTCTAACAAATGCTTTCAGTTTATTTTCATTTTTAGGTCGGGTGTCATTTCCTTTTTTTATTAACCTTGCTTTATTGATGATTATGTTTGATTCTTTAGGATCACAAGGTTACGGTATGTAAAGACAACACAAACAATGTGAGTGTTGCCATGGTCTTGTGATCCTCTTATACGAGTACATAATGTTTTACTGTGTTTAACTTTAACATGTTTGGCCGAATTCAAGTGCATTAGGGCTCATAGGTGTGTTAAAGTACATAAATTAAACTATTTTATACGCAGGTATAAGTCAGAATTAAAAACGTGTGAGTTAATGACAATTCAGTCACTGGACCCGAAGTGGAAAAATCAAAACCTAGCCCCACAGTGGAAATGGACCCTATTTAATACATATTTTGTTTTCCCCACCCCATAGACTAACTCCGAAGAAATTCATGATTCAGTGGAGCAAAATGGGGGAAACTCTGCTTATCGAAAAATTAGTAAAAATAGCGACGACAAACTAAGTTAGTAGTTTATAATTTTGTTTTTTCTAACCCCCGTTTAACGAAACCCCTTTATAACGCAATAAACTACTCGGTCCTTTCAATTTCGCTACATACTGTTAATATTATAATATTACAAAACAATTGAACAGTAATAAAAATATTTTACTTGGTAAAAATTATAGGTCTTTAACTGTACATATTTAACCATCTGCAATGAAAATCAAAACAGAACATTTCATTGGTGGGTAACCTTGGAAGACCTTGTAGATTTATCAGCTGTATGTGAACATGAACCTAAACTATTTTACATTATGACTGTATAAGTTAAGTAAACACCATAGGCAGACGCAAAAAATGTTTGTAAACGAACCAAAAGTTATTTCGGTCGATCTCAAAACTCAGGGGGTATTTAGTCTATACCCCTGAGCAGGTATGGTTTTGATAGAAAAATTAGCATATCCCATTCAAAGAATGCTACTTAGAATTTATAAAATTGGTAAGTTCATTTATTTATTCATTTTTTCTACATTAATGTCAAATTCAAATCGTTAAAAATAAGTGAAATATTTGATAAATAAGTACGTCTGGCCAGTCTACATAAGCTTAACAAGAATTTTGTTCACTACAGGACCCAGTGGTAGTGCCTGAGTTAGGGCTGTGACACGAGCCCTCTCCACTGCAAGAACTTTGACCACTGCCACTATTAGATCCACTACACGAATTAGCACCGCTACAGCTGCTAGATCCATTACCAGTATTACGTCCACTACACGAATTGGCACCACTACAGCTGCTACGTCCATTACCAGATCCCTGTCCTGTGCACGATCCTTGTCCACTACAAGCACCAGGACCAATCGAGTGAATTACCTATTAAATGATATTTTATTACATTAGCTTCAATTAATTATATCAATTCATACCTGTAATCCAATCAAACAAATGAAGATAATTAAGTAAAACTTATTCATAGCTATAATTATATTGAATTCTTCGGTCGAACAACAGATGAAAAAAATTAATACATTATTTATGAAAATATTGGTTTATATAGAAATTTTTCATAAAATATTGTTGACACAAACTTCGATAACACTTTTATCTTTAGGTTATTATTTGTTTCAATAATAGACTTGTTATTGCATTTTGTTGTTATGCTAAACTAACATTCAAATAAAAATATTTTTTTCTGAGCTAGCTTAACAATTATAGATAATTGTATTTTTAGTTCTTACGTATTCTTAGTATGAAAATGCTGAAACGGAATCTAAATTATTGGAAAACAAATAAACAACAATTGATCGATGATTACCAAAAATTCTTAGCTAGTAATCATGTTATTTACCATGAGTCACTTTTCGATATCATTGAAGACATAAAATTACCTAAATGGTCTCTAATATTATATTGGTTTCAATTATTTTTGACCGCGATTTTTACTATCAAGTCTATTGTGTTTATCTTCTACACTGATAGAGATGTGTTAATTGGATTTGGAGAACATTTTCACCCTGTATTTAGAAAGGTGCATTTTATTTACACCTTACTTTCTCCATATGCTTGCTTATATGTACTTATAGAACAGATGTGTCTAGTTTTTTATAAATTTTATGTCAATTTTACCAAATCGAAAATAACATGTTATATAACGTGAGAGTCACAGAAAACTCATTTGTGACTCACAATTTCAAACTCATTTACGTAACATTGTAACATAACATAGTGATGTTTCTGTTACGTGTCTGTTATATGTATGAACATATAACAATGATGTAACGTTAATGTAAGCAAAACGTAACAATATAACATAACAGTGATGCTCCTGTTATCTTTCTAAGACACACATTTTTACGTCAAATTTCTGTAACAATTTTGTAACGTTAATGTAAGCAAAACGTCACCATGTTACATAACACAGTGATGTTTCTGTTATGTTTCTAAGATATGCATATTTACATCACATTTCTGTAATAATTTTGTAACGCAAGGTACGAGATAAACCAAAATATATATTTGCACATCAAAGGTCTGTAACAGTGACATACGGTTAATGTAAATTGAAAAGAAGAATGTGAACCAATATTGGAAGTTGTTTATGAATAGGGTGTTCTTAGAGATTTTATTTTCCAAATCGTTCATTCCAATATTGGTTCAGGTACGTTGACAACGTCTTTATCTGTTTCAAAGGTACATCTAAACAATTAAATTGTTTTCTAAATTTCATAAACAATTTACATCCTAAGATTAATTTCACAGTTGAAGAAGAATTGTCTGGTAATCTAAACTTTCTTGATTTAACTATCAGCGAAAAAAACTCAAAACATGAATTCAACATCTTTCATTAGCCCACACATACAGACACCACAATACACAAAAGATCAACACACCCTATCCAATATAAATTAGCTGCCTATCATTCTATGATACATAGATTGACTAATCTTCCATTATCCGACACAAATTATAAACTAGAACTTAATCTCATCAAACAAATAGCTTGCAACGATGGTTACAACGTTGATTTAATTGACAAATTAAGTCACAAAAAATTGTACAAAAATGCTATTCGCTTAGTGTATCCCCCACATTTAAATAAGAAAAATTATTTTAGTCTCACATACTTATGTAAGATTAGTAGTAGAGTTTCAAGTATTTTAAACAAACAAAATGTAAACACTACCATTAAGACATCCAACAAATTAGGTAAACTTATCAAAAACAATAAAGACAAATCAGATTCTACCAGTTTATCAGGTATCTTTCAATTAAACTGCAGTTCTTGCGAAAAACTTTACATTGGTCAAACAGGTAGATCGTTCAAAATCAGGATCAAAGAACATATGAGAAGTTTTGAAAACAATAAACAGAGCTCTAATTATGCCAACCATTTACATTTACAAAAACATAATTTTAACAAAGATTATAAAATACTGCATGTTTCAAGTAAAGGAGCTAAACTAAACATATTAGAATCCCTCGAAATCAACAAAATCAAAAATTGTAATCCCGATCTATTACTAAACGATCAAATTGAATTGAATTGTTCACCATTATTAAATATATTTAAAAATCAAACCCACCCCGATTAGGTTTATATATAAGAGAAAAAAAAATTTGTAAATACTTGTACCACAATTATTCTTCCACTTGATAAAGCTACAGTGTAGCGAAACTATAGTTGTGTTAAATAAAAATATTGTGAAAAGTTTTTTGTGTGTCTTATTTATTGAAAATGGATAACAACTTTCACCAAGTATCAGCCAACTCAATCAAATATCTAAAGGAAAATTCCAAAATTAATTAGAAATATTTATTAGTTAGATTACATTTGATAAAAATTAACTATATACATATTTACATATATTATATACAACTATATGTATATTTAGATACGACAAAGTATGACTGAAGAGATTTCCTCTATGTCCCAGTCTGCCTTTGGCTCAGCCTTTCTTTGGATAGGTGTCGAAATATTCTTGGTTCGCTTAGGCGGCCACCAGCATTTTTTATTGTCATCGCCGATAATCCATTACAACAGCAAAATCCATTGCTGAAAGAAATTTAAAAAACGAATAGAATTAGGTACTAAATAAATATGAAAAGTAAAATTAAATAATTATGTAAAGCATAAATCAAGTTATTTATGTCATTTGGAATGTCAATATAAACTAGAGTTTAACTTACTTTCTGAATAAAAATGCGAGTTTCAGTAAAATCACTAAAAGTCTGTCTTTATGCGCAAGTGCAATAGCCTGTTCTCTTCCTATGTGTGACAGATGCCCCTCTGGTCTGAACAGTATGGGTTTTTAGCTTTTATAGCAGTTGATGCACATACCACTCACTCCCCAAAAAAAGTCTATTAGACTGCCACAAATTTAAAAAGAGTATAACATGCGCAAAGAATTATTGGCCCTTCACGTTAACTAAATAAAAATAAATAGTGAAAAGTAATTAAAAAAAACCGATAAACATCAGGGTAACTTCAACTTAAGTTTGAGAGTCGGCTATACATGTATATCATATGCATAAGATAAATAAATGACTTTATGTACGGTAGCTACATAGGTATGTTTATAAAGTTAATAGCTCTTTTATGTTTATATTATTTTTGTTTTATTCTATTGGCACAATGTAAAGTATTCGTTGTAAATCAATTATTGTCAATAACTTTGTAATTGTAATTGCAAGAAACGTTTTCCATACTCCAAATCACTACGGCAAAATAATTTTTTTAATACAATCTTACTTTATTAATTAATCAACAAAAATAAATTAAATTGTACTCATTTTTTTAATTTGATCATAAAAATCGCTTCATTTTTTTAAATTCATTACATTAAAAATGCGATCATCAAAAATGATAAATATATCGGAGATGGAGTCTGATGGCAATTATTTCTTATTTATGGTGCCTTATGGTGCCATAGAGGCATAATTTATAATAACCCTTAGGTTTAGTGTATGTTCCTTTTAAAAAAAAAAGCTGTTTAGGTCCCAGTTGTCGATATTGTTTGTATTAGCAGAGTAATAAGATTTAGAAACCATGTTCCGAACGTAGAGACAGGCTGTCATGTAGTGGTGTTTCTGAGAAATTTAGGAAAAAGGGCCATGTGTTGGCATGATCCCTGCCTCAGGGGGCAAACGAATACAACAAATGTGTAGCAACCAAATATTCTGAATCCTTTGGATAGTAAATGACGAAAGTGTATTATTGTTTAATTAGTTGCCCGAACAAAAGTGGCTTCACCCGCTTAACTAAAGGCATTGCAATCCTTTCCATTCCTACACATATACTTCAACGCTTTTAATTTTAAGTTTCTGTTACATTTATTTATCTAGTAAGTTATTTTACTTCGCCGGCAAAAAAAGATTTATTTGAAAAAGATGTCCGAGAAGAAGGTACACGGGGTTGTCGGAAACACTCATGTTGTTTATGGTAGTGCAATTTGGGTAACTGCCTAACATAAATCTACGGCCAATATTGAAGGGTCTTTGTTCTCATTTTAGTTGTGTTCTTTAATTTTTTCTCAAATAGTCAGCAATAAACAGGGTTCTTTGGCGTAAAGTGTATTAATCACATCAGATATTGCTGGTACCATGCTGTTGATGTGTTGATAATCAACACATGTTCTTTTAAACTATACATATAAAGAATGTTCTTAAAAATATTTACGCATGTACAAAATATTGTAAAAATGGCGAAAATATGCATCATAGGGGTAGATTTTAGGCAACTATATTGAAAGGCTGAGAATAACAAGGTCAACGAGAAGTAGTCTTTGTTAAGGGGAGTTACGTTTCCAGCTTGGGAATTTGTCTTTTTAAAAATTTTATTTATTTGTAAAATTAACTCAAACACTATTTTTGATTATTATTAGTATAATCTTGTTCCCAAAACAAGAATACGGTTCAAACTTTTAAGTTCTAAATAATGATACATCATGTGCGTTAATTACTTAGCTTTATTAAAAGAAAGACAAAAAGATGTAGTTCTCACATATATTTATAACATAGGTAAAAATGCATGCATGAGTGCAACACGTCACATCACGCCACCCGATCAGGAGTTTCCGCGTATGCATATTATTCGTTATTCTTGCTGACTTTATTATTTGTGTCCTGATGACTGGGGTCTGTAATAAATCACTACTTTTATTACTACCCATTGAAAATTTAAAACGAAAGAAGAGAAACTGATGCATTTTGGACACTTGAGACTGTCAACGGATGTGGCTATTAGACTGTTAAATAGTCGAAGAATACCAACCGTTTAGAAAACGGAATGAGGTTGTAAAAGAAATCAAACTTTGTCTTAAAGTCAGCTAACGGTACGGTTGTGGGGGTAGTCATTGTTATGGGAGAGAAATAGATTAGGAATCAAGCGATGGTACGAAAATTGTACTTACTGTTTTCCAAAATTTCTGCGATAGATAGAAGGATGCAGTGGAAGTCCTAGAATCTCCGATGTATTTTCAGATCTTCCTGTCTTTCTCTTCTACTCCCAAGTCCCAAGGGTTGCGTTGTAATCAAAGTGTAGGTTTTCCTTGATTGGAATCGTGAACGTTGAGGAGCTGAGCACCTGGGGTCGCTTTTGCAGAGTTTCTCGATGAAATTCTTCAATAAAGGATCCCTTCACGATTCTGTTCGCAGCGCCAATTAAGTCGAAGGTTCGAGATGATTAAAAAAAACAGTCTTTATTACACTTTTTGAGTCCTTGTTACAATTTAACAGTCTTTATTACACTTTAGGATTATTTATTACACAATACAATACAATAATATGACAATACCAACCGTTTAGAAAACCGACATAGTAACAGCTATTACTCAATTAGAACTTATGTAATGGGGTAACTTGTTGAAGTCAAACCACTGAAGAGTTTTTACTTATTTATTTACAACTTACATTAAAGTTTAAATGATTGATAGATTCTCGACCTCGGAGATTATTAAAGAATGGCGACAAAAGTTATGGTTAGAACTGAACTGAAGCTAAGACTAAAGGTTTTTTATAACTTCTCAATTTTGACGTCAGCATTAGGACAATTTCGTTATCTGTTGTCTTTTCCCAAGAGAAACTGAACGGATATTGATTGTTTACAATTTAATAATTACTCTTTTCGTAATGATATTGTCCCATGCCACAGTAACAATTTGTGTACATTTAATGAAATACAACTTAGGAAATAATTAATAGAAATATTTAAAATAGATTACAAAGAAAAGCTACTTAACAATTAAAGGAAGTACATATTTGTAGTAAATAGTGATAAAGAAATAAAATTACAAATAATATCATGAACTTAACCTACAGGGTGTCTATCAGAACATTACACTTAGTTATTTTACATTAATTTACAGTCTTTAGGTATAGGTCTGGACTGTGACATTAGCAAATTAGATAGGGCCTTAGGGTCGTCATTAGAAAGTGTCATTAAGTTAGAAAGTGGCCTTAAGGTTCATGTACTTAACGTGCCTCATTTTATTGTTTCTGTCTTTAAGAGAGTTAAAAAGTATGTCGATGTAAATTACAATAATGTAAAAATTAGAACTGGACCGCGTGTCCATCATATTAAAAATTATTTTTTTTATTTGTAGAAAAAAACATATTCTTTTCGCCCCTGATATGTTCACCAAATAAAACTGAATAAAATTAAGGAAGTAATAAAAAAAATTGCCAGAATGATATCACGTGCCCAAAGGATTTAAACTAAGACTCGATACGATACGATTTTCTCGCTTCTGCAAATTTTCTCGATAATTTAATTTTATTCAAAATTTTATTTGGTGAACATGACAGAGGACATAATGAGGCACTGAAATCTTCCACTATTTATGTCCTTATCTTTATCTCTATCTCCCTTTATGTCTGACTTGAAATCGCCAGCAAGCACAACCTTTCTGGGAAACAGAGAAAACACATCTGAAAAGCAGCCGTTTAAAATGGGACGAAAAGTACGTTTATAATACATATTAATGATTTAAATAAAATAGAAATGACCGAAATAAAACGAATAATCAATATGTTCTAAATGTTTCCGTTATCATAAATATAAAAGAAAAGAAAAGTATCATAAAAGATAAAATTTCATATTTTGTATACAGAGGCTTTTTTCCTATTTATTATGATAGTGAGTACAAGTGTTGACAACTTTAATAATATTCGTATCTATCAAAAATTTATTTATTTTAGCCTAAATCTAAACGAATCTTAATTTGTAGAATTATTGTAATTCAATTCGGTAGAAATGTATGTTGGCTCATCTGTAACTATTTTATGCGATCTAATACATAATATTTTGCAGAATTTTTATTTCATAAGATTAATCTGGAGTAAATTTGGTTATGATACAGCTAATTTAAGAATTAAACATTTATATATCATAAAAATGAGTACAATTAAAATTATTGTCAACGCCAAACTTTATCGTTTCTTAGATACCAATTTTATAACGGCAGTATTGATACGTCAAAAAGACATAACATAAGAGTTACCATTGTTACATTATGTAAAGCTAGCATGGATATGACAAAAATACATGTGACGTTTTATAAAGGAATCACTGATACATCGTAGAGACATAACATAAGAGTTCCAATGTAACGTTTTATAAAGGTAACACTGATATATCGCAAGGACATAACATAAAAGTAACTGCTGTAACGTTTTATGACGGTTAGGCTGTTACATCACAAGAACATATCAAATGAGTAGAAATTGTGATGTTTTATTACAGTCACACCACCATATATAGCTGTTACACAACATATATATATATATATATATAACAATTAGTTACATAAAACTTAAATTTGACATAACTGTTATGTCGCCTAGTCAAAAAAGTTATGTAACTTGTTATTGTCTCGTTATAGAATATTTACAATGTGTGTTCACTGGGTAACATCTTTACCATCACTCTGAATGTTATCTTGTCTTAAATAAGCCTAAATTAATTTATTAACAAATTAATTGCCGTCGCTAATTTTTGTAGGGGTGAAAAATAACTTTTAACTCTAAGATCATTATAGAGATTAAAAAATTTATAAAATTTATATTAAAATTTATTGAAGCATATTTTTATTTACTGCATTTTGTTTTAATAAGTTAAAATTTCCAGTACCCATTTTGACTTACGTTATCAGTTTATTAATATGTATTCTGTATTATACTTCTGTCCATATTTTATATTTAATATATGCTTACTTCGTTTTATTTTATCCTTGGACAATAAGTACACTCTTTTCATTTCATTATTAAATGCATAAAAAAGATAACTTACCTAACTATGTGATTACGAAAAAGATGATTCACCTAAAATTATAACCGTATAAGTTTTTTAATGTAAAAAGAACTGGATAATATTTAATCTAATTAATATTATTTAAATAAATTTGCAATATATACAAATTGACGACTTCAGGTATTCACTAATTTTCAAAAAATTCTGGAATGACTATGCCACCCATTTAACACCTCTGATTGCCGTTTAAATTGGGTGCCCTACTCTTCTCTATGCCTACTACTAGTGAAACATTTACTTGTAATATATTTGTTATTGAAAACAAAAATCTCGTCCATTGTCAAATGATATTTGTGTATTTGTATTGTATAGAGCAGGTATGGTTTTGATAGAATAAATAAGCACATCATATTCAAATAATGCTATTTAGAGTTTATAAAATTGGTTGGTTCATTTATTTATTCATTTTTTGTATATCAATTTCAAATTCAAATGGTAAAAAATAAGTGAAATATTTGATAAATAAGTACGTCTGGCCAGTCCACATAAGCTTAACAAGAATTTTGTGCACTACAGCACGAACTGCAAGCGCCTGAGTTAGGGCTGTGACACGAGCCCTCTCCATTGCAAGAACTTGAAGCACTGCCACTATTAGGTCCACTACACGAATTGGCACCGCCACAGCTGCTAGATCCACTGCCACTATTAGATCCACTACACGAATTGGCACCTCTACAGCTGCTAGATCCTTTACCAGATCCCTGTCCTGTGCAAGATCCTTGTCCAGTACAAGAACTAGAACCACGCGAGTGAATTACCTATAAAATGATATTTTATTACATTAGCTTCAATTAATTATATCAATTCATACCTGTAATCCAATCAAACAAATGAAGATAATTAAGTAAAACTTATTCATAGCTGTAATTATCTATATAAAATTCTTCGGTCAAACAGATGAAAAAAATTAATACATTATTTATAAAAATATTGGTTTATATAGAAATTTTTCAAAAATATTGTTGACAAACTTCGATAACACTTTTATCTTTAGATTATTATTTGTTTCTATAGCAGACTTGTTATTGCATTTTGTTGTTATGCTAAACTAACATTCAAAGAATGATAACATGGACAAAAACACAAGGTAAATTATTTTTCCTGAGCTAGCTTAATAATTAGGTATAGTTGTATTTTTAGTTCTTACGTATTCCTACATTGAAAATGCTCAAACGGAATCTAAATTATTGGAAAACAATTAAACAACAATTGATTGATGATTACCAGGAATTCTTAGCTAGTAATCATGTTATTTACCGTGAATCACTTTTCAATAATATTGAAGACATAAAGTTACCGAAATGGTCTCTAATATTATATTGGTTTCAATTATTTTTGACCGCGCTTTTTACTATCAAGTCTATTGTGTTTATCTTCTACACTGATAAATATTTGTTAATTGGATGTAGAACAGATGTGTCTCTCGTATTTCGAGTCGAAGCGATATTTGAAAGGTATGAGCGAAGTCGTCAAAAGCTTCGATGGCTTTTCCAATAGGGAGCCATTCTACACTATAGGGCAGGGTGAACCAAGAGAAACTACTGTTGAAAACAAACATCCTCTTCAAAAGCAACAAAATTATTGGGCATGCTAATTTCGGTTTCTTAGAATTTGTCCACATTTGCCTCGGTGTTTATGCATATTACACCAATGACAATCAATTAGGTAACATCTTTACCATCACTGAATGTTATCTTGTCTTTAATTAGTCTAAATTAATTTATTAACAAATTAACTGCCGTCGCTAATTTTTGTAGGGGTGAAAAATAAGTTTAAACTCTAAGATCATTATAGAGATTAAAAAATACATAAAATTTCTATTAAAATTTATTGAAGCATATTATTATTTAGTAATGGAAGTACTGGTTTTTATTTTAATAAGTTAAAATTTCCAGTACCAATATTTATTTACGTTATTAATTTATTAATATGTATTCTGTATAACAGTTCTGTCCATATTTTATATTTAATGTGATTACGAAAAAGATGACTCACCTAAAATTATAGCCGTATTATTTTTTTAATGTAAAAAAAACTGGATAACATTTAATCTCATTAATATTATTTAAGTATATTTGCAATATATAAAAATTGACGACTTCAGGTATTAACTAATTTTCAAAAAATTTTGGAATGACTATGCAACCCATTTAACACCTCTGATTGCCATTTAAATTGGCTGCCCTACTACTCTCTGTGCCTACTACTAGTGAAACATTAATTACTGGTAATATATTTGTTCTTCAAAACAAAAATTTCATTTATTCTCAAATTATACTTTTGTATTTGTTTTCAATACGATGGGAAAAAACGTACCTATTTAAACCAAATTACCAGTCCATAATATTTCTTCACTTAAAACGTCTTATCTCCAATACTTCCACGATTTCCATTTTACTTTTCTTATTCGATGGAATATATGTTAAACAATTTAAACTGACGTACTCATTTCTCTAATTCTGTGTATTTCTTTATTTATAAAAATAGCATCTGGTGTGTTTTTGAGATTTATAAATTAATACTTTAGGTGTTCAAAACTTAATTTTCAAAATCACTCAAATAATGACTGATGACCAATAATCCAAATATCAAACTTTTCATAGATATCACACACAAAAAAATTTCTAAAATTTTCAAAAAATGTTGATATTTACAAAGGGCCCCAGATAAAATGAAAAAGTGCCCTTGACTTCTTCAAAAATCAATTATAACCATGATGTAGGTAATGAAAAAGCTTTTTGCCAAATTTTTAGATCTCTAAGTGGTCACGTGATCTTACACAGTCATATTTTTTAATTTTCAATTTTTTAAGGATACATTGGCCATTTTTAAAAAAAATTTATAATAAAGGTAATTGAAGCTTACGTCTCTAAAATGTTTTTAAAATTTTGGGTGCTAAATTCTAATTTATAGGAGCGCTTGATTTTGAGAAAATTCTCACGAATGTGTTTGTTTTTTTAAAAGTGTTTAAAAACTGTCAAAATATCCTTAAAAAGCTGAAAATCACAAAATATGACAGTGTGAGGTAACGTGATCATCAAGAAGTAGAAAATGTGGCAAAAGGCTTTCTTTATTGTTACCTACAGAATGACTGATTAAAGGGCTAGACACATTTTATCATTTTACCCGACAAGACCTTTGCTTTCCTCTATTCAACGTAGCTTTAGATGAATACAAAAATATTTGTTATAAAGTCAGTAATACGTCATATACTACTCCAATAAAGTAGAAATATTTCTTGACACTGCACAAAACATACATAAATTGAAGAATTAAAGAAAATAATATCGATCCAAATATGTAAATGTACCACTAAGACATTATTCTCCCTTCCGTAAAACGAAGCACCGGTTGGCTAAAAATAGCACAATAAAGCTCAGGAAACTTTGGTAAATTACAAAGTTATAATAAATATTTCCACGAGCTATTTCGTTTAACGAATGTGTATTGTAGTAGGGAACATTACCACAAAAGAAAGAAAAATATTATCATTTAATAAACAACTCAGCTATTTTACACAACTTATAACAAATGTAACAATAATAATACTAACTTATATATTTACAATCAAATATTTTTACATAAACATTTTATTATATATAGTGCAAAATATAATATAAAGAAAACAAAAAACTTTGAACGGTTTCGTAATGGAATTATGTATCAAAAATAACAGTTCTACAAATTAAGTTTTCAACAAACACCAACGCCACCCTACCCCGGCAGGTTACCCTCTCCCGGTACCACCACCTCTGGTAGTACCGCGATGAGCTACCCCTACCTAGGTAAGGGTGGATAAAAGGAGCTGCCGGCTCTCGAAACAGCAGAGAGAACTCTACCTCCAGATCCTCTAGCAGTTTTCCTTTATTGGAACACTAGAGCGGGAAAAATAGAGTTAGACCTCAACTTCCAGGAGCCTTCCGAGTTCGGAACCCTTGGCCAGTGTGAAAAAGAAGCGATCAAACAGTAGTGCGTTTTACATAGGGATAAAAATATTCCAAACCGTGGTTGACTGGGGCAGCTCATTTCCGGCGCGAACTCTATTTTAAGTGCGTTTTCTGGTTAAGTGTCATTCACAGTTTAAGTGCCATTTCTAGCTTAAGTACGATTTTTAGTTTAAGTGTGATATTAGTTTAAGAGTGACTTTTTACCATAGTTTAAGTTTTCTAGTTACCAAGTCTCACGCGGACTCACGTTAATTTTATTTTAACAATAAAGTATTTGAAGTTTTTTTGTAATTGTAAAATTATAGTACCACGTTACACCAGTAAATATCTGAAATAATTACTAAGTAATAGCAGTAGAAACTAATTAATTTACATTTATGCCTCTTATTTTCAAGTCAAATACAAAACAGCAAAGCCCACCCTAATCCCGGTTTTGAATGTATAAAAAATTATTAACATTAAAAGCAATAAATAAATTTCCATTTTTTAACTTATGGTTGTTATTTTCAATTATAATTTTCTGGTCTGAATAACAAATACTTTAGAATATAAACAAAAATAGTAATTGCAATAAAAATTATAAATTGTTATAAATAATTACACTATACGTACAGGTTTCAGTGCTACAAAATTATATAAGGCTAAAAGTTACAATTTGCACCAGTTTGAGTTACATAACTAAATCAATTTAGCGATTATTATTAAGAGACACTCAAAGCATCACATAAGCAGAGATATAAGGGGTAAGGTGACAGCGGTTACAAATTTTTATAAAAGTTTTAAAAAACTTATACTGCATGAACATTCAAGGAAAGAGGGACTTTAAATTTTTTGCTTTATTGATGATTTTGTTTGATTCTTTAGGATCACAAGGTTACGGTATGTAAAGACAACACAAACAATGTGAGTGTTGTCATGGTCTTGTGATCCTCTTATACGAGTACATAATGTTTTACTGTGTTTAATTTTACCATGTTTGGCTGAATTCAAGTATATAAATTAAACTATTTTATACGCAGGTATAAGTCGGAATTAAAAACGTGTCAGTCACTGGACCCGAAGTGGAAAAATCTAAACCAAGCCCCACAGTGGAAATGGACCCTATTTAATACATACTTTGTTTTCCACACTCCCATAAACTAACTCTCAAGAAATTCATGATTCAGTGGAGCAAAATGGAAGAGGGCAGTCATTATTATTTAGGGCCACCAACAATCAACAAATGTTCGACAAACTCTGCATACCGAAAAATTATTAAAAAGAGCAACAACAAACTAAGTTAGTAGTTTATAATTTTGTTTCTTCTTACCCCTGTTTAACGAAAACCCTTTATAACACAAAAACTACTCGGTCCTTTCAATTTCGCTACATACTGTTTACACTGTAATATTATAAAACAATTAAACAATAATAAAAGTATTTCACTTGGTAAAAATTATACGTCTATAACTGTACATACTTAACCATCTGCAGTGAAAATCAAAAGAAAACATTTCAACATTGGTGGGTAACCTTGGAAGACCTTGTAGGTTTATCAGCTGTATGTGACCATGAACAACATTATTAAATCCAAGTTTAGATCCTTAACTATTTTACATTATTACTCTGTATGTGTTAAATAAACACCATAGGCAGACGCAAAAACTGTTTGTAAATTAACCAAAAGCTATTTTGACCGATCTCAAAATGCAGGGGGTATTTAGTCTATACCCCTGAGCAGGTATTGTTTTGATAGAAAATATAAAAAACATCCCATTATAATGCTATTTAGAGTTTATAAAATTGGTAAGTTCATTTATTTATTCATTTTTTCTACATCAATTTCAAATTCAAATGTTTAAAAACAAGTGAAATATTTAATAAATAAGTACGTCTGGCCAGTCTACATAAGCTTAACAAGAATTTTTAGCACTACAGGACCCAGTGGAAGAGCCTGAGTTAGGGTTGCGACACGAGCCGTCTCCACCGCAAGAGCCTACACCACTACCACTATTAGATCCTCTACACGAATTGACACCGGTACAGCTGCCAGTTCCACTACCAGATCCCTCTCCTCTGCACGATCCTTGTCCAGTACAAGAACCAGGACCACGCGACTGAATTACCTATTATATGATATTTTATTACATTAGCTTCAATTAATTATATCAATTCATACCTGTAATCCAATCAAACAAATGAAGATAATTGAGTAAAACTTATTCATAGCTATAATTATATTTAATTCTTCGGTCAAACAATAGATGAAAAAAATAATACATTATTTATAAAAATATTGGTTTATATAGGAAGTTTTCAAAAAATATTGTTGACACAAACTCGTAAATTACTTCGATAACACTTTTATCTTTAGATTATTATTTGTTTAAGTAACAGATTTGTAATTGCATTTTGTTGTTATGCTAAACTAACAATCAAAGACTGATAACATGGAAAAAAACCACAAGGTAAATTATTTTTTCTGAGCTAGCTTAATAATTATCATTGTATTTTTAGTTCTTACGTATTCCTAGTGTGAAAATGCTCAAACGGAATCTAAATTATTGGAAAACAAATAAACAACTGTTGATCGATGATTACCAAAGATTGTTAGCTAGTTATCATGTTATTTACCATGAATAACTTTTCGATGTCATTGAAGACATAAAATTACCGAAATGGTCTCTAATATTATATTGGTTTCAATTATTTTTGACCGCGATTTTTACTATCAAGTCTATTGTGTTTATCTTCTACACTCATAGAGATGTGTAAATTGGATAGGTAGAACATTTTCACTCTGTATTTAGAAAGGTGCATTTTATTAACGCCTTGCTTTCTTCCATATCCTTGCTTATATGTACTTATAGAGCAGACGTGTCTAGTATTTCGAGTCAAAACCATATTTGAAAAGTATGAGGGAAGTCGTCTAAAGCTTTCATGGCTTTTACAACGGAGAGCCATTCTTCATTCGGAGCAAGGTGAACCAAGAGAGACTACTGTTGAAAACAATCATCCTCTTCAAAAGCTACAAAACTATTGGGCATGCTAATTTCGGTTTCTCCGAATTTGTCCATATTTGTCTCGGTGTTTATGCATATTACAACAATGCCAATTAATATAACATCTTTACCAGCACTTTGAATGTTATCTTGTCTTTAATTAGCCAAAATAATTTATTAACAAATTAATTGCAGTCTCTAATTTTTGTAGCTGTGAAAAATAATTTTCCATTTGTAAGCTTTTGCAGCCACGTCGAATTGCGTCAAAAACGTGGTCCATGATGTTTTACCGTCAAACGTAGGTAGCTTCATGTGCACTTTGGGTGAGATAATCTGTTCTTCTTTCACGTCGGGGATTTCTTTGCAGTCAACCACGCTATGCCTCTTTTCCGTAAGTTGGTGACTGGTCTCTCGTTTTTCCGAAATCAGAACCCTTTCTTCCAGCTGGCCAGTCTTTTGTTTATTTTTTCATGTTCAACCTTTACTCCTTTTAATTCTTCTGTTGTTTCTTCTTCGAATTTTCCGTTCTTCTTTCAAGTTTCCTTCGAATTTTTCTAATTTTTCTTCCAGGACTTTTGAATTTTCATTTAATTTATCTTCAAGATCCTTTGAATTTTCATTTAATTCATTTAATTTTCCTTCTATATTCTTTGAATTTTCATTTAATTCATTTAATTTCGTTACCAATTTCTTTTCAAATTCGTCCTCAAATTCGTACGTGCTGGGATCGAAGCCTTCTTGTATCAAAACCTCCTCGAGCCGCTTCTGTAGGATGTTGTTCGTACCGGACGTATCTTGGTCTCGCTCTTCGAGTTCGCTTTTCAATTCGGCGACTTTTAACTCGAACAATTTTTTCGGCATTTTTATTTATATTGTATTTTTATTTCATTAGAAAATCCACTAGGGATCTATTCACAAACCCCACACCTGACACCAATTGTAACGAATTTTCTAGTCAAAGATATTTATTTATTTATTTATTTATTTATTTATTTATTGATAAATTTACGGACAAGAGTCCAATTAATAATAGTGTTATTAAATAATAATAGAGTAGAAAAAGTAGGCGAGAGTTCAAAAGCTGTACTATTATTTTGAGAACAGGTTTTTCAGTGGAATATATCTGTCTTTGCACTTGAACATATTACTTGAAATAAAGAGAGAAATAAATGCGTATAAAGATAATAACACTAGAATTTGTTACAAATAGATTTAAAGTATGAAAGAGGATTGATAATGAAAATTGTGTATAATTATTGGTAGAAATATCACATTGGTTAACATTAGTCTAGAGAGAAAGAAAGAGGGCTTGACTGATAAAAATTTAAGAGAGGAATCATAATTTTTTGAAAATCAGTAGTTAAGAAAATTCAGTCTTTTCCCTTCTCTTTTTACAATTTTCATTTATAATTTTAGTACTAGAGTTAGTGACTAGTTATGTGAAGAGTAAAACTTCATTCGTAATGCAAAAATGTTGATGCTGCTATTCTTTTGAATTCGCTGAATGTTTGGTGGTTCCAGTCTGTGTCCAAAGGTATCTTGTTGCATGTATATAAGATCCTGTCTATAGGGCTTATTTCGGTAAGAGTAGTTTGAACGTGGAGTTCGGAACTTCGGTTCCGTAGTATTCTACCGGGCACACAAAGTCCGATCCGACAGAGTATGTATGGCGAGGTCATAGTTCCTTTTAGCACTTTAAAGCAGAATAAGGCATCATGGTAGTTTCTAAGAGATTCCAGTGTTGGAAGGTTGGAATGTTTTGATAGAGAAGAGTATTCGTGCGAGCGAAAATCCATTGGTTTGTTGGTTTTGGATGAGTAGTACCGTAGAAAACGGTGTCGAATTGAGTCCAGAGCTTTTATCAGATATTGTTTATGAGGAGTCCATATTTGGCAAGCGAACATCAGTTTAGATTGGACATGAGTTTGATATAGTTTGATTAGTGTATTTGGGTTACGTAATTGTTTGCTTCTTCGCATTATCCAATATAGAGTCCTTGATGTTTCGGATATTATATTGTGTATATGCTGATTAAAATGAAGTTGACTGTCAAAGATTACTCCTAGGTCTCGTACTTCAGAACTTCATTCCAGAGTTTGATTTTGTACATGATAAGTGGCGTTGTATAGAGGTTCTTTGGGGCTGAAAGTTATAATACAGCACTTGGTAATGCTTATATTGAATCCTCGACTGGTGAGCCAATCGGAAAGAAAATCTAAGTCTTCTTGCAGATCATCTATATCTTCTTTTTTTGTAATGGGTTTATGAAGTTTGCAGTGGTCAGCGTATAACTCGATGGAGCTATGTTTTATTTTAGTGGATGCTTCATTGAGCGCCACTGCAAAGAGGACTGGTCCACAGTTTGATCTTTGAGGGACGCCCGACTTGAGCTCGATTTTTGAGGAGAGAGAGCCTTCAACCATAACACGTGAAGTCCGATTGGTTAAATATGAAGTGAACCAGGAGAGTAATGGATCTCCTATTCGTATTCTTGAGAGTTCTTCTATTAAGAATGAATGTTGAATCGAGTCAAAGGCGCCTCCTAGGTCGGTGTAAATGACATCAGTGTGTATATTTTTTGAGAAGGCTTGCGAGATTTTGTCTGTGAATTCTATAAGATTAGTTGTAACAGAGCGATGTGGCATGAAGCCGTGTTGGTTTTCAATGATGTACATGCTAATTGGATCTATTATTTGATCGTAAACGAGACTGTCAAAAACTTTTGCTATGCTGCTGAGTATGGTTATTTAAACAATTATTTATTTAACACTATTTATATGACACTTAACACTAACTTAGAACTAGTATTTATATGAAAACAAGTCTCTTATTAATATAACCAATTATTTATATCACTTCGTCTATTGTTTATCGATTTAGTTCGCGCACTGATGCTATTTCACAACTACTGTACATATTTACATAAATAAGTGCATACATCGTATGTCGGAAAATGCATCTCTTAATAATTTCATAATAAACATTGATTTTCGTTGATATGTATTTGTTGTTTTTAATAAACACATAACATTATGTACTACATATACATAAAACCTGCTTTTGTTTTAATAAGTTAAAATTTCCAGTACCCATATTGATTTACGTTATCACTTTATTAATATGTATTCTGTATTATACTTCTGTCCATATTTTATATTTAATATGTGCTTAATTTGTTTTATTTTATCCTTGGACAATATATACACTATTTTAAAAAAGAGTTGGAGAATAAAAAACCCGACTCAAATTACGCAAAATACCTAAATGACGAAGGACCTAATTTTAACGAAGATTATTATTAATATTGCATGTTGAAAATAAAAGGTGCAAACTTTCTCTGCTAGAAACCATGCAAATAAATAAATATAAAAAAACTAATACTTTGCTAAACGACCAAATAGACACTAATCATTCACCCTTATTAAATGTTTTTGTTAAACAACCACCTCCCTAACTTTAAGGTATATATGTTCCGTAGTCTTAATGTTAGTTTACTAACAGTCGAACTTCTGGTGAAGCGTTAGTAACACGAAACAATTGTCAAGTTTACTTATTAAATTGTGGAAGCAAACAGTGAGTTTATTTTATTATTACCATGAGTTTCCATCAAGCAAATTTGGATATGGTTAAGCATATTTTTGTATTCATCTAAAGATACTTATAATTCTCTGTAGTATTTTGAACTCTTCGGAGAAAAAAGGAACAAATAAAATTATATTAAAAACGATATGTTTTTGATGTTATAACTTGTAACTATTCTAGCTACGTTGAATAGAGGAAAGCAAAGGGTCTTGTCGGGTAAAATGATAAAATGTGTCTAGCCTTTTAATTAGTCATGCTGTAGGTAACAATAAAGAAAGCTTTTGCCAAATTTTCTACTTCTTGATAATCACGTTACCTCACACTATCATATTATGTGATTTTCAGCTTTTTAAGGATATTTCGACAGTTTTTAAACATTTTTTAAAAAACAAACACATTCGTGATAATTTTCTCAAAATCAAGCGCTCGTATAAATTTGAATTTAGCACCCTCTAATTTTGAAAACATTTTAGAGACGTGAGCTTCAATTAGGTACCTTTAATATAAATTTTTGTTTAAAAACAAAATAAAAAAATGGGCAAGATATCCTTATAAAATTGTAAATTAAGAAATATGACCGTGTGAGATCACGTGATCAATTAGAAGTCTAAAAATTTGGCAAAAAGCTTTCTTCTTATCTACATCATGGTTATGATTGATTTTCGAAGAGGCAAAGAGCACTTTTCCATTTTATCTGGCATAGCCCTTTGTAGATATCAACATTTTTTGTATATATTTAACCATCTGCAGTGAAAATCAAAACAGAACATTTAATTGGTAGGTAACCTTGGAAGACCTTGTAGATTTATCAGCTGTATGTGACCATGAACAACATTATTAAATCTAAGTTTAGACCCTAAACTATTTTACATTATAACTCTGTATGTGTTAAGTAAACACCATAGGCAGACGCAAAAAATTTTTGTAAACGAACCAAAAGTTATTTTGGTCTATCTCAAGACTCAGAGGGTATTTAGTCTATACCCCTGAGTAGGTATGGTTTTGATAGAAAATATAAAAAACATCCCATTCAAATAATGCTATATAGAATTTATAAAATCGATAAATCATTTATTTATTCATTATTTGTACATCAATTTCAAATTCAAATGGTCAAAAATAAGTGAAATATTTGATAAATAAGTACGTCTGGCCAGTCTACATAAGCTTAACAAGAATTTTTTGCACTGCAGGACCCAGTGGTAGCGCCTGAGTTAGGGCTGCGACACGAGCCGTCTCCACTGCAAGAACCTACACCACTACCGCTATTAGATCCTCTACACGAATTGGCACCACTACAGCTGCCAGTTCCACCACCAGATCCCTGTCCTCTGCACGATCCTTGTCCAGCACAAGAACCAACACCACGCGACTGAATTACCTATTAAATGATATTTTATTACATTAGCTTTAATTAATTATATCAATTCATACCTGTAATCCAATCAAACAAATGAAGATAATTGAGTAAAACTTATTCATAGCTATAATTATATTTAATTCTTCGGTCAAACAATAGATGAAAAAAAATAATGCGTTATTTATAAAAATATTGGTTTATATAGGAAGTTTTCAAAAATATTGTTGACATAAACTCGTAAATTACTTCGATAACACTTTTATCTTTAGATTATTATTTGTTTAAGTAACAGATTTGTAACTGCATTTTGTTGTTATGCTAAACTAACATTCAAAGAATGATAACATGGAAAAAAACCACAAGGTAAAATTTTTTCTGAGCTAGCTCAATAATTATCATTGTATTTTTAGTTCTTACGTATTCCTAGTATGAAAATGCTCAAACGGAATCTAAATTATTGGAAAACAAATAAACAACAATTGATCGATGATTACCAAAAATTCTTAGCTTATAATCATGTTATTTACCATGAATCACTTTTCGATAATATTGAAGACATAAAATTACCGAAATGGTCTCTAATATTATATTGGTTTCAATTATTTTTGACCGCGATTTTTACTATCAAGTCTATTGTGTTTATCTTCTACACTCATAGAGATGTGTTAATTGGATTTGGAGAACATTTTCACCCTGTATTTAGAAAGGTGCATTTTATTAACGCCTTGCTTTCTTCCGTATCCTTGCTTATATGTACTTATAGAACAGACGTGTCTAGTATTTCGAGTCAAAACCATATTTGAAAAGTATAATATATATATTTTACAACGGAAAGCCATTCTTCATTCGGAGCAAGGTGAACCAAGAGAGACTACTGTTGAAAACAATCATCCGCTTCAAAAGCTACAAAATTATTGGGCATGCTAATTTCGGTTTCTCGGAATTTGTCTACATCTGCCTCGGTGTTTATGCATATTACAACAATGCCAATTAATATAATGAAAGACAAACTGCTTTTGGTACAATTTTTGTGAAACTGCATGATAAATTTAAAAAACAAATAAAACACAACGGAAACGTTTCACTTTAATTTAGATCGAATCTCGACAAATTGGTTTCGGCCCCAGCGGCCATTGGCAAGAGAATACAGATGATTACTAAAATATAAAACCTGAACAAAACATATTTATACTATTATAACTTATAGAGTAAGAGAGGGGAGTTGTAAGTAATGAGCTCTGATTGATTATTGACTAAATTAGTGTTATCCAAAAGTGATAATTTTCTCGATTTTGGAATATTGGCATGTAGAAGTTTGAATTTACTTAAATCTAAGGAATGGTTCATTTGTAAGCAATGATCAACTATGCCACTGGAATTGTTTTTCTTGTTTTTAATAGCCAAAGCGTGCTCAGAAATACGTTTAGAAATAGCCCTACCTGATTGACCAATGTAAGTGGCATCACATGTATTACAAAAGATTTGATATATACCTACCACATTTTTCACTTATGGGAATACTTCCCCTGTGATTAATTAACAACGATCTAAGACTAACCGAACCATTTTCAATCATTAATGAAAGACAGCAAATTTAGTTTGTTTAGGGTGTGAGGAGTTGAATGGAATTACTGTGTCTGTTATAGTTGGTTTTCGAAAG
This sequence comes from Agrilus mali, assembly GCA_029378335.1. Classification (NCBI taxonomy): domain Eukaryota; kingdom Metazoa; phylum Arthropoda; class Insecta; order Coleoptera; family Buprestidae; genus Agrilus; species Agrilus mali. The sequence continues at coordinate 13,537,284 of CM055661.1, read as the reverse complement.
ATATTAAACTTGAATTTATTCGCTTCTTTCGAAAGAGATATATCCAGAAAATTAATGTTATTATTTATTTCTTTTTCGATCGTGAAAGAGATATTGGAATTTATTGAATTTAAGATTGTAGGAAAATTATCAAGTTCACGGTCTGTACCTGCCCATACGCAGAAGATATCATTCACATACCTCTACCACGTATGGACGTATTTTAAAAGGGGATTTTCCAAATTGAAAAGTTTGGTTTCAAATGAAGCCATAAACATCTCTGCCAGCACCGGTGAAAGAGGCGACCCCATGGGAAGACCATCTAATTGCCGGTAAAACCTATCATTAAATGTACAATAATTTTGTTCAAGACAAAGTTCTATTAAACAAAGCAAATCGTTACTCAGAATTGGGTTCGAAAATTTGTTTGAAATGTTGCATTTTAAAATTTGGATTAACTCTAAAGTGAGTATAGAGGTAAAAAGGCTGTTTACGTCAAACGACGCTAGAGTGCATTTATTTGGTAGTGTAACATTTTTAAGTTTATCAATTAGAGTTAAAGAATTTTTGACACTGTATGCAGTTTAAACGTATCAGAGATCCAACAGTTTGTATACCGATTTATGGAAAGTTTCAGTAGGGTCGCTACACTACCCCCTCCTTAAGGGTGATCCATCCCGGATCACATTCTGCCGTTCCCTCAGAAGATTATGCCGGTACTTGCAGTTGGATCCGCTTCGGCATCCGGTTGTCAGGTGGAAGTAGCAGTCAACTGTCTTCAGTGATGACGGTCTTCGTCGTGGGTTTCCGGCGCACACCAAGATTTCTATTGCCGTGTATCGGAACAAAACCTCCAGCATGTTTCTTTCTACCCTACAATCCAGACCATCGAGTCCACGTCCGATCCTCGGTGTGCCAGCTTCGGGTTGTTAGCGAGCAGCAACTGCTCTCTTAGCTCTATCAGGGAGTCCCATTGGGAGTGGTAGGGAGGCCTCTCCGACGACTTGTTTTTTGTGACTAGATAGAAGATGGATCGGGTCCCATCGAGTAACTGTAGTAATTTTCTTCCATCTTTGACCTGGTTTAGTAACATCGGTAGCCGCCCAAACTTCTTCCGAAAGACCGTGGCTATCCCATGGCTCATCTCCAAATGGGCCAGCGAGAATTCCTTCGGGACGGCGAATAGGTCTTGGTAGACCTCGATGGTGACTCCAAATCTGGCTTTGCGGTGTAAGCTCGGTTCTGCCATGAATTTTTCGTACTGGGGATCTGGCGATCGGGTCTGCACAATTCTAACTCGAGCTTCCTCCTTCGGAGTTCACTTACGTAATCTTCTCCAGCCACGTCTTCGCCAGGTTTGCATCCGAAGTTTAAGTCGCATGGTAGTCGCAACTCTCGGCCGAACAGTACCCTTGCTGGTGTTTGTCTAGTAGTTTTATGTACGGAAGATCGATATGCGAAAAGGAACAATGGCAGATAACGATCCCAGTCTCGCTGATGTTTGGAGACGATTTTGGACAGGTACTTGTTAATAGTCCTGTTCATTCGTTTTACCATGCATTTACAATTGTCCTGGAATATGGCTGACTCGAAATTTCGTCCTTAGTCGGAATGCAGCTCCAGTGGTAGTCCGATTCGGCTAATCAACTCTTTCACGAGCGTTTCCGCCACTATGATGTACTTATTTTCATCTTCATACTCTCGAATGAGCTGCCGACGTTATACTGCCGCATCGGAGCACGCTGTCGCTTCTGAGGTCCTTTACTGGCGGCGCACGTCGTACACTTTCTGCACCAATCTTCCACGTCTTTGCAGTTGACTCAGTAAAATCGTTCTCGTACTTTGCCAAGGGTCTTCTTTACACCAAAATGTCATCCCGAAGGTGCGTCATGGAGGCCCTGCAGAACTTCTTTTATCAAGCTTCTCGGTATCACCAGCTGACGTCTGCTTTCTCTGCCATCTTGATTCCCAACGACTCGTTTCAGGAGACCATCTTCTTCTTCAATGGAATCCTATTGGGCCCACAACGATTTTACTTCTGTTGACTTGGCAGCCACTTCCTGCCAGGTTGATCTTCTGCCTTCTTTCTTCCAATCCAGGCACATTTTTAGGAGCCCGTCGGAATGTTGTTCTCCCTTAATATTGTCGGACTGCCACTGCTCGTCCAGGATAGTTATCCTCCTAACCTCTTCGTGTTCCTCGACGCGTTGACAGTGTTTAAAATTATCCGGGCAAGGTCTTCTGGATAAGGCGTCGGCGTTTCTATGGCTACTTCCCGCTCGGTGTTCTATGTCAAAGTCGTACTCTTGCAGCTTCTCTATCCATCTGGCTACTTGGCCCTCGGGGTTCTTAAAATTCAGCAGCCATTTCAACGCGGCATGGTCGGTTCGTAGCAAAAGCTTTCTTCCGTAGAGGTATTTGTAGAAATGCTCCACACTTTTTACTACGGCTAACAATTCGCGTCTGGTTACGCAGTAATTCCGTTCTGGTTTGGATAGAGTTCTGCTGAAGTAGCCAATCACTTTTTCTTCACCATTCTGTATTTGTGAGAAAACCGCGCCAATTCCAATATTGCTAGCGTCGGTGTCCAGGATGAACTTTCCAGTTGATAGAGGATAGCTCAACAGAAAACGTCTATAGTAGGTGCAGAGTCCAAGGAAGCTTCTGACTTGATGGACGTCAGCAGGTACAGGCCACTCTTACACGGCCCTGATTTTCTGTGGGTCGACTGAAACGCCGTCTCCGGATACTACATGCCCCAGGTAGTTGACGGTCTCTTGGAATAGCTGGCATTTCTTGGGGCTTACTTTTAGGTGGACATCACAGAGTCTTCGGAAAACTTCCTCCACATTTTTCTGATGGTCGTTGAAGTCCTTCCCGACTAAAATGATGTCGTCGAGGTCTACCAGGCAAGTCTTCCCAATTAAGCCAACCAAGGCTGTTTCCATCAGTCGCTCAAAGGTGGCTGGTGCGTTGCACAACCCGAACGGCATCACCTTGAACTGCCACAGCCCCGTTCCAATGGAAAACGCTGTCTTCTCTCTGGCATCCCGGTCCAAAGCAACTTGACAGTATCCGCTCTTGAGTTCTAGGATAGAAAATATCGTCGATCCTGCCAGAGTATCCAGGGTGTCATCGATTCGTGGTAAGGGGTAGCTGTATTTTTTCGCCACATTGTTTAATTGGCGGTAGTCCACACAGAAGAGTGTCGAGCCATCCTTTTTCTTGACCAGGACTACCGGCGATGTCCAAGGGCTAGTAGATGGTTCTATTACTCCATCCCTTCGCATTTCACTTATGATGTTCTCGGCCTCTTCTCTCTTGGCCAGTGGTAATTTTCTAGGTCGTTGCCAGATGGGTTGTGCCTTGCCAGTATTTATTTTGTGCATGACGACGTTAGTTCGCCTCTTCTTGCCACCTTCTACTTCAAAGACATCTTGGAATTCCTTTAGTAATCCTTCTATCTGGTTCGTTTACAAACACTTTTTGCGTCTGCCTATGGTGTTTATTTAACACATACAGAGTTATAATGTAAAATAGTTTAGGTTCACATACAGCTGATAAATCTACAAGGTCTTCCAAGATTACCCACCTATGAAATGTTCTCTTTTGATTTTCACTGCAGATAGTTAAATATGTACAGTTATAGACGTATAATATTTACCAAGTAAAATATTTTTATTACTGTTCAATTGTTTTGTAATATTACAGTGTAAACAGTATGTAGCGAAATTGAAGGGACCGAGTAGTTTATTGCGTTATAAAGGGCTTTCGTTAAACGGGAGTAAGAAAAAACAAAATTATAAACTACTAAGTTAGTTTGTCGTTGCTCTTTTTAATAAGTTTTGAAATGTATATGGTAACACGATGTTTTTGGTTTTGATCTATCGTTATACTTCTTTTGTTCGTATCCATTTTTTTATTCCTTTTTTAAATTTTTTTCTTATCTTTGATTACCGTCGTTTTGGCTGGTAGTTGATTAAAGTACTTGGCTCCAACGTAATAAAATTTTTTTCCTATTCTTTTTTTTTTAACGGTTTTATATTTTTCGTTGTTTTAGGAATTTTTTTCCTCTGGTGGTTATGGCGTTAGGATGAAATTTATTTTAATGTAAGTGGATATGTTTTGTATAGTTGTTCAGTAGAAAATCTTATAGGTAGTCCGTAGATTGCTTTTATTGTCCTGTTTTTAGAGTCTTCAGTTTTCTGCTTGCGTTGTGTGAGCAACCGCCCCATGCAATTATCCCATATATTTATTTATTTATTTATTTATTCATCCAAAAGTTTACAGAGTATCAATACAAAGTATAAGAAACCTGTAAACCCTACAGATAAAAGAATATCTGAGTGGAGGTTTGGGTATATAAATTTTATGAATTTTTTAATCTCTGTAATGATCTTAGAGGTTAAAGTTATTTTTCACCCCTACAAAAATTAGAGACGGCAATTAATTTGTTAATATGTTAATGTTATTTTGGCCAACTAAAGACAAGATAACATTCAAAGTGATGGTAAAGATGATATATTGATTGTCATTGTTGTAATATGCATAAACACCGAGGCAAATGTGGACAAATTCGAAGAAACCGAAATTAGCATGCCCAATAATTTTGTAGGATGTTGGTTTTCAACAGTAGCTTTTCTGGGTTCACCTTGCTCAGAATGAAAAATGGCTCTCCATTGTAAAAGCCATGGAAGCTTGTGACGACTTTCCTCATACCTTTCAAATATGGCTTCGACTCAAAATACGAGAGACATCTGTTCTAAAATTATAAGCAAGGATATGGAAGAAAACAAGGCGTAAATAAAATACACCTTTCTAAAAATAGGGTAAAATGTTCTCCAAATCCAATTAACACATCTCTATCAGTGTAGAAGATAAACACAATAGACTTGATAGTAAAAATCGCGATTAAAAATAATTGAAACCAATATAATATTAGAGACCATTTCGGTAATTTTATGTCTTCAATGATATCGAAAAGTGACTCATGGTAAATAACATGATTACTAGCTAAAAATTCCTGGTAATCATCAATCAATTGTTGTTTATTTGTTTTCCAATAATTTAGATTTCGTTTGAGCATTTTAATACTAGGAATACGTAAGAACTAAAAATACAATGATAATTATTAAGCTCGCTCTGAAAAAATTATTTACCTTGTGGTTTTTTTCCATGTTATCATTCTTTGAATGTTACTTTAGCATAACAACAAAATGCAATAACAAGTGTTACTTGAACAAATAACAATCTAAAGATAAAAATCTAAAGATAAAAGTGTCATCGAAGTAATTTACGAGTGTGTCAACAATATTTTTTGAAAAATTTCTATTTGAATCAATATTTTTATAAATAATGTATTAATTTTTTTCATCTGTTGTTCGACCGAAGAATTCAATATAATTATAGCTATGAGTAAGTTTTACTCAATATCTTCATTTGTTTGATTAGATTACAGGTATGATTTGATATAATTAATTGAAGCTAATGAAATAAAATATCATTTAATAGGTAATTCAGTCGCGAGGTGCTGGTCCTTGTACTGGACAAGGATCGTGCACAGGACAGGGATCTGGTACTCTGGTAGTGGAACTAGCAGCTGTATCATTGTCAATTCGTGTAGCGGATCCAATAGTGGTAGTGGTGCAGGTTCTTGAACTGGAGAGGGCTCGTGTCACAGCCCTAACTCAGGCGCTTGCACTGGATGCTGTACTACAAAAAATTCTTGTTAAGCTTATGTAGACTGACCAGATGTACTTATTTATCAAATATTTCACTTATTTTTGAGCATATGAATTTGAAATTGATGTACAAATAATCAATAAATAAATCAACTTACCAATTTTATAAACTCTAAATTGCATTATTTGAATGGGATGTTTTTTATATTTTCTATCAAAACCATACCTGCTCAGGGGTATAGATTAAATACCCTCTGAGTTTTGAGATAGACCAAAATAAGTTTTGGTTCGTTTACAAACATTTTTGCGTCTACCTATGGTGTTTACTTAACACATACAGAGTTATAATGTAAAATAGTTTAGGGTTTTTTAATAATGTTGTTCATGGTCACATACAGCTGATAAATCTACAAGGTCTTCGAAAATCAATTATAACCATGATGTAGATAAGGAAAAAGCTTTTTTCCAAATTTTTAGACTTCTATATGATCACGTGATCTCATACGATCATACTTCTTAATATTCTATTTTTTAAGGATATATTGACCTTTTTTTTTTTTTTTTAACCAAAAATTTATATTAAAGGTACCTAATTGAAGCTCACGTCTCTAAAATGTTTTCAAAATTAGAGGGTGCTAAATTCATATTTATACGAGCGCTTGATTTTGAGAAAATTATCACGAATGTGTTTGTTTTTTAAAAAATGTTTAAAAACTGTCGAAATATCCTTAAAAAGCTGAAAATCACATAATATGATAGTGTGAGGTTACGAGATTATCAAGAAGTAGAAAATTTGGCAAAAGCTTTCTTTATTGTTACCTACAGCATGACTAATTAAAGGGCTAGACACATTTTATCATTTTACCCGACAGACCCTTTGCTTTCCTCTATTCAACGTAGCTAGAATAGTTACAAGTTATAACATCAAAAACAGTTATCGTTTTTAATATAATCCACCGGCTAACGTGGTCCGCCAAGGCGTATCTTATGCCAAGGCCACGGCACCAAAACGGCACAACCCAAACCTAACCCAACACACAAACCTGTACCAGCCGGGAACACCGACTCCCTGTCCAGCATCCTCCAACTGTTAGCCACGTTTGACCTTCAAAAGTTGGCAGTCGTCGCCAAGAAGGTCGCAGGCGACCTTGCCGGAGCCAACGGAGCAGCGGATACCCTAGTTCGCCTGCTAGGATGTAGCCAGGACATACTTTCAATGTTTAACTAGGTTTGTCAATGGGTATAAACAAAAATAAACCTTGCTCTTTACAGGTGCTTTTCTGGTACGCACGCGGTCTTCGGGAAAAACGCTTTGAGCTTCTTGAGCTTGTTGAGAGACTGTCAATTGACGTTGTTCTTTTAAGCGAAACCCACCTTCAGGAAGGTAAAAATGCAAAGATACCAAACTACGCATTTTACCGGACCGACCAAAAGAACAGGTTAGGTGGCGGAACAGGCGTCTACATCAAGCTCTCGCTCGAACATTATCCCGTTACCGTAGCGTCAACAGAACATCTGGAGACGACCGCAGTGGAGGTTGCGACGACGAGAGGTCCATTACGCCTTATAGCAGTTCATCGACCGCCGGACCATACAATCACGGCTGGACATCTAGACTATATTCTAGACTCTAACACAGCGACGATAGCAGCCGGCGACTTCAATTCCAAACATCCTGCTTGGAACAGTCGTAGGACAAACGACAGCGGTTCGATACCGCACGATTACGCTCAGTTAAGGAACGTAGTAATAGTTGGACCTGAGGAACCAACGTATTACGCATCGAACGGTATGGGACTCCCAGACGTTTTGGACATCGCCATCCTCAAGGACGTCGCACAAGAAGTCACGTTGACAGCGGTAAGTGAGCTTTCCTCTGACCACAACCCAGTTCTTTTGTCCCTAGACAACGACAGGAACGACACTTACGACGACAAGGACTTCGATTCGTATTCCTGCTGAAGTCATCAGACTGATCAGAGAAAAGAATCGGGCTCGGCGTCGTTGGCAGCGAACCAGAGATCCTATCGATCGGGCCGAAACAAACCGTCTATCGACTCAAGTCAAGGACGCACTTTCGGACGTACACGGTGAACGGTGGCAGGTAAGGCTCACTAACATAGATCAGCCTCCAGGCAACCTGTGGAAAATAGCACAATCGCTCAAAGGCAAGGTCAGGAGTTTATCACCCATTCACGGCGAACGAGGCTTGGTTTATACACCAACAGAAAAGGCGGAAGCGTTCGCGGACTGCCTACAAAACGCCTTCCGGCCAAACGACGAGAACGTAGACGAAGACCGCATTGAAGAAATCGACCTTGATGTTCGGCGTCTACTCCAATCACCACATGAAGGATTCATAAGACCTACGAACCCAACGGAGATAAAGGAGATATTGAAAGCCACGCAAGCAAAGAAAGCTCCAGGTCCAGATGGAATACCTTCACGAGCACTGAAAGCTTTACCGGTAAAAGACATTATGATGTCCATTGTAAATATTGTCAATGCTGTTCTGCGTCTAAAGTATTTTCCACATCAATGGAAAACCGCGGACGTAATTATGTTACAGAAACCAGGAAAATCACCGTCGTTTCCTCAAAACTACAGACCGATTAGTCTTCTTCCGGTCCTAGGGAAAATCGCAGAAAGGGTCCTGCTGGCCAGACTACGCGAAGAAGTAACAAGATTGAACTCTCTGCCTAATGAACAGTTTCAGAGCAAAACATTCGACCGAACAACAGATCCTTAGGATAGTCGAATTTGCGACATCCGGATTCAACCGGAAACAGTCGACAGGAGCGATTTTTCTTGACGTTTCTAAGGCAATTGACACAACGGCTTAATCTACAAACTTTTCTGTGCAGGTTATCACCCAGCGTTAGAGAAAACAATCGCATCGTTCCTCCGAAATCGCAGTTTTACTGTGAAGTTGGGGGACGTCCGCTCTAGCTCCCGCAGGATGGAAGCCGGAACACCTCAAGGATCACCGCTCTCACCGTTCCTGTTCTCGCTCTACACGGCTGACATACCGAAAACAAGAACAACGCTAGCTTTTTACGCTGATGACACTGCGGTGATATCGAAATCGATAGCACCAGACGTCATCACAAACCGTCTACAGGAAGCAGCCAGCGAACTGGAGGAGTGGTTCCAAAATTGGCGGATTGCGGTCAATCCAGAGAAAAGCAGCGCTCTTGTATTCACCAAACGGCGACACGCCCCGACCGGCAACATCACCATATTCGGCCGTCCGATCCCATGGAAGAGAGACGTCAAGTACCAAGGTGTCAAATTGGATAGGGGGTTAACTTGGAAAAATCACACCGACTATTGCACTCATAATGTATCGACAGTGATGGCTCTAATGTTCCCGCTATTGAACCGCAGGAGCACACTCAGTCTCAGTAACAAACTGCGTTTGTACACATCGATCATACGACCGGTGATGACGTACGCCGCTCCAATGTTTGCTTACGCAGCCAAGTCACACTTGAGAAAACTTCAAGTCGTGCTACGGGGGCTCCCTCGTTCGTTTCCAATGCGACGTTACACCAAGACTTGAAGGTCCCACGGGTAAAGGAGCTAATCTGCGAGATGGCAACCAGGACCTTCGAAACCTGCACAACCCACCAGAACGTGCTAGTGCGCGAAATGGTAAGTTGCAACGAACACGTGCGTTGACATCTACCTACTTACTAAATAAATAAAACTAAAACTTACTTCTTTGTATCAAACTCCAACAACCAACAACAAAATGTAGGTATTAGGTAAACTCCATAAAAAGTTTTTATTCCACTTCCGACATCAATATTAATCGATTAATATCTTCGTAAAACACTCATTATTCACGTGAAGCTAACCACACTAGGTAAAACTCTTTAAAAAAAACTTTTGTTTATTTCATTCCCACCAATGTTGGTGGGCGGGCTGTACCCCCCGATCTACACTCTTGTGCAAAGTCGGAGGGGTTAGGGCGGAAGGCTCTCTTCAGCCTCCATTAGGAATAGTGGAAATGGGTGGGTGATGGTTGGGGGAAGAAAGATGAGACGGACGAAATGAAGACAGAATAGAAGTGAAAGACTATCTGTGGAATATTGCTACCCCAGCATTTGTCTAAATAATCCAAGGTAACCACAGAAAAACTTGGACCAGAGTAGCCGGCCCCGGAATCGAACCGGTGACCTCCCGAATGCTAAGCAATGATCTAGACGACTAGACCATGCCGCTAGGTCCACACTAGGTACTTACTCACTGACTGACCACTGACTTAATAAACATTTCAACATCTTCTAATAAAACCCAATCCTTTTTCAAATACACGAGTGCTTATCGCAGACACACAAACGTTTTTTGTTAAAATAATTTGTTATTTTCTTTCTCATACAAAATTGTTTGGACAGTGTGAAACAAAAAGAAATAGAAGTAAAATAACCGACACAAAAATAAACTATTAATTAATTAAAAAATCGAATGTATTTCACTGATTATTATGGATGGAATAAAATGTGAAATTATAAAAAGTGTTTTGATTGCATAGATATGTAGAAACATGTTAAATGTTGGTATTTGATTAAAAGAAGAAATTAAGCAATTTAGTGAAAAATTATAGAAAACAAATAGTGTAGCCCCCCTGATACCGTGCGTGTGTGCGAAAATAATTGTTCATGTACATCCTATCGCTAACATATTTACGACGTAGTCACCGTGTGCGGCTCCTTTATCATACGCCACTTACAAGCTATAAAACTTTCTCCAGCGACAAGTAACAAGATCAATTCTGTGAATTACCGACGACTTTCTAATTATTTATTAGTCATCATTCGAGAACCATCAGTATTTCCTTTTCGAATTATCCAGAAAGTTCGAAAGGTGTATATAAAGGGACCATCTTTGGGTCGAAGGACAGTAGTTGTGATAAAGCATCAGTGCGCGAAACAAACCGATAAATAATAGACAAAAGTAATATAAATAACTTGTTATATAAATAAGAGAATTGTTCAAATATAAATAGTAGTTCTAAGTTAGTGTTCAGTTTTATATAAGTAGTGTTAAATAAATGATTATTTAAATAAATAATCTTTGACTAGAAAATTCGTTACAGTAGGTAATATTTTCGAACTGGCTCAATGGTTTAACAATGTTGAACATACACAGGAGTACTTATATTATTGGACACTGATTAAGTATTAATGAGCTTGCGAAAACCCTACGACAATTAGATTTCGTTTCATAAAACGCATTTGTAAAACATATTTTTAATGGTGTCTTGCCACTTCGAAACATTAAATTCCCTGTAATAATACTATCGTTTTTCCAATTTTGGGACTGATCGGTAATGTAGGTAATTATGTACCAAATAAGTAATAGCCAGGTGGGTATAAATGAAATAAATCTAAATGAGTTTAAATCTATTAGATATTAGTTATGATGGTTTCTTAAGGGCTAAGTTTAACTTCTTTTAAAATGAAGAAAACGTACCGCGATTGTAACTACATACAGGGTGATCATCTTCAGCTTACTCCCTTGACGTATCTCCGGATTGAATTGGAATATCGTTTTGAAATTAATTCTAACAAATGTTTTCAGTTTATTTTCATTTTTAGATCGGGTGTCATTTCCTTTTTTTATTGGCCTCGCTTTAATAATGATTTTGTTTGATTCTTTAGGATCACAAGGTTACGGTATGTAAAGACAACACAAACAATGTGAGTGTTGTTATGGTCTTGTGATCCCCTTATACGAGTACATAATGTTTTACTGCGTTTAACTTTAACATGTTTAGCCGAATTCAAGTGCATTAGGCCTTATAGGTGTGTAAAAGTACATAAATTAAACTATTTTATACGCAGGAATTAAAAACGTGCGAGTTAATGACAATTCAGACACTGGTCCCATATAAACTAACTGAAGAAATTCATGATCCAGAGCAAAATGGTGGAAACAGGGCAATCATTATTATTTTGGGCCACCAACAATCAACAAATGTTCGACAAACTCAATATTATTAAAAAGAGCAACGACAAACTAAGTAAGTAGTTTATAATTTTGTTTTTTCTTACCCCCGTTTAACGAAAACCCTTTCTAACTCAATAAACTACTCGGTCCTTTCAATTTCGCTACATACTGTTTACACCGTAATATTACAAAACAATTGAACAGTAATAAAAATATTTCACTTGGTAAAAATTATACGTCTTGTGGTATCCAATGGTCATCTTTAATCCTTTAAATATTTTACGCACGCTTCTTTAAAAAAAAAAAAAAAAAAATTTTTTATATAGTTTCTCGATCATGGTATTACAAAATTATTTGTTAAATTTTCTGATAGCTTTCTGAATATTTACTTGCATTTTAAGTGAGTAAAATAAACTAAACAACCACATGTTTTTCTTTTTGTGTGTGGTCTGCCTAATTTCTGTTGGTGTTCAGGCGTTTCGCACACATGGGGTGTAATAACCATAAATACTCTTGAGCTGACGTGAGACATGTCCTCTTTTCGATAAAATTTTTGTTACTTGTCTCGTAGATCGATTTCCTGTGGGAATTTTTCTTAGATGCAGCGTGGGTTCGATTAGTTTTGATGACGTATTAGTACGAGTCTTTAAAAGGGCTGCGACGTGATTTTTAAGGCATTCAATTCATCCAATTCAATTCGATATATTCAATCCTGGTTCATATTCAATTCTGATTCAGATTTCAACAATCATATTCAATTCAATTAAATTTATTTCAATTCGTATTCAAAATCAGAGATTATAATTTGTTTTGTGTCTTTATTTGTATTTTGTGTGTTTTTGAGTTTCTGTTTTTGAGTTTTTGTTTCAAATTGGATTAATTACTTACATTTCTAACAGGTATGATAATTATTTTATTATTCTAAATTAATATTATTTTGTTTTATCATTTTTATAATTTTAATTGTTTCAAATTTAATTTCACTGTTTATTATTTTCTTTTATAACTATAGAAATTCTGTTCAATCATTTATACATTTTTAAAACAATTTCAATTCAGGTAAATCTCACTAAATTAAATAAACTATATTTTTGTTTAAATCATTTCAATTCAGGTAAATCTTACTAAATTATAATTTTAAATTATTTCACTTAAAAAGCTTTTCAGGCTTAACATTAATATTTCATTTGTCCATTTATAATAATTTGTGTATATTTTCGAAAGGGGTAAAACATTTTGTGGTTCAATCTAAGTATGAAATGCCTTGTTGTAAGTACTAATATTTTCTCCCGTGTGGACGTTGATGGGAGTATAACAGGGGCTTTTGTTATATTGAGGGTTTTATCGATGATGTCTTGCTCAACGAGAAAGATGTATAGACTAGATAGAAAATGCAAACAAACATTAGTCGTGTAGCCCGATGCGTCCCAACGATCATCGTTATCTGGATTGCTTCCATACAGGACTCCAGACCCCTAAATTAACTAACAAATATGTTGTTGGTTTTAAAATGTGCTGCTGTTTGTAGGGATTGAATTTCAAATTGTGTCAAAATTTATCAAATATTCGGGAAATTGGGTTTTGTTTACATTTTGTAAATTTTTCATAAGTTTCTAAATTTTATTACACAAATTATTTTTCATTTTTGTTGAGCCTGAAAACTACAAAATTTCATTTATCTTTTCCAAGTTGTTTTTGATTTCATTTTATTTGAGAATTTTTAATTAAATTTACAACAATTTCTTATTGATTATTTTACATACTTTTTATTTGGTTTTTGTCTTATTGTGTTTTAACCCTTTTATGTGTTTTTGTGTGCCCTGATTTATATGTGTTTTATTGAATTTTCTTATTGATTGATTATTTTTATGTGCATTTTATTTTGTGTTGGTTTTACCCTGCAATTACATGTTTTACCTGATTTTATTTTTACACTGGATATTTTGATTTTTATGTGTTCTACTTGATTTTATTTTTGCATTGGATATTTTTTTATTTACATGTGTTACCCTGGAATTTATTTTTACCTGGATATTTTGATTTACCATTTTACTTGGATTTAACATTTTAATTTACTTGTGTTTTTCTTGAGTTTATTTTTACATTGATATTTTGATTTACCTGTTTTACTTGAATTGATTTTTACCTGGATATTTTGATTTACAATTTTACTGGAATTTGATTTACCTGTGGTATTACTTGAATTGATTTTTACATTGGATATATTGATTTTCATGTGTTTTACTTGAACATATTTTTACATTTGATATTTTGATTTACATGTTTTTCACTGGAACTTATTATTTTTTATATTTGATATTTTTATTTATTTGTGTTTTATTTGATTTTATTTTTACATTGGATATTTGATTTATTTGTAATTTACTTGAATTTGATATTTTGATTTTTATGTTTATTTGATTTGTTTTTAAATATTTGAGTGGCTGAGATCGTGGTTTTCTCTGTCAGGCTCTTTTTCCACGCTAGCCACAGGCTGAGTCTGACACTCTCATTTCCAAATTTACATTTGATTTTGATTTTGGATTAAAAAGTAGGAATGAATTCACTGTGTTTTATTTAACCTTGTTCCTCTAATGGTAAACCCGTACCAGAGTACAATTTGTCATTTTTGGCAAGACCTGGCTTTTCAACACAACGAAGGGTAAGAAGTTTTTGACGATCACGTTGGCCTAGGTAAGTTACACTACAGATTTTTGGTGCCGTGACCAGGATAATGTACTTTGGTCGGGTCATTTTGAGGAACAAAAGAGTTACCAAATTTTATTTTTCACATTTTGTTTTGTTCTTTACAATCGTACTGCTGTTGTTTTTACTTTTCTGCCAGCATGAGTACTGACAAGAGTCCAGGGGCGCTTCCTGTGGACAACTCAGGTTTGATTTCCAACCCACTCATCAGAGTACACTCAGACATAGTGCTCCACATCAACCAACCCTTTCAACTGGACACAACTTGGATCCTGACGGTAGTATTGATTGGAAACGTATTGTTCTGGCATTTGCCAATAAACCTAGAGTAGCCACGTCATTTTCTCGTGTTTTGCTAGTAGTCAAGAATTTAGTTCGACCAGTTATCCTTGGTATTTATTGTCTTCATTTGAATCAAACTAAAATAGATTTCACCACTAATTCCCTCATCATTAATAGTATTTCTGATACCTTTTCAATACCTTTTTTGGGTCCTACTCAATCGTTACAACATTCTTCCGTAGAACATCCTTCCAGTGAAACAGTAAACAACACATTGAAACTTGAGATGTGTTCTTCTATTTCTGTTCCATTTGACTTTGCTTCAATATGAATATCAGAGGATTTTGTTTAAAAAAAGGTTGAGACCCCTTCATCACATACCAGAATTCCAGAAATCAGATTCACTCCAATTTTTAATTAAATACCAAATCATCTTCAATAAAAACCCTGTAGGAACCAATAAGTATTTTCATCATATTCAATTACACGATACCAGTCCATTTAACAAAAAAGTCATACACTTTTCAAGTCCTTCTTTTTGGGTTAAAAACTTCTGTTGGCTCATTTACTCGTGCCATGGATGTTATTTTGGGTCCTGAATTACAATCTTTTGTTTTCAAATATGTCGACGATTTGCTTGTTGTATCTGCATCTCTTTCACTGAACATTTTAACAACTAGGGGCGTACTTATTGACCCTGATAAAACCGAAGCCATCATTTCCGGTCTAAAGAAATTTCCGAATAGTCATTCTTGTACATAAACTAATTATCAAAACTGATCATCGTTCTTTGAAATTCCTAAAACAATGTCGTCTTCTAAATGATCGTTTAACAAGGTGGATGATGTACTTAAATTAATTTGATTTTGAAATTGAACATGTCCGAGGTCGTGATAACATCGTTGCTGATACTTTGTCCTGTTTCCGTTTCGCTCCTGGTTTAATTGATACTCCTTTAATTTCCGGCAATCTACCAAGTGTAATGCCTCTTACTTCTGATTATATAGCTGGATTTTTCGAATCTCAACAATTTACGTACTTCTTTCAAAAACATCCGTGCACATCAAATCAATGACTCTTTTCTCCAACCATTGCTTTTCTCACTTCAAGGTTTCATAGATTCTCCACAACAATTACCCAAATTAGTACAACCAGAAGTTTTAAAAAGATGACATCATCTTTGGCTATTATCAACAATATCGACATTTTGTTTTGTCTTCCACCCTTCTGTAACTGTTTCTTTTCCGGTAGCCAAAATTACCCTTTTCTGTTGCCCGTGCTAATCTCAAAATTGAAGACCGGTTTGTCACTGACAGATTACCATCTGCATCTCCAAACCAATCTTCAAAGGGGCGCTCTGTGGTATCCAATGGTCATCTTTAATCCTTTAAATATTTTACGCACGCTTCTTTAAAAAAAAAAAAAAAAAAATTTTTTATATAGTTTCTCGATCATGGTATTACAAAATTATTTGTTAAATTTTCTGATAGCTTTCTGAATATTTACTTGCATTTTAAGTGAGTAAAATAAACTAAACAACCACATGTTTTTCTTTTTGTGTGTGGTCTGCCTAATTTCTGTTGGTGTTCAGGCGTTTCGCACACATGGGGTGTAATAACCATAAATACTCTTGAGCTGACGTGAGACATGTCCTCTTTTCGATAAAATTTTTGTTACTTGTCTCGTAGATCGATTTCCTGTGGGAATTTTTCTTAGATGCAGCGTGGGTTCGATTAGTTTTGATGACGTATTAGTACGAGTCTTTAAAAGGGCTGCGACGTGATTTTTAAGGCATTCAATTCATCCAATTCAATTCGATATATTCAATCCTGGTTCATATTCAATTCTGATTCAGATTTCAACAATCATATTCAATTCAATTAAATTTATTTCAATTCGTATTCAAAATCAGAGATTATAATTTGTTTTGTGTCTTTATTTGTATTTTGTGTGTTTTTGAGTTTCTGTTTTTGAGTTTTTGTTTCAAATTGGATTAATTACTTACATTTCTAACAGGTATGATAATTATTTTATTATTCTAAATTAATATTATTTTGTTTTATCATTTTTATAATTTTAATTGTTTCAAATTTAATTTCACTGTTTATTATTTTCTTTTATAACTATAGAAATTCTGTTCAATCATTTATACATTTTTAAAACAATTTCAATTCAGGTAAATCTCACTAAATTAAATAAACTATATTTTTGTTTAAATCATTTCAATTCAGGTAAATCTTACTAAATTATAATTTTAAATTATTTCACTTAAAAAGCTTTTCAGGCTTAACATTAATATTTCATTTGTCCATTTATAATAATTTGTGTATATTTTCGAAAGGGGTAAAACATTTTGTGGTTCAATCTAAGTATGAAATGCCTTGTTGTAAGTA
This sequence comes from Agrilus mali, assembly GCA_029378335.1. NCBI lineage: Eukaryota > Metazoa > Arthropoda > Insecta > Coleoptera > Buprestidae > Agrilus > Agrilus mali. The sequence goes on along the minus strand of CM055661.1, from coordinate 13,520,288 downwards.
CTAATATTTTCTCCCGTGTGGACGTTGATGGGAGTATAACAGGGGCTTTTGTTATATTGAGGGTTTTATCGATGATGTCTTGCTCAACGAGAAAGATGTATAGACTAGATAGAAAATGCAAACAAACATTAGTCGTGTAGCCCGATGCGTCCCAACGATCATCGTTATCTGGATTGCTTCCATACAGGACTCCAGACCCCTAAATTAACTAACAAATATGTTGTTGGTTTTAAAATGTGCTGCTGTTTGTAGGGATTGAATTTCAAATTGTGTCAAAATTTATCAAATATTCGGGAAATTGGGTTTTGTTTACATTTTGTAAATTTTTCATAAGTTTCTAAATTTTATTACACAAATTATTTTTCATTTTTGTTGAGCCTGAAAACTACAAAATTTCATTTATCTTTTCCAAGTTGTTTTTGATTTCATTTTATTTGAGAATTTTTAATTAAATTTACAACAATTTCTTATTGATTATTTTACATACTTTTTATTTGGTTTTTGTCTTATTGTGTTTTAACCCTTTTATGTGTTTTTGTGTGCCCTGATTTATATGTGTTTTATTGAATTTTCTTATTGATTGATTATTTTTATGTGCATTTTATTTTGTGTTGGTTTTACCCTGCAATTACATGTTTTACCTGATTTTATTTTTACACTGGATATTTTGATTTTTATGTGTTCTACTTGATTTTATTTTTGCATTGGATATTTTTTTATTTACATGTGTTACCCTGGAATTTATTTTTACCTGGATATTTTGATTTACCATTTTACTTGGATTTAACATTTTAATTTACTTGTGTTTTTCTTGAGTTTATTTTTACATTGATATTTTGATTTACCTGTTTTACTTGAATTGATTTTTACCTGGATATTTTGATTTACAATTTTACTGGAATTTGATTTACCTGTGGTATTACTTGAATTGATTTTTACATTGGATATATTGATTTTCATGTGTTTTACTTGAACATATTTTTACATTTGATATTTTGATTTACATGTTTTTCACTGGAACTTATTATTTTTTATATTTGATATTTTTATTTATTTGTGTTTTATTTGATTTTATTTTTACATTGGATATTTGATTTATTTGTAATTTACTTGAATTTGATATTTTGATTTTTATGTTTATTTGATTTGTTTTTAAATATTTGAGTGGCTGAGATCGTGGTTTTCTCTGTCAGGCTCTTTTTCCACGCTAGCCACAGGCTGAGTCTGACACTCTCATTTCCAAATTTACATTTGATTTTGATTTTGGATTAAAAAGTAGGAATGAATTCACTGTGTTTTATTTAACCTTGTTCCTCTAATGGTAAACCCGTACCAGAGTACAATTTGTCATTTTTGGCAAGACCTGGCTTTTCAACACAACGAAGGGTAAGAAGTTTTTGACGATCACGTTGGCCTAGGTAAGTTACACTACAGTCTATAACGCTACATATTCAACCATCTGCAGTGAAAATCAAAAGAGAACATTTCATAGGTGGGTAACCTTGGAAGACCTCGTAGATTTATCAGCTGTATGTAACCATGAAGTACATTATTAAATCCAAGTTTAGACCCTAAACTATTTTACATTATAACTCTGTATGTGTTAAGTAAACACCATAGGCAGACGCAAAAAATGTTTGTAAACGAAGCAAAAGTTATTTTGGTCGATCTCAAAACTCAGGAGTTATTTAGTCTATACCCCTGAGCAGGTACGTTTCTGATAGAAAAAATAAGCACACCCCATTCAAATAATGCTATTTAGAGTTTATGAAATTGGTAAGTCCATTTATTTATTCATTTTTTCTACATCAATTTCAAATTCAAATGGTAAAAAATAAGTGAAATATTTGATAAATAAATACGTCTTGCCAGGCTACATAAGCTTAACAAGAATTTTGTGCACTACAGCACGAAGGGCAAGTGCCTGAGTTAGGGCTGTGACACGAGCCCTCTCCACTGCAAGAACTTGAACCACTGCCACTATTAGATCCACTACACGAATTGGCACCGCTACAACTACTAGATCCACTGCCACTATTAGGTCCACTGCATGAATTGGCACCGCTACAGCTGCTAGATCCATTACCAGATCCCTGTCCTCTGCACGATCCTTGTCCACTACAAGCACCAGGACCACGCGAGTGAATTACCTATTAAATGATATTTTATTACATTAGCTTCAATTAATTATATCAATTCATACCTGTAATCCAATCAAACAAATGAAGATAATTAAGTAAAACTTATTCATAGCTGTAATTATATTGAATTCTTCGGTCAAACAAAAGATTAATACATTATTTATGAAAATGTTGCTTTATATAGAAATTTTTCAAAAAATATTGTTGACAAACTTCGATAACACTTTTATCTTTAGGTTAATATTTGTTTCAAAACAGACTTGTTATTGCATTTTGTTGTAATGCTAAACTAACATTCAAAGAATGAACATTGAGAGAAACACAAGGTAAATTATTTTTTCTGAGCTAGCTTAATAATTATCATTGTATTTTTAGTTCTTACGTATTCCTAACACAGAAATGCTCAAACGGAATCTAAATTATTGAAAAACAAATTAACAACAATTGATCGATGATTACCAAAAATTCTTAGCTAGTAATCATGTTATTTACCATGAATCACTTTTCGATAATATTGAAGACATAAAATTACCGAAATTGTCTCTAATATTATATTGGTTTCAATTATTTTTGACCGAGATTTTGACTATCAAGTCTATTGTGTTTGTGTTCTACAGTGGTAGAGATGTTTTAATTGGATATGGAGAACATTTTCACCCTTGGAAGACCTTGTAGATTTATCAGCTGTATGTGACCATGAGCCTAAACTATTTTACATTATAACTCTATATGTGTTAAGTAAACACCAAAGGCCGACGCAAAAAATGTTTGTAAATGAACCTAGTTATTTTTGTCGATCTCAAAACTCAGGGGTTATTTAGCCTATACCCCTGAGCAGGTATGGTTTTGATAGAAAAAATAAGCACATCCCATTCAAATAATGCTTTTTAGAGTTTATACAATTGGTAAGTTCATTTATTTATTAATTTTTTCTACATTAATTTCAAATTCAAATGGTCAAAAATAAGTGAAATATTTGATAAATAAGCACATTTGGTCAGCCTACATACGCTTAACAAGAATTTTTTGTAGTACAGCACCCAGTACAAGCGCCTGAGTTGGCGCTGTGACACGAGCCCTCTCCAGTGCAAGAACCTACACCACTACCACTATTACGTCCACTACACGAATTGACACCGGTACAGCTGCCAATTCCAGTACCAGATCCCTGTCCTGTGCACGATCCTTGTCCAGTACAAGAACCAGCACCACGCGACTGAATTGTCTATTAAATATTTTATTACATTAGGTTCAATTCATTATATGAAATCATACCTGTACTCCAATCAAACAAATGAAGATTATTAAGTAAAACTTATTCATAGCTGTAATTATATTGAATTCTTCGGTCAAACAATGAATGAAAAAAAAAATAATACATTATTCATAAAAATATTGGTTTATATAGAAATTTTTCAAAAAATAATGTTGACACAAACTCGTAAATTACTTCGATAACACTTTTATCTTTAGATTATTAATTGTTTCAGTAACACTTGTAATTGCATTTTGTTGTTATGCTAAACTAACATTCAAAAAATGATAACATGGAAAAAACCACAAGGTAAATTGTTTTTTCTGAGCTAGCTTAATAATTATCATTGTATTTTTAGTTCTTACTTATTCATACTACAGAAATGCTAAAACGGAATCTAAATTATTGGAAAACAAATAAACAACAATTGATCGACGATTACGAGGAATTCTTAGCTAGTAATTAGTATTCATGTTATTTACCATGAATCACTTTTCGATAATATTGAAGACATAAAATTACCTAAATGGTCTCTAATATTATATTGGTTTCAATTATTTTTCACCGAGATTTTTACTATCAAGTCTATTGTGTTTATCTTCTGCAAAGATAGAGATGTGTTAATTGGACATGGAGGACATTTTCACTGTATTTGGAAAGGTGCATTTTATTTACACCTTACTTTCTTCCATATCCTTGCTTATATGTACTTATAGAACAGATGTGTCTCTAGTATTTCGAGTCAAAGCCATATTTGAAAAGTATGAGGGAAGTCGTCAAAAGCTTCCATTACTTTTACAATGGAGAGCCATTCTTCATTCTGAGCAAGGTGAACCAAGAGAAGAGAAACTACTATTGAAAACAAACATCCTCTTCAAAAGGTACAAAATTATTGGTCATGCTAATTTCGGTTTCTCGGAATTTGTCTACATCTGCCTCGGTGTTTACGCATATTACAACAATGCCAATTAATATAATAAAAGACAAACTGCTTTTGGTACAATTTTTGTGAAACTGCATGATAAATTTAAAAAACAAATAAAACACAACGGCAACGTTTCACTTTAATTTAGATCGAATCTCGACAAATTTGTTTCGGCCCCAGCGGCCATTGACAAGAGAATACAGATGATTACTAAAATATAAAACCTGAACAAAACATATTAATACTATTATAACTTTTCGATTTTGGAATATTGGCATGTAGAAGTTTGAATTTACTTAAATCTAAGGAATGGTTCATTTGTAAGCAATGATCAACTATGCCACTGGAATTGTTTTTCTTGTTTTTAATAGCCAAAGCGTGCTCAGAAATACGTTTAGAAATAGCCCTACCTGATTGACCAATGTAAGTGGCATCACATGTATTACAAAAGATTTGATATATACCACATTTTTCACTTATGGGAATACTTTCCCTGTGATTAATTAACAACGATCTAAGACTAACCGAACCATTTTCAATAATTAATGAGACAGCAAATTTAGTTTGTTTAGGGTGTGAGGAGTTGAATGGAATTACTGTGTCTGTTGTAGTTGGTTTACTAAAGATATTAAACTTGAATTTATTCGCTTCTTTCAAAAGAGATATATCCAGAAAATTAATGTTATTATTTATTTCTTTTTCGATCGTGAAAGAGATATTGGAATTTATTGAATTTAAGATTGTAAGAAAATTATCAAGTTCACGGTCTGTGCCTGCCCATACGCAGAAGATATCATTCACATACCTCTACCACGTATGGACGTATTTTAAAAGGGGATTTTCCAAATTGAAAAGTTTGGTTTCAAATGAAGTGATAAACATCTCTGCCAGCACCGGTGAAAGAGGCGAACCCATGAGAATACCATCTAATTGCCGGTAAAACCTATCATTAAATGTATAATAATTTTGTTCAAGACAAAGTTCTATTAAACAAAGCAAATCGTTACTAAAAATTGGGTTCGAAAATTTGTTTGAAATGTTGCATTTTAAAATTTGGATTAACTCTAAAGTGGGTATAGAGGTAAAAAGGCTGTTTACGTCAAACGACACTAGAGTGCATTTATTTGGTAGAGTAACATTTTTAAGTTTATCAATTAGAGTTAAAGAATTTTTGACACTGTACGGAGAGAAACATGTAAGGTTATCCAGTAAAATTTTATTAACAAATTTCGCTAATTTATAGGCCGAGGCGTTGATATAGGAGACAACAGGTCGTATGGGATTGCCTTCTTTGTGGGTTTTTGGGAGCCCGTACAATACAGGGGCTGATTGATTTAAATTTTTAAGTTTAAACGTATCAGAGAGCCAACAGTTACCAGAATTTAAGAGTTTGTATACCGATTTATGGAAAGTTTCAGTAGGGTCGCTACACTACCCCCTCCTTAAGGGTGATCCATCCCGGATAACATTCTGCCGTTCCCTCAGAAGATCATGCCGGTACTTGCAGTTGGATCCGCTTCGGCATCCGGTTGTCAGGTGGAAGTAGCAGTCAACTGTCTTCAGTGATGACGGTCTTCGTCGTGGGTTTCCGGCGCACACCAAGATTTCTATTGCCGTGTATCGGAACAAAACCTCCAGCATGTTTCTTTCTACCCTCCAATCCAGACCATCGAGTCCACGTCCGATCCTCGGTGTGCCAGCTTCGGGATGTTAGGCAGGCCTCTCCGACGACTTGTTTTTTGTGACTAGATAGAAGATGGATCGGGTCCCATCGAGTAACTGCAGTAATTTTCTTCCATCTTTGACCTGGTTTAGTAACATCGGTAGCCGCCCAAACTTCTTCCGAAAGACCGTGGCTATCCCATGGCTCATCTCCAAATGGGCCAGCGAGAATTCCTTCGGGACGGCGAATAGGTCCTGGTAGACTTCGGTGGTGACTCCAAATCTGGCTTTGCGGTGTAAGCTCGGTTCTGCCATGAATTTTTCGTACTGGGGATCTGGCGATCGAGTCTGCACAATTCTAACTCGAGCTTCCTCCTTCGGAGTTCACTAGCGTAATCTTCTCCAGCCACGTCTTCGCCAGGCTTGCATCCGAAGTTTAAGTCGCATATTAGTCGCAACTCTCGGCCGAACAGTACCCTTGCTGGTGTTTGTCCAGTAGTTTCATGTACGGAAGATCGATATGCGAAAAGGAACGATGGCAGATAACGATCCCAGTCTCGCTGATGTTTGGAGACGATTTTGGACAGGTACTTGTTAATGGTCCTGTTCATTCGTTTTACCATGCCGTCTGATTGGTGATGTAGGGCTGTAGTCCGAGTCTTATGAATGCCCAATATCTTACAATTGTCCTGGAATATGGCTGACTCGAAATTTCGTCCTTAGTCGAAATGCAGCTCCAGTGGTACTCCGATTCGGCTGATTAACTCTTTCACGAGCGTTTCCGCCACTGTAGTCGCCGTCAGGTTTGGAAGGGCGTACGCTTCTACCCATTTCGTGAAGTAGTCCATTGCCAATATGATGTACTTATTTTCATCTTCATACTCTCGAATGGGCTGCCGACGTTATACTGCCGCATCGGAGCACGCTGTCGCTTCTGAGGTCCTTTACTGGCGGCGCACGTCGTACACTTTCTGCACCAATCTTCCACGTCTTTGCAGTTGACTCAGTAAAATCGCTCTTGTGCTTTGCCAAGGGTCTTCTTTACACCAAAATGTCCTCCCGAAGTTGCGTCATGGAGGCCCTGCAGAACTTCTTTTATCAAGCTTCTCGGTATCACCAGCTGACGTCTGCTTTCTCTGCCATCTTGATTCCCAACGACTCGTTTCAGGAGACCATCTTCTTCTTCAATGGAATCCTATTGGGCCCACAGCGATTTTACTTCTGTTGACTTGGCAGCCACTTCCTGCCAGGTTGGTATTCTGCCTTCTTTCTTCCAATTCAGGCACATTTTTAGGAGCACGTCGGATTGTTGTTCTCCCTTAATATTGTCGGGCTGCCACTACTCGTCCGGGATAGTTATTCTCCTAACCTCTTCGTGTTCTTCGACGCGTTGACAGTGTTTACAATTATCCGGGCAAGGTCTTCTGGATAAGGCGTCGGCGTTTTTATAGCTACTTCCCGTTCGGTGTTCAAAATCGTACTCTTGCAGCTTCTTTAGCCATCTAGCTACTTGGCCCTCAGGGTTCTTAAAATTCAGCAGCCATTTCAACGCGGCATGGTCGGTTCGTAGCAAAAGCTTTCTTCCATAGAGGTGTTTGTAGAAATACTCCACACTTTTTACTACGGCTAACAATTCGCGTCTGGTTGCGCAGTAATTCCGTTCTGGTTTGGATAGAGTTCTGCTGAAGTAGCCAATCACTTTTTCTTCACCATTCTGTATTTGTGAGAAAACCGCGCCAATTCCAATATTGCTTTGGTAGGGGATAGCTCAACACAAAACGTCTATAGTAGATGCAAAGTCCGAGGAAGCTTCTGACTTGATGGACGTCAGCAGGTACAGGCCACTCTTGCACGGAACTAATTTTCTGTGGGTCGACTGAAACGCCGTCTCCGGATACTACATGGCCCAGGTAGTTGACGGTCTCTTGGAATAGCTGACATTTCTTGGGGCTTACTTTTAGGTGGACATCACGGAGTCTTCGGAAAACTTCCTCCAAATTTTTCAGATGGTCGTTGAAGTCCTTCCCGAATACGATGATGTCGTCGAGGTATACCAGGCAAGTCTTCCAATTAAGCCAACCAAGGCTGTTTCCATCAGTCGCTCAAAGGTGGCTGGTGCGTTGCACAACCCGAACGGCATCACCTTGAACTGCCAAAGCCCCGTTCCAATGAAAAACGCTGTCTTCTCTCTGGCACCCCGGTCCAAAGCAACTTGGCAGTATCCGCTCTTGGGGTGTAGGGTAGAAAATATCGTCGACCCTGCCAGAGTATACAGGGTGTCATCGATTCGTGGTAAGGGGTAGGCTGTCACGTTGTTTAATTGACGGTAGTCCACACAGAAGCGTGTCGAACCATCCTTTTTCTTGACCAGGACTACCGGCGATGTCCAAGGGCTAGTAGATGGTTCTATTACTCCATCCCTTCGCATTTCACTTATGATGTTCTCGGCCTCTTCTCTCTTGGCCAGTGGTAGTCTTCTGGGTCGCTGCCGGATGATTTGTGCCTCGCCAGTATTTATTTTGTGCATGACGACGTTAGTTCGCCCCTTCTTGCCACCTTCTACTTCAAAAACATCTTGGAATTCTTTTAGTAAACCCTCTATCTGGCGTCGTTGGTTAGGTTAGGTTAGGTTAGGTTAGTGACAAATTTCATCCTGCTTCCTGGCACAATTTCGTCAAGGCTTCTGGTAGGCGTTGCGTGTCTTCCGTTCTTGTTTGTAGCTTTCTGACTTGAGATGTTACAGTGTCCTGAGTAGTTAGCTTGAACTCTTCTCCGTTTAAGGTCACGACTTTTCTTCGGAAACTCAGGCAAAGCACATCCAAGCTAGGGATGGTGATCTGAGATCGATTAATCGAAAAAGCGGTTGTTCAGACCCAAAAGATCGATTTTTTAAATCGATATGCTGCACTGAATCGATCCAGTGAATCGATGTTTCATCCGATTTTTTTTTGTTTTAGTAAAAACCATAAAATTATTTACAAATAGTTGAATGTAATTGTAATATTACGGTATTGCCGATTAAAGGGTTAATTATTCAAAAACGCGCGAGATGGCTGTAGTCTATGACTTTGTATTTGTTGATTGATATTGCGCCATTCATTTGTTTACCTAAGCAAACTGTGTCGTAATATTATTAGTTATTAATTATTTATTACTCATCATTCGAGAACCATCAGTATTTCCTTTTCGAATCATCCAGAAAGTTCGAAAGGTGTATTTAAAGGGACCATCTTTGGGTCGAAGGACAGTAGTTGTGATAAAGCATCAGTGCGCGAAACAAACCTATAAATAATAGAAAAAAGTAATATTAATAACTTGTTACATAAATAAGAGAATTGTTCAAATATAAATAGTAGTTCTAAGTTAGTGTTCAGTTTTATATAAGTTGTGTTAAATAAAGAATTATTTAAATAAATAATCTGTGACTAGAAAATTCGTTACAGTAGGTAATATTTTCGAACTGGCTCAATGGTTTAACAATGTTGAACATACACAGGAGTACTTATATTATTGGACACTGATCAAGTATTAATGAGCTTGCGAAAACCCAACGACAATTAGATTTCGTTTCGTAAAACGCATTTGTAAAACATATTTTTAATGGTGTCTTGGCACTTTAAATTCCTTGTAATAATATTATCGTTTTTCCCATTTTAGGACTGATCGGTAATGTAGGTAATTATGTACCAAATAAGTAATAGCCAGGTGGGTATTAATGGAAATAAATCTAAATGAGTTTAAATATATTAGATATTAGTTATGATGGTTTCTTAAGGGCTAAGTTTAACTTCTTTTAAAATGAAGAAAACGTATCGCGATAGTAACTACATACAGGGTGATCATCTTCAGCTTACTCCCTTGACGTATCTCCGGATTGAATTGGAATATCGTTTTGAAATTAATTCTAACAAATTATTTCAGTTTATTTTCATTTTCACGTCGGGAGTCATTTCCTTTTTTATTAACCTTGCTTTATTAATGATTTTGTTTGATTCTTTAGGATCACAAGGTTACGGTATGTAAAGACAACACAAACAATGTGAGTGTTGTCATGGTCTTGTGATCCCCTTATACGAGTGCATAATGTTTTACTGTGTTTAACTTTAACATGTTGGCCGAATTCAAGAGCATTAGGGCTCATAGGTGTGTAAAAGTACATAAATTAAACTATTTAGTCGGAATTAAAAACGTGTGAGTTAATGACAATTCAATCACTGGACCCGAAGTGGAAAAATTTTAACCAAGCCCCAAAGTGGGAATGGACCCTATTTAATACATATTTTCTTTTCCCAACTCCCATAAACTAACTCGTTCATATTCATAATTCAGTTGAGCAAAATGGGGAAAGCAGGGCAATCATTATTATTGTGGGCCACCAACAATCAACAAATGTTCGACAAACTCTGCATACAGAAAAATTATTAAAAAGAGCGACGACAAACTAAGTTAGTAGTTTATAATTTTGTTTTTTCTTACCCCCGTTTACCGAAAACCCTTTATAACGCAATAAACTACTCGGTCCCTTCAATTTCGCTACATACCGTTTACACTGTAAAATTACAAAACAATTGAACAGTAATAAAAACATTTCACTTGGTAAAAATTATACGTCTATAACTGTTCATATTTAACCATCTGGAATGAAAATCAAAAGAGAACATTTCATTGGTGGGTAACCTTGGAAGACCTTGTAGATTTATCAGCTGTATGTGAACATGAACCTAAACTATTTTACATTATAACTCTGTATGTGTTAAGTAAACACCATAGGAAGACGCAAAAACTGTTTGTAAACGAACCAAAAGCTATTTTGACCGATCTCAAAACTCAGGGGGTATTTAGTCTATACCCCTGAACAGGTATGGTTTTGATAGAAAAAATAAGCACATCCCCTTCAAATAATGCTATTTAGAGTTTATAAAATTGGTAAGTTGATTTATTTATTCATTTTTTCTACATCAATTTCAAATTCAAATGCTCAAAAATAAGTGAAATATTTGATAAATAAGTACATCTGGTCAGTCTACATAAGCTTAACAAGAATCTTTTGTAGTACAGCACCCAGTGCAAGCGCCTGAGTTAGCGCTGTGACACGAGCCCTCTCCAGTGCAAGAACCTGCACCACTACCACTATTAGATCCGCTACACGAATTGACACCGGTACAGCTGCCAGTTCCACTACCAGATCCCTGCCCTGTGCATGATCCTTGTCCAGTACAAGAACCAGCACCTCGCGACTGAATTACCTATTAAATGATATTTTATTACATTAGCTTTAATTAATTATATCGATTCATACCTGTAATCCAATCAAACAAATGAAGATAATTGAGTAAAACTTATTCATAGCTATAATTATATTGAATTCTTCGGTCAAACAATAGATGAAAAACAATAATACATTATTTAGAAAAATATTGGTTTATATAGGAAGTTTTCAAAAAATATTGTTGACACAAATTCGTTAATTACTTCGATAACACTTTTATCTTTAGATTATTATTTGTTCAAGTAACACTTGTTATTGCATTTTGTTGTTATGCTAAACTAACATTCAAAGAATACTAACATGGAAAAAAACCACAAGGTAAATTATTTTTTCTGAGCTAGCTTAATAATTATCATTGTATTTTTAGTTCTTACGTATTCCTAGTATGAAAATGCTCAAACGGAATCTAAATTATTGGAAAACAAACATTATTAACAACAATTGATCGATGATAACCAAAAATTCTTAGCTAGTAATCATGTTATTTACCATGAGTCACTTTTCGATATTATTGAAGATATAAAATTACCTAAATGGTCTCTAATATTATATTGGTTTCAATTATTTTTGACCGCGATTTTTACTATCAAGTCTATTGTGTTTATCTTCTACACTGATAGAGGTGTGTTAATTGGATTTGGAGAACAAATTTACCCTATTTTTAGAAAGGTGCATTTTATTTACGCCTTACTTTTTTTCATGTCCTTGCTTATAATTTTAGAACAGATGTCTCTCGTATTTCGAGTCGAAGCCATATTTGAAAAGTATGAGGGAAGTCGTCTAAAGCTATCATGGCTTTTACAATGGAGAGCCATTCTTCATTCTGAGCAAGGTTAACTAAGAGAAGAGAAACTACTGTTGAAAACAAACATCCTCTTCAAAGGTTACAAAATTATTGGACATGCTAATTTCGGTTTCTCCGAATTTGTCCACATTTGCCTCGGGGTTTAATGTTTATGCATATTACAACAATGACAATCAATATAACATCTCTGAATGCTATCTTGTCTTTAATTAGTCTAAATTAATTTATTAACAAATAATTTGCCGTCTATAATTTTTGTAGAGGTGAAAAATAACTTTAAACTCTAAGATCATTAGAGAGATTAAAAAATTCATAGTTTATATTAAAATTGTTATATTTAGTAATGGAACTAGTACTGGTTTTTGTTTTAATAAGTTAAAATTTCCAGTACCCCTATTGATTCACGTTATCTCTATATAAATACAAAAATATTTGTGTAATACTTCATATACTACTCCAATAACGTAAAAATATTTCTTGACAGTGCACAAAACATAAGTACATAAATTGAAGAATTAAAGAAAATAATATCGATCCAAATATGTAAATGTACCACTAAGACATTATTCTCCCTTCCGTAAAACGAAGCACTGGTTGGCTAAAAATAGTACAATAAAGCTCAGGATTCTTTGGTAAATTACAAAGTTTTAATAAATATTTCCACGAGCTATTTCATTTAAAGAATGTGTATTGTAGTAGGGCACATTACCACAAAAGAAAGAAAAATAGTATCATTTAACAAACAACTCAGCTATTTTACACAACTTATAACAAATGTAACAATGATAATACTAACTTACATATTTACAATAAAATATTTTTACATAAACATTTTATTATATATAGTGCAAAATATAATATAAAGAAAACAAGAAACCTTGAACGGCTTCGTAATGGAATTATGTATCAAAAATAACAGATCTACAAATTAAGTTTTCAACAAAGGACCGCTAAATATCTGAAATAATTACCAAGTAATAGCAGTAGAAAGTAATTAATTTACATTTATTCCCCTTATTTTAAAGCCAAATACAAAAAAGCAAAGCCAACCCTAATCCCGGTTTTGAATGTAATTGCGGATCTAAAATCGATAAAATTCTGCTAACGTAATATCTAAACACTTCCTTATTCAAAGCTATTTTCCACAGTAACTTATTTTATCGGAAATTAAACTAAGTTACTGTTTTCATTCAAAAATTACAATACTCTCAATCAGTTTATCTTTTAATAGTGTATAATAAATGTATGAAAAAAATCACGCATTACATTCTGTAAAATACGGGGGTGGAGGGGAATATGCTGTTCAAACCGGATTTGGATGGACTAATGGTTTCGCATTAGAATTGGTCAAACAATTCTTTTCAAACAAAACTTCTCCGGGAGTAAATGCACCTTTTCCAAGATTTGCACGAGGAAAATTTTTTAACTAAATGATTAATTTAATTAACTGTTGTTGGGGGTTATTTATATTTTTGTATATGTAAATTTACAAATAAGTTTCTGTTCAATGTACCTATAGGTATAATTTATTATGCCAATGAATCATAATAGTGCGAATGTGTATCAAATTGTAAGATACAGTATCCTTTTTTTTTTTTCGAAATACATACATCTTTTCTGGTATGAAATAATGTCGTTTTTAATATATCTGTAGGTAAGCAGCTGCAAAAGAATAAAAGGTCTTTATTTTATTTTGATAATCCAATAAAATAGTAAAAGAGATCTACTTCAAGCATTGGGCTTATTATTATAAAATAATTTTCTGCTAATTAAGTTTTTAAGTGTTTGAAGGATAATAAATTTAAAGCAAAAAAACCTTTTTTAAGAAAAGCTTTTATTTAAATGCTCTAAAAAGAAGAAAATAAAAATTTCCTTTAAAATTTTACCTATCACTTATAACCTCACTATACACAATTTATATGATCATAAAAGCTTGTCGCGAGGTTTGCTGAAATTTAAAAAAAATTAAACTTAGCAGATTGTTACTCCATTAAATAGGTACTAGTTTAGTCCGTTCATCTCATTTAACGCATCATTGTTGCAAGGTCGTTTGCCGGTTAATTTCTAACAGTCTAGCTCTTCAATAAGGAGACCTTCTAATGATTTTACCCTACTTAAGGCCACGTATGCTTGACCAGCATTAAACAACGGCGTTGGCGTGGTCGACAGCATGTACTACCCTGCATTTTGTGTACTGTGCAATCCCAACATAATACAATTGGCAGCATTCTTCGTTCTGCGGTCCCGTGATTATATTTTGCTGGAAATTGCACAGACTTGAGCTGAATGTTGTGGACACTGTCTTTCCGAAGTCTATACGGACCGATGGTATATCAGTGTCATACATTTGTGCTCTTCGGAAGCAGGGACATATAAATTCTGTAATATGTCAAATGGCACCATTCACCAGACCTTTGGACACATTTAGATTGTAACGCAACATCACCTTGGCCCCAACAAATATTTCTAGCTCCTTAGGTAGCCCTCTTGTCTTATCGACCCTCTCAGAGCTCCGTTTAGAAGGTTAGGTAAGAGCTAATATACAACAGGGTTCGCCCAGGTTCCCTGAGGTGGTACGTTCATCCCGATGCCATTCAGTCCTCGGCACAGCCTCACCTTGACTTGGGTGTTTAGAAGAATGCGCCACTTATTTCAGCTTGGAACTTACTTGTGCCTGATGAAACACAGTTCCGGGTTTGATTTTGGAGTTGTCCTTCTCCTAGACAGGTTGCAGACCAATGCTGATGACGCCCATCTCACTAAATCACACAAGTCAAAGTTAATCAACCTATGTTACAGGCTCAAAAAATTCTACCTCAAGAATGATCGAGGTCTCTACACCAAATTTCAGGTGGATTAGAGCAACGGAGCTTATAATCACCATGTTTCTTTTAACCTGCCTTTTTATTCTCAGCGAATCCTTTCATTTAATACCCATACTATAAGAAGGCATAAAAAACTCTAAAAGTCCGCCATATTGGATGAGAGTGATGTCAGAATATTTTTCGAGTTACTCTCTACAAGCCCTTTCATCTGATACCCATATTGCAGAAATGCACTAAAAATAACTATTCCGCCATCTTGGATGGTCCGACATATTGGATTTAGAATGACGTCACATAGCTTATCGTGTATTGTCATCCAAACTAAACGTGTACACAAAATTTCAGCTCAATCGGTTGAAGATATCTGCTTCAAAATTGAGTAGCAAGATTACACCCGAACAAACATATACATTGCAAGTTAAATAAAAGCTTTCAAAAATAGCATTGATTGAATATTTTAAAAAATAATAATAGTAACTAACCAAACGCTTCTTTAATTTTTGGAATGATGGTACTTATCCGGAAACGAAGCACTTAATTAGCCATTAAAAAACTTTTAATTTGTACATGACTAAAACAGTGATTTTGTGTATTTCCCATTTCATATATTTATTGAAACAATAACAAGAACATTTAATTCGTTACTGCGGCTTCTTTTAAAAACATTTAATTAATTGGCATGTAATTAAAAACAAATTTCATTGTTTAAACAGTTTTTTTCGCTTTTGTTCTGCTAACTTAAGCTAGTAGACAGTACTATTTTGAAAGTACCCGAAGCACAGCATTTAAAAAGCCTATTTTTAATCCCTTTTTTGGCACCGTATTTTCCAAAATCTTTATTTGGTGGAAAATAAGAAGAGCATTTAATACAAAGATAACTAATATATTAACAAAAAAAAAACAATTTTAATTGTTTAAACAACATCTTCGCTCATATTCTGCTTACTTAAGCTAATTATAGTACAGTACTTTTTACAAAAAATCCCCCAGCATTTAATTTCTCATTTAGACACTTAACTAGCATTTAAGAACCCTTTTAACCTACTTCTTTTAACAAAACTATTACTTGGGTTTGATATCATCAATAGTTTGTTATAAAAAAAATTTAATTATCATGAAATACTAAAACGAAAATGAGCTCGGGCGCCACTTTGCCAAACGAAGAAAATAATGAGAGCAACGAAAACTTTATTGAGCACCGGGTAGTGCATCGGTGGTTCCTGCAGAATCCTGAAAATTTTAGAGAGCTCGAAGCTCTCTTAAAAAAACACAAAAAAAAAACTTGAAGAGTATATTAATAAAAAAAATTACACACAACAAAATAAACTTACTAGACAAGCACACCCACCCAAAAACGTCCCTGCGACAACGTAGGGACTGTCGGTGGATTCCGGGTATTTAGGGGACTTCTAAACTGCGTGAAGGGCCAAACAAAAGTGAGAAATTTGGGGACCAACTAATTAGGTCTTACAGGAGCCGCCTGCAGGTACTAATCGGCTCGTTATTGGCTGGTTTAATGGAAATTACTATGTTTCCCTTGGCCTTATAGAAAGTCTTATGAGTGTCTTCACCCCGCCCCGTCCTCCAGCTTCACAGTCCGTCTGGAACCTACTATGATGTATGGGTAGGCGACAAATATAAGAAACAAACAATTGAAGATTTTCTAAAAAGAAATACAAAATATTAATTATAAATTAAAATTTTAAATGGCATTGAAGATGCTTATCTAAGGAAAGATTAAAGGGAAGTAAAGGGGCGTCTGTAGTCAAACCCAATTTTCAATCACGCATTGTGCACGCCAGATACCATAAAAATTTTGAATTATAAAAAACCCAAAAGATTACAAAGATAAAGTTAAATATTTAAAAAAGATGTCACGTGGCAACAAGGAAAATTTCGACTAAAAAGATTAATTAGTATAAAAATGAGTGCATAGCAAAAATGAGTTTAAAAGAAATAATTAAATTAAATGAATCTACAGAAACTATTAAAATGAAAAGGTAACTGGATTAGAAACAAAAATTGTCACCAGAACATTGATCACAAAACCCTAACAGAAGAACACACACACACACACGTCACGTCAGTGCCAGGGATCGAGGAAGAAGACTTCGAGCACCGACCGGAAAATTTCATCGATCCCTCCATCGATCGCCTAGTCCTGCGCGAAGGTTGTTAGCCTTGATGATAAGACGGAAGGTCGATCAACATTAAGAAATAATCAACAAAACTGAACCAAGACAAAGACAAACTGAATCGAATTAAATAAAACTTCAGTAACGGGATTTTTCATAGAAAAAAAACGTTACATTTTAAACCACGTATTTTCCATATTTATTGGAAAAATAAAGAGACCATTCTATTCATAACTGGTCTATTCTGAAACCATTAACCACAAACAATTGTGTGTCCTGCTAACTTAATTTGTAAGTAGTACAGTTGATAGTCTTTAGAAAAATACCTGGTGCATTTAATTATTCATTAAGGTACCTAATTAACATTTAAGGAACCTTTAGAACTGTTTTTGATCCCCGTTATTGACAACGTATTTTTTTAAATCTTTATTTCGTGGAAAAATAATAAGAGCGTTTAATACATAACCGACGCTCTCTTTTGAAATTTTTACTTTATAATCCAAAACCGGCAAAATTAAACTGAAACGAGTATACATAGGTAGGTTAGTGTTTTTTGAAATACTATTCTAATATTACCTAAATATTGCACCTGTTCAGTAACTTACCCTCAGTATAATTTTAAATTATGCTTGTTAAAAATATAAAAAGTTTAATAGGGTCTGATAAAAATTGCAGAAAAATTAATAGATACCTATAGATAGAAAACTACTGAACTTTCTTTAATATACTTACATACCTCTTGAGCATTTTACATAACGATTTAATACATTGTATCTACTTAATAAATACATAAAACTAAAACTTACTTCTTTGTATCAAACTCCAACAACCAACAACAAAATGTAGGTATTAGGTAAACTCCATAAAAAGTTTTTATTCCACTTCCGACATCAATATTAATCGATTAATAAATTAATTAATTAATAAATAATAAACACTCAATATTCACGTGAAGCTAACCACACTAGGTAAAACTCTTTAAAAAAAACTTTTGGTTATTTCATTCCCACCAATGTTGGTGGGCGGGCTGTACCCCCCGACCTACACTCTTGTGCAAAGTCGGAGGGGTTAGGGCGGAAGGCTCTCTTCAGCCTCCATTAGGAATAGTGGAAATGGGTGGGTGATAGTTGGGGGAAGAAAGATGAGACGGATGAAATGAAGACAGAATAGAAGTGAAAGACTAACTATGGAATATTACTACCCCAGCATTTGCCTAAATAATCCAAGGAAACCACAGAAAAACTTGGACCAGAGTAGCCATCCCCGGAATCGAACCGGTGACCTTCCGAATGCTAAGCAATGATCTAGACCAGGGATGAGCAACACGCGGCCCGTTAAACTTGTTTATGCGGCCCGCCAAGCATTTCTAAAATTGAATTTATTTTATCGACTTTCTCCCATCAATATATTGTTATAAAATTAATTAAAATAAAATTGTAGTACATACTATAAACCGAAACAATTTTTTGTGACGGTTAGGTTTTCCTACAATTTTTTAAACTTTCAAATTTGTAATACATAATAGCACATCGGAAATGCAAACAAAACAACGGAAGGTTGCAGATGAGCACAGGCATTTCCAAGAAAAGTGGAAATTTGATTATTATTTCACTTTCTTCAAAGATAAAGCTGTATGCTTAATATGTTCAGAGACTGTGTCGACATTAAAAGAATATAACATAAAAAGGCATTACGATACAAAACATGAACAATAATATAAAAACTTAACAGGGCAACTCCGTATAGATAAGTTTAATCAAATACTGGCAAAAAAATTAAAATATTTGCGGACGGAGAGATGATAAAAGAATGTCTGACTGCTGTTGCAGAAATAGCATTCCCTGATAAAATAAATTTTATTTCAAACATTAGTTTATCAAGATCAAGACTGAGTGATGCACGATTAGAAAGCTGCGTACGTGTAGAGCTACCTCATCAATTCCGGCTGATATTGCAGCTTGTATCGAAAAAACAGTGCAAAACTTTTCATTAAAAATTTCAAGTAAATTCGTTTTTCTGTTCTTTTCTTGTTTATTTTTATTTTGCATTAAAATTTGTATATGAAATCTTTACTTGTTTTTAGTTTTACTTTTTTTTATTCTAATGTTTATTATAAATAAAGTTTTGTAAATTATTAATAAGTGTTACTTTATGTGCGGCCCGCCAAAAAATTTTAAATTTTAAATTGGCCCGTTGATTAAAAAGATCGCTCACCCCTGTTCTAGACCACTAGACCATGCCGCTAGGTCCACACTAGGTACTGACTCACTGACTGACCACTGACTTAATAAACATTTCAACATCTTCTAATAAAACCCAATCCTTTTTCAAATACACGAGTGCTTATCGCAGACACACAAACGTTTTTTGTTAAAATAATTTGTTATCTTCTTTCTCATACAAAATTGTTTGTACAGTGTGTGAAACAAAAAGAAATGCTGGTCATTATAGAAGTAAAATAAACGACACAAAAATAAACTATTAATTAATTAAAAAATCGAATGTATTTCACTGATTATTATGGACAGAATAAAATGTGAAATTATAAAAAGTGTTTTGATTGCGTAGATATGTAAAAGCATGTTAAATGTTGGTATTTCAATAAAAGAAGAAATTAAGCAATTTAGTAAAAAAATACAGAAAATAATAAGTACCTACATAAAAAAAGCCCTACACCGGCAGTAATTCGAACGTGGATCACCACACCATCCACAAATTTAGAGCAACCACATTGTATATAATAACAATTTAGAGGAAAGCGTAATGAAATTCATTATTTTTAGATTTTTTTCTGAGATAATATCATAGGAATATGATCTTTCTTCGGTTAATATTTGAAGATCCTACATATAAGAATGAGAAGGTTCAATAGGTAATTAAACCCAAAAAAAGTAAAAACATTTAAAAAAAGAGGGATAATGTGTTATTTTAGTAAAAATAAATACTATGTAAACTAAATAATAACGAACTTGTATTTAAGGAAAAGCTCTTCAAAACGTGGAAATTATTAAGGCGTACATTATAAACTATATATTGAAACACTCAGTGGCGTAACCAGAGGGGGAGATATGGAGAATGGATAAATAATCAACATTAATCCGTTAAAAGATGAAAACAATACGCGTCATTTTGTTTAAGTTTCATAGCTTAAATAAATATAATTTAATATTTTTGAACTGGCTCAATGGTTTAACAATGTTGAACATACATAGGAGTACTTATGTTATAGTTTTAAGAAATTGCAATAAAGATAGGCATAATGGCGCCAGGAAGTTAGTTGATTGCGGCGAGAATGTTTTATAATCAATCGGAGCGTGAGAAGAGGTGAACGTGATTTTTCAAAGAAGTCTGGATGATGACCGTTTGGAAATGATTGAATGTAATTGGTGTTTGAATTTTGGCAGTTGAGAAATTGAAAGAATTGATTGGTTGAAACAATTGTCAGGTATGAATGGGGACAGGAGTATAAATAGGAAAAAATTGCATAAAGGAGGGAGTGAAAGAGTAGAGTCAAGCCAACAACCAACCGACATTGTAATATGTAAATGTACCTACCTAAAAGCCATCTGACAATAAATATTATATTAAAGCAGAAGAATTTTTGTGTGTTCTAACACTTATATTATTGTACACTGATTAAGTATTAATAAGCTTCCGAAAACCCAACGACGATTAGATTTCGTTTTGTAAAACGCATTTGTAAAACATATTTCTAATGGTGTCTTGCCCCTTCGAAACCTCATACAATTTTACATTTTAAGTTCCCACTTCGTGACCTCTGTAATAATATTATCGTTTTTCCCATTTCGGGACTGATCGGTAATGTAGGTAATTATGTACCAAATAAGTAATAGCCAGGTGGGTATAAATGGAAATAAATCTAAATGAGTTTAAATATATTAAATATTAGTTATGATGGTTTCTTAAGGGCTAACTAACTACATACAGGGTGATCATCTTCAGCTTACTCCCTTGACGTATCTCCGGATTGAATTGGAATATCGTTTTGAAATTAATTCTAACAAATGTTTTCAGTTTATTTTCATTTTCAGGTCGGATGTCATTTCCTTTTTTTATTAACCTTGCTCTATTGATGATTTTGTTTGATTCTTTAGGATCACAAGGTTACGGTATGTAAAGACAACACAAACAATGTGAGTGTTGTCATGGTCTTGTGATCCTCTTATACGAGTACATAATGTTTTACTGTGTTTAACTTTAATATGTTTGGCCGAATTCAAGTGCATTAGGGCTCATAGGTGTGTAAAAGTACATTAATTTAACTATTTTATACGCAGGTATAAGTCAGAATTAAAAACGTGTGAGTTAATGACAATTCAGTCACTGGACCCGAAGTGGAAAAATCTAAACCAAGCCCCACAGTGGAAATGGATCCTATTTAATACATATTTTGTTTTCCCCACCCCCATAGACTAACTCTGAAGAAATTCATGATTCAGTGGAGCAAAATAGGGGAAGCAGGGCAATCATTAATATTTTGGTCCACCAACAATCAGCAAATGTTCGACAAACTCTGCTTACCGAAAAATTATTAAAAAGAGCAACAACAAACTAAGTTAGTAGTTTATAATTTTGTTTTTTCTTACCCCCATTTAACGAAAGCCCTTTATAACGCAATAAACTACTCGGTCCCTTCAATTTCGCTACATACCGTTTACACTGTAATATTACAAAACAATTGAACAGTAATAAAAATATTTTACTTGGTAAAAATAATACGTCTATAACTGTACATATTTAACAATCTGCAGTGAAAATCAAAAGAGAACATTTCATTGGTGGGTAACCTTGGAAGACCTTGTAGATTTATCAGCTGTATGTGACCATGAACCTAAACTATTTTACATTATGACTCTGTATGTGTTACGTAAACACCATAGGCAGACGCAAAAATGTTTGTAAACGAACCAAAAGTTATTTTGATCGATCTCAAAACTCAGGGGGTATTTAGTATATACCCCTGAGCAGGTATTTTTTTTTTATTATTTTTTTTTATTTTTTTTTTTTATTTACAATATGTTAGAGAAATGTAGTAGAGTCAGGTTTACAAATTGTGTGAAGATATTTTATTTTATGGGTAGTGGTCCTTCCAGTGAAGCAATTCATCGATGGTGTATAACGGATGGGTTTGAAGCCAGCGGATGAGTTCTATCTTAAGCTGCTTCCCTTGATGCTTTCTTATTTCTTCTGGTAGGTAGTTAAGTAGTTTGCTTCCTACATAAGATGGTTTTTTCTCGAATAGGCAGCTGTGATGGTAAGGTAGGTTGAACCTGGATGCATGTCTCGTATCATGAGTGTGGAGATCTGCCCCTCTTGGTGGTGATTTCTTATCAGCATACAAGATTACCTCCATGATATACAAGGCAGTTGCGTTAGGATTTTTAGGGTTGTAAATGATTCCCTACAGCCATCTCTATCCAGATATGGTCCTTACAGCTCTTTTATGTAAGATGAGTATGCGTTTGAAGTTGCCTGCCGTAGTCCCCCCCCCCCCCCCCCAAGCTATCAAACCGTACCTTAGGTGGGATTCAATCAGAGCATAGTAGGCAGTTTGTACTGTGGCCTCATCACTCATGTGCTTTATTTTTTTTAAGACAAAGAGGCAGGAGTTAAGCTTTTTGGATAGGACGTTGATGTGTGGTTCCCGGGAAATATTCTCATCAATTGTTATTCCTAGGAATTTAGCATGGTTTTCCAATTTTAAATCCGGCAACCTTGGTGCCTCTTCTCTTTTATTTCCGAATGTTAGCTGCTTTGTTTTATTTACATTGACGGCTAAGTCATTTAATTGACAGTACTGGTATGCCATATTGACTGCGGTGTATGAGTCTACAGACAGACTATCGGTGGATTTTCCGAATCTCAGATCATAGTCTTTCTTGGCTCTTTTCATGTCTTCTTTATTTTGTTCTGTCCCTGTAAGTTCACAATTCCTGAGATGTCTCACATATGTGCCTTTAAGAGCTCTGGCTTCCTCATCTGCAAGAAATTTTGTTTTCTTTTTCTTGGAGTAAACCTATTTAAAACGACAGAAGGTATTAAGTCTTTCAGTGATAATAGCTAGAAAATTGTTATATACATCTTCAGCAGTTGCTGCACTATGTACATGTGTCCAGTGTTCGTCTTCGAAGGAAGAGTTAAGTTGATTTAGACTTCTATGGTTAAGAATGCGTCGGATGGTACAGTGATTTTTATTTGGTTTGACAGTTGTCTCCAGTTCACGAAGTATGGTATGGTTTTGATAGAAAAAATTAGCACATCCCATTCAAATAATGATATTTAGAGTTTATAAAATTGGTAAGTTGATTTATTTATTCATTTTTTCTACATCAATTTCAAATTTAAATGGTTAAAAATAAGTGAAATATTTGATAAATAAGTACGTCTGGCCAGTCTATATAAGCTTAACAAGAATTTTGTTCACTACAGGACCCAGTGGTAGTGCCTGAGTTAGGGCTGTGACATGAGCCCTCTCCACTGCAAGAACTTTGACCACTGCCACTATTAGATCCACGACACGAATTGGCACCGCTACAGCTGCTAGATCCATTACCAGTATTACGTCCACTACACGAATTGGCACCACTACAGCTGCTACGTCCATTACCAGATCCCTGTCCTCTGCACGATCCTTGTCCACTACAAGCACCAGGACCACGCGACTGAATTACCTATTAAATGATATTTTATTTCATTAGCTTCAATTAATTATATCAATTCATACCTGTAATCCAATCAAACAAATGAAGATAATTAAGTAAAACTTATTCATAGCTATAATTATATTGAATTTTTCGGTCGAACAACAGATGAAAAAAATTAATACATACATTATTTATAAAAATATTGGTTTATATAGAAATTTTTCAAAAAATATTTTTGACAAACTTCGATAAGACTTATCTTTAGGTTAATATGTGTTTCCATAACAGACTTGTTATTGCATTTTGTTGTTATGCTAAACTAACATTCAAAGAATGATAACATGGAAAAAACCACAAAGTAAATTATTTTTTCTGAGCTAGCTTAATAATTATAATTGTATTTTTAGTTCTTGCGTATTCCTAGTGTGAAAATGCTCAAACGGAATCTAAATTATTGGAAAACAAACATTATTAACAACAATTGATCGATGATTACCAAAAATTCTTAGCTAGTAATCATGTTATTTACCATGAGTCACTTTTCGATATCATTGAAGACATAAAATTTACGAAATGGTCTCTAATATTATATTGGTTTCAATTATTTTTGACCACGATTTTTTCTATCAAGTCTATTGTGTTTATCTTCTACACTGATAGAGATGTGTTAATTGGATTTGGAGAACATTTTACCCTATTTTTAGAAAGGTGCATTTTATTTACGCCTTACTTTTTATCATGTCCTTGTTTATAATTTTAGAACAGATGTGTCTCTCGTATTTTGAGTCGAAGCCATATTTGAAAGATCTCAAAAGCTTCCATTGCTTTTACAATGGAGAGCTATTCTTCATTCTGAGCAAGGTGAACCAAAAGAAGAGAAACTACTGTTGAAAACAAACATCCTCTTCAAAGGCTACAAAATTATGACATGCTAATTTCGGTTTCTTCGAATTTGTCCACATTTGCCTCGGTGTTTATGCATATTATAACAATGACAATCAATATAACATCTTTACCATCACTCTGAATGTTATCTTGTCTTTAATTAGCCTAAATTAATTTATTAACAAATTAATTGCCGTCTCTAATTTTTGTAGGAGTGAAAAATAACTTTAAACTCTAAGTAAGATCATTATAGAGATTAAAAAATTCATATTATTTATATTATAATTTATTGAAGCATATTGTTAGAGTAGAAACTCGATTATCCGGCCCTCAGTTATACGGATTCGCGATTATCCGGACTACCAACCGCGAAAATTTATTTTTGATTATTCGTGATATAGCAGCATTAAAGAGAAAACTTACGTCAAATAACACCAATTATTTTAAACCAAATTAAACTTATTATTTTATTTCATAATTACCAAAAGCAAATTATCAAATACATATTGTAAACAAATTTATACAAACATACGTACCTAAATATTTTTTTTATGATTAATGCTGCAGTATTTTATAGTATGTATTTATGTAATCTAAGAAAATATGTACATATTTACATCATGGCCGTAGCTAGGGGGGGGGCATTGTGGAGCAATGCCCTACCTTGAAATCACAATGCCCTACTTTAAAAATACCAAAAACTAAGATAAATTATTATAATTAAATTGTTTGTGCATAGTTTGAGATAAAAAAAATTGAAGCGATAGGTATCTAAACTTTTCCGAATATACCACAGTTTGTTTCTTTGTTCTGTGTATAGTCGGCATTTGAAGCGCCATCACATGAAGCAATGGGTCTATTTAATTATAATATCTGTATGCAGAGGGGATTCAATATGGGCTATATTGCAATCTTTGGCACGGAGAATCCCTTTTTAAACTAAAATAAACATAAACTAGAGATTTTTTATGATTATTTGTTATTTTTATTGCTATAAATTGAAGATTCGTTGATTTCGCGATGGATATACGGGCTTTCTTTGGAAAAAAAAAACGAAGAGTTGAAAAGCAAATTGACCACGAAGAACCTCACTGCTCAAAACAGATGGAAGCACAAAATACAATCGCGACTCCTAGTTCCATAGCAGCAGGTTGGTCAACACATGTTGGTAATGTTAGCTATGGTATTGCTTCTGATATTGCACAAAGTTAACAGAAACAATATGATCTAAATGGTATTTTTGGTCGTATCTATTTACTCGTATCACCCCACCCAACAATTAATTATTACCTCACTCTCACTCAGACGTGGATCTCTACATCCAAATTTGGAAGTTTAACCATCTTGTTCGCTTGTTCTTCATCATGCTCTGTCACAGAAATTATTTGTCTACGAATAGCTATTGAATGTATTGTGATTGATTTAGGAGCCCGTGCTTCGAGGGCAGATCAATTATGATCAATTTTTTACTTTCGCCCTACCTGTAACCAATGCTGCCCTACCTTAAATTCGACCCTAGCTACAGCCCTGATTTACATAAATAAGTGCATACATCGTATGTCGGAATATGCATCTCTTAATAATTTCATAATAAACATTAATTTTCGTTGATATGTATTTGTTGTTTTTAATACACATAACATTATGTACTACATATGCATAAAACCTCCTTTTATTCATGAAACTATTGGTTTTTGTTTTAATAATTTAAAATTTCCAGTACCCCTATTGATTCACGTTATCAATTTATTAATATGTATTCTGTATTATACTTCTGTCCATATTATATATTTAATATGTGTTTGATTCGTTTTATTTTATCATTGGACAATAAGTACACTATTTTCGTTTCATTATTAAATTCATAAAAAAATAGCTTAACTATGTGATTACGAAAAAGATGACTCACCTAAAATTATAGCCGTATTATTTTTTTAATGTAAACAAACTGGATAATATTTAATCTAATTAATATTATTTAAGTATATGTATTTGTAATATATAAAAATTGACTTCAGGTATTCACTAATTTTCAAAAAATTCTATAATTATGCAACCCATTTAACACCTCTGATTGCCATTTAAATTGGCTGCCCTACTACTCTGCCTTCTACTAGTGAAACATTAATTACTTGTAATATATTTTGTTCTTCAAAACAAAAATTTCATCCATTCTCAAATGATACTTTTGTATTTGTTTTCAATACAATGGGAAAAAAACGTACCTATCTAAACCAAATTACCAGTCCTTATTATTTCTTCTCTTAAAACGTCTTATCTCCAACACTATGACTATTTCCATTTTACATTTCTTATTCCATAGAATAATTGTTAAACATTTTAAACTGACTTACTCGTTTCTAATTGTCCGGAACAAACTAATTTCAAAAAATGATCAATAATGCCGCTATCACGTTTCGGCGCTTAAAAACAAAATCATTTTATCATTCTGTGTATTTCTTTGTTATTAAAAATAGCATCTGGTGTGTTTTTGGGATTTATAAATTAATGTTCAAAACTTAATTTTCAAATTCACTCAAATAATGACTGATGACCAAGAATCCAAATGTTTTTCATAGATATCACACACAAAAAATGTCTAAAATTTTCAAAAAATGTTGATATCTACACAGGGCCACACCAGATAAAATAGGAAAGTGCCCCTGACCTCTTCGAAAATCAATTATAACCATGATGTAGGTAATGATAAAGCTTTTTGCCAAATTTTTAGACCTCTAAGTGGTCACGTGATCTCACACAGTCATGTTTCTTAATTTTCAATTTTTTAAGGATATATTGGCCATTTAAAAAAAAACAAAAATTTATATTAAAGGTAATTGAAGCTCACGTCTCTAAAATGTTTTCAAAATTTTAGGTGCTAAATTCAAATTTATACGAGCGCTTGATTTTGAGAAAATTCTGACGAATGTGTTTGTTTTTTAAAGTGTTTAAAAACTGTCGAAATATCCTTAAAAAGCTGAAAATCACAAAATATGATAGTGTGAGGTAACGTGATCATCAAGAAGTAGAAAATGTGACAAAAAGCTTTTTTTAAAGGGCTAGACACATTTTATCATTTTACCCGACAAGACCTTTGCTTTCCTCTATTCAACGTAGCTTTAGATGAATACAAAAATATTTGTTATAAAGTCAGTAATACTTCATATACTACTCCAATAAAGTAGAAATATTTCTTGACACTGCACAAAACATATATAAATTGAAGAATTAAAGAAAAGAATATCGATCCACATATGTAAATGTACCACTAAGACATTATTCTCCCTTCCGTAAAACGAAGCATTGGTTGGCTAAAAATAGCACTGCAAATTATATAATTTGTATATTATTAATAGCTCAGGATTCTTTGGTAAATTACAAAGTTATAATAAATATTTCCACGAGCTATTTCATTTAACGAATGTGTATTGTAGTAGGGAACATTACCACAAAAGAAAGAAAAATAGTATCATTTAACAAACAACTCAGCTATTTTACACAACTTATAACAAATGTTACAATAATAATACTAACTTACATATTTACAATAAAATATTTTTACATAAACATTTTATTATATATAGTGCAAAATATAATATAAAGAAAACAAAAAACTTTGAACGGCTTCGTAATGGAATTATGTATCAAAAATAAGAGATCTACAAATTAAGTTTTTAAAAAAAGACCAGTAAATATCTGAAATAATTACTAAGTAATAGCAGTAGAAACTAATTAATTTACATTTATTCCCCTTATTTTAAAGTCAAATACAAAAAAGCAAAGCCAACCCTAATCCCGGTTTTGAATGTATAAAAAATAATTAACATTAAAAGCAATAAATAAATTTCCATTTTTTAACTTATGGTTGTAATTTTCAATTATAATTTACTGGTCTGAATAACAAATACTTTAGAATATAAACAAAAATAGTAATTGCAATAAAAATTATAAATTGTTATAAATAATTACACTATACGTACAGGTATCAGTGCTACAAAATTATATAAGGCTAAAAGTTACAATTTGCACCAGTTTGAGTTACATAACTAAATCAATTTAGCGATTATTATTAAGAGACATTCAAAGTATCACATAAGCAGAGATATAAGGGATAAAGGGACAGTGGTTACAAATTTTTATAAAAGTATTAAAAAACTTATACTGCATAAACATTCAAGGAAAGAGGGATTTTAAATTTTTTTATAAGTGCAGATCTAAAATCGATAAAATTCTGCTTATGTTATACCTAAGCACTTCCTTATTCAAAGCTATTTTCCACAGTAACTTATTTTATCGGAAATTAAACTAAGTTACTGTTTTCATTCAAAAACTACAATACTCTCGATCAGTCTATCTTTTAATTCCACATTGAAAAAGCTAGTGCAATAACAAAAAAAATACCAGTGTATTAAAGCGCCAGATAAATAAATTAGTATTTGCTTTTATTAAAAATTAATTGCATACAAATTTTTGCTACAGAATATGCAATTAACAGTCGTTGTTTATATAATTTATGTAAATAAACACGAAATAATCCAATTGCATGTTTTTCTTGCTTGTTTTAATTTTATCTTTTTATTAAGGCCTGAAAAAGTGAAAATAGCAAAAGCACCTTATTTTTTTTCAACTTTATCTCTACCCTTTTTTATACCTTTAGTGCTAATATGAAATAATAATTAATGTTTTGAAGTTACTACCACATAAAAAATGTTTTTTTACATTGGTTATTTAAAAAAGTGTGTTATCAAACATCAGAGAATGAATTTTTTGTTTATTCTTTCAATATTGATTGATCGCGATCGATAATAACTGTAAGATCTAAACGTTTCATCAGCATCTTAAATGGACACTAAATTGTAAACATGGGCGAAAATTATGTAATTCTAAAAATCTCAGCAACGACTGCTAAGGTTGTAACCTTCGGCCACGTTATTAATGGAATTCCACCAAATGTTCAGTTTAATCGTAGATTTCGCCCAGAGCCATCAACCCGAGTTTTAATTCTCCTAAGAACACCAGCCGTGAAAGCCTATGTTCTTATATAATACCTAAAAAGACTAAAGATTATGTCTTAACCTTTAAAAAACAATTGGCTTTATAACATTTTTTAACATTCTAATCCTTCTCACAAATCTATTTGCTTAAATGAAATATTTTTCTTTACTAGAAACGGATTTATGTGGACAAAAATTTTGTTATAAAATTAGAAATTGCAATTTAATAAAAAAAACGGTCCCAAAATTCACAGCATTATAACTTTTGATGGCAAATAAATATCTTTCATAAACTTCTGAGTGTCTTTAAATAGTGGTGTCTTTTATTCTTTACCCTTCGTACTCTAAGATTTTCTCATAGTAATTTTAGCGAAAATTTTTTTGCCTGAATTTCTATACACAGTAGTTTCTGAGATATGACCAGGGGTGGCCCTTAATGAAACACTAGGCATTTCTAAATGAAAATTATATTAATAAAAACAAAATATTGTGAATTTTTTGGACCATTCACATGATTAATGGCAACTTCTTATATTACCCTCAAAGTTAAAATTATTTCAAATGTCATTGAATTTTTAATTTTTCTTTTTCAACTAATAATAAGTACAAAGTAGAGAAATGCTTTACAAGTCTACTAATTTTTCATGTAATAGAGCATGGTTGATGTATAATTTTTACTTCATTGTTAAATATCAAAATGTATTAATACAATTCCTTTTCATGAGCGAAAAGTACACTTTATCAACATTTCTCCTTTGCGATTTTTAAGAGACATGATACTTGCAGGTTTTCAGTCTATCACAGCAAAATAAGTTATTTATTAGCAAAAAGAGATAACCCTATTTTTAAAGCAAGTGTGTATTTTTCTCTCAATATTTTTTAAATAATGCTTATCATTATTTTGTATCAACAGGCAATCAAAAAAGATTTACATGAAAAAGGAATTAATTATTATTAATTAAAAATAAATATTGAAATTATTTTTATCTGCTCATACACGTACTCAAATATCAAAATAAGCCAATCTCTTGGTTTATTCAGTCAGCATAGAAAAATACTTAACTTAATCAACATTATTTGCTCAAAACTGTTGCATAACAGTTCCAATTTTAGTTTTACATATTTCCAACGTGAGGCACTATATCTGCAACTTGCCTTTTGGTCTGTTTATAAACGTGGTAGATTTTTTAGTTTAATAAGTCGATTCATCTTCATAAAGAATATGAAAACAATAATACTTGAAACAAATGAAATAATATACGATATATCTTCGTCATTTGCTTCAATAACTATTGAATTACAATTTTTATTAGTGGTAATGGGTAACCATATTATTTACCTAGATTTATACCCAAGTTAGTATTTACCAATACCTTATCGTTTTTCCTTCAGACTTTCCCTCCTACTCACGTCTCCTTCCTCATTTTTGCTTGCACCTTTCTTTTCGTTTACAGTTTCCATCTTTACTTCGTTAGTTTTCTGATTTCCGACAACCTCTTTGTCGCTCTCTGTTTCAACTAATCCGTTAACATTATAATTTTTAACTTCTTGAGTAGTTTCTATTCTCCCTCTCTCATTCGATTTTAAACTAGCTTGACTCGACCCATAACTACTCGTTCTTGAGTGACTGTTACCGACCGGAACTTGTACAGAAGGAGGCGGCGTTACCTTAGTACCACTGGAGCTTGCGCCACTAAGTATCTGCATATGGTATTTGTAAATGTTTTCGGTACTCTCAACAACACCCTGGGTAAGATTTAGGCTGCGCCCGCGCACACCTGTCTCCTTAGATTTCGGTGACCACCAGTTAACAAACGTACCTACTACAGGAACTTGCCGAAGAATACCTTCTTGCCAAATTCGTTCCTCATTTTCCTTCTGAAGGTCTAATGTTGCTGTTTCAATACCTAAGAAGCAAAATTGACCCAATCATTTTAGTAACCAATATTAAATATATATTTCACAAAATTAAAAAATTGTATAACTTGTATAAGATACTATCCTCTTTCCACAAGGGGTTTCAAAATGTAAAAAAAAGAAAAAATAGATATCATATTATTATGTATGCTATGTAAATGGGATTACTCCCGTGTACTTTATTAAAATAAATAAATAAATAAATATTGTAAACACTTTTGTTACATAAATAAAATAAAACAAAATAGAAGATGTTTTATCTTGGGCAGACTGTCGATATTATCTTGAAATCTTGCTTTTGTATGACTATGAGTAATAATATAACACGTATAGTTACAAATAAAAAAAGATAACTTCAGTTACCCAATTAAAGATTAACAACACTTCATAATTTAATTTAAATTATGATAAATGTAACATACTTTTAGTTAATTAATAAAGACTACCTGTTCAGGTAAATTATTCTAAAGTGGAATATATTGAATTTAATAAAGACAAGATTCTTGAAACCAATGTTAAGAAGAAATTACACCGTATGATTTAAATTTTCATGACAAAATCAAAAAAATTGTTGTCATTGTGAATTGTGCCCTCTAGCACCTTTATTCGAAAATATGGACTACCAACAGATACATTATTTGCAAACGCTTACAATTCTCTTTCAAACAAGTCTGAGTTTACTAAAATCAGAAAAGTAGTTTTGAAGATACGATTTAAATAATTAGACATTCAGGAGTTTCCATGATTTTTTCATGGCCGTTATAGTAATATTTTTTTTTCCTGAATTTTTTACCCAGTAGTTTTCGAGATATGATATAAGGATAACCATTAGAATAGCTTTTATTATAAGTACTTACCTTTCCTAACTATTTCGCTCATAGAATCCAACACTCGAGAATTCTCTTCTACCGATTGTCCAACTCTTATGACAAGATTTAAAAGTTCTTCTACGTCAGACTGAGCAGTCAGCATTCCAAATCTTACGCATATAAGGCCATCGTTGCCTTCTCCAAGAGAAAATGCGGAATCAGTTGAACGCAAGGCATCGACTAGAGTGGTATTTAGAGCATTCAGTTCTTCTTTGGCTTGATCAGTCAAAAGTTGCTCCCATCCTTCTGGGACATACCTAACTCCTCCTAAACCTATACGAAAAATAATCAAGTAAACAAAAATGAATAAACGTAGAAGTATGTTAAGTACGCACCTGCCCAATCTGGTAATTCAACCAAACGCAATACTGGGGAACTTCGAACCAAATTTACAAAAGTTTCTTTATGCTGAACAGTAGCTATCAATATAATGATTTGTTGCTCCAAATACTCAATAAACGTCTGTATATCTTTGCTTGTAGGTAGCTGACCTGTTAAATTTTCTAACGGACAGTACCTAAGGACAACACCTACATTTTCTAGTTCACAAATATCGATTGGGACCTAACGGAATACATCAAATTAAAGAAAGCCATTTTCTTACGAACAAGCTTATACCTGCGGAGCTTCCAACTGTAAAATTTGTCCTAACCAAGTATTAAGTTTGTCATAATATGATGGTACTCTAGTCAGAGTCTCACCCTCTTTAATTTCTGGAGTAAACTGAAATACCACGCAAGTTGCGGTTGTTTCAAAAAGAAGCTGAAAACAAAACTCTTTAAACACTTTATACCTAAAGTTTATTTTATTGTTAACTTACTGGAATGCTGATTGGTTTTGATATCAATTCTGAAACAGTATAAGTTCCAGTTTCTCCACCAGGCTTCTGACTCTGAAATAACAATAAATTAGCTACCAACAATTTAAAAAGTTTAAAACACGTTTTGAAGTCATCAGTTCTAAATATATTTTAGGAAATAACATTTTCAATAGTAACAATTCGTCAATTAAATAAAAACTACTTACAAGAATTCGTAAATGTTTGTATGTATCAATTGCAGCCCATAATTTTTCACTGGACAAAAAAGCGTCCCTAATTTTGGCATGCAAGCGTTCCCTACCCAATGATTGTAAGGCGACCCACATGGGAAAAGCTAAAATCCTTCGACCTTGATGGTCTGTACTCAAACCTGCTATCAAAGGCAAAGTACTTTCTCTACTTGTTCCTACTTGACGACTGCGTAACTGATTTGGAGAGCTAGCACTTTTTGGTTCCCACAACCTATACAATGTCTATGTTCACAGATAAGGAATTTACAAGCAACTTCAAGATAACAAACAAATCGAATGTTAAATCACCAGAACTACATAAATTCAGTTGCCACTGACTTCAAAGATCGCAAACAATTAAGGTAAAGTGGGGACCTGCTTGAATGCGTATATTTTGGCTTAAGAAATAAAACAAAAACAATAAAAAGGATACAATCATTGGCAATCCAGGTATTCCCAACCACATACCCAATGAAAGTGTGAAGCTGTCGGCTATAGATGGTCTCTGGAACAACACAAATTTCATATTCACATTTATATCAAGGTATATATTTAGAATCGTTTTAAAAAATTAATAAAAAACAGGTACTCATTCAAGTAAAGAAAATGAAGAAGATATTATAAAACTAAACTTACATGACTATTATTTTGATGTCCTGGTAACGCCAAAGCCGCCAACGAATGGCCTCGCAAATGCAACCATACATCATGATTTTTACAAAGTTCCTGGATTCTCGTTAGATTGTCCACATGCCCAGCAACTGGGGTTCCTGCATCAGCAACTACAACTAAGGGTGTCCGACCAGCAGACACGTCTTCTGTTAACATTCTTTCTAAAGCCGACACATCTATTGTATATTGCGACCCTGAAAAATTTAAAGATTTTTATGTCCTTCATTAAAAGATAAGAATTGCTGACTAATTTTAATTTTACTTACCAAAATGCGTATTAACAGGAACAGGCCTAACGGAAGCTAAAGGTAAACCTAATTGTTTACACAAATGTTGAACGATGCCCAAAGGACTTGCTATACTACTGTAGATTGTTGGTAACGCAGTGGTTAGTGCAAGGGCACCGTCTTCTAGATAACGCGGGTACTTGTAATGTATCATCATACGAGTTATTCGCACCAACCCTTCCAACTGATCATCGTGATAAAAGGCAGATGCATCTAGAAAACTAAAAAAACATTCAAATAATGAATAGTGTACAAGGATATCATTAAAATAAACAATATGTGTTACATTTAAGTGTATGTTCCTAAAAATTTTCAAAAATAAACAAAATCATTCAAATTTTTCTGAAAACGCGGACAAAGGGCGCAGCGGATAGCATAATAACCCAACGCAGCTTCCGTTTAATTTTTTGAGAACCAACAAAAGCCACTTGTAGTAACTTATTCTCAAAAACACATCACAAGCAAATAATTAAATAAATATTTTATTTTTTAAAGTGAACAGTTTTTTTTAAATACCTAATTAATTTTTGTTTTTTTCACTTCAATATGTGCATCTGAAGGTTAATTTATACATAAAGTATTGTGATGTTTTAAAATTGTCAACTCATGTTGCTTAAAAAAAAAAACTTTTGGCCTTGTACTGTTTAAACACATTAAAACCAAAAAATCATTTAACTATAAAGCACAAATTAAAAGTCGATATTGATCAATAAAATGATATATTCTTGTATAACTTCTTAATTTTCTAACAAAACCCCTACATTTATGACATAATAAATTTTTAAAAGTCTGTGACTTTTACCAATTTACTGACTTCTTTAATAGAAAACTCCTTGATTTTAAAGAGTAAATCAACAAAAGTTCACAGTTCAAATTATTGAATACTGATGAATTTAATAAAGGTAAAGAATAAATAAGTTGTTAATACAACATAATAAAATTATGAAATTCATTATGTATTCTTAAATAATACTCGTAATCACACTAATAATTAAAGCTAATAAAACGAATGAATAAATTAAACACATCCAAACGGTCTGCCAAATAAAAAATGCTGCAAAATACACCTATTACACACTTAGTACATTATTTCTAATTCTCTTAATTAATGCCTACTTTCATGGCACAATTTAGCATTCATGTAAACTATATGCAAGCTAAATAAGTTATTTAAAATTGCTATGAATAGGTATTACTAATTTAGCGTTTTCAAATGTTAATGGTTTTGGGTTTGTTAAATTACTACATGTAACACCAACAACAAAAATAAACAATATAATTAAGCAAAAAAAAAGTTTTTATCATATTGTAAAATTATTATTTTGGTACTCGTTCCATTTCAATCTATTTTGTACCTATAAGAAATGAAAATGTTTCTTATAAATGCAGTATCTAAAGCAAAAAAAAACTTAGTATTATTGAGGAATGGAGACTAATTAAAAGGTGTATGTTTTAATGCTTTTAACTTTCAGTATTACAATTGCCCTCAATGATATGAATTATTAGAACAAGGTAATGAACAAAAAAATTAATAAAAAAAGTTCTTTGAAAATTTATTCCTCATTAAACTCCATTTTGTTTATTTTATCAACCCTAATTTTTTCAAAAAATTTATCACATAGAAGTAGTAAAGTTGTATAGCAGTGTTAAATGTAAAATCCTTGAAATAAACTAAAATAAAAGCATAATACTTTTTCAAATTTAGTTGAATGCAGCTGATAAGAGTAAGTTATTGGTAAAACAACATAAAATCCAAACCTATAGTATAGTCACAAATATAATTATATAATGATAATAAAGTAGTATTTATTATTATAATCTCTTATACATATACTTAAAAAGGAAAAACTGACAATTGTAATTATTCTATTGTTTAGCTATTTAAGACATATGCAAGCAATGAAAGTATGAATTTTATGTGGCTAAGCAAAACTAATCTTTCATAATAATAAATGTATC
This sequence comes from Agrilus mali, assembly GCA_029378335.1. Taxonomy (NCBI): domain Eukaryota; kingdom Metazoa; phylum Arthropoda; class Insecta; order Coleoptera; family Buprestidae; genus Agrilus; species Agrilus mali. Next base: position 13,483,973 of record CM055661.1, on the reverse strand, counting down.
AATCACAGTTCGAAAACAATAGTTGCAACCTTGAATTTTTTGACAAATGTAATAGAATAATCAAAAAATACTTGCCCAAATATATGACTTAACCATCTTGTAGTATCTGCAGTAAATTGAGTGCTGAGTTTTTGAAGCACAGGCCTTTCTAAACTTCCAAAATAGGCCATAAGACTATATGTTGATGTTACTAATTTTGCTGTTTCGTCCAATACAGGCAATATACTAGACTCTCCATCTTCATCAGCACTCAATAATCCTTCTATTATGTGTATAATCTCATCACTTCTCTTCTGTTCTGGACCCAAAAGGACACTTTGCTGGGGAGGTGTTCCATTATTTACCTGATTACCTTCTGAAACTTTTTCTAATCGACTAACAATTTCTGAAGCATCAATAGCAATTTCTCCCAATGAAGGCTAAAAAGGGATATTTTTATGTATTTTAATCAAGATAATATTAATAAAAGCTCATAAAATGCTACAATTTTTTTTATAACACCTGTAATGAAATTATTACTACAATTTAATAGTGAAAATACACACGTTTTTAGCAAAACTTTTGCCAGCAGCTTCTTTTTGGATTTCCATAACTGTTTTTTCATTTATCACACCATTTCTATCTTTAATCGTCAAATTTACATTACTCGCCATCGTGGCAATTTTAACTCATACAGGAATGTCGTGTTTAATACATTTTTTTTTTATTTATTTACATACGTCCCAGTTTTTCATTTCATTCTTTACAAACTCCAAAGCGAGACGGAAGTACAAAAGATTGTCCTCGATTTTCCTAATCGTCAATAATCAGCTGTTTACATTTTCAATTGTCAACCAATAAAAAAGTCTCAAAAAGGCAGGCATTGTAAATGATATTATTAATTAGTTAATTAATTGCAAACAAAGTTTTATCCTCAACAAATGTTTCTGTTTCTCAAAATAATACATTAATTACCAATACAAAATGCAAATTGGCAAGTTGAACTTGAACATAACCTAAGTTTTTGACGTTTCTGATGCCTAATATCCGCCAAGAAATACGTTTTACGAATATTTATATTGAAAATGCAGTTGAAATGAACCAAACGATTACAATGTTAAAAATGTGGACACACATATCTTCAAAATACTAATATTTACAGCTTTAGTTTATCTTAAAATAGTGCAACAAATCAAAATGGATACCTTAGCGTTTGGAACTCAGCGGTAAATCTAAATAACATTTAATGTTTAAATTTGAATGGTATTGATACAATTAAACTAACTTAATATTATCTATTATAGATTAGTACATTTAGACTTGAAAGGGGCACCTCCCAAGATAAGTTATTTGGAAAAGGTAAGTTTTGATAAAATGACCTACATTTACATAAATAATAACAATGGTTTGTTTACATATTCCAAATATTATGTCACAAATTTACTATTTGTATTTTCTCTGTTATTTAACTCACAATTAAATAACAATTATGAGAGGTTTTGTAAATGTTCATTAATTTTTTACCTTTAACAATTTTTAAATGACTCTCTAATTCAATTAGTTTTTATTTAGAAAGATGTATGTATTCAATTTATTTTTAGTTTTTCCCATTTATTAAAGAAATTGGTGCAACAGGAATTCTCTTAGAATGGGAAGATACCTTTCCCTTTACGCGAGAATTACTTCCTATTGGAGGTTTATCACACAGTGCTCAAGCCAGTGGAGCTCCTTACACATTGGAAGAAGCAAAACATATATTAGAGTTAGGTAAATTTACATGAATTCTAAACTTAAATAATTATTTTACTCAGGTTTTTATAAATATAATGTTACAATTTTTAGCTGCTGACTGTGACCTTACAGTGATTCCATTATTACAAACATTTGGACATTTAGAATATGTTTTAAAACATGAACAATGGCGTGGATTAAGAGAAGTTGAATCATATCCGAGCTCAATATGTCCCAGTAATGGTGAAACAATGGCATTATTACGAAGCATGATTAAACAAATTGTTGCTTTCCATAACAACATCCAGTACTTACATATTGGTGCCGATGAGGTAAATGAATGTTTCATAAATTCAAACTCAATAATTTGATAAGAAATTTTCGTTGCTTTATAAATTTTTTACTGAAACTCATTAGGGTGGCAGGGGATAATTTTGTTTTGTAGGGAGCCTGTTACAATAAAAATAGCAAAATGATAAAAAAAGGGGGGGTTATCTCCTCAGGGGACTAAAATGATTGCTTAGTATCATCAATATCAGACTTTACCACCTAAAACTAATTTTTTATTGTCATTCTTGCTTTTTCCTACTCATTTTCTCTTTACATACCATCTCATTTGTCTTTTATATATTTAGTCTTTCAGCATTCTCACAAATGAAATGTATATCGGACACTTTAATTAATGAGCTAAAAGTTGTGGTAATGCTTCCTTTCAAAACCATCTTAAAAGGAAAATTATTGAAATATATGCTTACCATTTTTAGGTATGGCATTTGGGATTATGTTCTGTTTGTACAAAAAGAGCTCAGGCAAATAAACACGGGAAATCTGGATTGTACTTAGAACATGTAGTGGAAGTGGTACAATATATTAAGGACAACTACCCTCATTTAAAAGTCGTTATTTGGGACGATATGCTTAGAAACATCGATTTAAATGCTTTACAAGGTAACAGACAAGAATATAAGTTTTTTTATATTAAAACTAGATGATAATTGAACCTTTTTGTATTTCTGTTTTTGACAAGGCGTTTTTAATTTTTACTTGTGTACCCATTCATGTGTTCACGATCATTTTATTAATTTTTTTTTTATAATTTTCTCATAGACTACTACATAAGCAACCTTGTCGAACCGATGATATGGCATTACAACGCTTCCGACACGTTTCATTTGGGAGGCGAATTATGGGAAAAATATAGTAACATATTCAGTAACATCTGGGCCGCCAGTGCATTTAAGGGGGCAACAAGTAGCTGTCAAATTTTACCGATAAATAAACATCACGTCAGCAACCACGAGGCTTGGTTATCTGAGATATCTAATCACGGAAGCAAAATTGTAAATTTTAGAGGACTTGCTTTAACAGGGTGGTCAAGGTATAAACGTGTATTCTGTCTTTTCGATATAATTAATTATATATTATAAAATTAAAACGAAAGCCTATAATTAATCATATAAATCGTCCGGAAAATATTTTTTTCAAGATTAAAAAAGTTATTAATTTGATTTTATAATATCATAAAAAAAAACAACCGTCCTCGAAAAGCAAAAATTAATCCTTCATATTTATTTATCAAATTTTAATCAATTTTTTTAATTTAATTTTTTTTAATCACTTTCAATTGACAGGTTTGACCACTATGCAACTCTTTGCGAGCTGTTGCCATGTTCAATTCCATCCCTGTGTTTATGTCTAAAATCCTGGTTGAATGGCGGTTTCAACCAAAATATTCACAGGTAGATTTTTAAGTAGCGGCGAAGTTTCATTTTGTAAAAACCCTGTTTTCAGTTCTGTAGAAAAAATGTTAGGATACACAGACATTTCTTTACATATGGACATCCCTATTCGTCCATGTCCTGTTGCTCCCTGTTTGAATTTCCCAGGATGGGAAATATTTCTTGGATTCGAGTGGTTCGCTAACATTCGTGCAAAGTACAAAAGTGCAATCGACAGTGACCAGTAAGTTACTTTTTAATTAATACAAAATAAACTTGTGAAGATAATATTTATTTTTCCAGAATAAATACTTGGTTCAATCAATGGCAAGTATTAAACAGTTATACGAATCCTATGCAACTTGAAAGTATTTTACCAGTATTAACTGAGTAAGTACAATAATTATGTATTATCTTTTAATTAGCCATTATCGGCACTATTTTATTTATTAAAAGTTGTAGAAAGTAATTGTTTATGTGAACAGTTTATACCTATATCAACTACTGAAATTCGTATTCTATAAAATTAGGTTTCTTGGTAATAATGTTTGAATCTTTGGAATAGTTTTCCTGTAAAAAGTCAAACTTCTCAAATAAGCCAACCTTTTGATATGATAGGCAAACAAAAACAAAGAGTATAGAAATTCAGGGAAAAATTATTACTAGGATGGCCATGAGAAAATTATTTTTAAACTCCGCATTTCCACACAAGGAAGCACAATTGATAAGGTGATCATAAAATTCAAGATTTCTCTGAAAATACTGATATTAGGCCATAACTAAAATAACATAATTGGAAAGCCTGAAAAATTTCGCACAAGATCTGTTTGAGACTCATTGGCGTACCGACCTTCGTAAAAGTGGGAGAAGCCCCTGACTGTCTTATTTTTAAATCGCTGTATCTTCTATACGACTTACCTGATTTTAGCAAGCTCATCAAATAATGAATACACTTTGAGCCTAAGAGAAATGCGGATTTTTTCAGGCATTAAAATTTTATTACAGTCACTCTTAAAAAGGGAATTTTCGAAGAAATATTGAATATTTTATGATTCACCGTACCAATTGCGCCCTCTTGCTGTGAAATGTGGACCTTAAAACGACGATTTTCTCATGGGCACTTTAATTTTTTTTTTTTTTTTCGTGAACTACACCCAGTAGTTTCCGATACATATTCTGAGCTAAAAATTAATTAAAATAAAATACTATAACATAATCTACATTAATGATTTAATTGTTATATCCTTTAAAATGCTTAAAAATTTTTAGAAAAGAAATTTATTATCAAAATAAAAAAGTGATAAATATTTTCTGAATATATTGTAACATCAGTTGTTTTATAAATCGATATTTTTTACTTTTAGCCTACATATAGAAATAACGTCATTAGAAAACTATATGAAAGACCATTTGGAACAGTATTTCTTCACTCACACGATAGAAGAACTTGTTGGAACATTAATTATGCCAATAAAGCAACACCTTCGCCAACTAAAGTGCGAATGCGAGACGCAATTGTCTACAGGTTGTAGAATCAGAGGCCATAAGAGATTAAACTTGTAAAAACTGTCACTGATCATTTTTAATTGTACTTATTGTGATATTACAATTTATTTTTGTAAAAAAATTATATATACCTATAAAAAAAAGATAAATAGCGCTTTCCTAATAATTGTCTTTGGTTTTATTATATAAGATAGTAAAGTGCCTACCTCTGAAAAGGTATAAAAATTATTTAGTTTTTATGCATAAACTTTAAGCCTTAACATTTATTACATAAAATATTATTTTAGGGAGAAATGAAGACTACTTTTAAAGAAACCCCGGAGATATCAGAAAATAAATATTGGCATACTATTAGAAAACTGTTCTAATAGAATAAGAAATTTTACATTAAACAGAGTTGGATAACAAAAAAATTAACAATAATAATTTCAAAGAAATATAGTTAAAAATGTAAACCGTCTGAAAGAAGACTAGAGTAATAACGGACGAGATTAAATTGTGCTAGTCAAATCACTGCACAATATCGAATGATGTATGTATGCTTTAAAACTTTAAGATGCGTATTTTGAATACTTTATTATTCTCATGATACTTTTCAGACACAGGTTTTCGAGATGAGTATATAAAGTGACTGACTGTCTGAAACGAAATGACAGTACAAAATAAATGTCGATAAAAAACTTCTAAAGAGAGTTGTATCTTATCCAAAACAAAATATGAACTTTTGATTTTTTTGTGAAAGTGGCGGTACGTAGTCTAGACTTTGTTCAATAATTTTACTAAAAACAAAACGAGGTTGTTCCTTTTGTCTTTATTTTACACATGACAAGTACCTTTAATTATTTAATGTTAAAAAGGTGCAAAACTGCCTTTAATTATTTTTATAATAAGGAGAGAACAGAAAAATAAAATAAAACGAAAGCAGATATTTTTAGAAATTCTTAATTATCTCGAAATAAGGCACGTTAAGTACAAATTTTTGTTATCATCTTTGTCCTATATGATAACTCCTACAATAATGCAATACATTAAAAATTTGTAATATTAGTTTCTACAATTTATATAGGCAAACCCAAAAGATGGCAACTTCCAGGGGTACAGCAGCGCTAGGGGAAAATATCATTTATTATGAAATTGAAAAGGAACGATAAATTCTATGAAAATGCTACTCTAAAGGGGACAAAAAGTAAATAATTAATTATTATTGTTTCATAATGGAGAAATTGATTTATCAAAAAAAATAAAAACTGGATTTTTAAACTGGGAATTGAAAGTGTACACGCAGTAATTTCTATCTAGAAAATCTTCGATGTTCAGCAACAACTATACATATATGCATAGTACATTTTTGTACTTTCAGTATGTTTGTTTTGTCTACCACATAAAAATGACACTGACAAAACGTTAAATTATAGAGACAAAAAATATTGAAGTTACACGTTATTTTCAGTTTGGTATCGATGTAGAGTCAACATTTTTTTTATGGCTTCGCGTTTTAAAAGTCTTGATGCATTTTTCAAATTCCGGTATTACTGACAATTGCTGTCAAGTTATTCTGCTCGCATCTTACTTCTTGGTGTTGTTCTTTTTAACTTATTCATTGCAAAAGATGAACGCTACATCGGATAAAAAGGTATTGGACGGAGAGTTTCGAAAAATGTTGGCCATCATCAAACCATTTATACCATGCGTTACTAATAACCAGCACTTGATGATGTACCGCATTTGGTTAGAAAAACTAAGTGATGTCGACGATATAGAAAAACAGGAAAGAAACAGATATTTAACTGAATTGTGCAGTCAAATACAAGCAGGTGTCTTAGAAGAACCTTTTACTGAAATGCCTTTTGATGGTATTCTACTTCCCTTTGACAAAATGCTACAATTTGCTAAGGTTTGTTAACTACCTTTTAATTAGAATTAGTGTATGGTAGAAAACCTATTTTCGTTTTAATCTTTCATTAATTTTCATGCTAAACATTTCCAAAGTTTAAAGTGAGTAAAATTACTTTCTGGTTTTCTTTGCTTTTAAACAAAATTTAGTTCTTAGACATATACGTACATATTTTTAAATCAGAGTGATGCTCACATTCCTCCGTAGTTTCAGGCTATGACTCGTTCTTCAAAAACTGACAACAATTTTGCCTTAACGTTTGATAATAGTAATTGCCCGATAGAAAATCAACTAAATAAACTGGAGGAAATGTCGAGCCACATTGATCAAGTCAATAATATTATATCAGTAGCTTCAAACAACGAGAACACCATTGAACCATCCCAGGAAAATTTAAATAATAATCATGACGAGATGATAACCGAATATTTCGAGAGCAATAAGGCAAACGCATTAAAAAGGAATACCAATGCAAAGAAAAGAAGAACAAAATTGCCTATTAAACATTCTTCTACCAAATTAATTAACAGGAATTATCACCATGGTCACCACAAGCAAAAGTCAATATATGTAGTTCAAAAGGAAGTACACACTAAACCTCAAACAGCTGTAACATTTAATTTGGAATCTGTACCAGAAGAACAGAATTATTCATCAGTAAAGAATATTGAAGACAGTCAAGTTCAGAACCAAACATTTTACAGAGAATATCCCATTAATCAGTATTACGACCAAGTACCTCAGCCAATACCCTTCATGATTTCCTCTTATGAAAATCCCAACACCACTAGGATCAATGAAATGGAAAAATTACTAGAAAAGTATCAAATAAAAGAGGTGGTTTCACCTCATAACGAAAATCACGATTTCTTAAACGAATATATCGAGAATTGCAATGAAAATTGTTTACCAGAACAGCAACACGTCGCAATGCAAGATTTTCCCATGGAGAATAACCAACATCACCTTCAAATGGTAGCTGATAATGAAGAAAGCTCATGGTGTGATTTGAGTGAAGGTACTTCTTGTACTATAAAAATGGGATCTGGTGATGGGGCGGGAGACACCCAGAATAATTTAAAACTGGCCCTAAGGCATCATCATAATCAGGCTAATGATTCTGAACTAAAAGGAAACGTTACGGCCCAAATCTACGAGAATAGAATTTCTGACTTGAATGAAATTATTAATTCCCTGAAACATGAAAACGCCATTCTGAACGAACATCTTGAAAATTACGAGAAACAAATCCAAATGAGTAAGTATCTCACTATTTCTAGACAGGTATAATATACAAATTTATGCTTGCATCAAATTAGACATAGGAATACAGGGATCGAACATAAAATAGGGTGGAGTTTGTTAAGAGGAAAGGGGTGAAATAGCAGGTGCTTAAGCTCCGTTCTGTGCATATCCAATGTGCTAGTTACAGTGTAGTAGCTCAGGTTCTGAGGCAGAAGTGCAGGCAATAAAATCTAGACACCACTATATGGCCACCATTCCCAGAGCTAGATAAAGCCCTCACTAAAATAAAACAGATCGAAATTCTTATTTAAAGTTCTTTATTTCTTGAAGTCCCAAATACATTTTAAAATCCAAGGACTTGTTTTGAACTCGTAACTAGTAAATTCCGCTTTTCTATTTGAAATTTGGTTTTGGTCTTCGATGCAAGTTACTGACTACATCGAAATATAATTAAATTCACAGCCCTAAACACTTGTGAAAAGGGCTTCGTGCACTTCATAGGGGCTTGAGTTGCATCAAAAGGGCTTCAAATACATCAAAAAGCTTATTGAAGTAGTTGCGAAAACGGTTTCGAACAACCTATAAAGACTTCAATTAAACAAAAAAAATCAATTAAATCAAAAAGCTTTTAGCCTTTTGATGGTTTTGCCTTACATTGAGACACATTGAAGGAGCTTGAAGCAACTTCAAAGGACTTCAAATACTTTAAAAGGACGTCGAAAACTATAAAAAGACTTTAAGCACTTTAAAAGTGTTTGAAGACCTTTCTTAAATACAAATTATAAATCACATCTATGGAATAATTTAATTGCCATACCCCCCAACTATACTTGTTCGAGAAAGGGCTTGAAACACAGTGCTTCTAAACTCTCAAAGAACAAACGTTTTCAAGTACAAAGCGGTAATGCTCTACCCGGCTCTGTCACCGCGCATCCTTCCTTGAGAAGCTCCATCGTCGTTTATTTTATAGAAGAAATTCTACAAAAAGAACTAAGTACCTAACATTTTGAGTGGAAAGCATTCTTTATATGAAACTGTTAAGCAGTCATTTAGAAAAGTTTCAGAAATCTATAAAAACATTTGGCTAAAGTTAAAAAAATTATATTGTATATATTTCCACATGGCTTTCTAACGTACAAAATTGCAAAAAATGTACACCACTCTTTATAGCTTTTAATATACTTAAATAAGTTAATTAGAATTCAATTATAATTTACATTATATTTTACTTTTATGGATAAATTAGATAGCTTAATAAATTAAATTGGAATTTTCATTTTCAGAAAATAAAAAAGCAGAGACAAGTATTCATAATCTTTCTACTGAAGTAACTTCATTAAAAGAAAGATTACGAGTGAGTACATGCAATATTTAAAAATGTCATTTGATTGTTAATACTATTGTAGGAATTATCATCATCTAGAGGCGTGCCCAGGAGAAGTGATATTGATAAGATATCGAAATGGAGACATTCTATAATTGCCTTAAAAACTAAATATGAATCGGTATTAAACAAAAACGAAGAACTAAAAGACGCCATAGAAAAACTAAAGTTAAATTTTGAAGATATGGCTAATTTAAAGGATAAAGTACGTTTTGAATACCCTATAATTTTTTAGAATGGTAACTAATACTTATTATTAAAAGTTAAGGATCCATAGTTCACAATAATAAAGCACAGAATAGTTTCAAGAAAGAATTAAATACATATCAATCACAACAATATTGTTTCAGCACATAATGGAATCATCAGAAGATTCATCACCAAGTGTGTTGTCAAAGAATATTGTTGCGAGTATAATAAATTTTTCACGAAACTTTTGTGTTTTATTTTTATGACCTATGAATTAAAAAAAAGGTAAACATAATAAAAAAGTGTGCGTCATTAGAAGCACGACAGACGCTGCTCTTCTTTAACATTGTTGGTGGAAATCATAAGGCTGTGCAATGTATACGAGGGTAATAAAATAAATAGCGTTTTCAAATTAAACAACTGCTACTTCAAACATATTCTGATATTCTGATTTTGATACTTTGCTAATAAGTATTATCAAGTACTATTGGTAATTTGTTTAATCTGATATTCTGCTTACTGGTAAATATTTGCATTTAATATTTAGGAAATTATGGAACTAAAAGAAAAACTTACGGAATTACACAAAAAGGAAATTGAAACTCTCAGAAATAATCATTCACTGTATTTAAAAGAATTAGAAAATTCTTATTCCCAGAAAATGTTTTTGAAAGATAAGGAATGCACTGATAGGATTGAAGAGATAAGGAGGGAATACCATACAAACGAGACTGAATTAAAAGAAAGATTTCAAAAAGAATTACAATTAAAAGACACAGAAATAGTCCGATTAGACACTATGATACAGGAGCAATGTTTAAGGTAAGCAAGCGTTTAACATCAGTAGCGATTTTCTCTTATAGTCATTTGATCAATCGCCTAACAGCCACCACAGTGTACCTTGAATTATTAAAAATTATATAAAAGGCACATTTTTTTCATAAATGTAATGTAATTGTGATATTTAGGCAGAAAAATGCATTGATTATTAATTTCTTAATTTAATTACTTGCTAGTATAAGTGAAAGTGAGTAGCATATAATGTCTGTCTTCAGAGAATATTTACTTATCATTTTTTTAATTATTTAATTAGTTACCTGTAAGATTCTAAAGAACATGAAATCCCTTCTAAGTATTATAAGTCATTACAAATTCTGAAAAAAAGTAATTAATCTTCTACTATATAATATATATAATTTTATATCATTGTCGATTATCAAATTGAATTGCAGTAATTTTTAAAAACGTCTACTGTTATTTGAATTATATAAGTACAAAATAATAAAAATTTTAAATGCGTTTTTTTTTTAGAATGCAAAAAGAAGTTAAACTGATTAGAAATCAGATGGAGCAGAATGCTCATTTAGTTAATGGGGACAGTCTTGACAAAATTATATTTTTACAAAAATGTATTTTTAAAATGGAAAAACTATTTAGAAAATCTCAAAGGGACTATGCGAAACAGATTACATCGTTGAAAAATGAACTTGAAGTTAAAAGTAGAACTTTCGAGGTAAGCTTTATAGTAACAGTAATAATTTTTTATATCCCAAAATTTTTAATTCAAAATTCGAAATAGTTTTCGAGTATTTGTAAAAACGGAATCGGCCTATATTTTATATAAAGTTTAGTTGTTTATATAAGTTTATTTAAAATTGAAATGTCAACAATAAAATTAATAATAGCCAACAATGGCAACAATTAAAATAAGTAATGGCCGACAACACCAACAATTAGAATCATAATGGCCGACATGGCAACAATTTAAAACAGTAATGGCCGACAACGCCACCAATTAAAATCTAATTGCCAACAATAGCAATATTATGAAAAAAAAATATGATTGACAACGTCAACAATAAAAATATATCAACAAAACTTTTTAATAACACATATCTACCTGATGTATAGGTAAGTGAGATTAATAAATGTATCATATAATATTTAATCATTTTAGATCCGATTGACAAAACAACGCACTGAAATGATAAAAAATTCGACAAGCATAAATAAAACTGAAATAGACTCATTAATAACAGATTTAGAAGAACGATATCGAGTGTTGTTGGAAAGTCAGCAAACGCAAGCATTAATAGAAAAAGAGAAAGATATGAGGACCATATCCGAGTTGAGAACGCGTTTGGCAAAATTACAAGTTGAAAAAAATAAAGAATAAAAGCTTGATTTACTATAATGCGTGAAAGTTCTTTCAAGAATTTTATAAATTTTATTTGTATATTATTTGTTATAATTCACAATGATGCATCTGTCTTTTCTATTTTTATTATTTATTAATTATACCATACACCTTATTCTTTTGAACATACTATATAATTTGTGTTAAAAATCGAAAGCCATTAATTGGTCAAATAAAAAGTTTAATGAAAAATCCTTCAAGTTGATTTGTACAAATTCACAATTAACGAAGCTCAGTTACAGAGAATTTGAATGAACGATACTGCTGAAAATTCGAACGTAGCTATTTTTACAGTGAGAGAGAAGGGGAAGAAAAAGCACGCACGATGCAGGTCAATATGCAAGTTGACAACTGACAACTGCAGTAAACATGGCGTCACATAACTGGAATGCAGTGATGTGTTGACATTCAAACATCAGCAAAATGTCTAGCAACCCCGCGGGTAGAAGAAATGGGGCACAAAAAATTCGATTAACAGGTGAGTAAGCTCGACAATGATCACTGTTTTATTTAAGTTATTTTAATATTTATCTGTAATTTCCATGTTAAGTAATGACCTCCGTGGGGTGTCTCCCAAACGTATTAATTTATATTATAATTGCACTAATTAAGGCCTATTTATTACAGTTCTTTGTGCCCGCAATCTAGTCCGGAAAGACTTATTTAGTGAGTATTCTCCCCCTTTTGGAGTTAAAACGTTAATTTATATGATAATCGTTTTTTTATTTAACCATTTTTTATTTTAGAACTTCCAAATCCTTTCGCTAAAATATCAGTGGATGGAAGTGGTCAATCCCATTTAACAGAAGTTATTAAAAATACGTTGGATCCAAAATGGAATTCCCATTATGATCTGTACATAGGGAAAACTGATAATATAGCAATATCAGTTTGGAATCAACGCAAAATACATAAAAAGGAAGGAGGGGGCTTTTTAGGCTGTGTTCTACTTGTCAACTCTCTTATTCAGAGATTGAAAGATACTGGATGTGAGTAATTATTTTCTTTATATTTTTCACTTTAAAATTCTAAATTTATTATGCTAACTTACAATCATATGGTATTAATCAATTGCTTCAAGAAGTGCATATATATTTAGTAAGGTAATGCTTATTAAGATAATTCTTTGAATTTCTTGGAGAAAAGTTTTCTGATTTATAATAAGTTCAAGCCAAATTTTAACTATGAATAGTCTTTTGAGGTCTAGTGATCCTAAAAAAAAAAACCCCAAAGTAACTGCAAAATTTCACGTTATTACTGTAATTAAATGTAAATTTTATACAAATCATTTTCAGTTTGTGGTTTATATATTTTTTTACCTTTTTTTTGGGTAAGTAATAGTTGATTAAAATAAAAGAAATACTTCTGTAATATTCAAGTTGATTTCACTAAGGGTTGGTTCAAAACAATATAAATTAATATTTTTGTTATAATTTTAGCAATATGAGTGAAGATTAATGCTTATCGAAAATTTTTTGTAATAAAACATTTTTATCAAATAACAGTACCTATCGTTTATATCTAATTTAATATTTGAAGGCAGATGTTAAGTCATTTGTAAAACATTACAATTCAAATTTTGAAAAATTATTTTCCCATTAAACAATTTTGGTCATGTGAGAGGCCATATAAATTATATATACTTAATAACTTGAATTTTGGTAAACATTGGTTTTTACATTTTAGAAAAATTTCTGAGACTTCAGTAATAAGAAACAGGAAATATTCATAAAGACCACCCAAATGTTAATGAATTTCCAAAATTATTTCCTTTGATACATTAATAAGTAAATATTTTCCAAAAAATGAGCTATAGACTGTATACTGCTGGTTTTTTTAGGTTCCTGTTTTAAAATTTTACTCTTAAAAATAATAATATTAATGGACAATTTGTACTAACAGGAGAAAAAGTATTATTTGTTTTAAAACCATTTCACTTTTTATAATTATCTTAAGGTAGTGAAGCAACGTGTTGTGTTGCAATTGATTTTCTAGTAGACTTTTACACTCTGTTTATTGTTTAACGTTGTAATTGTGAAACATTTAATTTTGCAAGATGAAGGCAGCATTTATACCTTTGCTTACTACTTTACGTTTATTAATGAATATTAATAAGGTCATTGAGTATATTGGATCTAATTATAACTACATATGTTACGCTTTTTAAAATTTTTATTTATATGAAAGACTAACTAACTGTAGTCTTTCTGGAAAGTTAATTTAATTAAAAAGAATAATTAAAAGAAATAAATCACAGATTATTTTATCTTCTCAGAAATATTATATGTGTAACTGGTTAATACTTTTATCTCTCCTGTTTAATTAGTATTGTTAATTATAATAATCACATAATCAGTAACAAACTACTTAAATAACAAGTAACATATAATATTGTCTGTTAATAAATGGAACACCTCTTACATGAAATTAGCTTTTCAAACTGCAGAAAACAAGGACATAATGTATTTAAAAATGATCTTATAAATAAATACTTTATGTTACTGATGTTCTTTGTTTATATTTTAAATTTCTTAGTAACTAATTTACTGATGTTTATAGATCAACGTTTGGATTTATGTAAAGCATCACAGAATGATAACGAACCAGTTAAGGGACAAATTATCATATCGCTCCTGTCCAGAGATGGACCTTGCGGTGGCACTCCGCTGGCCGTTGTGGGCCCTTTGGGTGAACTTAGGGGACCAGCAAATCGCGACATATCACCCAATGAGAACGAAGATCTGCCACCCGGATGGGAAGAACGCAGGACAGCCAATGGTCGTCTTTATTATGTCAACCATATGACCAGAAGCACTCAGTGGCTTAAACCACAAATGACAAATAAAAGTAGGACAGCTTTGACAAATGGTAACACTCGTTCAAACAATAATCAAGCAAACAATGCCAATCCAGATAATAATAACGTAAATGAAACAAGAGTGCAACAAAACGACAATACTAATGTGGAAGTTCAAGCCCCAGTGACCTCTAGTAAACCCAGTTCGAGCACATCGCCCACATCACCAATTGTTAGTCCACAAAAAGAAAATCTAGTGCCTTTGCGGCCTGCTCCGACGGTGCCCCCTGTTACAGTAGAAAATAACGTTCAAAAGCCTCCATACATATCACAACGTTCCAACAGTTTCATTCCCGCTCCAAACAAGAGCTGCAACGTGCCTACCAACGTGCCCAAACCGACCAGTCAATCAACAAATACAGTTTTTGTTAACAGTAACGTTTCCAGTCCCACGAACGTAATATTTTCCAATAATTCAAACTCTGCTAATAATTACAGTTCACCCAACAATTTGAATAATACAAGTGTGTTAAGTTTTAATGGGGAAAATATTAACGGACCGAACACTAGTATAAATAGTACTACTAATAATAATAATAGCATAAGTACTAACAATAACGGTGCCGAAAATGTTAGCGGCAGTAGTAGTGGTTGTGGTGGTAGTAGTAGTGATATAATTGGTGTTATCAGCAGTCAGAGTTCCGCTATCAGTTCAGCTCAAGCGTCAAGAGCTAGTGCGAGAGAAAGGAGACAAAGGACTTCTGAAGAGCGGAGGGTTGACAGTGCTGGACGTAAACGGTCAGCGAGAAACAGGAACTCAGTCGATGTATCTCAGATAACTGCATCTGCAGCTTATACTGCCCATAACTCAAAATTGGATCTGCCTCCCGGTTATGGTAAATAATTATAATATAATTATACGAATTATCGGTAAAGTAGAATAACATATTATACATAACTAATTATGTAAAAGTAATTTTCTGACATATGATTATTTAAACAACGGCCTTCCAGACCGAATCTTAATTCTTCTATAAATCTCAATTATTCACGATTGAAATACAAATAAATATAAAATTATTTTTCCTAATAACGATAAAGTACTATTTATTTATAGAATTACGAACAACACAACAGGGGCAAGTGTACTTTTACCACATACCAACAGGGGTCTCGACATGGCACGATCCCCGTATACCGAAAGATATTGCGCCTTTAGGACTTTCGTTAGATTCACTTGGACCATTGCCACCAGGTTGGGAAATGCGGCAAACAGCTTCTGGGCGGGTAATGATTTTTACGTTCTTAATAATATTTCCATAAAAACCATGGTCTCCAATTTAGGTTTATTTCGTTGATCATAATAACCGCACGACCCAGTTCACCGATCCTCGACTTAACGCACAGATACTTGCCAACATTCTTCATAAAAACCATCCCCCAATAATAGTAACAACCACTACGCCGACTGCCACAACATCAACGACCACAACGGTTGCACAAATCACGCCAAGTACATCTGCTCATGGATTGACAAGCAGTCAACATTCGACCCCGTCAGGTGCATGCTCTTCCTCTACTCCTGTGGTTTCGCCGTCACAAAGCAATGTCGCACAGCAAACACCACGAGTTCGGCATGCCGAGAATTTGGATCTTCCTCATGGTCTTTTGAATGACTCTGAGCATTTACCAAAATATCGCAGGGACCTAGTCAGTAAATTGAGGGCCCTTAGAGCCGAATTGACTACTCTTCAACCTCAGAGCGGCCATTGTCGACTTGAGGTATCACGAAATGAAGTGTTCGAGGAAAGCTACAGGTGGGTCAATGAACGATAAAAAAAATAGTAGTTTTCAATATAAAAAATCTTTTTTGCAGATTAATAATGAAAATGAGACCAAAAGACATGCGCAAAAGACTTATGGTAAAATTTAAAGGCGAAGAAGGTTTGGATTACGGTGGGGTGGCAAGAGAATGGTTGCACCTCTTATCGCGCGAAATGTTGAATCCTCAGTACGGTTTATTCCAGTACAGCAGGGAAGACCATTACACTCTACAAATTAATCCTGACTCATCCATTAATCCAGAACATTTGTCTTATTTCCACTTTGTTGGTCGAATCCTTGGTATAGCGGTCTTCCACAACCACCAACTAGAAGGAGGTTTTACACTGCCCTTTTATAAACAACTCCTTAATAAACCCATTACATTGCAAGATATTGAAGGTGTGGATCCTGAACTTCACCGTAGCTTAACATGGATGTTGTAAGTAATTGCATTCAATTAATTGCAACTTTTGGAGACTCAAACTTATCTGGAAGATACCGGGTGTTTCATTAAGAGTGACTATCAATTCCGGGGGAGGGGAATGTTACTAAAACAAACTGGGGTCTAAAGGCCGTCGTCGGTTGAAGTTGTTATTGAGGAAACGGCTTCAGTACAAACATAGCCATAAGAAAATCTTGGAAATTACTTTTAAGCTCTGCATTTCGCCGCAAGGGGCGCAATTGATAGGATGAATTATGAAATTCTAGATTTTTCCAAAGATTCTCATATTAAGTTATAACTTTAACAACATCATTAGAAAACCTGATAAATTACACAAGAATGGGGGAAGCCTCTGAATGTCTAATTATTTAAATCGCACTATCTTCTAAACAACTTATCCGATTTTAGCAATCTTGGGCTTGTAAAAATAATTTTATTAAAAAAAAAAAATACCGCAGAGTTTTGATATAATAATCGACAAGTAGATTAAATTTGCAAAAAAAAATCGTTTATCTTCATCCGTTTTAGAGTTATAGCCAATAAATAAATACTTCTAGTAATTTAATTTTAAAAAATAGTTGTTTTCATAGTTATTAAGACAAAATTTGGAAAATTAAACACAAACATGACTTAGACTACTCCTAAGCCAAGAGAAAGTGTGAAGGGAAGCACAGAAAAAGACAAACAAATACTAATTGTTACTAATCCTATCTACATACAACGCTATGAAACTATGAAAACAATAATAATGTTGTCCAATTAAGTATTAAAAAGTATTATTGGCAATAACTCTAAAGCGGACGAAGATATCAAACTACAATTTTAACGTTTTTAAAATTTAAAAATAATTTGTCAAGACTTTCTCACCATTTCAGTATATTTTTTGCCTGAATTTCTAAACCTAGTAATTTTCGAGATGGCCGGTGGCCACCCTTAATAAAACGCTGGGTATGTGTATAATTTACCATAAATTGTGTTTACTTCAAAAAGTAACAACTGCAGTGTTTTAATGCAATATTTTCCTTCTATATTTCAGGGAAAATAACATTCAAGGTGTTATCGACACAACATTCTCAGTAGAAAATAACAGTTTCGGTGCTATAAAGGTTCACGAACTGAAAACGGGAGGTGCTGGTATTGCTGTTACAGAAGAAAACAAGAAAGAATATGTAAAACTTTACGTTAATTACCGTTTTATGCGTGGAATAGAGCAACAATTTTTAGCCCTTCAGAAAGGTTTTACCGAACTGGTACCACCGGCTCTTTTAAGGCCTTTTGACGAACGGGAACTTGAACTGGTAATCAGCGGTATTGGTTCGATCGATATCGCAGATTGGCGTTCGAACACACGCCTAAAACATTGCACCCCCGAAACTCCTGTAGTGCAATGGTTTTGGCAGGTGGTTGAGTCATATTCCGAGGAGATGCGTGCCCGACTTCTACAGTTCGTCACAGGATCGTCTCGGGTACCCCTTCAAGGATTTCGAGCTCTACAGGGCAGCACAGGAGCTGCTGGTCCACGCTTATTCACGATTCACTGTGTCGAAGTGTCCCCGCAGAACCTTCCCAAAGCCCATACGTGTTTTAATCGGATTGATATTCCACCATACGAATCATATCAAGTGCTAGCAGACAAACTTACACAAGCAGTTGAAGAAACGTGCGGTTTTGCTGTGGAATGATGGAAAACGAAAAAAAATCTATTGGTTAAATTGGTGCGCGTTTATGAATTATCTAAACCTCGTAAGTAGAATATTCGAACTATCTCAAAAATTTTGGGAACAATCCTTGTGATAGGGAGAAATGTCAATACGCGTATTTATTAATGAAAAGGACAGATTTTATAAGCTTACTAGGTAAGAGAGTTGCCACATCTAATGAATGAGTCCTGTTAAAAAAATATATTGTACACAAAAATTTCGCTGGACAACATTAGAATTTCATTACTAAATGTAAGAAAAATTATTTAAAAAAATCTATAACAAAAGCGACTAGAAAAAATGGAAATTATAAAATGCACGGCTACGAGTTATTGATCAAACTTTTGATAACGATTAAAAATACTAGAAAATAACATATTTCGATTTTGTTTAATATAATAAAATACATTACGTTATTTACACGAATTTAACTGTTGGATAGTCTGTTATGAATATAACGAATGTTTAAAGGTTTTTTTAAAGTTTATGTTATTTTACTATCAAAACCAAAGCGACCTTTTTAGAATGATGAAAAACGTGATGTCTTATTATTAACCATAACTAAAAAAATATTTTAATAAGAGTCTTTATTCATTACATATCAAATTTTAACAAAAGGAAGTTATAACTACCAAATGTTTTCTAATATTGTCCTATGAAAAGAATTCGGTTTGTGAGTGCCTTCATTCAGTATTTTTAAAGAGAAAAAGCGATTTGTATCCAAAGAAGGGGCTTCTCAAAAAAATCTTACAATGAAAAATTTGCAAGATAAACGAATTAATAATGCACTACTAATAAGACGTAATTTACAATAATGAAAATAACATTTTGCATACAAAAAATCCACATTATTCGTTTGTAATAATCTCAAATTTATATAGCATTTTTACGTAGGATTCCAATTAGTTAAATGGCACAATACTTTTGTAAGTAAAATGTAACTTTTGAAACCATAATGTTCACAATATTACATTAACTTAGATAAAAAATACACTAACAGCAATATGTTCTACAAAAAAAATTTGTAAGTGATCTGTAATCAGAACTGTGCCTTTGTGTATCCATTTAGGACCAAATCAACCATAAAAGAAATAATAACGTTTAATAAAAGGAATATTATAGCAATAAACAACTTCTTCGCAGTTATAAAAATTACAAATCTCAATAAAAAAATTGAGATTATCTGTACACCAAACGAGGCTTTATAATGTAACAAAAAATATGAAATGATAAAAAATTCTGAGAGTAACATATTTTAGATTCCCAAATTTGAATGAAAAAAATTATAAAAGCGTAAATATGCTTTAATTTAATCCTAAAAAATACTCTTTCAGTTTTCTTCAATTTTTTTCCTTACAGTTTGTAACGGCAAGTTTGTGTTATAAATAATATACAGAGTGATATTTAGGGTATTGTCTTTAGACATTACTAAATTCGTAAAATCTAATGCACTTGAATATTTGGTTCGACGTTTACCCTATCTTTAGTAAATCATTAGTAGTATTCTGAAAGAAATTATTTTTAATCGAGTGGCTTCCAAGATTGTTAAACTTTTGGCTTCAATAATGTTTTAAAAAAAAGATAGAAGTTAAAATTAAATGTAGAGTTGGTAGATACATATCATATCAATGGTACTGTTATAAATAATTTATGTGGTTTAATTAGAACCTTTTTAAGCAAAATGGCTGTTAAAAGTATGTATGTTTCATAGTTATATTTGTACTTTTGTAATATTAAGGAGATGCAGGTACTTTTAGAATTTCTGATTACTCAAACAGGTGGTTATTTATAAATAGATATTTAATTTTTGCACATTTTTATAAGATCTATGTATGTTGAGGTGGTTTATATTTTAGGTATTCTTGAATTTGGCGTTTAATAGATACATAAAAACTCCATAGATAATGTTAACAAAGACTTTCAGAAAGTAACACATGATTTGTTAATTATTTGTTGTTATAAACAAAAGAGATGATTTTAAATTGAATTACAGCTAAAGGACTAGAATTGATAAGAGTATAGATGTGGCCCCCATAACAATAAGTTTAATGATTTTTCATTATTTTTTTATTACTTTTATTCCTAGCCCATTTTAAAATTATTTAATAATTCTCTGTCTTCTACTATACCGACTTTTTCCTGTCAGTTACCTTTCATTTTTCTTCTTGACCACAAAACGATTCATTTTTAATTCGTGAGGATTTTTCAATTTTACTTTTCAAATCTCATTTCAAAAAATTTTACATACCTATATGTAAGTAAATTTTTCTGAACCTAGTTTTCAAGGAGTATACACTGTCTATAGATATTCAAAATAAAAGCTATCTTAACGTACATTTTAGTATTAAAACAAATCACCGACGTAAGGAGATTTTTTAAACTTTGTTTTTAAGGCTTGTTTGTTAACTGTTTGGTTTGTCTCATTTTTATGTATAAGAATTGTAGGAAGAAAACGTAACATTTCTCTTATAGGTGTCTTCTTATAAAAAGTGTGATAAATTTAGTAAATGCAAAAACTTTTATAAATGTATGTCTGATAGAAATGTTATGTTTTAGGAAGTCTGATTAGATGATTATACAACATACATTATACATGCATGCATACATATGTACACATAGATTTGAATGACTAGTTGTACATTTCAATACTGTTGCCTTATTCCGAGTAGATAATG
The DNA here is from genome assembly GCA_029378335.1 of Agrilus mali. Lineage (NCBI taxonomy): Eukaryota > Metazoa > Arthropoda > Insecta > Coleoptera > Buprestidae > Agrilus > Agrilus mali. Next base: position 13,462,692 of record CM055661.1, on the reverse strand, counting down.
TAAAAATTGATTTGTATTGTGTTGATTAGCATTGGCAGTTGAGTGCAAATTTTTATATATATAAATATAAAATACTAGTATTTGTAAATATAATATAATATAAAATATATATATATATATATATGTATACACACTACCTTACAGGATGTAGGATGTTCTTCAAGGTAGCATTTAAAACATTCTATTTGTAAGAAAATTTTATACACAAATTAAAATTTTGTGTAAATATATTTTACAAAAAATTGTATTTCAGTTTTCGTTCATTTTCATTCAAGAAAAATCAAAATTAGTCTTTTTATACTATGTATTTAAGTCTTTAAGAAAATTATATGAAACGATAAAAAATAACAACAGAAAATGCTTTCTTTATATTAAAGAGCCCAAAAACAATAAGGAGGTAATATTCAAAAAAAATAAATAACTAATTTTAAATTCATAATGAGGAGTGTGTTCCAGGGGACAAAAGCGATTTTAGGATAAATAAATTTTGCTAAAAGCGAAAGGATATGATTAACTACCCGCTACTACGGGCAGGTAGATATGAACATATAATGACAACAAGTAACTAGTTAATTAGAGTAGTTACTAGTTTTGATTTCAAAATTGATTGTGCAGCAGTGGAAGATATGTTAACTATAGTTTATAAACAAGTTCATTTTTTGTACGAAAAAATACTAGAAAACGGTGATAAATACTTAATAACAAAACGGCCCAATTGAATGATACCCGCAATAAAAAAATATTTAAACTTTCTGGGTTTTCCCCGATATATCTGGCAACCACAATAATTGCATAGTTTCAAACTGACATAATTCAACTGTGGGATCTTTTTTTGTATTTGTGAACTTCTCGATATCTAGTCTTTAGTGTTCATTAATATTTTTTTTTAAGAACGACCACAAAATCAATCTAACTACATTTTATATACCAGAGTAATTATAAATAATTAATAATTAAAACAGACAAAACTACGCCATAACGTAAACGAGTGTAATTATGATTACACATATACCTGTAAAATAGCAATGTATTCTCTGTCTTACAAAGAAAAAAAATACTAGGTTGGTATTTTGGTTTTTTCATTTTATGAATTTGTTTTTGTCAAGGAAGGTTTGCTCAGTTTATAAAAGGTTTGCTTCTCTCTTCCAGCGGTTCAAACGGATGTTAAACTAACTAAACTACTATACCATTTTACTAACTACAGCACCGAATCTAGGGAGGGGAGGGGAAATCGTACCTACCAGAGCGGCAAGTAAGGGCCGCTAAATTTATATACATACAGGCAAACTTCGATAATTCGAACGCTGAAAGTTGAATTTTCGATAACTCGAACCAAATCGATTGGTAATAATAATTTGCCTATAACCCACCATACCTTAAACGCTTTTAACTTTTCCTCAGCCCTCACCATCTCCATTTTGCCCCCGTAATAATGGACGTTCCTGTATAAAGTCATAATGCATGAAAGTAATTATTTTAAAAAGTGCTTATTATAAATCATTTATTCCTGCCGAATAGACGCTAATTCATATAGTCTTATGTATTATTGATGATCACTTTTTATGGTTATCCATTACATAATATCTAATTGCTAATCATGTAGAAAAATAGACGTTGTCATGGGTATACTAGATCAAATAAGTCGGGTAAATAGTGCTTTGTGAGATCTTGTTAGTTGTCTTAAGCGAATAAATATTATTTAAAAGACATTTTCAGACAATAATACCAATTCTCTATGTCCTGTTCCTATATGACGAATAAAAGCCAATAAAAATTGCACATTTCCAAAATTTCCATCTTTATTATTTCCATTATAAATCATTGATAATCAATTCCTTAATATCAAAGTTTGCAAAAACAAATTTTATATGAAAATATATTCTTAGATTTTAGATATTATTTATTGTTAGTTTGAACTCAAATAATGAAATACAGTAGAATTTCTATAACTTCAATAAAAAAGTTCAAGGTTTCGACACTTTGAGTTATTGAATAATAATATACACACTAGCTGCCCCGGCGACGTCTTGCTGTGGCTCTTTTAAGTTTTAATAACAGTTAAAACAGTTAACTTTAAAATTTGAAATAATTAACATATACAGGGTTTTCAAGTTGATGGGCTATTAGAAGTATATAAATTAGTAAAAGGAATTCAATTCTAAAACTTGGGTTCATTTGGTTATTGTTAATGCCGCTTCTTTTAAAAATATTTTCAAATTCGATTTACATCCGGTTATACCGGAAGTCGACACCAACTTTATTATTTTAAACGGAATGGTATACTTTTTACGCTGAATTCGAATAAAACGTGTAGGGTCAGGTGGGGTAACTGTAAAACCGGGTTAATTTTAAACAGGCTCTTTATTTCAATGAAATAGGACTTTGGTTATTCCAACTAATTGGAATTATAGACTGTGGTGTTGACTTTTGACGGTTGGATGCTTTAACGCGCTAAACAGCAAAGGAAGAGTGTCGCAATATTTTATGTTAAACAGTGAAAATATTTCTATATAATATATAGAGTCGGGATTATGAAATATATCCGGTAATATGGAATACCACACTTTTAACAAAACTATTAGCACTATCTAAGTTCCGTTGCTATAATCTCAAGCCAATGAGTTAAAACTTCTTCCACAAAAGTGCGTAGTCTATGTTCATTACGCTTTTGGGTATTTTTTAACAGTTAATGTGATTTCGGTGTGCACGATATTTTTAGGTAAGTACATTAAAATATGATTTCGAACATTTTTGAATGTGATCTTATTTAATATTATTGTTTTTCTAACTAGATGAATGATATATGAAAGCTTTAATATAGGGATACCGCTCATTTTAGGTACTTTGTATTTTTTTTTCTGCATCACCTCAAAATTAATATAGGCGGCAATTATGGAATAGTATTCCATATTTCCCGACTTAAAAATTAACATTTAAAAATTGGTTTAGACAACGTGATTTAAATGGAAGTATCTCACTACTAGATGACTCGACTGATGGGGAAGAGTTCCCCAACATCAACAGTAACCCAAGAGATGATGCAAAATGTGCGCCGATGTCGAACGCGATTGTTATGTTTGCGATTTTTGTCGTTAGTAGATATATTTCATAGTGTTCCATATTACCTCATATAGGTATTCTACATTACCCGACCATTTTTTCGGCAAACAAACCTTTATAAAGCCAGTACAAACGAGATAATTGTCCACATTTACCTCTAAGTTTTCGACTGCTTTTATAAGTGAAGGGATGATTGTAAACTTAAGTTTTTTTGCAAGAAAAAATCCGAATTTGCATATTCAATAACAGAAATTCACTTAAAACCAAACAAGGACATAAACTAATCATATAGTCGCCTAAATTTTATCTTCATCTAACATACATCGAGCTTCAAAAGTCAAACTTCCAAAATCGTTCACAATTACCCCACCTGACCCTAATTCTAAGGTAAGTTTGATAAGCAACTTGTACACCTATGACGATCGGTTTCTGAGTTAATTTGATTTATAGAAAAAAAAAATCGTTACTGCAACCCAAATTATAAAAAATCATAACTTCCACAAATTACGACTCAGACTGTTGAAATTTTTACGATCTAGTAGTAGCTGAATGTTAGTGCTAACGTCTTGACAAAATTTAACTACATAATTTATGCAGGGCGTTCAAATTAAAATTCAAAAGTTTAAAAACTTCAAATACGAATAACTTCGTTTTTTTAAACGACACCTACCATTTTTTATTTTGTCAATCGATTCCTTTTTTTAGTCTGTTTCGATCCATACCATTTAAAATAGCAAAGTTGGTGTCGACTTCCGGTATAACCGGATGTAAATTGAACTTGAAAATATTTTTAAAAGAAGCGGCATAAACAATAACCAAATGAGCCCAAGTTTCAGAATTGAATTCCTTCTACTAATTCATATACTTCTAATAGCCCATCAACTTGAAAAACCCTGTATATAATTTTATTTTTCCTGACTGTTATGCTTGTTATAATTTTAATTTAACTGAAATTTGATATTCTTTAGCATAGTTCACCTCGATAACTGTTGTTATTTTTTTACTATCTCATATACTTATAATATATGTGTACGCACATACATACTATTTACAAATTTGTAAATTAAAATCTTATCATCCTTGAAAAGTTTAAATGGGTACGTAAACATTTAGCATGGTCATCAATAGACGAGGACGTCTAGTTAGCCATGAATTTGAAATTAAATACACATATTACTTGGAAAATCGCAAGTTATCCTTAACTACCATATTTTACTTTAAAGCGGAAAATTATGTCTGAATAATTACAAATTTTAAGCCACTTCAAAAAGGGGAAAACCCAGAAAGGTGTTAATTTATTAACTTTCGCTTCATACTATATATATCCACTCCATCAAGACTATCATTCTGTTTTATCGTCTTTAAAGTTAATATTAATAAAAATATTAACAAATAAAAGAAAACACTAACTAACAATAACAATAACAATGTATATACAGAAATGAACAAAACATTAAATACGAATAAATGAAGATATATACAATAAAAAAATGAAAGATGCAGAAAATAGAAAAACAAGTGACAAAATTCCAAGCGGAAGAATAGTAAAAACAAAACAACAAAAACAGCAAAATAAATATAAACAATGTAGGAGCAGATCGTAGACTGTATCAAGATAGGACATTTAGAGGGTATTTATACAAAAGGGTTGTTAGTAAAATAGATGTGATAGAAAGAAAAGTACTCAGAGTAAGGATGATGAGACTAGTTGTAGAAATACGTAGAATTGAGTAGATAGGAAAGTACAGAATTCAAGAAAAATGGGGTACCAACGACGAAAACCTTCACCCCTTTACCACACGTAACGCCACTCTGAACTTCCCCCTTCTAATTTTTTTATGAGACTACAGACATGATGGAATGATGTTAGGCTTACTTCTTTAATTATTTGGTTCGGTTAGGTTGGATTGATTTGTTATAGACGATTAAAAATTGCCTCTATCCATATTTCATGCTGGTAAGAGCTACGTCACTATCATGATTGAAGATCAGCCCAAGAACTCAGTGGCGGATTTACCAGCAGGCTGAAAGGGCTAGAGCCTAGGGCGGCAGACTTTAGGGGGCGGCAAACTTTGCTCAAAAATTTTTTTGTCTTACAGAAATAAAAAAAAATTATTATCTTATACACGAAAAAAACGAGGTTCAAAAAATCAACAAAAATTACAATATTTTAGTGCTATACAGTATACTGAATACACTAACGTCTGTATATGAAAAATTACTTACATTCATTACCTTAACAATTCAATTACAGAACATCCTGTCTGAATGGGCTCTTTAGTTTTCAAATTTTTGAAATATCTAAGAAGAGGATTGCACAAAAAAGTGTAATGACAACTAACAACATTTTTTTAATAGCAAATTTCAAATTAAATCTAAATTAGATTGTTGCAATTTTAATTAAACGGTTGTATGGTTCGATCTATAATCATTTACTGTAGCTTCAGTCTGGAACTGGGTTACGGTTTGAATTGTTTTCTCTCATTACTACATCATGGGTACTTATACGTAAATACTTACTTTAAATGATATAAAATAAATAGAAATAGTTCCACTGTAAATTTTGGCCGATAAATGTGCCAGATGCGATGTGGCAAACAAAGAAACCAATTAAAACCATAACCTCATTACAGACCTCATGAAAATTGCAACAACACGAGTTAATATTTGTTGAAACTTATGAAAACGGTTATTGCCCCCTTTACGATTTCGTAGATTTGATATTTTCAGAAAGTAGATTCAACAATACGTATTTCAAAAGTGTATAAATAATAAATAATAAAGAGTGACAGCAAGGAACTTTGGATGGGAAAAGGGGATAGGCAGGGATGCAATATAAGTACACAGATATTTAACATATATATATATATATATATATGTGTGTGATTTAGGGGGTACAATAAGTAAAGTAAATGAGGGGGGAATGGTGATAGGAAGGAAAGAGGGCAATCTCGTATGCTGACGATATTGCGTTAATAACGACAAGTTGAGGTGCACTGAAGGAGATGGCAAAAAAATTAGAAAAATACTTGGAGAAGAAATGCTTGGAATTGAATAATGAGAAAACCAAAATAATAGGATTTGGTAAAGTAAGAGGTAGGAAAGGAAAAAAGAAAGAGGAATTAAGATGGAAGGACGATTTGCATATAAGTAATCAAACAGCTAAGGCAAATGTATTGCTGGGGAGAATATGGGGAATAGGACAAATATTGTGCAGAAATAACTGGGAAAGAAGGGTGTTGCTATTTAAAACGTTAGTAAAAAGTAGTCTTATGGGGTCGAGATATGGGGATGGAAAGAGTATAGAATAGTAGAAAATATTTATAAAAGGTATATAAAATGGGTGTTGCGCTTAGAAAGAACTACCCTAGACTACATTTTAAGAAGGGAAACAAAATTTGGTCAAATGGTGAAGGATACAAGAAGAAGGGTTGTAAAATATGAAGAAAAATTGGGAGAATCACCGGAAAAGGACTTAAGAAAGGAGATATGGAGGAAAAAGGTATTGGAGATCGGGACAAAAAATAAATATGATGTGGAAATGGATAAGGCTTTAACAGAAATGGCAATAAGTAAAGAACAAATGGATGAGTGGAAAAGAAAGGGATTGAATGTTAGTAGGATGGTGGGGAAAAGATGTAATGAAATAGTAAGAGATGAGGATTTGAAAAAAATATGGGAATCAAGATACGCGAAAGGTATGAGGGAGTTTATATGAGAAGAATGGCAAGGGGATGGGGTGCCGAGGTATCTAAGAGAAGGAAAAGGTATAGAGATAATAGCTAGATTCAGAATGGGGAACCAGTGTAATGAGAATAAGTTTTTGGATGGAAGAAAGTAAGAGATTGTGTAGAGTATGTGGAGAAAAGAGTGAATCAATGGAGCATGTATTAGAAGAAGTAACAAGGAAAAATGAGATAGAAGAACTTAGAATCATAATAAACGCAGGTGGTAATGGTCTAACCCAATAAAATAAATTTTAGCAAAAAGAGGTAAAGAAAGGGAGGGAGGGTAAAATACAAGAAAAAGAAGAAGAAAACAAAAAGGAAGCAGTATCTAGATACAATAACAATAAATTATTATATAATATTATGTAAGATTTAGAATGAGTTTCTTTTTCTTTCGTTTTTTTTTTTTTGTTATATGAATCTGTATAAATAACTTTTCGTTTTTAATAAAGCACTTGTAATAAGTAAAATACGACCCGAAAGAGGGTCGGATAGGATAGGATAAGATAGGAAGTACATAGTACCTATATATGATAATAGTTTTATATAAGATATAGAATAAAATAAGTTTTTTTATGTGTGGATATGTATGAATAACTTTTTAGTTTAATAAAGCTCTTACTTCTAATGTACAAAATTGCATAATAATATACAATAAAATATTTTTAGTTTAGTTAAAAATAAAACATTGAGTCTAAAACACTAAGGGGGCGTCCATTAATTAGGTGAGCTCAGAATTGAGGGGGTGTCCCGAAAAATCTCTATTATAGGGAAGGGGGTAATAAAAAATCTCACAGCAACTTTTTAATTTAATTTTTTTTATAATTATAATAAAATTTATATTGGACAAACAGACAAAACTGTAAAAATACGCCTTCTAGAAAGTAAAATTTGTTATATTATAAATAATAAAAGACTTTCAACTTTTGCAAATCATGTAGGTACCTATCTGCTAAACGACATACTTTCAATGATACTTTTTTTATTTTACATATAAACAATAAAGAATAAAAATGAATGCTATTAGAGAATCTATAAGTAATGGATAAAAAGAACAAAGAACAATGCTAAATGACCAAGTAGACAATAAGAACTTTTTTAGCCAAATACTACCCCCACTAAGGGTAGATGTTTAAGGACCTAAAGCAAATATTATCGTTAGAAGTAAATACTTAATTACCCGAAGAAGGTAATGTTACGGCGAAACATGTAGCAAAATATTTTCATTATTTGGAATAACCTTTCCCCATTTAATTAAAATTTCACTATAGAGTAAATGTGACGCGAGGATGAGTTCTTACAAAATCTCACTAAGGATGTGGAAGGTGTTTAGGGGCCGTTCATAAAATACGTTCGCATACAAGGGGGGGGGGGGTCTTGCTGAGTGTGACAAGATGTGACAAGGGGGGACGGGGGGTCTACGGCAACGTAACGTTCACCGTTCATCAAATAATTTACTGAATTTTTACAGAATCCTTGGACTTCTGATAAATATTAGAAATATTATTTATTTATTCGTTACAAAAGATATTTATTAATTTATTTAAATTTTATTATTTTATTGACTATCAAAATTTATGTATTATCAATCAAAATTTATCATGTTCAGGGGGTGTTAGTTTTTGTGACGTAATATTTACAGGGGGGTCACAGAAAGTGGGGCACAGCGTGACAACCAGGGGGGAGGGAGTCAAAAAAAGCTAATTTTATCGTGACGTATTTTATGAACAGCCCCTAAGATAAAAATGAAACCTTATGTTATCAATGAACCGCCCTTAAGGTTTAATACAAATATCATCACACGGCTTTTGTTTATCTTAATCTATCTAAACAAATTATCTAACAACTAAAATATTAAAATATTATAATTGAGTAAACAAGAAAAATGTCCGTTTTTTGTTTTTTGTAATATCAAACATGAACCACTTTTCGACGTTTAAAAATGTTCATATTAAAACAATCAAAATATTGCATTCAAATACATTTTCTTAATGATAAACCAAATTGAATGTATTATAATACAAATAACTTTCTTCTAAGAAATTTTTGTATAAAAACAAACAAAATTTAAAAAACAAATATTTTGATCTACATAATAGATAGGTTAAGTATGTTCTTCCATTCAAAAATACAAAAAGTTATTTTACATAAAGGATTAATTAATTATGATCCTAACCCAAATTCTTTGGGTCTGAAGATTTTAATTATAGGAGTAATAAAAAATCTCCCGAACTTTTTAATCAAATTTTTTCTAATATATTAAATATATTGGCACAACATTAACTGTAACTATCCCTATAAATTAGTTTTCAGAGTATCAAACCTAAATGAGTAAAACGGCGGTTAATAATTTATATATATATATATAATTCTAAACAGCTAAGACTAGAATCTTAAAAATTTCCAAAGGAGTTCCTAAGGGGCTGTTCATAAAATACGTCACGCTAAAATTAGCTTTTTTGACCAACCCTACCCCCCCCCCGTTTGTTACGCTGTGCCACACTTTCTGTGATCCCCCTGTAAATGTTACGTCACAAAAACTAAACACCCCCCCCTGAACATGATAAATTTTGATTGATAATACACAAATTTTGATAGTCAAAAATATTTATTTTATTTTCATAATAAAATTGAAATAAATTAATAAATATCTTTTGTAACGAACAAATAAATAATATTTCTATTTATCAGAAGCCCAAGGATTCTGTAAAAATTCAGTAAAAGTTTTTGATGAACGGCAAGCGTCACGTTGGCGTAGACTCCCTGTGTCCCCCCTTGTCACATCTTGTCACACTCAGCAAGACCCCTCAAAATAACATTAAAATGTGTTAAAGATGTTGAATTCTGTATAGGGGAAGTTAATAAAAATACGATTGTTGTTGACCTATTTAAAAAAATATATGTATCAAGGAAGCTTTTAAATCTGTAACTACATTTTAAATTCCAAATAAAACTCCCAGTTTTGGTTATACTTTATTAGATCACCATGACCATTTCACCACACCGTGGCTTCTTTAGCTGGAAGATTATTTTCACTGTACTTATATATAGTTACAAATAAAACAAAAAGTAAAACGTTTCAACTTAAATTTATTAGAACTCGACGAATTCGTTTCGGCCAGTTAGGCTTTATCAAGAGTTAGATACTTACAATACTACCGGATTAACAGTTTGGGATACATTAATAGATATAATATAAACTTAATTGTAGGGAAACCTAAATATCTGCGAGTAATAGGTAAGGGTGTACTTGAAGTTGACGATTCTACCTGGTTATTTACAAGATTTTCGTTATTGTTAAAAGCTATTTTAATTTCTAAATGTTCAAGTAAATTTAATAGACTGCTTTTATTACACATGTGCAAAAGTTTAATATTGTCTTGGTTTAAATTGTGATTCAGAGAAACCAGAGGAAATGTTTTTATTTTTTATATAATAGTTGTGGTCATAGACGCATTTTTTAATTGCACAGCCAGATTGCCCAATGTAAACTGCATTATAATTCTTACAAGTATCAAATATTTCTTGTTTTTGTTTATTATTCACTAAAATTGTGCCTAAATTGTTTTTATTTATCTCTATTGCACAGATGCCTAATTTTTTAAAATTTTTGAGATTTTTGGTCTGATATTTTTAATGTAGTTTATCGGACTTTACTTACAGTTAGTGATCTGATGAAGTGTTTATAATTAGAATGATATATAAATGATTACTTTAGCGTTTGCGTCAGCTTGGCGCGAGTTTTAAAACACATAGTCTTTAAGTAATAATTGTGTAGCAAATATGATTGAAAATGTTTGATAAGCAATGTCATTGTGAATTTTAAGGGAAAAAATATTTACTATGCATTTTTTTAAACTAATATATATTATATATATATACATATATTAAGTTAGTTAAAACGCGTGATTTTAGGAAAAAAATGAGTTTTTAATTTTTTTCATATTGTTCCACCACTTAAAAAAATTCAAAAAAAATCCTGAGTGTAAACGAGTATAAAATACATTTTCTGATGAATTTTATTGAGTGACATATTTAACAAAGGCTAAAAAAATTAAGATTTTAATCTTCTTTCCTCCGCTAAAAATCGGCTTTTCGTTTAAGAATCATGATCATATTATTTATTCATGTCTTAGATTTATAAGAGTTAGAAAAAAAATAATCATCAATTAATTTTGAATTTCACTATAAAAATAAAAATAAAATCGAAAAATCAGGTTTTTTTGAAAATCTCGAAAACCGTTTGAGTTAAAGAGCTAAAAATTGAGTTGAATTGTTTTTATTCGACACCAAATCGATCCCGTGAGTGCGAGTCGAAAAAGCCGCGGGGGTAGATTTCCCATATTAATCCGGCTATAACCTTTCCTTTAAAATAGATGTAAAACGTTGACCTTTGAAATAACCTTTGCAAGGAATTTTAACTAATGGTAAGTACAATAAACATTATTGTTGCTAAATAATATTAATAAGTTCTGTAGGTATGTAGATATGTAGAGGTATCGCAAAGAATTACAAAACACTCCTAACTGTTTACTTAACCTCCATCCTACTTTAAGTACTTACTGTTTATTTTTAGATTTCTAAATACACTGCAGGAACGTAGAACGTAAATATACGATTTTCTATAGAATCTAAAATAATTTGCTTTGACGATTAGTTATTAAGTTTACTTTGGAAATTTCAACGATCGTTTAAGTGGGAAACCTTTACAAGATTATGTAAATGCAAATATGTGAATCAAGAATTGTATTGTTTAATTAAGTAATGTGAGTTTCAGCATTAAGACTCCAATATAGTAAAAATGTCAAACGTATTATATTATGTTTAAAATAAAAAAATAATATAAATTAATACAATTGGAGCGATTTCACTTATTATAAAAATTCGATGTACATTTCGCCTTCTCAGGGCATCATCAAGAGAATTATTACGTAGGTGCTAAAGTGACAAGCTAGAGCGTACCTACCACGTATCCACGTTACTGTTAAATATTATTCTTTCAAACGCAGCTTTACCTACTTATTCCGGGATATTTTAGCAACACCTTTACCTGACTTGCAACAATGATAAGTCAAATAATATCTACATCATTCTTTTTTTAAAAAAAACTGAAAGAATGAATCGTTTCCCTTCACAGAAACAAAAATATTACCTTGAATTATTATACTTATTTGTTTTTAACTGCAATTAAAAACGAAGGCTGTAAAATTCATTAGTTGCATCTATTAGACTTTTAAAACGCATTACAGTGCGTGTAACAAAAGAAAAAAAAATGTTGTTCTATTCTGCAGTAGCTAATTTCCCAATTCTAACAGACCAATAAATTTTTTATTATAGAGAAAAATTGTTTAATTTCAGAAGGCTTTTCTATGTATTCAATCTTTTCAAATTTTGCGAAGTACGAACATTTTTTAATAATAGATAATTCTTTTGTATCTAATTATGAGATATACTAGGTACCACTTTAATCAATATACGAAGCATACACAAAATATATCAAGGAAATAAATGAATTAGTAAATAACCCATTTTCAAGAACAGGCAGTGGCGGATTTACCAGCAGGCTGAATAGGCTAGAGCAGATTTTAGGGGGCGGCAAACTTTGCTCAAAAATTTTTTTGTCTTACAGAAATAAAAAAAAATATTATCTTATACACGGAAAAAAACGAGGCTCAAAAAATCAACAAAAATTACAATCTTTTAGTGCTATACGGTATACTGAATACACTAACGTCTGTATATGAAAAATTACTAAACGCTTAGATATAAAATATACTATTGTCATTTTGAATTTTTAAAATATTTCAATAGCGTTTAAGTATAACATTTTAAATTTAGTATTTTTACCTATTTTTTAAATTAATTATTGCCATAATTTTTTCTTTAGGTCCACCCACACTATTCAATTAATGTGTAATATGTTTCACCACTTAAATATAGGAATCTATTAGAAGAGAAATGAGATCCGAAAAAAATTGCTTAAAAATAACAATATATAACAAATATTATATAGATATATATGTGGAAAATGAATACTTTTTTATTGATATTTCTGATGATATTAACAACCTGTTTGAGTGTAGAATAAAAATTTAATAAAATGAAACGTAAAAAATTGCATTTTGTTGCACAGAATTTCATAAATATTATACATTTCTTAGAATGATGATAATTAAAAAACAATAATGATAATATTGTAATGAGTAAAAGCTGTAAATATCCATTCAATGAAAGTTCTTCTTAACATTCTTACATTTTTAATCCTGATGAATTCGTATCAATATTTGTTGATTAGTCTTATAAAAATATAATACAGTCATAAAGTTGCAATTTCATTGACAAAAAATTGATTGTGGTGATTAGGGTATAGAATTGCAGGTGTCAGTAGGGGCGGCAAATTTTGAATAGCCTACGGGCGGCAAATGTGTAAATCCGCCACTGAGAACAGGCACTGTTATATATTTAAATTAAAAAAAAAAAAGCTTTCTCACATTTTGTATTATTGATCCTATATCTTCTGTATATAAATACAAAACACTTAACTAGGCACTATTTTCTCATTTATTTTGTTTAGAAGCCATTGACGAACTTTTTTGGAAAAAGACTATTTATCTAAAAAAAGATGAAAGTAATACATTTTCTTCCTTTTTTTCTTTTATTTTGTTTGGCAATTATTGACAACTTTTACTGTTATCAATTAGTCCAAGGGCTGTTATTTTATTGAGGAATGAAAGGCGCCGCCAGTCGCCCCCGCACCACCTGCAGATAATAAATAATTTTTGTTTTGGCTAGCCGGTATCAGGGTAGTGTTCAAATTCGAAAAGAAATAATTAGTTGCTACAGTGTGTTACAGCAGTGTGGAAGTGTATGTTGTTTTGTTTAAGATTGAAGATGAAGTGTGATATTTATTTAAATTTGAATTTACGTTCAAGTATTTCTCAAGAGCGCCTAGTTAATCTGACTATGTTGAGCATAGAATTTGATCAAATGATGAATATTAATATTGACAATATTCTTAAAGATTTTTCCCAAACTAAAGCCAGAAAAGTTAATTTTAATTAAATTTAGTTTGTAGTTAGTAGAATAATATAATTTTTATGCTTTTTTTCAGAATTTTTTTTTTTATGTTTATTTTTATAATATTATGTTTTAGATGTTTATAACTTTAAGTGTCATTATTAGTTTTTTTAATATTTAATAAATAATTTTCTTCTGTTCTTTTGTATTTTAATTTACACACAATTCACGATTATGAAAGTGAATATAGTAACGTATTAGTTTTTCTTTGAGTATTTTTATTTTAACTTTGTAAATTGATTTCACATAACAGTTATTGCAAAACTTACAAAATTTTAAAAATATGTGTTTCATCAAATCGAGAGGGTAGGGGGCAGAAAATTTGCCTTTCGCACGGGCGTTAAACTAGCCTTTCGCCGGCCCTGGCTGTAGTTGACATACTTATTATTATTAGGGAACGTAGCCTAGCAAAAGAATAAAACTCCTCTTCGTAGTTCTGGAGAGACAAAAAGAAAACACATCTTATAGATACAGGGGCGGCGAAATATAATTTCGATAGATGATAGGAACCAACAAAGTAATGATGGGACTAATAATTACTTAATAAGAAAACAATCATTGGTAAAAATAAAATAATGAAAAATTTTAAATGGGATAAGTTTTAACTGCAACATATACAATTAGATTTTACCTCTGTTTTAAATTTTCAATTCCACTGCTTCCGCCACCAACTAAAAACACTTAAATATTATTTCCCTTCTCTCTAATTTGAGGGTGAGCACCCAAAGCTAAGGTGTTAACATAACCTAAACTGATTTAAGCAAATCTAATACATAAGTATCTAAATTAATAAAAAATAGGGAATTATAAGATGCAAAGTTTCCCAACCCTCATTCTAAACCAAGAAGTGTCCCGATATTGACTCTATCTAGGTATACCTATTTCCTTTATTTCATTAACTTTTTTAAAAGTAAAATAATCATATTAAGTAACAAGTTAAAGAGTGTACGTGCCACGGAAGTTGCTTATGCATCGCTCTATATTAAGCGTGCCAGCAAATAAGCAAAAAATAAATTAAGAACACTACCATTACCATACACATTACACACTTTAATTAGTCGTGAAATTGAGGTTTATGGTAAAATTCATGCAACGCTGCCAGTAATTTCATTATGGATTGATGAACTGTCGAAAATTTGTTATACTGCATAATTTATTATTGAAATATGATTCCTCTACTTTGCTAAACATATTAAAATATTTTCTTTATAACGGATGAATAATGAATTTTGGATTAATGCAGTAGCGGACCAGAGAGAAATTCTTTCATTTTTCAGAAAGAATTTTTCAAAACCAAAATTATGATTATCCTTTTAGGCTTCAAAATTTTGGTTTTCCGTAAACATCTAATAGGCCATTAACTTTGACCACCCTGTACAGTAGAATCGAAAGGTCGTTATAAATTATAATTAAAGATTAACAAGTTCGAATTAAAGAAGGATATTCATTGATTAAAAAATGAATGTATCTAAGTATCCAACGAAGTTCTAGTTAAAATAAAAATTTTAATGAACCAATGTACGCCACTGTATGTATGCGAAAGTCTGGACAGATCCTTGTGTTCTGAGAATTTTATATGAAAAAAGTTTGAACAGGGTCTACTTACTTGAAAAGAATCAATTCTACTCAGGGTTGGCATGTTTAAAACAGTGTTTTGAAACACGTGTTTCAAACACTGTTTGAAACACAATCTAAATAAAACATGAGTTAAATTAGTGTTTTTAAAACAAAAATAAAAAGTAGCATAGTAATCATTCATTAAATTAATTTGGCTAGAGAAGAATTATTGTTTGTAGGTATGAAATAAGGAAACAATCTCACTCGTTACTATTAGAAGAAACCTCATTTATTTATTAGCTTGGATAATTCTACTCACGAAATATTTTTAGACGACTGTAGTTTTTGGATATGGAATTCGTGATTTTCTTGAAAAATACGACGTGGTATAGGAAAATTCGTACAAATATCTTTAACGATTTTTTTCATATAGAAAATAAAAAAAGCATTTCCAATAAATACAATTTAAAGCTTTGGAGTGGTGTGATGCTTTGTTCAAAAGCTTTCGAGAATTCGGTTAATTTAAAACAATTTTCAAAGAAGTAGAAGATAAGATTGATGGTATCTACGTTTTCTTGATGGAAATTCATGATCACTAATAAAACACAACTTAATTTCCACATATATTTAATTAAAACTTGTTTCGCCTCTTTGAGACTTCTTCTGAAGAAGTCTCAAAGAGGCGAAACAATTGTCAAGTTTTAATTAAATATTTGTGGAAATTAAGTTGTGTTTTATTAGTGAAGTAGAAGATATTTTCAGATGGATGTGCTTGTGCGACACTAATAAACAAAAAACCGATGAAGAATCTACGTTCGGTAAAAGTTTTGGATAGAGAATGGTCAGTTTAAAGCAAGTGTCTAAAATAAACTAAAAAAAAAAGGTTTAAACATATAAAACATACGAACACATGGTTTAAACATTTTGAACTGTTTGTTTCAAAAATTTAATAAAAAGCTGTTTTTTGTTTTCATCCCTAATTCTACTATGTCTTTGAGGCTAGTATATTTAAGTTTACTATTAATGTTCATCACCCTGGTACATTTTGTTTAAAAATTCAAGGTGGCACTTATTCTCTTTGGAAAACTGCCACAGATTTCTTATTTAAAGAAGGATATGTTTGTATTGTTTAAATTACCATTAAAACATTTATTACATTTACAACTAATAATGAAACCTGGTATTATTTGCCCCCCCAAATTTTAACCTTTTAAAATTTAAAATTTTTACAGGCCCTTTTTTGGGGAATCACACTGTAATATATTATAAAGGCGAAAGTTTGTGAGTGTGTGAGTGTGTATGTTTGTTACTTCTTCACGTCTAAACGGCTGGAGCGATTTTAATAAAATTTGGTATGGAGTTAGCTGACACCCTGGATTAACACATAGGTTACGTTTTACTGCGGGAAAATATCTTATTCCCATGGGAAAATCGATGAAAATGAATTCGCGGAATATTATAAATGCGAAAGTAACTCTGTCTGTATGCTACACAATCTCGCCTAAAATTTACTGAACCGATTTAAATGAAATTTAGGGACAGAGATAGTCTTTGAACCTGAGAAAGGACATAGGCTTTTTTTAATGCGAAAAAAGGGTTCTAAAGGGGGGTTTAAATAGGAAAGTTTGTGCGGAAATTCCGTAATTTTTAAAGATTTTTTAGGCTTTTGATTAGATATAAATATAAAAAGATACATTTAATGTTTGTAAAAATTTTACCCTAAAGGGGATAAAATTAGACCATGAAAGTTTTTGTGTAATGACGTCGTCCAAAAGGGCTTACGGCCCAGAAAATAAAAATATAGAAGAAAAAAATTTTAAATGCTGCCAAAAGTCACTATTCCACGCGGACGAAGTCGCAAGGGATAGCTAGTATTACAATAAATTTAATGAAAATCTTGAAATGGAACTTTTTGTTAAGAAAAAGAAAACAAAAATGATGCCGATGTTTATTACACTCAGTGTATTTGGACATTTGGTAAAAAGATGAGATTATAAGACATTCAATCTGAGAAAACATTATATTACGATAAAAATGGTCATCCTATTAATGGTTGATGAACACTGTTCCATTACTACTTTAAATAAAACGCTTATATTAAATTACAAATAACTTCCGAAGAAGCCAAAGTTTGGCGAAACAATTGTCAAGTGCAATAAACAACAATTGAAATTTAATATAAGCGTTTTATTTAAAGTAGTGAACATGAATTTCAATCAAGTATCAGTAGACTCAATCAAATATACTGTTCCATTACTTTTGGTACAACCATAATATGGTACCTATACCTACTATACACATTACACATACATTTTTCATTATTACACACATGTTTAAACTTTAGTGTAGTTAAATATAAAATTGCTAATGAAACTTTGATTGCTTACGTCACCATGGTCGCCTACAAGATCACCGCGGTTTATTATACATAACACATATTTCCTTTTAATACTTCTAAAAAAATCTGTGAATCATATGCCGAGTCACCTGTTTCTTACCTACTCTCGTCAATGTGCCTCATGTGCCTCTTATTACACACATTGATTTTATTATCGTTAATTTTCGGATTTCAGATACGATAGCAAAAAAAACGAAAACATAAGCTTTCATTTACATATACAGAAGCTTAGTGTTATACAAATTTATTACTCGAACTATCAATAAAGGAATAGTAAAAAAGTACCTAGGTGTATCAGGTATGTTCAGAAAATAACGGGAATTTCAGTTTCGAAGAGAAATGGGATCCGAAAAAAATTTGCTTAAAAAATAATATTATATCGAGATATATGTGGAAAATTAATACTTTTATATTGATATTTCTGATGATATTAACAACCTGTTTGAGTGTAGAATAAAAATTTAATAAATTTACACGTTAAAAATTGCATATTGTTGCACAGAATTTCATAAATATTATACATTTCTAAGAATGATGATAATTAAAAAAAAACAATAATGGTAATATTGTAATGAATAAAAGCTGTAAATATCCATTCAACGAAAGTTCTTCTTAACATTCTTACATTTTTAATCCTAATGAATTCGTATCAATATTTGTTGATTAGTCTTATAAAAGTATAATACAATCATAAAGTTGTAATTTCATTGACAAAAAATTGATTGTGAATAGGGTATAGAATTGCAGGTGTCAGTAGGGGCGGCAAATGTGTAAATCCGCCACTGATATTAATCGAATTCTCAAAAGCTTTTGAACAAAGCACCACACCTCTCGAAAGCTTTAAATTGCATTTATTGGGCATGCCTTTTTTTATTATACAACGTTTTCAAATTCCGAACCTAGAATTTATTGCCACGTAACGTCGAGCATTGGTCAAGTACTAAAAACTTAGTAATTTAAAGTTGACAATGGTCCCGCAAAGACGAAATGTAGTATGGAAAAACTGATGGCACGGGTGCATGGAGCTGAAAAAACTACAATGTGAATGTAATTTGAAATAAAGTAGGTAAGTTAAATAAAATTCAAAATTTTCAAATAGGTATCTCAGACACCAAAAAGAGTATTCTGCATTTCTAGATACCGTTGGATCTTTCATTAGTAGACAACTTTGCCCCCATTTAATCGTCATCGCATCTCTTACAGTTTAAGGGGTCATTTATTAAGTGCGCGATGGTCTCAAGGGGGTTAATAAGTCTTTGTATGTAATAGCCATTCTTGGGTAATATTTTAGTACGGATCAAAATCCACCTTTTGTTTTGCAATATATAGTGATTGAAAAATATTTAAGTAATTTTTCTTATACAAACCTCATCTAAATGTAAGAAGGGGGTTTAAATAATGTTATATATCCTTACATGAGGGCAAGGAGGTAAACAATAACGAAAATCATTCTTACGTAGGTAATTAATGAATAATAAAAGATGCCAATTCTGAACGTAGAATTTGAATTCTACCAAAGATAAATTAAATAAGCAGTAGCAAAAACTGCACTTTTATCAACTCAACTTGAATTAGGTATCTACAAAAACAGTTTTTATTATCTACTAAAAGGAAAGAAAAATCTTTTCGTTATAAATAAGAACAGTATTGTGGCAGCACTTGCTGATAATTTATTAACATTGTGGAGCCACAGCTTGGACCGTTTTATTTAAAAGTTTCAATTACACCAAAATTGGAGAGCAAGTTTGACCCGCTAGCTAAGAGTTCCTTAGTTTATCAAATACGTTATTAAGTACAGCAGTTTATTAAAATAGTAAAAAAAAGTTTATATCGGCCGTTAATCGAATCTTAGCCACTAGGCTGCCCTCTCCTTAAACTGAATAATTGCATACGGGGTTTTCAAGTTGATGGCTATTAGAACAAGGGCTCATCTTGTGATTGTTTATACCGCTTTTTTTAAAATACTCAAAATTTTTCAAATAAAACAGTGGGGAGTATCTCTGTTAATTGAAAGAGGATAAAAAAAGGAAACGATTGAAAAAATTAAATATGGTAGGTGCCATTTGAAAAAACGAAGTGTTTGAAGTTCTTAAACTTTAAAATTTTATTTTGAACGCCCTGTATAAATTATTTCGTTCAATTTTGTCAAAACATTAGCACTAATGTTCAGCTATTACTAGTAAAAATTTCAACACTCGGAGTCATATTTTGTGGGAGTTATGATTTTTTATAATTTGGGTTGCGGTAGCGATTTTTTTTTCTATAAATTAAATTAACTCAGAAACCGATCGTCATAGGTGTACAAGTTGGTTATCAAACTTACCTTAGAATTACACGTTTTATTCGAATTCAACGTAAAAAATATACCATTCCATTTAAAATAAGAAAGTTGGTGGCGACTTTCGGTATAGCCGGATGTAAATCGAACTTGAAAATATTTTTAGAAGAAGCGGCATAAACAAAAACCTAACGAGCCCAAGTTTCAGAATTGAATTCCTTCTATTAATTCATATAATTACTTCTAATAGTCCATCAACTTGAAAAACCCTGTATACCTACATATGAAAAGAATATTTACAAAAAAGGATGTAAATACATATTACAAATTTAAAATTCGTGATATTCAGATTTTTTTCTAAATTTACACCATATGATTGAAGGTTTTTCTAAAATTTTTGAGATACGGAGAATATTAATCATGTACCTAGCTTATTGGTAGTTTTATATGTAGGAAAATTTTGATGTTTCTATAGACGAAATGGCAATTCCTTGATCTCTTTTTTGAGACAAATTTATTTGTGTTTTAAAAAAATTACTATAATCTTTAATTTCGAATTATACTTAAGCAAATGTTGAATATTTCAAATTTTTGCTACATTTTATGTTCTTAAGGCACTTTTCATGTTTTCGTGGCATCAAAAAATTAAAAAAATCATGAACTTTCCATTTTTAACAAGGTTAAGAATTAGTTTTTTTAAATTGGAATCGTAATTTTGCGTTAGTTAAAAGGAACTTTTTTTCTCGTCCTAATTATATCTATACTTATCTACAATATGTGAAATTTTCGTAATTTTTTAGATTCAAGAAAAAATGGAAATCAAAATTAAGAAAGATCACAGTTTCTTCATTTTCGTTTCAATTTTTTTTTCATGAAAATAAACAAAAAAATTAAAAAAAAACAAAACTAAACTATGGATATAGTATTTTTAATACGAAATGCTTATACATTATAATCATGATTGTTATTTAAGAAAACACAACTTTATGTTTAAAATCGAACAAATGCATGATTATTTTTTAATTTTCCCGACACCACTGTGTTCTAACATACGTACAAAAATGCCTGAGAAACATTGTTTTTATATTTTTACAAATAAACAAGACATGGACATGTAGCAAAACTCGAACTTTCAACTTTTGCTTAACTCGAAAACAAAACACGAAAGTAATTTTTTTAAACCCCAACGAATTTGTTTAAAAAAAAAGATGAAAAACAGCGAAGTTTGACTACCTTGTATTTATTACCTACTTGTATTTATTCTTTTAAATTTTCCAATAGTATGTTTATATTTACAAAAAGATTCGAAGTCTTTAAAATTTTATTGCAACTGTTCCCTTGAAATTACATCAGCAAATTATAGGTAGTAAATTATAAATGCAAACCACAGAAAACAGCATTTTTACAATCGATTATCCTTTTGTTGTACTTTGAACAATATTCATACATATTTATTAAATCAACAAAATAAAAATATACTCAAATTATACTATTTTTAATATGGAATAAATCATTTACATTTCAATAAATTTAAATAAAATCTCATATTAACTACAGTCTATAACAAAGTCTTTATAATAGAACAAATTAATATTATTATAGGTACTAAGTAGATATTTATCTATAGGTAGGTAATATTGAGGTTGAGGAAAGATTACAGAAAGGTTTTTAATTTCAACTAAGTAATCAAATTTAAGCTAATAAATAAATCTACTGGTAGGAATATTTACAAGTCTTATTTATAAAAATATCACAACGACAATAAAACGTTTACCAATTTGTGTAGAAACTAAATAGCACTAGCGAAGCACATCCCCAGAATATTTTCAATCCACCTTGGTTTCCGCCTGATTCAATCATATTACTGCTATCATCGGGATGATGTGAGGTTTCCATAGGTGAGTTTGTGGAGCTACCAGAGGAATTAGCGATTATAACTGTGGTAGAACTAAGATTGACGTATCCATTGGTTGGAGTGGTAGGTAGTGTTCTTGAAACACTCGGATTTACTTCCAAACTTCCATTATCTGAAGTTCCATCATAATCAGGAGAAGTCGTTGGTAAAGGTTGATATTCATTGAAATCATAGACGTAACTTCTACCTCCACTATGAGCAGATAAAATCCAAAAGTTGTTTTGGGAAATGTTAAACTCCCCGTAAGCAACTAAATTCTGCATCCTTGTTGATGCCACTGTCAAGTTCCCTTGATTATCAAAAGAAAACGAACTCAACCATTGAATGTAGCTATTGTCCCTTGCGACAACCTTTTGTCCAGAAGTGAAGGGTGTTTTAGAATCCCACAGACCTATACTGTTATCAGACAGGAGACTGTAATAAAGAATTCCTTGATTATCCATTATCATGCTGTCAGTTTGAGAAGCTTTTTGCCCCCAGTCCCTGACAACCCCTTCGTAATCGCCATGATTATCTTTGTTACGCAGTACGTCAGTTGTAATCGAGTATAAGTGAAAACTAGAGAAAGGGCTGTAGTATACGTCTCTGTCGTCACTGAGGATTACTCTGCCGTTCGAAACGCGTAACCTTGGTCCTAATGCGATTGGAGCTATGTTAATAGGTTGCGATATTACAACTCCGTTAAGTCGAAACTCTTGAGCGTTAGGGTCTGCACTCATCGACTTCGGATGACTTATTTTCCATGAATCGTTGTCTTTCATGGAATATACAACTATTCCAGGACTATCGGCACTATTGTCAGTTATATAGGCGAAAGTTCCATCCACTGCGATATCGTACAGGAAACCGTCACCTTCAACAACATCTTCTGGAAATACGTACGAAACAACAACTTTTTGCTTATTGATATCATAAATTACAAGTTTGGAAGGACACGTTGCGTTAGGTTCTTTTTCTACGACTGATGTTATTCCCAAATCGACAATCCATA
Organism: Agrilus mali; assembly: GCA_029378335.1. Taxonomy (NCBI): domain Eukaryota; kingdom Metazoa; phylum Arthropoda; class Insecta; order Coleoptera; family Buprestidae; genus Agrilus; species Agrilus mali. The sequence continues at coordinate 13,439,688 of CM055661.1, read as the reverse complement.
ATAATCCTTTATCGTCTATTTCAATACTTTGAACGTTTTGTAAAGATTCACAGTTACCCTCGGCATTCATTTGCCACGAAGGGAACGGCTCCAAAGGAGGTGCTGTGCCCCTCTTTAAACTTTCAGGAACTCTAGCTAGAGTAGCCGGAGTACCAGACTTCATCCTGGGAAGGGTTAAATAGTACCAGCCATCGTAGTACCTCAATCGTTTCAATATAATATTTTTGGGGGTGTATTGGTGTTGTTCCACTGCCTTGATGTAAGTGTTTTCATCTGGCCACGTGAAATTAAAATATTTCCACTGTCTGATCACCCGAAACTGGGTAACGGGAGGATGTTGGCACAGAACACTTGTCAGAATTACAAACACTGATAACGAAAACACAAAATTTAACATTTTCGATTTTTGTTCTTTTTTTCTTATTTTAATCCAAAACCACTTTTTATGATTTATTCAGTGGCGAACCTCGACTGCAATAATTTAGTTTTATTACGTAAACGCGTTTGTAATTAAATACAAGCTCGTTAGGTACGTGAACGTATTTAAATATTGTTTGTTTTCATCGCTTCGCAATAAACTAACCGTAGGATTCACTGCGGCCCGCTTTTATAACTTACGGTGCTGCTCTAAACAATGCTAACCGCTAATTCAATAATACGTACAAATCGAAAACAGTGGCGGCCGACACGTACAATAATATTTATTTATTTTTTAGTTATTTATTTATTAATTTATTTGTTTATTAATTTATTGGGTTTAATAAATGACCTATTCTATTATAAATAATGGATGACCACGAACTACAAACTTTTTTCAGTTTTAATTTATTTCCAGTCGTAAGTGTTTTTAACAATTAGTAAAATCCTTTAAAATGAAGACGGATGCTTATTTCTTTCATTCTTTGTTTGTTGACCAATCAATCCCTAAGGAAGAGTTACTAATTAAGAAAAAATTAATAAAGGAAATAGTCATCAATTTACATTAATGAATTAATCACATTTATCTACCTATAAGCCAAATTGCTTCGTTTACCCGTGAAAAGAAAATCGTTTTTCTTCGGCTAATCAAAAATACTTCATACGATTTTATTAAAATTTTGTACATAGAAATACCAATAAGGGTACTACTTTCTGAAGTATAAATCAATATTCTTAAAATACAGCAAGGGTGTATAAACTACCCCTACCCCTAGATATAATTTTTCTCAACCTTTTAGCAGGGTTGACTTTTTTTATGTTTTTGTGGAAGAAGGGGGAACTTCTTAGACACCGAGCCGTCCGTACGACTGGGTAGTGTCGGATTCCGGAGAAAGGTGACTTCGGACTTACCGACTAAAAGCTTTTTTTTTTTTTTTTGTTTTAATTAGACTCGAGGAGGGGAAATCTTCAAAAGACACCCCCTGAAGGGAGGTAGTGTCGGATTCGCCTTGGCGTGTGTGTGTGTGTGTGTGTGTGTGTGTGTGTGTGTGTGTGTGTGTGTGTGTGTGTGTGTGTGTGTGTGTGTGTGTCTGTGTCTGTGTGTGGTCTGTGTGTGTGGAGTGTGAGGGAGTGAAGGTGACTCATCTCTGAAGGGCTGGATGAGTACTCGCGCTAAAAAGCGAAGCTAGAACGAGCTAAAGAAGGGAAATAGCTCAGGGTAGAAGGTGGCATGGCCTTCTGTAACGGTCGGTTGGTTTTGGAGCAAAGTTTGATAAAAATGAGATGGTAGGGTTGGGATGACCTGTCACTGAGGTCCGGAGATTTGCCGCGAATCTGGTAGCGGCTTCTGGAAGTGACGGTAGACCGGTTTCTTTCAGAATTTGGACGTTTCTGATGAACCATGGGTAGTTTAATGCGGAACGAAGAATCCGCATGTACGTGCCTTGCAGGATGCGAAGGCGGTGAGGGAGAGCACAGCCCCAAATGGGAATGGCCCGACTAAACGCCTCTACTTCAGGACGTTATAGTACCGTTTCTTATAAGTCCTCTTCAGCCGAGAAGGGTTGAATACAGTGGCGGATTTACCAGCAGGCTAAATGAGGTAGAGCCTAGGGCGGCAGATTTTAGGGGGCGGCAAACTTTGCTCAAAAATGTTTTTGTCTTACAGAAATAAAAAAAAATATTATCTTATACCTACATGGAAAAAAATGAGGCTCAAAAAATCAACAAAAATTACAATATTTTAGTGCTATACAGTATACTGAATACACTAACGTCTGTATTTGAAAAATTACTAAACGCTTATTTATAAAATATACTATTGTGATTTTAAATTTTTTAAATATTCCAATAGAGTTTAAGTATTACATTTTAAATTTAGTATTTTTACCTATTTTTTAAATTAATTATTGCCATAATTTTTTCTTTAGGTCCACCCACACTATTCAATTAATGTGTAATATGTTTCACCACATAAATATATTTATTCGAAGAGAAATGGGATCCGAAAAAAAAAAATGCTTAAAAATAACAATAACAAATATTATATCGATATATATGTGGAAAATTAATACTTTTCTATTGATATTTCTAATGATATTAACAACCTGTTTGAGTTTAGAATAAAAATTTAATAAATTTACACGTAAAAAATTGCATATTGTTGCACAGAATTTCATAAATATTATACATTTCTAAGAATGATGATAATTAAAAAAAACAAAAATGATAATATTGTAAAGTTCTTAACATTCTTACATTTTTAATCCTAATGAATTCGTATCAATATTTGTTGATTAGTCTTATAAAAATATAATACAATCATAAAGTTGCAATTTCATTGACAAAAAATTTATTGTGAATTAGGGTATAGAATTGCAGGTGTCAGTAGGGACGGCAAATTTTGAATAGCCTACGGGCGGCAAATGTGTAAATCCGCCACTGGTTGTATAATACCTTCGAAATTTTTAGGAAGGATGCATGCCTTAGCTTCGTTTTCCGTGTCTTATTAAAAATTCAGATATGCAACAGTTTCATAAAATAAAAACGTTTTTTACATCGGTGATTCCCGACAACAATCTATACTCTATACCAATATTATAAATGCGAAAGTAACACTGTATGCTACACAATCACGCCTACTACCACTACTGAACCGATGTAAATGAAATTTGGTACAGAGATAGTCTAGAGCCTGAGAAACGACATAGGCTACTTTTTAATGCGAAAAAAAAGGGGTTGAAGTAGGGGATGAAAGTTTGTATGGAAATTACGTGACTTTTAAAGCTAGAAGTTTGAAACCAATTTTTAGGCTTTTGATTAGATATAAATAAATACGACAATCAAAGTATTTAAAAATTTTACCCTGACGAGGGTAAAAGTAGGGGATGAAAGTTTTTATGTGATGACGTCGGCAAAAAAGCATACGGCCCAGAAAATAAAAATATAGAAAAGAAAAATTAAAAATGCTGCCGAAAATCACTATTCCACGCGGACGAAATTTAATAATTCGAAAAAAAAACTTTTGGGTGTTTCATTCCCACTAATATTGGTGGGCGGGCTGTCCCCCCCGACTGACACTCTTTGTGCAAAGTGGAAGGGGTAGGGCGGAAGGCCCTCTTCAGCCTCCTTCAAGAATAGTGGGAATGGGTGGATGGTGGTTGGGAGAAGAAAGATGAGACGGACGAAATGAAGACAGAAGAGAAGTGAAAGACTATCTGTGAAATATTACTACCCCAGCATTTGCCTAAATGATCCAAAGAAACCACAGAAAAACTTGGACCAGAGTGCCGGGGCCCCGGAATCGAACCGGTGAACACCCCAATGCTAAGCAATGATCTAGATTCTAGTGGTCTAGAATCTAGACCATGCCGCTCGGTAATAATTCGAAGATGCATCGTGCTATTTAAATAAAATCCGATATGAAGACTACCCTAAGCAGGTACTAACTTCTCACATGCTTATTAAGTTTATTAGGATACACCTATATGAGAAAACTACCCCTACTCCTAAATAAATTTGTCCTAAACCAAAAAAACAGGAAACAATCGTATATTTGTAGGGTGGAAAAAAAATTCTCTCTGAAAAGGCACTGTTATTGCCTATATTTTTTATCTATATATTAATATAAACCCGTATATGTAGCAGTTATAGAAGAAAACAGAGTTTCATTGACTGATATCTAATAATATTCAATCTTTTTGGATTTAATGCCATTAAAACTGCTAAGCATCATATCCCCAAGTTGACCATATTCGCAATAGGTGAATGCTCAATACGGCCATTGTCTTGATCTCTTCAGGGATTCAATCGATATTACAAATTCAAATGAACCCAAACCTCCCTCAAAATATAGATTCTACAGCATTTTGGATTCTGTTTCACAAATAGACATTCAATATTAATAATTGTAATTTCATAGACATTCTGTTTCACTGTTTTTAAGTAAAAAAATCACAAGGTTTGAGATATGATGAACAGGAATTTGTTGAATATTATGAGATACTAGAGGATTAAAAATATTTTTCTGCAAAACCGTCATAATACAATTTCTAACTAAGAAATAAAAATATAGGTAATAACAATAAACCTTATTGACAAAATAAATTGACCCCACGAAAACATTGCAATCAAATTTATTTATGGGGAAAGGGGATAGTTTTCACCCTACTTGATAAACATATCAGAAGTTAAAACCTCCTTATAGTAATCTTCGTATCAAATTTTATTCAAATAGCACGATGCATCTTCGAGTTATTTCAGAAAATTGTACTTACCTAATTAAGAATTTTTATTGGAAATTTAAAATGCAGGAAGCATTTATTTTTTTTTTTTCTCTCAAACTGTTGCAAATATTACAGATATAGTTTTTTAATAAGAGACATAAATTCAAAATTACTTAAAAATTTTCAAATAAAACAGTGGGGTAGTGGGGAGTATCTATCTGAATTGAAAGAGGATAAAAAAAGGAATCGATTGAAAAAAAAAATGGTAGGTGCTATTTGAAAAAACGAAGTTATCCGTATTTGAAGTTCTTAAACTTTAGAATTTTATTTTGAACGCCCTGTATAAATTATTTAGTTTAATTTTTTTATTCAGCTATTACTAGTAAAAATTTCAACTGTCTGAGTCGTATTTTGTGGAAGTTGTGATTTTTTATAATTTGGGTTGCGGTAGCGATATTTATTTTTTCTATAAATTAAATTAACTCAGAAACCGATCGTCATAGGTGTACAAGTTGGTTATCAAACTTACCTTAGAATTACACGTTTTATTCGAATTCAGCGTAAAAAATATACCATTCCATTTAAAATAACAAAGTTGGTATCGACTTCCGGTATAACCGGATGTAAATCGAACTTGAAAATATTTTTAAAAGAAGCGGCATAAACAATAACCAAATGAGCCCAAGTTTCAGAATTGAATTCCTTCTACTAATTCATATACTTCTAATAGCCCATGAACTTGAAAAACCCTGTATAATCAGTCCGACCCTGCGTCTCCACTTTTCCCTAAAGAAACTGAAAGGAACCTTCCTTTACTGTTATCCTCTAAAGTCCAGTTCTACGTATTTTAAGTTCCCTTGTTTTCTATTCCTACAGTTATTTCTTTAGGATATTCAAAAATTTGGGAGTGATGTATGACTACAAAACAGTATAAATAAACGAAGCAGCCTTGAACAACGTAAATCAGATATTTAGTTTTCCTTTCAAAATGATCAATTTAATTCCTTTTTTCTAGTGGGTTCATGTATAATAATCGTTTTATTCGACTATTGTTAGGGACACTTTCCTGACACTTGTTAACTTAATTGCTTTTTATAATACTGCACCATTAAAGGTCATGTAGCAATTACATTGTATATCGCTACGTATAAACAATACATTAATATGGAGATAAAGTTTTACAAAAAAAAAACCTGCGCCTTCAAATTTTAGCTATACAATGCAAATAAAAAGTTATTGAACGAGAATCGTCTCTTAATTTTCTTTTCTTGGGGTGGAATGTTATTCTTTCAAAATTTAAATAAGGCACCCATTGAGATGTAGCGTACTTAATAAAAAAATCATAAAAATCTATTCATAATCATCAAAGAAATCATAATATGTAACTTATAGACAAACAAAAATGAAAATATAGTGGAATTAAACCCCCCCCCTTTTGTTTAAGTTCGTTCATAAAAATAGTATAAACTATTTTATTATTAAATTTTAAGCAATTTAAATACAAAATTGATTTCATTTTAAAATAGATAATAATAAACAATAAAATTTTAATTAACAGCTATTACATTTCTTGTTCAACAGGAAACTTGGATGCTTGTGAAAAACTCAAACAAAAGCCAAAAATAAACATTACTAATCGTAAGAAGTGGTATTTGTCTTTGTCAACAATTACTCCATCCGTTTACGGATAATAATCTTGTGCTTGTACATAAATAAAATAGCTGGTTAAATGAATCACATTTCATTACTAATTCAAAAATAAAATCGAAAGTTTTCTCATTTATATTTCATTTTAAACAATGTACCTTCCGGCTCTGAGTATATACGAAAAAAGAACCAAGATCATTTAACTCGTTAGGTAGGTACCATTTTTTAGGGTTCCGTACGTCCAAACCAATCCCTTACAAGGTTATGAGAATTATGTGCTACGTATGTGCAAATTATGTACCGAATAAAAAAAAAAATGTGCTCCAAAATTTAAAAAAATCAAAATGCAGAATGTAGCTCGACACCATGTCACACTCCCTCCTGTATAAAGTAATTAAATAAAAAAAAATATATATTGGAATTATGTGCACTTTATGTGCTTCATAATTAAGCCAAAATTCAAGCGTTGACTATTTTCGATCCGCTTTGGTTCAAAGACGTTCAAAGATGCTCCAAGTCGGGCAAAAATGGAACACAAGAATCACTTTTTGTCTCAATAAAGAGCACAAAAACAGCACAGAATTCTTGTGATTTTCAATTTGCTCCAAATTTATCCTGGACTGATTAAATTTATAACGCATATCAGCTACAATGACCCAAACTCAAAGTGTGACGTTAATAAACGAATGAATATGTGGCTCTATTTTAGGGGCAAGTTGGAAAATTAAAAAAATGCAAACAGCACCGTGTGACATATGAAATGAAAGGGCTTGTTGCGAGTAATCTCAAAATAAGTAGTTTTATTAAGAAAATAGACGCAAATTTACTACTCTCCGCTCCCCTATATTCGAAACTACTGAGCCTAAAATTTTGAAGAAAATACAAGACAATATACAAAATAGTTGCGATTCCAATGTTTGTAATATTGCTTTGCACCTAAAATTAGTTAGACGCAACTACTGGTTTTAAACATTTAATTTACAAAAAAACTGTTGTAAGCCGAGTTTATAAAGCTACTGACTAACAAAACAAACTACAGTATATTTCGTTTATAACGAGACTAGCTATGCCCGCGACTTCGTCCGCGTGGAATAGTGACTTTCGGCAGCATTTAAATTTTTTTTTTTAATATATTTTTTTCTGGGCCGTAAGACTTTTTGCCGACGTCATTACACAAAACTTTTCATTCCATATTTTTGCCCCCTTTAGGGTAAAATTTTTACAAACTTTAAATGTCGTATTTATATCTAATCAAAGGCCTAAAAAATAAGTTTCAAGCCTCTAGCTTTATATCTACTTATCTATCTCTGTACCAAATTCTCATTTAAATCGGTTCAGTAGTTTGGCCGTGATTGCGTAACACACAGACAGACAGAATTACTTTCGCATTTATAATATTATAGATTAATATAGTTTAATTATAGTTTAAAATAGTTTATATAGCTGAGTATTCAACTACTTTTACTGATCCAAATAAACAAAACGTCTATAACTTTTTACACTTAATATTTTAATTTTCTGGGCCGTAAGCTTTTTGGACGATGTCATTACACAAAAACTTTCATCGGCTAATTTTATCCCCTTTAGGGTAAAATTTTTACAAACATTGAATGTCGTATTTATTTATATCTAATCAAAAGCCTAAAAAATAAGTTTCAAGCTTCTATCTTTAAAAATTACGGAATTTCCGCACAAACTTTCCTATTTCAACGCTTTACAACCCTTTTTCGCATTAAAAAAAAGCCTATGTCATTTCTCAGGCTCTAAACTACCTCTGTACCAAATTTCATTTAAATCGGTTCAGTAAATTTATGGCGAGATTGTGTAGCATACAGACAGAGTTACTTTCGCATTTATAATATTCCGCGAATTCATTTTCATCGATTTTCCAATGGGAATAAGATATTTTCTCGCAGTAAAACGTAGCCTATGTGTTAATCTAGGGTGTCAGCTAACTCCATACCAAATTTTATTAAAATCGCTCCAGCCGTTTAGACGTGAAGAAGTAACAACCATAGACACTCACACACTCAAACTTTAGGTACTTAGAGAAAATAGGATGTTTATGGTGATACTATTGCACGAAAAACTTTTGTTACTGTAAGTTAACAAAGTTAAAATTGCTAATCATTTAAATAAATGCGTGCTTTATGAACCCTTGATGATTGATCTTGCCAAGGCAATTCGTCTGGAAACTTCGTTAACAAATTCTTTCATTTTCCTCTATTCAATTTTCAATTAATCAAATCAATTATTATATACTACTTATATAAATAGTAAAATAAAGCAGAAAAAGTTTCAACGAAAGAATTTATTCACAACTCTGCAATTCTTTCGCCAACGGACTATTTTCGAAGAGTACATATAAATTATTATATTACTAAAATTAAAATTGTATGGTAAGCTGTATATATAGTTGAAGACATGGAAATTAATGACGTAGAAGTATTCAGGTAAAGTCAATTACAAATTACACAGAAGTAAGGGTGAGTTAGTAGTTTCCATCTCTAACTGGTTATTTACAAGTAATTTATTATTATTTAGCTCTACCTTTTGAATTTCCAAGTTTTCTAACAGGGTTAGTTTTTTACTTTTTGTAAAATTATGTAGATAATAATTTTGTGTTATTTAATGATTACTTTTTATACAGTGTTCCGGAAAACCAGTTGATTCAATATTATATTTAATTGATCTTTTATGTTCAATTAATCGATTTTTTAAAGCCCGGCCCGCCCTGTTTGCCCTATATATATATTGTGGCCTCACAACTGTTGTAATGTAATTCATATATGCCATTTTTTGAAATTTTATCCGGTTTTTGTTTATCATTGACCAAGAGAAAGTTGAAATTCTTTTTATTGGCTTTACTCACTATTACCTATGTACAGGGTGGGAATATTTCAACGTCGAAGGTGTACCTATATAAAAATTACTTATAAGTGTAACTTCCTAACATATGTCTTTTGTACTGTATTTGTTGTTTATGGAATTATTAACGTTTTTAATTGGACTTGAATATGTTTAAATTTAAAATTATTGTCTTTGTTTTTTGGTTAGGTAATTTCCTGTTAATGAAATATTGACCAAAATAAACGTAGAATTTTAGATTTTTCTAGTTTAGAAAAGAGCTTAGGACATGACATTAGGTGAAACCAAGATCAGTGTTGAAAATGCCAGCAAAATTTCGATGTTATTTTTACTTCATTAAATATTAAAATATTTCTCTTAAACCAGCCAGGGAAAGTCGCGTTACTAGTATAATACTAATACTTAACAATACTCGCCTTTATAATTCAGAGCAATTTAATATTTAAAGGGTGAAAAATCTTTATTTACTTGGATGTTGGTAAAAAAGTTTTTATTATCAATATCTTTGCATTTATACGTAGTCTTAATACTAACAAAGATTTTTCACTTTATTTGGCTGTGATTGCTGATGTCTTTAAATATCAGAGCTATAACTATAAATATAGTGGGAGTTTCCCTTCCCCGTCTTGGAGTAAAACTGCTAATTACTGCATTTTAAAGATATGCTCTGAAATATTTTACTTGTAATTATAAAGATGTAAACATTCTTAGGAATTTATAGATAAGATATTTAATTAAATAAAGATTTATTTTTTAATAAATATATAAAAAGTATACAATAAAAAAGTAGGCAATAATAAATCTAAATATTGAAAATGAATAATGAGAATATTTTTTTATATTGGGTCGTTTTTGACTGGGTTTTGATTTTTTCTTTAGTTTTATTTTATGTCTTTCCATATGCTTTACAGCTTAATCAAATGAAATTTCATTTATCTTGGACTACACATTTAAGTAATAAGATTGTAAGTACAAGTACAAAAACTAACTTTTACCATCCTGTGTGCAACTTTCTTAATTAACCTAAAATTATTTGTAACTACCTAAATAAAAAAGTAACTGAGAAAGCAGCAAAGAATAATTGTATTGAATGATTGAATCCAATTTACCGATGTCCTAGCTTCTCATCTATAGTAGAATTATTTTATTTTTACCATCTTGTGACCTAAATGACGTGTATGAATAAATTTGTAATGGCTCATACACATATGTCAAATGTTAACAGATGGCTGACAGTATAAAATTATACGTTATATTATGTATAGAATTGATTAACGTGCCCTAAGTAACAAAAAAATTTAAAAACAACAGTTATGTAAACAATTGTATGTATCTGTGCATTTTTAAATGAACAATTAACTTACAAAAAAGAAAGACTTAGGCAAAGTGTGTACACAATGACAGCAAATGTCAAATGTGACAACCAGCCCTAACCTAACCCCTTTGATGAATGATATACGCAATACGTTATTGTAATTTATCATTGCCCTTTTTGTACATTAAAAAGAGACGTAGTTTATTGTTCTAAGAGCATACGTTTTGTTTTCACTGCACTTTCTCTGCAAGGTTCCAACAATGACAGATATAATATATTTTTTTCGGATTTAAACTAAGAATAGGTCACGTGATGCTAAATATTCTAGGTATTCCTTCACAAGAAAATAATTACCTTTATTTCTACTACAAAACGTGCCGTTATTATAGGGCTCTGACTGTAAATTTTGAATACATCAATTAGATTTATATATGATTTTTATTAATTTGTCGTGGAAGTAGAAAAAAACATGTTTTTTAAGCAGAATTTTGTGATGGCTTCTTTTTTGTAAATCCTCTAAGAATAGGCCCCAAATGCCTTTATAATATAAATCCGGTCCTGTTTAACATTTTTTATTTGAGACTTGATTTATTTACATTACTTATTAAATTACTATTACGAATGTATTTCAATACTGATCGATTACGTATTGATCGTTATCAAATGCGCGCGTACAGTATTCTATTTTGGAGGAAAACACAAAAAACAAATAATTAAGTTGTGAAATAAACGTCTTTCAAGGTATCAAAAATTTAGTTTCTTTTATTAGGATTTTTTGACAGATGTTAATGATAACACTGTCATATTTATACATCACGTTGGCAGACCGCAGAATATTTATATTTGTTGTGTTGTTCTGTCTTTGTCGCTACCCTACAGATAGATAAAGATAAAATCACATAATGCCTTTACATGCTTTCGTTAATTACAGTTTAAAATGGTGTATCTTGAGTATTTGACGATGTGATAGGTGTCTTTTGTTAATGAAGGTGGATAATTAATAAACCCAATTAAGAACTGTTTACCTAATAATAAAGTGATAGTATGTTTTTCGTGGTATAATCAATAAACTATAATTATTATTTGAAGCTGTTGAATTTGGGTACATGCACTGAAGGACTAAGGGTAAGTAATATAAGTTCTTTGAAGCTGTACAATAATAGAATGTTGGTGTTATGTTTTCGATAATTTCTTGGGACGTTTACAGAACTATGTAAAATACTTACATCATTAAAACCCGAAATTTCATACCTATCAAACGTTTCGAAACTTAAAGACGCGTTTCGACTCCTAAGATGCCGTCGTCTTTAGATTTTCCGTCTAAAATTTCAGGTATTCTTCTACAAAGATTTTTTTTGTTTAAGAATGCAATATAAAAGGTGACTTAATAAAGAAATGATCCAATCTACGTACAATATATTAGGACTATATTGAATATCTGAATTATATCTAATTTCTGTAAAAGGATGTCAAACTCCTGATTGGTTTTACCATCTGTCTCTTAAAAGTAGTACAGATCGTCAAAATGCAAATTAGTCTTTTTATTTTATCTAGTGCTGCCAGGAAATTGGAAGTTCAGGAAATAAAAGAAGAACTTAAAATTATTAATTTTACTTTGTCTGTTCGTCAAAAATGTCATTGATCATTGAAAGTATGTTTTATACACATTCATTTATATACAGGGTATCGTTTTTTATTAGGTACATAATTCTTGACATGCGCAACTTACACTTGACTGCTTTTAAAGTTTTTTTTTAATTTACATTAAATTGTTGTTGATATGTAATTATCTAATCTAACGTAGGATTATTAAAGAGAATTCAATAGGTAAATTTTTGTGTTCTTCCAATAGCTCATTTAGCTAGTTTTGTTTTTAGCGATTAGTTAGTGAAAAAAAGTAAAAATGGTTATGATAGCCGAGTTTTTGGCGACGCAAATTGATTTTTGTATTGTGTCACTTTTATCATAAACATGTACAGAAAATAATGGATAATTATTGTAAATAACTCTGGTTTATGTTCTTTGTAGCACACTTTAATTGAACGACCATTGTTGCTAGTTATTACTTAGTTTATGATGCATTATACCTCAACGGTTTTAACGATTTTCCACCTGTAGAAATTTTTATGACCCATATAACTTTTTCAAGAAATATATTAATTTCAGTAGGTATTTGAAAAAAAAGTAATTCCATCAAAACTGAAATTAGAACAACGTTTAGGTAGTTGGCTTGTTAATAGCAATAAAAATGCAAATAATAAAATACTGTAACAGAACTTACCTGTACTGATAAGAAAAATTGATTGGTTCATTTGAAAATTATAAACAGATTGAATTGGAAACTGAAAGTTTTTTGAGATCAGGTAACACTTACTCATTATAAAACAATCGCTACCCGATATTTAATATTACTATTACAGATTTCAATTTATATTTTTTTTTATTTATTTTACAATAAACAATGTAGGTTTGGTTTCATTAAACAAACTTTTAGTGATTAGATAATTTCATATTAAATTATTTTAATTAATTTACTTTTATGTTTATTTAATATAATTTAATATTTAAAAACAAAATTTAAACGTTTTAAAGATACTTTTAAAGTTTTTGTAAGGTCATCCCCATTGAGGAAATTAATAAATCTAAATCTAAATCTAAATACATATATAAAATACTAATGTTCGTACGTTAAGACAGGGTTTTCTCTATCTCTACCTACTCTAATCAACTTCCTGTTGGGGTGGTAAATACCCCTTGGTCTCCAGGTGGGAGTAAGGGAGTTTGGTCGCGATGGGTGGTAGTGGGTGGTTGTAGGTGGCAGAAAGGTGGTGAAAAGAAATATTTCTGTCCTTTTTTAAGTCATAAGGACTTCCGGAAAGATCTCAAAATTTTTAAAATGATCTAAAAAATTCTAAAATGAGCGCAAACTGTTATAATCGGCTTAGAATGTTCGAGAAAGTTCTACAAATTTCTTGAATGATCCAGAAAGTTTCAAAAACTGTACATCTACGTTTCAAAAGTGATGTACATCTAAATATTCTAGAGAGTTTTGGTACTAGGAATTTCGATGTTCGATGGTATATAAATCAACATTCAGTTACTTTTTGTCAGTTAAATTGTGTTTGCAGTCGGGTGAAGATCAATTGGAAACAAGAGCGAACAGTGACAAAAAAAAATTAAGTGATTTTGACAAAAGAAAAAGAACAGACTATTTGAATGTTCTAGAATGTTCACTCTATCAGATATACTCTATATACACCGTATGTTTAATGGCCGAATAAGTCTCTTAATACAATCTACGTTATCTATATTATCTACTAAAGATTTTAATAGATCCTTACATATTTTTTATACCATTAAACATGTGAAGTATTTTAACCCGAGCAACGCCGGGTTTCACAACTAGTTATATATAAAAGCCTTATTGGGACGGATATTAAAAAAAAATAGTAAAATTAGTGCAGCCGTTCTCTAGATGTTGTATATTATGAACAGGCAATATCTGAACGTATTTATCCTCCCTGTAGGGGTTAAAATTTGCAAATATACTATATAGTGTATGGCATAAGCAATCGGCATGTGAGGAATTTTTGCATAAATAAGGTGGATATTTCTAGACCTAGTCATTTCATTTATGTATTGACGTTTTAAATATGAAAACTCCTTTTCATTTCTTTAATGACTGGATTTCCGAAAATGCTTTCTGCGTCAATTCTGTTACTGTATAAGGACGTAGTCTTAGTTCTTCTGAATATAAGTTGATATTAAACTTTAAACACTCTTAGGGGTGGTATTTTAAAAAACCGCTTATAAGGGATAATGTGATTATATCACAATTTTTTTTATCAAATTTCAAGCATCTTGATTCAGGCGTTCGGGGTGGGCCTTGATTGGCAAATTAAACTTTGAACCCCTTTTGCACTCTTCAGGGGTTCAATTTTAAAAAATATTTTCTTAATGCCTATATAAGGAACGTCTATGTAAAATTTCAAGTTTAGGTGTCCTTGAGTTTAGGCCATGCGTTGATATACGGGTTAGTCAGTTTATCCCTTAAAATAGGGCGTTCCCTACTCATGTAACCGACTGAAACGACGTGATAGTACAAGAAAAATATTAATTAAAAAATCCGTAAAGGGTGATGGAGGGGTCAATCTCATTAAAACAAAAATGAGTATTTGAATTCATTTGTAAAAATGTGTAAGTGTCATGTAAATAGTAACAAGTGTAGAGTAGGTACCCAGTTAGAAAATATTTTAATTTATTAACGTCTGATAGGATCTTAATTAGTTTTCGTAATAAGCTCATTATCATTCTGAATATTTCACGAATTAGTATTTAAAAAAATATAATACAAGGTACAAGTTCGTATCTATGGTATTAAAAATTTATATAAAAGTAATAATTTAATAACTTAAAAACAAAACAATCGTCATTGAATCTATTCTCACATCCACGCGACGATTCGGACCAAAACTTATGAATTATTCAAGCACAAATTCAAATGTAGTATGTAGGTGATCAGACAATAAAAAAATAAACCTGATATGAAAAACATGAGAAAAAAGATTGAAGAACTGAATTAATTTACCGCAACCGCTTAATTATCATTTAACACATAAACAGCTACATTATGAAGATGCGTCATATGAAAAGAAACTATTTATAAATATTGAATTACAAATTACACATGGTGCAAATTACCTACTGGTTACAAACACCGTGTTGGACGAATGTTACGTACCTATTATCATTAATATTATTAAAGCATTGATGTTACTCTATTATAAATTGTTATAATAGTTAGGTAAATACTAAACATACAATACTCATCGTCAATTCATGTTCAGGTGCCTTTTTTACATTCTTAATGTAGTGAAAAATTTTAGTGTAGGTACATAAAGTAGTAACAATTATTCACGTGAAAAATATGCACAATAAGAATCACCTGTACCTAGTATGTTTTCAAGAATAAGTAAGTGCAGTAAAATGTTTAATTACGAGTTTCTTTAATTTTTTACAATAAACAAATGTCACGGTCACCTGTTTCTTTAACGACGAAAAATCGAAAATAGACGGATTTTTATGGTTTCAATTACCAAATGTTGTATTTTACGGATGATTTATGAAAACCAAAATAGTAGAACGTTGGATCTAAATTTAATAAGGAAAAAGGTTCGTATGGTATATAACCAAGTATTTTCCGGGTTGTTATGCCGTGGTCCAGTCTTCCTTCTTTACTAGACGTTTCACCAGTCTCGACTGCTGGCATCCTCAGTAGATTTCTGCTGCTCCTGCTGCTTCTTCTGCTGAGACTGAGAGTATATAAAACACACGGTTCGAACGCGATCTTCTCACCTTCTCAGTCTCAGCACAAGAAGCAGCAGGAGCAGCAGAAATCTACTGAGGATGCCAGCAGTCGAGACGGCTTAATAAAATTTAAATTTTAAGTAGTGGTAATAATAAAATACCTACTAACTTCATTTCTTTAAAGCGTGGTATTCGATCAGATTACATGTTCCGCGTTTTATTATATTTGTACGTAAAATACTGAAGTTAAAAACTATTAATGTGGTGTAGTATACAAATTTTAATACATATTTTTTTTAACGATAGTAATTTGTTAGAAACCAATTGATTTTCACAAATACTTTTAAATTTCATCCATTTCTCAAGGAGTTATTAAAAAATAGCTGATCGGCAATTACAAAAAAAAAAAGAAACGAAATAACACTATACGTACTAAATACCCACTTACATTTTAATTTTTTGACAAAAGTCTAAAGGCATTAATTGTTTTTAATTTAATAAAAAATTCAAAATTGGAAAGAAAGGTGAAATTTTTATAGAAACATTTAACTATACCTATGTGTTATAAGTTGATATTAAATAATGTAGTTGCAGTCGCAATATTCATATTACCAAAAATAATTTAAAAAGTAATTAGAGAATCAAAGTTATCAACATTGACAGAGTTGCAGTAACTATTTGAGTAAAAAAATTTTGAAATACACATACAAATACTTCTATAGTATTTGAAGTTATTATTTGCATTTAAATATTTTTTTTTGTATTTTATTTGATTTTGCAAAGTTTTTAAACACATAATAATTATTTTCGTATCTACGAATAGATAATGAATAATTAAACTTAACAGAATAGAAAATTACTATGAATTATCCAATAACTTGTTATTATTAAGATAATAACACAATTTTATTTCCTGCCGGAAAATTGTCAGTAAAATACTTGTATTTGTAGTTGAATACTTGTAATCAAGTATTTTTCACAAGTAGACTATTTCTATAAATATATCCAAAAGTATTTGTATAGTATTTGTATTAGAATTTAAACATTTATTCAAATAAGGCATTTGCGTTTGTATTTCAAACAGGTACTGTATGAAGTAAAAATACTTTTGAAAAATAGTTTTAAAACTAATTTTCGGAAAGATAATAAAAGCATTTGCAATTGTAATTACCTTTTAAAGAAGCTACTTACATTTTTTTTTCTTTTCTTTGCCTTTTAAAAAAACAGCAATTCTTAAATTCAAGCAATATTTAAGACATTGTACACAATCAAGAAAAATAAATTAATGAAAAAAAAAAAGGTTTTAACATCTTTTGAGAATAGATTCCGTAGTTTTTATTTTATTTTCTTTTTATTGTTCCTTATTCCTTCTTATGGGACAATCAAATCGATATATGTATGTGACCTGATCAAATGATGTCCAATTAAAATAGATCAGTAGGTAGTGAGTGTTTATTTATTTTCAATTAATTATTATAAAGTAAGCAATTTTTTCTACGTCTATAATTTGTATTCATGTGAGCATTATATGAAAACGTCACTGAAAACTAGAAATAAACTAATGTACATACATATTTGTATATTATGAAGGTATTGTGTACGTATGTCATACGAAAATTCAGCCTCGACATAATTTTTTCGCCGCAAGGTAAGTGACCATGAAGTTACGTGAACCTGACATTAAATATAGCGAAGATGAAAACACAACTGCTACACAATTAAGTACATTTTCCATATTATTTTGTTATGTATATATTCAACACACGTACAAAGCAGATGTTTACAAAGTAATTCCTATGAATAAAAAATTAGTACCTCGTTTGGAAGTTAATGAAAGATTACCTATTTAAATTTAACGAAAAATTTCAATTATACAATTCTTGACTGCTTTTCACTTTACTTTTCAAACAAATAGATATACGTAGAAAATATTTAGCCAGAAAATAAATGAAACAAGATAGCTAAAAATTAGGAAGTAGAATTTAATGAAGCCATTAAGCTTAATAAATGCGACCAATGTACAAATTACATACACACACTAAATTTTCATTTATAATATAAACATAAAAGTGGATTTCCTTTAATTCAATGAAGCATAATCCACTATAAATTTATTTGTGGATATACTTATTTTGAATTAATAATTGCAATTGGTTTCGCTAGTATTTCTCAAAAATTTTAGATCAGAACTTTTTGCAAAAGAAAATTCAAAAGATTCTCCCCACAATGAACGCGCATTTAGTATGTATAGAAAAACCTCCCGGATATTACTTAAATCCAAAGAAACACTCCTAAACTTCATTACTAATAGATTTACTAATTTGTAGGGTATGAATTTAAAGTAATATGTTATATAATGTAATATATATTTTCCGAAAATCTTATTGCTTAATTCGCGCGCCCGATTATAACACACTTTAGTTTATGCAACATATACTACATAAAATATTCAGGGTTGCATACTAAACTGTAAAAGATTTTAAAACGGAAAAGCGGGAAAATATTCACCACTTTCCACTTTTTTATAAGATTTAATTTTTGGTTAAAAGACAAAAAAGTTTTTAAAGTACAGTTTAATGATAAATAATCGTAGAAACTGAACTGTCTCACTGTTTATATAGCATCACTATTAAAAAGAGACGTTAAAATCGTAATTGTCAAGGGATTCCCCCAGAAAATTCAATTTATCGAAGTTGACGCTGAATATTGTCCTCGAGTTATCAAGATATTCGAATAATGTAAGTGCGACTTATCGACGTTCGAGTTAAAGAAGTTTGAGTGTATTTACTAATCAATAATAATCAATTCCAATTTCACTATCATCTCTATATTTAATTTTCTATTTTTTCAATTGTTAAATATCGCACATACATTCCAGATAGTAAGAAAAAATAGCTTTAAATAAATTGTTGTAAACTGCATGAAATCTGAACTTTTAAGCGACACGACTTCGACACCATCACAAAAGCGAGTGCAATCAATATTTTTTTATATTTCTATAATCATATTTCTCGCAAAAATTTTAATCAAATCTTCATTCCATAAAGAATTTAGGATTAATAAGAAATGAAAAGCATTAAAAATCGAAAAAGTAAATTCATTTGGAAAACTTTTGAGATACTTACTATTTAATTTTAAAATTTTGGGATGGCTTATTAAATATGTATGGTACATAGATAATGAAAATGAGAGAAACATTTCGGCTAAGCTGTTACCGCAGTGGCTAATACAAAACATTGATAAAAACAGAACAATTGTCTGTATGTAACTTGACCGCGAAAAGTACTAGTAAATAACGCCCAGCACAATAGTTATATAAGTAAGAATATTCATACTTTATTATATTATTTTTATTACGACAAATAATTAGACAAACTTTAACAACTTCTTGACGAGCATGAGCTAAACTTTATTTATAAAAATACAGCTTATGATGGTACCATTCCTCTACTCCTCTTCCACTGGGCCCCACCTTTTCTATTGTGATTCGCCCTACTTGACTTTTGCACATTCTTCTTATCTCTATTAGCTTGGACATTTTTCTCCTGTCCCTGACCTTTTGGTTTACCTACAACGTCCCTATTACTTGGCCCCCCACTTCCTCCTCCTCTTCGGTACGTTTGAGCTCTTCTTGCTTCTCTTCTTGCCCTTATAACCTCCGGATTTTCACAGAAAACATCCCTAGATTGGCCTTCATTGTCTATAAAAATAAAAGAACAATTAATATCAGAAGTGTATTAGTAGAAAATTGTGGGAATACTTTGTATCGTTTCTTCCTCTTCAGAAGAATCGCTGGGATCGGAAACCACATCGTATCCCTGAAATTTATTATTACCAGGACCAATTTCGGTCAAGTCTACTTCAGCCCTATCAAAATTTAAAATAGGGTCATCTTCAGCATCATCATATTCATCATCATAAGGATCGTAACTACCATAACTAAAAAATTTTTTTTTATAAAAGAAACACTTAAATAATTAGAACTTACGTAGTTTTTAAAACAAAATCCTTGATATCCTGAATATCACTCTTGTCATTTAAAAGCGCATTTACGTCCCGATACTGTGGTTTTTTGCCTGTGTAAGCCAAAACGGGAATATTAGGTTGATCTAGTTTTTCAGAAGGTATGAGAACAAGATCTCTTGGGACGTTTTCAAGTGTATTTGGTAAATTATTTGATTGTATGGCTGTTATAACCTGAATTGGATCATAACTCATTTCTTCTAAGCATTTCAATATAAAGCCTACAAAAATTAAATTAGTTATTTAACCATGTTCATATCTATGTAGAACCGATTCATTTTACCTGTACCCGCATCTGGGCAAACATCCTGTACAATATTAATAAGACCACTTAATTCATCCTCAGAGGGTTGAATAATACCATTTCTTGAAGTTGATGGAACTGCATCCAAAAGTTCTTCTTCGTCTTCGTCGGAATCATCATCTTCTTCAGATGCAGTTTCTTCAGCAGCTTCAACCTTTCCTTTCTTTTTTGAAGTTAAATTGTTTAAACAGTCTGTTATATAACGTGTTCTCATTAATTCCCTGACAACTAAGTCAAGAAAAGTATAACACTCAAAAATTGAAAAAAAAAATTGTTGAAAAAGGATACATATCTTTGCAGAAATTTTCAATTATTTGCAGTTGTTGATCAATTTTATGCACAGTTTGATAATCATTTGAAAATTCATCATATTCCAAAATAGAAGTTATCAATGATAAATAACCGTCAATGTAAAGCTGCTGCTGCTTAGGATTTTCACTACAAAGCAACTTTTATTTATAAAAATACTTACTATAAGAATTTGCACTTACTTATTATTAATAATTTTGTCAATTAGATTAGCAACGAAGCAGTGGAAAAGTGACATTAAATAAGAACTAGCAAGAGCTATCTTTTCAATAATTCTCTTTCTTATTTCTAATAAATTTTCAGGTGTATCATCCTCCTGTGGTATGCTTTTAATAAATTCAGGAATTACTCTCTCGTAGAACGGAACAATTCTATAAAATTAAAACACTTTTATATAGTATTACAAAATCCTGATTTAAAAAGGTTCAAGTCTTTCGAATTAGACCAGGAGCTGGGAGGGATTCAGTTTGAAAAATATTAAGAAGGGATTCTCCCACTAAAAATGAGTTTTAGTGAACTTAAGTAATAAGAAACTGCATTTTTTTAAGTCCTATATACAGATACGGAATGGCTATTTTTAATTTTAACAGGAATAGTCATTTAAAATGCGCCATATTGCTACTAAAATACAAAAAATAACTTGTCCATACAGCAAAAATTATTCCAAACTACTTATTCTACTTTTAAATCAATTACATTAACATAAAATATAAAAAATAAGTACTGAAATAATAACATACACTTCAATAATTCCTGATCCTGAGTCAATTAAAGAAGTATTTCTAGAAAAAAAGGTGCTCAGGATACTTCCAAAATATAATATTTTGGACACCATTTCTTCCAACCAACCTGGATCAAACTGACCTGGTTTAATTTTTGTTGCAGGTGATACTTCAATGAATCCTTCATAATTAACACAAACATTTGCCTCAACCGTTTCCAATTCCTATTAGGTATATATATATAGTATATTTTTAAATTGAATATTTTCATTAATAATGCTTTATCTAAATAATAATAATTTATACTCCTACCAAACAAGCCTGATTTAAGAACTTCTGTAGTTCCTCCTTAATTCGACTTTCATGTTTTTCTGTGCAATAAAATTTTATTAGTTTCTCTACGAAATCATCTACAGTAGACCCATAAAATAAAAGTGTCAACACCATAACATTTTTAAGGTTGAGATAATGGGATTTAAAAAGATTTTCTAATACAAAATCGTCTGGCATAAACTCAGTCTAAAAATAATTTATTAGAAACAGAAAAAAAAGGAATTAAAATTAAGGAAACCACCTTTGATTCACAAGGAGAAATCATTCTTCCAAAAATTTTATAAACAGCTGTACAGACAACTTGATAGATTTCTAGACAATCAATGTTCATATATTTTGTGTCATAATTAAAGATAGGTTTCTCAAGAAAACTATTTAACACTCTGCTAACACGAGATTCACACAACACATAACACCAAAAGTATCTGTATGTACAATCTAACAAATGCTGTGTGCTTGCTAAGAACAAGATATTCCTATCAATAAATGTCTCAGTGTCTTCCTTTAAGCTGTAAGTATAGCAATATGGTTGGAAATTATAATACTGTCGTTTTCTTAATATCCATTCAGGAGACTAAAAAAGCAGATAATTAAGGGCCAATTGTAATAAATGTCAACAGCACTTACAATTGCTTTAAGCTTTTCAAACTTTGTTGTGTAATATTTACTAAAATCTATAGATTCCAAATATTCTACATCATTTAAACCCAACTGCAAATAAAGAAACTGAAAAAATGGAAATAAAAATTATTGGAGGGTACCTTTTCCGAGGGGCTTTGAGACTTCCTAATGACACTTTTTTTGCTAATAAATAATGAGTTCAGGGGCAGAAGTTCAGGATTCTACAAAGTAGTATTATTTTAAAATTTAAAAAGTAAACTAGCTGCAAGTCACCTGTAGAATTTCAGTTCTTTCCTTTTCTGTTGCCATTTATCACAATCTTACTTATATTTATTTAAATCAGTTTATATCGTTTCTATTAATCTTCATAAAATTATTATCTGAAATGATCTTTAATGAGATATTCTTGAGATATTTGCAATATGTCAAAATATGATGTCAAACATAGATGTCAATTTGTCAAATGATATCAAATGGTGTCAAATCAAGGCTGAAGGCGGCCAATCCGAACTAACCTAACGGACCATTAACGAACCTAACCATGCTAACCAAGTTAATAAGTAACATATAAAATACATTGCAAAAAGTTAGAACTGGTTAAAATTTAAAATGAATCGAGGCGCTTTGATTGTTCTCGAAGGTGTGGACAAAGCGGGCAAAAGTACTCTGTCAGCTAAATTGGTAGAATCCTTAAAGAAGTTGAATATCAATGCAGAACGCATAGTTTTTCCCAATCGAACAACAGATACCGGTCATCTAATTTCAAAGTATTTAAGCAATAAAGACTGTCACATAAACGACCAAACAATACATCTATTATTTTCTGCAAATCGCTGGGAAAATTTAGAGCTCATTCGTTCCATACTCTTTGCTGGTACTTCTTTAATTGTAGACAGATATTCATATTCAGGAATTGCCTATTCAGTTGCTAAAGGTAATAAAAATAATTAAAACTGAAGATACAATAATTTCAAATGATACTTAGATGTTTAGTTAAGTTCAATTATTAAGTCTATACTTTACTTTTATTTGGTATATTCATTGAAATTTGATTAACAAAATACTTATTAAAACTAGATAATACAGGACAGTGTTAGCTAAGTCCAGAAATGTGAAAAGAAAAAACACTGTACATTGTGTTACAAAAACTCCTTTAAGGTACTTTTGACTTATAATTTTCAACCATTAAGAAATTTAATTTATCTGAAGCATGTAAAAAGGATACAACTTTTCAAAAACCCTTAAAGGGATTTTCAACAATTTTATCGTCAGCATTTTAACTTCACTCGTTTTGTTTTCGTCGATTTTGTTTTGGTGCTTGTATTATTTATAGTTTGTATGATAACTAAAATTTCTTTAGGAATGGAGTATCAAAAATTTTTAGTTTTAGTGTTGTTTTAATGTTATTGTATACCTTTATCTTTGTGTGGCTCCAGTTTTTGCTAAAGTAATACAAATTATTTTCTTTTTGTAGGGCTAGATTTAAAATGGTGTTTACAACCAGAAGTTGGACTTCCTCAACCAGATTTAGTTTTTCTTTTGGATATAAATCCTGAAGATTTAAAACTAAGATCAGGTTTTGGAAGTGAACGTTATGAGAACCTTCAAATGCAAAAAATTGTCTCGACAATATTCAGGCAGTTTGCCGAAACAGAAAATTACTGGAAAGTAGTTGATGCCAGCAAAAGTCTCGAAGATGTACATGAAGTACTTCTTAAAGACTCAAAAAGAATTATTAAAGATATTCAACTAGATAATAAACCATTGAGTAATATTACATTCCCCATATTGGAAAACAGAAATGCTATAATAAATGATACCTTAGTGTAAAAATGTATGTAATACATTTAATTTCATAATATAAATGATTTAATTAGCAAGTATAATAAAAATTTCAATTATGTGCAGTTTTACTTTTTGTTTTTTATTATAATTAAAATAAGTTCTAACAAATTAATGGGTATTTTCAAAATTATCAAATTATTTTAGTACCTTCTCAATCATTTTTTATTAAAATAAAAGTACAAAAAATACATTCTACTTGTTCTCTTCCGAGTTATCACGTTTCCTTTTTCCCTGATTTTGTTTACTTTTTGTCATTGTGTCTTCGCCGACCCTAAAAAGGAGTTTTCGTATATAAAAATGAATAAATATTTAACCATATTTACATTGCCGTCGCTCTTGTGCCTGGACCCCAATATGGTAGCGGATTTTCTTGAAAGCGCACAAAGCCCATACGTCTTGACATGGGATTGGCATCATTTCGAATATCAAAGGAATACGTCTTTGTAGAATTCACTGATAAAATGTGTTGGGCAACACTCCCTTCAATATTTTTCCTCTTAGAAGGGTGTTTAGCTTCCCAACAACGCATTATATCCCAAATAACTTTCGCTGGAGCGTTCGTTTTTATTCCAATCTTGTTTGTATGTGTAAAAGATACTTGATAGCCAGCATTTAAAATCGCAGACCTTAAAAAGAAAAGAAAAAACTCTTTAAAACTCGCTAGTTATGTTATTATTTTAAACTTCTTTCCTTAAAATCTTTCTCTTCTCAAAAATGGAAATTATAGAAGAAACACAGAACGTTACTTACAATCAAATGTAAAAGTCTAGTCCTTAAATAGTTAAGTGTTTAATTTTACCTTATAGCCATCATTGGTGGTGTTTCAACGTGAAGTGTTCCAGCCAATTTTTCCAATGTAAAATACAAAGGAGTATCACTAATTTCTTCCAAAATTACAGTTAGAACTCCCTGAATACGTTTGTATGTCTTTAATTTGTCAGGAGCACCGTCTAGAACTTGTTTAACAAACTCTGTCGAATGTATAGGTGCCGACCAAATAGGACCGCCCATCTTTTTATGGAAGAAAACTGCTGTAGTATTATGACATGACTATTTAACAAAATTAAATTAATATTTACATGATATCGTTGATTACAGTGGTCACACAAAGGCATCGTTATAGAAACTGTTGGCAAACCATATTTCACCTGTCCATTTTTGTTATTTGTTCTTATTTCTCCCAAGGGCTGTAAGACAAATGTACCACATCCTGTACAATGATAGACCATTGATAACTTGCTAAAAGTGAGTTTTATATTTCATATAGGTTTACTAAATCTACGAATGTTTCATCATTTAAAGAAAAACTGTCAAATTGTTTTGGTGAGTACACTTTTTGGTAATGACAATTATGATCCGAAAAAAAATTTATGTTTGAATTTTATTATTGAATGAGTCACTCAAAATAATTCTAGAAATAAAGCAAATATAACCATTAAAATTTATCTCTAAAGAATATAAGAGATATGCATCCAATTATTTCTTCACATTTTTATTTTCCATTAGACATCTAAGATTCTTATTTATTAAAAAACATAGTGGCAATAGGAGACGTAGGAATGTAGGTATAGTTGCTTACCTAGTTGTCCTTTTACATTTGTTAGCACCAGAAAAAACTTTTACAAAAACTCTGACATAAAAGTCTGCTGATAGAGACAAGACTGGCTCAATGTACCTTCCATATCTGTTTGCATGTAATTCTATGCATTGTAACAGAATTCTTAATGCCTTTAAAAATAACAGTAATGACTTTATACAATAAACATAGATTTTATTATTTATTATACCATTTCATGACAACTTTTAATTTTCAGTGACACTGACCCATATTTAGCATAACATGTCTCAGGGCTGTTTCCAGCTAATATGGCCATGTCAGTAGCAGTAACAAGTAATAAACCATTGTCTTTTACAGCCTGAACTGCAGAGTCCAAAAAAATTGAAGGACAACCGTAAGGATCCAAGTCAATAATATCAAACTGTTTTCCTTTTTGTTTATGCTGATGCATTAATAATCTAAAATTGATGAATTAAAAAAAAAAAGAATGCTTTTTAATATTTTAAAGGTTTAGTGAAAATTCCATGTATTTATAAAGGTTTAACTATCTAAACTAATTTTTGAAACATTAAAGAATAATTTCTTTTCATGTATTAAAAACATGTGTTCAGTCATCCTTACATTGCATCATTATGACTTGCTTTAACAATATTTGCTACACCATTTTCATTAATATTTCTTTCCATTGACTCAACAGCTTTTTTGGAAATATCATTTGCAATAATTTTTTTGTTGCCATACAATTCTTTTGCATATCGTATGCTCCTTAGGCCAGAAGCAGCCAAGGCTTCTAAAATTGTTATATCCGGTTTCACTTCATCATTATTTTGAGCCAATGAAGCATCCCCTTCTTTGGTAATTGAATTTTTAGAATTTAAAATTTGTTTGATGTAGACATTAATAACAGATATACTAAAATTATACACTTAAAAAAAAGTAAGTGAAGATCAATTTTTCATACCTCAAATCACGATTGAATTCTTGCACAGGATTATAAAAAACACTTTCAAAAGTTGTAATTACAGCAGAACCTTCTTCTATACGTTCCTTACTTTCTTGAAAGATCTCTTCGGGTTTTTCCATTTTTGCCTTACTATCTAGTCTATGCTTACTATGTAATTAAAGAAAAATTCAGGAACAATGAACAGTTGGGTTATGTTTCGGTACAATTTTCAATTATAATTGAGAATTATAATTAAATGTTGTCAGCTGTGAAATACAAAGTAAATAAATAAATTATACCTAAATGAAAATAAAAGATCACGAATAAATTGATTACTTATTAGAATCGCGTGCTTGTATTTTTGTTAGGTTAACAAAACATATAACGTTACTATGCCTTATTAATATGCCCATTCTGAGTACCCTATTTTTACTACATATTTCAGTTTTGAATATCATGAGTAATTTTTAAGAAATACACACATATTATTTCAAATTCAAATTTTCAACTTTTCAAATTGCAACAATCTAACCTATAACATTCGATAACAACAATTCATATTCAAAACAGTATTCATAATAATAATAATAATTGTAATAATAATAATAAGATAAAATTCGATTTCCAACATTATTATTTATATGTATTCGATTTCTGGTTACAGACAGACTGTTAGTATGAATACAATAATATTAAACATAGATATGTTGAAATCCAATTTTTAATTTCATACTTAGATTAGGAAAGAGTGGGGTCTTTTTATAAATAAATAAAAGTATATTAAAAGCTGTATACAGAAATATTTTATCAATTTTATTATTGAAACTTGCCGGTTGTCGTTTATAGCGCCACTACATTTTTGAATTTAACATACATTTTTCTATGATAATGTGTCATCTCTTTCATCTCATCTAGTTAATAATAAATGATCTTTAAGCATTGTTGACAGAATTTAGTCATAGCGACCATTTCATACCATAACCTAACCAAAACCCCCTTGTTGGTGCATGTACCTTAATAGCTCGATATAGGAAATAAACCGAAATTTTACCAAACATGAATTATTCGTGGAACACCCTATATGTATATATTTAGCAACGGCCACTGCCATAGAACTACTGCTGTTCGCCTCTGCTGTTCGACCACCGGCCACTTTCGGTTCGGGTCATCTCGGGTCTCGATTCGAGTGACAAGCATGTGACAAGTGACGGACCGAATTGTGAACCATAGATTTGTGAACTGACCAGCTAACCTTCAAATTTGTTTATGTTGAAAATTCCAAAAAATCCAACTTTTTTCGTGCTTATTCACCGACTTACACTTTTCGAAAACTTTTTTAACTTCGTAAACATAAAAAAGTTTTACAATGAACACATAACCTTTACACGAAACAACGTCAAATTTCTACTAAAATCACGTAAGTTTTAATGATGAGGTTTTTTGGTTGTTTTTTGCAATTTAAAATATCGCTTTCCCCCCCAGCTTTTTATTGATCATTAGACTAAACTAAAGCCATTTTAAAAAAATAAAGTTATTTTTTTCCATTTTTAGGAGGAGCCGCGATTCTATAGTTTTACATATAAATATGGCTTGTTGGCGGTAGATAATTAATAGGTTTATTTTTTCCTGGTAATACTGTTTGAGCCTTTCAGCTCAGATAAGTTAACTGTTATTCTTTAAAATATATATAACTAGATTCTAGGAGAAACACCTTTCTGTTTTTATAGATAGAGTAATTAAAAAGAAATGTTTTAATGTTTTTCATTTTTCTTTACAGGTATTGATAGCAATCAGAGGAACAGTTTAATAAATCAAAAGGAAATGTGGTGTGAGTAAAGAAGTCAATTATTTAGTTTAATAATCTACTTAATTGTTTATTTTACTCTTCTGCAGTTCAATCAGCCGATGAGACGGAGCCAATTGATGATTATTCCGATCTTTCAAAAATTGTAATGGCATCATATTTATATCACTCCTTTTGGACTTGTCCAGTTTGGTGTATTCTCCAGACAGTTATGGTAAGAATATGTGCCTTAATTAATTTATTTGTTCCATAAATATTAATTCACAAGAAATAACAAGATTTGAATAATTATAATTTTAATAATAATTCATTTTAAGACCTGTATAAAACATATTATCAACACTATATTTTACCCATCTTTAAATACTGTCGTCTTCTTACACAGTTCAGAATAATTATTCACAGGTCTAAAATTCAAAACAACGTTATTCATTTTGGGATTATAATATGTCTTTCAAAAATTAAGAATTTTTTTATTTTAAATTCTAGATAAAGGTATTACCATTTAATTCTACACGTTTTTTTTTTAACCTTTTATTTATTTATTTATTTGTCCATTACGGACCTAATGGTCCAGTACAAAAGATAACTTATAAGTTAAAAAAAAAAGAAATGAGATATCTCTTAGGATCTAAATATGACTAAGTATGTATTGCTCAATCAACATTACATTACCATATTAATAAGTGGAGAAAAAAAAAGACTTCAATTCAATTAACAAAAAAAAGTAAACATTAGCTATAAGTAAATAACACATTCCCTAACAGTTTTTTAAAATTCTGAATAGAGTAACTTTCAATAACATCAGGAATATCATCTGAACTATTTACAAGCTTACATGATCTATATTTAACAAAGTTTTCCAAGAATCTATAATATTTATGTGGTAAAGAAAATCTAGCAGAATCTCTAAGGATTCTATTTGGCACTTTGAAATCAATTCTAGCAAGAAGGGAATCTGTGTCAACAAGATTAATGATAATTTTAAAAATAAATAGAACATCAGCATATAATCTAAATGAATTAAGTGAACAGATTCTTGGGTCTCTACTAATTTCCGAGTAATCCTGGTTAAATCTATGCATGGGTTTATGGATCTTAAAAGAAAGGAGTCTCAAGAATCTATGTTGCACGCCTTCAATCCTTCGTATGTCTATCAACCTACTAGGTGACCATATAATTGATCCATATATCAATTGAGACCTAATTAAAGAAAAATAGAGAGATAATAGTTTTTGGATCATCAAATTCTCTCGACTTTCTAAAAACAAAATAAATCATCTTGGTAGCCTTATTGATTATGAAGTCAATATGAGAAGAAAATGCGAATTTTGAATCATATAAAATGCCTAATAAGTCTGATCAGATTTACTTTAAAGTTTAAGAAAACGTTTTTAATCTTAAAATTATAACACAAAACCGTTGCTACCATTAAATTTTACACACGTTTTTACTCATTTTTACCCACATAGAATCTTTAAAATAATTATTTAACAGTTGTAAATTTTGCGAAAATTTTTTCGACTAGAATTATATCTAGCATTTTTTTTTTTTTTTTCTTTGATTAAAAATGACTTTATTATAATAGATTCTACAGCTTTGCTACCACTAAATTCTATACGCATTTCAACAATAGAATTTTTATGTTTATGCAACACGTATAAAAATGTGTATATTGAGTTGCATAAACACTAGGTGTTCCAATTTTATTGTTTAACAATTTATTTTGGCACCCCTGTTTTAGGTTTTAGTTTTTGATGAATTTATTAATGTTGGTGTCGGTTTCTTCTGTCTGTCAAATGTAAAACTAAATTCATACTAAATTAAAAGATAGTGGTCGTTGTGATATCTTTTCGCATTTTTAAAATTAAGAGTGATTTGCTCAAGGTACAATTATTTTGTATCATCATAACAGTTTAATGATATTAATTTCCTTTCTCTTTTGTTGATTAATAAAGGGTAAAAGATAGAAAAACGACGATACGTTGTTGTGGATATAAATGATTGTCCCTCGAGTTATTCGCCATCTTTTTTACCGTCCAAAATAAACAATTATTAAATCTATCTACGAATTAATTAATGGAAAAGGTGAAGTTAAAGTTAAAGCCTTTCCAAATCAATACATTACAGTTTCAATGAGGTAATAAATATAATAATTTTATGTTACGTTAATTTTTAGTTGAATGAGAAGCTGGTTTATGAACAAATCAATCAAGACTAAATTAACTATATTTGAATTAATAAACTTAGTATTCTTACAGGACCAGGACACTACTATGGAATTTTCTGGTGCCATTTCTAGTTATGTATTGAAAGTTCCAATTTCTGTTTCAATGACGGGGATTGCAACTACACTTTTTGGGGTAAGTCACAATTTTTAATTAAACATATTTTAAAGAACATGCCATTATTATCTACCATTATCTATTAATCTTAATATTGTTTAATTTGACAAATATTTCTACAGGTACGTTACATGAAATTCTTGTATTCTATATATAAATTGTGGAGCACAATGATTATATTGGACATTTTGAATCTCACAATGTACAGAATCGTGAAGGTGTCTTTGTTTTCTACTGGATAAACGTGCTGTCATTGTAAAGGAAGGATTTTTGTGGTAATAAATGGGTAAGGGACAATTTTAATTATATAGTTAAACTTGTATATCGATAAATGGAACTTTTGATAATGATGAACCAAATTGATTGGTAATAGGATAGAGCTATATCCAAAAAATTAATTTTGTTATTATTTTCTATTTCTGCAGTGAATATTATATTGGGATGGATTAAACTCCTTTTTAACTCATCAACACAATCTAACTCTAGAATGTTTAAATAACAATATAAACTTTAACATTTACAGACATAACAATACCAAATAACTCATGTCATCCATTATTTTAAAAATTAGTAGCTCACAACAGCAGGATCATAGAGCCTTTACAATCCACTTTCAGAAGAAAACTTGAACCAAAAATTGAACACTATAGCAATAGCAGAAAATAAGGGTTTTAATAAAGAAATAATTCAAAAATTAATTAATAAAAAACAATTTAAGCTAGTTCAAAACAGCATATACCCATATGAAAAAGATAGATCCCAAAAATACGTTTTTCGGACAAATACGAAATGAACAGGAGTCTATAAATTGAAATGTATAGATTGTGATACCTTCTACCTAGGACAGACAGGACGCTCCTTTAGGATCCGTTTTAGTGAACATTGTAAGTCGTTTAATTTTAACAAAATCAATTCAAATTTTGCTATGCTTATTTAGACAGAAACCACCATTTTCCAAGAATTGATAATTTAGAAATAGTACATGTAGTAAGCAAAGGTTTTAAATTGAATATTTTAGAATCTTGTTGAGTTCACTTCAGTCCCTGAAGAAGGTAACTTTGTTACCGAAAAGTGCTTCGGACAACTAAAGCGTCGTGTTCTGGCGTTGGGGTTTGAGCTATTTTGTTCGCTTACAACCGCCAAAGTTTTTCCAGTCTTCATTCATCATATTCTGTAATT
This sequence comes from Agrilus mali, assembly GCA_029378335.1. NCBI lineage: Eukaryota > Metazoa > Arthropoda > Insecta > Coleoptera > Buprestidae > Agrilus > Agrilus mali. The sequence goes on along the minus strand of CM055661.1, from coordinate 13,407,922 downwards.
AGTTTAAGGTAAGAATACATAAAATAACTAATGTATGCTCATTATTGATCTGTTACCACCGTATCTGTTTCAGGTCAACACTGGAGAAGACAAAGAAGATCCATTTCCGTAGTAACATATCTTTTAATATTAAGTATTTTTCTTTTTTTTTTTTTTTTTTTCTTTAATTAGTTCTTATTTTGCATGTTCGTTTTATGAAAATTCATTTTAGTTTGTTTTTATTATTTTGCATGTTCTCTTGCTTACCTCTTCGCTTTGCTTACTGCAATTCTTACTATCACGCTTCGCATTTACCCTACATGATCCGCAGGATTCAACGTTTCGTTATCTTGCTTGTTCCTTCTCATCCAAGGCATAGGAGCAGAGGCCTTCCCGAGTGACTTGCCTTGGACTTAGCTTTTTAGTTGTTCTTTGAAGTGTCTTATACACTTCTCGCGGTCTACTCGAACGTCACTTCCTTTCAGACTGTTTGGTGTGGGTTATCTGGAATAGAAGCAATAGGCGACTGCCCAGCTCTCACAGACGAAATCTGTCCAATCTTTTCTACCAAATTGTATTAGTTTTTGTCGTTAGTCCTTTGTAGTTTAATTAGTTAATACACTGCACTATTTGCTTACAGGTAAAGGACATCTATCGAAAACTGAAGACATCATACTTTATTTTATTTTTTCATTTGTTTTCTTATACTTTTCTCTTACAGTTATTTATTTGTATTTATAATCTATTATGTAAATATTTAAACGATATATTTGTAACAAAAAAGTCCCTCTGATACTCAAGACTTTTCTAAATTGTCTTTTTCGTAAAATTATTAAAATTAAATTCAATTTTAATCATTAGAAATAGATTGACTGATAAGGGTTGGTTATAAGGGGTGATTGTGGAGGCCACGGAGTATTAGAGGGGCTCTTTTAGTCCAAATATAACGTATAAATGTTAATGTAAAAGTCTATAAGTTTTTCGTGTTGTAGTAAATACTAGAAAAGAGGCGGAAGTTATTGGTAGTCGTACTGAATTGTTATTCATATTGTTGTACATGTAGAAATATTAATTTAACTCATTTTAATATACCTACAAATACAATAATATGAAAAAATCAAGTGCCACAAACAGTAACTTATTCTCTTTTTTTTGTAAGTATTTATTACAACATGAACAAACCTTTATAATGATGTAATTGTATATTAATTTTTTGTGTATTTTCTCTTTCACAGGTATTTTGTAATATTGTATTTAAATGTTAATATTATTATTATATTATTGAACTTGTAAAAGTATATATAAGTAATTAATTCAATGTACATAATTTTGTGTCGATTGTAATAATATAGTATTAAAATGTATTGTATTTGCAATTTATTGATTGTTGTTCTATAGATCTTGGTTGTTAAATAATGTAAAATCCTATTCGACTATCAATAAATTTAAAATTGTATAAATTTTTTTTAATTCATTCCTCATATAGAGAAAATAAAGTTAAATCTATACAACGATGTGTTATTTAATACATATTAATATTTGTTGACAGTAAGACTATAAAAAGAGACCTGCTTCAACTTGTGCACTACTAATATAAAAATAGAAAATTTCTCAAAAAAAATTTTGGTAGCCACATGATTTATTGATCAGCCCTCGTATAGGCCCAGGAATTAAAAATTTGCTTAGATTTTGACATTTTGTATCAGGAGAGCCTAAGTCGCAGGAGGTATTTTCGTAAAAATTTGATTGTCACAGTATTTATTGATCAGCCCTTGTATATGCCCATAAATTAAAAATTTGCTTAAAATGTGACCATTTGTATCAGGAGAACATAAGTCGCAGGAGGTATTTTCGTAAAAATTTGATTGTCACAGTATTTATTGATCAGCCCTTGTATAAGCCCATAAATTAAAAATTTGCTTAAATTTTGACCATTTGTATCAGGAGAACATAAGTCGCAGGAGGTATTTTCGTAAAAATTTGATTGCCCATACTTTATTGATCAGCCCTCGTACAAGCCCATAAATTAAAAATTTGCTTTAATTTTGACCATTTGTATCAGAACATGTCGCAAGAGGTATTTTCGAAAAAATTAAATTTTTGAAGAAATTTCAACATTTTTATCAGGAGAACATAACGAGGGAAAGCTTTTTCTCCAGGAAATATTTATTGGTCGAATCAACAGTTTCGTAGAATTTTTTTCTTATAAAATGTCTACTACAGTTTTATATAGTTAACGAAAACAGGTATATAGTTTTAATTGATTTATTAATTAAACCAATTATTTACATTTTAGTACAGGAATATATATTTATAATCTTTATATAATTACATATACATCTAATACATTAAACTTTAGGTTTATACAATGCATACACAAAAAAACGTAAAAGTAATAACAAAAAACGTACAAATTGAATTACGATTATTATATTAATATAACACTACGAAACCTGCGAGAAAAATTACACAACATATTGAAATACAGTTACATCATTATAATTGTAAATACAATACATCTTAATACTATTTCATTACAATCGAAACAAAATAATTAACATTGCATTAATTACTTATATATACTTTTACAAGTTCAATAATATAATAATAATATTAACATTTAAATATAATATAACAAAATACCTGTGAAAGAGAAAATACACAAAAAATTAATATACAATTACATCATTATAAAGGTTTGTTCATGTTGTAATAAATACTTACAAAAAAAAGAGAATAAGTTACTGTTTGTGGCACTTAATTGATTTTTTCATATTATTGTATTTGTAGGTATATTAAAATGAGTTAAATTAATACTTCTACATGTACAACAATATGAATAACAATTCAGTACGACTACCAATAACTTCCGCCTCTTTTCTAGTATTTACTACAACACGAAAAACTTATAGACTTTTACATTAACATTTATACGTTATATTTGGACTAAAAGAGCCCCTCTAATACTCCGTGGCCTCCACAATCACCCCTTATAACCAACCCTTATCAGTCAATCTATTTCTAATGATTAAAATTGAATTTAATTTTAATAATTTTACGAAAAAGACAATTTAGAAAAGTCTTGAGTATCAGAGGGACTTTTTTGTTACAAATATATCGTTTAAATATTTACATAATAGATTATAAATACAAATAAATAACTGTAAGAGAAAAGTATAAGAAAACAAATGAAAAAATAAAATAAAGTATGATGTCTTCAGTTTTCGATAGATGTCCTTTACCTGTAAGCAAATAGTGCAGTGTATTAACTAATTAAACTACAAAGGACTAACGACAAAAACTAATACAATTTGGTAGAAAAGATTGGACAGATTTCGTCTGTGAGAGCTGGGCAGTCGCCTATTGCTTCTATTCCAGATAACCCACACCAAACAGTCTGAAAGGAAGTGACGTTCGAGTAGACCGCGAGAAGTGTATAAGACACTTCAAAGAACAACTAAAAAGCTAAGTCCAAGGCAAGTCACTCGGGAAGGCCTCTGCTCCTATGCCTTGGATGAGAAGGAACAAGCAAGATAACGAAACGTTGAATCCTGCGGATCATGTAGGGTAAATGCGAAGCGTGATAGTAAGAATTGCAGTAAGCAAAGCGAAGAGGTAAGCAAGAGAACATGCAAAATAATAAAAACAAACTAAAATGAATTTTCATAAAACGAACATGCAAAATAAGAACTAATTAAAGAAAAAAAAAAAAAAAAAAAGAAAAATACTTAATATTAAAAGATATGTTACTACGGAAATGGATCTTCTTTGTCTTCTCCAGTGTTGACCTGAAACAGATACGGTGGTAACAGATCAATAATGAGCATACATTAGTTATTTTATGTATTCTTACCTTAAACTAATTACAGAATATGATGAATGAAGACTGGAAAAACTTTGGCGGTTGTAAGCGAACAAAATAGCTCAAACCCCAACGCCAGAACACGACGCTTTAGTTGTCCGAAGCACTTTTCGGTAACAAAGTTACCTTCTTCAGGGACTGAAGTGAACTCAACAAGATTCTAAAATATTCAATTTAAAACCTTTGCTTACTACATGTACTATTTCTAAATTATCAATTCTTGGAAAATGGTGGTTTCTGTCTAAATAAGCATAGCAAAATTTGAATTGATTTTGTTAAAATTAAACGACTTACAATGTTCACTAAAACGGATCCTAAAGGAGCGTCCTGTCTGTCCTAGGTAGAAGGTATCACAATCTATACATTTCAATTTATAGACTCCTGTTCATTTCGTATTTGTCCGAAAAACGTATTTTTGGGATCTATCTTTTTCATATGGGTATATGCTGTTTTGAACTAGCTTAAATTGTTTTTTATTAATTAATTTTTGAATTATTTCTTTATTAAAACCCTTATTTTCTGCTATTGCTATAGTGTTCAATTTTTGGTTCAAGTTTTCTTCTGAAAGTGGATTGTAAAGGCTCTATGATCCTGCTGTTGTGAGCTACTAATTTTTAAAATAATGGATGACATGAGTTATTTGGTATTGTTATGTCTGTAAATGTTAAAGTTTATATTGTTATTTAAACATTCTAGAGTTAGATTGTGTTGATGAGTTAAAAAGGAGTTTAATCCATCCCAATATAATATTCACTGCAGAAATAGAAAATAATAACAAAATTAATTTTTTGGATATAGCTCTATCCTATTACCAATCAATTTGGTTCATCATTATCAAAAGTTCCATTTATCGATATACAAGTTTAACTATATAATTAAAATTGTCCCTTACCCATTTATTACCACAAAAATCCTTCCTTTACAATGACAGCACGTTTATCCAGTAGAAAACAAAGACACCTTCACGATTCTGTACATTGTGAGATTCAAAATGTCCAATATAATCATTGTGCTCCACAATTTATATATAGAATACAAGAATTTCATGTAACGTACCTGTAGAAATATTTGTCAAATTAAACAATATTAAGATTAATAGATAATGGTAGATAATAATGGCATGTTCTTTAAAATATGTTTAATTAAAAATTGTGACTTACCCCAAAAAGTGTAGTTGCAATCCCCGTCATTGAAACAGAAATTGGAACTTTCAATACATAACTAGAAATGGCACCAGAAAATTCCATAGTAGTCCTGGTCCTGTAAGAATACTAAGTTTATTAATTCAAATATAGTTAATTTAGTCTTGATTGATTTGTTCATAAACCAGCTTCTCATTCAACTAAAAATTAACGTAACATAAAATTATTATATTTATTACCTCATTGAAACTGTAATGTATTGATTTGGAAAGGCTTTAACTTTAACTTCACCTTTTCCATTAATTAATTCGTAGATAGATTTAATAATTGTTTATTTTGGACGGTAAAAAAGATGGCGAATAACTCGAGGGACAATCATTTATATCCACAACAACGTATCGTCGTTTTTCTATCTTTTACCCTTTATTAATCAACAAAAGAGAAAGGAAATTAATATCATTAAACTGTTATGATGATACAAAATAATTGTACCTTGAGCAAATCACTCTTAATTTTAAAAATGCGAAAAGATATCACAACGACCACTATCTTTTAATTTAGTATGAATTTAGTTTTACATTTGACAGACAGAAGAAACCGACACCAACATTAATAAATTCATCAAAAACTAAAACCTAAAACAGGGGTGCCAAAATAAATTGTTAAACAATAAAATTGGAACACCTAGTGTTTATGCAACTCAATATACACATTTTTATACGTGTTGCATAAACATAAAAATTCTATTGTTGAAATGCGTATAGAATTTAGTGGTAGCAAAGCTGTAGAATCTATTATAATAAAGTCATTTTTAATCAAAGAAAAAAAAAAAAAAATGCTAGATATAATTCTAGTCGAAAAAATTTTCGCAAAATTTACAACTGTTAAATAATTATTTTAAAGATTCTATGTGGGTAAAAATGAGTAAAAACGTGTGTAAAATTTAATGGTAGCAACGGTTTTGTGTTATAATTTTAAGATTAAAAACGTTTTCTTAAACTTTAAAGTAAATCTGATCAGACTTATTAGGCATTTTATATGATTCAAAATTCGCATTTTCTTCTCATATTGACTTCATAATCAATAAGGCTACCAAGATGATTTATTTTGTTTTTAGAAAGTCGAGAGAATTTGATGATCCAAAAACTATTATCTCTCTATTTTTCTTTAATTAGGTCTCAATTGATATATGGATCAATTATATGGTCACCTAGTAGGTTGATAGACATACGAAGGATTGAAGGCGTGCAACATAGATTCTTGAGACTCCTTTCTTTTAAGATCCATAAACCCATGCATAGATTTAACCAGGATTACTCGGAAATTAGTAGAGACCCAAGAATCTGTTCACTTAATTCATTTAGATTATATGCTGATGTTCTATTTATTTTTAAAATTATCATTAATCTTGTTGACACAGATTCCCTTCTTGCTAGAATTGATTTCAAAGTGCCAAATAGAATCCTTAGAGATTCTGCTAGATTTTCTTTACCACATAAATATTATAGATTCTTGGAAAACTTTGTTAAATATAGATCATGTAAGCTTGTAAATAGTTCAGATGATATTCCTGATGTTATTGAAAGTTACTCTATTCAGAATTTTAAAAAACTGTTAGGGAATGTGTTATTTACTTATAGCTAATGTTTACTTTTTTTTGTTAATTGAATTGAAGTCTTTTTTTTTCTCCACTTATTAATATGGTAATGTAATGTTGATTGAGCAATACATACTTAGTCATATTTAGATCCTAAGAGATATCTCATTTCTTTTTTTTTTAACTTATAAGTTATCTTTTGTACTGGACCATTAGGTCCGTAATGGACAAATAAATAAATAAATAAAAGGTTAAAAAAAAAACGTGTAGAATTAAATGGTAATACCTTTATCTAGAATTTAAAATAAAAAAATTCTTAATTTTTGAAAGACATATTATAATCCCAAAATGAATAACGTTGTTTTGAATTTTAGACCTGTGAATAATTATTCTGAACTGTGTAAGAAGACGACAGTATTTAAAGATGGGTAAAATATAGTGTTGATAATATGTTTTATACAGGTCTTAAAATGAATTATTATTAAAATTATAATTATTCAAATCTTGTTATTTCTTGTGAATTAATATTTATGGAACAAATAAATTAATTAAGGCACATATTCTTACCATAACTGTCTGGAGAATACACCAAACTGGACAAGTCCAAAAGGAGTGATATAAATATGATGCCATTACAATTTTTGAAAGATCGGAATAATCATCAATTGGCTCCGTCTCATCGGCTGATTGAACTGCAGAAGAGTAAAATAAACAATTAAGTAGATTATTAAACTAAATAATTGACTTCTTTACTCACACCACATTTCCTTTTGATTTATTAAACTGTTCCTCTGATTGCTATCAATACCTGTAAAGAAAAATGAAAAACATTAAAACATTTCTTTTTAATTACTCTATCTATAAAAACAGAAAGGTGTTTCTCCTAGAATCTAGTTATATATATTTTAAAGAATAACAGTTAACTTATCTGAGCTGAAAGGCTCAAACAGTATTACCAGGAAAAAATAAACCTATTAATTATCTACCGTCAACAAGCCATATATACATATATTAAATACTAACAATTTTTTTGGGGATAAGGGTGAAGGAGGTAAATACTTCGTACACGTTCTGACAATAGAGGAGTCCTAAACATTTTCTATTTCATTTGTTGTGATTTCTATGGTGATTTCTCTGTTTGAATTTAAATCATATAATACTTATTTAAATGCGATCTTATCTCTATTCCCTCTAAAATTGTCAAATTTGTATTTTTCAGCCTTATTCATAGTCAACGGTTTAGTAGGATATCCTAAAGTAGGATGTAAGTAGTCTACTAAGTAGGAGCTACTAAGACGCTACTATCTGCATCGTCTTTGTCTTTTATATATTATATTTTGACATTTTATAATTTATAAAACTAATCTTATTATTATAATTTTTGCAATGTTCGTTGATTCTGACTTTAAACGCCCTCCCCGTTTAGCCTTATGTAAATATAATTACATGTATTGCAACATAATTCATTTACTCCACTTTTTAGAAATAATTCTGTTTTGTCTTTTCTATTGTTAATAAATTTAATGTTTTTATTTCTTCAGATATTTTAATGGTAGAAGGACCTAAAGTATTAAATTTTCAATTTTTAGATGTGACATAAGGATATACAGAACACTAGGATACAGAATTGAAACATATCTTACAGATAGATTAATTTGTAAAAAACAAATAAAAAAGTTCCTGAAAGAAATCAAAATGTAATATTAACCACCCTTATTTTTTTCGGTCTACACACAGGGATTGATTTCCCTCAGTAGTATGTACTTACTGGCAAATAAACAAATTAATTACTATTTTTGGAACTTACTTATGTACCTTGTCTAAATAAATTAATTTATTTTTAATTTACGAATTATTACGAGTATGATTCCTGGGGCGCCACGAGTTGACAACTTTTTTAGACTAACCAAGCCAAAATAAAACGAAAATGAAGAATAAAATTTTTTGATATCTCGCTTGGTTTTCGAGTTATCGAAGTTTGAAAGTTGAAAAATCAAAGTGAAAATTTTTATGAAACAAATGCGTTTTCTTATGTAATTGGTAGTGAAAAACACGAAAAAATGGTTAAAAAATTCCAGGTACTATATTTTTCGAGATATTGAACCAAAAATGTGAAAAACAATCATTTAATTGAAAACAGTTCAGTGCATAGCACTTTTCGGTGGTGCATAGCACTTCAAACATTTTAATCAGAGCAACCACCCCTTACCGTAACCTAAGCAAAGCACCCCTTGGTGGTGCATAGCACTTCAAACATTTTAATCAGAGCAATAACCATTCCATACCGTAACCTAAGCAAAAACCTCTTCGTGGTGCATAGCACTTTTCGGTGATGCATAGCACTTTAAACACTTTAATCATAACGACCACTTTATACCGTAACTATCCCCGAAAGTCGAAAAATCAAACTGAATTTTTTTATGAAACAAATGTCTTTTATTATCTAATTGACCATGAAAGCCACAATAATGGTGTACAAAAAACAATTGAAGAGCACGTATCTAGGAGACTTATTATTGTTATTATGAATTTAGCTTTCTGACTCTGACTTATTATTGTTAATGATTTTTTTTCACATTTTTGGTTCAATATCTCGAAAAATATAGTACCTGGAATTTTTTAACCATTTTTTTTCGTGTTTTTCACGACCAATTACATAAGAAAACACATTTGTTTCATAAAAATTTTCACTTTGATTTTTCAACTTTCGAACTTCGATAACTCGAAAACCAAGCGAGTAGGAATTTTTTAAATATTTTTCCCGTACTCAGCGACCTCGACTACGTCTAAAAAAGTTGTCAAATCGTGGCGCCCCAGAAATCATACTCTCCCCATTATTTTAAGAATAAAATTTTACTTATTCGTACTTTTTTCTTCAACTATAATATTTACAGTTATAAGCCAACATATACTTATTCCGTTTTTCAAAAACACAAATAACTTGAACAATACACTTTTCTACATGGTTGGAATGGGTAAATGATACGTTTGCGCCTTGTCTACTACTTCGCTACTTCCTCGTAGTAGAGCCGAATAATATAAACAATTCTATAATTATTAGACGTTATCAATACATACATACATACTTTAAAAACATAATTTTCTATGGCACCAATTTATACTAGTTAAATATGAGGCAAAATAAAATGCAAATAAATAATTAATAATTTTTAAATTAGTGTAGTGATGATTTGAGTCATAAATACTTAGGTACTATATGTTTGTACTGCGTACTTATAATTACCCAAAAAAAAAAATAATAATAATAAGTGCAGAAACATATAAAAAAAGTAGTTAAATGTAAAAATAAAAAACTCTTTATTCGTCGCCCTCTAACAAATACCTGGATAAGAACAACATATGTTTCTAAAACACTTATTTTAGTTCAATAACAATAAAGTACGTATAGCAATAAATAATACAAAAAAGATCGCTTACCTAAGTAAATAATAATTTTATCAAAGTAATAAGAATTAGAAACTAGTTTCAAGTCGAGGTTATTTATTATTTTCAGCATAGCCTGTTTGTTTTTTATCCATACTAGCATATTAATCGTATATTTGTCTGTTGGTATACACGTTCGTATCAGTATATTTGTATGTTAGTATGGACCGAGCGATGGATAACCGTCTGCTGCCTGACTATCGTGTAATTGAAAAAAATAGTAATTACTAAATTCATTCGAATGAATTCATTCGATAGTTAAAAGTATTCATTTAGTAATTATTCGATAGTTCAATTTATTCGATAGTGCCCATCACTACCTAGAACGGTTATGGGATGGTTATGGCCGCATGAGCTACAGCGTTGCCAGAGTAAGTACAATTGTACGAATCTGGTACATTTTCAAACCGTTTATACAAAAGTACATTTTTCATATTTCTAGTACATTTCGTCTAGTTCAATAAAAATCTATACACGCAAATATATATACCTCGAGTGAAAGCCTTCCCAATCCTTATTAAAAAAGGATATCATTTATAAATAAAATTTTGTTCTTATTGTAAAACATACATTGCTTGTAACATAATAAACACTAATTTTAGAGGTTTTTTAGTTTTATTTGTAGTAATAATAGTTTAAAATCCGGATCTCGTACTATAAGGTAAAAATAAGAAATTTTTTGTTTTTGTACAAGTTTAAAATCTAGTACAATTTCAATATGTGAGTTGGTACAATTGTTCGTACACCTCTGGCAACACTGATGAGCACAGGCACAGGGCGCAGTAGAGTGTAGATCAGTGCATCAGTCATATAGGCATCAGTGTAGATCTAGTCCTATGGTCCTAGTTTATGGCATTGGTCTATGGTGTAGATTCCATAGATGTTGTAAATGATCATGATATTCAGATAATAATGCTTACAGATTCAAACCGTATTAGGATTTTTAAATAAAGAACCTTAAAAAGTAGCTTTAGTTACGATAAGGAAGAAGAGATAGAACTAGAAAATTGAAACTGGCATAACTTAACCCACCCTAATCTAACAGTAAAAGAAAATGTAATTTTCGTCTAAAAGCTCATCAAAATTGACAAGCTATTCCAAAACGTTTTTTATTACATTACATTAGTCTGCATTACATTTACACTAGGCTAGATTACGTTTGTTTTTTTTTAAATTCAATTTAACTTCCACCTCTTGCGCCTCCGTCTTTGTGTTCCACAAGGTTATTCTTATCCGATCAAATTAAAATGCAATATGCATAGATGCATACTCGTTTTGCCGTTTGGTGTTTTACAAAGGTCATGCCTTCCTACTCATGTACTCATTATCCCTACTCATTATCCACCCTAGACTATTATCCACCTCATCTAAACGAGGATCCACCAAATATTTACCAAACAAAACAATCAATTTTATTAAATAAATAAATACAAACAGAAAAATTGGAAATAGTATTGTAAGAACAAGCGTCCTTCTGTTTATTGAATGTTCTTGGCCTTGAGACACTGCTCATAGCGCTCATGTTTTGCATATGTAAGTAGGTAATTTAGCAAAGATTGCAAACGTAAATTTTGTTAATATTATGAATTAAGTACATATGTACCTTTATAAAATAATAATGCAGCAGTTATTAAAAAAGGACTTGGTAATAAGTCCATATCAATACCTAACGTAATCCGGAAAAATGTCATGGGCGTCCGTAGTAATGATAAACGATTTCAATATGAACTAGGTCTCTGGAACTAGTGAACGTGGTGAACGCATGAGCAGGAAATTTTAAGGACAAAGGATAAATAGGCCATCCAGACATTGACCTAGTTCCGCGATTTCCCGAATAACTGCATTCATTGTCAAAAGGGTGCTAGCAAAAAGACTGTTAATATAGCGAGTTTGCACTTTGAATTATTACTAAATGGTCTCGAGTGTTTTCAAGAAATAGTACATCATTCCATTGTTTCAAATAATGTTTGTTAAGTGCGAAATTTAAAATTAAAACGATGGGTACAATGAAAGGATTTAAAGTAACCGATTCAGAAAGAAAAACGAGAGTGGGAATTGCCGCTAAAAGTTTGGACGAACTTAAAAGGAAAACTGTAGAAAAATTTAAATTGGATTTGCCTGAAAATCAAATAACATTCCAAATGCAAGATGGGACTATTATTGAAAATAATGAATATTTTCAAACCCTTCAACCCCAAACATTATTAATTTGGGTTAAACAGGGCGAAAGAGCAGAAACCGACGTTGAAATTTTGTATAAGACAATTAGAGAAGTAAATGAAGAATATCTATCGGCTGGTGAGAAAATACAAGAATTTTTTACTGAGAAAATGAAAAATAAAGTTTTCAAATTAGCTGAAGTTTTGAAAGGAATTGATACTAACAAAGTAAATATGAGCAAGAAGGAAGAACATCCAGAGTGGTTTCAAGGTAATTCAATCATTATCTATATTTTAGGTAGTAAAAGTTCTTTTTATCGTTTTTCTTATGATTATGCTTATTTTTTTTTAATCTAATTACCTAACTTCATTTTAAAGTTTCTTTTATGTTATTTAGTAGTAACCAATTTTCATTTCTCTTATAATTTACATTTAAATATTATCAAATTATTAAACTGTGAGAGTGACCTATTCTTTGTAAGAAATACCTACTGACACAAAATGTATAATAGTGATTATGAATTAATTAATAATTTAATTATAATTTTAAAAAAATATGATAATTTCATAAAAAATATATTTAACGTTCTTCTGTAGATATATTTAATAAATTTAACATTATCAAAATTGTTATTACGCATCGCAAAGAATTTTTATTTATTATAAACAAGGCAGGAAATGGTTAAAAAATAAAGAATGAAGATAATTTTACTGATTTACCGGGTTAATAATCGCATTTTAAACTTTATTTTTAATAAGTGTAAACAAATAAAATGCTTTTTTAAAAAAAATACGATAATATTATTTATTAAAATATAATATTTTTTCGACAACAGTGCTATTCTTAATTTTATTTTCTATTTTAAACCATTAATTCCAATGTAGTATTTTCAAGATTTCAACAGAACTTTGTTCTTATTAAATTACAAATATTAGCTATTTATTTTTTAAGTAATGGTGAGGAATTAGTTTCTATTTGACTAAAAAGAATCTCAAAAAAAATTAAAAAAAAAAAGAAGGGAACCCTCTATTAAAATTTACATTATTACTGTTTTTTGTGGAGTTTTGAAATACTTTTTATCAGATTTTTTTTTCGAATAAGCTTATAAAATTAATATCTTCATCACTGGGTTATAAAGACAAATTTCGTTTCTTTGGTGTTTTTGTAAATTTAAAATCGTTTAATTTACTATTTCAAATATATTTAGGCAAATTCTTGTAATTTAATCACTACACAAGGTCACACAGTACAATATTACATTTTAAATCAAACAGGAATTGAAACGAGAGCAAAAACCAAAGAGGAATATATGTTTAGGAGAGCACAGGATCGAATAAGGACCTACTTGTACAAAACCAAGGAAGAACTGGTCAAAAACAAAGACTTACCCGTGGGAGATGTCCAGAGAGTCGTCAAAGAACTATACGAACGTCTTAGGAGCGTCCAGTTTTTCGGTTGTTACTTTAGCAGAAAAACGGAACATCTTCTCGGAGACGTTCCACTAAAAAGTTTGTGCAACAGTAAAGGGACTTTTGAATGCCAAGGACGTTGGGATAGAAACGTATGCCTTTATAATCCTGTTCATAATATAAACCCCTACACGTCTAGAGAAGAAAGAATAATATTCCAAACTTGGAATTTGGATCACATTGTTGAAAGAAGCAGGTCTGTAATTCCAGCTATTGTCCAGGCAATTATAGATGAGGATAAAGTAATAAATGGAAATCCAAAAGGTATGTTAGATGTTAAGGCAATATTTCGAGATCTTTTTACAACTGACAACTTGAAATTAGTTCACATCGTTTGTCACGATAAAAGGGCACATTCTTCTAAAACTGCAGGTCCATACCTCATGTATTAAGTTTACTTTTTCTTTAAAGACAATTTTTATTTACCATAACTATAATCCAACTAAAATGTAGGTATATAATTAAAATTCAGGTAAAAAATACGCATTGAGAACTTCTCAGTTTTATAGTTATATACTTATATATGTTCATAATTTAATGTTGGAAAGGTTTGAGATCAAATCAAATCTGATTAAAATCAGATTTTTGCTTTAAAATGACACTGCCTTTTCTATAAATCTTTTTGGTTTCTTGCACGGTGTTTTTTATATACTATAAGTTCCTATTTTACGTATGACTGGAAATAAACCTGCATAGTAATTTTTAATGTTAATTTAGAAGAGTAAATTACAGAATTGTATGGTAGGTAAGGCACATTACTAATTAAATACCTAGTATCATTAAGGGAGTAGTGTTGTAATTATTAATGTACAGTGTAAAATAGGTATGAGTGTTTATTAGAAAATTATATTAGTTGTGTTAAGAAAAATATAACTACGGTTTTAATGAATTAGAGAATGCAAGTAGAAAAATATAGTACCCGATATACGAATGAATAGAGTAGTCTCCTCTGAAGGATATTGGAGAATTATTTTCTTTTAATTGGTCTTCCATTTTACTGGTTGGCGCTCTTACAAGACTGATTTGTCTTAAAATTTTAAGGTTTTAAAGTAGTTTTATTTCAAATGCAAAAGCACTTTAAAACTGGTTCTTACAGGGAAAAATAAAAATGTAGTAACTAACAATTATTTTATTATTTATTAACAGTATTGTATTACACACGGTATATTGAAAATTTTCCAGTAAAAAAGTATAATACGACGCTACTTTAAAAAATTGTTAGATATGTAAAAATAAAAAAAATTAATTTAGTCGCACTTATTAAACGCTGTAATAATATTATTAAGTTTTAAATAATTTTACAGTTGAATAGATTTAAATTTTTATGTTTTTAATAAATTACTCCAATGAGAAACCTGTTTGGTACCCACCACATTTTAAGTATTTGTTGTTTTTTAATTTAACTATATTCTTCTCATGTAACATATATTGGTTGAATATCGAATATAATCTTGCTGGAATATTTTCGAAACACCGTTTCTAGTATTATTTAGACTGATTAGAGGATTTTTAAAGCAACTGATAAAAATGCAGGGGCAACAGCTAGCATTATTGCAATTTTAATTTAATAGTTTTTCTTCAATTTTCTTATTAAATTTTAGGAGCGAGAAAGAAGTAAATGTTATGTATAAAATTTTTGTAGATGTAAGTGACGAATTTATGTAACATTTTATTTTTGTACAAAGCTTTATGCTAAAAGCTTATCAATGAAATTGTGATATGATTAGCTAGATTGCAACACACATACAACTGAGTATAATTATTATTGATACAGACGATTACTGTATAATAATAGTAAAAACATTTATCACATCATATAAAGTATATATATAATATTATAATTATTACGTTTCAGAATCAACGGAAACTGTTCTTATAATAAATATAACAAGTGTTCGTAATACATTTAATTCAAGGGAATAATCCATTAAATGTTTATGAAAGTTGAAATGTAACTATATTATAATAGTTGTTCCGAATAATACAATAAATAAAACGCATTTGATCAAATGCGTTACTACATTTAATTTGTTGAAAACTTTCAGCGTTTCAGGACAATTTATTAGTGCATTCGTTACATACAAAGCAGAATCATTTGTGTATAAAGCTTTTTTTAAAGTTCTAAAACTATACATATACAATAACTTCTAGATGTTAAGTTGAATAAATTGCTCAAGTTATAAAAAATTCTTTTCTTTATTGCGATACAAATATTGCTTACGTTGAATATACGTAATAATAGACCATTATTGGAAAAGGTCAAATAAATTGATGAATTGTATTTATCTTAAATACAATCTGTATTGGGAAATATCTATACAATTAATTTTAAAAAGGTCACTGGAAAACTTTATTTTGGTTTTTAATTTATTGTTTTAAAGCCAATTCGAATATTTTGCTCCAAAGCACATTTAACCAAAACAAAAAACGTATTTTCAAATAAATTTCTATTTCATTTTTGAGACAAACACGATTAAAAACGTTAATAAAAGGTTTTTTGTCATTAAATGAAAGTTTCAACCTGAACAAAATAGTTCATACCTATATAATTCATCAAACTGGGTGGTACATTAGGCGTTTTAAGGAACTAAAGGAGTTAGAGTATTGAAATTTTTGCCACTTTTAGTGAAATCTTAAAATGCTAATAACGCCATGTCAAAATAAAGCTTCATAATTTATTTAGCGTTCAAAAAAAAGTTCCAAGCTTAAAAACAACAAACACAAATGATTTCGTTTTTCCAAGTTGCATTTAAAATATTTTGTTTTATTATTCAATACCTCGTATAACCGAAAAAGATTCAAGGCTATTTTATTTTAATAAAAAAAAATAATTTTGGTAACTCCTTGCAAATTTTCAAATCTCTAACATTCCTAATTTCCTTCATCTAACTTACACTCATTTTGAAGAACCCCCATAAACTTTAGTAAATCAGAATTTAAATATTGTAAAATTGTGCATTAATCTATATATTTATTTATTTCTAATACACATTTTCCTAATTGATAATTAAATGAATATTCCTTGCAGAAATTTACCGGTTCGTTTTCTATGCTGCAATTGGATAATTTAAAATATCAATCAGTACTTCGAAAGCTACGTTACACGAACTTGACATTGACCTCCTTATTCGGGAGTTTACAGCACGCAAAATGTAGAAAACGAGAAAATAAAAATAGGGCGATCAATGCGTCGAACTAGGACAAGAACGCCCTAATTTTCAAAATCTGACCTACTCGGCCCGGACAGGAACCGAAATAGATCAGGTAAGCAAGTTCTAGGCACTACAAGGTCATTGCCGATACAAATACAACCAGCTCAGTTCTTAAAATCAAGAAATAAGAATGAATGATAAAAAAATATTTAATTAGTTTAATAAAAAAACGTGCTAATTTTTGTAACGATATTTAAAAAAAAGTATTTAAAATTTTGTATTAGTTTAAACAAAAAAATTATCAAAAGTGTTAGGACTGAAAACAACAAAAATGAAACAATATATCAATGAATAAAACAAAAAATCTAAGTGTTGAAAACTTTTTTATTACTTTACGTAAAATCGTATGATAGTCATAAAAAGCGAAGTTTTTTCTTGTTTGTTAATGTACCTAAATATATAATTTGCAGCCTTAATGAAATTTCTACATTATTCATACAAACGTTGGTTTGAATATATAAAGCAATTAACAATTCATCTCTTGAGTTACTTGAATTTCTTTAATAATTGTTATCAAAAAATAAAGCAAAAGAATTGAAGCTAAAAAATTTAGTGGGATAACAAAAAATTGAATATTTTTTTGTTAATAAGAACCAATAAATATTTTCAAATAGTTTTTTAAAGTACAATAACATAGAGCATATTTACAAATGCTTTTGATAATTTATGAAACAAATAAACGGAAGGTTAAAAACTTAATAAAAACAATAAATCTTCAACTACTTTCGATTTGTTAGTACCACTCTTAGATGAATCCTTAATAATAATAAATAAAGAAAAAAAAAACGATGGGTTTTTCTTAATCAATGTATAAAAAGTGGTTATGTTTTTACTATATTATAAATTAATTTTTACCTTGCCATTCCAATGCCGTGAAAATAAACAGCCTGACAAAAAAAAATTGAAATCTTATTTCCCCATTTCAACTAATGTAAAATATAATGTTTCCTATTTTATCATTAATAAATCATAATTTTTACTCAAAGAAACTTTATTTTAAATTTACGTGATAAATAAAAAAATGTCGAAATTAATTTTTCATAAGTTTATTATAAATACAAAAAAAAAGTAAAAAAAAAACGTAAACATAAACACAATGGGTTCAGTACTGTTAATACTTACATACAATAAATCATCTAGTTCTGTAGTTTAGACATAAATTGCGAAAGATCGTATTCATCCTCGTATTGCTTTTGATCCCACAAATCTGGAAGGGATTCTAATATCGATCTAACTCCGCTTACTGAAGCCTTATCATTCGATTGCGATTGACAGCTCGAAGACTTGTGAGAAAACAGATCTAATAACTGTTCTGTTCCCATAGACTCCATGCTGCTATTTTCGCTACTGATTACCGTATTTGCGGTTTGAACTTTAAATTTCTGCAAACTGAAAAAAACAAATAAAAATTAAAAATGGCGAATTAGTGCAGTATTTAAGTACGTACATATGTAAATATTATCTATGTTATTCCCCGTTTATCTTGTAATTCTACGTTTATTTTTTTTGAAAAAGTTTATCAATTTCATTTTTTCTTTTTATGAATACATAAATGCAAACCTTTAAATCCACTAATAGCATCCTATAAGGTGTTTCTGAAATAAGTGTGGAGTTTGAAGGAGATGATAGGACACTATAGAAAATAGAAAAAAATTAAGTAAATGTTTGCAGATCCAGAAGGTTACCATTTGAAATACGAAAGCCGCAATGCTGCATTCAATCAGCTGTTAATTAATAGGATCAATCATTGGCAATAGATCAGTATATATCATTGGAGTCTTTACTGTTACAATGGAGTTTACTACGACAGAAGTGTGTGATATGATACTTGTGTAGTTGTACATACATTGCCAAATCACATCCAGAGCCGGCTTCGAATTGTAATTTGCAGTTTTTTCAAAAAGGCTTTTTATACCTTAAAGAGGCTGCTGTGATTCCTTATTGCATGTAGTTGACACTCTAAAGCCCCGCACTTATTTCAGAAACATCCTGTATACTATTTTATTTAAAATAAGAAAGTTGGCATTAACTTAAAGTATAACCAAAAGTAGTCGATAGTTGAGGTTATTTTAGTTAAAGGGATAATCCCTTGATAATCCTTAATTCTAATTTTTCAAGTTATTAGTATGAAAACCCCTGTACATATAACTATTCTAACTGGAACACAATTAACCGAATTAGTTAGAATGCAGACCATTTATTTATTTATGAAGAACTCAAAATAATATCTATCCTAATATTTATTATAGCCTACAATAAACATATTTACCCCATTATTTTTTCTTCAAGGGTATTCCTTGTTATCAGTCTGTAGACATTTACTACTTTCCTCTGGCCAATTCTGTGGGCTCGATCCATGGCTTGCAGATCTTTCATAGGATTCCAGTCGTGTTCTACGAATATAACAGTATCTGCGCCAGTAAGATTAAGCCCCATCCCACCGACCTGAGTGGTTAGAAGTAGAACATCTATCGAAGGATCGTTGTTAAATCTAAAAAAGAAAACAGATACTACTAAATATAATCATAAATCAAATACACTTTTTTTTTTCTTTGCTAAATTAAGAAATGCACAGTGTTTCTTAGAACAAAAAAGTTCAACAAACATCAATGATTAATTTGAGAAAGTATCCATTCAATAACATTTTCTTGTACCTTGTAACAACAGAATGTCGTTGTACTGGAGGAATGGTTCCGTCTAATCGTAAATAAGTAACATCACGCATGTTTGTCTTAAACAAATCGTTCTCTATTATGTCAAGCATGGCTTTCAGTTGACAAAATATCAGTGCCCTGTGCTGATTAATCACCAGTTCTGTAGATTGAGTTTCAGCCAATCCAATTCCGCAATCTTGAAGAAGTTGTCTGGAAATTATGCAAAAAAAACAAGTTATCAGTATTATGTTTTATAATAATATTTTCTCACTTTAATGCAGGAAGTTTTGCAGAATGGCATATGTCATTCAATTCAGACCCTTGCTTGCACAACTGGTCAGTGATCTGCTGATATTGTGGATGTGACTGATTAAGGACTAGTTTAGGATGGTTACAAACATTTTGAAGATAGCGAAGAGCCTGGAAAATGTGCGTATTGCCTTGAATTGAACTGACTGGAGCACCTGACGATAAAGATTCCTGAAAAATATAAAGTCACGATCAATATTGGAGTTTGTATATTTATTATTAATACTTCTTTTCAAGTATCGGATACAATGAAGACCACAAACATGTCTTATTTAACTAATCAATATGCGTTGTGGCTCGTGCAATCTTCTATTTCAATGAATAGAAAACGATTCCGTGGACCACAGCAAACCAACTAAAGTATACAACCAATTCACGTCTAAGAATTTTACCTGTAAAGTCTGATGGGCTCTTGATTTCGAAAAGTCTTCATAAAGTTGTTCCTGTAAAGGACTTAGTTCACAATAGTAATCTTGCGTAATCTTTGGCGGCAAATCATCAAGAACATCTTCCTTCATTCTTCTTAATAAGAAAGGTAACACTTGTCTGTGAAGAGCTTCCATGGCAAGCGCTCCGGCTTCCTGATCTTTTGGTAAACATTTTGGATCTCTGCTGGCCAAAATTGGCTTCGAATATCTAGCATTAAACTGTTTTTCAGTTCCGAGAAAACCGGGCATCAGAAAATCGAATAAGCTCCACAACTCGAGCACATTATTCTGAATAGGAGTCCCGCTCAATATGAGCCTGTGATTAGCGACTAGATTTTTTATGGCGATACTGGTTCGCGTCTTGCCGTTTTTAATGATGTGGCCTTCGTCCAAGATGACGTAGTTCCATTTCATTGACGAAAAGAACGTGATATCTTTGCGAACAATGTCATAAGAGGCAACAATAAGATTATAATGTTTAAATTTCAGACGAAGCTTTTCACGCTCACTAGGGTTGCCGTTATACTGAAGCGGACGCAGGTACTTGTTAGAAAGGAACTTTTCCACCTCGTAAACCCAATGACCTGGAGAAGATTAATAGTTTATTACATCTTTAAAGGCGTGAAATTATTTTTTACCAATTAATGTCGGTGGACAAATGACTAGAGAATGTAGAGGAGCACAATCAGGAGCTTTGGTTTCTATGAACTTCTTGTCGCGATCATAATGATCGCCTGCGAGAATACAAATCGATTGCAGTGTCTTTCCCAAACCCATATCGTCGCATAAAATTCCGTGTAATTTATATTTATTGAGAAACGCCAGCCAATTAACACCTGCTTGTTGGTAACTTCTCAACTGCGCTCGAATTGGTACAGGTACTTTGTAATCTGGTATACTCGATGGGGACAACAATTGCTTCAAGAACGCACGTTCTTTATCCCTTTTACCTTAAAAAAGAAATTTAGTGCTTAAAAAGTAAATTTAATAACTAAAACTTGTAAAATTAAATTAATGTTCACAACATAACTGAAGTAAAGACGATAAAAAACAACAAACAATTAAGGGCGGTTCACTGAGATTTCTAGAACCAAACCAAATCGATTTCTATTTTTCAGTGTAGGTATGAATTACTGAAAGAAAAATAAGGTTCTTACCATATAATTCACTGCAACTTAGAGCTGGGGGTTCAGGAACGCCTCCATCCAAAGGCATGAGTTGGACGAGGGTAGCAAAACTATGAGTTCCCATTAGTCGGACACATTGGTTTTGGTCCGACATTCTTCCAAGTAAAGGAACAACCAGGAGTACAACATATGGCACTATGTCAAACTGTAAAGAGTCGACTATGCAGGCAATGGCTTCTACAGCACCTTGTCTATCAAAAGTCGAATCTGTAGCTCCTAACATCGGCAGAATTTTGCTGACGACTAGTTCCATAACAGGGACAGAATCCAATTTTGCCAAAACTGCAAGACAGCGAGAGGCTAAGTGACGAACTGCTCGGTAGGGATGCGACAATAGCACACATAATCGAGAAAGACTAGCTTCCAGTAAGGCGGACCTTAAACTAACATGCACATGTGATGCTGTTACTTCCAATACCTGTAATGCCCATACAATTTCTTCTGCTTCGGCATCTTTGTCATATTTCTCACACGGATTAAACTTTTCGGGATCAACTGTCCGAACGAGTTGGCCGACAATTAAATCCCACATTTTTGGCAACTTCTCTGGTAAACTTTCCCCAAAATACTTTACAATATCTGCTAGAGCAAGCGTGCAACCTCTTCGCTGAATTTGATTAGCTTTTTGCGTAACGTCTTCTTCTCTGAACAATTCTTCCAGAGGTATATCGGTGGCGGCCGGTCGACCCTGTCCTCTACCTGAACTATTCGCCCTTTTAAATGCAGCCTTTTCTGCGTTACGTTGTAAGTTACTTAAAGTCATAATACCTACGTAGTTATTAGAAGACCGTGCACTCAAATCATTGACGGTGCTACTAGATGAAGACTGATTACGATAAATAACTGGAGTAAATTCGGGGTCGCAACGAAGGTACGTGCACAAGTTGACGAGAATTTTTTCGTTAGGACACAGATTTCGTTCTCGACATTGATCCAATAAAAATGCTAGACGTTTGGCGGTTAAATTTTGTAGATATTCATTTTTTTCTTTTCGTATAGATTCCATAAGAGGCTTTACTACAGGCGTTAGTTTTTCTGGCAAAGAGCGAAACATGATCGTTGCCGCCGAAATAGCCGCTAAAGTGCTTATACTTAACATAAACTGGTCGCTGCTCGTTTGTGAAACGGCTCCCTGAATACTTCTACGTCTTTCTTCCAAACTCTCTTGTATCTTTGGTTTAAGTTTCATTGACTGCAACGTTTGTTGTGTTGTGGGTCCTGTAATTTGTTGGATATGATCCAAAGTAAGTACAGTGTCGTTTTCGATACCAATTGGAACTTTGTAGTGTTTCATCATTGCAATAAAGTCTTTCGTTTCTTGGGCAAGGCGAGTGAAACTTACAGCTATCTCGTCAAAATATACGCACTCAGACAGACAAAGATGTAGCCTTTGCTTTAATAATTCGGGACAAGAATTCGAGTCGACGTCCAATTCCGCCCATTCTGCAATTACTAAACCCGCGGTCATACGTTGTAAAGCAGATTTAGAGTTGAGATAAACCAGTAGAACTTTGACGTAACAGTCAATCGGTTTTTCGATACCTTGGCTATAGTCTATTCCCGGTGCAGGTCTTACAATATAACAAGAAAGCAGACCGAGCATTCGGGCTGCCATACATCTGACACGAACCGCATTGTTCTCTCGTATCGAAAATAGGGTGGTTTCACTGCCTCCGATGTACATTTTAGGCGTTACAACGTTATGATCGAAGTTATTTAAACCATCTATTATGTTCTTTTTTCGTTTCTCTGATTTTGCGACAATCATTAAATTTTGATCGAAGGGCAGGCGTACTGATTGCATACTAAGACATAACCAGACGCTGACGAGAGGGCATGCGGCATGCAGAAGTTCTACTAATCCAGAATTCTAAAACCGAGATAACATAAAATTTAATTTTTGCAAACATAGCAAATGTACAAAAATAAAGACGCAGTAAACAATATACATATTTTAAATTACAATTGCCATAATAAAAAATATGTCCGACCATTAATTAATGCAATTTTTACCAGAAATTACTTTTGAAATTTCTGCTATTTTATATTTTATATAAATAAAAATAAATTACATTGCATTTGTCATTACGATTAAATCAAATATAAAAAATAAATATATACATATTTTTAGTTCATTATTTTTTATTTTTAACGGCAGTATCTATGAAATTTTAAAATATCTTTGCTACGTAAGCGACTCTTTTCTCGAAAATTTTAACGTTTCCCTATTATCTTATGTATACGTCATTCTGTAATAGAAATTTCAATATTTTTGGACGTAAATCTTCAAAATTGAAGTCTGACTGTTAATTTTACATGAAGTAGCTTCACTAATTTATGAGAATTTAATGTGAACACCATTACCATTGTTTTGTATACACACTGAAAATTTATCAAATATTTTAACACTAGGACCATGCCTAATTTGTTCAGTTTTGTTGATGCATTGGGTTCTTCTATCGTCTTGTTAAAAAAAATTAAAAAAATAGTTCTAGTTCTTTAGTTTTTAAATATAAATAAAATTTATTTACATCTGATGTTTGGTTGTATTTAATGTTTATATATGATTACGTACAGCCCATTTATTAAATGAAAACATACATGAAAAATATTAAACATACCTTTACTAGACGTTCCCAAACTTTCTCGGCCACCTCTCTTACATCACACTGTGGTTCGATAAGAACCCGTTGAAAGACATGTCTCATGGCGTCCTGCAACAACTGGGCGCTCCACATTAATTGGCCATCATGTACAGGCCTTTCCGTAAGAGTATATAAAGTTTGCAATGTGGCCTTTCTAACAGAAGATGTACTGTGGCTCAAAAACGGCCATAAACGTGGCACGACTTCACATAGTGGTTGTGGAGGTAATAATTCCTGTACTTTTGAACGACTCAAAATTGCTGCAAGTAGACCCATAAAGCTGTTACAAGCCGCTGCTAGTTCGTCTTGTTCTGCTAGTAGGTCCCAAAGTTTTGCCACAACAGTTGGAAGATGTTGAGGAACTAATTCAATTAGTCTAGATGTAACAGGGATGAGAGCAGAAGCAGCAACAGCGCCTACATCGTCCACGGGGTCTGAGAGCCCGGCTAAAATTTTGTCAAACGACTCGCAAAAAAGCACCGGTACAATATCTTCTCTTACAGCAAGAAGATACTTCAGTCCTAACAGACCACCATGACGTGCTTCCCATTCAGTCTGCTCAAGCAATTGTAAGAGAATTCCAAGAGCTGCTTTGCAAGATTTATCGCTAGCTATTTTTAAGACGGTGCAGAGACACTGGGCGCAAGTTTCGCGAACTGGAGCCACAACTGAATCAGAAATGAAATCACCAAATCTATCGAGAGCTAAAACACAAAGAAGCCTAATTGCGATGTCTTCTAACCATATCTGATGTTGCTCTTCCATCTATGAAAAGATACATATCTCATAAATTTTATACAACATACAAAAAATTACACAATTTATCAATAAAATTGTCTTTTTTAACACAAAATTAAAAGCCGTTGTTTTTGGAATTTAAAACAATGATTTCTAAAAACTGACCTGTTCTTTGGTAAAATAAATAGCTTTTCCAGCACTTCGTCCATGAACTGAAAGAACCTCTCGAAGAGCTGTTGCTGCCCCATGTCTGCTTTCCCAACGACTACTAAACAAATCCTGACTCAAAAGATCACAGAACCATTCAAGTGGCCAGTCCCCATCATTGGTATCTACTTCAACTAAAAAGGAAACAAAAATAAAAATATAATTTTAAAAATTTCAATAAACCATACCTGACTCACTAAATCCTTGGTTCATTTCTTCTTTCACCCTAAGATCTTCGAATTTAATACGTTTCTTCTCGGGTTCGTCACCGTTTGTAGTTGCTGCTTCATCGTTTGGTTCTCTAGATCTCTGTTTACTTACAGCTTGTCGAGCTTTTCGTTTCGCACGGTTCATTTCTCTTGAACTTAAACCAACTTCGCCAAATATCACATCTTTTACAGACTTCTAATAAAAAATAAAAAATAAGTAAAATGTATTTGTCCAATACAACATATTTCTTACTTTGTTATCTTCAGGTTTAATTTGATTTTCGGATTTTACACAGTTTCCAGCGACAAGATCTTCGTTGGAAAAAATCCCAGAAGTATCTAGACCAATTTTGGCGGCGACATCTAAACCCAACCTAGCATTTAAACACTGTCTTTGCCTTGCCATTTTTTCTTTTAGGTCAGCTCCTAATGTACGAACATATCAACAATAATTAGAAATATTTTGTCCAGGAATATGCAAGAATATAAATTACATAAAACTATGAAGCAGTATAAAGAAAAATAAATAAAAAACTTATAAAGTTAAACTAATTGCATAAAACAAAACTAAAGTACCTACACAGTGATATGAAATTCTAATTTAAATTAATTCATATTTAGTATGTGTATGAAAGTTACGAATAGTTTTTGACGTGGTAAAGATATGTAAATCTATCTTACCTGTTGAACCATCTTCTTCCAGGTCGTATTCGGTCCCTTCTGAACCCATAAGGTGGGTGCTGTTGGCAAGCACCTTTTCCATATCAAAATGACTAAATCGTAGTCTTCCAACAGAAGAAAGAAACTGCGACTGCCCTTCTTCATCTAAAAAAAAAAGAAAAGAACCTTTTGAGCCCAGATCTTTTCTAAAGTTATATAATGCTGTAAAATGAAAAAATTGCCAGAAATATATTAAATTGACCGGTTATGTATGTAAATACAATATTTCTCATTTTTTTACATAATATATATAATATAATACATGATAAAAAATTTGGTACTAATATGGCATTAACCTTTACATAGATGCCACAAGTAAAGTATAAAAAGTAAAAAGTTGTGTTATATATTATATATTATTATGATAAAAATTCGAAGCATAGGTAAGAATTTGACTTTCAATGCGTATGTTGATAACTATCAATAAAACTAATTTACTATATTTTAAATTTATAAGTACCTATAGTAAAATTGAAAGGTGTTTAACTGAAAAAAAGTTATCGCTCGATTTTTTAATATAACTCATTAAATTTCAACATATTTTAGGAATTTGAAGTTTTATAGTGACAAAAATATTTTGCAAACAAGAGCACTATAAAAGAGTTTTCATTTGAAGATAATTGATTGAGTTATGGGACTCCCTGCAAATTTTTTACTAAATCTATTTTAAAATTTACTCTACTTTTACTTCCAATGTATAAATATGCTACTATGTAAAAGCATTTTTTAAGATTCGAATCTATAATTACTGTTTGCTTAACCAATCCAATCTCCTAATAAAAAAAATTAGGTTGCGTAAGTATGCGATGGCTTAATATTAGTCTAATCTGAAGGAGTGACAAGACATTTAAAATTCAATAAAATTGTATTCAGAAACATTAGGATTGCCAGAGTGGGCTGTAATGTTTCAAACTGACACACAATAGAAACCCTATTAACCAAAATCATTGAAACCAGACCGTAAAATTTAAAAATGCGGGAATTCAATTAACTTGAGCGAAAAAGTTGTATATTGTATGCACAATGCTACTTCAACATATCATCATTATAATAATAAATTTATTATAAAAGAGAAGAATGAAAAATAAAAATCGTTTGCAGGTAGAATATGTTGACATTAAGGCACGTAAAAAAGGGTGTGGCATTACCCAGGAATGGAGCTCGGAGTGCCCGACAGGGCAGGTCCTAACACGTCCGAATACATATAAATTGTTCTGATTCTGATTGTGTTGAAGTATAACATAAGGATCAAAGTATGAAGTGTACATTTAATAATCTACAAACAGTTTAATAAATCGTTACAATATAAGGATGTTACCCTTTCCCCTTTCTGAAAAAAAAATTAGTTGTTTCGTATTGTCAGGTCTCCTTTGTAGCAATAACAATTAATCTAATACGACTCGGATGATAAAAAACTTAAGTGTATACAAAATCAAAATCTCACATAATAAATGAATTAGTAACTGGGATTTTCTACCTCTTCCTGTACCTAAGTATTTCTGTAGACACGTAAAAAGATAAAACTTCGTTTAATATTGAACATAATACATTATTAGAGAATCTCTTTCTATTTAAACATATTAGGAAAACAAATTTTAGAACAAAAGGCGAAAAAAAAATTAATTAGCAATTCTTATAAGTCACGAACATGATAAGAATTATGCATTTAGTTAATGTTTGAAAGAATGTTCCATAATTTATTTATTTATAATTAAAAAATTAATTTTGAAAAGCAACCAGTACGTTACTAATAATTTCAATTTGCATATCTCAAAGTAGAATGTGAGCACAGTTATATTATAATTTCAACGGAATTGTATTTCCGCATTGCGCACAGTATATTAATTAAGTTAAATTAGAATAAGTTATAGTAAGCGTCTGCAGTAAAGTCTCTCACCAGAACTGCTCTTTGCAATCGACAAAAAGAATTTATTCAATACTTCCTCTAAATTAAGTTTGAACGTTTTCGTTTCAATTAAAGTAGGTATTAAGATCAATTTTCTAGCGTGAAATAAACTTACATATTACACATTTTGTTTCAATATATCTACATAAATAACAGTCAAACAATTGAAAAAGTAATTTGCTGTTATAACAGCGAATAAATGCCAATCATTCAAAACTTGGGTGCGCCATATAAGAGTAAGAGGTCATTCAGTCATTCAAGTTTACTTGGGAACATTTATCTTTACAATAACATGGTGTAAGTAAAATGCGTACTTCCCTTCCTTTACTTAGAGAATAATACGTAATCGAAACTTTTTTTTAATTTTTTATTGTTTAGTATTCACTGAATGCAACCCCCATGGAAATTTTCAGACCTTAAGTAAATCAGTTTTAAAAAATTTTTTTAAAATTGGCCTGTATTTAACGTCTTTTTTGCTACTTACTTCTCTCATCAGTAAAAACAAAATAAAATCCGACTCCCCCTTCTCAAACGTGCTTAGGTACCTAATACTTATGAATCACTCGATAAAAAATTCACAAAAATTTATCCAAATCGAAAAATAGTAGTAACGAATTTGAAAATGTCCACATTAATTAATTACCTAGGTAAATAGAAACAGTTCAAGTTTATTAAGTCCTAAAAGGAATTTAATTAACCATAAAGAATAGAAATGCATTTATTCATATACATAAAAATGCATACAAAACGAAAAACAAAAACCAAATTTAATAATCACAAATACCTATCCAGCTCGTGTTTATCACACTTCAATTTTAATGGATATTTCTTTTTAATAATCGTGACTTATCACTATTTTTTGAAATGATTGATGTTAAATTGATTAACATTTCTTTCCAACACTTTTTCCGCCAATTAAAAATATCGTGATTATAAAAGAATGTTATTGCCAATTTAATTTTACTTCGGTGACGGTAATGTAAACATAAAAATTACCATTGGTCAAAAAATCATTGCGTAGGAGTCACAGGAAATAAATTTCGATTTGATAAGTTTTATTAATCTCGGTATAAACAGGAAATAAATATACTTTTGTTATAATTAAGAATGGCGGAAACTTACAAGGCCGAAGAGAGAAAATAAAACTGTAGATATATTTAATAAATCGCACAAATTGGTGCTTTATATATGAACGTTCTCTCTTATCCTACAGGAACTATTCATTTTAAAACAACGCATATTCAGAGGAATATGTGTATAACTCGCGCTATCTACTAATATTGGAGGGTGAGCAAACCTTTTTATCTGCACTACAATTCAAAACCAAGGGTTGGGGTGAAGGGCCCTCTTTAGCTTCCTTCTATAAATAAGAAATATTTTTTCCAAATAATCCGAAGAAACTACAAAAAAACATAGACGGACAACCGAACCCTGAATCTGATGTTAATGCACGATAGATTGAAGACTTTTTTATTTTTTTTATAAAATATCTATTTAATATTAATCTTATAATCCCTCCCTGAGAAAGCCTTACACTAATGAAAAAAATATTCTACTGAAAAAAAAATTTAAGGACCTATCAATGTATCATGTTATGTGAAACATGCTCAGCAAAACAACATATTTCAATATAACAACTTACTAACAAAAAAAATCTTTTACAATTTAATGTCATTTATAAAGTTAATGTTTAATATTTAACCTAACCTAACCCACCATATAAATATGTGCTTTAAAATAAAAACAAAATTAAAAGCAACGGCGTTAATAAATACTACTTTTTTACAATTACTTTCACGTACGATCAAGTGACGTGTATAAGTTTAATAACCAAACTTTTCTGTAAATTAACTTTTTAGTGCTGGCAAATTACCTAATTAATGTAATAAAGTGTACTACATATGTAAATAATCAAGTTAAGCACATGTTTGAAAAAAAAAATGAATAGATAGGTAGAGCGTGAACTTTAATTTTTTAGAGTTATTTTGAGCTAAAACTCACACAACAATATTAGAAATTGTACCGCAATATTGCAACATAATAAACAATGCAATCCTTATACATAT
Source organism: Agrilus mali (assembly GCA_029378335.1). Classification (NCBI taxonomy): domain Eukaryota; kingdom Metazoa; phylum Arthropoda; class Insecta; order Coleoptera; family Buprestidae; genus Agrilus; species Agrilus mali. Next base: position 13,377,988 of record CM055661.1, on the reverse strand, counting down.
ATCAGTTATGACTTATGAGATATAAATTAAACTTTCAATGAAATAGGGAAAAAATTTGCATCAAAAAACTGGGTAGATAAAAACTGCCTACAAATAACATACGTATTTCTTTAACTTGTTTTTCATGTACAGCTACACATACACTTATATGTAGGTATATTAATAGATAAAAATTAATGTCCAGAATAGGTATGATAAGTGTTTGAGGTCACGCATTTCAAATGCACTGTCTCTTTAAATAAATTAATAACAATACACCCTTTTCATCTTGTTTTCATATTATTACTGCTTAAACTGATTTGTGGCATATGAAATATGGTTATTGTTAGTTATGAAGATAATGATACCAATTAATAAAGTAATTATTCCATTGAATCATCCATACATTCTGTCTACTTATTGCTTCAATAATTAAAACCTTAAACTGCCTTTATTATGAACTAATATTTATTTGTTTTGATAAAGTTCTATGTATATTAGCAAGAGTATTCTCGAACCATTTTAAAACATAGTAAAAAACAGCAGTTTCCTTTTAAAAGTTATTTTTCTTTTTGACTCAAACTTTTTTTTGTTCTAGAGTTGAAAAGAATTAGAGAAAGCAATTTCTTTCATTTAAATATTTTTTTACTTGAATACAGGATGTTCCTAAGCTAGACCATATCTACATAACCTTTGTAAAAATTACCAAAATAATTTCTGATGTTAGCATGTATGACTTACAAGATTGTTTTGTTTACTTTGTACAAAGCTATAAAAAATATGTGGTACACTAATTATTTCTTTAAAATAACCTCACTTATGAAAACATGAAATATTCCAGCTATGTATCTGATAATAAAAAAGGGAATGAATAAGTTGGGACATCATAGCCAATAAGTTTTTGGAAACAATATAAACTCCCCAACAGATAAAATATTTTACAAAAGAATTACCACTACCTATAAACTTCAAAATGTTACTAAGGATGAAACATTCCAAACAATCCACTGAAAGGGTATTAATGATAAGTACTTACTATATTCTAAATAGAAATTATTATTTACAATGCTTAATTGATAAGAATTATCTTTGAATGATTTAAATGGTTCATTAATCGCCTATGCATTTTGTCGCACAATCCCACCTACTTTATTACATACAGTATTTAAAATTTCCCTTCTTATCTTTCATTTCACTTTAGATTAGATCAACATAAAAATAACATTAAATAAGACCATAATAATGATTTGTCATTGAATTTAGGTAACTAAAAATGAACAAGAACTTTAAAACTTCCTACCAGATTTTGGTACTCCTGAAGGATTCCACTCTGGTACATTACTAACTATTGCTCTTACAGCTTCTGCTGCAGCAATCCTTGTATCCCAATTAACTGATCGTAAATAAACAGCAGTTCTTGACAGAAGTGTATTCAATTCATGTGGATGTAACTTTTGCACTTCACCTAGTTGTCTAGCTGCTGCTAATCTAGTCACTGAAGAACTTCCTGTTTCAAGTAGGACAAAAAGCCTGTCTAATCTAAAACCAAAACACAATCACTTATAGAAGTATTTTTATATCTTTTTCTAAGTGCCATAGTTCATACCTGCTTGAAGTCATCTCTCATTTGCAGTAATTAGCATTCATATTAACTGAAAATAAAGGAAAAGATTCATTGCAAAAAAATACCATATCAAATGTTACTAATCCCTAAAAAGCATATGGCCAATATTTCATCTAAAAGTATTTTTGATTTCCTTAAATCCAACAATTTAGAAGCAAAATAGAATAATTTGCGTAACGAAAATAATCATTTCGTAACAAGCAAAATATGTATTATATTAGCTTCCTGACATATGTACTTTTACGTAGTAAAATTGATATTAATATGGAGATCCAAATATTTTTTTTACTAAATTCGTAGCTATTAACTATTAAATAATAGAAATTTAGGTAAAAGGAGCTCAACTTACATTGTCAAAAAGCTATTAGGCATTCCGCAGAAACATTTTGTACCTTTGGGGAACAACTTTTCGCCTTTTATGCTTAAATAATAAAATAAATATCTTTGCATATCCACTTTTCACAGAAGGGAAGTCCATCATTCAAGGTTCAAATTTATACTGACAGCCATACTGCTGATCGGTCCGACTTTAAGCCACGATTTACTCGTGATTGGTTACCGAATGTTTCGGAGGTACGAAAGGGGTGAAAAGTAAATATAATGACTGTAATCATAAGTTAATTCTAAATTTTTAAAACAAACTATAACAAAATTGTCAATAGATATCATTTATTCAGCAGAAAAAAATAAACTAAAAGGGAACAATTTAAATCAAGCAGATCCTTTAAATATTTATTTTAAGTAATATAAAGTTTGTGTATGAATACAAATGTGTCATTGACTACACTTTTGTGATCATTAAAATATTAATGTTCAAAATGTCAAATCCTTCAAAAAATTCTAAATTTAAAAGCAAAAAAAATCGTAACAATAAGGTCCATTTAGTTTTTGATGAAAATAAACGAAGGTACTGTTTGATAATTTATTTGAAAATTAATATCTCTTACTTATAATCTTTGATCGACAATTTGTAGATATAACCTAAAAAATTTAATAAACAATGTGATTTTTTTCAGAGAATTTTTATGTGGTTTTCGAAAAAGAAAATTACAACGCAAGCAGAAAGCACAAGAAGAGTTAAAAAAACAACTAAAAGAAGAAAAGAAACGTTTAAAAGCTGAAGCAAAGGAATCCTACAAAACTCTAGTAAAGTCGTACAAGCCAGTTCCTGAAATTGAACATTTACTTTTACAGGAATATGAAGAAGACGAAGTGAATGTTAAAGTTCTTGAATTATCTACTAGTGAAATAGCTAAACATAATAATTGGATTGGGCCAAATTGTATAAAGTATGAAGATGAGGAAAGTGAATCAAACAATATTGAAACACACTCTGAGGAGATACAGGAAGTTCCTGGAATGGAACTAAAAACAAAACAAAACTGTGCATCCATCAAAATTTCAAAACCAGAATTTGGTTCAGAGAAAGACCTTAAAAAGTCTCTTAAGAAACAAGCAACGAAAAATGTTAAAAATAGTAAAGTTTTTCAAAAAAAAGGAAGGATTGAACAGATAAAACAAAAAAAGAAAGCTTTGCAGCAAAAAAAGTTAATAAAGATGAAATTAAATAAAAAAGGAAAGCAAGTCAATAAAAAAAGTAGATTTAAGAGCAAAAGATAATATCTTGTAAAATACTTTGTTCATTATTAAACTTTTATAAATTTTGTTATCCATTTTTCAGTTTTTAAATAAGGGCATAACATATCTTATAAAAGTGGTATGTAGATATTAATATTACAGAGCAAATGTTATAAATACCTTAGAAATATTTACACAAAAAAATTATGATTCCATATTAATTTTAAATTTTAATTACGATCATCAAAAGCAAACGGTCTAGATCTCATCTGCCATGTCACCTTCTTTCTTAAATACTTGGAACAATTTAAAGTATTTATTGAAAGATAACAACATGCATTTTTGCTTATACAATAAGTAAAAAGTATTAATCAACAAAATTAATTATTTTTTGTTTTTTCTATTACTTTTACCAAATGGACATAGATCTTTATTTAAACAAGTATCACAATGAGGCTTAACAGGCAAACAAGTTTGTTGACCAAAGCCTACGAGGAGATGATTCACTTCACTCCAAAGATCGAAAGGAAGCCATTCTTCTAATGCCTTTCTAGTTTCTTCTGATGTTTTTGTATTAACCCATTTAAGTCTATTTGTGATTCGGTGAACATGAGTGTCTACACCTGCAGAGAAATCAGCATTTTCATTTTTTGTATCAAACACGGGAAAACCCCAGTACAAATTGAAAAAGGAAAAAAAAAGTAAGCCTAAGAGAAGTACAATAATAGTAGTGCAATTACAACATAATATAATAATATATGAATGTGCTACTATGCAAGTACAAAAAATAATTTGATTGAAATATTAAAAATTAAAATACTATATTAATAATTATTAAGAATATCTAATTATATTTTATGATTTGTTCTTTGGTAATAGTTTTAAAACGAGATATATTTGTATCAAACCAGTCAATACACGAAGAAAGAGAATTCAGTGCACAAGAAATAAAAAAATAAACACTTGTAATGTGTTAACGTTAAGTAATTAAATTAATAAAATAATTGAATTTACCTATTCCTGTAACAGTTCCCCATGCAATTTGCATACAAAGATGTGCCATTTTAGGACCAACCCCTGGTAAAGAGCAAAGGCCTTCCAGTGTTTTAGGAATGTCACCATTAAATTTACTTTTTAACAATTCAGTGGTCTTTTTTATGTACTTTACTTTGCTCTGAAAATTTAAGAGAATTTAAAAAGTGACTCTAATAACAAAGTCATAAACATAATACTTTCCAAAATCCAACGGGGTAAATAAGTTCACCAAGTTTTTCATCTGAAGTATTTAATATATTATCCACAGTACATCCATGAGATCTCAAACGCACCATTGCTGCATGTGTAACTTGATCTTTTGTCTGACTGCTCAACATGAGGGATAATAAAGACTGATAACGTTTTTCCTTAAATAAATACCAGTTAAATATTTGAATTTTAATTTTCTTTATAACAACTGTACTTCAGGTGTACAATTCTCATCCATACACTTTTGACATCCCATCAAATCTACAGGAGCATCATGGTTTTTACGCATTTCTCGTATATTTGTTAAAACATCCTCCCAATTATCGGGAATTTTACAATTCCTTTTATTTATTGGCTTTTCTCCTTTTAAAGGTAAGTAATTTTCATTTGAAGGTGGTGGCCTTTCACCACATTCTATCTGTAAGTGTTCCCTTTTTGAACCTTTTCGTGATGTTAATTTAGGTTTGATAACACTTTTAAATCTATTCAAATCTGTATTTCCACTTTTACTACTACAATCTTCTTTTTCCATCATGCACACATTCACTTGTAACTATACATGTATTAAATATTTTATATTTTGAAATTGTAAATAAAAGGGACAAAACCATGCTTGCCAAAATTTGTATTAATAAAACAGATAATGGTTCAAAAATTTAAAAAGGTAAAAAATTATTGGCTTATGTGTTTAATATCTTCATTTGTAAATTAAGTTTGTAATTGTCTACGATACTAAAAAAATTAATTTACACAAAACCTCAATATTCTTAACTTTTTAAAAATCATTAAACAATCACAGTTTTTTTGCAAATTATCCCACAATGTTTTCTTTTTAAACAATTATTTAAATATAATCCAATAACATAACCTCTACACATAACAACAATAATAATACAACAATCATAATCTTCATAGTTGCCAAATTGTACAAATACATTATAAATTGTAATGTAGGTATTTATAAAGGGTGACCAATGTATAACAGAATGATATAATGATGATATTAAATCCATTTATAAAAAAAAAACAAGCAATTGTATTATTTCTTGTTAACTATGAAGACAAAAAAAAAAATACAACAAAAATCAATATAACGTTTACAAAATTACTCGAGTAAATTACGTAAGTCAACATTGTGGAATTCCATATATAATATATCACTTGATTTAATAATTGTATTATTAAACATTGTTGAATAATTCGGTTGAATTTCATCTATAAGTACAGTTTCGAAATTCGGATGAAATGCTTTGATGTTGCAATATAATTGGGGGCCGTCAAACAAATGTATTTTACATTCTGTCTCGCCTACAATAAAAATGGTAATTTAGATTGTCATATTATGGTACTGCCTAAAAATTATATTTGGCAGCCCAGCATATACCTCTGACATCCGTATTATTTTCAAACTGTATTCTTACCTGATAAGTTAATTAACAATTTTAAAAATTTCTCTCTTAATAACGATCTAGTTTTATGAATAGCTGAAGTGTCTTCAGACTCGCTAATATTACAATATCCTGTATAATTGTAATTTTTGTTAAGTCGTAACTGTGTCTCAAAATTTGTAGATGTTTTATTTAATTCAGAATTGCATCCCTGACTGTAATTATCTAGAATTCCTTCTTCATCTAAAGTATTTACTATATTCTGTGAACTTTCTGATAACGCATCATCATTGAAGTTTACCCCTTGTAAAGAAGAGTTTGATATTTTAGGTTTGATTTTATGTGCCACAAGCAACTGAATGGGTTTCTTATCTTTCTTGGTTCTATTTTTATGCCCTGTTTGGCTATTTCTTCCTTGTGATCTTGATCTAATTTTTTTCCTTTCAACATCATATGGATAACTAATATCTGCCTTTGGCGGACTTGTACTTGATGTACGTGGAAAGGTATTAAAATTTAAAGGTGTCATTTGGATGTCTTTTAAATCACAATTATTTTCAGTAACAGACTGTTTCATTTTAGAGTAAGAATTATAAAGTTTTGACAACCCTTGTTCCAAACTTCTAGGTAAGGTTTTCAAACAGGTACTATTTAAGAAGGAATAAATATTTTGCCTTGTTTCAGATTTTGAATAATCAGGTTGTGGAGGATAGGATTCAGACTGAGAATTTGTTGAAGAATCCATAGTGCTTTTCAGAATTTTAAGAACTTATGGTAAATTTTAGGTTAAATTTTGTAACTATTATTTTTAAAAACTTCTGACATTCCTCAGCTTACTAATTTTTTAAAATTACTTGATCTGACATACAGAAATCAAAGTATACTTTTTCTAAATAAAGTTACAATATTTAAATTTCATCTAACATATAATTGTTACATATAAGTACAACCAACATTAAATACTACAATATTTACAATTTGGTAAAATACACATTTCAACTTAAATATTGAAACCCAATTTCCTCATGCATTCTTTATGTGCTTCAATTAAATGTGTGCAGTTTTCTTCTCCATTTTCAATAATACTGTAAACAATTAATGTAATGTCTTGATGGCTTTACGGCATATATGTATAACTTTGATTCACTTACCATGCATCTCTCGCTTTTTTAGTTTCTGGACAAGCACAGCAAGGTTTTAACTTTTTGGGTTGTTCATCTGGTTTTGTAATAGTTCCTTTAGAGTTTTCAATTTCTGCGGCTGCTGCATCAACTTTTCCGTGAAAGTTCCCCATAATTAAATCTAATTTAATTATTTTACAGTTTTTCCTGGATATTAATACAAATACACTACAATATTTACGTGACTATGCTTTATGACTTTATGCCTACTTTATGACGAAATGCGAATAAAAGTTTCAGACATATAGGCATGACATAAGTTTCAGATTCAGATCTAATTTATGATTTAAGGCCTAGATTTAAGGTTAAGTTGGTTGGTTCTTTTTGTTGGTTAAGCAACTCACTTTGTCAAAGATCATAGATATTTTTTTACGATAGGTAAGAACGTAGTCTATGGTAAGAACCCTTCCACTTCACTGATAAACCGATCTGCTGATCTACTTTATCTGGCGTCTGGCCTATATATACATATTGATGTGTTATACATGTTGATAAGATTTTATGAATTAAATTGAAATCGCCACCAATGCATGCAAACCACTTATGAAATCGAGAACCTGTATAATACTTTATTAGTCACGTGGACAGTATCAAAATATAAACTTATTTGATGATTTTGAAACCATTCAAAATATACATAGTAATATATAACAAAAATAAAATATTAATTAATAGGTTTTGTGATTTGCTTTTTCTAGGTATGTTATTTTTATAAATTGCTATCATTTGTCAAGCTAACAATCGAATACAAACCCAACCTAACTTAACCTAATCTAATAAAAAATAATTTTAAATAAACCAATATTTTTTCAATGCTTTAGTACGCTGAGACACCCATTGTTTCAGTATGCTCATATGTTCATTTTCCAGATACCCAGAGTGGACCCAACAGGTGGTTCACCTATCACCTTGTTGATCATTAATTGCCCCAAGTAAACATAAACCTCATTCCACCTCATTCACTTTCACTTTCTTTAAGTCGCTTTAATTTTTAAAGTGGTCTTAAGAATTTGCTTATCATCACTTTTCGCTTTAGTCGCCATTAAGTAAACAGTTTTAAATTTTCATTTCAATAACAAGCTTAAAAACGATTTTAATAAAATAAAAAAAATTTTAAAGGATCCTTGCGTTCAATTCGTACATCTAATCTCCAAAAATGAGTCAGCGTAAAATTTACGAAAAAAAAACTAATAAGCATGTAAGTTTTTGTTATTCACGATTATACTCGCATTGTATTTTATAATCTTAAGAATTTTATGACCTATTATTATATTTTGTAAACAATTTTAGAAAGAGAAGCAGAACAGAGGAAGATCTTGCAGAAAATTAATAATGAGTTTTTTGCTAAAAGCTTGGTTTATGTTTCGATATCATTTTGATTTAATTGTTAATTACATATTTGGACTTTATTACAATTCAAGTCTTCAATATATTCCAAAAGTTCAAGACCCACTGTTGCTAGAAAGTGCAGTAAGTTTAGCCCAAAATATAAGGAAGAGAGAAGTGAAAGCCGAAAAAGTTGTTCAAGCATTTATCAATCGAATTAAAGAAGTGAATTATCTTATAAATGCTGTAGTCGATGATAGATTTAATGAAGCACTAAAAGAGGCACAAGAAATAGATAAAGATATTGAAAATGGCAAATTTTCAGAGGCTGATTTTACAAATAAACCATTTTTAGGTAATAATTTTTAATTGAATTTAATTGAAGTTATTAGTTTATAAATGTTTTTCACTATGTTGCTTTTGATAGTTAATATGGACAATTCAAAATTTGTTGAGACTTTGAATTAACATGTTGCATCAATTTTATTACATGTGGTTTATTTTTAAGCGCCAGAATTTCATACGCTTATTCAAGCCTAATTCTTCATTTATAGTGATCTCTTTAAACTTTGTTATAATTTAAATTAAAATTAGGTGTCCCCTTTGTTGTCAAGGAATCTACTTCATGTAAAGGACTTAGTAATACATTTGGCCTTGTTTCAAGACAGGGCAAAATTGCTAAAGAAGATGCTGATGTTGTTGTGACAATGAAGAATGCTGGAGCTATTCTTTTAGGTACTTATACATTTAAATTTGGATATTTTAAATTATTTATATATTTGATGTTTGAAGGTGTTTCTAATGTTCCCCAATTAAATATGTGGCAGGAAACTCACAATCCAATATATGGTATTACAAAAAATCCTTACAATACATCTAGAAATGTTGGAGGTTCTTCTGGTGGAGATGCAGCTTTAGTTGCAGCATGTGGCACACCCATGGCAATAGGCAAATAAAAATTTAAATAAAAAGTTGTCTGTTAAAAATTTATTTTCATTTTGATAGGAACTGATATTGGGGGCTCTATTCGAATTCCAGCTTTTAAATGTGGAGTTTTTGGGCACAAGCCAACATGTAATTTAATTTCATTAAAAGGTTTGTTTGTTTTGTTTAGATAGTTTAAAAGTTTTCTACCTTACATCCTTTTTTTTAAGGATTAACATTTAGAACTGGAAAAGAAAAATCGTCTATGGTTGTTCCTGGGCCAATAGTTAAAAAAGCTTCAGACTTGGGGCCGATTTTAGAAATTCTTGTGGGTACAAATTCTGCACAGTTAAAACTAGAAGAGTCAGTTGAAATATCCAAAGTCGGTATTTACTATGTAATTGATCCGGAAGATCCTTTTGTAAGTCCTATGAGAGCTGACATGAAGGATCTTATGAACAGGTGATAGTTAATAAGCTAATTAAAACAAAAAAAAACTCATCTGTGATTTGTAGAGTCATACAACATTTAACAGGAGTTTCTGTTGATCCACCCCAGAAGGTGGAATTAAAAAATCTTAAATATGGGGGAATAATATGGAGATATTGGGTATTGAAAGAGTTGTATCCTAGTTTCTTTTCACATCTTAATGAAGAATCGCCGGTATTTATTGTTTGTTAACATGTAATGTGTTTGCTCTAAATTTCTATTTTTAGGTAAATCCGTATGTTGAAATCATAAAATTTTTCTTAAGGCTCAGTACTTATACCTTTGCTACTATTTTTAACTTAATAAATTGCATTTTACCACACCCTAATCCTGAATGGTCTGAAAAAGTTACTAATGAGCTGAAAACTGAAATTTTGGTAAGTTTTAATAACAAAGAAAATAAGCCCTGCTCTGGTTATGTTAAACCAATTTCATAAATTAATACTGTAGCTCAAAATAGGTAATCATCCTCTATCATGGTCAAGATTTTGCAGAGTGCGGGTTTTTTTTTTTTTTTTTTACTACAAATTATTGTATGTTGCCGTTTCTTAAAATGTTCCAGAACAATGATTATTGTGATATTTATATATATATATATATATATATATTATCAATCCATTGTTTAAAAGCGAAGTTCATTATTTAAGCAAATAATTATTTGTAGGCGCGACTGGAGCCTAACAATGTCTTAATTTATCCATCAGCCCCATTCCCTGCAAGTTATCATCATACGCCTTTGCTTCGACCTTGGAATTTAAACCTTTTTGGTGTTTGGAACGCATTAAAAATGCCAGTAACTCAGGTACCTCTTGGATTGGATTATGAAGGAATGCCAATAGGGGTGCAGGTGGTTGGTGCGCCGTTTCAAGATCGTATATGCTTAGCTGTAGCGAAAGAATTGGAGAAAGCGTTTGGGGGATACGTTCCCCCTTTTGTCGTAGACACACCTAAAGTGAACGTTGATGTGGTTTCTCATTGAAATTTATCATTGTAAATAATAATTGATGATTTTTGGTGGAAGATATGGTGTTGTATTATTTTTTATGTTATGCATATGATAATGTGGAATATATAGGAAATTAAGTGAAAACAGTTCATACTTAATGTTGTATTGTGTATATTGTTTTTGTTATTAATAAAAATTTCGGTAACGTTATGCATCTTAGGGTTCCTAATCTCAAAAGAAGAAGCAGCATATAATAAACAGATGTGAATTTCTGTTTCGAACTTGTATTATTTGATGGAGTTCTTACTAAAGCTGTTATCTGACATTTGAGATCTTTCAGCAATAAATATCAACAAATTATGGTGTAATGTTCGTAACTTGATAATAGATCCTTGATTTTCCGATTAAATGCTTTCCCGATACCTGTTTATGACTGATGATTTAAGAAAAAAAGAATTAATAAAACTTCACCCTCAAATTCTCACCCCCTAGACAATTATTTCTTGAGGTTTTATAAAATGAAATTTATAAAAATTAGCCTCGTCGATTTTTTCTCTCAATTGTTAGACTACACTATTAACATTTTCTTTTGTAATTACACAAAATATTGTTATTAAAATATGGGCATCCGTGTCTTAAAGTGTTGTGCAGTTTCCGCTCATTTTTAAATTTCACAGATAAATATGTTTCTCATATTGCGCAGGTACATACATTTTCTTTCTCTTTTCAACGTTATCTTCGACTCGTTCTGTTCTACTTTTGTAAATTTGTGAATTGTGATTCAGTTTGGTTGCAGTTGTGGTTGTATTTGGATGGACGAGAATATGAGTGACGTTCAGTTTTTTGAGGGGGTTGAAAAACTCCTCGAAATTTGGTTTTCCGCAAATGACAACAACAACAAACATGCAGACTTGAGAAAAATTCCCAGGTTTGTGTCAACAGTAAACGTTTTGCAAATATGTGACCTGTTATTTGGTTGATTACCGGCATTCTATTGACATTGTTATGTCGAAGATTGATTTTTTGTAATTTTCTGGATATTTTCGAGTAAATCGCTTTTTTTACAGCTTCGAAAGTCCTAAATTTATATCTATTACTTATTAAGTATAATTGGAGTATAAATAACCCATAAATGCTAGTAAAGAAATTATTTTAGTAGCGGCTACTATCAAGGTCATCCTAATTAAATTTCTGACAGTATTTATATAATTTGTGTTTGTAAAATCATAAATTTTTATTTTCAACTGTAAATATTGACATTTTTTTAATTGTTTAAAAATTTATGGTGGATTTTGGAACAAAAAAATGATGGGGATCAATTTACCCAAAATTATAGTCATACTAAATTTTTTATTTCCACGAAATAATAGTACTTTCTTATTCTTTATTTCAGATCAAAATTAGAATCTCTACTTAAAATTGTTCGATGTGAAATAATCAGTTTTTGTTCAAATGATCAAATTGATGCATACGTTTTGAGGTAAGTTAAAAATTAAATTTATATTAAAAAAATATGTATTTTAAGTTAATTAAAAGTTTGTATTTTATATTTTTTTATCATACACACAGTTATTAATCGAAAAAATTGACTTTCCTCGTTGTGTTGACGGGTTGCGTAACTTGCGGAAATTACCCTATTACAAAAAGTGCATTTTGCGAAATTTATTTTTTACTAAAAGCCTAAAAGCTTTAATAACTTATGTTATGGGAAGTGTTATTTAAATGTTTTGTGCACTAATTTTTTTTCTGTATCCGTAATAGAGCTAAATTTATTTCATTGCATTATATTTTATTTTAGTTCAAAAGGTTAATAGCCCGTCTAAATTACACATTTTTTAAAATGTTATCACTATTTCGTATTAAATGAAAATTAGATAATTTATTTTCAGGCTAGAGTTTATTTGCTAGCCTTTTATATTGTTGTTATTATTGTCTGGTCCTTTTACAATAGATGTTTAAATTTAGCTGATGCACTATTGTCCATTTTAATTGGTACAAATGTACATAAGTGGTTGTTTTTTTTTGTTACTATGCTCCTACTATATACATAATTATATATTATGCTGAATACATTTGGCCTTAGGGTTAAGTGTTTTTGATTAGATATGAATGGGTCATACAAAAATAGTAGAAAATATTGTTGAAGATTTTATTTTTGATAAAAACTTAATTCATTAAATCCAAGAACTTACAAAAAGGAAAAAAATTCAAAACGGTCTTTTCATTCTGCAATATGTAATATTACTTCTAATAAAGCTAATTTTTTTTATTAGCGCTTATTTGAAATTGTTAATTGTTGTATTTAACGCTTAATTATAAAGAGTTTACTGTATACACAAATTGAATTAATTTGGCATACTGCGCATAAGAGATAATTTTCTGGCAAAAGAACAAGTTCTAAACCACGGTTTCTAAAACTAAAGTTTACATAACATACCCATGTTTATTAACGTGCAAAACTCCTACCTTGTTGTATTTTTAAATGTTCGTGGTCACTGGAACATTGCTGAAATGAATGAACTTCAATACAAAAAAAAAATAGTTATTAATTTTTTACTTGAAGCTACTATACCTACATATTTTCTATTTTCGTTGTAAGTGTTTTATTTTTATGTTCTGGTATTTTTAAAATTCCACGCCTTTAAATTTATCTGTACATTCACATTTCGTTAGCTTTAAAACGTTGTATCAAACATGTAATTTTTTATATTTAAATTATCTAAGCTTATGTCAATGGCATAACTTTGACGAGATTGCCAAGTTCATTTTTTTCTTTGAATTTCTCCGAAAAGTATAATCCATATCAATTTTATTTAATTAAGCAATTTAGTATTACATATTTGTTTATTATATAATAATACATAATTTTCTACATACATACATGAGTGCATACTCCATGTTAAGATATTATACAGGGTTTTTCAAGTTGATGGGCTGTAAGAAGTATATGAATTAGTAGAATGAATTCAATTATGAAACTTGGGCTCATTTGGTTATTGTTTATGCCGCTTCTTTTAAAAATATTTTCAAGTTCGATTTACACCCGGCTATACCGGAAGTAGATGTTAACTTACTTTAAATGAAATGACATAGCTTTTTTCTCATTTTCCGATAGAAAATCTGATTTCATGAATATTTTGCAGGAGGCACTACCCCGAAAATATTGATGGATTTTGAGTTATTTAATTTTTTTCAAATTTTTTGACATCTGTATATGTTAATATTTAAAAAACAGTAATTCAAATAATTTTTGAGATTTTGCTGTATAACTCGTAACAATTATTTATAACTATTCACATTATCGAAAAAGAATCGAAAATATTTAAAAAAAAAAGCGGCATAAACAATAACCAAATGAGCCCAAGTTTCAGAATTGAATTTATTCTACTAATTCATATAGTAATAGCCCATCAACTTGAAAGACCCTGTATATTGAAGTATTTTATTTTAAAAATAATGAAATTTATATCATAGGAATGATACTATGTCGTAGACGTGTAGAAAAAATAATTCATTTATGCTATTGTACATTAAAAAATAAAAAAAGACATTGTAACACTCCGGAATCGACGCTGACACGCGTATCAGGAAAGTACCTAGCATTTCCATTGTGGTTGTTTTAAAGTGTTAAATTGCTAATAACTCGAAAAGAATATAAATTTATTCATACGTTTTCAGAACACTGTATACATACCTGCATTATATTTTTTTATGTTAAAAAAATTGAAAATATTTTAAAAATAATTGTTTAAAAGTTTAAGCGAAAATTTGCTTGCGCGTTATTATGTAAAATGTGTGGTCAATAAACGACACTGACCTGATATCGTGATAACATTAAATGAGCAGTTGGTAATATTAATTTCTATGATCAGGAACAAAAAGTTGATAAGATTAGAAAGTTTTTATACTTTTATTAGTTATCTCTTTAATGTTACTGGGAACTTTGTTTGGTTCTTTACAACATATTAATTAATTTTTGTCGTAAAATTTTATTCATTCAACATTGTTGTAAAAATCTCTAGATATAGCAATGAGAAGTCCGATCTTTTTGAAGAACAGATAAATTATTGTTTAAATCGCTGTTTGTTCGTTTATTATTAAAAATCACCGTGTGATTGTTATTTTCAATTGATAAACTTGAATCAGTGGCGCAACAAAAAGGTCTGCTGTAAAATTATTTGTAGATAATAGGGATATGTAGTAACAAAATTATAAATTTCGTTCTGATAAAAAATAATGTTTCTAATATTTCATAGAAAAAGTTATGGTAAATGTCAAGATCTACGGCCTTCACTTAGCTGGGAAGGAAAACTAATAGGGGTGGGGGTAATCTTCTAGAATACAATCGAAGTGTTGTTAGTTGGGGGAGGGTACGTGGGACTGTAGGGGGTGGATCTGAAAATTGAAAATAAGGGAAAGTTGTAATAGTGTATATTGCAAGGTTACACCGCCTGTGATAGTAGTGTAAGATGTCGAAAAGGGTTAAGGGAAACCGTGAAGAACATTAAAAAAGTGTTTAGTATTATAAAGAAACTGTAGGAAAAGAAAACATGTATAAAGATCGTGATCACGTCATTCTTTATCACCACCCACTCCATCCCCATTTAAAAATACTTCATTGGTGTTCTACAAGTTCACCCCCATCCTCCCACCTATTTATCTTCTCAAAGGTCCACAAACGACGTTTACAAAAATTATAGTTCAGTAGATGACTTTTACTTATAAAATATATTGGTACAATAAATTGCTTATTTTTTTATATTATTTACCTGTGTAATGTTTCTAAATAATTTATTTTCGTTCTTTATTCTGTTGCTCTCGTTGGAACTTCTTAAGGTTCTTGTTACGCCACTGCTTGAGTCTTTTCAATAATGATTCATTTCTACTCTTTTTTTACTTTTACATTATCAAAGGTTATCATTTTAAAATTTGCATCCTTATACATATATAGAGAGTAATAATTTATTTGGCACACCGTAATTATATCAAGGGCAAGGTTACTATAATGATGGCTCATTTGCATTATCTTTTAAAGTAAATATAAAATTTTAAGGTTTTTTTATAAAATTAAAAAATATAAACATTTTTATTATTCAATACAGTATGAAGTATTTTAATTATTAACAAAATTAGGTAATAAATGGAAAAAACTGTATTAGTTGTAATTTTTATCAATTTGTATAAAAAAGTTTGATATTTCTCTCAATTCCAGTGAAAGCTCTATGTTCATATCTAAGAGGCGTTTCATTTTGAAAACTTGTGGTACAACAACTCCCTTACTTTGCCTTGAACCTCTTTTACTTTTTGTGGAGCAGTACGCAGGATTTACAGATGTTGAAGATGTTTTTTATTCGAGAAAAAATTACAAACGCCCGGACCTACAAGCAGCTCCTCACCGTGACTTTTATCAAGAGGTAAGTGACCCTTGATTGATCAATTTCAAGAATTTATTGATAATCCCAAATTAAATTACTAATCAAACACAAAAATTACAAAATTAGTATGTTTGCATAAATTGGTATCTCACTCTACAGGGTGGATCAATTTAATATGGTGTACTTTGGGAGCTAACGATAACGAGTAAATATAGCGGGTGTTTCATTCGTTCGTTTATCGGAAACTATTGGGTATAGAAATTCAGAAAAGAGAATTTTGCAACTCAAATGGCTATGAGAGAATCTTATAAATAATTTTTACGCTCCGTATATTACCTCAAGGAGGCGCAATTGATAGGGTGAATCATAAAATTATGATTTTTCAAAAATTCTCATATTAACCTATAACATCATTAGAAAAATTGAAGAAATCCGCATAAGTTTTGTCTCAGGTTTATTGGCGTATCTACCTTAATAAAAGTGGGAGAAGAACTGTTATTACGAATTGCGCCTTTTTTTTTTAAACTGGAGTACTAATGGTATTTATAAACACATATATTTATCATTCAAACAAGCCTGAGTTTGCTAAAATCGGATAAGTCGTGTAGAAGATACAGCGATTTAAATAATTTTAATTAGACATTCAGGGGCTTCCCCCACTCATATTAAAATCAGTACGCCAGTGAGCCTTAGAAAAAACTTGTGCGGAATTTTCCAGGCTCTCTAATGATGCCATTAAAATTATGGGATCCCTAGTTATATTTTAATATGAAAATTTTCTTAGAAATCAAAATTTTTTATTATGGGGCAATTAAAAAGATACTAAGAAGCTATTTTCTTAAGTTTTCGCCATCATTATTGGGAATGGATGCGGCAGTTGATATACCATTATTCTGAACAAAAATTGTCTCCTATTATGTCATGTCATGTATAAATTCAATTCTTAACTTGAAAATTTTACAAAATGTCAAAAAATCGGTAGCTAGTATAATACAGACGCCTGCGACATCACCACTTTCACGTTCTTGTTTCTAGAATAATATATAAATTTAATGATCCATCTTATTAGTATTGTATGGAAAGTTGCAAATGTTATTATTTCCTGTTTCCTTTGTTTAATAATTGCACAAATTGAAGTCATCGAGTAATAATCATGTCATATGAAGACATTAATATTTGATAATGTTTTATGATAATGCTCGAGTTTATAAACATTACAAAACTGCGTGTGGTGTGGGATTCTGCCAGTTATGTCATTTGAACTAATAAATCTTTTCGAATGGAAATACAGACGATTAAAATTTAACTAGAAAAATGTATTTGTTACATTGATTGTTTTAATACATTTTATTATACAACCTACTGGTTGTAAAGTAATTTAAACTTTTATTTGAACTATAAAAAGAAAGACGATATGTTTTGTATAATATATAACATTTCTCTATGTAAACAGGCTATAATAATGTATTAAAAAATGAAATTGAATTTGTTTATAATTTTGTGTAGTCTTGAATGTTGTAATCAATCAACAGGTGGCTTTATTAGATGCCATCTTTCCCCATGGTTCGGCATACTGTTTAGGTTCGATGAATCGTGACTGCTGGTATTTGTACACTCTAAACCCTCCGAGAACCAATTCGGAAACCGAACCTGACCCCGACCAAACCTTGGAAATTTTGATGACAGATTTAGATCCTGATGTAATGTCAATTTTTACAAGAGAGGAGTGTTTGAATGCTGCAGAGGCTACTAAGGTGATAGATAAATATTAAAAATATATATCGAGATGTACTAATAAACGAAGTTGTTACAGAAATCGGGAATCGATAAAATAGTACCCAATATGGTAATTGATGATTACCTGTTTGAACCTTGTGGGTACTCCATGAACGGAGTTACTAAAAGTGTAAGTTAATATTATTTTTGTCTTTTATCAGTTATTAGATTACATTCAATGGAGGCTCAATACGGCATCATCAGTTTTTAATTTATATATATTTTTTAATAATTTTGCTTCCTACTTTTCAACGTGTTCATTTAATATGTATAACTTTTCAAGCCTTTGTAGTCATCACATACAAAAAAGTACCTCTACATTGTATAGGTAATGTTTAAATTGATTATTATTATTAATTAACGCTCCTGTATTTGATTATTACAATTTTTAATTAATTGTCATTCGATTTTTTGCGTTCGTAAATGCAGAATCAGCCGGATGTAAGTTAACTATATTTATTTTGTCTTAATTGTACTTATACCTGTATGCTTATTTCTAATACAGGGATGCTACATGACCATTCATATAACACCGGAACCGGAATTTTCATACGTTAGTTTTGAGACTAACATCTCCGCAACGTCTTATCGTGAGATAGTTAATAAGGTGATTGAAACCTTTCAACCAGGAAAATTTATGGTCACTGTTTTTACCAACAAGGTAATTTTTAATTATTGTATAAAAAATATTGTTTATGTTAACTGACTGATTTTTTGCTTCAGACGTCAGCAGCAATGGGAACATCCAAAGAGATCCAGAATTTAACTGAGATAGGAATTTGGGCTAGAAGAGACATGCAACATATTTGTTTCAAAAATTACGATCTTACTTATGCGTTCTATTCTAAATTCCCGAGCTGAGGGTGTCAGGTAGAGCTGTGCTTTTGCGCAGCTACCTTAATCCCTTCCTCGCCCTCTTTAACCCCTTCCTTCTTTTACTACGTCTTTCCTGTTTCCCGATGTCAGGACATATATTTTTATTCTCTTTCGTCCTTTAACAGCATCAAACCCGTATCTCAAAGTCACCATATTGTTCCCTCTTCTCAGATTCTCAATGTTTGCCCTAACATCCCATCCACTAGCATGAATTCGATTGTTGAAAACTACGACATTGCAGTTTCCTTTATGAAGCGTTTCCATTTCATAGAATTTTTCACAAATCTCCAATATTCACCATTCGATCTTTACCTTATCATGTTATTACTAATCCATTTAAAAATGTTTCTTCAATTTTTCGAATTGTTTTTATCAATTTTTTGGGATTTCAAGAAAACCTTCAAGAAAGGTTGTTTCTCGAAAACATTCGGCGTCCACAAACGTCCGAAACACCTGATGAAATTTTCTGTTATTTTTCATGATAATTGCGTTTGCAATTGTATTTTTTGTTCTAGTGCTTTCATTTATTCGTTTCCCTCACATTACTTTACCGATTTTGCGTCGCCACTTGAACTGTACTCGTGGTGGCGAAATAAAATCTCGTGAGGTTAGGTTAGGTTAGGCTTTTGAAATTAGTAAAACGTAGTGCGAGCAAGCTCACCTTTAACCTATGAGGGTGAGGGGGCCCCTGCGTATTTTCCACGCTGCGTTTTAGCTGTTTCAAAGGTTTTTAAGTGCTCGAAAATTTTTCTCTATTAGTTTCACATACGTCCGCGGTCCGCGCGATTTACTCGCGCTGTTTCTTTGTGTAATATCATCCCCTTTTGGCAATCGGACCTACTAAGTCTCGCGCCGATGACTTTTCACGATAGATGATTTTATTTATGTATATGAATATGTACATAATACAGTTATATAATAATAAAAAAACAAACTTTCTTTCCATCGGTGACCAATTCTATCGATTCTTTGTTAGCAGAGGAGCTACGTTTCTTCTTTAATTAATTAAAGTTATATTACAATCTTAAGGTTTAATATGATCTAGAAGATGTTTAGATATATACAGTGCATTAGATTTTCAAGAGTAGCTTGCTTTATCTGTGTACATGCAGAATTGTAATTCTAATAAATTATCTCCTTGATTTAAATTGTTTATTTTTATCTTTTTTTAATTTAAAACCCGCTAAAAAAGCAGTTTTGTTGGTTTAAAAAAGAGGTCAAATTTGAAAAGAAATACGAATGAAGAACGCAGAAAAGAAACGGCTTAAGTAATAATTAAATGATTCTTAAGATTATTATTTTTTTCCATTTCATATGTATTTGCATTTAGTATATATAACTTTCATCAGTGTTTGGAAACATTATGATATTCATATTGGACTTATTAATATGAAATTTTGTTACTTTCATAAAACGGTAATACAAGACGCGATATAGAATATCATAGATGGCTTTTTGTGCGTTTTGAGAAATGCAATAGATTAGTGTTATATATTGAGGTGGCCTATTTAAAGGGCCGACTAATATGAGACACAGACGTAGTTTATACAGTTTATTTACAGAATATATACACGAATGATTATAAGAGATAATGAACACTAAGACAATGATAAAGGACTATACTGGACTAATGGAGACGACTATATTATACAAAGAACGTGTTGACTGACTAATGGACACTTGCAGAATGCTTGCAGACTGACTACGAGGCGACGTTAAAAATAACAGGCTCCGTAGCATTTGCGCAGGCGCGAAGTGTTTATGGAAATAAGTCGCCTCTGCCGCCTTTTTATTTAAATTCAAATGAAGGTGCCTCTTTATTTGAATTCAAATGAACGACCTTCAGTGTTCTAAACTTTTTTAATGATAAATGTGGATAATAACGAGTGGTAATGACAATTATATTATGTTTAATAAGATAGAACATATTTTGTTTTTTAATTTAAACTACAAAAATTACCTAAATCCTTTTGAAACTCAATTATTAATTGAGATGGACAAACACCTTTGATTTTAATAGATCCACCAGATTTGCCATTTCTTTTAATGCTTTTACTTTGAAAACCTTGACAAAAATATAAATATTTTCTTCATAATTATAATATATTTTATAAAGAGATAGTATCTTTTGTATCACTGCGACTACAGTAATAATAAACTCTTCTAAATTCAGTATTTTCATTTACCCTGCTTAAGGAATAATTAACATCCATAGATTCATTATTAAACCATTCCTTAAACTCTTGAGTATCTCAAAAACTCAAAGTGACATTAACCGTTATTATATTATGAAAAGTTTGTAAATGATTGTTTAATAATTTATATGTCTCATTTTTCTCAAAACAAATGGGACAAATAATATATTTCCTATAATTATTTTCTTTTTTTGGCACTTCTTTCTTATGGACGTTCCTCACATATCTACCCAAATTGTAATTTTTGGAAAATTGATTGTTACAGTACATACATTTGTTCTTTCCTTCGTTGTCCATACTAGTACAATACCTAAAAGAAACTTAAACAAAAAAAATACGAATAATAAAAATTTCAATTGAAAGA
Source organism: Agrilus mali (assembly GCA_029378335.1). Taxonomy (NCBI): domain Eukaryota; kingdom Metazoa; phylum Arthropoda; class Insecta; order Coleoptera; family Buprestidae; genus Agrilus; species Agrilus mali. The sequence goes on along the minus strand of CM055661.1, from coordinate 13,356,722 downwards.
AAAACAAACACAATTTGTTATGCACCAATATTTACACTACAACTTATACTATAAACACAAAAAATAAATAATTCCTTTAAACAGGCATGAGTATTTCGCGCCTGCGCAAATGCTACAGAGCCTGTCATTTTTAGCGTCGCCTCTGACTACGTGACTTCTACTAATTACTAATTCTATGATACTATTCTATAGCTAACTTAACATCTATGATGCTCTATAGTTATGAATATATATATATATATATATATATAGCTCTTAAACTAAGAATATACATTGATCTGTCATACATAACAGTTAGAAACCTTTAAATTTATAAGAATAGTCTATAAATCTGTTTATGATCTGGTGACTTGAATTATTAATGCAACTTAACCTTATTAGAAGTGATGGGAAATTTAAAGAACAGAAATTATAATTTGATTTTGACATTGACGTTTTAAGTGAGGTTAGATTGATACTGATTTCGATAAGTGTATTTTTGTGTTTACCGTGTACCTATTCTTTATCCTTTAATGAATTTAATTACTAAACAATTAAATGAATAACAAGAGGTGTAATACAGGGTTAATATAATTATGGCCTTTTTAGAGGTTATTAATAAGACAAAAATTAAAAGTAAGAGATGTTAAATGTTTTTTATTTTAGTGGCGGAAATTCAACTTTTTTGATTTAAAAGCCAACGTAGATGATGGTCGAATAGAAAATTTATTCAAGGTATGCAGTTTAATTTCATTTAAGTTCTTATTATAATAAAAATATTCCTAGGAATGTAATATAACGGTGGCTACTAGTGGAAACAATCAAGTCGTTCTTGGCGATTCCTGTGGTCAAATTCATATAATAACACGCTTTTGGCAAGTAACTACTTTTAGAGCTTATGAAATTAAAGTTTCTTTGGCTCAGCAGTTAAGAAATTCGTCCCTTTTAGTGACAGTTGGTGTAAGTCTTCAAGTTACTAATTAATTAACCCTGAAAGTAGTAAAAAATTTTTTTGTTAGGATGATGATGCAGGAACTAATCCATTAATTAAGGTGTGGAATACAACTCGTTTTGACAAAAATAATGTTCCATATTGTTGTCGGGTTTCAAGAGCAATCCCTGGGGTTAATCCCGTTGCTGTCACCACATTGTGTGTACATGAAGAACTTCAATTAATGGCCATTGGTTTTGTGGATGGATCTTTGAATTTGTACAGGTAGTAGTCCACTTGTTTCATTAAATCATCAATTGTTTTAACTTGTATTCAGGGGAGAAATAACCCGTGATCGTGGAAGTAAACAAAAAGTTTTTCGTGTGACAAGCTATGCCATTACTGGGCTTGCATTTCAAGCTTTAGGGCCAGCTGTGTTTTTATTTGTAGCAATGGAATCGTCAGTTTATGTGTACAATATTACCCATAAAGATAAAGAACAAAAAGTAAGGCTTTGTGCATAAAAAAGACATGGTTTTAGTTATTAAGTTTTTCAGATTTCTTTAGATAATATGGGCTGTGCTAAAAATTGTAGTGTCCTAGCTGTTTATGAGAATTTATTTATGATAGGAAGAAATAATGTAAGTTTCTAAATGTCTTTTAATTGATATTCTTGTATATGTCTGCTTTTATTATTAGGCAATTTATTGCTATACAATTGACGGTAAAGGTCCATGTTATGCTGTGGATGGTGAAAAAGTTCTTTTAGAATGGTTTCGTAACTATTTAGTAATCATCTCTGCAACAAATCGTCCCATAACTCAAGCTGTCGCCGGTAGTTCTTCGCAACCGACATCACAAGGCCATTTAATAACTGTTTTGGACATACACAACAAATTTATTGTCTTCTCATCTGTAATGGAAAAAGTCAGGACTGTATTTAGTGAATGGGGTTCATTCTACATTGTAGACTATAATAACAACGTTTATCATTTGGATGAAAAAGATTTGCAATCCAAACTTGCACTTTTGTTTAAGAAGAATCTTTATGATTTAGCCATTAGAATCGCTAAATCGCAACAATATGACTCTTATGGTCTTGTTGACATATATAGACAGTACGGAGATCATTTGTATGCTAAGGGAGGATATGAGGGTAAATTTTTGAATTTCCTCTTATAACCACGAATTACTGCAATTTTTAAATTTTAGCTGCAATTGAACAATATATTAAGACAATAGGTCGTTTGGAACCCAGTTATGTCATTCGTAAATTTTTGGACTCGCAACATATTGAATATCTCACAATTTACTTGCAAGCTTTGCATAAACAAGGTCAAGCCCCAGAAGATCACACAACTCTTTTATTAAACTGTTATACAAAGTTAAATAACACAGATAGTCTTAAAGAGTTTATTCTGACCAAAGATAATGATCTAGATTTTGATATAGAAATTGCTATAAAGGTGTGTAGGTATGGGAGTCCAGAGGAGGCATTAATGTTGGCAAAGAAACATGGTAAGCACGATTGGTACATAAAGATACAGATTGAAGATCACGAAAAGTACTTAGAAGCACTTCAGTATATTTCCCGTTTGGATTTCCAAAATGCCGAGCATTTTATGAAAAAATATGGTAATATTTTAATAGAAAAGGAACCTCACGTAAGTACACAGTTCTTAAAAAGATTGTGTACTAATTATAAGCCTGTTGATAAAACTGATAGCATTTTAAATGGGATTACGGAATTAAACCAAAGTGCAGATCCCGAAGACTACATTCATTTGTTTTTAAACAACTCAGAAAGGCTTGTTGAGTTTTTGGAGTACCTAATATCTGAGGGCTGTGTTTTGAGTAGTCCTGTGTATGATACCCTTATAGAACATTACTTGCATGTATGGAGCGACCTCGGTGAAGGTCCCGAAAAAGTAAAGTACACGCAGAAAATTTTGAAACTCCTTCAGACATTGGAAATTAAATATGACAAACCTCAGGCCCTTGTTGTTTGTCATATGCATGGATTTAGCGAAGGGATATTTTATTTGTATGAAGAGCAGAAGTTATATCCCCAGATATTAAGGTTGTTTAATAAATCCTATAGCAATATTTTGAATCATTTGACACTACATTTTATAGGTATCACGTTTCTAAAGGGGACGCAAATGCGGTTTTAGCGTGTTGTAGAAGATTTGGTAATCAGGAACCTTCTCTGTGGGTTCAGGCTCTTTGGTCTTGTGTAAGAGAGTCAAATAGTCCTCTAATTGAAATCTTACCAGAGGTATGTACCAATTCATTGTCATTTTTGTTTTATTATTTGTTATCTTTTCTATTTAGATTTTAACAGTCATAGCTAAGGAACGGCTTCTATCTCCTCAGCAAGTGATAGAGGCAATTGGAACTGCAAAGTCAGATGTTACTTTAGGTCACATTCGTTCATATATTACTAATGAACTGAAAAAGGAACATGATATAATCGAAAACAATACTGAATTAATTAAGAAATACCAAATAGATACAGAAAAACTAAAACAACAAATAGATACATTGAAAAATGGAGTAGTGGTCATTCAGGGATCTAGATGTGCTGCATGCCACCATCAACTGGAACTACCAAGTGTGCATTTTCTTTGTCAGCACAGCTTCCATCAACATTGTTTCCAGAGTTTTGCCGAAAATGAAAACGAATGTCCCGCTTGTTTACCCGAAAATAAAAAGTTAATAGAATTATTGAAGGCAAGAGAATATAATAGAGATTTACATGAAAGATTCCATTCCCAGTTAGAGAAAGCCAGCGATGGTTTCTCACTAGCTGCCGAGTATTTTGGGCGTAGTGTATTCAATAAAATAACAGTGATCACAGATGATGAAACAGAAAAATTATTATCGAAAGCTAAGAAATCTGAAGGTTACAATCAGTATAATGTTTTGAAAGCTGGAGATCGATTTGCGGAATCCCCTAAACCCAATTATGGACCCAGCGCAGAAGCTCGTATCAGGCTATCAGAAAATATTAAAAATCCACCAAAAATTGTTCCTATTTCTGAAGGAAAAATGAGACTGCAAGAAAATCAGTTTAATCAGTCTTTAGAAACGAATATAACTAGATATGGCCCCCGAGAGTCATCTAGTAAGAAATCTGAAAGTGATAAGCATGTTGAAGGAAAGAATCCATTTGAAGATGAATATGATGAAAGTAAGAATCCCTTTAGCGACGACGAATTCGACGAAACTAATCCATTTAATGATCAGTATGATAAAAACTTAAACCCTTTTGAACCGTAAACGTATTTAATTTTTAATTTATAGCAATTTTCATTATATATTAATGTTGTAATTAATAATCCAAGGTTGCTCTCATTTCAATATATAATCGTAGAATGCTTTTTGGGGTTATATCTAAAGGCGTTGATCAAATGTAAGATTGATCAACCTTTGTCTACAACTTATACATTTATTTAATCTATTTTTTGGTAAAATACTCGTTAACTAAATTAAAGAATTTATATTTGTCGATATTAGTATTATATATGATAAATACAAAAAAGTAGCTTTTATTTGGAAGAACCCTCTGAAGTAATAGATAGTTAAAATATGGGAAAAATTATATGAAGCACATAGTGCAAACAATTATAATTGCCATGTATTATGGAGAATATGCCAAAACTGAAAGCAAAGATATCGTTAAAACGGCTTCAAACCCAAAGTCCTTGCTTTGGACCTTGAAGTCCCAATTAAATTTTAAATTTCAAGGACTCTAAATTACTAATTATATAGAAAGCTAATTAAATTCAGATATGAGCACTTTGAAAAGGGCATTAAGTATGTATACCATGAAGACTGTATAGAAGAATTATATCAAAAGAGGTGAGTGACTTTCAACACTTGTCGAAAAAAGCTTCAAACAAACTTAGGGGCTTGAAGTAAACCGAAATAACTTCAAATTAATTAAAAGGTTTGAAGCAATTGAAAGTATTATACATTGTGGTTTATTTTCATTACAATATTAACGTTTTCGATATCACTTCCATTTTAATCAAACTAATAGTGTTAATTTCGTTTTTTTGTTATATTTTTCTCTATTTCTTATCTCTTTGAAGTATACACGATTGTTTGCAAATAACAGCTTATTGTCTATCAGTGGTCTAATTTATATTTGTTCGCATGATTATGATTTGAATCATATTTGAATTACTAGCTTTTTGGAATGCATAGCGGCCTTTAAGGCTTTGTTAACGTTCGTTGACTTTTTAATATCCATTATCTATTGGATTGGTAAATTTTTAATCTATGGTGAAATTTATTATTTTTCAAATTACAAACGTCAAAATACTTTAACCGTTTTTAAGGTAATTTTAAATTTACTAATTAACGAAAGAAAATGATTTTAAAAAACGTAGAAATAGTATTAAGAAATAACAGGTAAGATGCTTTAATAAATTTTTAATAAGTAATTTTCATAAGAAAATTTTAAAGCAATATTTCAGAAAATAAACTCACGACTGCTGTAAAAAATTTTCTTTATAAACAAAATAAAAGTGAAAAAACGGGATCAATTTTTTACACTTTCAACGAACAAGAACATCCAATTCTTCATGAAAATGTCGAATTTATTGTAGTGGATGGTGCACAAGATAATGTAAGTGGAAATGGAATTATAAGAAATTTATAACATGCAATCCTTTTAGAAAGCAAATTGCATTAACATTTCTACTACGCAAACGAAGTATTTTATATATAAATTAGATAATATTGGTCCTCAAAGTGAGTTGTGTGCAGATGATGATAGTGGAGAAATAAGAATTGCCACAGTATGTGAATTACCTTCACGAAAATATTTTGGTCTGTGGGAAAGTTTAATTTATGATTCTGCCATCAAAGAAAATGTATGTTTGTTTCTACATGTGTGTTAATATCTAATAAATATTTTTTTAGATGTTAAAATATGCCCATACAACAATGTTGTTTGCTGACAGAAATGTTGATAATAATTTAATTAGTTGTAACCGAGTCATTTTATTACATGGTCCTCCTGGTACTGGAAAAACTTCATTAGCTAAAGCCCTTGCACAAAAGTTGTCTATTAGACTTCAAAGTCGTTTTACAAAAGGAATATTAGTTGAGATAAACAGTCACAGTTTGTTTTCTAAATGGTTTTCTGAGGTAAATTGCTCTTTTATTTCCAAGTATAAATCCATTAAATAAGTATCTAATAAAAATTAAATTATAGAGCGGGAAGCTGGTTTCAAAAATGTTTGCTCAGATAAGAGATTTTGTAGAAGACCAAAAATTTTTAGTTTCTATATTAATTGATGAAGTGGAGTCTCTTGCACATGCAAGAGAGAAATGTATGTCTGGTATGTAAAACAATGTCTTCAACTATTTAATAGACAGATTTTTAAAGTACAAATTAAATTTTTATTTTTAATACTGATGATTTTTAAATGGCTGGATAGAACTGGGCAAATCCCTTATAAATAGGGATACATTTTTAAGCACAAAGCACTAAACCATCTTTTAGTATGGATTAATGTATATTTACATTCTAGTTCTAATATTTTTTTGTGGAAGTATTATGTTATAATAATCAGCTACAAATTGATACATATTTATAAACCATCTTTACAGCTTTTACTTTAGTTAAATGAGACATCTTCTATAAACCAAAACTCTTCCCAATTTTTCACAATAAACTTTATGTACTCCTCTTATGTAAGTAAAGTAAACGTCTATTATGTAAAGTTTGTTGTAACAAATTGGAATGGGTCCTATTTCTTTTATTTATTTGACTATTTTATATTTTACTGTTTTATTAAATTATTTTTAGATTTTTTATTGCAACTAATACAGGGAGTATTTTTTGTTACCAAATTAATTTATAGCTTAACTGAGAAATGAATACTTAGACTTGTTTACAAATTTATTCATTTTTTAGGAAATGAGCCTTCTGATTCTATCAGAGTTGTCAATGCACTACTAACAGAATTAGATAAAATCAAGGTACACCCAAATGTATTAATTTTTGCAACTTCAAATGTAACAGGGGCTATAGATTTGGCATTTATTGATCGAGCAGATATTAAACAGTATATTGGACTACCAGGTGTTGAAGCTATTTACCAAATTTATTATTCTTGCATCCAAGAATTACTAAAAGTAAGTAAAATAAATTCACGTAATATCTGAAATTTTAAATATTTATTACAAACCAAATCAGGCAGATATTATACAACCAAAAGTGTTCATCCAACAATGTCCAGATCTGACAGAATCCGAAAATAGCGATGTTTATGAAAGTAGCAGAAAACTATTAAAAATAAGCGAAGTAAGTGTAGGTCTTAGCGGTAGAACTGTGAGAAAGTTGCCTTTTATAGCACATGCTTTATTTTTACAAACTGAAATTGCTACTCTGGAAAACTTTTTGGAGGCATTACTTTTTGCAGCGGAATATCAAAAGACTAACTCAAAATATTTTTGAATAAGTAAAAAAATTTAAAAAATGTTTATCAATTAAGTGTAAATTATTTTCAATTTTAAATAAAATAGAATTTTAAGAACTTGCCTATTTCTACTTAATATTATAAGTTTCTAATTCATCTTGTCTATGCATCGCAATCAGTTTCGAATCTCAGTTTTAAGTGGATTTATTTTTTAATTTCTTTTGCATAAACGTTTTTTTATGTCCAAATGGTTTAATGCTATAATTATCAAAATCCAAAATCATTGAGAGATACTAGAGATGTCCACGTCTGCTCTTGTAATTCTCGGTTAATATTATTGTATTACCGAATTTTATTGTTATAAAAAAGTATTACCTCTCTTTCATTATCTCCAAAATTTTGGATTGAAAAGTTGTTTTTTTTTTCTCACAGATGAATGTAAATGTGATTAAAATGAAAAGAAAAGGAGAGCGATTTTTATCTATTATAGTTTTTTGAGAAGCAAGTTATGGAGAATGGCATTGATACCACTAACGAATACTGCTTATGTAATTAAAATCTTGACACCCTTTTTATTTATTTATTCGATTGTCAATATTATTGTACAAAAATATTTACAAAAACACATTATTACACTTGTAAGTACTTCATCATTAGGTGCCTTGCAGCTACGAGATTTCCGCTTTCCTTATAAATAAGCTGAAGATTATATGCGGCTTCTCGCTTTAAACTCAAGTTTGGATTTGCCTCTGCTACAGCATTATCGTGTTCTAAAACTTTTTTGTAATACCCCTCTGCAATATAAGAAAATCCTAAATGTTGACACATTCGTCCCAAATTGTAATTAATTTCTTCGTACGCTTCCTGACTACGCTTGTTCGCATAAGCCATTATTATACTAACACAGGTGGATACGAGTTTTTCTTTGTTGGTAGATGCCTTTTGAGAACAAATCTGCAAAATTACAGAGCCGAGTACTAATAAATGTAGAGAAGTGCAGTTATTTTTAATTGCATTCAAATAGTACATCATGGCAAGTTTGTGACTGCCAGATTCTACACAATGGTTGGCTTCTAGGGCTCTTATTTGCGCGTGATGCTCAATGTAGTGCATAAGAAATTTAGTGTGCCTTAGGGCTTCCGCAAATTGTACAATGCAGCCATAAAAGTTCCATACTAAATTGTTTGATTTTTGATGCAACAGAATGGTTCGTATAAGGGGATATGCATTACATATGTCTTTACACAGTACAGAAGCATAGAAAGTCCAAAATTGGAGTTCTTCAATTTTCTTAAACTTCGAAGAAGTTGACGCAGTGAAAGCCAATTTCTGCATGATTTTGTATTTCTTATGTTCCATGCATAGTTGCAGTGCATCTTTTAGAAGTTCATATTCTTCCTCAACAGTGGGTTCTTCTGTAAGGGTAAAAGTTATCGGGCTGTCTTCAGGTGATCCTCTGAATTTACGCATCATTTGAAGTCTACTAAGTTTCTCTGTTTGTGTTGCTGAATACATTACAGCTCTTAATTCTTCGAAATGCCGCAACTTGATGCAGTGCCGTAACAGTAGCAACTCAACATCTTCAAAAAATTCATCATATCTTTTTGCTTCTTTTAAAATAGAAATACGTTTTAAAAGTAATCCCACATCAACAGGATTTACATCAGGGGTTTGTTTAAGTAAATTTAAGGCGTCATCTATTCTATTTAATTTCACTAAAACATCCGATAATAATTTTTTTGCATCTGTATATAACGGAACCGCCCGAATAACTTTTCTGAAAGCATTTTCTGCTTCTTCTAACATGTTGCAGCCAGTTAGACATTCACCATACTTTAACCAAACAGCAGGAAGAGAAAGTTTTTCATTTTCTATTAATGGCATAAGAACTTTCAAGGCAATTTCAAATTTTTTTGCATACATCAAAGCTTCGGCCACATCTAGATTTAGATCAGCAATTTGATCTAAATTTGGATAATCTAGCAAAGGTCTTAACAAATCTTCAATCAGGTTAAATGCATTTAATTTTACTATACATATTATAAACTTTACCCGAAAGTCTATGGGAATGTTATCAGGCACTGCACATGAAATAATGTTAATACTGTTCTCTTCATTTATTAGAACTTCTATCTCTATATTACAGTACTGGAAGAAAATGTCCAGACAATAAGTATAGTTTTCAGTATTAATTAATAAATCCAACATTATGTTCACCATCTCAGGAGTAACCATATCAGGGAACTTTTTAAAGGAAATGTCCAATACTTCAATAGCTTTTTTGTAATCATTTGTTTCACTATATAGTAATGCTAATTTTAAAGAAAGTTCCAATAATTCTTTATCATTTTTTTGCAGAAGCATGGCAAAATACCTTACACATGCTCTTATTAAGGTATTTTTATTCTCAAGTTTCTCTAGTAAACTTATACGTTTTTTATGCAATGTGGAATTTTCTTTATCAACATTTAAAGCAAAGTTGTAACAACTTATAGCAAGATTTGGATTATTACGTTCAATTGCTCTTTCTGCTGTATGATCCCACAAGGTAATGTCTTTTCTAGTGGTTACAGCAGCCATAAAGTAAAACTGCAAACTTTTGTCAGGATATTTACCTTCAAGTAGTTGTGCAAGCGTTAAAAAAGCTTCAGAAGCACGGGGATATTGTCTGATAACTTCATAACATATTTTTTCAGCAGTTTCAGTATCTCCACGAGCAAATCGTAAATTTGCTTCACCTATCAAAGACTTAATGTGTGGTGGAACTTTTATTTGTCTCTTACGTCTTTGGTTCCTGAATGAAGTCTGTTTTGAATTAGAACATTCTTGTTCAGAATGGCTTGTTTCCTGTGTAGAAGGTATTTCTAGATTATTTTCAGCTACAGATTCATCCAAACAAATAGTAAGAAACGGATCTAACTGATTTAGCCCTGATGACATGCACTCTACAGACATATTAGAAATAAATTCATCTTGATTTGACTCATCAATATCTATATCCATTAAATGAGAATACTCCAACTGGTTTTCACTTTGAATATTTGTAGTTGTATCAGAGATGTTGGCGCTGGAAGTATTTTCCTCACGCTCCATAATAGTTAATTAATATCTATGTTACACTACTCATGGTTGTTTAGCTAACCAAATTATTTGTTTATTTTCTGACCGGTTCCTTCTTGTTGTGCTTTCTTTTTTTTTTGTTTGGATCAGTTTAGATTTGTTGAAATCTGGAATTCAATGGATTTGGAATCACCTTTAATCATCTGGTTTAACCAATTCATAGATAAACCAATTTTCTATCTTTGAACATATACTGTCAGAGATAGACATGTCGAGAAAAAGAGAGGAAGAAAGAAATACATATATATATATATATATATATATGTATGTATGTAAGAAAGTAATAATAACAGAAATAGCGTTATAATTGGTTATACTAATTGCTGAACGATTAATAAACTTGTTTAGATTTCCTATTATCCTACATATTAGTATTAGTTTTAATTATAATTGTGCTTTTTGCCTTTGTCATATTCCTTTTTTCATAGAGAGATACTTTCAGATGCATATGTTCTAATTGCAATTTTACAATTGACAGCTTTGACATCTCGAACATTGCTGTCATGTTTCTGTCATAAGTCAAAAACACACCCATCCGCTTCGTTTGTGGTTTTAGTTTATAGTGAGGCTCGTGAGGAAAATTTTGATTGTTAAATTTTGAATTTAGTCGAGAAAATTTGTGATTATTAAAAGTTTTTGTTTAAATTAGGTTTTAAAGTAAGTAAGCATTTGTAATGTTGGTTTTTTATTAATCATCATTTTATTTCACCCAACAAGTATTTATAGTATTGTGATTCAAAAAACCGGTATAAGTTTCGGAAATATGTCACATAAGTATTTTTAGATAAAATTAAAATCGAATCAGCACTACATTTACCTTTGTGAACAAAGAGAAGTGAAATAATCTAATATTTTCTGTATAGTTAACCAATAGTAATGTCCGAAAGCGAAGTCCATACACCCGAAGATATCGAACACGAAATTGAGACAAACTACAAACCACCCCCAGAAAAGACCATCGAAGAAATCCTTGCGGCAGATCAAGAAGATGAAAGTCTGAGAAAATATAAAGAAGCTTTGCTAGGAGAAGCACAATCAGGAAAAATTGTTGTAGGTAAGGGTTTAGTTGATGTTTTATCATTGTAACAATTGTTGCTCATCATATTTTTATATTAAAGAGCCAGATGATCCTAGAAAGGTTATTGTCAAAAAGTTAGTACTTGTGGTGGCAGATAGACCTGAAGTGTCCTTAGATCTTACCGGTGACTTATCAAAGCTCAAAAAGGAAACTTTTACTATAAAGGAGGGGGTTTCATACAAAATTCGTATTGAATTCATTGTTCAGCGGGAAATTGTTCATGGACTGAAGTATATACAGAAGACCTACAGGATGGGTGTACCAGGTCAGTGTAAAAATGAATAAAATATTCTAATGATTTTAGAGAAGTGCCTCCGTAGCTGGCGCCAGTCTTGCATATAGTTGCAGAGCTGGTTTTATGTGTAATTGTCAATTGCTTTGTCATTGAATTTTTTTACATGATGCAATTACTGCGTGCACCATTTGGTTCAGTGATAGAATTCCTTGTTGGCATGAGGCCGGCTTGAAGTTTTTTATGTATCCAGTGCCTTTTTTCATTTTGACTTATCCATTGATTAATGTTTTTGTTTGAACTCTTAAGATCATAAGGTTGTAGTAGAATAAGAGCACAAATGAATTGAGTATTGTGTTCGCAATAATCGAAACCGGCGATGGCTACGAAGGCTCCCCTAATTTTAATTATAGTATCTATTTAGGCAAGTTTTTGTATTAATAATAGTTTCATAAATTTTCTTTTTGCATTCTGGATTTTGCAGAGGCAGGTAAATATTTTAACTGAAATATGTAATTGCTTAAAGTTTGTATGGGTACTTTTTTAATCATCATTGTGAGACATTTAAAGCAAAAAAACACTTTTAAATGTTTAAATTTGTAACTGTAACAATTTTTTAAAAAGCAGATCAAGCACCCCTCAAAAGAATTCTCATTGACTTTTTAAAACGTATTTTTCGATTATGACAATTCCAGTTATTCATTCAAAAAATATTCAGAATAAATATTAGAACTTATTATACACATATGTAATATTTTATGACATTAAAATGACTCTTAAAAGTATAATGCAGCTGATTAGATAAGAAGTAATATTTGTATTCATAAACACACTTACAAATCGTTTGAATTTAACATGTGTTACCAATAATTTTTACTTATTGGCAACTTCAGAAGTAGCTATACATTTATATGGCCAAGAAGAGTGAAAATGTTATACACATATTGAGCTGTGTTAAAAAATCGAGTATTTATTTTATCAAAAATATACCGATATTTTATTTTATTAGGAAAAAAAAACAAAATTTGAGCTATTAATATTAAGAGGTCAATAATTTAACTTTTATTTTTTATATTTACTTAAATAGCACAAAAACATTCAGTCTTAATTTGCCGTAAATTTTAATATATTTTTTCGTATTTCTTCTGTAGAACTATCAGAACATACGAGATCTACATTTATAACTTCAGTCAAATCATCTGTACATATGTTCTTACATTAGCAGTAGTCAAAAATAAGAAGAAAAGGCTGTTTTTATGGCCTTCTGCGTAGTGTTTTCATGTCCTGCGCTTAATTAATTATACACGTTTCGCCATGTTGCATCTTCAGTATGATGGTCAACATAATGAAATTATTGCTATTCAGAAAAGGTCTTGAAATATTATCCTAAAAATCAACCTGTTTTAAAATTTGGGTACTGTACAATATTATTTAATTTTTCACGTACGTTTAGCTTATACTATAAACGTTATAAATTTGTCTAATACTTCTATTTAGTATTTTAAATTTACGTAACAGTCATTCGCGTATTTTTAAATAATGCCTTTCTTGAAAATTAAACTGCATATTTTGCACATGTTGTTGTACATCTACAGGAAATTGCAATTGGAAAATAGTTTCATAAATTTGTAAGTACATACTATGTAAGTGCCATACTAAACAGGTGTAATAAATATAATATTGGGAAAAGTCCAATATTTCGAAACGTTATTAATGTAAACTACCTAATGTATTGTCTATATTCCAAAATTAATTGCAGTTTATCGTTTTCGTACTTGATTTATTTACTTTATAACGCCAAACAACTGGTGTAAAAGAATCTTTGTTTGGTGCCAAGAAATCAATTTCCATTAATTAATTAGAGCTCTTGGAAATACACATTTCTTTAATTATTTGAGTAACCTTTATAATGATTACATGTTTCATGCATTTTTGTTTTTATTTACTATTGATTAATATTGTACATACAAAATTATGGAGAGTTAATGTTTAAGCTTGATTGGTCATTTTGTTATTTATATATAGTTTATTAAATTTTTGTTTTAGTGGACACAATGACTCACATGGTCGGATCATATGCACCAAAAACTGAGATGCAGTCATATACGACTCCTGCAGAAGACGCTCCTTCGGGAATGATGGCACGGGGAAATTATACAGTTCAGTCATTGTTTACCGACGACGATAAAAATAAACATCTCAAATGGGAATGGTCTTTTGAAATAAAAAAAGATTGGAATTGAGAAAAGCACTTTTCTACCACTTTTATAAGGTAACAAAAAAATAATTTTGTTTTGATAGTCTTGAATATACATAATTATAGAAAGTATAAGGTGTAAAAAAAAATTTGGGCCACATTTTTTAAATCCTTTTTTTATCCGTATTGAATTTTGAAAAAATCTACTTAGCATTTGTGTGCTAGGGATATTTTTTACGAAATGAAATTTTTTTACGATTAATGATCATGACTGGGCACTGGGCATTAATATTTTTATACATAACAGGTCAGTTATATATCATATGTCAGAAACCCTTAACTTTAGTTTTACTTCGTTTTTTATATGTATATACTTACAGGGTTTTTGACATGCATCTTAAAATTTCCAAATTACTTTTTATTTTTACCCGACGAAAAAGGAGAAGTTATCAAGTTTACAATTTATTTATGTGACGTCGCACTATGTTATAGAATAGTCTGATTTTGATTATTGGATAGGATATATCTTGAAGTTGGTCCCATTTAATTTAAAAATCCCCCCTCCCCAGGGCTTGAAAAATGGCGGTATTAAGGAACAAAAACCGTAATTTTATTTTACAATTAATTTTTGAAGGTATAAAAATAAACAGATAACAAAAAATTACTCATAAAATAAATCACTTTTCGGTCATCAACTTAATGTTGTATGGTATTATTTGCGAAGTGATGTTTGTGTATTATCTAAAAATATTTATCAGAATATGTATGTTAACGTATTTATTTCTCAATAAAATCATTTTCTTCGGTTTTTATTGAAAGTCTTAGTTTGTATGAAAATTTTTTAATAGAATTTAAACTTTGCTTTTTAATGAATATTTTTAAGAGAGTCAATCTTAAACGACTTCTCATTTTATTAAAAATTCCATTTATAAGATCTTTATAGAACAGTTGAAAATACATTAAATGTAAACAAAAATTGATCTTTATTTTATACCATTTTAGTAGTAATCAGTTATCTATTTTTCTGTTTACAGAACATACTTTATCTCTACTCAATATCATCAAAAGATAAGCAAGTATTAAAAAGTATATGGAGATGATTATTTATATACCAAATTCTATACTTTCGTGATGCTAATTATATGGTGCAATAAGGTGATAAAAGGAAAAATCAGTAAAAGCTCTAATTTTTTTGTTATGTAGTTAATATTTAAGTTTTCATTCGTCTAAGTCAAAAAAGTGTACCAGTGCATTATTTTTATTATTCAGATAGTAGATAAATACACCTTGCATTTTGCCTTTGAAGCTATTCTGGTATAAGAAGTATTGATAATTTCAAATATACGCTGCCCAGTAATTTTAATAAATTATTTGTAATTGTACAATAGTTTGCAATTGTAAAAAGGAATGCAGGATTGTGTTGTATGTACGTACTGTTTACCAAATAAAGTGCTTTTCTAAAATAATTATGGACGTTCAGTCTTGTTTTTGTTTGGATATTCTTCTTTATATTCATACATTTCTTTTAATTATCCATTATTTTGAAAATTATAAAGAAATTTAAGTATATTCAGCAAATATAAAAACTCCGTTGTTTAACAATATCAAAAGTGTAAAAATATTACATTTATACATATATTAGGTTCACTCAATGGCGGTTTCCGGTTATGAAGTTTTTTAGACACATTTTTTCGGCTTGAGTTTGTAGGCTTTTTAGTTGATACCTATATAATATGAGAGGAAATCTATTGTATTAGCGACGAAATATAGGCCACATAAAAAAAATATTAAAATATATTTATTTGTTTTAAAAGCATTATATATATATTAAGTGTTATACTAATTATTACATATAAAAATAGAAATAATTCCATACGTGTAACAAAAAAGACATGTAACAAATTAATACATACTTCATTAATTTAACATTCATTGTAACAGATCTTATTAAATACATTTATAAACATTTTTTAAGGCCTTTCCATAATTATTTTAACGAGGATTTAGTGGATACATTGTATGAAATCAATTTATTTAAAAAAGTCTTAATATTACATTTGACCAGAAATTTGATATTGACTAGAAATTTCGAATATAGAAACATTTTGTTCATAATAAAGTAATCAAGTACCTACTTCTAACGTAAATTGTGATAATCGCAAAAATAATTATTTCTTAAATAAGTTTTAAATACTATCACAGAATTACTTAATTATATGTTACATTACTTATCGTTAGTGCTGTGTCCTTATTTATTGCATAAGCTAGGTAATATATAAATGAACCTATTAAGAAGCAACTAGAAAAAAGAAACGGTTATAAAATAGTTTTTTTTTTTCTTTTTAATCAAAAACAATAAACATTGAACAGCATTAGGCATTAGTGAAGTATAACGTAAATCTTTTAGGTAAAGGGTGATTTAGATTTTTTTATTTTTACCAACAAGAGGTATGTAGTTAAAAAAATCTATAATTCATATACTTATTCAATTTTTTTAACTTTTTACTAATTATCTAATGTAAAGGAATAGTTTTTTTTTAATAGAACATGAAGAAAGAATGGCCTTATTAATGAATTGAAGAACAAGTTGAAATTTTCATAAACGTTCTTATTATTGTCTTATCTTCTGAAATAGGGCAGGACTCAAATGTCCTACATGAATGACCTCTTAGCTGAAATTATGCCTTATAAAATAATAACAAAAATTTAATAATCAGTTAAAATGATGTATAAATTATAAATATGTATTTACAAGAACTATAAAATCAGTAACTTATGAAATTATATAGTGTTCTGGTTTCTTCTTAAAAGGATAAGAAGAAAATTAAACTTCGAGCGGTAATTCACAATCATCGACCAATTTTTCAATTCTATTCTTAAATAATCCTGAAATTTTAAGTAGCATTCTTTCATTAGCTTCTTGTTGAGGCGTTTTATTATGTATGTTTTTTAACGTGACATTTGCCCCAGCTCCTAGTAAAATTTCTACAATTCTTGCATTGTTTACGGAAACTGCACAATGAAGGGGCGTATTACCTTTAGCATCTTGTACATCTACGTTGCAAGCTCCTGATTTCAATAACTCCCGAACGCAATTCAATCTTTGATAAAGACAAGCAATGTGTAGAGGAGTAAATTGATGTTTAAAAGTTTTAGCATTAATTGAAGATCCACTATCGAGTAAAAGACGTACCATTTCGCTTCTACCACATTTTGTTGCTATATGCAGAGGGATGTATCCTTGTGAATTACAAATGTTGACATGAATAGCATTAGGAACAGGCGAGAATGATTTTGTAGGATCTGCCTCACTATTTCTTTGACATTTTTCACATAAGCACAAAGGATGACATTCTTCTGTATTCATTGTTTCTTGCGAGGCATTGATTTGAAATAATGGTATTCCCAGGTAATAACACATTAAAGGAGTATCATTATTTTCTATAGCCTTTAAAACTAACTCAACTTTTTTCATTTGCGTGTAATTTGTTGTATAAATATCGTTTGTTGCAGGCTTTTTAGAATACTTGTCAGCATAATCCTTGTTATCAGATTTAATAACATTATTGTTCCTTGTTTGTCGATCTATATTTACAACTTCATGTTGTTTAGTTAAAATGATCATTTGCTTTGTGTAATAATTGTGAGCCACTTCAATTGCATCCATGTTTTTGTTATTTTTTATATTTGGATCAGTTCCATATTGAAGAAGAATTCCGACAATCTCTATAAAACCTAATTTGCTAGCTAAATGTAATGCTGTGTCTCCAATATTATTCTGACAATTTACATTTACGGGGTTTTCTTTCTGTATTGTACTATAAAGTAAGGCTTTCACACAATTTTCATGGCCATTGTAAGAAGCTAGATGAAGAGATGTATTTCCATTATAATCTTGCAAATTCACATTACTTCTTGCATGTAAAAGAAGCAAGAGGATATCTTGGTTTCCTCTACTGCTCGCGTAATGCAATGGAGAATTCTTCATAAAATCTAAACAGTTTACATTAGCTCCTTTATGAATTAATTCTTCTGATATTTGCGATCTTCCATAATAAGAAGCCATATGAAGTAATGTGCACCCCTTTTCATCAACGGTATCAATATTAATTTCATCTTTTAATAAATTTTTACAAAATTCACATGAACATAAAGGATGACAGAGTTGTTCATTATTTTCTACTGCATTTTTAAGAGTAATTGTAGAAAATACATCTTTAAATTTCTCAACGTTATCACTTTTAATATATTCATAGAGAAAATCCAATTTGTTACTAAAACTATTAATCGAGTCACTTTTAATAATTTCATTCTTTAAAACAAATATTCCTCTGTTTTGAATGTACTGCACTGCAGCCTCAAGAGTAGTGACAAAAAAGGAGTTTTCATTAAAAGAATATAAATTATTACAAATAAATTGAGTAATGTAAGTCACATTTCCCACCCAGTTATATACATTCGATTTAATAATTATAAATACAGCTATATTTATAAAATCATCAGCAGAAAGAATTTTTATATTGCTTGCAATATTTTTGTGTTTACAAAACTGAAAAGAAGACCTCAAACAATTAACTTTGTCTAAAATTGTGTGAAAATTGTTTATTCTATTTAATTGTAATTTAGCAGAAGATATGTAGTCATGTAATGATGAATCTATCTTTAAATCTTTACATTCCAAGTGAAAACTGTTTCTTATGATTTTATTGAGGCTACTGTCTAAATAAGCTGTTGCATTGCATACTGCAGAGAAGTGTCTTTTGTATATAATAAATTGTATATATGTTTCAACAGATAATTTAAAGTCGTCAAGAGTAGTTGATGATGATGTTTTTATCTCATCTACATTTACAAACTTCATAATTTTATCTAATATGGTCGTAAACAAATCTTTGGTAATGTTATGTAAGTTCTGTAGACTCTCAGTTTCTAAATGTTTATGTAATATTAGTATTTTGTTACATTCACGTTCTATTAACTTTAAAATATCAGTAGCAACACAGTATTTGTTTAAAAGATTAATGCAATCATGTAAAGTATTGATTTTTTTACTATCAATGTGAATTTCTGAATTGTGCAAATAATGTAAAGGATTACTGATACACCATATAATATACTTTTCTTCTTTACTTACATAAAAGGTTTCCTCAAATAATATCATAACGTTCTTATTTTCTAAAGGGCCTCTACTGATGTGAAGACATTTATTTTTAATGTACACATTTTTATTAGTTAGCGTTCTGTAGGAATTACTTTTAGATTTGGGATGTGGAACTAGAACGTGCTCAAAAATGTCGTTCACATTAAAATTGTAATCATAAAATGTTCCTTTTCGTGGTACGCAAAAGATCCAGTCTTCTTTAGTTGCCTTTCGAATGAGATTTTGATAGTTCTTCTGAATTTCTTGGAAAAATGGATTATCTGCCATTGATTCGTCATACTCCGTACACATCGTCTGTTTTAGTCTTGAAAGATTAAATCAATATTTTTATTTTACCATTTACAAGAACTACGAAAGCTTATTTAAAAAAAAGAAACCTAACCTTTCCATTCTATTTACCACTATTTACTAATGTTTACGTCTCTGACAGTTCTGACATTAATAAATATAAATGCTAATAATAAAAATAATGAACACCTAATTGTCATTCTTCTATCAACACACTTGTCAAGTCAATCCGAACTCAGCTCCAATAGAGATGCTCATAGAGTGCCCATAGATATGCCCATAGATCTCAAAGCAATGCGCAAATTCTTCTATCGCTCCAATTTAGTTTATTTATGGTTCATTTAGTTCAACTGATTCAAATTAGTAAAGGAAAACAAAAAAATGTGGTAAAATTTTTGTAGATTGCATCAAAAATTAAACGTTAAAAAACAGTTAAATTTACGTGCGTATACTTGTTCAATGTTTATCTCCTAATGCTCCATTTTCTCCATTGTAAATACTGTAGAACCCTGTCTGCATTTTCTTTACGATTTTATACAACTTGTAGGAATTCTAACCTGGAACAAATTTTGATATCCATGCCTAAAGATCCTAAGCATATTGCAGAAGCTCAAAAACAGCGAAAAAAAATAAAAGAAAAACTTGCTAAATATGTTCCTGGTAGAGTTACACTGCAAGTACTTGGCACAGGAGCTCCAGGGGCACCAAGAAGCTTGTATGTTTTCTCAGATCAGTCTAGGTTAGTTTGTATTGGATAAGTTTATAATAAACAAGTTGTAACATAAAAATCTACCAAAATATATAAAACAATTTTGTTTAATAAAATTGTTAAACTTCAAATTTTAGATATCTATTCAATTGTGGGGAAGGCACTCAGAGGCTTGCTCACGAACATAAAATGAAATTATCGAAACTAGAGCATATTTTTGTAACTCAACCACTTTGGCGAAATATTGGGGGATTACCGGGCATAGCTTTAACTATACAAGATGTAGGTGTTCCACAGATTACATTACATGGACCTCAAGGATTAGTACGTAATTTTTATAACATGTAGGTAAATAATGATTATATTTTATTATGTATATTTTAGGAAGAAATTTTCACAGCTACACGTAGATTTGTTATCATAAGAGATTTGCAAATAGATGTGGCAGATACTAGTGAAACAAATAAATTTGAGGATAATGTAATGACTATCCAATATGTGCCACTGTTGAGAAGCATTGAAGACAACATGCAGGATGGGATGAGTGATCTTCCAACGATAGGTGAAACTACTGAGGAAAACTCAGATATTAATAATAAGAGTGTTCAAATGGGGTCAAATGAAATGGTAAGAATTGTTAATAAAAGGCATAATTTGGATTCTATTTTTTACTTGAATAGTTTCTGGATAGCTGTAGTAAATATTACGGAAAACTACAATTTTATTCAATCTTTTGGTGATTTTAAGAATGAAAACTACAATAATTTTAGTGAACCAAATATTTTATAGTTTGATATTAATTTAATTTACTTATTGGGCTAAGTGTGAAGTTTCAATTGAGGATAGTTAATTTTAATTATTTTCTTGATAAGTGAAGAATGGTTCTTTATATTATAAACTACTTAAATGTTTTAGAGTGAAGCAAGCACGTCGACAAGAAGTAGGAGAAGTAGACGCAGAAGTAGATCCAGACAAAGATCACCCCGTCGTAATTCTGCCCAGGACTTTGAAGATGACGATACGGATTATTATGCACATGAACGTAAGAGACGTAGAAATAAGGATAGGAGACGTTCCCGATCCAGATCCTCCTCAGGTTTTTATTCCGTCCTTTCGTACAAATACCTAGAATTACATGTATATCTCGTACCTAAAACACCCTTCAATTTCCTTTTAATTATTTTTAATTAAATTTTATTGAGATTCGGTAAACTTTGTACTTTGATAAACAGAACCAGCAGCAAATTAACAAACCAAACGTACAAATACACTTATTTATTTATGATCAAATTTATTCATATATCCGTTAATTGTTTTTTACCTTGCACACTGTTTATATTAGTTATCTTTTAACAATTATATAAATCCTGTCGAATACCCGTCACTTGTTTATACGTTATTAAAAATTTCTGTTATACTTTCAACAGCATTATCAGAAGTGCTGCCGATATGATCACTGTCTCAAGCATTCGTTCATACCTACAATATCATAAATTTAAATATGGCTCTAATATTTGTGCAATATTAAATTAAAAATATGACATCTTTTTAGAAAATAGACCTGTATCACCAATCAAGAAATTGAGCGACATTTCACGGAATTTACAAGAAACGAAAGAAGAAGGCATTTCTATGGCTTATATTTGTCGATTGAAACCTAGACCTGGAGCTTTATGTTTGGAAAAGTGTGTACAATATGGCGTTCCTGCGGGTCCATTACTAGGAAAGCTTAAATTAGGAAATGATGTTCTACTGGAAGATGGCACTTTAATCAAATCTGTTGATGTTTGTGAACCAAACGATCCTGGCCCTGTATTTATAGGTAAATGAATGTAAATCTTAAAGGTTTTTTTCTGCTGAATAATTGTTTTTTTTATGTATTAGTAATCGATTGTCCATCAGAGGATTATATAGATTCTTTAGTGAATAACGACCGATTTAAAAAACATCAGGCTCAAGCAAACTGTGATGAAGATGTAGCTTATTTGGTGGTTCATTTTACGCCTAAACATGTTATGGAGAATCCTAGGTAATTGTTTTTTGTATGTTCGTTTCAGTTACTATAAGATCAAGTTTTGAGTAAAAGTGTCAGGTTACGACACGCTTTCTTGAAGTTACAAAAGCAACTTTTTGATATTTATTTATTGGTCCTTGCAGATATCAATATTGGATGGAACAATTCATACCCAGTACATTCCATTTAGCTATGAACGATTTAAATACGTGCATGGGAAGTATTTCAGTGCATCGTATTCAATACAAACTTAACTTACTGTCCAATAGAATATTTCCTTTATTAGGTGACAAGGGCACTGAATGCACAGAAAGTATACAGGAAGACAACGTAATATATAGTTCAGCTTAAATTTGAACTACTTTGAAAAATTCAAATATATTTTCTAGATTTCTGATAGAAACTTTTCTATTAAGAGAATGAAAGTGGAAAACGGTGTAAACAATGAAAGAAAAACTCCTCCACTTATTAGTGCTGATTCTTTGGAAAAGTTGTCTGTGAAGTCTGTACCTCCTTCACCAACTCCTTCGTCTATAATAAGCCCTTTTACATTTTTTAATATGCACTTGAGACCAAGGAAAGGTATCGACAGGTAATAAATAATAAGGAGGAAAAAAAAAGTAAAATACAATTTGTCACCAATAATTTAAATTGTAGATCCGGCGAAATAAAGTTAGCACCTGATCAATATATAGAAGAATGTATGGCAGCTGATGGTTTTTCTGAAGCTCTAAATGAATTACAGAGAAAACTTCGTGATGAATACGAAAATACTACAATTGCTCCATATCCAAAGATTATATTTCTTGGCACCGGTTCTTGCATTCCCAATAAGACTAGAAACACAAGTGGAATCTTATTACAAATAAAGTAAGTTTTTCTTAGTGATCTTTGAGGTACAATTTAAATTTATTTCGTATTTCTTTTGTAGACTTTTTATTTTTTGTCACTGTTTTCAATAAAAAGTTAATCTCCTCAATATTTTATATTTACATTTTGGGAAGTTAAGTAAGTGATAAAAAATCTTGAGTCTGAAATGAAAATTCATAAACTTCACTTATAGACTTAGCTATGTATTTTGTAATCCTTTTAGCGAGACTTTGAATATTCTTTTGGATTGCGGCGAAGGCACGTACGGTCAGATTGTAAGATTTTTTGGAAAAGAGAAAGCAGACGTAGTTGTAGCGAATACGCAAGCTGTATACATATCACATCTCCATGCCGATCATCACATCGGACTTATAGGTTTTCTTCAAGGACGTAAAAAAGCTCTTAGTAATATCAAAGCAGATGAAAGTCCCATATTTCTATTAGCTCCTCGTCAAATAATCCCCTGGTTGACGTTTTATGATAAATTTTTTGAAAACATTAACACTGACTACGAGATAGTGCCTAATAATGAATTGGTAAGTGATCTCATTGCTTTAATTATTAAATGCCGCAGGACGATAAGTACGTATAATGAATCGGTACTAGAGGATATTTGTATCAATTTTTAGGGTATTGGTACTAATGAGATCCGTTACCCTATTTAGATCTCTGTCTATTTTCGTTTGTGTTTCAATTTCTTTTATGCGACTTATCTTTTCAATCAATTCAAGAATTTGATGGTTTATTTCACACTGAAGAATACAAAGAAAATTTTTGGAAATTATCTTAGGACAAATAATTAATATGAAGATTATGAGCGGTTCTGAAATAAGTGCGGAACTTTGGAATGTCTCAACTACATGCAATAGGGAATCGCACGGTGTTAATAGCAGCAGAAAATTTATTTGGAAAATCAGCAAATTGCAAATTGAAGTCGGTCCTGGATGTGATTTGGCTACGAAGATGTAGCAGTTTGAAAGTAAACTAAACAGTGCTAATTGTCCAACGGGAAAAGTAAACATTAATAACTTATAACATGGTTCCGGGAACATTAACAACACATACACACACCGCAAAAAGTTCTGCAGCGCATTTTTGTCGAAACTATCGACACAAATCTACCTGCGACTGAAAATCAATTTTTTGCAAGGGTTGCACTTGCTACAAATGATAAGGATGCATCAACTTTTTCTTTAAAATTCGCCATTCAACTGTTATGATATAGTACATTACCGGTTTCTCACAATTTCTGTACTGTATTTGAGATGATTCGCATATTTAGAAATCTTCTATGTTGGTGGCCGCACAATTCGATCGTTGCATCGATAATCGATATTGTATTGACGTACAGAAGTATCATATCACACACTTCTGTCGTAGTAAACACCTTTGTAACAACTAACAACGACTTATTAAACATTTACTTAATTTTCATCTTTTATAGTGCCATGTCACTTCCTTCAAGCTCCGCACTTGTTTCAAAAACACCCTGTACATATTTAAAATAATATTTTTTGATTTTTTGTTTAGTTCGATATATTCAAACCAAAAATGAAGGATCAACATGTCTCATTATTACCAACGAAAACTAAAAAAAAGAAATACAGATTTCACTCTGGTGTTAAATGTCCCATAGCCTTTATAGTGTTTATTAAAAAGTTGCATGATTAAAAAAAAATTGTCGAATATGTAGTTGTTTGAAGATCACCGACTGGCCCCCACTACAGAAAATCGCCTTCTAAGCGCACTGAATATGTCAATGATAAACACGTGTTTTGTTCGGCATTGTCCCAATGCGTTCGGTGCTTCGTTCCAGCTATCGAATGGCAAGAAGATAACATATTCGGGAGACACGATGCCAAGCAACAATTTGATAAAGATTGGTTCGTATTTTTCAAGATTATTTCAAAAATGATATACACAACGAATATGATTTAAATTATTCAAAATAAAACTTCTTTAATAGTTTCAAAATTATATTTAAAAAAATGACATTAATATAATTAGTATGATATTTTATAAATTATAATTGATATAAATCAAAAATCTTAAAAGCATAAAGCACTAAAGATACCAAACGTTTTCCTCTATAACTCTATTAGAACTTGTTGTTGATAAAAGTTCACTGATTTCTTTACCTTGTTAGAATGTTGTTAAGATTTTCTTTCGGAAGCGGGATATTGAGATTTTATTCTTATATACATTTCAGGAATGAATTCCGACTTGTTGATTCATGAAGCGACGATGGAAGACGAACTAGCCGAAGAGGCTGTTTTTAAGATGCATTCTACAACATCCCAAGCCATTTCAGTAGGAGAAGAAATGCAAGCTAAATTCATTATGTTAACTCATTTCAGTCAAAGATACGCAAAATTGCCAAGATTTAATGAAAATATTACGAGTAATGTCGGAATTGCTTTCGATAATATGCAGGTTAGTATAGAATGAATAGAATTTAACAAACTTTGGAGAATTGTAAGTAAATAAATGCGCAAAAATGGTAACATTATTAACAAACTGAAAAAATGCAAACTAAAATTATTAATTTTGATAAATATAATTTACCAACTGAGTAGTTGTTTGTGTAAACCACTCCACAGCTTGTTATTTTTATAACTTTCTATTTTTTTAATTTTATTATTGTTTTTTAGGTTTGTCTCGATGAACTTCCCCTATTGCATAATTTTTATCCAGTACTAAGAATGATGTTCGCAGAACACTGTGAAGAATTAGAAAACAAGGCTGCGAAAAGACAACTAAGAATGGAAAGAAAGAGAGATGCGTCCAGGGATAGATCCCGTTCGCCCGAAAAAGTTCAATTATTTCCTCCACTACAGACGACTAGTAAAAACGCCTAATATATAATTGTTACAACTTTTGACATTTTACAATAAAATATTTATTTATTTAGGTTGTTTTATTTTGCAACTAAATATTTCCAGTTTTTATCTGATAGCCTTTGCTATTATCCGAAACGACATTAATTTTATTAGTAACGACTAATAAGTAATGTTACAGCTTCTAACAAAAACTTCCACTTTTTCAAAATAGATCCGTTATAGAATCTTAATGAAAGTCCAGAAAAACGAATAATTACATATGTATGCACCATTAAATGACTACGTAAACTTAAAAGACTGCTTGACCAACTTCTCTACTTTATAACTTATATACTGTATGTATTGATGATGCCATAAAGTAGCAAAATAATTGTTAAGAACAAAAATTGAGAAAATGCTTGAATATTTGTTTTGTTCTAAATGAACAATTCGTTTATTCGAATAAATTTTATTAAATAAGATGCATATTTTTGTATTTTTCAGTATATGAACATCTCTCGAGATTTGCTGCCTTTAAAATTTGAATATTTAAATTTACCTCTAAAATGGTCCAAACTTGAGTTCAGGAATTTCTTTATTGCGCATGTACGTGGTTATAACTGTTTTGTAAAATAGATCAAGATTGAATTAAGTTTTTACTTGTAATTGCAAATAGTATCCGATTGGATTAACGTTTGTGGGTTTGTGTCTCTTTATTATTATTTAGTAAATTTTTAATTGAAAATTACTGGTGACTTTCGAAGGAATGTTTTAAGATATTTTGACAGTTGCTATTTGACAGTGCAGGTGCCATAGTTTCCGCCGTAGAGTCAAACGCACGCGGATCGTAATCACAGGCAGTGGAATTATTATTGTAGGAACAGATATTTTAATTTTAGTGTTTAAATAAAAGTGAATAGTGCATTAACAATGTCCAACAACACGGCTCCAGACTCATGGGAATCTCAAGCAGATTCTACTTCAGCAAATAATTCACCAACACGGCCTCCAGACGTGACAGCTGCATTTTCCACGTTGAATGTTAATGCTGAAGAATTTGTGCCTTCTTTCGCAAAGTCGACTGTAATTAAAGAAAATATATCGTCTGTTAAGCCTGAGGAAGCCGACGAATCGCCCGTTGCTGATCCTGTTCTAAATGGTAAGTTTTGGGTTCATTGTTCTTTCTCATCCTTAAACTATTTTGGTGACAAAGCATGCATCAAAATTAGGTTAGATAATTTTATTTCCAACAATTTTAATAAGTCATATGAGTTTTTAGTTATATTCAAATAAAATTGATAATTAATTAATTAGTAAAGCATAATCCATCAAGCGGTTCAGATTCCCTTTTTTTACAACAAGTTGTGAAGTACCAGATTGGTAGGTATTCCTAATTTTCCAAAAATAATAAGTATATCTGTATCTATATATATTTATAATAGTTTTTTGCTATGGCCACTTTTTCCAGATCTTTCATTATTGTTTGCAGTTTTTACATATGACAGATATTCCATAAATAACCAGTTTAAACAGGAAATTAAGTAATACCATATTGTGATATCAATATAGTTTAAAATAGGAAATCTCTTTGTTTCTGATAATTACAAGATTAATCAACTAAGAAAATTGTATTTTTTTTTAAATAATGTTAAATTATAAAGAAAATAGTAAAAACTATTATATGTTATGGTTTTATAAACAAAACTTTCCAAAAAATTACTATATTACTTTGACACATGTTACCAGTGAATAAATACTGATAATAATTAATTCATATAATGTATTTAGTTTAAACCGAAAAAATTATTATCCCAGGTACGAACTCAGAACCTCCAATAGAAAAAGAAGAGGTTAAAGAACCTCCCCCCTTGCCTCCTGCTGATCGAGGGGATATTTCTCCAAGTGATGGGGGCACTGAAGGAGGCACTTGGGAAGATGAGGCAGAAGATGTAGATGAAGCATCAACTCCTGATAGAGATGAGGAAGAACCTTCTTCAGAAGAAACACCGAAGTTATCAAAGAAAAAGCCAAAAAAACCTGATGAAGAGTCTCAGATTAAGAAAGAACACGTCAATGTTGTGTTTATTGGGCACGTTGATGCTGGCAAATCAACCATTGGTGGGCAGATCATGGCTCTTACTGGAATGGTTGATAAGAGAACTCTAGAAAAGTATGAACGAGAAGCTCGTGAAAGGAGCAGAGAAACGTGGTATTTGTCGTGGGCTCTAGATACAAATCAAGAAGGTGAGTGGGGCAGAATTAATAATTTATAATTACAAGATGTTAAAATTTGTTGAGTTAATTATTTTTGCATGTCATAGTTAAAACTTAATTGTTATTGAGAAGACATTGACTTTTTTGATGTCTTTCAATAGTTTACATGCAAGAAACGACATTTTCAGGTATATGTTTATTAATGTATTTAAATTTGGTATTTAGAAGCACTTAATTCTAAATCTAAGCATGTTCATAATGATTTGTAATAAGATTTAGGTGCTGGAATAATTAATCTCTTATTTGCAACCCATACTTACTAAGTGTGTTACTACTGGAGATAAACGAATATTTGTAATTTTTTTTTTAACTACGTATTTAATACGATTTGTACTTAATTGGACATTAAGGATTTATTTATTAAATTTGTCTACATATTTCTTGTTCTAACTTGCTAATGACTATAACAATTACATTGTAATTTCAAGAGTATAATAATAAGCCGTTTCTGGTAAGTATTAATTGCTACCTGTTGTTGACTTTTATTACCAAAGGGAGGAGCGAGAAGTCACAATATCATATATTTTATAATATTCAAAATTTCATAAATTCATGTTTATAATTGTTTGCAATAAAATTGGCCGGAGATATTTATTTAAATTATTCACAAAACATTTTTTCCTATTATTTGTCATCACAATTTGTAATATACAATTTATGAACTGAGATATATTTTAATTATTATTAAGACATACAGGGATATAATATTGATATCTTACAAACTAATAATAACTTACGAAACCAATAAAAGAATAAATACTATTTATATTTATTTATTTATTTATTCCAAACGGGCAAATTGCCCAATTACAAAGAAATGACAATATTTGTGACTGCTAGAGCAGATGCGCCTAACGTAAAATAAATTTAATTTACTTAATGTTTAAACTTAGAAAAATAAATAATAAGAAAGAAAATACAATAAAGAAGAAGATAATCGGCTTTGTATATGAATTTTGTAAATAAAATCTGCGTTCATAAGAAAAAAAAGAAAAAGTCCAATTTATTCAATTTATTAAGGAAAGTAAGACTTAGAAGTTTGTATAGAATAAAAATATTGGTTAAATCCCAAGGAAGAGAAAAAACGAAAAACAAAACTTTTATGCTAATTGATGTGGTCTTGTTAAAAAATATGATTTGCTCATTTTTATTTTGATACTGTCTCATTAATAACTACATTTAAGTTTGGATAAATAATTTTAAGGTTTGATAATAATGACTTCTTGCTTATATTTTAGAAAGAGAAAAAGGAAAAACGGTAGAAGTAGGCCGAGCGTACTTTGAGACTGAAAGAAAACATTTCACGATCTTGGATGCTCCTGGTCATAAAAGTTTCGTTCCTAACATGATAGGTGGTGCTGCCCAGGCTGACCTTGCTGTCCTGGTTTGTAAAATTTAATCATTGTATTTGTTTCTTTTTTTTATGTGATTTTGAACTCTATCAGCAATGTTACTAAATGTTTACCTTAGTAAATGAGTTTGATTTTCTAGGTTATTTCTGCTAGAAAAGGTGAATTCGAAACGGGTTTCGATAGGGGTGGTCAGACGCGAGAACATGCTATGTTGGCTAAAACAGCTGGAGTTAAGCACCTCGTAGTACTAGTTAATAAAATGGACGATCCCACGGTCAATTGGGACGAAACAAGGTAAAAAAATCAGCAAGTTTCAGTAATGTGTTCTATTTGTCCATATAACATGTTTTTAATTTATGCTTATTGCTGAACATAATAAGAAGAATATTTTTTAAAGGAAAATTAAGTTATTAGGTATAAATGTTTATTGGTTTTTTTTTCAGATACAACGAATGTAAAGATAAAATCCTGCCATATTTAAAAAAATTAGGTTTTAATCCAGCGAAGGACCTCACGTTTTTGCCTTGTTCGGGCCTTACGGGTCAAGGGCTCAAGGATCCCATAGACGATAAACTGTGTCCTTGGTACAAGTAAGTAATGACTGTTCTATTTCATTTATTAAGAAAATTATAAGATTGAATATTTGCTGGGTATTATAGCTTCATTCAAAATTTACTTTTCTTACAGAGGTCTTCCTTTCATTCCATTTATTGATCAATTGCCTATGTTAAATCGCAAAAGCGATGGTCCCTTCATAATGCCAATAGTTGACAAATATAAAGACATGGGTACCGTTGTAATGGGAAAAGTTGAATCGGGAGAATGTCGAAAGGGCCTTAGTTTACTGGTCATGCCCAACAGAGTGAGTTTTTTTCCACCCCACAACTGATACTAGTCAATGTTCTTTTATCAAACCTTTTTAGTACTTTCGATAAATTGCTGATCAAAACCATAATATTCGTTATTATATATTTTAAATGTAACCCTTTGAAAGCCTTTGAGGGTTATTATTGTTTTATCAAATTTTTGATGTAATTTGTTTTTTTTTTTTTAGACTCCAGTAACTGTCGATCAGCTGTGGTCGGACGACGAAGAGGTAAGTCGAATTGTACCGGGAGAAAACGTGAAAGTAAAAGTGAAAGGGATCGAGGAGGAGGACGTAAGTCCAGGGTTTGTTTTATGTGACGCAGTCAACCCGATACGTACGGGACGCATTTTTGACGCGCAAGTCGTCATCTTAGAACACAAATCGATCATTTGCGCTGGTTATAGCGCAGTTATGCACATACATTGCGCCGCTGAAGAAGTCACAGTCAAAGTAAGTAGAATTACTTTTTTATTTTTGATAGATTTTACACTCTAACATCTATGCTGTTATATCTCCTTGAATAATAACGTTATAACAAAACCTATTTTTTATTTTCACAAAATTCGAGGGCAGTGTAATTTAACAGGTGCTGCTTTTTCCAGGCCTTAATTTGTTTAGTTGATAAGAAAAGTGGTGACAAAAGCAAATCACGGCCGAGGTTTGTCAAACAAGACCAGGTGGCTATTATGCGGATCGAATGCGCAGGCGTTATTTGTCTTGAAGAGTTTAAGAAGTTCCCTCAGATGGGCCGGTTCACTCTGAGAGATGAAAGTAAGTTTATTGAACACTTTTCTGTTAGACTATGATGAAGAAATTAACATGTTCTTTTGAAATAATAAAAATTACATAATAGGACCCATTTTTAAAAAATAATTAAAGATATAGTGACCTTTAAATATAACAATGTGTTAGAATAATTAATTTTGATGAATATAACACTGTGTGTGTGGACATCAAGGGTTGTAGCCTATGGCTTGTTTAACGATTAAAATACATTATACGTAAATAGAAGAAAGGCACAAAATGAAATTATTATATATTTTTTTTTAATGCACTTGTCTTTAAAGCATAGCATAACATTGCTTTGTGAAAGATTAATAGTGCTATAATATCTTATCTCTTATTTGCAACCCATGTTTACTTTAATTTACTAAATATGTTACTACTGGAGATATACAAGAAGATTAATACTATTACAAAAAATCAGTAGTTTGTTACAATTCGATTTATGCATTTTTGTTATTTTTTCAGATAAGACTATTGCAATTGGAAAGGTATTGAAAGTGGTCGAGTAAGTTCTTAATGAATTAATAAAAAACAAATAAAATATCAATAATAGGCCGTACGATGATATTTTTACATTTCAAATGTTGTATGTGCGCGATGAAAACAAAATAAAAAAATATCGAAGGATGATCGAAAACAATGCAAACCACTTAACACAAAAAAATCATTTGCGATTCTGGTGGTTCTGTAAAGTGCTGTAACAAATGAAGATTAATCGGGTTTGTTCAGGAGACATTTTTGGTTCCAACTGGTGCTACTATACGTGGAAGGTTTATTTTCATTTTAAAGTGTGTGCGACAAGATTTAAAGACCGAAACACGGGTTTTTGTTGAATTTCGTTGATCTGTTTTCTTTTTCTTTATCCCCATCGTATGTACGCAGTTTTTGTCCCTTTTAGTTCTGTTTCCCAATGTTTTTCTCATTTTTCCTTTCACGTTGCACGACAGGGAAGATTTACTAAGTGTTTAAACACTCAGATATTTACCTTCAAATTTATTTATTTCATATTTATGAAAATTGACGTAAACATATACATATATTTTATTTTGTTGTAGTTTTATAAATTACTTCAGCGTAAAATAATTAAAAGAAATCTATACCTGCTATTACTTTTTTTTGTAGTTTTTATTATCTCTATGGTAATGGAAAGTAATATGGGAATATCAGGGTGAAAAATGCATATGAATATACATATATAATTTTTATAGAAAATCCTTAATTAAATCTAATTGTTCAACTAATACTATAATATGTTTCTTTTTATGTTTGAAGCATAAATAAGTTGAAAATGAATGTAATGTGGGAATTGTAATAAATACAATTTTGAAGGTTTCTTGTGATCTAGCGAATTATAGTTCAAAATAAAAGCACACTTTACATTATCCTAAACTTCAGATATTATTTCAAATAAATTTGAAGGTATATATAAAATAGTAACCCTGTTTATATCGATTCCATACTATATATTATCCTTCCTCCCCCCACCGCACTCTTCTATTGCGCGTCTCGTCATATATATTAACGAACTAACTTCTCAGCTTATAAAAAAGTATCGGGTGTGCTGGTGTTTATTTTTTACTACAATAATTACTCTTTTACTACTATTATCGTTATTTTTTAAGGCATCCTATTATTTTTTAAGAAAATGATTATTATTTATTTATTATTGTAATAATAAAAATTTCTCCTCATAAAAACAGAACTAAGAAATACTTAACTTTGTAGCTGTTGCTAAAGTTGTACGTTTCTTCTATTACTGGTCGCGGTTTGTATTTTTGTTATTATTGCGTTTGTAATCGGTCGGAGATTTTTGCGAGGTGCATATCGGCAAAAAAGTTAACAAAAATGGCTGTAGTTTGTTAAGTTTATTTTTTAGGTATTGGATAGTCTTGTTTGAAGAAAATACAGTTTAGGGGACTTTTGTTTCTGTTTTTTTTTTGTCATATTGTCTCAATAAATACGAGTTCACTTTTAATTGATATTAAAAAAATAAAATAAAAATGTCTATTAATTAAAATGTTGTCTAAAGAGAAACTTGTAGGAAATTGCTGTGAAGTACAATAATAGGCTCTTATTTGGGACGTTTTTCTAGCGTTTTCTGTCCTTTTGAACTCCCTCTCACTTACGAACGTCTTGCGATGGGCAATGAACCGGCAAAAAGGCTGACGCGACAGATGGTTTTAGTACTACACTAGTACAGATTTTGTTTGAAATGACAGTTGTTTAATATGAAAACGTTATTTATTTTGTTAGTACCGTATTCATTGCTCATCTTTATAATTTCCAATAACAATGCCAAAGAAGAAGAATGTAGCATGGTGCTTTTTCATAAAATAAAAGTAGGTTTTTTAATGCATAGAAAGGCCGTGACATGCCCATGCATTTATTATACAAAAGGTTTAACATAATTTAGTGAATTGGTAAAAACTTCCAAAATGTATAGTGTAATTTAATTGATTTAAGTTTTAATTGATAGACATTTTTAATAATATAACAACTAATGCTCGCTAAATCACATTTATAACTAATTCTTTTTGTTTTGTTGTACAATTGCCTTTTGCCAAATTTTAACTGCTTGATCAATAACATCCCTGAATTGCTAGTCGGAGTTAAGAACTTGTGATATACGCATTTAAAACAATATTGCGGTAAAAGGATGAAAACGTTGTAAATACCTTTTTTATTCAAAAAATTTCTTGCAAAATTAATTGATTTTGTTAGAAGACTACTGTTAACTTTTTGGTTAATTTCCTACATCGAAAATATACCGATGTGATTTAAAAAAGTAATCTAAAAATAGAATTAATTGACCTTTTCTCATGTACAATAAAAGCAGTATTACTACCCCCGCCTTCCTCCATTTAATTTCCACGCAGAATTAACACCTTCCTATTTGTGATTTTTCTTTAAAGAACGCATACTACATAATAGTCTTCATGTTTAAAAAGCATTTCTTGGTTCCTAAGATGATGGAGAAATATTTAGAAGACTATTATTATGTTCATTTTCGATTTATTTTATTTTTTTGTTACTCTTCAAATACCTAACTGAATAAAAGAAAAATTTTGCAAATCGATCGTCCATAAACTTGACCAAGAGGTGTCGGAATTGTAAATAACAATTTGCGTCGCGAATATGTTGTGACACTTGAAAGTTGTAACTGTACCGCTTATATATTATATATACATAAATATTATATATAATTTTTACAGTGTTTTATGTTTAATTCGATTGGTTTTAGTTTTTAATCGGTTATGAACAATTTAAGGAACGTTGCTATCGATTTTATATACCCATTCAATAAACTTTTAAAAGATATTTCTTTGTACGTTTTTTTGCTGTTAATTCCTATGTAATAATCATAATAATAATGCCATAATTTATTATTTTCTTTACTCTTAAGATTATTTTGGAATATACATAAACCGGATCATTTTATGAAAATAAATATCTCATAATCATTGCGTTTAACAGGTACATATGTTTTTATGTATCTGTGCTTCATAAAAGATTTCTTTTGATAATTTAAAAAACATTTGCATACTTACCTATATTCCGTTGAGAGGAATATATAGCAACTATTTTTGGAGTGGTTGTATTTTTTAGCAAAAATAGTTGATTTTAACAAAAAAATAGCAAATAGCGTTAAAACAAGAAAATGAAGTTTTAATCGTGAATTTGTTTTATTAATGTCCTTTTTTAATTTAACAAATCGAAAAAATATTTAAAAACTTTTTTTCTTGTTTTAAAGTTAGTTTGCGTTAAAATAATAACCAATTTATAATTGTCAGAAAATAAATTTGAGTATTTTATATACAGAAAGGATATTAACAGTCAATTTAAGAAAAGTTAAAATTTCGCGGCTCTAACTTTCCAATATCTTCTGGGAAAATTTCAAGTTTGGAAAGGTTACCCAATATAAATAGTAATTCGTTGTGATAATACAAAATTCGTATAAAATGATGTATTTATGTTAATTAATAATTTTATTTATCTGCAAGTTTCAGTTTAAATATTTTATTAATTAAGTAAAGCGATCAATTGAATTAATTTACTGACCTTGACCTAGGGAATTCGATTGATTGAGGTACCTTCAACTGATCGCACTATAAATAAGTTGGAGTAAGGTGCGTTCCACTTCTTGATGCCAAAATTGAGATTGACGCCATGTTTTTGGAGCCAAACATTGTATTGCAAGCAGTGAAGAAAAATTGGAAATTGTGTGAAGCGTCGTATAATCTATTTGTGCTTATGATTGTAAATGTTTCAGTGGATTCAGTTTAAAAAAAAGCAGCGGCGGTCACGTTTCACAGGTATAAAAGATTGTTTATATGATTTGTTATTGTTACGTAAAGAAATTTACGTTTGATTTGTTTGTAGCTTATGTATAACTGAAAATATCATATATTTTTTTTTTTCTAAAGAGGGTTATACGGCTCCATATTTTCCGCTTATTGCAATGAGTTTCTATCAGATTTCTTTAGAGAAACTAAAAAAGATGTGGGAAAAGTTGTTCACCACAAATCTTTATTGGCGGCGTCACTTGTATCAGCAAAAAACTAAAATATATAGTTAGAGATGTAATTAGAGCAACTACTGCTGACATTTTAATACAATTGGTTTAAAGAAAGGCGTTTTCTGAAATTTTTTATTTTCACTTTAAATAATAGTTTTGTTGTATTAAATGCGTTTTTCCAAAAATTGTTTTGTTTTTTTAACAATATTTAATAATATTCGTGTATAACTTTTGAATAAAGAAATTATTACTTTACAAAACGATTTTTTTTTATTACATCAATTATATTAATGTTCCGCTTGACGTTTTGAAGCTAAAAGGCCTGAAAAAGGGGTCACTTCAGTTTAAGGGTGACAATTAATTTATTGTCTATTAACAAAATACACTAGCTAAAATTTTTAATTTTATTTATTTATAACTTAACATTGACAATATATAGCTAAACTGAGGTTTATTCGGTAGTTAAAGTTATTATAACTACTGCATCTATATGGTCTTTGGGTTTTAGACTCTACGGTATTTATTCAAATTGGGATATTTATTTATAAAACTGGGATAACATGAAAAGTATGTGAAGCGTGAAGGTAGCAGTGGTAATAATAATTTTGCATAATTATAAATCGTTGTAAACGAAGTAATCACACTTCTACCGTATTGCGATGAATAAAAAATGGTTTGTTAAGCGTAAATGTAATAATAACAGTTCTGATTGCTTAATTTGCTAATTTTAACCGTTAATTTTATGCTACCATCAAGTAGATTGCCTCGTGCTTTTAAAGAAGTGACAGAACGTAGTATGTCGAATTTTTTTTGAGCAGTGCAAGTAGAGAAATGCCTCCATTTTGTTTATTTTCTTAATGTGCAAAGGGTGAAGTGTCGGCACCACATAAATTCCAGCGCTCGAAATCAATTGCCGACAATCGATATAACACAGTAATTGTATTAGTGGAGTGTTACATTGAAATCTGTATATATGATTCTTGCGAGCACCCCTCATTCTGAGGGTTCAGAAAACAGCAGACATTGGGCGCATCGCGAGTAAGCATTTTGTCAAATTGACTACCGTCTCCGGCACTAAAAATCCTACTCATTCTGCAAACTTTAATAATTCGTACGGCTGTCTTGACCGTCCGGAAAAAAATAGCAGTAATTTTAATTCGAAAAAGAAAGGTGTAGTTGTGTCAAACGCGAAAGACAAAACGGGGGCCCAAGAAACGCCACCCCTCACTATGAACCACGTGACAAGTAAAGAAAGGATTAGAAGGAGAAATGGGAGGAACAATTTAGAACCTCAAAATAATGATGTGAATGATGTAGAAGAGATGGAAACTCAAGAGGGTATGTAATTACATTGTATTTTGTTTTATCAATGAGTACATGTTGACATTAACCTTAACTTTCGCGATATCTTTTGTAAATCGTCGGTAATTCTAGTTCTAGTGTTGATAGGTAGTTCGCGTTTTTGATATTTTTCATTTTGTACAATTTTTATAAAATAATTGGGACATAACCTCAAAACTATATGACTGGCTATAATTGGAGTTGGTAAAATTTTACTTTTCTTTTTTTGAAAATTTGTGAATTGATTTGCAAAGAGTTGTAAACTTTAAAATGATTCTTAAAACCTGTCAAACACCTTGTCAAACTGATTAATGCCTTTTAATAGACTGAAAGAATATTTTGAAGTTTTCCTTCCATTATTTTCAAAATTGAAATATTGATATGTGATAAGTGTATTTAAACTATATTCTTAAATATATACATATACATATAAATTGTTGACAAATTTATACGTTTTGTGTGTCTGAGTGACACATAAAACTTGAAAAATTGGTAATACATTACGAATATTTTCTTCCAGAAAAGGTATGTCTACATTTAAAACGTGAATTTTGTTGTTTTAATATATTTGGTCTTGTACTTACAATAGACCACATTTTATTAAAATTATTTAGCATTATGTTTCAACTTTAGCATTTTGTTTATTTTTAACTTGTACTGATTGATAGCCTTTTATGTTACATTGGAGATGTTTAGTAATTTTGCTGAGAGATATTTAAGAAATAATTTTGTTTGTAATGGTTCATTTAATTATTTATCAAAAGCGAAAATTAGTGATAGCGTAGTTAGAAATAGAGAGATGTTTTTCTAGTCACTGCACTGGAATATATGACAGATACTGGAGGTGGTGAAATGGACCAGAGTCAAAATGGTGAAGTTATTATAGGCCCCCAACCTGATCCCAGCATGCCCAGTGTTCAAGATGCTGAGATGGAAGACGAGGCCCGTTCTGAGGCTACATTTCGTTACACACTTCCAAATTTTAGCAAACTAAAGGTAAATTGGAAATTATTATTTTTACTACATGCCTGTCTGTTTTGATTTTTATGGTATTGTGTAGAACTTTAGTTATATTTCCAAATAAATTAGTAGGATCTCAGAATAAAATAATAATCAAAATGTCCATGTAGAATTTTCCTAAATACAATTGATTATGTTTTTAATAAATGGACAGATTGCAAAATTTATTACTAATCTGAATGTGTGAATATATAACTATAATTCTAATTTCGTGGTTTTAGTTTTAAATTAAATTTAGACTAAGTTAGAACGATCATTACTGCTTTATTACTATTTTTATTATTCTAACAATGTATTAAATAATTTAACTTAATCACTTCAATTACTTGTATTTGTGCTTAATTTCATTTGCTTTTTTTCAGGATTCGGCTTTATCACCTCCTTGCTATGTCCGCAATTTGCCATGGAAAATTATGATTATGCCACGTAGTAGCCATACTCAAGATCGCATGACCCAAAAGTCTCTTGGATTCTTCTTGCAATGCAATGGCGAAAGCGAGTCAAGTTCGTGGTCTTGTTATGCAGTTGCCGAACTTCGGTTGCTGTCAGTTAAGCCCGGCGTTGACCCATTCACACGAAAAATTCAACATCTCTTTTATTCTAAGGTAACAAGAAACTACAATTTATATATATATATATATTTGTAGTACAGTTGTACAAATATACCTTTAAATCGATAGGAGAATGATTGGGGCTTCTCTCACTTCATGTCATGGAATGACGTCCTAGATCCTGAGAAGGGTTATATAAAAGATGATACCATTACATTGGAAGTTTACGTTATAGCAGATGCGCCGCATGGAGTATCTTGGGACAGTAAGAAACATACTGGTATGTAGTTGAAAAAAAGTTATTTTAAAATTACTTATATTTTAATGTACGTTTATTATGATCAAAAATGTACAAAGAAATGAAGGTTCTTTGTTTTATGTACTAAAGTAATTTAGGGATGTGAAATTTTAGTTACAAAACTTGGTTAATTCTTCTATTCTTTTTTGTTGCCTATAATAGTACAACGTGATAAGACGGAATTATTTTTAGGGTATGTGGGATTGAAGAACCAAGGAGCAACGTGTTACATGAATTCCCTATTACAGACGCTTTACTTTACTAATCAGTTACGTAAAGCTGTCTATAAAATGCCAACTGAATCCGACGACTCGACCAAGTCAGTAGCTTTGGCCTTGCAACGGGTTTTTCATGAACTTCAATTCAGTGATAAGCCAGTCGGCACAAAAAAACTTACCAAGAGCTTTGGTTGGGAAGCCTTGGACTCTTTTATGCAGCATGATGTTCAGGAATTTTTACGGGTAACATAATATTATGTAAAAAATAGGCTAAGCTAAACTAATGCCACAGGAAATGGCAAAAAGACCAATAAAGTAAAGTAGTCAAACACAAAACGCAAATAAAAACTCCTTGCGCAGTGACTTACGGCTCCTATGTAGTTTATTTTCCTATCTCCAGTCTTTTTGGTTCTGCACCTCTATCTGTTTTTAGAATCTGATATTCAAAGGGATTCTGCGGAACTGAATACTGATTTGAACTATGCGTTGGTATATCGTACAAAATTTGAGCCCTCATTTCAGTCTTTGAGGTTGAATTTTCAAAATTGCGTGGTCAGTCTCATTGTCGTGTTTCGTTCACGTTCGACTCATTGGTCAAATATACAATTTAGTGTGTCATCGTTTCTTCATGCAAGCTTTTTCTAAGCTGCGCATCAAAATATTTTATTGTTGAGAAATTTCAATTTTTTTTAAGTGGAAATGAATGAAATCCCAAAAAAAGCACATTACGACATAAGACCCAAAATTTTAGAATTAAGTGGAGATAACTATGTAAAAAGCTTTACTATAAAAAATTGCTTTAGCTATTAATATATAAAAGATATGATTATATATGGCACACCTGTTAACTTTCTACGTGGTTTATTGTGTTCTTTTGTCGCAGGTTTTGTTGGATAAACTAGAGAGCAAAATGAAAGGGACATGTGTCGAAGGGACAGTTCCGAAACTGTTCGAAGGCAAAATGATATCGTATATCCGTTGCAAAAATGTTGATTACACCAGTACAAGGACCGAAACTTTCTATGATATTCAGTTGAATATAAAAGGAAAGAAAAACAGTAAGTTATTTTTATTTGCAGCTTTAGTGACTAATTCTTCAAACTACGGGTAGAAAATAAAATTATATTTTTTCTGCACACTCCGTTTAATAGAATACTGAAAGCCTGAAATTCCACAAAAACTTTTAATGATCTAAAACGCGTTTCGACAGACACTAAGTTAGAAACTGGGTTTTCCGTGTTCTATTCAGTATAATTCCACAGTACTCCTTTGGATAATTTAAACACACCATTTAAAATAAATAAAATTATATTATCCACGCTAGTGAAGTGGATTAAGTTTTCAAGCTATATATTTAAAATTCAATACCAACTAGTGATGTGCCGGATCGCTAAAAATGTATATCCGCGGATACGGATCTGAAAACGGATATATATATATACGAATACGGATACGGATCTTTACTTTTTTAGAGTACGCGACGGT
The DNA here is from genome assembly GCA_029378335.1 of Agrilus mali. Classification (NCBI taxonomy): domain Eukaryota; kingdom Metazoa; phylum Arthropoda; class Insecta; order Coleoptera; family Buprestidae; genus Agrilus; species Agrilus mali. The sequence goes on along the minus strand of CM055661.1, from coordinate 13,316,178 downwards.
AAATATTGTAGGTACATCGACCTTTTGAAAGAGACAAACTGTTATGAACCTTACAAAAAAAAAAAAAAACTTGAGTATTTCATTCCCACCAATATTGGTGGGCGGGCTGTCCCCCCCCCCCGGCCTACACTCTTGTGCAAAGTCGGGGGGGTAGGGCGGAAGGCCCTCTTCAGCCTCCTTGAGTAACCGTGGGAATGGGTGGGTGGTGGTGTAGGGGAGAAAGAAATGAAGACAGAAGAGAAGTGAAAGATTATCTGTGGAATATTACTAGGTACCCCAGCATTTGCCTAAATGGTCCAAGGAAACCACAGAAAAACTTGGACCAGAGTAGTCGGCCCCGGAATCGAACCGGTGACCTCCCGAATGCTAAGCAATGATCTATTATGAACTTTTTTAAGAGCTAACTTTTATAATAGATTGTCTCTTTGCAATATTTACCGCCGCGTATAGTTTAGTGTGACACTGGGCAGCACAGATAACGTTTGTGTTTGGTATATCAGTTAAAAAAATTTTCTACAAAACACCATCAAATCCAATAATGTAATATTCATGTCACAATAATTTTAAAACTAAAATAATCTGGTTGCGTCTAATCAATTTAAGACGACCGTCTTCTTCGGCCGTCGTGTGCGTTCTGTCCTTGGTGAAGCATGTGGCTGGCGGCATCCCTCTTAATATTTATTTTTTGCATTATTTATTGCCGCCTTTGTCGGCAATAACCCGCCACGCACTCATCTATACACACAGTACTGCCTAAATCTATATTGATCAGCATAATATATATATATATATATATATACATTTCATCTACGAATTTAAAATTAACAAGGTAAAAAATCCGTAAAAGATCCGCCAAAAACTAACGGATACGGATACGGATACGGACCTCTCTTCTCCCTCGGATATCCGCGGATACGGATACGGATATCCGGCACATCACTAATACCAACATGCAATACAAAAGTTTGCCTTATTTAACATTCTTGTAATTTTATTGATTTCAATTCTAGTTGATGAATCCTTTAAGGATTATATAGCTAAAGAAACCTTGGACGGAGACAATAAGTACGATGCGGGAGAGCATGGACTTCAGGATGCGGAAAAGGGCGTGATTTTCTCTACATTTCCACCCGTACTTCATTTACACCTGATGCGATTTCAGTATGACCCTGTGACCGATTGTTCCGTCAAATTTAATGACAGGTTTGAATTCTACGAAAAAATATCACTCGACAGCTATTTACAAGAGCCGGATCCGAACAACCCCGCCAATTACACGTTACATGCTGTCCTCGTGCACTCAGGCGACAATCATGGCGGTCATTATGTAGTCTTCATTAATCCCAAAGGTAAGTTTTTAACATTGTTTTACTGTGCGCTGGTAAGAATCTTAATTCTGAAATAATGTGTTCTGAAAAATGTCATTTAATAGACAAAAAAATTGTTTTAGCGTCAGTCGTTGTCATTTGGCGAAATATAATTACAATTATAATAATAAAACAAACTTAAAATTTTAGTGGAATTTTCAGTTTATTATAAAGAAATTGTATATTAATGATCTTTTAATTTTTTTATAAGATCTCTTAATATTTTCTAATATGTAGTTATTTTTAAACTTTATTTCATTATGTAATGTTTTATTTCATTTATAATTTGAAATGTCCCTAGTTTTTAAGTAAATTTAACTTTAATATAAAAGGATACCGATAATGTTACTTTAGTAAAGGGAATGTGTCTTGAATAGTAAATAATATGAATTAATAATAATTAATATAGTTGTCAGGTGTTAATTGCTACTCTTAATTCATAAGTTGATAAACAGTAGTCTTAAATGCCATTTCATAAAAAACTTTTTTAAGGTGATGGTAAATGGTGTAAATTCGATGACGATGTTGTATCTCGATGCACCAAACAGGAAGCAATAGAACATAACTATGGTGGTCATGATGATGACATGAATATGACCGTTAAACACTGCACTAACGCTTATATGTTAGTTTATATTCGAGATTCGGAGTTGCACAATGTTTTACAAGAGGTAAGACTCGTTGAAGAAATTACATTATAATTTTTTACTTAATTTAATAATTGCAAATATTTTTAATCATAGTTTTTATATTGATTTTATACATTACTAATGAAAGAATGTTTTATTAAGGGAAGCCACCGACTATATCTCAGGAACTACTGGTTACAGAAATTCAGGGAAAAAGTTATTACTAAAATGGCCATGAGAAAATATTGGAAAATATTTTTAAGCTCCGTATTTTACCGAATGATAGCGCAATTGATAGGGTGAGTCATAAAATTCAAGATTTCTCTGAAAATTATCATATTAAGCTATAATTTTAATAACATCATTAGAAAGCTTAAAAAAATCCGCGTAAGTTTTATCTGAGGCTCATTAGCGTACCAACCCGAATAAGATTGGGGGAAGCCCCTGAATATCAAATTATTTAAACAGCTGTATCTTCTAAACGATTTTCCGATTTTAGCAAACTTATGCTTTTTAATTCCCAATAATAACAGCTTTTTCTATTTTAATTTAAATCACGATATAATTGGAAAGTGGATTAAATTAAAAAACCGCAGTTTGATATATCTTCACCCGTTTCAGAGTTATTGCCAATAAATAAATACTTTTTAACACTTTAATTTGAAAAACTGATTGTTTTCGTAGTTTTGTAGCTTTGTAGATTAGTAATAGAAATTAGTTTTCATTTGAAATATTCTGTCTCCTCTCACACTTTGTCTAGACTTAGGATGAGTCTAAATCATATACATACGTGTTTAAATCTCCAAAATGTGACCTTAACATAATTTGGCATAATTCTAAACTTAGACAAAGCGTGAAGTGGGTCATGAAATATGACATATGAAAAGTAATTGTTACTGATCGTACCTACAGAGTAACGCAACTACAAAACAACTATTTTTTTGTTTTAACGTTTTTTCTTACAAATTTAATTCACTTTCTGATTATGACATCAAAATTATACCGTATGATTTAAATTTTTGTGATAAAATTTTTACAATTGCAAATTGCGCCCTTTAGCAATTTTATTCGGGATTGTCGGGTATCAATGGATAAGACATTTGCAAACACTTAAATTTCTCTTTCAAACAAGTCTGAGTATTTTAAAATTGGATAAGGTGTTTATAAGATACAGCAGTTTAAATAATAAGACATTCAGGGGCTCTCCCTACACTAGCCTCAGACAAAACTAATGCTACATTTTCGTGCTTTCTAATGATGTTATTTTCAGAGAAATTTTGAATTTTATGATTCGTCCTAACAATTTTGCCCCCTTGCGGTAAAATTTGGAGATTAAATATAATTTCTAAGATTTTCTCATAGCCATTTTAGTAATAAAATTTCTTTTCAAGAATTTCTGTTGCTAGTAGTTTCTGAGATAAACTTAATAAAACACCCGGTATGTTGGATTATAACTGTTAATATTTTAAATTTAGGTAACGGACGCAGATATTCCAAGTGAGTTAGCGGACCGTCTCGCTGAAGAGAAACGTATGGAACAAATACGTCGCAAAGAACGCAACGAGGCTCATTTATATATGACTGTGAACGTACTGTTGGAAGACGCCTTTGACGGTCATCAGGGTAATGATCTCTATGACCCGGAACGAGCAGTATACCGAGTATTTCGGATTAAAAAAACGGCTACCATGTCCGAACTTATGGAAATGTTGGCCGACAGTTTCAAATATCCGCCCGAACAGCTACGATTGTGGCCGTTCAGCCACCGCTCAAATCAGACACTTAGGCCTAGTTTACTCGATTTAGAGTCAGATCTGCACAAGAACGTCATTGATGCGGCTGAAACTCAAAATCCGTGGCACATCTTCCTTGAGCTACTACCTCCTGATTCAGGACAGACAACTTTACCTACGTTCGATAAGGAAACGGATGTTCTTCTCTTCTTCAAATTATATGATGCAAAGCAGAAGAAGGTCCACTATTGCGGGCACAGTTATCTACCAGTTAACAGCAAATTTTCTGATCTCATACCCCTACTGAATGAAAGAGCCGGTTTTCCACCCGATACGGAGCTTGTTTTGTACGAGGAAATAAGGCCAAATATGACAGAAAAGATTAGTAACCTCAGTGAACCACTTGAAAAGGTAACTATGCAATTTTCTTAATATATACTAAAATATATTGTTGATTAAAATTAGTTGAGTAATTTTCGTGTTGCATTTTTCATTAAGTGTTTGTTATTATTTAGGTATTAGAAGAACTCATGGACGGAGACATTATAGTTTTTGAAAAAGACGAGAGAGAAGAATTATCTGACCTACCAACGTGCATAGACTATTTCCGTGACCTTTATTATCGTGTCGAAGTGACTTTCGTTGATAAGTGTATACCTAACGATCCCGGATTCACAATGGAGTTGTCGCAGCGTATGACGTACGACCAACTAGCCCGGGCGGTCGCTCAAAGAGTGGGAACAGATCCTTACCTTCTACAGTTTTTCAAATGTCAAAGGTAATGAATGACCCTAAATCTGAATATTTTCGATAGTTGGCCTGATTATTAAGGAGTACTCCAAAACTAAGACATGACTATTACATAGACTGAGAATTAACAGTACTAAAAAAAAAATGATAAACCCTTTTGTTTAACTGTAGTTAAGTTCAAAAAAAGACAAACTTTTTTAGTTATTATAAATCACTTACAACTATGTAAGTTAACTCAATTAACTTTTATGTACCACTTATCATTCCGAATATAACTACAATACGCCCAAAAGTAAGGATTCCAAATTGTTAAACCTTTCACATTTTTAGTTTCTCCAAAATGTTTAATGTACCATCTAGTTTTAATATATTAACGGTAAATGATTAAGTATGTATAGACGCAGTCTAGTTTATGTATGTACAAGTTCCTACTTTAAAAGCTGTTTTAATGTGTTAAAAGTTATGATATTTTTTTTACAATCAACGCTTTTCCATTTCAGTTATAAAGACAGTCCTGGACATCCACTACGGTGTACGTTTGAGGGTACGCTCAAAGACCTACTCGTGTTCACAAAACCGAAGACGCCAAAAAAAATTTTCTATCAGCAGCTTAGTATCAGAGTCAATGAGCTTGAAAATAAGAAGCAATTCAAATGCGTGTATTTGTCTTCTAATTATAAGGACGAAAAAGAATTGATATTATATCCTAATAAAAATGGTACGGTCGCGGATTTACTCGAAGAAGCCAAGAAACAAATAGAATTTTCTGAAGGGTCTACCGGGAAATTAAGGTATAAAATAATCCCTGTTTATTGTTTTTTATGTTTGACTAAATATGACATCCTCAAAAGCTGTAGCTTGTTTTATAGATATAATGTACCTGCTAGGGTATTTCCTTTTTATTTTAGACACTTTCTGTTTCAAAATTTTGAGAAAATTGTCATGAATATTTTCATATCCCGCAGTTACTGCATTTACAGTTTTATGTATCATATTTACAGGCTGGTCGAAGTTAATTGTAATAAAGTTCTCCCCGGTCCAAAAGAAGATACCCCCTTAGACAATATAAGTATGTGTGCGACAAAAATTTATCGAATAGAAGAGATTCCACCCGACGAGTTGAGACTTCAAGATGACGAGGTACTCGTTCCCTGTGCGCATTTCCATAAAGAGGTATTCTCCACTTTTGGGACGCCTTTCTTTGTTAAAGTTAAGAACGGCGAATCTTTCTCTAAAGTTAAAGGTTAGTGAATGTGATAGTAAATATATTTTTTCTTTTTATTAATATGAATTTTTTGACTTACTTTAGAACGAATACAAAAGAAGCTTAACGTACCGGAAAAGGAATGGGAGAAGTACAAGTTCGCGATTGTGGTTTTGGGCAGGCCACAATTTATTACTGAGGACGATTACCCCATGAATATTAGTGAATTTAAAACACATCCCGGCAACAGTAAGTTTGGTTATTTTCTATCTAAACTGAGTTGTTTGAACTGGGGGATTGATTGAGAGACATCGGCCATATCTAGGAAACTACTGTTTATATCAATTAGAAAAAAAAAGTATTGCTAAATTGGCTATGAAAAAATTTTAAAAAATTATTATTCTCCGCATTTTACAGTAGGGGCGCAATTAATACAGTGAATCATAATATTAAAGGTTTCTCGGAAAATTATCAAATTAAGCTACAACTAATAACATCATTAGAATAACTGAACATTTTCAGGGAAATCTTGAATTTTATGATTTATTCTATTAATTGCGTCCCTACTGTAACAGGCGGAGCTGAAATGATTTCTAAAATATTCTCATGGCCATATTAATTAATGAAAAACAACCAGGAATGTTACAGTTTGCAGGGAAACTAAGTGCCAGAAATTGGAAAATTTGAGAGTAGATTATCAAAAGCCAAAAAAGTTTAATGTACCATTAAGTTTGAAGATACACCCTATACTTATAATAAGATGTTAATGTTGTTATTCTCTTTTTCAGGTAGTAACCCAAAACCGTGGTTAGGCTTAGAACATGTAAATAAGGCTCCAAAACGGTCTCGTTTTAATTACTTGGAAAAAGCGATCAAAATTTATAATTGAGACTGACTGCAGCTGTTACGTTTTTCCCCTATTTACTACTTTTTTGCATTTTCAATCCACTTAAATTCCTCATTCATTCGTCCCAATTTCACCTCGTTTTTTTTCCCAGTCAATAATTTGTTTGCTCCTTAATTTAGTATGGCTTTATTGTTGCCTACTGAAACTGCATAGCAAGTTACTACAACTACTATTACAACTGTTACTATTATTAGTACTACTATTACATTAGACATGCTCCTTCTCTCCCCTTCTCCCTTTAAAATAAAGAATGAAGAAAAGAGTAGAAAACAAAAAGAACAGCAACACGTTTCCTTTTTAAATCGTAGTTTTTTACTGTACGGCCCTCTTCCAGTATATTTCGAGGTGCGCGGTTAATGTGTGATTTTACAATTTTTTGATTACTATTTTCTTCGCCGTCATAATCGTAGTCTTCTCTGTAAATATTGATTGGTTTATCACTCGCTCGCTCCCCCTCCCTATTTCGCATTGTGGACATTTTTCGATTAATACTATTATTATTAATATTATTATTATATTACTCACTGTTAATTGTATTTATGTTGAGGATGGTGAGATGTGTTTATTACTTATTAAATTTGTGACGGACATGAGCGATTTTAATTACGCGATATATAACATGTAATTTTATTTTGTTTTCCGCTTGACTAACCCACTTTTTTTTGTATAAAATATAATTAAAAAAGAAAAAATGATGGACGTTCCTCAATAATTGATCGTGCTTCTTTTCTTTTTTGATTTTTGATGATTATTTCAAAGGAAAGAATCAATCGTCTATTCGATTGGATTTTTTATTCGAACTACTGTTGTGTAACGCATGTGTCTTTATAATCTATTTTTGTTGCTGCTGTAAATACCTACCACACAGGTGTAATATGTGAAAATATGTATTTATATGGTAATTGTACTTCTGAATAAATTCTACACAGTTGAAACGATTGTCCAGAAAACACCGGCGTTGTCTGTTTGCAACATTTACCTTTCTTTTAAATATAAAAATTGAGCAGATTTAGTGCACAGTAGAAGTAAAACATTTTTGCCAGTTTTATAAAATAAATTTATTAAATCAACAAAGGTATGTATATATTTTACAAACAAGAGCCCATAATTATATTGGATATTAAATTATGTCGTATTTATTGGTACAATCGTAGCAATTATTTGTTTACCAGTGGCCTAACTCCTCAATTTTTATACATTTAATCCACCTCCATAAATGTGTAAGGTACAAGAGGTACGATCATGGGCTTTTATATAAAAAAATTGGGAAATTTTGATGAAAAATGCAAAACTGAATCTGAGTCCGTGTTGAATAAACAATTACCCAAGAGTATGTTATATTGATAAAAACATAAAATATGTATATTCTGAAACGTTTTAATGTAAAAGTTTTGTAATCAATCTGAAAATTTTCTCATTTTAGTCGTAAAAATAAAATATTTTTTTTTGTAACTGAATGATTTCAGAATTTAAGTTATAGTAGAAACTGTTTACAAGCAAATATTTTCTTCTACATATATAAAAATTGGAAAAAAACACGGTATTTTTGTGTCAATGAATTTTAGATAATGAACTATTTTATTATTTATTTGGTTTGTTTTTTGTTCGATTATTATGAAAATATTTTTATTTTTGTTAAAGTACATTAGTATCAGGTAATTGTGATTTATGAAACAGTTTTAATACTGTAATAAAATTTAATTTATAAATCACGTTAATCTTAAATAACTGTTAATTTTACGTCTTTCATGAAAAGTTTTATTTAACAATTTTATTTAATTCTAGTTAAAATAAAGTCAAACTTTACACATACTATTAAAAATTTAATAGAAATGTTGAAGCTTGCTTGGCTAATCATAAATAAAAAGAACATTAACAGAATTGGGCAAGACATCAAGAGAAACATGAAACACTAAATTAATCACAACAACTTGTAAAAAGTGTTTTGAGTATGATACTTTGGGTATTGCAATATATTTTAGGTTTGTAAGTGTTTTTATGTAAAATTTTGGTTTTTAGAAGTTCATTAGTCTATTTCTATAAAACTTCATTTGGTTCTTTTTCTTTGTACATTATAGATTATTGGGTTGCATAAGAAAAGCATTCCTTTTACATTTTGTTGTGGTTGGTATATTAGGAATTATTCAATTTCACTGATCATATATCCATCCATTTATCACCAAGGATAAAGTTTAAAAACGATTTAATTCTTATATATAACTTACCTACAAAAAAATTGTGAATGTAGAATGTCAATAAAAAATGAAAATCGGAAAAATGTGTTTGAAAATGGATGAATTGTCAAACGTAAATGTCTCGCAAATTAAAGATTTTTTTCAAAATAGACGTATTTGTATTGTTAAAGAACAAAATTCATTCGAGAAAAAAGCAATACATGTTAATGATACAGAGCAAGATAGGACCCACAAGTAAGTCATATGAAACAATAATTTCATAAACTTCTTTCTTTTCTCAATTTTGTAAAATTGTTCAAATCGTGCACGTTAACAAATCATTCTATGGAACGATAAAGAAATAAAAATCATTGCCTTATAGGTATTTGTGTTAACTGCGAATATACAAAAACAAACTGTTTGGTATATTAATGGGCAAAGGAAGGTCTAAATATGGTAAACTTTTTCATAAGAAAGTTTCATGTTTTTGCATGAGTCATATGCAACACAAACATTTCATCACTGCTTTAAAATGAATAATTTGTTATAAAAATTTTACGGTGTTTGACGACATATGCTAAAGCTGTTAAGTAAAATCCATATTTGACAAAAAATTATCAGTTACAAAAATTATACATATTCTTTGTGTAATTTTGTTAAGAAACAGGTTTATGACATCGCCCTAAGAAAACGTTAAAATCATGAAAAATGCAATTATTAATGTGTGAAAATTAATGATCGTAATAAATTAAACAAGTTGTCTAATAATGAGAATGGCATATTTATAAATAAAAAAATTATGTTTGTTTTTCGGAAGGCAATATTGTTAATACAAAATTATTAAAAAGCGCCAAAGTTTTAAACTTCGTATTCATTCGGTTTTAATCGAGAGCTGACGAATGGCCGTTAGCGAAATCTCTGCTGTCATTTATGTGGTGAAACTTGCACGAGTTTAGTTCAAATTTACGCGTTCGGCAGTTGAAAGCGTTCGCTGTTTAGTGGATACGTTTCCATTGTTACTTTTCGTTATCTTTAATACAACAATTCTGCGTGGGGTCGATGCATTTTTATACTAAATCGGCTTGCGTTGTATTATTTGTGTGAGTGCTGCTTGTCGAAGTTCGGGTCCGTGACCGTTTACAACTACCTACCACCATGGCGGACGTAGACTCAAAAGATCGTTATGATCCAGAACTGAAATATCTTTCTGTGGACAGGAACAGTTACAACGATCCGGGGGCGCAAGCAGAATGGACACAAAAGAGGCTGATATGGATTCCTCACGAGTCCCAGGGATTCGTGGCAGCGAGTATAAAAGGCGAGAAAGGAGACGAATTCGAGGTGGAGATCCAGGAGACCGGCAAAAGGACTTTGGTGTCGAAAGATGACATCCAAAAAATGAATCCGCCTAAATTCGATAAAGTCGAGGACATGGCAGAGCTTACTTGTCTAAACGAAGCTTGCGTTTTGCACAATTTAAAGGACAGATATTATTCCGGATTGATCTATGTAAGTTGCTTTTACAATTTTAAAATATTGTAGTTTTCTTCATAAGTACGCATTAACCTTCTATACAATTTTAAATATCTTATTAATGAATTAACTGTCGCAACTGCGGCAGGTAAAGACAAAATTATGGACTCCTATAGGTTAAGGTTAGGTGCTCTTACCTCACGATTCACTCATAGTGTGAATCACCTGCATATTTGGTGACACCTGTTGGGAGGTAGTTTTTCGCAACGTCATGTCGATACCATGACTAACGAAAATAAGTAATGAATTAAGAAACTGCCAAATTTTTGTTTCTAGATAATGTCCTTATCATTTCCGTGTACGAAAACAAAAATATTCACTTTATATTGTTATTTTTAATGAACGACAAAGGAACAAAAGATACCTACTCAGTCAGTGGTCGTTGTCTTTTGTTATCGTGAAGGCAACGTAGGCGGCTATTAAAAATTCAGTTTACACGGAACGCCTTATTTTAATCGGCTTATTACTTATCAAATGAGCGGCGCAGCGGTACTAAGTCTCAAAATAAAACGATTAATTTATTATAAGAAAACCATAAATACAATAAAATATGAGCTGTTTTGATAGCAACAATTTTTGAAACTAATTAAAGGAGAAAGCGATAAGAACAGCAAGTCAAGTACATAATGGAATTAGTACCTACATTGATAATAAAATTCGGAAATTTTAAATTTACGTTCAATTTCAATGTTGTGAAGATTTAATATTTACCATGCAGGTATAAATGGTAAATGATGGTATAAGATAAACTTATAATGTTTATTTAAATGGTACCCGTATAGATACCGATTTTTTTTATTTAAAAATATTTAGTGAATAAAACCATTTAATGTTTTGTAAATATTTTGCATTTTTAATAGGTTTTTAACATATTTTTCTGCACACGCAACACCGTAATTTAAATATTTTTTTATAAGAAGTTTTAGTAATTCTCTATTTATTATTTATTTATCTGAAATTAAATACTTTCAAGATCACAATAGGAAATTTAAAATATTTGAAAATATATAGGACGTACCAATTATTAAAAGAAAATTGCACCCCCTTGTATATTAATAGGTTTGGGAAAAAAAATGTAATATATACAGTAGAACCTTGATAACTTAAACCTCGACAACGTAAAAACCTCTATAAATTCATAAAATTTTGTGTTCCCTTCCCCTCGGAGTCCAAAACCTCTTTTACTTAAAATACAAACCCTCTATAACTTAAACGAATAATTTGGGCATCCCACCTCAGTAAGTAATAAAATTGATGTAGAAAGTGTGAATTGTTTGAAACAAAAAAAAAAAAATAACCGACTTTTTTATGTCGAATTAAATAAATTTGAATAAATGTACCTTTAAACCTAAAATATAATAATAATAACATTTCGAAGTTTCATTTGCATTTAACCTAGCTCGTCTATCTCTATAATTCCTAAACAACGCTCATAAACGGACCTCTGTAAGTAAAAATATAAACCAATAAAAACTCCTTAATTTAAACCCTTAGTAAGTAGAAACCCCAATAACTCAAATTATTTAACGTTTCCCTTGGTCTTTATCTTATCGAGGTTCTACTGTATTTGAAATCATCGAAAAGAACCTAATACATAAGCCATTATTTTCATTTGAGTGTACTACATATTTTGAATTTTCAAAATGTCTGCTTAGAAAGATAAAGAAGGGATACAAGATTCACCTTACAATTAATTCACAATTTTTCATTTGAAATTCCCCCTTTTATTGCACCCAATTTAAAAATTAAAAAAAAAATCAAGGCAATTATATTTTTTCCCCTACTCTGGTAAAATTTTAGTAGGCGTTAGTTTTCGTTTTATATACAATTTAGCATATTCAAATGTTTGTGAAAATTTATACATTTGGCGCCAAAAGTTTTGAAGAAAAAATCGACAAATCCGTGTTTCGATTACGACGAATATAATTTTGGATGTCTTAAAATGTGGCAAAAAGCTTTTATTGTTATTAATTACGACCTGCAGTATGGTTATAATCGATTTCCGAAAGGGTCAGGATGGTTATAGGTAATGAATTTCTAAAAGGGCTAAAGGCACCTTTTATCATCTTACCCGGCAAGGTTCTTATTTTAAGAATTCTGAACTTACCTTTTACCTTTAGGTATTGCTGCTATTTGATCATTTTGTTCAATGATTTTTATAATAAATTCTCATCAAATGCAGAGCATTCTCGTTCAAAACATAAAATTTTTCTTTTTAATTCGGTATAGATATTTATTCTGTCCAACATTATTTATTGAACAAAGGAATATAAACCTTTGTAGCTAAAGGAGTTTTGTATTTTTCTTTCTTCAATTTCCATTTCTCCTCTTTTTGGAGTTAAAGGGTCTTATAAGTAACTGAAGTAGTAAGTGAAGTGAATTTTGTAAAAATTTTCCAGATAGATTGGTACAAGTTACTATTTTTTTTATAGTGTACACATAGTTTTATGGTTTTATTAAGGGTATCTATAAAACACGTCACGCAAAATTTGACGTTTTTTAAACCATTTTCTTCCTCGTTACACTGCGATACCTTTCAACTCTTCGAATGGAAAATATATCACAAAAGTTAGGCCGTCCCACATTTTGTGGCAATTAATTGCTTTTTATCATAACAAAAATAAGAAAAAGTTTACAAAAAATTGATTGATTGAACATTGAACTTCAGATTTCCTTAGACACCCATTGTCACATGTAGTTACTCTAACAACTAATATTCAAAAATATAGATACCAAAGGCAAAACACTTTATTTGTAATTTACTATAATAAAATATTGATAATTATGCTGTTTATACAGGGTGATTCAGCTAAACCGTTAATTGTTTTAAAAATAGAGAATGTTCCAGTTTAAGCCATTAAACTTTGGAAGAATATTTTTTTGAGATTTTGTAAATAAATAAAATGTCAAACTACACATCTATTAAAAACCCCAAAACGCGTTATCATAACTGCTCTTCTCAATTTCTGACGAGCATTTCTATAATATGTTACTACAAAACCACATTAAAGAATGTAAAATTTTGTGTAGATTTCAAAAATGTAAAAAAGTGAGGTATTCCATTTAAAATAAAAATGTCGATAGAAAAGCAAAAACATTTTAATAACCCTTGATTTCAAGTTTTGAGAAAAATGTTTCAATGGTCCCTAAATCTTTAATGAACGGGTTAGCTCAATCACCCTCTATACGTATTTAGCATCCAGCTGACAATTTTTATTACCTTAAAATTTGTCTGATATCTGCATTCAGAATTTATTTTTAATTTTTCTCTTTTCCCCCAAAAATTTAATTTGATAAGAATATAAATAGATACCTACATGTGGTTTGAGAAAAAAAATTATAAAATCAATCTTCGAGGACTGAGAAAATGGACAATATTAGGGGGGGGGGGTTAACGATGGATTTTTTTTTTAACCTACTTATTTATTATTTGTGGTGGGTACGCCTCAAATTCATTATTATTGATATTTTTAATGTGACGTAGCTATGTACTTCTTCTTTGGTTATTTTTATATAATTTTAAACAAAACCATTCAGCAACATGTGTTCGCAATGTAAGTAGCAGTTTTTTTTTTGGTTACGTTCGTTAAAAAAAATGACACGATGAAATCACCGTCTTAACCCAATTTCCATTACAATATTAAGGTTGAAACTTGTGAGATCATAATAGCAGAACTTTTATAGATGGTAAAGTAATAAATGCCATATGTCGATGTTACTCGTTCGTTACATACCAACACATGTATGAATAAAAGTAAACAAAATTGGCGATTTCGAAAGTGAAACTACACCGTAGTAATAAGTTGTTATTACTCAACGCACCCGGCACTCTTGATTTTCTTGAACTACATACTTTATATGTAATAAATTAAACTTTTTTCAGTTATCTTGTCCTTTTCTTAAAGTTGATTATTTGACCGATTTTTAGGTACCTGCACATAAACTAAACTGTGGAATTTTCTTATATTAAGTGGTTATTAATTATTTTGTTTAAATGTTTGTAGATAATAAGTAAATTGCAACTGTAATTTGTGCATACCGCTGAAGAATGCACACATAATGCATTATTATAATTGTGTCGTGGAAATAAACTACTGTGTGCTACTTTTTCATTTCACATACATTCGCACATAAACACTTATGACATGTACCTACTTTGCAGCTTATTTTGCAACACATACATGCCTGAAAAATGTTTAAAATGCTTTACTGTTTCATTTTTTTCAATTCTTCTAAATTAAAAAGTAGGCTTCTTATAGCATATTTTAACCTATATTGTTTTTAAAAAGTAATAAAAAAAAAACATTGATACGATTGATTTTAAATAATAGTAGACCTTGTGCAAACTGTTGATGTAAAATTCTCAGAAACGAGGAAGGTTAGTTCTCGGAACGCAAGGGTCTCTGATGGGCATTCGTATACAGTGGCTTACATTTAAATCTTCGTAGTAATTGCAAGTTTGCTGGGTAATTGACAAAACATACATACCCTTCTAAATCAATGAATAATTAAAAGGTGCAAATGTATTACAAAAACCTCTGACAAATTTCAGTTTCTTGCATTATAGATGTCATATAATTCCCATTAGATGCTAATAATTAAAAATATGCACAAAAGCTTTAATATACTTACAATTAAATTTATAATCAATTATACAAGATAATTTGGACTATAAGCACTGTTGCACATTAAGAAGTTAGAATTTGTTTACCATAGTTTCCAGACAATTTTTGTGTTGTTCTTCGTTAATTATTACCGTTACTTGTTCATTATTGCTTACTGCTTTCCTGTTAAAAAATCAGTGGAGTTGAAAAAGAAAAGACAAACACATAATGTTTAGATAAAGGGTGTTGTTTTTAATATTTGCAAGTTTTTCTAAGTGAAAATAAAACTGATTGAAGCTGCTACATGAGTGTTTTTAGCTATTATTACTGTTAATACCATCTAATAAGAACTTAAGGAGTTTATGTCACTCCTTAATTAATACAAACCGAAATGTAATTATTGTAAACGGCATGTAATAGGCAAATAATAAATAACAAAAATAAGCATAGTGATACGTACTCCTAACAAATATTCAAAAGTAACGAACTTTTTAATTACTAGAAAGATGTATGCAGAGGTATGGACAGACTAATGTATCGATAATTAATTTGCCTTGTTTCTGAGAATTTTACATTAACAAAGTTTGAACAGGGTCTACATAGGTACGTCAAGTATAGTTGCGTTTTGAGTATTTTTAAGTGCATTTTATAAATGACTAATGGTTAAATATAACTAAACACTTTAGTACAGAGTATAATGTTCACTCGTTGCTTTTTATTTTTACGGCTTTATTTTGATATTTTTTATATCTCAAATGATAAAAGTATCAAATATTATTATCTGCCGAAAAACATAAATGATAAAATGACAGTGAAGTCACTGATTATTATAACATAGTACTTGTTAAAAGCTTATCGTAAAATAATGTAAATAGAAGGTACATTACTGCAAGTCTTATTGCAACAAATGGCGTAATAAGTACAGTCGAACCTTAAATCAGATTCTACATTGGTAGGGATGCATAGAGTAGATCAGTAGAACTATTGCAATCGTGGAAAACTTCCCCAAAGCTTTATGGTATACTAGCTATGCCCGCGACTTCGTCCGCGTGAAATAGTCTTTCGGCAGCATTTACAATTTTTTTCTTCTATATTTTTATTTCCCCAGTCGAAATTTACAAATCCCCAAATTAATGACATTCCGGAAAAAAAATCCCAAAAAAAATTCATTTGTTTTTGTAGATTATAATTTGTTATTCGTGACTAAAATATTTTCCGCATACCTATCTCTAAAATACCCCAAAATAAGCTATATGACAAATAAATCCCCAATAACTAGAAAATATTTAGTGCAAATAGAAAAAAGATTGTAGAGGAAAAATTTTCCCCAGAAGAATTCCCCTGAAAAATATATCCCCAAAAAATGCCCCAAAGGAAAAAATCCCCTATTTTTTGGGGAAAATCCCCTAATCTGACAACTCTGAGACTAACAGTACATTTATTGGGCACACTGACATAAAGCAGGTATAGGACCCTAGCCATAGCCACGCGTACAATTGAACAGGAGACAGATGTTGTCTCGAGGTTACACTGGTGTTTAAAATAAGGGACTGGGTTTCATTTTACCTGATATCTCAGAAACGGTGGCTCTTAGGAAAAAAATATTCATACATATTTTATAGATAATTTTATGATCTACAATTTTTGTCTGAAGTATTTTTATGATAAAACATACCGTTTTGCTGAAAACTTTCAAATTTTATTTTTAATCATATTTTAAACAATCTTACTGATTTTCAGCTTGGTGGGAATTTATGTAGCTTCGAATGTCTAAATTGACCGGACTATTTAGATATGTAAATTTTTACTAATGACATGTATGTAACTTCGTAAAATAAAGAAAAACTAATTCTTTAAATCATGAAAATTATTTATTGACTAATTATCTGTTAATCCCTAAATACTCCTATTATATGTTGTATTAATAATAGCATAAGACTTGAAGGAATAGAAAGTGGGGTGCCAGGTATTTGTAACAGGCATAGACGTGGCACCCTAATTTTTTTTTATAGAGAAATGTTTAAGCTTTAATTTGATCATAGTTTGAAGCTGTTACTCGATAGGTAAAGTAACGAGGAAAAAAATTGAAAAAAGTGGGGTGCCAAGGCATAAGAACAGGATTTGATCAGGCACCCATGTATATTTTTATTTTACTCTGTAATAACAAAATTTTAAGAGTAATTTCAAGGTGTTACGCCATTGGTATGGTTGCTGTACAAAAAATGTAGCCTACAAAAATCATACTATACTTGTGCACAACTTCTGCCTAGGTCCCCATGAATTTCCTTATTGTCTCGGCGAGTACTAACGATTGAAAAATATTTCATTCTGTTACTCGATCGGCCGAGTTTTTTGCAGCCAGCTCTTGGTCTATAATACTATGCAATTAAGCAGCGAGGCAGTTCAATTTCTTTGATTATGTCATCAATAAGATAACTTTAAAAAATTAAATCTTATAAAAAAGTGGGAAACACTGCACTGAAAAAATATATTACCTATTCCATCCATCTATCTATCTATCTTTTTGTAAAACAAAATAAATATACATTTTTTTGCGCCATATAGATAGTGATTTGAGTTATCGAAGTTAAATTGTAAGTTATTTTTTTAACTATGTTTTAGACCACAAGGTGAAACGTCAGATGTTGGTTTTATACTTATAAAAAATTATTAACCCCTTAAAGCTTTCGATTTTAAATTGTGACTTCTTATCTTTTTTTGAAATTCAAATTTCGTTAATTTAATTCAAATTCACAAAAAGGTATTCCCAGGACATGTATTTATATACCTTTTATGTCAAATATTTGGCCATTTGCTCAATATCCTCAAGTTTTTTCAATTTTCAACCTAATTTTAAATTGCCTCCCCCTCGCATTTCAACAAAATCATAGCCACGCCCTTGTGTCTTATCAGCGACATGTAAACCGAATTGCATACACTTGGATACTTCTCGAGGAAGAAACAGTCTTGTCAGTGCATAACGTAATAAAACAATCACCCTGTATAATAAAATACGTGATCTATAAAGAATTCCTTTGCAACAACGTGGAGGTCATTGTCACAGAACGCCCTCACTCTGTCTACAATAATAACGAGCTTTCTTGATGCCAGCAACACACATGAACCGTATGAATGTAAAGCAGCGTACAAAATAATATTTATCTTCGTTTTACGAAGGTGGATAGGTAGAGTATGTTAATATACAGTATTATTTGTATGTGTGTGTTGTGTGGATGCATGTCTGGTTATTATAAAAGTATTCGACGTATCCAGTTGCGCCTGTGGGTCGTCTGTATTCGGAGATAAACTTCTTTTGAACTTATTTATCTAAAATTTGAAACATCAGAATTCCATACAAAAGATAAAATATAAATGACCCAGATAAAAATCCTGTTTCTTCCTTTCTGTATCTAAGTATAAGCGTTGTATCTGCTCCATAAGTCTTTTATACGAAAGTTTTACTTCAGTGTAAACTCTATATAGCGAAATTGAAGGGGTCGAGTTAAACGAAGATACTGTAATGGACATATTTTCTAGCTAATTTATAGTCTGCATTCGTTGTACATAGACATGGTGGAATTAGATTTTGGCTAATCATTATAGCACAAAAAAATTATTGATTCTCTCCGTAACTGCCAATGTAAGATCAAAATCAAAGCTTTAAGGGGTTAAAAAAATTTGTGTTGCATAAAACCAACCAATATCCGATATTTCACCCTGTGGCGTAAGGTTTTTCAAGACTAATAACATTTCTTCTTAAACTTATAACGTGAATATAGATATATTTTAGTTAAACTTCGATAACCCGGACGTTGATCAGCTGAATTATTGATAAGTTTTGGCACCAACGTAGATAAATCAAATTTTCTGGGGGAATGAACGTCTGTTATTAATAACAGTAAGGTAGTTCAGTTTCTATGATTACTTGTCATCAAAAATGACTTTAAAAATTTTGTCGACCAAAAATTAAATCTTACAAAAAACTGGAATGTGTTGTACTGAAAAAAAGAAATAATTAGATATCTACTCATCTATCACGAAACCGAAAGTAACTTCTACAGATTTGGTTAAATTCGGAGAGGGGATCAGATCAGGGTAGCACATCATTATTATCAATGCGAAGCTGTATTCATAGTTCAAAGTTAGTAACTGCAGATAACGCGTTGCATCATTTTCTCTGGTTGCAAACTTCCAGATCTGATAAGTTTAAAATATTGTCTATGGGATTTCATCCTCAACCAGGGAAAATCTTGTATTAATTGGATGGATAACAAATACTACTATTACTGCTAGAGTTTATTGCGTTTTTGTGTTCCATTAGCTGGACCAAAATATATTTAACTTTTAAACGACCTTTATGGAGAAGGTCATGATCTCCTTACCGAGCTTAATCTTCTCTGTAAAAGTTACTTTTGGATTTGTGACTTCCCTGATGGATAGCTTCAAATATTTTGTCTTCAATATACCATCTACAGGTCATTCAAAAGAAAAATCTAAAGACCCACCTGCACGTAAAATGGTGCGCTCTTTTCGAATCCGGGGTCAAAAATAGGCGTTTCTATTTTTATCAAAAAACCCTTTAAAATGATTACTTTCAAGGTTAAATTGTAGGTTATTATCCTATGTCCTCCTTCGAACCCTGCAACTTCTGTAGAGATTATTTTTTGATTGGTTACTTCCCTGACAAGACATTCAAGTGAGTAATTTAAAATTGGACACCCTGTATCAGTTAAATACACTACTACTTTCATAGCTTGCGAGATACATAAATATGCAAACGTAGGCAAAATTTTGAGTTGCATTGTTTAAAAAATCTGGCAACTTTTATTGGGGACAATTTTGAAATTACACTCCCTGAAGCATATCATACTTTTTGGTATAGGTACTCGGAATGCTGTTAAAACATTTTTACGTCAAAAGAATTAATATTGTTCGGTCTAATATTTAACCTAAGATATCAAGCTAGCACGACAAAGTTATTTTTCTGATTTCTGACCTGCACTATAATTTGTCGCTAATTTGTTACCAAATCCAAAAATTTGTCGCTTATGCCGTTTAGCCATAATCCGCTAATATGCTATACATATAGCAAAGGAAATGTCGTAGGATATTACTGTAAATACCATAATTTGTTGCTGAAAGATGACACATTCAACGAATTTGTCGCTAGTCTTATTTCAAAACAGAAATATAGTGGAAACATACTGTAAAAACCAAAATTTGCAGCAGTTTTTCGCTTATCACCTGGAGATAAGACTAGCGACCAATTTTTTGAATGTGTCATCTTTCAGCGACAAATTATGGTCTTTACAGTAATATCCTACGATATTTCCTTTTCGAGATACGCTATGTGTAGTGCTAGCTTGATATCAAGCTAGCATATCAGCTGATTGTGGCTAAACGGCACGAGCGACAAATTTTTGAATTTGGTAAGAAATTAGCGACAAATTATAGTGCAAGTCAGAAATCGGAAAAATAACTTTGACGTGCTAGCTCGATATACGTTAATATTTAGACCGGTAAAGAACTAGGAAGTTGTCTAAAAATACCAACTAGGCATAAAATTTTTGCTTGTATTTTATAAAAGAAGTTATTTTTCTCAATCGTTTGTTAAGCTGCTATAGTCAGTTTTTTAAGTCTTAAATTTAATCCAATAATTTATTGTTTTATCACAGCCCGCATTATTACTTATAGCAGTTTCTGCGGTACAGGTAAATGCACCGTTGTCGATTACGTTTTTTTCTTTTGAACACGCAACTACTTTCACTGAAACGTATAAGTATAGCTTGAGGCGCCATGTGGGCGAAAAACGCCTTGTAAATTCCGTTCTTTGACCGGTGAACATCGGGAAAACAGGCACAGACGCATGTTTGCCCGTTTCGTGTCGTCCTAACGACTTTCTGCCCCGTCTGCTATAAGACAAGGGTTAATTTTGACTACGTTAACTTACACCTGATGTTTTTACTTTCCACTAGTCTTTACGTATGACCTCCTGCCATCTTTGCCAATAGCCACGATTCAGGACATACGCTCCTAATATGGAATCAAGACGGCAATATCGTAAAAAATACTGGCTAAAATAAAGGACGAGTTGTACTATTACAGTGACGTATACATAATAGGGTTTGAGTTAATAGTTGTCTTAAAAAAGTAGGTACATATGTAGACAGATGGCCAAATATGGTAGTAGGTAATCTGAAATAAGTCATCGTCGTGCCACTTTAATTAAATTAATTGCATTTGTTGTTTATGCAATTGTTTTTTTATGTTGTAATCAAAGATTATAAAAATTTGATATATATGGAAATTTGCATTGAGGTGTTGCTTTACCGTCCATTTTTAAATATGTGCAGTTTTTATTTTTTCGTTCATGGCTGTAATTATGTTGTAAGTAATCAAAGATGATTAAGCTTTTTAATGCATGAAAATTACGTATATCAAGCTAGCACGAGATTTATTTTTCCGATTTTTGACTTGCACTATAATTTGTCGCTAATTTGTTACCAAATTCAAAAATTTGTCGCTCTTGCCGTTTAGCCATAATCAGCTGGTATGCTAGCTTGATATCAAGCTAGCACTACACATAATGTATTTCGAAAAGGTAATGTCGTAGGCTATTACTGTAGAGACCATAATTTGTCGCTGAAAAATGACACATTCAACGAATTTGTCGCTAGTCTTATCTTCAATTGATAAGCGAAAAACTGCTGGAAAGCTATCAAACTCTCGAAAGGTAACGTGTTGCTCGCTCAACTTGGTGGAAACAGGGAAAACCTAATTTAAAAAATTTGGTAAATAAATCTGATCTCTTAAAACAAATGTAACAAAGAACTCCTTGATCAATTGTTTGATGGTTTTCCAGCAGTTTTTCGTTTAATAATTGGAGATAAGACTAGCGACAAATTCGTTGAATGTGTCATCTTCCAGCGACAAATTATGATCTTTACAGTAATATCCTACGACATTTCCTTTTCGAGATACGCTATGTGTAGTGCTAGCTTGATATCAAGCTAATATAGCAGCTGATTATGGCTAAACGGTACGAGCGACAAATTTTTGAATTTGGTAACAAATTAGCGACAAATTATAGTACAAGTCAGAAATCGGAAAAATAACTGTGTCATGTTAGCTTAATATACGTATGAAAATTGTTTTAGTATCCGTTTTTAATTTTGTACAGTTTAGTTCAATTTTTTTTGGAATAGATACATACTAAGTACATACAATACGTCAATGCCATTTTATGTTACATTTCGCAGGACGTTTGTTTTTAAATTAATTCAATAATAATACTACCCTAATAAATTACCTACCACAGAAATTTAAAAATACGGTCTAAACTCTTAACTCGAAATTAAAGAGACCGAGCAATTTATTGCGTTATAAAGAATTTTCGTTAAACGGAAAGTAAAAAGAAAAAAAAGAACAATATAATTTTACCATAAGTGGTTTTAATTTTAACTAAATTAAGTGAAAAAGATATTACATAATGAAATTCTAATCTGTTAACTCTGTATTATGTCGTTTTTAGGGTTCCGTATCCAAAGAGCAAAAACGGAACCCTGTTGTTGTCACTCTGTCTGTTGTATGTTCGTTCGCCTGTCAGTATGTCACAGGTTTCTAACTTCCAAACGAAATGAATTATAGATATATTATGTAGAATGGTGACCAAAACCAAATATTTATTATATAGGATCTCATACGTCAAAAGGAGCAAAAAAATTTTTTACCTTGGCATGTGGGGTGTCATTGTTTGGAGCTCTCCGAGAAGAGTACTAATATAATTTTTTATCTTTAAAAATTGCGAAACAAGGGCGTCCAAAGTTGTCACTTGTGGACCATTTTTGTTATCTCAAAAACTAAACTAGTTAGGAATTTCAAATTTTTATATATCATGCCTCATTTACTGTATTTAAACAACAAATACTGAAAACGCCGATTTATAATGTAGTTTATTAGCTATGGCCAAAACAACCAACCATTTTTTTTATTTATGTCACATGTACGGAACCCTAATAAAGCGAGGCCCACCCGACCCGCGCTTGACTGGTTTATTTATTTTTCCACTATTACAATTGTATCTTTACTTGTATTTTATTCGTATCGTGGAATATAATGGGATCATCTTCTTTAAATAACAAGAATTTTTCTATTAATTTTGCAAAATGCAGAGCTTGTTAAATGCTTGGCAGTGGCTCAAGATCATCATTTTCGTCTTCTTAAGATCGCTTTATTCCTCGTCGTTTTGCCTCACTGAATCAAAAATTTTTTCGCTATTGAGAGTAGTTGTTACGCAATACGTATATAGAGTGCTTCAATATATGGGTATCATATACTAAGCTCAGAAATATGGTAGAATGAATAGACTGTTACAGTACTTTTTGTAACTGTACAACCTTTTATAGCACCCGCACCACAGGAGATTGATTTCTTGATGTCGAAAAGGTGGCTAAAACGACAGGTCTGGATTTAGATTTTTGATATATATATATATATATTGTTTCTTTTGAATTTATAAATTATTTGAATAGAATAATATAGATACGAATAAAAAAATGTTCATAAACTTTTTAATTTCACAGTGGATAAATTCGTTATTGTGATCAATTCATTTGTTGTTTCTGACGATCCTCTCAAACTCATAAATAATGTCCGGTGGTTTTGGTCTATTACCATTGTTAACTCTTAAATTTGTAATACAATGTAAATCAACAAATCTTGAAAATTCCCTCTAAATTTATAATAAAAACATTTTTTTTTTGTTTTGAGTATTTTATGATTCTTCAGACATTAATCATTCTTGGCCGAACGAAGTTCATCTATCAGCTTTTTTATGTTGGTAAATTTGCTGCTGGGAGTGGTAATACTTAGATTAATGTAGTGCACAGAACAATTTTGTGCAGTCTGGGTCAGTAATTTAAAGGCGAATTTATTTGTGGTCTATTCTATTATTCAGCATAGGATAGGATGGATAGTAAAAGGCGGTGGGTGCAGTGCAAATACATTAAATTGTTATATTAATTAGTTTTCTGATTTTATTGGCAGTTGTACAACTCTGCAGTACGTACATAGGCCAGTGGGCTCTCTATAAAGTAATAAAAAAATCGGTGAATCATAAATTACACATTAAATAAAAATTATCGTGTGCACGACAGATAAATATTTTTTTACTGTATATTTATAATAAATATTGGATTAATATGTCAATTTAGCAAAAGGAAGAACTAGATTTTGTCATACAAATTTGATATTAGGTACGATTAATCATTAAGCAGTTTGCTTACTGAATATTTTCGTAGAAAACGTTTTTGAACCCAATTCGTAATGGATACAACTGAAAAATAAGTTTGTATTTATGGCGTGTGTGATAGATATATTTACATATATATGTGTAATGTTGTGAAAACAAAAAGATCTTTCAACAACTCGATTCTTTGTATTGATGACAACTACATATCCGCATACACATACCTATATCTTTAAAATACGTATATGCTTATTGTTTTCATAAAAAATGTATACGTAATTTATAGTGCATGGTGTAACAACATTCTTCTATGCTATCGGTTAGTTACAATTGGCAAATCTAAGTAGGTATTATCAACTAAAATTACCAATTACAAAAATGTATTTTTGGTCGTAACGTAAACGTATCAAAAGTTTTGTGTTTCATATTGTACACAGCTTTTTTCTTTATAATTTTTGTATCGTTTTCCATTTAAAATGTGGTAATAATAAAATAAGTATGCGACCATTTTTTACATGTTTCTACATATTTTATTTTTGAGTTATTATAACAAGGTGACCTTGGCTGGCTATCGAATAGCTATATTATTAGGAGGCGGTTGACGAACTCACAAAAATCAATGACTCTCGTGTTTTTTTCTAGCACAAACCAAAAAAAGTGCATATTATTTGGTCATAAACAAATTGACAAACAATTTTTTCATAAACTGGTATCATCAGCACTTACACCGAACTCCTGTATAATACTTAAAAAACGTATTAACTCTGTGTTAGCATTTTTTAAAATTTTGTTTTAAATTAGGATAGGCGTTGTTGGATGAATAAAAAAAATCAAAGCAACGTTATGACAAAATTGTTTTTGGGTTCATTTTTTTGTAAACAAAAGAAAGGACATGACAATGATAATCATGACGATAACATTCACTTCGTTTGTATGGTCTTGTCCCATCATAACCTTAAGAATTTAACAGGGGCGGCCCATAGTAGGTATCAATCAATGCACTTATTTTAAAAAGAGTGTGCCGTAACCGTTTACCATCGGCGTTCGTGTATAATAGGTTGCCGCATATTATTATTTATTGTATTCATCTTACAATTAGTGGCGTTTAAGAACTACCTATATTACGTATACCTACCATACTGGGTTTTTCAAGTTGATGAGCTATTAGAAGTATATTAATTAAGTAATTAAGGAATTCAATTCTGAAACTTAGGCTCATTTGGTTATTGTTTATGCCGCTTTTTTTAAAAATATTTTCAAGTTCGATTCACATTCGGTTATACGGGAAGTCGACACCAACTTTATTATTATTTAAATGGAATGGTATATTTTTTACGCTGAATGTGTAATTCTAAGGTAAGTTTTGATAACCATCTTGTACACCTATGACGATCGGTTTCTGAGTTAATTTAATTTATAGAAAAAAAATCGCTACCGCAACCCAAATTATCAAAAATACGACTCAAACTGATGAAATTTTTACTATTAATAGCTGAATATTAGTGCTAACGCCTTGACAAAATTGAATTAAACAATTTATAGAGGGCGTTCAAAATAAAATTCTAAAGTTTAAGAACTTCAAGCACATATTTTACTTTTACAATCGATTCCTTTTTTTATCCTCTTTCGATTCATATAGATACTCCCTACTATTTTATTTGAAAACTTTTGAGTAATTTAGAATTTTTTTAAATATAGATAATTTCATTAATTTTGGCGTAATAAGAATGTGCCTTGGACAATTAACAACCAACGACAATCAAAGCAAAATCACAGTAAAACCTTTTTTATCGCTTAATTTCTGTTGGGGAGATGTTCGAGACCAATGTTTATAATAAATACTTCAATTTAAGTTTTCGTTTTTGATTATTTTTTGTAACTGAAATTAATCGAAAATGCGATTTTTAGCTTCATTTTCCATTGATTATCGTTAGTTGTCAATTGTCCAAGGCACACTCTTATTACGCCAAAATTAATGAAATTATCTATATTTTAAAAATTCTAAATTACTCAAAATTTTTCAAATAAAACAGTAGGGAGTATCTATGGGAATCGATTGAAAAAATGAAATATGGTAGGTGCCATTTGAAAAAACAAAGTTATTCGTGTTTGAAGTTCTTAAACTTTAGATTTTATTTTGAACGCCCTGTATAAATTATTTAGTTAAATTTTGTCAAGGCGTTAGCACTAATAGTCAGCTATTACTAGTAAAAATTTCAACATTCTGAGTCGTATTTGGTGGAAGTTACGAATTTTTATAATTTGGGTTGCGGTAACGTTTTTTTTTTTCTATAAATTAAATTAACTCAGAAACCGATCGTCATAAGTGTACAAGATGGTTATCAAACTTACCTTAGAATTACACGTTTTATTCGAATTCAGCGCCTTGATAGGGTTGTACCAAAGATAGAATAAAATTGGTCTCTTGGACGTTAGAATTTGACTGTACTATACATGTTTTTTCTTATTGTAATGTGTAAAACGATCGAAATTAAAAATAACGCGTATTTTTTCTACGAATGGCATTGTATTAATTGAGTATTTGTTCTGTAGAAATGCAGGATGAGTGTGATAGGCACGTCATGCAAACAGCAGGTGGTTTCTTTTTTTAACCAAAGAATGATTCAAACAGAGGATGTTTTTTAACAGGATGTTGACTGAGAAATGTTGGCTTCGACCACAATTTTCAATACACTTATTGTTATGTGATTTATAGATGTCTTCATTCAGTTGTAAGACCTAAATATTAAACAGAAATTAGTAATGTATTTAAATCACCATGAGTAAGAAACTGGCCAGTTTTATTAATTATGATCATTATTTTTTATATATTAATTAAATAATGGTCTTCTTTATTTCAATTATGTGAGTTTAATTGTGCAATGTTGCGTGTTCACTTCTTCAGGGTAAACATAATTGCCCTTTCGAGTGCAAATAACTTATTAGCTGTTAATCTTCATTTCGAGTCATTTTTAATTGTTACTAACAAATTATTATCCGAAAATAAGGAAACATTCAAAATCATATGTTTTCAAAGATTTTCTTTATTTTGACATTAATTGAGAATTGTGTATTTTTAACAGTTGGGCTTGTAAAATGAATACATCTATCGTATCTATGTCTGCCGTCCGCCCAAGTATTAGTGTTTTTAGAAAATGATGAGTGCTGCTTCTTAAATGATGATCTGCCGTCTTACGTCATCTAGAGCAAATAAAAACGAACAAAAATAGTGTGCTTACATTTACGCATCCATGTCGATTTTGACAAATGAACGGTAACATAACGAATGAAATCCAGAAGGCATTTATTACATGATGTGATGTATGTATTATGTATATCGTATTTTGAACTTTTACTCAAATAAAAATATATACACCAAAACTTAAGGCACTGAGCCAGAACCATACCCGGATGGTGTGGGGGGGGGGGTTTTAGAAGGGTTAAGGTACATATGGGAAAATAAATTAATAAAAAAACGCTTTGAGTTATATGGCGATGGGCTGTACAATGACCTAACCTAAGTAAGATATTTATTTGTTAATTTATTTATATAACACCCCTATCAAAAATTCTGGGTACGGTCCTATTGCACTGAGCAATTTTTTTTGTACGTTATAGCGAGTTTTCATTAGACGGAGTAGGGTTGAAAAGTAATTATTTAATTAATTTTGATAACCCGAAATCTAGGTCTTCCACAGGCACTACCCTCCTTTGTCCCTGCTTTTGCTTCTAATGTGCCTTTAAAGAACTCCTCACGTTCTGATGGTGTTTACCCCTCGTTTTTACCAATTTTACTAAATTCTGACTTTTTCTCCACATCTCAATCATTTGTAAATTTACATTTTCGCTTCACTCACTTGGTACTTCAGAATTGTGCTTCTTATATATATTTTAGATATTTTTCGCATTTTCAAATTAACTGCTGATTAAAAAATATTTTAGGTTAATTTGTTGGGATAAAAGTGAATTTTACCAATTATGTACTTTAGGATAGCAACATGCAAGCTACCTATTATTTTAATTATCTTAAATGATTTCGTATTTTTTTAATCACATATTTACCGTTATAAGGATATGAAATATTTAAAACTTCGATAAGTCGAATTTCTGATAAATAAAGATAAACTGTTTAGGGGCTGTTCATAAAATACGTCACACTAAAATTAGTTTTTTTTTACCCCCATCCCCCCGCGGTTGTCACGCTGTGTCACACTTTCTGTGAACCCCTCCCCTATCAGAAGTCCAAGGATTCTGTAAAAATTTAGTAAAATTTTTTGAGAACGGCGAACGTCACGTTGCCGTAGACCCCCTGTCCCCCCTTGTCACATCTTGTCCCACTCATCAAGACCCCCCCCCCCCCTTGTATGCGAACGTATTTTATGAACGGCCCCTTAACAGTAGCAACTATAAGAAATACGTGTAACTCGAACTCTCGAACTTCTAATGCTCAAATTTCTTTGTAACATACCATTTGGCGCCAACTTCGTAAGTCGAATTTTCTGGGGAAATCCCTTAATAATATACAATTTTAAGTTTTTTTTTTATTAGTAGTACTATGCAAGCATTGAGGAAGTTCAGTTTTTACGATTATTTGTCATCAAAATGTACTTTAATAATTTTATTTTTTGACAAACAATTAAATCATTAAAAAAAATGAAAGGTTGTGCACTAAAAAAAGACATTTCCTTCCTATATACATCCATCTTACCTATCTCTCTGCAACGTGAAATAAATAGATACAAAGGCTAATTTACAAAGAAAATACGCACATACATATTTATTATTCAATATTATTTATTCGTTGTATCACATGGTGGGTGATCAAGATTTATCGAAGTTCCACTGTAATTGAATTGGCCACAGTGTAAACAAAACTTAAGGCAGTGAGATTTATATTTCTTCTTTTTTATAGTGAGTTAGTTAACCTTTTTTAACAGTGCATTCATCATCCTCTTAGAACAATTTTGCACACTTTGTATCCCAAAGTTGGTTCCTGGTTTGGTTCATATAGACCATGGCTCGCCAAACTTTTTTAATCATCGACCCCTATATAATTTTTCGAAATCTCTATCGACCCATTATTTTAAGTTAATTAAAACAAAACTTTATTAGATACTGTGTTGTACATTTATTTTATGATTTTAAACATTTATTAAATTAATGGTACATTGTGTAACAATAGTTTTATGAAAAATATATTAATGATGAAATTTAAATACCTTAATATTTATTAAATAATAAGTAATTATAAATAAGTAGAAATAATAAGTAAAGTAATTACAGGTTTATTGCTTCTTAATCAATTAGATGGTGTGTCTGGTGTTTTTTTGCAAGGTTCGCTATATTGGGTTCAAAATTGGTCAATTTTAATTTTAAATCCCCTCGAAAACTCCACGTTTAATTTATTTCTGTACTTATAGTTAAGATTGAATTTACGTGACAGGAAGCAGCTTCAACCATATAAGTATTACAAATGCCAGCATAAATGGCTGAACTATAACTATTTCGTAAAGTTTTACATATTTTTGCATTATATTTATACATACTCGATTAGATATGTGTCATTCGTGTATTAAGAACTGTTTTTTCTTCGACCCTTTCGATTCGGATCGACCCCCGCTTTTGTTAAATAGACCCCTGGAGGTCTATATAGACCATTTTGGCGACCTATATAGACTATGCTGATGACGTTAATGCTATCATTCAAAAATTTTACTATACACACTAATAAATACCCAGAATATTTCGTTAAGTTTATGTACATAATTTTTTGTAGGTAATGTATATACAGATGACTAATATTTTAAAACGAATGTACCTATTTGCCTACCATTTTGAAATATTTGCAAGCAATTTGGTACAATGATGTGTTCATGTATGTTAACATAAATAGCATGAACATAATTAAGTACCTACCCAAAAGAAATTGTGAACTAATTCAGGAACTAAAATTTTTTTTTTTTTTTAATAATCATCAAAAAACTTCTAGCGCCTGAATTAGTTCACAATTTTCTTTTGCTTACTTTAACAGGGAGAAATCAATCATAGAATTTAATCACAAAACATTATTACTTTCCTGTAATTTGCATGCATTTCCATTTTTTATACATAAGACTTTCCGAAATTATTATTGAAACATATATATGTATACGTACGTCTGAAATTAAATGAAAAATGGGTGTTACACGCAGTAGCGTTGCTCCGGTGAAGTAGGGGAGTGTGTAAGCTCAGCGTATTGTACAATTGTACATTAATATGTATTTATGTTATGGGACTTAACCTTGACTAAGGTACTTGACTATTATCAGTTTAAGTACCCAATTACCATCAACGGTTATAATTACCGTTATCTATGCAAAATGCAAAATTATACGACAGTGTAAAATTTTTACATATTTTTGTATCTTTTATTATAATTACTTATAAAGGTACATTACACATCTCAGAAGATTTCTTAATTGTAATAAAAATAATTGTTGTAATTGCTGTCTGTGTCGGTTACAAAGAAATCTCGTTTTATAAGTTGCTGAATATACTTACAAATCATCGAAAGACCTTGCAACCATATAACGACTTTTACGGAGGATGAATTTTAATGAGCCTCCGCCTTTTGTTCATTCGACCATCACGAGTTCTTTTATTATTAAGTTTCTAGCGACACCGGCACTCTCATTGGTTCTCTCGGTGGCGAATTTTCGTTAATTTTTTAAAATTTAATCTAACGGCTATATTTTTTAAAACATGTTCGGGTAAAAGGCACAGTTATTGCCCCACGGAGGGCACTTTTTAGGTATATCCCTGAAAATTATCTTTTTGATGAATTAACTCTTTAAATCCATCAAAACGTAGTTTTGTTTTATATTTTTGAATAGAATAAAAGAAGTTTCAAAATCATACCATGAAAAACAATCAATGTGTTTCATCAACACTTCTGCCACTCTTTTTAATACTTTTAGGTTTGGAATTTCAAAAAATCGTTTTTGAAGCTTCCCTAGAGTATTTAAGAAGTCCCTTTAGGATTTTTATGTCAATTATGTTAGTCGTGGTAGGTACTGTTTTATTGAATGTAACTGCCGCTACTTACTACACCTTTTGCAAGTTAAGTTTAAAAAATGTATGTGGGACGGGAAACGCGTTTTGCACCAACTATAAGGCAATCTAATTTTCAGGGCAACATTTCTAATATTTGTTTATATAAAAGCCTAAGTGGGACTATTTCGAACGTTTGAAAAAAATAGCAAAATCGGTTTAAGCATATAATTTAAACGCATTTTTCAATTCCCCAACTTATCTTCCTTTAGAGCAGGGGTTCCCAACCTTTTTGTACTCTAGAGCACATTCTAAAATATCGGAAGGGAGGCGGGCACCATTTATTTTTTATAAACAAACTCCTTCCACAACTTCTCATTTTCCCATAATTTATTTTCTTATATTCATAATTTGTAAATAAATAATAAACAAAAATATTTCAAAATAATAAATTATTATTAAAATTTCATACACACGGAGAAAATTTGCAAAACTTAAACAAATTAAACAAATATTAAAAAAAAAACATTTTATAAAAAATATACTATCAATGTGGAATATGTCAATGTGATTTTTGGTATTGCATATTATTGTCCAGCGCTTCATAATTAGGAGAGTGTGACGATAATCCTGTTAGCAAACAATAATAAAGATGCTCATCGGTGAGTCGGGATCTATATCTTGATTTTATTAAGTTCATGTTTGAAAACAATGATTTGCATAAATATGTCGAACCGAAAAATGATTCAATTTTATATGCCGCATGAAAAATAAATAAAAATAATTCATATTTTAAATTAATGTACATGAAAAAAATCTGTGTCTCTCTTGGTTGGTTGGGAACCTCTGCTTTAGGAGGAACAAATTTGCAAATACATATTTTTTATAGTTAGTGCAATCAAGTGATATGTAAGAAACTTTTGTATAAAATGACATGTTTTTGGGCTGTGTATTGTGATATTTCAAATTTAGGAACTTCATTTAACCCACTTAAAGGTTACACTTTTTTCAAAAATGCTTTCTTGGTCAATTTTGTTACTGTAAAGGTAATCTCTAAAAGAACTTTTAAGGTTCTTGTCTGATCTGTTTGGAATATTCGTTGATATTAATCTTTCAACCCTCGTTTCACGACTTTACTGTTGGCATTTTGAAAACTCATTTTGTAGCGGATAATACGGTTGCATATAATATCTTTGGGCAAAAAAACTTCAAGCTTCCTAGGTCAGCGGTTTCGGAAATCTCTTGATCGGTACATCAAATTTTGAATACCCTTCTGATCCTTTTAGTGGATGAATTTAGTTTAAAAAAGTGTTTCAATTCTGGGACTTGTGCTGTGCGTTGATATATGAGTCACAATAGTGCATAGAACTCGTCTTGCGGCCCAGTTAAAGAAATAATATACCAGGATGGATCAAATATAAACGAGCGTTGTTCATAAAACATTTATTTTGAAAATTTTCACAAAAACATTTCTCTATTTTTCGACATATCCCCCTTGTTTGATTATACATTTTTTCCAACGGTTTTGTAGTTTTTTCATCTCGTTTTCATAAAAAGAAGCAGTTTGAAATCGCTCGCCTCCTAGTGAGGGGCCTAAACATATGGAAATCACAGGGGGATAAGTTTGGGTTATATGGATGGTGCTCCGACTGAGTTTAGTGCATTTCACTGATTTGGCCCTGCGTTAAAGCTGCGATGCGAATTCGAGCAGCTTTTTGATCTTCACTCAGCAACTTTGGGACCCAACGAGCTGAAATTTTTCGGAATCCCCAGTTTTTCGTTATGATTGTGTGGACACTCCCATAGCTGATGCCGAGTTCAACAGATATCTGAAGCACAGTGGCGTGGTGATCCCCTTCAATAAGGTTTCTAACGCGTGCAATGTTAACCGGCGATATGCTGGTGCGCGGACTACGAGGATGATTTACATTTTCGACCCGATTACGCCCTTTGTTAAATTCTTTGCATCTAACTTTTACCTGTCGTCACGAAAGCGTTTCATTTCCGAACTGTGCTAGCAATCTGCGCAAAATTTCAGCTGGTTTCACGTTTTCACGTGTAAGAAACTTAATAATAATCCGTTGCGTTGAGCAACGCTGCTATGCATCTCTTTCTCACTCATTGTGATAGCTACTAACCAAGCAAACACGGCAATACGACGAGTCGTTTCCGTGTCACCTAATATCCCCACTTCAAGTTGCTAACGCCCGTGTGCGCCTTGAACAACTATCCGGCGCTCTATTTAAAAAGGCTCGTTTATAGGTATTTGATCCGTCCTCGTATAGTAATAAATATGTAATTTTCTGACGGCTCTGCACAACATAGTCTGTCTACACAGGGATCTTCGTTAGTTTCATTAACGTGACTATTCTATTACAGTGTAAAAACGATGAAAGTAATTTAAAATTGTTCAAAATGATTTTAATCAATGTATCAGTGGAATTTAGGTTTTTAGCTTGAAAGTTGTAAATACATATACCTATGCATCATTCTTATCAGATATAGGACTGATATTTTTCAACTAATCTTCGGAAATTACGTTTTGAATATTTATCACACTCGAAAAATTTAACCTCCTTTGGTAAATACTCAGAACAAACAATACTGTTATTTACTTTCCTTTATATTACGCATTGAAATAAGTTGACATAAAATGTTTGTTTGTTTACATTTTCATAATGAAAAGATAAAAAACCAATTGAACTATTCTTCACTATTTTACAGAAAATTCCGTATATTATATTTCTATTTTTCCGTTTTCAGTTTTCACCTTTATTGAGGTACTTATAACTTCCAATTTGTGTATCAAATTGAGGAAATTTCGCTTTCCTTATTTCTTCAAAAACAGTTTTAGTTGTTAACAATAAAAAATGCCTAAATAATCTTTAAAATGTCACTGTTGTTTTATTTGCAGCAATTAAAGCGGTAAATACTGTCGTTTGTTTCAAAATTTTACATTTAATTTCAAAACACTGATTGACGTACATTATTTGATTGTTTTAATACCTACACCAAAAAAGAATTAACTTACGTTCTAATGTAATACAATCCTGATAATTTTCGTTCAATTTCCTTCTTGTTTATAATGTTTTTGGGTTGCTATTTTTATAACAATTATTCAAGAAATTGTTTGCCAAAAAAATGTGAGCCGCCAGGGGACGCCTGGCAGATGAAATAACAAGTTTGCAAAAATAATATGCATGAAAGAGATAATTATCATTAAAAATATTTTAGCAAATAACCACAACTGATGGATGAATTTTAATAAATAAAAGATGGATAAATCGGTTTAGTATATGTAGGTAATTTAAATAAAAAAGCAGCAAAGCAGTAACATTGCCCTGCCATGTGTGAATTTAGGTCAGTGTGCATAATCTTCGCAGCGTACGCATTCTAGATCGTGCTTATTGTCAATTATTCATTTTCACCTTCATGGTGCATGCTCTTGGTAGATCTGTTGTGCGTATCATAATGACAAGTGTGCCCAAATATGTCTACAGGCGCTACGTTAATGTATAAGGCCACACAGTGCTTGATGTTGTATAACTAACTAGCTAACTGACTAACTCCCTTTTATGCGTAAACAGTGAATTATTATCGCCGCAATTTGCTCACTTCAATTACTTTTACGACGCATTTTGAATGCACTACAATTGCATAAACTGCTTTGCCTGTTAAATATAAATACACGGATTGTTTTATTATATGTATCATTAAAAAATATTCGGACTTAGTGTGTAATGAAAACAGGACCGGATTTAGAGATTCACGATACCTAAGCGTTTCGTTCCAAAAAAAAATTTTTTAAGATGAATTTGTATGAAACACAAAATTTAAGATAAGTTTGATAACATAACCGACTTGTATTCCTACGATGAGTAGTTTCTGGAGATAATCTAATCTACAGTATTCTATAAAATTCTCGTGTCACAATATTAATTACCATACTCCTCCGAAACGGCTTAACCAATTTTTATGAAATTTTATAAGCATATTCAGTAGGTCTGAAAATCGGGAACTGTCTATTTTTCATACCTCTAAGTGATAAGGGTTGTCCACCCCTAACTTTTTATTTTTTGGGCAAAATTTTATATTTTTATTTTTTATGATTTGACATTAAAAAATACATATAACCGTAAATTTTCATCCTACCACCAACCCCCATTTTTTAATAGCGATATTAGTATACCTACTGTAAGAATCTTCAACTCTCAGTGGTCGATAACTGATCAATTATTATCAATCGATTAGTCATCCCCGCCAGGCGTCTACTGATGTCACTACTCACCCAGCAAACAGCACGGAGTGGGGATGAGAATGAATCAGATTTTTTTAGAATGTTACAAGGAGTTCAAATATGTTCTAAGAAGTAAAAGAATGTTTTATTATAATATTTCAGAATGATTTGGCAATGTTCAAGAATGTTCCAGATTGTTAAAAAAAGTTAGAAATTATGCATTATGGGATGTTCTGGATAGTTCTAAATTTGCGAATATTCTAGAATGTTCCATCAAACGTGTAATATATTCTTACCCGGGCAACGCCTGGTATTGTTTGCTAGTTTAACATATGGAAAAGAAATCGCAATCGCAACCTAAACTATAAAAAAAACGGACGGACGGACGGACAACGAAGTAATCCTATAAGGGTTCCGCTTTTTCCTTTTGAGGCGCGGAACCCTAAAAATCATAGCAGTGGAATACATCCGTATGGATCGAAAGATAATAAAATGAGGAATCGAATGAGAAAATCAAATAGGCTGTCCGATAAATAATTAGCCTCACCGCCCGATGGCGTCACTATCGTAAGAGAAATACACTATAGTGTAGTACCTTCCTGTAGACGGCTACTGACAAAATTTCAGCCGGATCAGACTTGTAGTTCTGTTTTGAGAGTGTGTGAAAGCAAGCGTGTCCGTTGATTTAAATAAAAATGGAAAAGGAGCAATATCGTTCGGTGATTCGATTTTTGTTTTTGGAAGGGAAATCGTGACGAAAATCCACGATCTCATTTTGGCAGACCGCCGATTGAAGGTGCGCGAGATAGCTGAGATAGTATCCATCTCAAAAGACCGTGTATGGCATATCCTACATGAAATTTTGGGTATGAGAAAGCTGTCGGCAAGGTGGGTGCCGCGTTTGCTGACTCCGGATAACAAGCACAACCGTGTGACCACTTCAGAGCAGTGTTTGGGGCTGTTTAAGCGCAATCCGAAGGAGTTCTTGCGTCGTTACGTGACCGTCGACGAAACCTGGATCCACTGGTACACACCAGAGACCAAGGAACAATCGAAACAGTGGACTTTACCCGGTGAACCTGCTCCGAAGAAGGCGAAGACTATCCCATCAGCTGGAAAGGTGATGGCTACCGTTTTCTGGGATTCGCAGGGTGTGATATACATTCACTATTTGGAGAAGGGCAAAACGGTCACAGGGCAGCGCTATGTTGAATTTTTGGGCCGATTTGACGCCGAATTAAAAAAAAAACGGCCCCACTTGGCGAAGAAAAAAGTGCTCTTCCACCAGGATAATGCACCGGCTCACACCTCCGCGGTCGCCACGGCTAAATTGGTTGAATTGGGCTACGAACTGCTGCCCCCACCACCTTATTCTCCAGATTTCTCCCCGTGCGACTTCTTTTTGTTTCCTCACTTGAAAAAGTCACTCGCCGGGCAGAAATTTCACTCGAATGAGGAAGTAATCGCCGCCACGGAGGCCTACTTTGCAGACCTTGAGAAAAGTTTTTTTTTAGACGGGTTAAAGAAGTTGGAACATCGCTGGGTCAAGTGTGTTGAACTAAAAGGAGATTATATTGAAAAATAAACAGCATTTTTTCCAAAATTTTTGTTTTTTCATTTCTAGGCTAAGTACTTATCGGACCGCCCATATAGTAGGTGTAGCTGCCATTTGTAAAAACGAAGCTATTCATGTTTGAAGTTTTTAAATTGTTTTCTGGACGCTCTGTACAAAATTGTGAAGCTTAGTTTTGGCATAACGTTAGCCGTATGACTCGATCATAACTGGTAAAAATTTCAAGTCTAAATCATTTTTTGTGGAAGTTATGATTTTTAGGGTTCCGCGCGCCTCAAAAGGAAAAAGCGGAACCCTTATAGGATCACTTCGTTGTCCGTCCGTCCATCCGTCCGTCTGTCTGTCTGTCAAGACTCTTTTTCTCAGGAACGCGTGGAGGTATCAAGTTAAAATTTATACCAAATACTCAGGTCTATTGTCCCTTGGAGCTGTGAAAAAATCAAATTTCTAAGCCAACGCAATCAAAAGATACAGCCGTTTATGCCGCAAATTTTCGAATCAAAACCTACAGGGTACTTCCCGTGAACTCAGAATCTTGAAATTTGGTACGAAGCAACGTCTTATAGCACAGATAAAGGAAAAATTGCGAAAACCGTAAATTTTTAGTTACATCATATAACAAAAAATATTTTTAATAATTTTAAAGTTAGTACCTCTTTCCTCATGAACGCATAGAGGTATTAAATTGAAATTCATATCAAATAATCAGGTCTATAATACCTTTAAGCTGTAACAAAATCAAACTTCTATGTCAACGCAATCAAAAGAAACAGCAATTTAAGCCGCATATTTTCAAACTCGCAACTACTCGCAAGGGAATCAAAACCTAAAGGGTACTTCCAGTCGATTTAGAATCTTGAAATTTGGTACGAAGAAACGTCTTATAGCACAGATAAAGGAAAAATTGCGAAAACCGTAAATTTTTAGTTACATCATATAACAAAAAATATTTTTAATAATTTTAAAGTTAGTACCTCTTTCCTCATGAACGCGTAGAGGTATTAAATTGAAATTCATATCAAATAATCAGGTCTATAATACCTTTAAGCTGTAACAAAATCAAACTTCTATGTCAACGCAATCAAAAGAAACAGCAATTTAAGCCGCATATTTTCAAACTCGCAACTACTCGCAAGGGAATCAAAACCTAAAGGGTACTTCCAGTCGATTTGGAATCTTGAAATTTGGCATGAAGAAATGTTTTATAGCACATATAAAGGAAAAAATCCGAAAACCTTAAATTTTTAGTTACATCACATATATACAGGTTTGTACGGAACCCTCAGTTCGACTCGCTCTTGGCCGGTATTTTTTATAGTTTAGGTTGCTATTGCGATTCGTCTTAAAAAATTTCCCATTCCATTTAAAATATTTTAACAAGTTTGGCACCAGCTTCGGTAAAACCGTAAGTGACTGATTGTTTACATTATTTTATTTAAAAAGGTCATTCTTAAAAACCCTTAACTGAAAATCGTATCCCCTTAACTAATTTTGGCTCGGATATATTCAGTGGTGCCAAACGCTGCAAATTTAAAAATTTTCAAAAAATGTGAATTAACTCATGAATGGTGCGACCTAGACCCATTACAGTGACATTTATTTTTTATGAGGAATTCAAAAATGCAATAATATACAAGGTTTTCTATTTAAAAAATAACGAATTTATGGTGTAATTCTGGCATAATCGGAAGTCTTGTCATGTTTGTAAATATTTTGACGTTATCTTACACTTAATTTTACATAGCAGCGCTTATTTGAAATATTTTTTCTCTATTTTAATCTGTACGTGAACTACAGACCAACTTCGCCCTAGTGACTCACCCTGTATATCTATCTCTACTTTCTATCTTGACTGAGTCCCTTTCGGTGTTGGGACCTTATGTAGTCCTCCCGTCTGGCTCTGCATAAAAATGAAATACATACATATCTATAAAATTTTTACTATTATTTATACATATATTGGATTTCAATTTAGATTGATAATTTTGCATTTTAATTTGTGTACTACTAAATTCATTAAAAGTGCAAATGAAAAGCAAATAAAACGTGGCAAGTAGTAGGATACGAATGTACAATTACCTAGACGAAAATTAACTGGCAATAAAATTGCATGTTTGCGTATTGTACTTACACATACGTGTGCATGTAATTGGTGTGGATCATCATTCTGAATAACATACTTTTAGGATGCACAAGTTGTCTTGGTTTTGTGCCAGTTGCAACTAATTTTATATCAAAAAGTCAGTGTCCTTAAGTTTCATAATAACGCACGCCGTCAGGTACTTGCATGCCTTGAACACACTTATTATTATTATACAATGATTACATCGGGCTTGAAAATCCACTTCGTTCGCCCCACTGGACTACATATTTACCAACACTTCTTTTTTGTGATGTAAATAAGACTTCATGAATTTATGGAAAATCGAGGAAATTACTCCTCAATAGTAGAAAGAAAAATGAAAGTAATAAGAGGGAACTCAAAATTCGGCTAATTTGACGTTCCTATTTATTACAAGAAACTGTGATAATAAAATGTTGTATATTAAGAAATATTCAGTCACTAGCTATGCCCGCGTGGAATAGTTACTTTAAATTTTTTTTCTTTTATATTTTTATTTTCTGGGCCGTAAGCCTTTTTGCCGACGTCATTACACATAAACTTTCACTCCTTATTTTTGCCCCCTTTAGGATAAAATTTTTACAAACTAAATGTCGTATTTATATGTAATCAAAAGCCTAAAAAATAAGTTTCAAGCCTCTAGCTTTATATCTACTTATCTATCTCTGTACCAAATTCTCATTTAAATCGGTTCAGTAGTTTGGGCGTGATTGCGTAACACACAGACAGACAGAGTTACTTTCGCATTTATAATAATCCGCGAATTCTTTTTCATCGATTTTTCCATGGGAATTAGATATTTTCCCGCAGTAAAACGTAGCCTATGTGTTAATCCAGGGTGTCAGCTAACTCCATATCAAATTTTATTAAAATTGCTCCAGCCGTTTAGACGTGAAGAAGTAACAAACATACACACTCACACACACAAACTTTCGCCTTTATAATATTAGTGTGATTAGTAAGTGAGGATCATTAGGTACAAATAGTTTGATGCTTTTATTAGAAAACATTTCATCTTCCTCCCTTCTCAGAAAGTTTTTAAAAAATTATCATCATAGTGTTTTGAATTTATTGAAACTGAAAATTCAGTGTTCATAATTAAACCACTGTAATGTTTCAAAAGTTGTATTTTTTTCGGGTAATACCTAACAAAGTTTTAGAATAGCGTCATGGCGGCCGGACTTCATTATGAAAAGTGGCATTTTAGTAACATAACCTATACGTTTGTTAAAATATGTTCACTTGTTTCTGTTTCAATATGAAGTAATTAAATACTAATACTAGCTTAAATGTTGTTTCGGCATAATAATTAATTCAAACTAGGTATATCAATAGATTGTGTTAGATTCCCGATTTTTTTGTCTCGTAGATCTGATTAGGACATCGCCTATAAAACCCCTGACTTAAATTAAACTAACAAATAAGATATATTTTCGTTGACCCCCACCCTTAGGGGCCCACATTTAACACCATTTTGGAAATCGCTACTTTACATGAATAATGGGTCAAGAGCGTTTAATTTGGTGTTTTTTCTATACAATAAAGGAATTATTTTAACCATACAAAAAAGTGAGAATAATTAACGAAGAATCATTGGTCTGTTTAAAATAAGCTCGACTACCCACCACGAAATGTTCGTTCAACTGGAAAATCATACTGACGTTTTCATTTCCGCTTCTTCATTAAGGTACGTTTAGACTAAAGCGAGCGAACCTATATAAGTATATTTAATTTTATTTAAAAAAAGTAATAAAATATTGGATTTACGTATTTATTTAACCCGTATACACCCTTGTACATAATGATATACAGTGAATTTATTTCAACAATCTTTTCGATCAAGATTTAAATAATATCACCATGCAAAGTGACCCCAACTAGTAAACATACTCGAGTTAAATTGTAGCCACACTAATTTCTGTTGCATGATGTGAGCTAAAAAGGTGAATCGTTTTATTTACCTAATTATTTTCGAAAATTGATCTTCGGACTGAATTGGAATATCGTTTTGGAATTTTGGTCGATTGGGTTTTAAGAAGTTGTCTGTCTACCGGTTATACCGGAAGTTAACGTAAGCTTCGTTATTTTAAACGGAACGTCA
The DNA here is from genome assembly GCA_029378335.1 of Agrilus mali. NCBI lineage: Eukaryota > Metazoa > Arthropoda > Insecta > Coleoptera > Buprestidae > Agrilus > Agrilus mali. The sequence continues at coordinate 13,274,968 of CM055661.1, read as the reverse complement.
CAATTTTTTTACATTTTCGAATTCCTCATCAAAATTGAAGGTCATGTTGATAATACAACCCTACTTTGATATTCAACAGTTTTTGAATTATTTCATTGTATGCCGTTCTAAGAACGCTATTGGTTATTTGAAAAAAAAATTTGATTTGGAATCCGAAAATGTAAAAAAAAATTGTACGTTCCATTTAAAATAATCAAATTGGCGTTAACTTCCGGTATAACCGGAAGTGATAAAAGATCAAAAATATTTTAGAACGATAGGCCACTTCTTAACATCCAATTGACTAAAATTTCAAAACGATACTCCAATTCAATCCGGAGATACGTCTAGGGTAAAAACAACGATCACCCTGTACATATTTGTTGAAAATTGTATATTTGTCAATTCGATTTTTCGATAAATATCGTAAATTGAGGCGAGGCAAACTTTCTTTTTATGTTCCTCCTCGTCTGAACGCACCTTTACTAGATTCTTGCCTTTCTGGGGCACCTGTAACTACATTTAACGTTGAAAAACATTCAGCGCAAAATTTAATCGAATATTCAATCGATTATAAGGTTTCTGACCCAGGAGTTGTTGGTTACGGTATCTGAGATTTGCCAGTTTTGTCAAAAATCAAGCAATTTTTGAAACTCATTGCTTATCGATCATACACAAAATTTGTTCACATTATTCGATATCAGATTGAATTTGATATTTATTAATTTGAATTTGAAACCCATTCGTTCAATCTTAGTCGAAATACCAGACACTTTAAATGCATAGGAGCCATAGAGAGGGGGGAGTTTGAGGATGCTGAGCTCTAGAAAATAAAACGAAAATTTGACAGTGCTTTAATACAATATTTAATATTTTACTGCAATAATATCGTTTACCTAATATAAAATATAAAATGTCCAAGCACCCCCAAAAATTAGATGTTACGCCTGATTATAATTTTTTTTTATTTTTAAAATAAAGTATTTGTCTAATGAAAGAAAACCCAACTTTTAGTAATGCAATTATGGTTTTTTTACGACTGTAAACATTCATAGAAGTTTAATCAGCCTTGGCCGTATTGCGCCCCTGAATCTTCAAGCAGAAACGCTAGTGTTATTTTCGATCTCCACGTCTAACTATTTGCACGTTACAAATAGGCTATTAATTGAATGCGATGAACTCTGTAGCAAGTTATGTTCTCTAAAACATTCAATGACTGCTTTCTACGTATAGGTACATAACGATGCTTTAATTTAAGAACTGAACTTTATGTTTATATGAAATATGTAAATTTTATATACATAATTTAAAGCTTGTGTCTGCATGTAGGTACAGCTCAATATGATGTATTGTCTATAACAGGCATGCTAAAATCATCAGATATTGGGGTTATATGATCTATTTTGTACTAAGTCCGGGGCCGCATGTTTTTACTGTTCAATAAATTAAAATAAATACGATTGTTGGAACTATTGTATTGTGCATTTATTAGGCTCAAAGTTTTGTTTTTAATTAAACTAAAAATATTTTACTGTATTATCGTATATTATATTACATACATTTTATTGATGTGAAACATCTATAGGCGCGGGTAAACCGGATTGTTGGCGTGGCGATCGTGGCGATTGCATGCCGTGGCGGCGCTCGCCATGCGCAAGCGCCTGTACGATTATCTTCCCACTCGGTTCCACCGTGTCGTTTACTATAGTAAACTAGAAGATGGAAGTGAATTAATTATGAATGTTGTGTACATTTCACCTAATAAAAAATGAATGATATTTCATTTTTACATGATAAATTATTTCCGTTCAGTCACAGAGGTTCAATTATTTTTAAAATCAATAAAGATAAACTACTATTGATTTTAGCTGGAGATTTCAATGTAAATTTTGCTAAAGATGAATCAATGCCATTAATTACGTTCCTCCAAAAAACATTTCAATTGCAAATTAACAACAATCCAAGAGAACCTACTACCAGATATGCAACAACAATAGATGCTGTATTTATTAGATGTCTTGTTTATGTTATGTCCAATACTTTTGTAACATACTTCAGTTATCCTCGACCAATTATCACAGTAATGCTGTCAGAGGCAACATCGAATATAACTATTACTGAAGTCACTGATTTTGCCAGACGTCCCGTGACGGCTCACTTTTTTTTTACACTGAAACTAAATTATTTATATAAAAAAAAGTAAACTAAAAGTTGTAATAAGCAATATCACAGTTTAATATTACTTTATGGAAGATATTTGACGTTGTTTGTTGCAAAGCAACTTATCAATATTTGGTTGAGTATCTTAAGCTGATGCAACTTTTAAATTAATAATATATGTTGATCGTTTAATCTTGACCTTTCTGATTTTTTCTTATTTTTTATTAAAAAAAATAGTTGCTTGCATAAATAAGCGCTTTCGAACATAGCCAGTACATTTCAGAAAACCGATAAATATTCCAACTTTCATACATTTTTCCTTCAGAAAAGAAACACTTCGGATATCAATTAATTCCATTTGTAACTTTTCATCAACAATTTCAATATTGATAGATAGAGATAAAGTAAAAAAATGAAATTGTACTTCACAGCTTTTAAAATCGGATTGCGTTTCTAGTAATATAATTTGGTGTGCATAATCTTTAAATTTTAATAGATAGTTATTGACAGCTTTCAAAGTGAGACAATTACAATTTTTTATGAAGTAATTAAGTAAAATAAAAAAAATAAAAAGAAGGGAGCAATATTAAAAAAAAGTCATAGAATATTACATGGAGAGTGAGTTTCTTTTTTGAGATTTGTGTGCTGCTGGCCTAACGTAACTTAGGGAGCAGTTATCACTTTTCGTCTTAAATTAATACGACGAAGTTCAATATTATTCGTGACCGAACAATTAAATGAATAAAAAACATTCCCTGTAGGAACAGTTTATTTAAAACGTAAATGTAAAACAATCACAAAAAAAACAACGACGTAAAATACTAAGAACAACGATAACAAATAGAAAGAGCAAAAAAATACGAAATATGATGACCGGAAGTCTTGACGAATGCAATCTAAGTACATACTGCTTATAAGGGCCTTCAAAAATGGTCAAAATATGAATACATCAATAAACATTCCAATGACCTGTGTCAGCAAAGAGGCCTCTTTATTAGGTACAAAAATGCAGATATCAAGGCACCACTACGACAATTGATAGACCCAACACGGTCGCCTTTCTACCTGTGTTTCTTATTTCAGCAAATTTGAAATTTTGGTAAATAACTACAGATTAATAAATATTTTAAGTATGAAAAAATGTATAAAGTTCAACATCTGTGTTTGTAAAAATTGAACAGTAATAACTTTTAAGTTTCAATTTTTCAAACTATCAAAGGTACTTTACATGAGAAAGTGGATCATCAACAAATACCTACTATAATATTTCAGCTGATGATTAAACGTTGAATCAATGTTTTCTTTTTTTTTACAAAATATTTTAGATTAGATGTATTTACTGTATTTCAATTTCTTTGTGTATTTCACGTGCAACACGCACGTGATTTATTGCCTGTAACGCTTTTAAAAAACCGTACAAGTTGCAATAATATTGCAGTACTCTGCTTATTTTATCAACTGTGCATTTGATTTAAGCCAATTTAAAAGCACAGATTACTATTATAAGTACAATTAGCCAATAATGAAATCATAAACTTCTACAATTCAATATTCAAATTAAAATACGATCATTGTTGTTAAATACATAGTTTTCAAAAATAATATGGACACTGTTTTTATTTTAGCAGTAATAGTAGGTATACACTGACTTTGTCATACAAGTAGTGCTCAACGGAAATAAAAAAGTTAGTCGATAATATTTGTTTGAATGCCACAAATTTTGACGTATATCAAGCTAACATGACAAAGTTTTTCCGATTTTTGACTTGCAACTACAATTTGTCGCTAATTTGTTACCAAATCAAAAAATTTGTCGCTCGTGCCGTTTAGCAGTAATAATAATCAGCTGGTATGCTAGCTTGATATGAAGCTAGCGCTACACATAGCGTATCTCGAAAAGGAAATGTCGTAGGATATTACTGTCAATACCATAATTTGTCGCTGAAAGATGACACATTTAACGAATTTGTCGCTACTCTTATCTCCAGCTGATAAGCAAAAAACTGCTGGAAAGCCATCACACTCTTGAAAGGTTACGTGTTGTTCAACTTGGGGGAAACAGGGAAAACCTAATTTTAAAAATTTGGTAAATAAATCCGATCTCTTAAAACAAATGTAACAAAGAACTTCTTCATTAATTGTTTGATGCTTTAAGATAAGACTAGCGACAAATTCATTGAATGTGTCATCTTTCAGCGACAAATTATGGTATTGACAGTAATATCCTACGACATTTCCTTTTCGAGATACGCTATGTGTTGTGCTAGCTTGATATCAAGCTAGCATACCAGCTGATTATGGCTAAACAGCACGAGCGACAAATTTTTGGAAATCGGAAAAATAACTTTGTCGTGCTAGCTTGATGTACGTCAAATTTTGGTATCATCAGAAATCTCTTAAAAATCTTAAATTTGATATATCACTCAATCTTCTTTGCCAATTATGTAAAATTTTGGGGGTGGTTCTTTCTTTGCTCAGGGAAATCAGCATAAATTTATAACATAATAAATTCCTCTTCGATACTAAAGTTGAATATTTTTATGAACCAAAAAATTAACTCTCCTTCGTTTTGTTTCGTTGACGCACCACCCCGTATATTAAAATTAAGACAAAAAGAGTAGAATGTGATAATTGAAGTACAAATATGTATCTAAATTCGTGTTGCACAAAAGCAAAAGAGAAAAACCGAAAAACTGTTTGTTACATGCATTTTTCAATTTTTAAATGGGGTCAATATTTGGTTTCGCAATTTGTCAATTACGGTGATCAATTAAATTTAGTACCTACTTGAGGTGTAAACTTTCGAAGAAAGTTTGTTCGATGATTCAGTGAAGCACTTGGAATTACTAATTCAGCTCTTTGTTGGTTTTTACGGTAAACGATGAATCATTTGATTCATGGTTAAAATATTTGACACGATTGTAAGCAAGAGTTTTGAAGATTTTTATGGTGAAATAATTTTCAGTAATCAGCTTTATCAGAATAAATATAATCGTTATTATTATCATCAAATTTTTCCATATATGTAAGTGGTTATTTTGAAATAATAGAATGACTCCAAATTGTCAGAAAACGAAGTTACTACTTTACACTACGTTAAATTTAATTATAATTTACAATGATATGGATTTTATCTATAATAATCCTAAATTTATAGCATAGATCGAGGGTGGGGGGTTCTCTAAACTTTGTAATCTCATAAGGGCATGAATACTGGACAAAAGGCCTAATGCAATGTTATACTTTTAATTGTACCGTCTAACATCTCCAAGGAAGGCTAGCCTTGGGGCTACTCATTAACTATCCCTCTCCGCCTTCTTACGTAAGATTTTCTACAATTGTCCTAGGAAAAGCTAAACAGCTAAGTGTTGTTAGAAAAGGTTCAGTTTCAATAAAGACGTTATTTTCTGACAAAAATGGAAGACTTTTTGTTTAATAATTAAACAGTCTTTAAACTGTCCATTTTCTCAAAATCCCCGATAATTAATACTATAACTTTTACTGTTATATTGTTTTCAAAATGCGCCCCCCGCAACAAAATACCAGCTACGTCCTTGAACGCACTGTAGCTTTAAATTAAGCGCAATTTTTCTCGTTGAGATTAGCTAAAGTGATAAAGATATCTATGATGCAAGTCGTGGGAGTGAATGGACTGCTCCGATTGATCTGCAATGTAGTGATATAAAAAAAATCTTTAGTCGTCATTGCTGAAATTTTTTAAGGGCCTTTTTTGAACTTTCGCAAACTGAGTGATACATTGACGTTTTAGAGATTTGAAATTAGGGGATTTCAAAGACGATCTTTTTAACTAAAATAATTTTCCGGTAATACCGGTTGTTAATGCCAACTTGTATTATTTTAAATGGAATTGTATATTTTTTACAACGAATTCGGATGAAACACAAAATTTTAAAGTAACTTCGAAAACTGACGTATTTCAAGGGTGGCGGCACGAGATCCAGAGGCAGAAAAGGGGCGCTGATGCATTAAAGGAGGCAGAGGGACCATCGTACCTAACTATCTTTCTTATCAAGGCAACTGATTTTTTTATTTACTTTAAATACACTAAAACAGAAAAAGTAAATATTCGGGGTATGTTAATTTTAAAGATATTAACGAAAATAAAACCTGACAAATAAATTATTAAAAGTCTTTCTTCCTTAACCATTTCATTAATTTATATAAACATATGTATTTATTATTCGTTTTGTGTTTATCAATTTATTTTTGTATGTATTTCTATTTGAATCATGCAGGTTTGAATGTTTTACCTTATTGTATTTGGTTTTCGTTTTATTAGTATCCAAATAATAAAATTTCTTCAATAAATTTCCAAACAAATGTATGCAACAATTATTTTAATATTTTATATAAAATTGACTATTGTAAGGAGTGGGGGGGCGTTAACATTTTATTTATTTTTTCTTAAAAAGGGAGCGGTGGTCGAAAAAGGGTTGAATTTATAGAAAAATCGCAATAAATGACAAAAAATAATAAACGATTTAGTGTTGAATATTTTACCAGTTATAATGGAGTCATATGGCTAATTTCATCCGAAAGTTAAACTTCAATTTTTACAGGGCGTTTAAAAAAAAAACTTCAAATACATTAGCAACATCTACCATATTTTTTTTGTTATTCATTCTGAATAATGTTGGGGGTAATTTTATTAACGATGGTGGCATAATAAAAATTCTAATGTAGTTTTGATCATGCCTTTTTTAAACTTTTAGCATAACTTGTCTGTGTAAAAAAAATGTCCTAAAACTTATATCCATACTAGCAGCAATACCCGGCGTTGCTCGGGTAAAGATATATCACACTTTTGAATGAACATTCTAGAATATTCGCGAATTTAGAACTATCCAGAATATCCCATAATAATTCAAAATATTTTCTAACTTTTTTTAACACTCTGGAACATTCTTGAATGATCTTCAAGATTCTGGAACATTCTTGAACATTGCCAAATCATTCTGAAATGTTATAATAAAACATTCTTTTACTTCTTAGAACATATTTGAACTCCCTGTAACATTCTAAAAAAATCTGCTTCATTCTCATCCCCACTCCGTGCTGTTTGCTGGATGAGTAGTGACATCAGTAGACGCCTGGCGGGGATGACTAATCGATTGATAATAATTAATCAGTTATCGACCACTGAGAGGTGAAGACTATTACACTACTAATATCGCTATTAACAAATGGGGATTGGTGGTAGAAGGATGAAAATTTACGGTTATATGTATTTTTTAATGCCACATCATAAAAAATAAAAATATAAAATTTTGTCCAAAAAATACAAAAGTTAGGGGTGGATAACCCTTATTACTTAGGGGTATGAAAAATAGATAGTTCCCGATTCTCAGACCTATTGAATATGCATATAATGTTTCTTAAAAAAATCGGTCAAGCCGTTTTGGAGGAGTATGGTAACTAACATTGTGAAACGAGAATTTTATATATTAGTACCAATATGCATTGTGCACTTTAAAAATTATGCACAGTGGGATTTTTTTTAATTTCAAATCTATTTTTTTACAATATTGGGAAGATTATATTAGGTAGGTACTAATCGTTTAAGCAATTCCAACATTCTGAGATAAACATTGGTAGGGTTATTGACACACATATTAAGCAGTTAATTTTCTGCTATTTATCCGTACATATGTAATTTTTTTTCAACAAAAATTGAGGACGAATAAACAAACTATTTACATAAATTCTTGTTTTCATAATATTTTATATTATCTATGTATGTATATATGCAGACACGTTGCTTATTAAGTAACATCAGGTTCTACAAATACTTTCACTGCTAACTGTACTTAACATGATCAGAAAGGTAGCTCGCAAGTGTAAGTGGATATGATATACCATGGGTACCTATACACAATACAAAACGGCACATAGCAAAACCACCAGACCGTTTCAACCGACAAGGTCGTGGCATTCGGTAAAAAAGCTCGCTGAACATCAGACACTACATTTTATTTATAATAGTGGTTGTATATGTCTACAAGTAGACACACGCGAATGTACATACAGTATTATTCGTTTATAACGGCGATAAAAGGACCATTAAATTCCGTCGCTATATCCGGAAGTTGCTATATAAAAAGAAAGAGAGAAAGAATGAAAGTAGGAAATTAGGCAAGAAAAGTACTGCCCAGTAGTAACTGATTCTTAGATTTAACTTTATCAACCTTAACATTTATAAACAATTACTAAGTACAACTGCTGACTATCTGTGAATGTAAACAAAAATAAAAAAGTTTTGTGTTTAGACTCGGTCGCAATATCAGTATAAGATTTCTAGCATCTTGTAATTAATAGTTCATTAAAACTAGTCGGTAGAACCGAAATCGACGAAATTTTCTTCTTAAATTACCCCTTAAATACAAGGGACTTATGGGTTATGTCGTTATAACCAAAAGGTTGTTACAACTGAAGTCGTTATAATTGAAATCCGCTGTATATTAATTATAATTAATTGGTCCTTTGAGCACATAATTTTAATTATTTACATTGTCAGTGACACCTAGTTTAATCATTTATTTCTGGATAGCTTAGGTCAAGATCTTCCGAATGGTACTTACCTCTACTAAGGTACAGATAGGTACTTTTTTCGTAGATGTTTATGAAAAACTAGAGAGGAACATTTTGGAAAAAAATCGTGTAGCCTGATGGTTATTTTAAAAATATTTTCTGTTTTGTAGCACTTCCGGTTATACTTATACCTACCAGATCATATTTTTCAACAACGATATTATTATTTTTAACAACTATTAAAATATTAACTTTAGGCGCCTATAGGAACGTACTATACAGGGGTTTTCAAGTTGATGGGCTATTACAAGTAGGTATATGAATTAGTAGAATAAATTCAATTCTAAAACTTGGGCTCATTTGGTTATTGTTTATGCCGCTTCTTTTAAAAATATTTTCAAGTTCGATTTACATCCGGTTATACCGGAAGTCGATACCAACTTTGTTATTTTAAATGGAATGGTATATTTTTTACGCTGAATTCGAATAAAACGTGTAATTCTAAGGTAAGTTTGATAACCAACTTGTACACCTATGACAATCGGTTTCTGAGTTAATTTAATTTATAAAAAAAAAATCGTTACCGCAACCCAAATTATAAAAAATCATAACTTCCACAAAATACGACTCAGACTGTTGAAATTTTTGTTGAAATTTTTACTAATAATAGCTGAATGTTTGTGCTAACGCCTTGACAAAATTGAACTAAATAATTTATACAGGGCGTTCAAAATAAAATTCTTAAGTTTAAGAACTTCAAAAACGAATAACTTCGTTTTTTCAAATGGCACCTACCATATTTAATTTTTTCAATCGATTCCTTTCTTTATCCTCTCTCGATTCATATAGATACTCCCTACTGTTTTATTTGAAAAAAAATTGAGTAATTTAGAATTTTTAAAATATAGATAATTTCATTAATTTTGTCGTAATAAGAGTGTGCCTTGGACAATTGACAACTAACGACAATCAAAGCAAAATCACAGTAAAACCTTTTTTATCGCTTAATTTCTGTTGGGAAGTTGTTCGAGACAAATGTTTATAAAAATCACTTTAATTGAAGTTTTCGTTTTCGATTATTTTTTGTAACAGAAATTAATCGAAAATGCGATTTTTAGCTTCATTTTGCATTGATTGCCGTTAGTTGTCATTTTTCCAAGGCACACCTTTTTATGCGATTGGTTATTTTAAGTAATAATTCAAAATTACTCGAAAATTTTTAAATAAAACAATAGGAAGTATCCATATAAAGCGAAAGAGGATAAAATAAGGAATCGATTAAGAAAAAAAAAATGGTAGGTGCCATTTGAAAAAACGAGGTTATTCGTGTTTAAAGTGCTCTTAAACTTAATAATTTTATTTTGAACGCCCTGTATAAATTATTTAGTTCAATTTTGTCAAGGCGTTAGCACTAATATTCAGCTATTACTAGTAAAAATTGCAACAGTCTGAGACGTATATTGTGGATGTTATGATTTTTTATAATTTGGGTTGCGGTAACGATTTGTTTTCTATAAATTAAATTAACTCAGAAACCGATCGTCATAGGTGTAAAGTTGGTTATTAAACTTACCTTAGAATTACACGTTTTATTCGAATTCAGCGTAAAAAATATACCATTCCATTTAAAATAATAATAAAGTTGGTGTCGACTTCCGGTATAACCGGATGTAAATCGAACTGGAAAATATTTTTAAAAGAAGCGCCATAAACAATAACCAAACGAGCCCAAGTTTCAGAATTAAATTCCTTCTACTAATTCATATACTTCTAATAAATAGCCCATCAATTTGAAAAACCCTGTATACGCCAATCAATTCATCTTTTTAATTGTTTCTTTCGCAATTTGGTTGTGCTTGTATAGGCACCAGTTGTCTGTATGGAAATAAGTAAGCAATTATTTTGCAGCATGAATGAAAACGATTAACTCTATTAATCAGCTATTAAGCTTATTTGGAACAGTGCGTGCCCTTGTTTTGCTTAAGCATTCTTTTATTTTAATAATTATTATTATGTCCACTAAAAATCTACTTCCACCGAGAATAGTAACTTTTTCAACTAACTGGCACTGTATCTCCGAAGGTTAACTATCGATTTATTACAATTTGAAACTCATATTTTATGTTTTGAAGTTATTAAGTTAAGAATTTATGATATTTTTAGGCGCCATTCATCACTGTGCGTTTTTATGGTAAATTTTATTAGCTAATTACAGAAACATCTATGTATCTGCCAATTCATTAACAATTCCACGCAGTTTTTTTTTAATTTTTATCTTCAGTACGCGCCAAGAAAAAATAATGGTTGATATTAAACAGAATTTTGAGCAACAGGTGTTAAATTTTACACGTCGGCAGTAAATTACCTTTTCAGTGAAAAGTGATCTAAAACATCAAATAAAGTGGCTCTAAATATTTCAAATAAATTACGTTTACTTATACATATAACATTTAATAAATCTGATGATTATTTATATCACAAATAAAATTTAAAAATATAATGTTCATGGAGAAATAGGTATATAAAGTTGCTCTTTAAAAAATTATTACAGCTTGAATGTTATAACTTTACCGTTGGTATATTTAAAATATATAATAAATAGTTTACGCATTAAAATTATTAATTTTAATTTTAACAAGAAAATGTGTTTTTTTATAATAAAAAAATGTATGGCAGTTCTCGTTAAACTAGGACCTACAACTTTGGAAATTGTGTTACAAATATAGGAAAGCAAAATTACCAAATCAAAAATTTTTAAGGGGCCGTTCATAAAATACGCTTGCATACAAGTTTTTGTGATATCAGCTTAGAAAGAGAACGCTGCATATGGGCCCCGTCTATCTCTCTCTAACACTTCACGCGATTGGCTGCTCCCCCTCCCGTCTCTATGGTTACTACACTCTTTCCCTCTCAATGCTTATACAGCCGGGAGGGGAGCAGCCAATGGCGTGCTTTGTTAGAAAGAGATAGACGGGGCCCACATGCAGCGTTCTCTTTCTAACCTGATATCGCTGCCACCATAAACGTAGTAAGAATAGACTGAACATGAGCCTCGGCTGCTGGCCAGAAATTAGAAAGAGAGGGACTGCTTTGGGAGGAGTTGCTGTCTCTGTCTAACTGTGCGCTGGAGGGGGAAGAAGAGGCGAGCGGTAGCAGACGATTTTCGTTGACGGTTACCATCGATGTTTTTTGATTGCTTACTGTTATCCCCTCCATCGCACAGTTAGAGAGAGACAGTAACTCCTCCCAAAGCAGTCTCTCTTTTTCTAATTTCTGGCCACATTTTCATACACGGTTTGTCGGGACTTTTCAGTCTATTCTTACTACGTCTATGGCTGCCACTTATAGGCTAGCATTGGACAAGCGCACTCTATTCTTATACCTCTATGGGTCAACTGTAAAATCATGACTTTCTATCAATCCATTAAAAATAACACAAGTCGCTAAAAAAATTAGGGCACTTTTAGTTGAGGTAGGACCTAAAAATTTTGGCTTATTTGGATTTTATGATTTAGAATTTAGAAAAAAAAAAAAGAATAGTAAATCACGAAATACAAATTATTTTATCAGTCCATCGAAAATATGACTTGACTGGTCATATAAACGTAGAGCATTTCTTATTGAACTAGAACTAACATTTGGACTGAAGGAAGATTGTATTAAAGTCTAGAAAATAAAATTTTCATCAAAAATGTACTTACCTATGACTCTTTTGGTTAAGCCAGGACCTAAAAATTTGAACTGATTGAGGATCTTATTATGGTATAAATTTAGGAAGAAATCAGAAAACCACGAAATAATTTGAAATTATTCTATCAATCCATCAAAAATATCACTCATAATGTAGAGCACACTGGTTAAGCTAGAATTCATAAATTAGTACTGAAAGGGGGGGGGGGGGGACTTCAAGAAAAAATTAAAAAGTTAAGTGGAGGTAAATTGGTATAAAGGAGGTATACACGCTTTTTTGTTGAAAATGTATGTTCCCATGTAAAATACACAATTTAATAATCCAAGAATTTTATGTAGGTACCTACGTCATTACTACTTAGAAACTGGTTATATTATGTTATGAAAACAACGCTACTACAAATTTTATGAATTCTTCAACGAAATCCAAAAACGTCAACTAGCATGAACACATTTAAAAAATGTATTCATTTATAATTTTGATTATTCATGTTTTACTATTTGATCATTCAAACGGTATCATTGTGATAAATACAAAATTCTATTAAATAACCGGTGCAGGCGTCTTAAGCTAAATGAAATATAATGTCGGAAGGGTTGCTCCGGCAATGGAGGGGAGTATCTAATTTCTGTAGGGCTTAGCACTTCAAAGGACAGAAATATGTATTCATAAATTTTTACGTAATAAAATAGGCCTGTTCCTCGCCAATGTATCTTCCACTAATTATAACGCGTGTAAATTTGACAAAATAACTTAACCCAATCGAATTACTTTACTGGCGAAAGAAAAAAATTTGTAAAAAAGTATTGCATGTTTTGCTAACTTAATATAAAGTTAGCGAAACGCCTAAAGAGGTTGTTATTGATAAGAAAAAGAAAACTAACAACAATTAACCCACTAGGAATTTGCCGTGACATACAAGAAATTGAGTGGAGACTGATTTCACCTTTTATTCACGGTAATACTTGGTAAAAATGGTGGAAATTCCCTAAAAACTAATGACGGACAATTCCAAAAAGTCCACAACTAATTCCAGGTGGAAATTTGTCGCTTGACTAGGGCGAATTAGCTATAGATTTGGGAATTTTGTCGCGATGAAATAGCCAGAATTGATATCTATGGATTTTCAGCAAAACATTCCTCGGAATAGGGTATGAAGTTATTTATTGTGCATGAATTAGAAGTGGGAATTTGCCGTTTCCTTTGGGGGAATTAGTTGTGGACTTTGGGATTTTGTCGCGGTTAAATAGCCCGACTTATTCGAGAAAGAGTTAATTTTTGTAGATGTGTAGCAAAACATCTCCCGGAGTGAGGTAAGACGTCATTTATCGTGGATAAATAAGGGGGGTTAATTGTAGTCATAAAAATCAATTCTTAAGCGAATAAGTCGGGCTATTTCTTCGTGACAAAATCCCCGAATCTACAATTAATTCTCCCTAGTCAAGCTACAAATTCCCACCCCGAATTAGTTGTAGACTTTGTGGAATTCTCCATCATTAGTTACTGGCTATTACAGAGAATTTCAACCATTTTTAGCAAGTATTACCGCGTTGATAATGCCCACGTGTGAACTAATTAGCGGCAAATTATTGCCCCGAAGATTTTTCTGTTGGGCCAAATTGTTTTGCTAACATTAGGGCCAGGTGGGGTAATTGTGAACGATTTTGGAAGTTTGACTTTAATAGCTCGATGTATCTTAGATGAAGATTAAATTTAGGCGACTATATGATTAATTTAGGTCCTTGTTTGGTTTGAAGTGAATTTCTGTTATTAAATATGCAAATTCGAATGTTTTTTGCAAAAGTTTACAATTACCCCTTCACTTATTAACGCAGTCAAAAACTTAGGAGTAAATGTGAACAATCAACTTGTTTGTACTGGCTTTATAAAGGTTTTTAATGGGGCAAAAGTGAACAATTCGCTTTCAAACTCGAATTCTAATGAAAATTACACTAATATTATAAAGGCGAAAGTGTGAGTGTGTATGTTTGTTACTTCTTCACGGTTAAACGGCTGGAGTGATTTTAATAAAATTTTGTATGGAGTTAGCTGACACCCTGGATTAACACATAGACTACGTTTTACTGCGGGAAAATATCTTATTCCCATGGAAAAATCGATGAAAATGAATTCGCGGAATATTATAAATGCAAAAGTAACTGTGTATGCTACACAATCTCGTCTAAAATACTGAACCGATTTTAATGAAATTTGGTACAGAGATAGTCTAGAGCCTAAGAAAGGACATAGGCTACTTTTTAATGCGAAAAAAGGGTTGTAAGGGGTTGAAATAGGATAGTTTGTGCGGAAATTCCGTAATTTTGAAGATAGAAACTTGAAACTTATTATTTAGGCTTTTGATTAGATATATTTAATACGACATTCAATGTTAGTGAAAATTTTACCCTAAAGGGGATAAAATTAGCCGATCAAAGTTTTTGTGTAATGACGTCGTCAAAAAGCTTACGGCCCAGAAAATTGAAATATTAAGTGTAAAAAGTTATAGAGGTTTTGTTTATTTGGATCAATAAAAGTAGTTGAATACTAAGCTATAGATATAAACTATTTTAAACTATAATTAAACTATATTAATCTATAATATTATAAATGCGAAAGTAACTCTGTCTGTCTGTGTGTTACGCAATCACGCCCAAACTACTGAACCGATTTAAATGAGAATTTGGTACAGAGATAGATAAGTAGATATAAAGCTAGAGGCTTGAAATTTATTTTTTAGGCTTTTGATCAGATATAAATACGAGATTTAAAGTTTGTAAAAATTTTACCTTAAACGGGGCAAAAATAAGAAATGAAAGTTTTTGTGTAATGACGTCGGCAAAAAGGCTTACGGCCCAGAAAATTAAAATATAGAAGAAAACAATTTTAAATGCTGCCGAAAGTCACTATTCTACGTGGACGAAGTCGCGGGCATAGCTAGTTATATTTATAAAGTCGTGTTCACAATTACCCCAAAAATAATATATTATATAGAAATATTTTCACTGTTTAGCGCGCTAAAGCATCCAACCATCAAAAGTCAACACCACAGTCTATAATTCCCATTTGTTGGAATACTCAAGAGTCCTACTTCATTTCGATTTTCGATAAAGAGCCTGTTTACAATTACCCCACCTAATAACCCTACACACGTCTAATCATAAGGTGTTCAATATATAATATAAAACTGGCTGTATCTATCCCCTCTCACTTTAGTATATTAACCATGCCCAACTAAAGAGGTATGTAGTAAAACTAATTAGCGATTCCACGTAATATCCCCGTCTTTCATTTTTGCTTAATTTCGTTTAGCTAAGCAAAAGGTGGGTGTGATTCATTCATAAACCTGGATCACACACGCATACACGTATTGGTTGGTTGGTAGGTTTCCCGTCTAGACGTGATAATGAAAAATGGTCTACGAAGCAATCTTAAAAAAAAAAAGCCATACACGAAGGTTTACAAAAGGTTCGTTACTCCTCTCGAGATAAACTCGTAGGTACGCGTACATGTTAAAAGACCATGTTTAACACACATAAGGCACACCTTTGTTGAGTAGTGTGGATCCGGTTACATGCTGTCGATTATTTCATTTTAAACGTCGACTTGGGCATTAAGTAAAAGGGCGTGGCCATTTGACGTCAGTTATAAACGAATTGTTAATTTAATTTTCCAAATAGGGGTTGCCAAACTACACTTTTACTATAGTTCCATTGTTTTTACCGATTCATTAAATTAGAAGATACTAGAAGAAGATGATGAGATCATCATTACTTTTATGTACTTTATGGTCTATATCTTTGGGGACAACCATTAATTACATGAGATAACAAAGGGGAGGAGACTAGCATTAAAAATCTAATTTGTACTTTTAATTTTAAAGAATATACAGGGGGACCATTTTGTAATAACCTTAATAATAAAAGTTGGTATATATAAGCTGGGACACACATTATAATGACCTTTACTGTGACCTTGGGGGTAATTTGAAGGTCAAATGATTTTTTTAAAGAAAATCCTACTTTATACATCATAGATAAGGTCAAATATCACGTTTCAATATCATTACAACTAGTCAAATCAAGTTTACCCGGGTGAATGTCTTTATCATGTGTCCCCCTAATTATATACCTACTAACATTTGAATTTTTTTTTATTATTTCGCCTAACGGTCGAGTTATACTCCATTAAATGTTAAAATGATCCACCCTGTATATTATAATTAAATTTTTTAAACAAAATCATCATTTTCTACTTTAATGGAGTTTCCTTGTAATAATTTGCTGAATTTTACATGAGGGACAAACCCCCCTGCTATATCTCTCCAAAGAGATGGAATGGGGGATCCAAATTAACAGAAAAATACTTCACGTTGTTCCCTTTGAATTGAAAACAACGGCGCGTTTTGTTCTTAGGTAGATTATTAATAATTAAATAAATTTTTACATTTTTGTAAACAAAGTTTAGAGTAAGACGTTAATAAATAGTAGTACCTATAGCTAATCTTTCTGTATACAATAAAGTTTCAAAACATGGTTTGTACATTACGATATTATTTAAGTATTTTGCACGATTTCAATGGATTCCAAAAAAATCCAAATATAAATTTTGTTTCATGTCATTAAAGGTTTTCAAATAGAATTTGTTTACTGTTTGGGGTATTGCCAGGATCTAAATGGAGCACAACTTACTTTAAAGTCATGTAGAAATAAAATCGCAATATTTTTTATTTTTACAGAATTCTTAATTTCAATTAATTTATCTTTTCTTTTTCATTTTATTTATGGATCCAGCCACATTAAATTCCGCTCAGCTCACATGATTTGTCCCATTAAATCCTTTTATTAAAAGAAATTATTTTAATGTATACAAAAAGAAATACATACTTACTGATAAGAAATTTCAATTATATTTTGAAAGTGTTTTTTTATAAGTTTAACCCCATTTTTTAGTTGGTTTGGTAGGTACGGGACAAATATTGTCTTTTTAGACCAGTTCACTCAACTAATTACCCTAAAATTTTATAAACAAATTTGGTTTTAATAAGAATACAATTTACTATACAATCGAACTTTTTTTTTTTTCCATTTTGCATGATTTAATCAAGTAAAAATTACATATATTTCTCATTGTTGATGCTATTGCCAACCGATTTGGTTCGCCTTATCAACATTCGAATTATCGAAGTTTGAATGTACGTACACAATCCCATACTCCCCCTGGATACGCCACTGCATAGTAAAGTTAATTGCTCAAAACGATGTTCCAAATGAACCGATCGTTTGTGAGTTACAACCAATAATAGAACGTACCATACATACATTTATGTTCATTAGACTTAATGATAGTAGGTACTTGGTACGATTGTAATGTATGCATGTAAATTAATTTAAAACAGATTAGAAGTATACATAAGTATCTATGTGGCTGCTGTCGAATGTAAATGGCATTGAGCTGCATTTCAAGACGTCGGATGGATGTGTGTTATAAGAGTTTTATAATTTACGATCAGATTCGATTAATGACGCGTGTCACAATTTTCTATTCGAAATTTAAACCGCCAAACCACACAACACACCATCTGCTATATTTACATCTTCTGATTTATTAATTTGCACACATTCTGTAAGTTATACAGAATTGCGTAACCGCTACGTGATATCTATCCATACAGGCTTTCTTTCGTTTAATAACAAATGTACCAGTACATGTACAGGGTGGTCAAATTTCAATTTTGTATATCACAGCTCGTTCAACTATTAATATAGCAAAAATTAATTACTAAACTAATTACAAGTTGTATCGAAACTTTTTCACGCTATGCATGCTTGTTGTACATAAGCAATTGTACGGTATGTGACGTGTTCAGTCACGGAAAACACAATTAGCAAAACAAAACAACGAATTTATTTAATTACTAAAGTTAATTTGACTACACTACAGTTATAAACAAGTCTACACAATTTATTTCACTAAAAAGTCTCTTTTCCCGCTCGCCTCTGTGTGAACACTATCTATCGCTCTCTATAATTTAGACACTATCTAGTCGCTCGGTATGAATTCTATCGCCCGTGTTGCCTATCGATGGCTTCGCTTCCAAACATCAGCTGTTCACTGTCAACTAACTCGGTGTGTGCCGTTTCCGCCTTTTATAGTCTTCTAGGGAATTCTACAGCCGTCTAGTAATCCAATTGTTTTCCCATTGATCGTTGCTGGTGTTTTCTAGATATTCCAGGGAAAGCCGGGAATATTCCTTGTGTATTCAGGGAAGATGTTCGTTAATTATGCTCACACCAACTTAATTGGCAAGTACTCGTAACAGGTATTTAGGGTGACCCAACATAATTTATTCTGTTCACATTATGTTTTCGTGTATCGATTTTTTTCTATTGGGAATTACTTACACTTCAGCTTTCCCAAAACATACATAGAAATATAGACATTAAGGGGTTGGAGGCTCTTAGGTGGACAGCAGTGGGGTAATAGGTACCTAGAATCTATTGGCTACCTGTACAGAGCACGCGTAGAATAATCCCAGAAATACAGCCAATAAATTATAGGCCACCGTCCATCCCTCTGATCCCTTGAAAGATGTTTAATTCTCTTGGTTGTAAGTTCATTGCTTTAGCTGTTTTCTAAGTTGCCTAGATGTAAGCATATAAAAATACTAGCAGCAATACACGGCGTTGCTCGGGTAAGAATATATGACACGTTTGATGGAACATTCTAGAATATTCGCGAATTTAGAACTATCCAGAACATCCCATAATGATTCAAAACATTTTCTAACTTTTTTAACATTCTGAAACATTCTTGAATGATCTTCAAGATTCTGGAACATTCTTGAACATTGCCAAATCATTCTGAAATGTTATAATAAAACATTCTTTTATTTCTTAAAACATATTTGAACTGCCTGTAACATTGCAAAAAAAATCTGCTTCATTCTCATCCCCACTCCGTGCTGTTTGCTGGGTGAGTAGTGACATCAGTAGACGCCTGACGGGGATGACTAATCGATTGATAATAATTGATCAGTTATCGACCACTGAGAGTTGAAGATTATTACAATACTAATATCGCAATTAAAAATTGGGGGTTGGTGGTAGAAAGATGAAAATTAAGGGTTTATGTATTTTTTTTAATGCCAAATCATAAAAAAAATTAAAAAAATTGTCCAAAAAATAAAAAAGAAGTTAGGGGTGGACAACCCTTATCACTTAGGGTTATGAAAAATAGATACTTCCCGATTCTCAGATCTACTGAATATGCATATAAAATTTCATAAAAATCAGTCGAGCCGTTTCGGAGGAGTATGGTAATGGTAACTAACATTGTGACACGAGAATTTTATGTATTAGATGTACTTTATTTCATAGATTGCTTTCGACAAATAATCTTGTATTAGGTACCACGTACATCAGGGTACCATTATTATTATCATCTTTATGCAGCTGTATTTATTTATAACATTTAAAGTGATTAAAGTGTCTTAATTTATTGGTGGGTTAAATGTCGAATTGTATTATCAGTGTTGATGTCAAACATCATATCGGATCAGACTGCTCGACTTCAAAAGTTTATAAAAATCATACTGTAGAAAATCGATAAATTAATGATGTTAAGGCGTAATTGTTTTGTTTTTCGTTAATCTTCGTAACCTTAATGATGTGTACGGTTTTTTAATTTGTTCTTATTGAGTTGTTAGTTTGGAATGCGAAGGACTTTGGGTTATCATTCAATAATTTATTCGTGTTTTTACAGCTATTTGAGAAAAGAAAGTGTAATTTCAATTCCCCATTTTCCTTTGTTTGAAATACAATAATTATTAATTAATTCATTTTAATTTTTGTTATTGTTTTACTTGTACCTTTTATCCTATGCAGAGGTGACTAGTGTACTCCCACGCCTTTTTGTTTATTGGAAAAGAGGACATTGTTTTCTAATAATTTCCTAACATAATAACATTAAAATATGATATTATTACTCATAACTAATAATTATTACTAATGTAGAATGAAACGCATTGTAGACTTAAAAAAATTGATTTGTCATGAACAGAGGTAGACAGACAAAGCCCTCAGTAAAATGGTTTCAAACATTAACCCCGAATCTCTTAAAGTGTTATGTTTCTTGAAGTTCTAAATACATTTTTAAAATGCAACTAAGTACTTCTAATTACCAATTACAGTGAAAAGTAATTGAATTGAAAGCACTAAGAATTTGTGAAAAGGTCTTCGTGCACACCATTGGGACTTGAATAAAACGCGAAGGGCTTCAATTACATCAAAAAGTGTAAATCGCTTTGATAATGTTGCCTTGCCTTCAAGCAGCTTAAAGGGGCGTCAAGCAACTTAAAAGAGCTTCAAGCTCATTGATAGGACTTCAAGCACCGTAACAAGGCTTCAAGCACTTAGAAAGTGTTTGAAGTCTATTTTTTAACTAGCTATGCCCGTGACTTCGTCCGCGTGGAATAGTGACTTTCGGCAGCATTTAAAATTTTCTTCCTCTATATTTTTATTTTTTGGGCCGTAAACCTTTTTGCCGACGTCATTACACAAAAATTTTCATTCCTTATTTTTGCCCCCTTTAGGGTAAAATTTTTACAAACTTTAAACGTCGTATTTATATCTAATCAAAAGCCTAAAAAATAAGTTTCAAGCATCTAGCTTTATATCTACTTATCTATCTCTGCACCAAATTCTCATTTAAATCGGTTCAATAGTTTGGGCGTGATTGGGTAACACACAGACAGACAGAGTTACTTTCGCATTTATAATATTATACATTATTATTATAGTTTAATTATAGTTTAAAAAGTTTATATAACTTAGTATTCAACTACTTTTATTGATCCAAACAAACAAAACCTCTATAACTTTTTACACTTAATATTTTAATTTTCTGGGTCGTAAGCTTTTTGGACGACGTCATTACACAAAAACTTTCAACGGCTAATTTTATCCCCTTTAGGGTAAAATTTTCACTATTTGTGAATGAACATTGAATGTCGTATTTATTTATATCTAATCAAAAGCCTAAAAAATAAGTTTCAAGCTTATAAATTACGGAATTTCCGCACAAACTTTCCTATTTCAACCCCTTACAACCCTTTTTTCGCATTAAAAAGTAGACTATGTCCTTTCTCAGGCTCTAGACTATCTCTGTACCAAATTTCATTTAAATCGGTTCAGTAAATTTTAGGCGAAATTGTGTAGCATACAGACAGAGTTACTTTCGCATTTATAATTTTCCGCGAATTCATTTTCATTTCCCATAGGAATAAGATATTTTCCCGCAGTAAAACGTAGCCTATGTGTTAATCCAAGGTGTCAGCTAACTCCATACCAAATTTTATTAAAATCGCTTCAGCCGTTTAGACATGAAGAAGTAACAAGCATACACAGTCACACACTCACAAACTTTCGCCTTTATAAGTTAGTGTGATTGCAATTTACAAAGCACTTTTATAAAGTATATAATTAAATTACTAAGCCCCAACTACTTGTTCGAGGTTAGGTTTGGTTTGGTGATAAATGCGCCAATATGGAATCAGGACCAGATAGAGAATTCTGATTGTTCAGCACTCTTAGTAACCATAATGAAACTCCATTCAATTTTAATACCGTCTATTGAAATATAAATAATTTTAGAAACTTTAATACAACTAAAAAGATAAGGTTGTTGGTGTAATTCAAATGTAAAGTGTTTCTTGATCAAAGAAGATACAAGCCAGTTCCTTGAAAGTCTTAATTTGATCACCGTTGAGTCACCTCTGACTTCTTTTTCAGCAGCAGATTCATTAAAAAACTGACGTTATCTAGGAAACTACTTGGCAGAATGCCAAAAATTTGTAATGTGTCAAGTTTAGAAGACAGAAAGCACATTTATTGATGAAATGAATTATGTATCTTATATATTAATTGATTACTAATCGTAAACAGATACGTGTTGTAGGTACTGAAGTTGCTCTTGTTTTTCCTATAAACTGACATTTTCTTTTTAAGTTAACCGCCCACCTCCCCACCCCCAAATAAAATTAATTTTCTACAGTATTTATATTGTTAATATTATATTGATATGATTAACTGTATCTAAGTTTACTTGATGAAAATTCATGATTCACTTAATAACAAATAAAACACAAATTTAATATATATATTGTGGAAATTTGTGTTTTATTTGTTATTAAGTGTATTATATTGATAGTTTTTTTTTTTTTTTTTTAGTTTTATTTCGACGATTTTTTTGAATAGGTGCCCAATATAAATTTTTTGAACGTCTATTCAAAACTTTGGTATGCAATAAAAATTTATAACAATAAACAATTGAACATTGCATACAATATTTGTTAAGTTTTTTACGCTACTAACAATTTTATGGTACATTTGATTGTGTGTACGTATCTACTTATATGAATTGAATT
This sequence comes from Agrilus mali, assembly GCA_029378335.1. Lineage (NCBI taxonomy): Eukaryota > Metazoa > Arthropoda > Insecta > Coleoptera > Buprestidae > Agrilus > Agrilus mali. The sequence goes on along the minus strand of CM055661.1, from coordinate 13,252,166 downwards.
CATCAGTTTATATAAATAGCAGTGAATGTTAATAATCTTATAACACAACTATGGAAAACTAATAATTGATTAATTCTATAAAATCACATCAACTTTTATCAAACAACGCAAAAAAATAAATCCACTAATATGTGTAGATAAAGATCCTGTTAAGTTATTAAATTTTTTTTTAATTATTATCCTCGTTGTCGAGGATATTGTGCCTCATATACCTATACTGCTAGAAAAGCAAGAACTGTTTAGTAAGGGAATCGAGAATTATTAAGAAAATATCAGAAATGGGTATAGCCGGATTAATATGGGAAATCTGCCCCGGTGGCTTTTTTGACTCGCACTCAGGGGATCGATTTGGTGTCGAATAAAAATAATTCACCTCAATGTTTAGCTCTTTAACTCAAACGGTTTTCGAGATTTTCAAAAAAACCTGTTTTTTCGATTTAATTTGTATTTTTATAGTAAAATTCAAAATTAATTGATAATGATTTGTTTTCTAATTCTTATGAGTCTAAAACATGAAAAAATAATTTCCCATATTAATTCGGCTATACACTTTAAATTTTGGGTAATAAAACTTGATCTTAAACTTTCCAAAAGTTATAGTAACGTCAATGCAACCGCCACTGCGTAGGAGATTTAGAAATTGGAAAAGCTTAACTATTATCGAAAATGTTTATTGATCTTATAATAATGATCATATTTCTGTATATTATGTCCCTATTTTATTTTTTTTTAACTTAAATAATAAAACGAATCCGAGCGCATCGTGCACTCCTCGAATACCAACTTATTGAACTTCCCCCAGTTTTTGTTTTGTTAGTTTCTTTATCGTGCATTAAGTATAAAATGAATTTAAAAGAAATTCCAAAGGAGATAAAATGGGTCGTCCACCCAGACAGGTTCGTTGAAAAAACCGGTACCACATAAATTGTTACTACTAATGGTTGAAAGATTAAAGTACATATACCATACAAAGAAAGGGCAGAGCTCGGACATGGTAATATTATTTTATATCCGGAATAATAAAAAATAGTATTCTTTTTAATTTTCTCATTTTAAGACATTTCTTAGAAAGGTACAAGTTGATTAGATTTTTATAACTCCCTAATATTCAACAAAAGATGCATTGGAAACAAAAACGTGTAATACTTTTTATTTTCTCTACAGTCTGTCCCACATTTTATTATTGACGTTTGAACAACTTTTTTATTTTATTGTTAAATATTCCATTTTATTATTTACACTCTATAAAATTTAAGATAGCATGTGTATGAAATATGAAATAATAATCGATGACAACAGAAACAGTCTGTCCTTTACTCGTTACAATGAATCAGAAAAGAAAGGATAGAACCCACAAAAGTATACTTGCAAATAGTGACAAGAGTTTTAACGTTTGACTTTGTACTGTTAATTATCAATTGAATCTAAATGTTGTAGAAATTGAAATGAAATTATTTTCACTTCAAAGTTGTTGATTGATTGATACAATTGACCGTATGTAGTCTTATATTTTATAGGGTATATGTATTGTGACGTGTTCGGTCACAGAAAACACAATTAACAAAACAAATCAACGAATTTATTTAAGTACTAAAGTTAATTTGACTACACTACAGATATAAACAAGTCTGCACAATTTATTTCACAAAGTCTCCTTTAATCGCCGTTCCGGTAGACACTATCTATCGCTCTCTATGAACTCTCTATCGCCACTATGGTTCGCCTGTATCGCCTATCGATCGCTTCCAAACATCAGCTGTCCACTGTAAACTAACTCGGTGTGAGTGTCTCGTCCGCTTTTATAGTCTTCTCAGCCTTTTTCTAGGGTATTCTACAGCCGTCTAGTAATCCAATTGTTTTCCCATTGATCTTTGCTGGTGTTTTCTAGATGTTTCAGGAAAGCCGAGAATATTCCTTATGTATTCAGGGAAGATGTTCGTTAATTATGCTCACACCAACTTAATTGGCAAGTACTCGTAACAGTATGTTATCTCCCTATGAGTATTTTACAATGTTCTAAGTAATTAATGAATAAAAATACATATCTACTTAACAATATTGAGAAAAACCGTTGAGAGTTACACAATAAGTTGTTACGGCATAATCTACGGTATTATTTAACACAGTATTCAATATATTATACATAAAGTATATTTAAAGATGACCGACTTCTTTTTGGTTTGTTGTTTTTATCTAACAATGAGTGGGCTTTTAGAGGATATTTATCTGCATTTCAACTCTAAACGGAAGTATTTCCTATTAGTTAATTATTTTAAACCATAAAAATAGCATATAATATAAAAACATTAGTAGATGAATTAGTTTTAAATATTGTTACATTTAATATTTCGAATGTAAAGTTTTTGTTTAAAATAAGTTCGACAAATATTATATTATTATGAACTTTACTCAATTAGGAAATATTCAAAAGTCACTGTTATCACTACTTAAATAAAAAAATGATACAATAATTGAACTAATTGTTAATCGAATTGTTAATATGAAATCATTTGTTTTCCTTCATTATTATTTACCGTTTTTGGACAGAAGCGTAACTATCATGTGGTTAAACGTTGCAGAAATAGTAATAGTTGATCACAGTCACAAATAGTATTTATTCTTTATTTTTAAGTGGGTGCTCAAAAATATTTTACATCTGGCACTTGACTATCATGACTTTACCCACTTCTCAACAGAGTCATCAAACTTATTTTAAATGTTTTCGTATTAGAAAAGAAATAAATCCTGCTGTTGCTTTAGACGAATGGTCATTATTAAATGAATAATACTACTACAGCTGTAAATTAAACTTTAAGTAATTTTCAGTCCATAGATTTCACAAAAAAAAAATGAAAAGTAAGATAATTATATTTAATTTTCTTTGTTAGTTAAAGTTACTTGAATTAAACTTTTTTTTCAGACCTACTCCGGCCTGTTTTGTGTGGTAGTAAACCCATACAAAAAGCTGCCAATATACACAGAGAAGATTATGGAAAGGTACAAAGGGATAAAACGGCACGAAGTACCACCACATGTATTTGCCATTACAGATACTGCCTACCGTTCTATGTTACAAGGTAAGAAAAAAGCTTTTTCTTGTATATTATCATAATAAGTACAAAATCTCCCATCAGAACTGGGCAAAGCCCTTAGCAAAATCACTTCAAGTCCTCAATAAAATGACTTCAAAATCCTGGAAGATTAGTATTACATATAACTTTTTTTGTAAGATTTTTTAATTACCTCTGAGTAAATGTATCAATTTAGCTACTATTACTCAAATACTCTTTCTCAGAAATATATATTTTGTTTTTAAATTTGGCCCTCCCGCTAAACAAAATCCTAACTATGCCTTTAACTAGGGCCAAAGTCCTTACTTAAGGTTCTTTGGTTCTTGAAGGCCAAATACATTTTTAAATCCAAAGATTACCAATTACATGAATTATTTACCAAAACGGCTGCGAGCACGCTATAAGGGCTTGAATAAAACCAAAAATTTTTAATCCCAATTTAATAAAAACAAAAGCTTAAATCACATTTGAAGATTTTGCTTTACTTTCAAGTTCTTAGAAGGGGGGCTACAGGTAACCTGAAAGGGCTTCAAACTCATTAAATAGACTGCTTAATCACTTTGAATGTGCTTGGAATCCTTTTTTAAATTATAAATTAAAAACCACATTTGTAAAGTAATTCATTTACCAAGACCAAAACCTAACTGTACTTATTCGATAACTTAAGTTTGGTCTCCATTCACAAAAACAAATGGCTATGTCAATTTTTTTGGACAAGTTTCGATATATTATAGAACTATCAATTATTTGTTTACTATGCCTGTGGATTTGTAGGCATCACTATAAATTATATTTTTAATTTCAATATTCCTGCTTCTTTCCGAAAACGTCTTTTTTGTTCACTGCATAATTTATTATCTGTTGCTGCAAGCTTTTAAGTACCTTCATCAAAAGTGCCGCCGGTATCAATCTCTTGCGGCATTCGTCCTTGTTAACTCATTTTATTTGCCAACTTTTTGTTGATACCACTACTATTTATTTTTTGTTATAATTTTTAGAAAGAGAAGATCAGTCAATACTTTGTACTGGTGAGTCTGGAGCGGGGAAAACAGAAAACACAAAGAAAGTTATTCAGTATTTAGCCTACGTAGCCGCATCAAAATCACCTAAAGGTTCTGGAGCGGTAAGTTCAGTTCTCCGTTAAACATTTCTTGCCGTAAGGCTTTTAAATACACAAATACCTCTTTTAGTTTTGTTATTTATTATTTCTAATTTCGTTTTCTTTGCATGTTCCTTGTTGCCTTTTGGAATCTGCAGAAAGACCTTATCGTAAGTAGATTGCTTTCTTTTTTATTGCCTACTGTACAACTATACAGCTAGCTTATAATACAAATGAAAAAACCAAAAAGCTATCATACTGTAGTATATTATTTTGCTTTTTGAATCAAAAGTTCTTTGGGAAGATCTAGTTTTTAAGTGGAAATCCCTGTGATTAAATTGAAGTGTAAGCTCTTGCGGCTCTGGTCTATTAAAATGGGGTTTAATCGCGTCGATTGTTTGAAAATGAATCCACAATCAACCGGAACGTCGATATTCTTTTTCAAATAAACCCTGAAGATGTCCCATAATCTGTTGGCTTATTTTGAACAATCGATGCAGTTAATTCCCATATGAATTGATGACTTTTATTATACTTAGATGTTAATTTAAAAAAAAAATACTGCTGTAAATAAAACAAACGTGTCAGACAAGAAGACTAGAACATCGATATAATATCCAACCAATCAGATATTGCTCTATAATTTAGTAACGTTGGTATCAGATGCTCTTTATTAGTCTTGTGTGTTGTGTTTTATATCCTTTATTAATCATGATGAGTTTCACATACATTACATTTTTTTAGGTTTAGTTTATTCTTCTATCTAGTCTTCTTGATGTTACAATTACAGTAGCTTTTTAAATACTCGCATTTCTCTTGGAGTATATAGCGTTTTTTAATTTAATTGTAAAGAGGCATTTTATTCTATGCTGGATTATCGAAACCTAATTTTATTTATTGTATCTAATATGGATCTTCGTGGTATTGATGTTTCCTGTCAAATTATTTCAGTAATGGCATTTATTAAGAAGCTTCTTATTACAATATTCACTTATATTATAATTAGTCTCGCGGTCTGTTAATAAACAGATAAATCGAACCAATTAAGCAATTGTGTTTGTTAATTGCATGGATTGTATATATTGTACATAACATGTGGTAATGGAATTTTAGTATAATATGTATGTCATAATATGAAAATTATTGTATTTAAAGAGACTTTTGCTTTGTTTTGCACATAAAAAAGAAGTATTGAAGAAAATTCATTTTCACTTATTTTTTTACATGTTTTAAACACCAGAGCCCAACTAGGGATATTTCGGTATGTATAATGTAAAAATTGGGTGGTTGTGTTAGAATAGCTTTCACAAAAATGTTATTTTGTGCCATCTACGCTTCGTTATATAATTTTTTTTCAATTAACACAGTCGTTTGTGTAAAATGGTGTACTTTTATAGCATTTAGTGTGCAGTGCTGGCCAAAAGTTACATATTTATACAGGGTCCTTCAATAATCAAGTTTTGTGTGCCATTTTATAGAGAATGAAAATGCAAGACAAAACGGATGTGGAATTTACGACACCCTCTCAGAAGTTGACACCTCAAACATTCACAATTATCAAGCTTTTATTTTGGAATAATTGAGATCCTCTCTACAAGCCCTAAAGTCGTTGTACACTTTTTGAAGATTAAGTAAATTTAAGTTATTTTAATTTGAATTTAAAGTTACGGTTTCTTTTTTTGCATCTGACAGCACAGTTTAGGATATGTTGGCAGCATTGCAATATTCAAAGTTAACTTCATGAGAGATGTCGTTAACTCCACTTATCAAATAATTTAATGACGCAATTTACAAATTTTTAATTACCTTTTTTTTTATTTATAACACTGCATTTCATTTGTATTATCATTTAAACATTATTATATACATATTATATATCATATTATGACAGAATATGAATTACTAACTGGCTTGACAAAACTGAAAAATATATGAAATAAAATAAGAAAAAAATTTTTTTAAAAGAACACATGATGTACCGTGCCTATTGTATTTCCGTATATCTAACAGTATTGGGATATTTCTATATAGGTTTAAGAATTCATTAGTTTACAAATTGTACTACTGCTACTTCAAAAATTTCCATGCTATTTTGTGTTTACTAATCCTTATTAGTTTGGTATAATTTTATTATATTTTTAAACAAAAAACTCACAGAATCATTAAAGTACAGCTTATAACTCTTGGTGCAATAGAATAGACGTTTGTACTTAAACCAAATGTTGTATAAAAGTGTAACCCAAAAATATCTTTAGGGCAGCTTAGAGCAGCAGTTACTTCAGGCCAATCCAATTTTGGAAGCGTTTGGTAACGCTAAAACAGTCAAGAACGACAATTCTTCCAGATTTGTAAGTGAATTCTCATGTCAGTCTCTAGGAATATACTGTATTGATGGTGTTTTTCTGTAGGGTAAATTTATTCGGATCAATTTCGATGCATCAGGATATATTGCCGGTGCCAACATAGAAACTTACCTCTTAGAGAAATCACGTGCCATAAGACAAGCGAAAAATGAAAGAACATTTCATATTTTCTATCAGCTTCTTTGTGGAGCATCAGAAGAACAGAAAAGTATGTATTTTACTTCTGTAGGGAAATTCTATTTCATAGTTTTCAAGTGTCTGCAATATTGATAAAGGTGATGTCGGTTTTTACATGCGGCAGGTGGATCTTATACTCTCCTACTTTAATTAACTGATTTTAATGCTATATCACTTCAACGCTTTAGTTATTTAGAAACTTACCGTTTTTGTAATGTTTTTGATCTATAGTGTAGGGAATAACTTCTGCTCAGAGCAACTTTTCTAAATATTTTAATTTCTTTGTCTAATTAATGATATTTTTTTTATTATTTATTTTGAATAATGAACATTTTTAGGAAAGAGCCTTAAGATAAAAAATATTTTATTGTTCATGAAAATTAGCAGGTATCAACCTTATTTATCATTTGATAAAACGGAACGCTTTTGATTTAAAGATGATGCTATGTTTGTTTTCATAATTCCTGATAAAGGCAATTATTATTTGTATATCCGTTTATAAAAGGTTATATTGTATATTTGAAAAATATTGAATTTAAGAAATTCTTTTATAAATTTTTTTTTGTTTTTATCAGAGGAATATATTCTGGAAGATGCAAAAAGTTATACATTCCTCAGCAACGACAATCACATAGTCCCCGGTGTTGATGATTCGGCAGAATTCCAGAATACTGTCAAGGCCATGCATATTATGGGATTTACCCCCGAAGATTTTCACTCCATATTTCGAATAGTTTCTGCTGTTATGCTTTTTGGCACAATGCAATTTAAACAAGATCGAAATTCGGATCAAGCAACTCTGCCCGATAATACTGTAGCTCAGAAAATCGCCCATTTACTAGGTCTATCCGTTACTGATATGACCAAAGCCTTCCTTAAGCCCAGAATCAAAGTCGGAAGAGAATTTGTAACTAAAGCACAAACAAAAGAACAAGTAAGTTTTTACCAGAAAATACCATGAGTCACACTCCAAATAAAAATCTATTTATCATATTTTTTTATTTTTTAGGTGGAATTTGCTGTGGAAGCAGTTTCTAAAGCCTGCTATGAAAGAATGTTTCGGTGGTTAGTAACAAGAATAAATAGGTCTTTAGGTAGAACAAAAAGACAAGGTGCTAGTTTTATTGGAATTCTTGATATTGCCGGTTTTGAAATATTTGAATTGAATTCCTTTGAACAGATGTGTATAAATTACACAAATGAAAAATTACAACAACTTTTTAATCACACCATGTTCATTCTTGAGCAAGAAGAATACCAGCGTGAAGGAATTGAATGGAAATTTATCGACTTTGGTCTTGATTTACAGCCAACAATCGATTTGATTGAGAAACCAATGGGTATTATGGCTCTTCTAGATGAAGAATGTCTATTTCCTAAGGCGACTGATAAAACGTTCGTTGAAAAATTGGTAACAGCTCATACAGGTCATCCAAAATTCAAGAAAAGCGATTTCCGCGGTATTGCTGATTTTTCAATCATTCACTATGCTGGTAAAGTTGATTACTCCGCTAATATGTGGTTAATGAAGAACATGGATCCTCAAAACGAAAACGTTGTATCGTTGCTTCAAAATTCCACAGATCCTTTTGTTGCCCATATTTGGAAAGATGCCGAAAGTATTGGACGCGCAAAGGGCATGTTTAGAACTGTTTCCTATTTGTATAAAGAACAGCTGACGAATTTAATGGTCACTTTAAGGAATACCAATCCTAACTTTGTTCGTTGCATCATTCCTAATCACGAAAAACGAGCAGGGAAAATCGATGCCCCTCTTGTCCTGGATCAATTACGTTGCAACGGTGTCTTAGAAGGAATCAGAATATGCAGGCAAGGTTTCCCTAATCGTATTCCTTTCCAAGAGTTTCGACAACGTTATGAACTTCTAACGCCAAATGTCATTAATAAGGGTTTTATGGATGGAAAGAAGGCTTGTGAAACTATGATAAAGTCTTTAGAATTAGATTCTAATTTATATCGTATTGGTCAATCCAAAATTTTCTTCAGGGCAGGAGTATTAGCTCACCTGGAAGAAGAGCGTGACTATAAAATTACCGATCTCATTGTCAATTTCCAGGCCTTTTGCAGAGGCTTCTTATCGAGACGTAATTACCAAAAACGGGTACAACAACTGAATGCAATACGCATTATCCAGAGGAATTGCAGTGCATATTTAAAACTACGCAATTGGCAGTGGTGGAGACTTTACACGAAAGTGAAACCACTCTTAGAGGTGACGAAACAAGAAGAGAAACTTATGCAAAAAGAAGACGAACTCAAGCAAGTTAAAGATAAGTTGGATGTGCAAATCAAAAACGCCCAGGAATTTGAGAAGAAATATCAACAGGCCATTGAAGAAAAAACTGTTCTTGCAGAACAACTTCAAGCTGAAGTCGAACTTTGTGCAGAAGCTGAAGAAATGCGAGCTAGACTGACTGCTCGTAAACAAGAATTGGAAGAAATTCTGCACGATTTAGAAGCGCGAATTGAAGAAGAAGAAGAACGAGCTAATGCTCTAAACAGCGAAAAAAAGAAACTACAACTCACCATCCAAGACTTAGAGGAACAATTAGAAGAAGAGGAAGCTGCACGTCAAAAGCTACAACTGGAAAAGGTGCAGTATGATGCGAAAATAAAGAAACTTGAAGAAGATTTAGCATTAAGCGACGATACGAATCAAAAACTATTAAAAGAAAAGAAAGTTTTTGAGGAAAGGGCCAATGATTTAAGCCAAGCCTTGGCTGAAGAAGAGGAAAAGGCAAAACATTTGGCTAAATTAAAAACGAAACATGAGGCTTCAATTGCCGAACTCGAAGAAAGACTTCTTAAAGATCATCAACAAAGACAAGAAACAGATAGATCAAAGAGAAAAATTGAGTCGGAAGTGTCGGATCTGAAGGAACAACTAGGCGAAAAGAGGACCCAATTGGAAGAATTGCAGTTGCAATTGGGTAAATTAATTTATTTGGCAATTAAAATCTTAGCTCAGTCTAACAATTATTTTATTATTATAGGCAAGAGGGAAGAAGAGTTGGCACAAGCTATGGTTCGCGTTGATGAAGAAGGAGCTCAAAAAGCCCAAGCTCAAAAGGCTTTACGAGAATTAGAAAGTCAATTAGCCGAACTTCAAGAAGATTTAGAAGCCGAAAAGGCTGCACGTAGCAAAGCCGAAAAAATGAAGCGAGATTTGAATGAAGAGCTTGAAGCCCTTAAGAATGAACTTCTCGATTCCCTTGACACTACTGCTGCCCAACAGGTGTAGTATTCACAATAAAATAAAATGTACCATTAAATGTATATCTAATATCTATTTTATATGAAAGGAATTAAGATCGAAACGAGAACAGGAACTTGCAACACTAAAGAAAACTCTCGAAGAAGAAACTCAGTTACATGAAGTAACTTTGGCAGACATGAGACACAAGCACAGCCAGGAAGTAACAGCCATTAATGAGCAATTGGAGAATTTAAAGAAAACTAAGGCTGGATTAGAAAAGTCGAAGCAATCATTGGAAGCTGAAAATGCTGATTTAGCAACTGAGCTTCGGAACTTAAGCGCCACCAGACAAGAGAGTAAGTTTAGAGTCTATACATATATTTATTTTTAACTAAATTTTTCATATTTAAAGGTGATAGGCGGCGAAAGCAAGCTGAAAGTCAACTAGCTGAAATACAGGCAAAACTTGCTGAAGTAGATAGATCGAAAGTTGAATTGCAAGACAAGGTTACTAAGTTACAACAGGAAGCAGAATCGATGGCACAGCAACTCGAGGAGGCTGAACTGAAGTAAGCTAAGTCTTTTCCTGTTTATATATTTTATTATAAATGAATTTTTGTCCACATTATTAAGTTTTTATAGACTTATGTTTTAAAATATTAAAATGAAGCTCAGAGAATAAGGTTATAAAAATAATACCATGAAATAATTGATCATATAAAAATTGTACATGATGATAACATTTTGCCTATGGCACCATAATACATTAATATTTCTGTCTTTTAGGGCTTCTGCAGCTCTTAAAAATCAAGGAACCATCGAATCTCAACTTTCAGAAGCTCAAGCAGCTTTAGAAGAAGAAACACGACAAAAATTAGCACTTAGTTCAAAACTAAGACAAATAGAGGCCGAAAAAGAACAATTTCATGATCAACTTGAAGAGGAAGAAGAAGCTAAACGAAATCTAGAAAAACAAGTAAATACTGTTAAAAATTCGTTATGTTTTTAAACACGTATATTTTATAATTTCAATTTCATTGCTAGGTGGTTTCGCTAACCGTGCAAATACAAGAAGCGAAGAAGAAAGCTGAAGAAGAAGCGGAGCAAGTTGTCGTACTTGAAGAAATCAAAAAGAAATTGCTCAAAGATCTGGAAGCATTGCAGAGGCAAGTAGAAGAATTATTGGCTGCGAATGATAAATTAGAAAAAAGCAAAAAGAAAATAGCCGCAGAATTAGAAGATGCCAACATCGATCTCGAAACACAAAGGCAGAAAGTTTCCGAACTCGAGAAAAAGCAAAAGAACTTCGATAAGGTAAGTTGCTTTAATATTTTTGAAAATGAAATAAAGGTACCAAAGGATGACTTAAAAGTTTTATTGACAGCAGAACATTTCTTAATAAATCTGAAATAAACTGCATTTGTTGAGGATATGAGGAACTGATTTCCTTAAATAGCAATTTTACTTGAGATAGAGTTTCTAATTTAAAAAATGATCTTTCTAATAGATTTTGGCAGAAGAAAAGTCTGTCAGCGAACAAATGGCTCAAGAACGAGATGCTGCCGAACGCGAGGCCCGTGAGAAAGAAACAAAAGTCCTATCCCTTAGCCGGGAACTCGACGAATCCAACGAAAAAATTGAGGAATTAGAACGAGCCCGAAGACAACTCCAAGCCGAGCTCGATGAGCTGGTAAACAATCAGGGAACAGCAGATAAGAATGTACATGAACTAGAGAAAGCCAAACGCGCCCTAGAAAATCAATTGGCTGAATTGAAAGCCCAAACAGAAGAATTAGAAGATGAACTACAGCTTACAGAAGATGCTAAATTACGTCTTGAAGTTAATATGCAAGCACTACGAGCGCAATTTGAAAGAGACTTGCAGGCTAAGGAAGAACAAGCTGAAGAAAAGAGGAGGCTCCTTACGAAGCAGTTAAGAGACTTAGAAGCAGAATTGGACGAAGAAAGGAAACAAAGGACAGCAGCGGTAGCAGCAAGGAAGAAATTAGAAGGTAAATAGATGTTAGTGGTTTTTATTAATTAGGTACTTTTTTATTTCGTCAACTACAAAAGCTTCCCTGTTTATTTGAACTTCTTATATTGTTGCTAGTTGCGAAAGTAGCTAATTTTTAATATCGCAAAAGGAGTGATATTAGTGATAATGATAATATTTTTTCCTTTTGCTCCCTTCATATGCTGAATTTAAACATCGGTAAGTCATATTTTTGGAAACGTGAAATTGTATTATTCCGTGTCATTTAAGTTATTTATTCTACTAGTTATTTAGATTGATAAAAACAGAAAAGTAAAGCTCATTCCTATTTACCGTTATAATTTTTTTAATAAACGGACACGTGTTCACCCCACGCGAGACGACTATAACAATTTGTTGGTCAATAGGGGTGAGTTGTTCTTTTTTACTTTTTCATGTATTAATCATCACAACTTTCATTTAGATTGAAATTGCAATAACACGATAATCGATGTGTATTGTAACATTTATTCTCTTGAGGTAAACAACTGAGAACATTTATCGACACCAGATTTTTTGTTATCAATAAAATACGTTTTTTAGGATTTATACACTTCTCAATTTTTTTAGGTCCTATTCAGCTAATTTAATAGTAACAATATAATTCTAAATAAATGAATATGCTTCAATCACAATCATTTAAATGTTTTTCTGTAGACACAACACACAAAAAAGCGAAGAAATCAACAATACATTTTCCCATTACTGTATGGTCTATTTTAAATACAAAAATTAATTTATTTTACATTTGTTACACAAAATACATTGGTGTTAGTTCTAATTGAAAGCAGAAATTTGAAAATTTTTTTTTGTCAGGTGATTTAAAAGAAATGGAAGCTCAAGTCGAGTTGCAGTGCAAGGTGAAGGAGGACGCACTGAAGCAACTGAAAAAATCCCAACAACAATACAAAGAAGCTGCCAGAGATGCAGAAGAAGCAAGGACTGCCAGAGATGAATTAGCTGCCAGTAGCAAGGATGCTGAAAGGAAAGTGAAGACATTGGAAGCGGAACTCCTCCAAGTCACCGAAGACCTCGCCAATTCTGAAAGAACGAGAAGAGCTGCCGAAGCAGAGAGAGATGAACTGCAAGAAGAATTAAATGGAAACGCAAGCAAAGGTAGGACTTTTAATCTTGTTTTTTTTGTGTGTCTTATATTGTATTTTTTCTTTCAGCGAGTCTTCTAATTGACGAAAAGCGTCGGTTGGAAGCCCGAATCTCGGCGCTAGAAGAAGAACTTGAAGACGAACAGGGTAACACGGAAATTTTGAACGACAAAGCACGTAAAGCTCAGCTTCTGGTCGAGCAACTCCAATCTGAACTCGCAAACGAACGTTCCTCTTCCCAAAAAGTTGAATCCAGTCGTCTCCTTCTTGAACGTCAAAATAAAGAATTGAAAGCTAAACTTGCCGAACTTGAAACATCGCAACGGACCAAAACAAAGGCCACTATTGCATCATTGGAGGGCAAGATTAATAACTTAGAAGAACAACTTGAAGCTGAGGCTAAAGAACGCTACGCTCAACAGAAACAGAACAGAAAGTTGGACAAAAAGCTTAAAGAAATGGCCCTCCAGTTAGATGATGAGAGAAGGCATGCTGATCAATACAAGGAACAAGTGGAAAAAGTAAATGCTAGAGTAAAAGCATTGAAGAGACAGTTAGACGAAGCAGAAGAAGAAATTAGTAGAGAAAAGGCACAGAAGAGGAAGGCCCAGAGAGAATGTGAAGACATGCTCGAGTCTCATGAGTCTATGAATAGAGAAATAAGTAATCTTAAAAATAAGCTCAGGTAGGAAAATTTTCATAATTAATTTTACAAAACATTGATCAAGTTTTATTATTGTTTAGCACATTTTAAGTATTTGTCGGTTTTTGTTACCTTTTGTGTAGATTTCTACGTATTTGTGCTTTAAGTTTAAAGGTAGTAAACAGAAGCGTTATTGATCAAACAACGTTGTTATAATGAGGTTTTCTTTATAAACTACTTATTCTTTGATCAAATTAAATATTTTACCTTAATTATTTGGAGCAAATGAGTTTTCTGTAAGATCAAACGGCTTTAGTAAGCTATTAAATTTATCCATCTTTTAAGGTAAAACTTATATCGTCTACCACCTCCTATTAAAGAAAGGTGGACTTGGATGAACTGTTATGTCTAAAGTTTCTTAGCCATTATTTTTTCCACGAAACTGCCGCCGTGAGGCAAAGACGAAAGTGGCATTTTGTAGCCGCAGGTAAAAAAAGTGTACGCACCACGGGGAACTAATTGTAAGAAGAAAATATTTAGATCTTATATATGCGACTCTAGGCGTCGTCTAGTCAAAATACACATGTAATCTGTGGACATTCCTTACTTTTCCTCCATAGATATATAATATACTATTTTATACTTTATTTTAAATTGCCTCCATTTTGTTGACCAGTATTAATTTTGTGGGCCAGTTTGATAATATTTTTTGGTGTAAAATTTTTAACAGCAGTCCAAGTATACCATCTTGTAAAGTTTGTATTAAGAAATTAAATAATAATAATGGTCCCAACAAAAGTGTACAGTATTTTAAAATAGTTTTTAACCGTTGCATTTTAGTTTGTTTGTCGTATTGCGAAAGTAGACGAATTTCCTTATTGTAAGCAAAAATCACTAGATTTGTGAAGTTACGATCTTTTCAAACCTTTTTACATTTTCCTCGGTTAAAATAGCACTATTTTATGAAAATCCCAAACAATCGAAAAAAGTTTTCACGTGCACTTCTCCGAAAATCAAGAATAAACAGACATAACGAAAAACTGCTTATTAGAGACCGCGTAACAACATGTAACATAGAAATATATATTTGTTTAAATGTAAGCCATGGCTGGATCTTACAGTTTCTCTTTTTTGCTGTAGTTGTAAAGTTAATCTTTTACAAAAAGAAAATTGAACTATTGTTTTCCTTTTGTACTTTTTCAGTCAGTTTAAATCATGATATGGTGAAAAGTGACAACCGTTTATGCTAAGTTCTTAAGTCTATATTGGTAGGTGGGTGGTGGTTAATTGGCTTGGTTTTTGTTAGTTTCATTTGTTGTTAACACCCTGTTTTAATGTGGAGTGACGTGATAGATAATAACAGTAAAATATACATCATTTCTCTACTCTATTGCGAAAAAGTACGTGGTGCATGTAAGTTATTTGTCTAAATCTTTAAATTAACTATCTTTTCTACCTGATAATATTAACTTTGCATGTGTATTTCAATATAAATGTGCACTAAAACCGTAAAATTGCATGCATACTTAACCAACTTTGTTCATAGGCTTATTTAAGTTACTTTCTCCTTTTCTTATAATAATGGTTTTCAATAATTATCGCGGATGTGGAGTTGACCGACACTCTCTCACTGAAATTGAAATCTTTTAAATAGTATTTTCACTAATTTAAATATTATTTTTACAACAGTACAGTTCAAGTACAGTAAAAATCCAATTATCTGAATCAGTTGAGACTAGACCCCATTCAGGTAATAAAAAATTCAGATAATTGGATTTTGCATATGTGAAAATAGTCAAAAATGAGATAAATAAATGAAACTTTTCCAACTATAAAGTAACTATAAACATGACATCGTACTGAGAAAAATTTATACACATGCTTAAATTTGAAGTCAAATAGAATTTATTTGATAAAAAACTTTTACTGCTTATTGCTCTATGTTTACTTTAAATATTAACTATTTTACCTTCAGTATACCTCCTGCTTTTTTTTTTTGTAATGCTGCATATTGCCCTTCTTTATCTCCATGTTTTTTTGATGAATTATAATGTTAAACAAGGATTTATAAAATTTTAATCGTAATTTATTATTAATTGTAAATGTGGCAGCAACAAGAATTTTTTTATGCGATATCTTACTTAAATTATTATTCAGTGAAACATTTTCAGAATTAATATCATTGAATAATATTTTATTGAAATTTATTTTTTCAATGGGGTTTACATATTATCGCATGTAATGTGGATATAATTGTTGAAATGCCATAATAAATTGTGGATTGTAACTACATATTTTTTACCTTATTTTTGTTTAGTAATTGATTTGTTACTCAAAAGTTTGTTTTATTTTCGAATCGTAACTATGAAAAAATTAAATGATTATTGAATTCTTACAGAAGAAACACCGGTATGGGTATGTCCCGACTTTCTTCATCAAAAAGAGGTTCCCTTCCTCCAAATAACGGTTCCGGGGACGACTCCACAACCCAGGACGAGACTATGGACGGAGACGATACCCCAATATAATTTAATAACAAACGCGGAGTGGCTCCTCTTTATTCGATTTGAATGAAACAGTATTAAATTTCCGGCCCTAATTACCATAAGATTTGAATAAAATTTTGTTTACATATTCTTTTTTATATATACTTTTTTTTAATTATAGATAGATAATTAGGACCGTGAAATCGAATAAAAATGGGCCGCTTTCGTTGTAAATAATAATAAAAAATATATATTTGGTACTTACCAATGCCAGCATCAATTAATCAGTCCTATTAAGTTTATATTGCTTTGCTACTAGCGTATTATGACGAGTTTGCAAGTTGTATTTTGATTTTTCCTTTAATTGTCCTTTTTAAAAAGTTATTTAGGTGTTGTTGTGAATTAATGAAAAATAAATAAGAAATATTAATGACTCAACTCGTTGGATAGAAGACTGAATAGTAAAATACTTACTTAAATTCATTTTTTCATCGAGGCTACCCAATTATTGATTGTTGGCAGCAAATATTGGTAGATGACGATATACCATACCGGCAACTTAATATTATATCGTCTTTTTGAAGGAATTTGGATGAGTGATTAACTTTAAAAAACAGTAAGTTGTCTATTGCTATCTCTCACTGTGACTGTAAATCTTCAGATAAAAAGAACTTGGAAGTTATATTTAAAAATGGATGGTAGTATTTTTTTATTAAGAGAATTTTTTCTAATTAACGTGCCTTAATTTGTAAAATTTAATAGTTGTACTTTTAAGCAGTTCAACCGAATTAGGATTTTATTATTTATTTCATCTTGTTATATTTTTTAAACACTGCTAGAGTATTTTAGCTTTGTCTTTTATTTATTTAATTAATAAACAGAAATTGATTTAATATATTCTTATTATCAGTAATTGTTATTAATTTGCGACTTCTCGGTGTTGCTTTAAATTTATTAATATGTATGCAAACTCGTCGTTTCGAGCCACTTTTCATGCCTTCTGTTGGTAATGCCGTTTATTTCCGGAATTGATTAATTGTAGTAAGTCTTTCAGAAAACTCAATTGTTACTTTTTATTTTTTTCTTTTGTTAACCGGCCTTATATTATTATAAGCTAATGTATAGAAAAAAATAACAAAAAGATGCATTTTGTTATTATTTGTGCATTTTTGTAGAATATATTGTTTGCTAGCTATTTTTCTTAAATTTAAAAATATTTAATTCCCATAAATTTTTTATGGGATCTGAATACAGTTCCAAGAAGAAAAAACCATGCAAACTAAAATACTGTATCGTAATTATTTGCTTTTAACATATGCATTATAAGTGATAACATGTTAACACTTACATAATTAGCCTAATAATTATATTATTAATTAATAACTGTAGGAACTTTTTGATACTTTTTAATATTGTAGAATATATATATCAATATACATTATTGTATTTTGTAAAAAAAGACTTTCTATTTAAAGCATGATTTTTTGATATGAAATGTTTTGTATAAAATATTCCTTGTACATACTTAATTTTTTTTTTCGGAATTGGGCTTTAGGTGATCTTTATATGTTAAATAAATTTAACAAACTTTACGTCTGAAGTTTTCGTTAAAAAAAAGAAAGTGCGTTAGACTTTCGCACGTTAGAAGTGAAACTTCTTAGTAGCTTAGCGATAGCAGAAACGAGTTCTTTTCTTTCATTCAAGAGTTGACTAGTCAAAGTAAGGGAAAAGTTTGATTTTCGACGAACCAAATTAGCTTCCTTTCCGTAGCTAAAGAAGTTTCACTTTAAAAATTTTAGTTAATTGTATGAAATGTAGGAATTATGAATGTTACTTAAATAGTGCTCAAAATTTAGACTTTAGTATCTTCCGAATAGAACAGCCTCGTCACACTTATATAAGTAATAGAACTTTTTTTTAATAGGTATGTTTTTAAATTTTAGTGAAATTTGCCTTTAGTTTTTATATGTAATATTTGTTATTCGATGCAAAGAATTTAGATGTATACGAGCATGACGCATGATTGTCAAGTCTTGCAAACAATATTCTGCTAAGTGTCGAATTATTAACTTCTTATAAATATTGTTGGAAAGTTAAGATGACAGTTATTTTTCTAAAAGATTTAGAATTAGTATCTGCTAATTATTTTCTGGTTGTATATTTTTATTAATAAAAATGAATTGTTAAACTTTTGCATTTAAGATACTATTAGTGACTTGGCAATCATGGCTAGTCATTAGTTACAGTTACGTCGATTTTTAAAATGCAATTATTACAAGTGTGTGATAGTAGCACACGAGTGAAATGTATTCTAGTAATATCATTTTTTATTGTAGTTAATTTTAATTTACATATTAAAAAATAACGATAATAAATATTTTTAATAGATATTTGTATGCCCAATACTGTGCAAAAATTAAGACGATTATTATATAAACAGGTAATAGTGACGTGATTTGATGTTATGATACAAATATTTATGTTAAATTTTAGTGAAATAATGTTTTTGTGCAAAATCGACATCATATTCCATTAGATAACAAAAATGATGACCATAGCTAAACTCAATAGTAACAAGGAATCAAAGTACAAATTGTGATATAATGTTTAGGAGTAGAAGTTGGTTTGGGGGTGGCTGGGGCCGTCCAAAAAATCCACATTCCATTGAACATTTGAAATATCTCTATAATGTGTTGTCCAGAAATCATACAGTTTCTGAACACAACAGAGGCTTATTAGTTGAAACATTAAGATCAATAGCAGAAATATTAATTTGGGGTGATCAAAATGATTCTTCAGTTTTTGAGTAAGTTTAGTTTTTGGTTTTACTTATATAAAATTGAACATTTTAATTTTTTAGTTTTTTTTTGGAAAAAAATATGTTATCATTTTTCCTTCGTATCATGAGACAAAGAAGTGGAGGTTCTAACTTTGTTTGTGTACAGCTTTTACAAACCTTAAACATTCTGTTTGAAAATATAAGAAATGAAACTTCATTATGTAAGTAAAATTTATAACATAAAGACAACCATAAATATTATAACTTGCAGATTATTTATTATCCAACAACCATGTGAACTCGATAATTGTACATAAATTTGATTTTTCTGATGAAGAAGTTATGGCATACTATATTTCTTTTTTGAAAACATTGAGTTTAAAACTGAATGCTCATACCATACACTTTTTCTATAATGAGGTAAGAAACAAATTGTAATAATAATGATTTACTTTGTGTCAGTCTTAAATGAAATTTATGCCAAGGGTTTGTTGATTGTAAATGTTTGTCAAATACTTATACTTAAAAGTAAAAATGTGTGATGGTAGTTCCGTAGTGGCTCTCTAATAAGAGTAAACAGTAATTGTACCCTTTTAATTTTTAAACAAAATAAACCAAGCAAGAACTGGGGTTGAATGTTAAAAATAATTCAATTAAAAAATTTTTTGGAAGAACATGTAATTTTAAATTATGAATTAGTAAAAGTCATAAAAAGCAACTGAGTTTTTGGGGGAACATTCAGCAATTACAACAATGGCTACACCGCAAAATTCTTATACAGCATACCTATATATATATATAACTGCTACTTACATAATTAGCCAAATAATTATATTATTAATTAATAACTGTAGGAACCATTTGATACTTTTTAATATTGTAGAATATATATATCAATATGTATACATTATTGTATTTTGTAAAAAAAGACTTTCTATTTAAAGCATGATTTTTTGATATGAAACGTTTTGTATAAAATATTCCTTGTACATACTTAACTTTTTTTTCGAAATTGGGCTTTAGGTGATCTTTATATGTTAAATACATTTAACAAACTTTACTACTGAAGTTTTCGTTAAAATATATATAAAATAATACAGGGTTTTATTGTATGTGTGTTAACTAGCAGTTACATTCAATTGGAGCCTTTATATATACAATAAATCCCTGTACTAGGCACTTGTAATTACATTCAAATAGGTAAACTGTTATTTGTTTAAAATTAAAATGTACATTTTAGCATACCAACGACTTTCCATTATATACTGAAGCAATTAAGTTTTTTAATCATCCAGAATCGATGGTGAGAATAGCTGTTCGAACTTTAACTTTAAATGTGTATAAGGTGGAAGACTCTAGCATGTTAACATTTATCCGAGACCGTACGGCGGCCCCATACTTCTCAAATATTGTATGGTTTATTGGAAAACATGTCCAGGAATTAGACAATTGTGTTAGAAATGATGCAGAGTAAGTTTTATGTTATTTATTAATTTTAGTGAGTTTGTAACATTGAATTATTTTTATTTAGCTAGAGATTTCTAAAAGGTTATTAGAAAAAGTTTGTAATTATTAAAATGCTATTATTTTTTCATTATCTTAATTGCTGCTTTATTAAAAAAGTTAATCTTAAGTGCTGACAAAACTAAGATATATAGAAAATGTTAAGTTTTATTTTTGACATTGAGATTGTGTTTATTGTATGAATTTAGTTTTGAAATAAATTTATGTATTTTTTTAACTAATTGTAAGAGAGTATCAAAAGTATTTTTCCAAAGCAAGGATTGAATTTTTTTAAATAAATTAATATTAGAAGTTTTCTAAAATTGTGTGTGTGTCTAGGTAATTAGTTATTTAATAATGTTTATAGCCACCAATCACAAAATAGACTTGCTGATCTTGTGGCCGAACATCTAGACCACCTACATTATCTGAATGATATTCTGTTACTAAACATAACGGATCTGAATCAGGTGCTCGCCGATCACCTTCTTAACAAGCTTTTAATACCTCTTTACATCTACTCATTGACGTCTCTACGGCATCAGGGAACTCCTGAAAACCTGGCAAAAGTTCTCAATCAAAATCTTGGTTTAGGTGAAACACCGCCTTCCACTTTTTCAGGCACTACCACGTTACTTGAAACAAATAGTGGAAAAGTATCTTGCATAGTTGCTTTCTTTTTGCTCTCGCAAGTGTTTCTTATTATCTCATATCAACCTGTTGTTCGCACTCTGGCATGGATAATTCTAAAAACTGACAAACGTACGTATCAAGAAGGAATTGATAAATTATTGGAAAATTATGAGAACTATAAAAAGACCGTTGACGAAGGAAATACAAATACTCAATTAGAAATAGCATCGAACGCTAGCAGTTCGGGGTCTAAAGAAAATTTAATAGAAGAGGAACAAAAAAATATAACGGACGAAGAAAAAGAAAAATTAGCGACAACTCCAGTGGAATCCAACGTTGCTGACAAACCTTTTTTGGAAATTGTTTATAATGCTTTGGACTGCAATGAGAACGATTATGCTGTTCTGTTTGCTTTGTGTCTTCTATATGCAATCGCAAACAACAAAGGTAATTAAAATATTTTAATAAGAGGCATCTAGAAACCTTTATGCTGGAATATTAAAGAAAAGAGTTAGATGAAGTTAAAGTCCCAAATAGCATTAAAACAAAAAAAGAAATTGCCTTTACTTTTAATTTGCCCCAATAAAACGTACCATTAAGAACATTGCAAGTTGGATAAAAATTGATTATCTTCAGTTGTATATATGTAATGAAATAAATCGGGAAAATTAAAAAAATTAGAAGATATTTTCATAATCCTTGTTTTGATACTAAAACTTACCGCTTCGTTAATTAAAGTTGATTTAAACAAAAATAGAAATTTTGGGGTGCTAACTTTTTCTTACTAAAGAATTGGCCAGTGTTTATAAAATTTCAGAATTAAAGCAATTGATTATTTATTTGCAATTAATTTAGTAGTACTTCAGAGATTGTATACACATTTATGTTGTTTTTCTACTAACATTTCAGGAGTAACCTCTGATCTTCTAGAACTAGTTCTTCGACCAAAAAAAGTTCTCGTTTCGAAACGTTGTACTTCTTCCCCATCGCAAACAGCTAAAGATATAAGATATTCTTATAACACGTTTCTAGTGGAAAAACTCCTTCATATAGTAGTTTTAGCGTGTCAACCGTCCTGTAGAATAAGGCTGGTCACTTTGGAATTAGCTTTAAAGTTAATCATTCAGTTGGTCACATGCGACGGTAAAAATATAATGAACGAGTCACATAGAGTTTCATTAGAAGCTGCTCGGTCCCAAAGCACCGCTTTACTGCGTAACTTTTATAAAAGCGAGGAAATTTTTCTGGACATGTTTGAACACGAGTAAGAATTACAATAATTACTGCTTTTTAGGTATAAAATGAACATTAGATTTTTGCTTTCGGATTTGTTACAGATATTGCGATATGTCGAAGGGTCCATTGAACGTAGAGTGGTTGTGTATGGATAGTGCAATTTTGTTACCCCCAACGGGAACACCAATGACTGGGATCGATTTTACGAAACGTCTTCCATGTGGCGAGGTAAGTATTTTTATTTATGAAACGTAAAAAATATTAGCTAGCGTTTTTGAAGCATTTTAATCTTCATTTAATATGTTATAATATTAAATAATTCGTATTTAGAAAATATTCTTGGAAATTTTTAGATGTTAGCACAATAAATTAAATTATTGGGAGTACAAAAAAAAATTTAATCTTCAAAACAGTATATTCATAAATTATTTTTAGAAATATATAAGAAATTTAATAACCAGTTTAGATGTGCAAATTTTTATATAAAATTTGTCTTTTTTAATGAGATATACTGACAAAAAAAATTCACGTTTTACAACACCGCACTATACTATGAATCGGAAACAATAAACTGTAATAAATAAATAGAATCAAACTATTATCAATACGAAACGTGCAATAACAATACAAACGAAATTGTTCAGATAAATTTTATTATCGTTTAAAATTGGTAACAGACCTGCTGCATAACTTGCAATTTTATTCGCAAGTTGTTTTCACCCAGTGGCATGTAAATTATTATTTGCAGAAACTCCATAACTAACATATCTTACGTAAGATAAGCGAAGAGTTTATTACCCTTATTATGATTGCAACAAGACATCATAATAGTTCTTGTAACAGTAATTAAGGAATTATAAATAGAAGTATTAATGTATATAGGAAATTACGTCAATTAGATTAATAGAAATTATACAAGTTTTTTATTATTTTAAATAAAGTTAATATTGTACTGTTTTTAGTGCCTACATTTTTGAGAAAATAATTTTTATTTATTATTTGTTGCATTTTACATACCGCTACTGAATTTTCCACCCCTTCACGTTGCGCTCTCCGCAGCGCTCAGTCACTGTGTTGATTTATTACTGTCTATTATTTCCCGTTCGTAATAAAGGTGATACTTTTTTTCTACAACGATTTCGGGTCATTTAGGTAGTGTAATTTTTAATTAAACAAATTCTTCATTCAGGTTGAAAGAGCGAGACGAGCTATACGAGTGTTTTTCCTTGTTCGCGATACTGTTCTTACTTTGAATGGAGAAATGGAAACGGAGTTGCCCCTTACTAACCCACAGAGCTGCGTTCAGATCGACACCGCACTGGACCTGAGTATAGCTCGTTGTGTGTCACTACCACTAGAATTTAACAATCGCTAGAACTATTTCTTTTTTTATTTACAAATTAATAAGAATTTTACTTAACGCTTCTTATTTTCTTTACGCTTTATTATTATTACGATTATAATTATTGTTATTACATTTTGATTGCCATTTATTTATTTTTCCTAACGGAAATGAATTAGGCCCTTTTTAAGCAGCTATGTATTCGTTGAGAATAAAATGTTTTGTTTTTGTTACATTTAGCATATTATGTCCATTAATGCATGTGTTTGCGTTTGTAATGTGATATTTGTGAAATGGGCTTTTTATTGGAATTACACTTATATTACCAAAAAAATCTTACTAGGAACCAGTTAACTACCTCGTGCCGCTTTTTGTTGAAGTTTTTTTAGTTTTTTTTTTGTTCAATGGTCCACATCGTCGTCTCAAGGGAAGAAGACGGTCACATTGTGGTCCCGTTCTAGCGGTTGTTAAGATTCTGTGGTAAATTTATTCCGTAAGATCCTTTCTTTTTTAATGCGCCTTTTTGGCGCGGCTTTTACAGATAATTCGGACCTTATAGCATGTACAGTAATAGGGAAAGATGGTCAAAAGATTAGAAGATTTCTTGTCATAGACATTATGCAACTTATCCTTGTGGAACCAGATCAGAAGAAGTTAGGCTGGGGTGTTGCCAAATTAGTGGGTTTCCTGCAAGATATTGAAGTTACAGGAGACAAGGACGATTCTAGATGTTTGCATATCACTATATATAGGCCCCTATCGAATTCTTCCGCCAACAGGGTGCCTCTTTTATCTGCTAAATTTGTTTTTGATGATAACATACGATGCATGGCAGCTAAACAACGTCTAACAAAAGTAAGTAATTAAATTTTAATCTACATCAAAAGTCTTTCATCTTGATTTCTTTACCGTTTTAATATCTATTCGATATCAATTGGGTAGATACAAAATATGGCTAATCTAACTTCTCTCATTAAGACGCATTATTTAACTATAATTTTTAGTCAGATATTTAGGCCGCTTTCTCTGACTTGTCGGTGTAGCAGCGGTGCGGTATCGGTATGCTCGGTATACGCGGTACCGAATGCTTACTTAGCACCTATATTTCAATTAGTGATGTGCCGGATATCCGTATCCGTATCCGCGGATATCCGAGGGAGAAGAGAGGTCCGTATCCGTATCCGTTAGTTTTTGGCGGATCTTTTACGGATTTTTTACCTTATTAATTTTAAATTTGTAGATGAAATATATATATTGTGCCGATCAATATAGATTTAGGCAGTACTGTGTGTATAGATGAGTGCGTGGCGGGTTATTGCCGACAAAAGCGGTAATAAATAAATATTAAGAGGGATGCCGCCTGCCACATGGTTCACCAAGGACAGAACGCACACGACGGCCGAAGAAGACGGTCGTCTTAAATTGATTAGACGCGACCAGATTATTTTAGTTTTAAAATTATTGTGACATTAATATTGCATTATTGGATTTGATGGTGTTTTGTAGACATTTTTCTTAACTGATATACCAAACACAAACGTTAACTGTGCTGCCCAGTGTCACACTAAACTATACGCGGCGGTAAATATTGCACATGGATCTTTGCACAGAGACAATCTATTATAAAAGTTAGCTCTTAAAAAGTTTCATAACAGTTTGTCTCTTTCAAAAGGTCAATGTACCTACAATATTTACCGTCGCGTACTCTAAGAAAGTAAAGATCCGTATTCGCGGATCTTGAGACCAAATATCCGTTTTTAGATCCGTATCCGCGGATATACAATTTTAGCGATCCGGCACATCACTAATTTCAATACGTTCTTCCTGACTTGTGGGGCACGTGCGGTAGAGGAGTGATATCGGTTCGGTATACTGCAATGCGGTAGAAACGTCCAGTGGCCGCTCGGGATTACTGCATGAGACATCATACAATATCTTCATCACTCGAGGAGGACGACATATTCTTGTGACGGTACAAGCGGTTCTGCTCCGTTTTATGCCGAAAACATACCGATAAATGTGTAAATGAAAGCAACTCGGAATCGTTTCGGTACCAACGACTCCGATACCGCACCGCTGCTACACCGACAAGTCAGAAAGCGGCCTTGAAAGAACGACTTGTTTGTGATTGTTTTAATTTTCTAATAAAATTTATTTTTAGGGGAGGATTAAAGCCCGTCAAAAGAAAATGCAACACATAGCACGTCTTCTGGACATTCCTGGACAAACAGGCCCACCAAGTCCTGCATATGTCGGCGCAGGACATCATCAGTGTCGCGGAAGTGGTTCCCGAATACTTTTTCATCCAGGCCGATTACCAGGATTTGTTACAAGACGTGACAATGTTCCTGGTGTTATACACAGAACTGATGACACGATAAGACCCAGAAGTCCTAGTCGCCATACTGGAGCGATAAAGAAGGACGAAAAACTGAGAAAAGAAGCCCAGAGTCGTTCAAGAGAACCTTCTGCAAACCGGAATCGATCCAGGGAAGGTAGTCCACGAATGCCAAGGCCTCGTTCAGAAGAAATTCCTCTAGAATTAATAATAAAAAACAGAAACGCTGAAGTAGAGATCGCATCAAAAATTACTATTGTTTCAAGGCCACAAACCCCAAAGACTGAAGGGGGAGATGTTGCTTCATTGACGTTGTCTTCATCGCAAACACGTTCATCTGAGGAAACATCTTTTATTGCTCAGAATGATGCTGCTAGGACTCCTACGAATAACGGCAAAAGTAGAGGATTTATCGAAACGATATAACTTAGTAAAAAACAAACAAGAAAGAAAAATAAAACAGTGCATATTTTGATAACTAACAACGCTAATAACGTAAGTAATTTTAATACGGGAATGTTGTACAGTATTTTATAATAGAAACTAGGTACATATGTATTTAAAGTTTTTTAATAATAATTTCAAACAATATTGGCCATTTTTTGCACTTACATTTCATTTTATCACCTTAATTTTCAACTATTGATTAACGATCAACTTTCAACGATAGAAATATAAATTAGTAAATAATTACTAATAAGGAAATTGTAGGTAACATATTATTTAACAATAAATTATTGAACAATTATTAAACAAATAAAACTTAGATACCGGAATAAATACAATAGCCAATTTTACTAATTTAATTTTAGAAATGTAAGTTTTTTTTAGGAAGACAAGCCTTATTTTTTTGTTAGTCACCTAGTAAGTGGTATCAAAAAATTAAAATTGCTTAGAGATGCAAGTACAAAGCCAATACAACCGTTAATAAGTTTTTATTTTATTTCATTGTCTAGAAGAGCTGAATAGGCGCCTAGTGCTCCAGATAACCCTTATCCTCCAGACTGAAAAATGAAGTAACGCTAAAGTAGTCTTTAAGCTTTCACGACCGACGTACATTGATGCAGTGTTTTTTCAGGGCTGTTTTGTTGTGGCCCATGGATTTTACTTGTTTCGCTGCATCAACACTAAAGTAAACCACGAAAAATGTGTATGACATCCATCTGAAACAGGTAAGTTGGCAACAAATTAGTAACAAGCAATTAATGCTAATTATTATATATTGTTACCATCATTAATGCAAGAGGTAATGTTCCAAGGTTCATATGTGTTAGAACAGTCCCAACCCAGGAAAAATGATACCATTCCAGTTGCTCTCTTTTCTCTCATTTAACTCTGTAAAAATGAACAATATTTATTTTGTCTTTATCTCTCTATTTCATAATAAAATAAAGCCAAAACATAGTCCTAGATTCCAGTTCATAAAGAAAAATTAAAATAATTACTGTTTCACTTACAAGACACTAAAGTTTTGTAATATATAGTTTCGATAAATACCCTGTATAATTTTACACACAAAAGCATCTATCTATCTTTAATCATCTAATATAGGCTATTTCTATAATTTTATAACAATTAATAGGCGAGTGACAAAAGTGATAAAGATCGTTTGTAACAGGGTGCTCTATTTTTGGTACACCTCCCTATAAAAACTTGGTTTGTTTCTAATTGCATCAGGCCCTGAAACTTATTAAACGTGTTGGTACTGAGTGAAAAACGCATAGTACGTAGTATGTACTACTACAAAAAACACGTTATTTAGTTTATCATGGCAAATTTAGTTTAAGTTGCCTTGATTAAATTTATTTCCGCGTACAGGATTCTTCCTTCTGTGGACATTAATAATGTTAAGTTGTTGATGTTATGTGCTTGGAACAATTAAATTAAATACAAATAGACGGATTACAAATTTTTCGGCGAACAAATTCTATTGCTTTTGAACCCTGAAAAACGTTTTTTAATCAAGAGCTTTAGTAACGTAATTGAAAACAAATTATCATTACAACTTATAGGTAACGTAAGAAAAGAGACACATAAAAATATCTAGACAACCAACAAATTAATGGTAATTTCGACTAACAAGTAAAATGCTTACCTGAATAAAAAATCCTTGTAGGCCAAACAAAAAGTAGAATTCTTATAATTAGAACGGTTGTATTTTCGAATGATTATACATGATGCACCTCTTGAGAACTGTAAAAAAAGTAACATAAAATAAACAAGAAAGATTTCGTTATTTACAACGAGTAGTGTTGTTATTTTAGTTAAAAATTGAAAATATGTTTTACAAAAAAGTGCTAACTAAAAGTAAATAAAAGTTTATTAAAACCATAAAATTTGCAATTTTCAGACTTACTGAATTTTACTATAAAATTTTTAACTAAAATTGCTTTGATGGTATATAAAATGTCTGCAGATAGGCATAACTGATCCTCCTATAAGCTAGATAAGTTTGTGTTCAATTAAATTCTTAAACACTTGACAATTACATTATAATCGATTTTATGAAAAACTACTTTGTTTAATTTTATCTGTAATACCTAATTTGAAACAACAAAAAATTAGAATAACAAAAGTAAAATTTTAACATTAATTGATAATTAACAAACAATAAATTGTACAAAAACAACTTACAACTAATCAATTATGCTTGGGCCTCTTAATTTGTCAGTTTACTAAAAAATGAAATATTGTGGCGTCTCTTCTTCTTAGCTGGAAATAATGTTTTTTGAGTGAGTATTTTTTTATTGATTGAAACGTCTGCATCACTTTCTGCTAATAAACTTCTTTATTCGCCATTATTAGAGTTTATTACTTTTAAAACTGGTGATAACGGTGCTATTATTTTTTTTACTGCATCCAATTCCTTTTGTGATGTTAGTGATAGTACCTTTTCAGAAAAATATTTAAGCAGTTGCTGTTTTTCTTTCTCAATGTCTAGATCGTGAGACCCAACGTCTGTTGCCAAATTTTGTCTATCTTTTGAAGAAAGACCCACATGCTCTGCATCATTATTATGTCCAATATGTGTTTCAATTATGTTAGCAACACATTTATTATCACTACCAATAGTAAGCTTTATTGAAGCTGGACAATAACCATTTATTTTCAAACTGCCCTGCGTTTTTAAACGCCGTTTTCCTACCCCCCTTGGAGTATAGAATCCAGAACGGTGGCACATGTAAAATGTATTTCGATTATTTCGTGTAGTTACTCTCTTTATAAAACAAGAGAATGTGTCATTTTCGTATTGTGTTTTCCATGCATTAAATACTTCAACTGAAGGAAACGTTAAATGTTTAAATGTTACTTCAATATTATGTTCATTTTTAAAATGATCTAAAATATTCTGTTTTGTATCTACATAATTTGGACAGAGTGGACACTTCTTATTTATTATACAGCGTGTTAGATAATCGCTGTTTTGCGGTAAAATATTATGAACCCTCTTTCTATGAAGTCGGAAATTACGAATATCATTAAAATTATTCAAACACAAGTTACAGTTATAAGCATACTTTTCTCGTGGCACTGACACTGTAGGTATACTTTCGCCATGAATTTTCTTAATGTGGCGTTTTAAATTAAATAAATTGTTAAATTTCTTTTTACAAAATGAGCATTCTGAGAATGTTATAGATTTGTTATCGCAATGTATATTTTTTCCATGGCGTTTCAAATTAGATCTATTGTTAAATGTCTTTTTACAAATGGAACACTCAAATGTTCTTGTAGCATCCATAATAATGTGTAAATCTATCTAAAACACAAAGTAAAATACCTATGTAATAAAAGAAAACACACAAAAACAATGAATTGTACAATTGCATGTTAATAAACATTCACTGTGAAAACAATAACACAACACACAAAACTAGCAATTTACAAAACAACGAACTAACGAACCACTTGTAATAGTATTTCCCCTTTGTAGGCCTAATTTAAAGTTTTACTTTTCACTGCTTGTACATCCAAAAAATCATAATCCTACCCAGTTAATACACAACATAACCAACATAACCTTGGAGCATAAATGCCGTTCAGAAATAGCGTAGTAAAGATAGGAAGGGCGTATAGTGTGTAATTAAGGGTATAACTTGAGTAAATACTTCAGTGGGAACTGATACAGAGAGATACCTGTGCTGTATATGTTTGTCTGTACAAATCAGATGTACAGTGCTCATCAGGAAAACAATGCTGAAGACGCTAACTACTATACTATAGGAATTTAGGAATACTGGCCGCTCCATCTCTAGCAATTAGTATAAAAATGGAACAAGCCAGATGGTACAGCTGCGTAATGAGCTTCTCTCTCATTATCAAGCTTTGTGGAAATGACTATACAACACATTAATTTTAGTATGTTCTCACCTTAATTAACTGTAGAATATTCACAAGCCAACAGACTGGATTACAAGAGGCTATCTGTTGTAGTGTGGACCTCACAGACCATTTTATGGTCTACATCAATCAAAGTAAAACTTCTACATTATTCTTATTTGGTATAACGATATAACAGCACTTTCACATAAACAAGACATGAAATACGATTCACAAGGTACCGAAACGAACGAAAACTGTGGAATTTTAATGAAATAACGAAATAGCAGCAATGCGATCCACAACATCCACCACAATAGGTTATAACGTTATAACCATGTTTTATAACCCTAATTATAATGTTATAACAACCATCGTCATAATTTTTATTAAAAAATTAAATCATCGAGCGCGTTACCTATACGCGGCGCGAAGGTCGGCTCTGATGCCAGTCATGATCATGGCTTCATGGCACTTTACATAATGCACACATTATTAGCATATTTTTATTAAAAATTATTCTAATGCCAGTCATTAAATCTAGAAAAGTCACCGATTCATTTCAAAATTTCGTATTAAATCGTCTAACATGTACATTATTCGCGCCGCGATTGGTGTAAATTGTGTAAACATCGGTGTAAAAATATTAACACGAGAAACGAACCTATAAAATGCTTTGACAGAAATAAGACCATAGATTAAATAAGACTATTGATATTCAATAATTAACGATACCTCAACCACCGCAATGCCGCAAGCCGCAATGCATTCCTAATCATAGTTCCTAATGCCATTGTATTCGAAGATACGCTTCCGTTGGTCAAAGATTTTATACATTAATTTATAAATTAAAGAGTACCTGTTCTGTAACGGGAAATTACATCTATCTGATAAAAATACAAAAGTTAAAGGTTGACAAACAGGCGTTTGGAATATTTAGAGGCTGTTAAGGCTGGATCCTGGATCATAACCATATTATTTGACTCTACTTGCATTTTGGTATGTTTCTTTATTGTATTTATTCATCGTCGTTCATGTTTTATTGATTTAACAGTTAACTTGTTTAGTTTTTCTTGTTTACGTTTACAGATTGGCTGTTAAATAAGAGATAAAACTATCGAGAGAATATTGTAAATGTATTTTAGAAAATCGCGTTTAAAATCGAATCAGTTGCAGACATTATTATCGTTATTAACAGTGCTTTATTCTCGTTCAATTTTTATACATCGATTTTAAAATTCAACTTGTGTAATTTTATTAAAAACTTATTAGGGACAGAGATGTTTGTTAATATTTGCTCATTAAAGAAAGAAATTTCATTATCCACTTTAAAATAAAATTAGATCTTATTCAAGAGACTGACGAATTGTAAATATTTAATTATTTAAATTATTTTATTTATTTATTTTATTAAATATCCAATCTTTTGGTATTTATCTTTTGTACAATTTTTCTAAATATGTATTATTGTATTTAAAG
This sequence comes from Agrilus mali, assembly GCA_029378335.1. Classification (NCBI taxonomy): domain Eukaryota; kingdom Metazoa; phylum Arthropoda; class Insecta; order Coleoptera; family Buprestidae; genus Agrilus; species Agrilus mali. The sequence continues at coordinate 13,220,345 of CM055661.1, read as the reverse complement.
ACGGTAGAATTAATTTTAAATATTGCATTTTCCTTCAAATACTTGGATGGAATGAGATGTACACCGGTGAATGTAGTGTTGCATACCATAGACTAGTTGCATACCACATATTGTTTTATTCATTGAAGTAGTTGTATGGGTTGTATGTTATTGATGGTAGAAGCTGTCACTTGTTAAAAATTATCCATAATGTGATGAATTTGTAATAATAACAACTCACTTTCAAGAAAATTTTTAGTGTAACACTACAATTGTTTCACTACACAGTAGCTTTATCAGGTGATGAATTATCCTTTGCTTTAGTGAAAACAAGGTGAAACAATTGCAGTGTTACAATAAAAAATTTCTTGAAACTGAAACTGAGTTGTTATTATTACAAATTCATCACATTATAGTTGAATGTGTTGCCACACTTAGTAAAAAAAATATACCAACGCCGAACGTTAATTTCCCTAAGTAAGTTTTTTTCTTTTAACGTTAATTACGTCACAATTATATTATTTTAATAACTCTTTGGGCATAATTTGACGGTGAAATTGTTTGCGAGTTCGCTTCCTTTAAGTTATTGCAATTTTCGTCATTTGCCTATATAGTTTCGATAACCACCACAAATTGTATTGTGCCTCTATGAACTTTACTTATTACATATCTATAAGTTTTTGGCATAAATTGACATAATTGTTGTACGCATGTCTTAACCTATGCGCATGTTGTACGTCTAGGTGTGGTTCTGAAAATGGCGTTACGTTCATGTTTAATTTATTTAATGGTGTAATTAATTCGATTTTTGTCCCTTGTTACAGGTCAGTATAGGAATGAATGAAATTACAATCATTAATTTTGTGAAGCATGGCATTTTTCTTGCTGAATTTGATTATTGTGGGTGTTTTATCGTGAAACTAGGCTACATTGTAGTCGATTAAGGTGAGAATAAATGCATTAATTATTATTAATTTTAAATAAATTTGGATAGTTTTTTATAGTGTTTAATTTTGCAGGAACATTTTGAAAGTCTGGATTCGATGTGTCAAAAATCATTGTTACTATCAATCCTGTTTCACTTCGGGGTGTAGTAATACCTGAAGAAAGTACAATAGAGCTATTATCTTATCTATTGGAAACAGAGGCAGCATGCTTTGTCACTAAATGAAAGATTTATTGGTAAGTAAAATCAATAAGTATTGAACATAGTATATGTGAATTTTTCATTAAATTAGTTCAGAAACTTCAAATTTTATGTTATTTCAGAAACGAAAAAAGCAGAACAGCAGATCGAAAGTGTATTTTTTATATAACAGCGTAACTAATTAATGTTTCTTGCCCTTTCCTCAGATTGACCAACGAATGACAGTGTATTGAAGTTAATTCTTGCTCTCTCTCTACTGGGCTTGCTCTGGTGTGGACTCCTTCATCATGAAGTTAATTTTCATCTGTTGAGTAAGAACATCTTCACGTATCTAGAAGCCCATTGAAACATTATCTGCAACAGCACACATCCTGCATTTACTTTACAGCTCAAACGTGTTCTCTTTGGAATGTTACATTCTGCATTTAATTAATTTAAGGTGAGAATACTTGACATAATTAACATAATAGATTATCACAGTTAACCAACAAAGGCTCGTTATTAATCTATTACCACCCTATCTGTTTCAGATCGCTGTTGGAGAAGATAAAGAAGATTCATTCCGTAGTTAGTTGCTTATTTATTTGAATTACTTTTTTATTTTGCATGCTTTTATTATTTTGCTTGTTCTCTTGCTTAACTCTTCGCTTTGCTTACTGCAATTCTTACTATCACGCTTCGCATTTACTCTACACGATCCGCAGGATTCAACGTTTCGTTATCTTGCTTGTTCCTTCTCATCCAAGGCGTAGGAGCAGAGGCCTTCCCGAGTAACTTGCCTTGGACTTAGCTTTTTAGTTGTTCTTTGAAGTGTCTTATACACTTCTCGCGGTCTACTCGAACGTCACTTCCTTTCAGACTGATTGGTGTGGGTTATCTGGAATAGAAGCAATAGGCGACTGCCCAGCTCTCTCAGACGACATCTGTCCGATCTTTTCTACCAATTCTATTAGTTTTTGTCGTTAGTCCTTTGTAGTTTAGTTGGTTAATGCACTGCACTATTCGCTTACAGGTAAAGGACATCGATCGAAGACTGAAGACATCATACTTAATTTGTTTTCATTTGTTTTCTTATATTTTTCTCTTACAGGTATTTATTTGTATTTATAAACTATTATGTCAATGTTTAAACGATACATTTGTAACAAAAAAAGTCCCTCTGATACTCAAAACTTTTCTAAATTGTCTTTTTGGTAAAATTATTAGTTAAATTAAATTTTAATCATTAAAAATATATTGGCGGATAAGGGTTGGCTATATGGGGTGATTGTGGAGGCCACGGAGTATCAGATGAGCTTTTTTCTCCAAATATAGCGTTTAAATATTAATATAAAAGTTTTTAAAATTATATCTTTTTTCACAGTATTTGTTTTAGAAAAAATTTGTATCTTTTACGCGTTCAATAAATTAATTTTTAAAACTTTTGTTTATTCTCAAATACATTTAATTAATTTACTCCACATACAGCTGTTTCAGAAACTTTTCACTTCGTCACTTTTCTAGAAGAACACTAAAGAACATTAAGTATGTAATAATAATTTTATCTTTTTTCTTATAATTTGCTTAATGACATTTGTATTACTCAATTATTTCAGAAGCACTTCATTTGGTCACTTATTACAAAAAACAAATACGTATTTATTTCAGCCATTTATTTCAAACAAATTAATATTTGTATACAAATAGAAAAACATCATCAAGATATAAAACACACTATAATATTAACTTCATAATAATTAAACTTAGTAGAATTTTCAATTAGAACCTACTTTACTTCCTATTCATAGATGGCGCTGTGGAAATTGTTTGAAGCAGTTTTACAATCGAGATATTATGGACTAGTCGTCAAAACACTATAGGGTTGGAGGTCGGGGACGGTGGCGGTCTACCAACATAGCTTAGGACGAGTGTCTTAAATATGAAAGGCGCCGGAGGCGCCTTTCATATTGCAAGGCGCCTTCGGCGCCTTGCATAATTAAGCTACTCATCCTGAGCTATGTTGGTAGACCCCCACCGTCCCCGACCTCCAACCCTATAGTGTTTTGACGACTAGTCCATAATATCTCGATTGTAAAACTGCTTCAAACAATTTCCAAAGCGCCATCTATGAATAGGAAGTAAAGTAGGTTCTAATTGAAAATTCTACTAAGTTACAAAAATGTTTTAGTAGTCTCGAGTATATTTTATACTGTGTGTCCAAAGATGTCCTATAATTTATGTTAATATTATTTACAAAAGTATTTTATCCTAGATACTTAAATAAATACTTAATTATTATATGCTGTTGTTAGTGATGTACATAAATATTTAGTTAATAAAGTAGCAATTAAAAATACGACTTTTTCTTTCCGTTCCTATTTAGACAAAAAAATTAATATCTATCTGGAATGAATTTTGATAATTGAAAATTATTATTATTAAGTACAGAAGGGGTTGTAAAATAACCTCTATAAGAAAATGTAACTTCACATTTTTTATTAAATATGAAAAAGGCAAAAGTTACAACACCTGTAATTTTGATGCTAAGAAGAGAAAAAAAAGCCCAAAACAAGGAGAAAATAATTACCCTTAAAATATCATTACACAAATTTCAAAAAAAAAAAAAAAATATTAAAATTTGGCAAATAAATCCTGAAATTGTAGATGTTTCGAATCTGAAAATTTTTATTTTAAGTCCAAACAATAATCACTGCCAACAATTTTTTTCCTATCGTCTGTAGACAAAATTATTAAAATCTAATAGTTAAATTTTTGATAAACATTCAAGCATAAAATAAGGGGTTGAATAATCACCCCCAATAAATTTGACTATGCAGATTTTGTTCCTAGCATCTACAGACAAAATTTCGAAGATTTGGTATATAAATCTTAAAAAATGGAGGTGCTACAGAATTCTAAACTTTGACAATTAAAAATGACAAAATTTCAAGTTCAAATTGAGGGGTGAATAATTATCCCCAACAAATTTTACTAAGTAGATTTTGTTTCTAGCGTCTACAGACAAAATTTTGGAGATTTGGTAAATGGATCTTAAAAAATGAAGGTGCTACAGAACTCTAAACTTTGACAATTAAAAATGACAAAATTACAAGTTCAAATTGAGGGGTGAATAATTATCCCCAACAAATTTTACTAAGTAGATTTTGTTTCTAGCGTCTACAGACAAAATTTTGGAGATTTGGTAAATGGATCTTAAAAAATGAAGGTGCTACAGAACTCTAAACTTTGACAATTAAAAATGACAAAATTACAAGTTCAAATTGAGGGGTGAATAATTATCCCCAACAAATTTTACTAAGTAGATTTTGTTGCTAGCATCTACAGACAAAATGTTGAAGATTTGGTATATGAATCTTAAAAAACGAAGGTGCTACAGAATTCTAAACTTTGATAATTAAAAATGACAAAATTTCAAGTTCAAATTGAGGGGTGAATAATTATCCCCAACAAATTTAACTAAGTAGATTTTGTTCCTAGCATCTACAGACAAAATGTTGAAGATTTGGTATATAAATCTTAAAAAATGGAGGTGCTACAGAACTAAACTTTAACAATTAAAAATGACAAAATTTCAAGTTCAAAATGAGGGGTAAATAATTATCCCCAACAAATTTTACTAAGTAGATTTTGTTTCTAGCGTCTACAGACAAAATTTTGGAGATTTGGTAAATGGATCTTAAAAAATGAAGGTGCTACAGAACTCTAAACTTTGACAATTAAAAATGACAAAATTTCAAGTTCAAATTGAGGGGTGAATAATTATCCCCAACAAATTTTACTAAGTAGATTTTGTTCCTAGCATCTACAGACAAAATGTTGAAGATTTGGTATACGAATCTTAAAAAATGAAGGTGCTACAGAACTCTAAACTTTGACAATTAAAAATGACAAAATTTCAAGTTCAAATTGAGGGGTGAATAATTATCCCCAACAAATTTTACTAAGTAGATTTTGTTCCTAGCGTCTACAGACAAAATGTTGAAGATTTGGTATACGAATCTTAAAAAACGAAGGTGCTACAGAATTCTAAACTTTGACAATTAAAAATGACAAAATTTCAAGTTCAAATTGAGGGGTGAATAATTATCCCCAACAAATTTTACTAACGTAGATTTTGTTCCTAGTGTCTACAGACAAAATGTTGAAGATTTGGTATACGAATCTTAAAAAACGAAGGTGCTACAGAATTCTAAACTTTGACAATTAAAAATGACAAAATTTCAAGTTCAAATTGAGGGGTGAATAATTATCCCCAACAAATTTTACTACGTAAATTTTGTTCCTAGCATCTACAGACAAAATATTGAAGATTTGGTATATGAATCTCAAAAAACGAAGGTGCTACAGAATTCTAAACTTTGACAATTAAAAATGACAAAATTTCAAGTTCAAATTGAGGGGTGAATAATTATCCCCAACAAATTTTACTAAGTAGATTTTGTTTCTAGCATCTACAGACAAAATTTTGAAGATTTGGTATATGAATCTTAAAAAACGAAGGTGCTACAGAATTCTAAACTTTGACAATTAAAAATGACAAAATTTCAAGTTAGAAATGAGGGTTGAAAAATTATAACCCAAAACCCATTTTGCTAGGTAGATTTTGTTTCTAACATCTACAGACAAAATTTTGAAGATTTGGTATATGAATCTTAAAAAACGAAGGTGCTACAGAATTCTAAACTTTGACAATTAAAAATGACAAAATTTCAAGTTCAAAATGAAGGGTGAATAATTATTCCCAACACATTCAGTTACAGTTACAAAAATGCTTTAGTAGTCTCATGGACGTACAAAACTGTAAATAAACAAATTACAATTACGAACTTTTGTTAATGTTGATTGAAATTAAGTTAATATTAATATTTAACAACAATAAAATAAAATACCTGTAGGAGAAAATACACAAAAAATTAAAATACAATTACATCATTATAAAAGTTTGTTCAATTTTACGAAACCGCTACTTAATTTTTCACCCCCTCACGTTGCGTTATCTGCAACACACCTTCACTATGTTAATGTATAAATGCAGAATGTAACATTCCAAAGAGAACACGTTTGAACTGCAAAGTAAATCCAGGATGTGTGCTGTTGCAGATAATGTTTCAATGGGCTTCTAGATACGTCAAGATGTTCTTACTCAACAGATGAAAATTAACTTCATGATGAAGAAGTCCACACCAGAGCAAGCCCAGTAGAGAGAGAGCAAGAATTAACTTCAATACACTGTCATTCGTTGGTCAATCTGAGGAAAGGACAAGAAACATTAATTAGTTACGCTGTTATATAAAAAATACACTTTCGATCTGCTGTTCTGCTTTTTTCGTTTCTGAAATGACATAAAATTTGAAGTGTCTGAACTAATTTAATGAAAAATTCACATATACTTATTGATTTTACTTACCAATAAATCTTTCATTTAATGACAAAGCATGCTGCCTCTGTTTCCAATAGATAAGATAATAGCTCTATTGTACTTTCTTCAGGTATTACTACACCCCGAAGTGAAACAGGATTGATAGTAACAATGATTCTTGACACATCGAATCCAGACTTTCAAAATGTTCCTGCAAAATTAAACACTATAAAAAACTATCCAAATTTATTTTAAATTAATAATAATAAATGCATTTATCCTCACCTGAATCGACTACAATGTAGTCTAGTTTCACGATAAAACACCCACAATAATCAAATTCAGCAAGAAAAATGCCATGCTTCACAAAATTAATGATTGTAATTTCATTCATTCCTATACTGACCTGTAACAAGGGACAAAAATCGAATTAATTACACCATTAAATAAATTAAACATGAACTAAAATATAAAATTACCGAAGAGCAAGTAAAATTATTAGGTAAAACTGCACAATATTTAGATGGAGATGTAACCATAACGTAACGGCATTTTCAGAACCACACCTAGACGTACAACATGCGCATAGGTTAAGACATGCGTACAACAATTATGTCAATTTATGCCAAAAACGTATAGATATGTAATAAGTAAAGATCATAGAGGCACAATACAATTTGTGGTGGTTATCGAAACTAAATAGGCAAATGACGAAAATTACAATAACTTAAAGGAAACGAACTCGCAAACAATTTGACCGTCAAATTATGCCCAAAGAGTTATCACAATAATATAATTGTGACGTAACTAACGTTCAAAGAAAAAGGCTTACTTAGGGAAAATTAACGTTCGGCGTTGGTATAATTTTTTTACTAAATGTAGCAACACATTAAACTACTTTAAAGAATAAAACAATATGTGGTATGCAACACTACATACACCGGTGTACATCTCATTTCATGCAAGTATTTAAAGCAAAATGCAATATTTAAAATTAATTCTACCGTCTTTAAATACAATAGTATATATTTAGAAAAATTGTACAAAAGATAAATACCAAAAGATTGGATATTTAAAAAAATAAATAAATAAAATAATTTAAATAATTAAATATCTACAATTCGTCAGTCTCTTGAATAAGATCTAATTTTATTTTAAAGTGGATAATGAAATTTCTCTCTTTAATGAGCAAATATTAACAAACATCTCTGTCCCTAATAAGTTTTTAATAAAATTACACAAGTTGAATTTTAAAATCGATGTATAAAAATTGAACGAGAATAAAGGACTGTTAATAACGATAATAATGTCTGCGACTGATTTGATTTTAAACGCGATTTTCTAAAATACATTTACAATTTATGTATTATGTTTTAAAGCGTTATAGCTTTTATTATATAATTGCAGTACCTCCTTTATAATTAAATATTTTAATTTATGCAGCACTTACCAATTTATTTACATAGATCCTTCCTTTAGGAACTGCTACATTCTAAAGGGAAAGAGAACTGATACAACTGCAATATTCTCCTAATACATGTTGTTCAGTTTTTATAAGGTGCCCATGTTTGTCTAACTACAGAAGGACAGCAACGCAACCGAAGGCTTCTTGACAATGGTTTCTCACTGTCTCACGTCTGTCTCTCCTGATATTTCACTGGGAGCTCTCTCTCACGTCTATTTGCAAGGAAAAATGTATCTTAACAATTATAAACTACTATTGAACTTTGTATGCACAAATATTATAGCATTTGTTAAATAAATCACATTATTAACACTAATAAGATTAATATTCTCATTTGATTTTTAAAGTCTCATAAAAAAATTGAGTAATAAATCTAGGTAATTACATTTATTCTCACCTTAATCGACTACAATGTAGTTCAGCTCCACAGTAATCAAGTCCAGCAAGAGAATTGCGATGTTTCATCGAAATCATTTTGAACATTCTCTCGATAGTTTTATCTCTTATTTAACGGCCAATCTGTAAACGTAAACAAGAAAAACTAAATAAGTAAACTGTTAAATTAATAAAACATGAACGATGATGAATAAATACAATAAAGAAATATATCAAAATACAAGTACAGATGAAGTACAGTCAAATTATGACCATAACCACTACACCATAACCATACCAACCTTATACCAACCAATAATCATAGATAGGCCATAGATTAAACCGTTGCGTCGTCTCATTATGGTCTCATTCATCTCATTCATAGACAAAAGTCTCTGTGGTCTCATTCTCTCATTCCCTTTCATTCATGTTTAATAGTGATGGGAATTGTCGTTACTTTTCAGTACTCGTATGTAATCGTTACTTTCGGATGTGGTATTCGTTACTTTGTATTCGGTACTTAGTAATCATTAACGATAGCCGGCAATAGGTAGGTATTAACATCAGCTGGAACCGGTAATGATGCGGTTTATTGATATATACACTTTCACAAATGTATATATGTATCGAGTACAGACTTTTATACTACCGAATTTGAAAAGCGACCTGTACTGAATAATAACAGATACGACAGATACGTAAGCAGACTTGAGAAAGAGTAATAGGTAAGTTGAATAACAGAGAGCGCTGAGATTTCTACCTCAGTACTTTCGCTCCTATTCGAAGTCGTTGGTGTTCGTACGATACCAATAACAGAAACATAGTACGAGATACGATATACGATTTACGATACATATACGATATACGTTATACGAATTAGCACGTACGCATATACGTAAGAAGCGAGTCGGTACCGAGTAACGATTACTTTTGAAAACGAGTAATCGTTACTTCGGGTATTTGGAAGTAACGGATATAAAGTATTCGTTACTGTATTACCCGCCCATCACTAATGTTTAATTCGGTGGTTCGGTCTCATCAGACAAGAATGTGTGTTATTTAAAAGTTTTTAAAATGGTCAACAATAAGGGAAAGAAGCCGGCAAAGCCGAAGTCCCGTTTTGGGAAGTTTAGGGCGGGTGCTGTAAGTCGAATGAAATATTTATTGAAATGTTTTCCATTAATTTTGTAATTTTTAAAACAATTACGTTTTGTTTGCAGTATGAAATAGTTGGAGTTGTAACGACTATGGCAGCGTTATCTGTTGCTACAGCCACTACGACTGTAGCAACGGGTAGGTGGAAGCTGGGGATGAAGCGAAAAAGCGTGGCGACGACGTGGAGCGGGTCGGGGATGACGTCGACGTCCACAACAAAAACGAGTACCCCAGCAGAAACGCTGCCGACGACGACTCCAACGGAAAAGGGAAAGGATAGCTTTGTGGAAGAAGATGTGACGATGCCACCAATATCACCTCTGCCCGACACCCCCATGACGTTTTTGCAGGGGATGGATCGTTTAGAAGGCGTCATGGTAAGTGCCCATTGCGCCCAAGAAAAGATGGCGGCACTGACGTCAGCTTGGGATAGGAAGCGCGATGCTCGCCAGAGTCCGAAAGTGCAGGACCATTCTTGAAGTCGAGGTCGCTCGTCTTCAAGGAGAAATCCTGCATTTGACGGAGAAAGAGACGCAGCCACGCAGCTAGTGGAAGAAGAAGAGAAGTTGCGTCTCGAAGAAGACGTCTTAAGGCATGAGGTGGAAACGAAGCGTGCGAGGTACGAGGGGCTCTGTGTGAGTGCGCAAATTTTCAATGCCTGGATGCCTGCATTTGACCTGGATATTTCCTACACTTTTAAGGCGAATTTGTTTAAAAATAAAATGTTTAGCGTTGATCTTTTCCATTATTACAGCTAATAACTAGTACTTCAAGTATTCATTACATTATGTTTTAGCCAACAATAAACCTGCAAGACAACCAAATACAATCAAAAAAGGTACAAGGTGGTAAGGCTGATATGCCAGTATTTAGTCAGGACGAGTCCAAGCTGTCAGCGGTGTTGGAACAGTTGTTCAAAAACGATAAATCGACGACAACAGCGGTCGTTGGGGGAAATGTGGTCGTCGAAACAACGACAGTGCCTGTGGCGAGTACATCGTGAGCGGTTTCAGGAGGCAGTAAAAGCATAGTGATGAAACCGAAGAAGCGGACGTACAATAGAAAGGTGTCGGATGGTATGTAAAATTTAATTTTTAGTATACTTTGTTGATCTTTTCCATTATTACAGCTAATAACTGGTACTTCAAACATTCATTACATTATGTTTTAGCCAACAATAAACCTGCAAAACCACCAAATACAATAAAAAAAGGTTCATTCAATGCCAAAGAAGAGTTCTGACATACAAATAATTAAAATGTTGTCACAGAGATTATCGCTTTAACTAAGAAAAAAATATCTTATGAATGTAACGAACTTTTAACTAATATTCTGGATCATATAAATGCAGCAAAAATTTTGTTGACAACAAAAAACCATTTTAAAACAGAAATACCAGGCTCAAGTTATCACATTGTTCACACAGAACACAATTATGATAAGCCAAACCATGTAACTGCTATTAGTACAATTGCAATTTAAAACAATGTGTTACCCAATCTCATATGTAATAAATTGTTGCCTTTAAATTGTGTTTCATTTAATTATCGCATTTTCCACACGTTAAAATTTTTTAAACCTTAGCCAGGCTTTTAAAATAAATTAATATGCCCTATGTACATTTATTAACTGTTTTAAGAATGTTCAAATGCTATTTCATATACAATTAGACCCTTTTGATTTTTTTCGTATAATTGATAGGAATAACATTGGTAAGATCATTAAATATAATTATTTTAATTTCCCATTTTATATCAATTTTATTTTTTCCTTTTAAATTTACAATCTTATCTATATAGCATACCATTTCAGAAGGTATTATAAATTAACTTTAATATTACATCATCTTTAAGAGAATACTGGTTCTGCAAGTAAATCAATCAATCTAATCAAATTTAAGAAGCAAATAACAATGTTATTACCAAGAACCTTTTATTAGCAGGAATTATAAATAAGCAATAAAATATTTGCACATACCTATTTTACTTTGTTATATAAAAACCAATACAATCCATAAAGAAGTGAAGAAGGACTTACAATATCACTTTTCTTAAGATATTCTTTAACTTCTGGTATAGTCATTTCAACTACTTCAATATTTTCATCATCTACACCACCACCAGCATGAACTTTCATTTCATCAGTCACTTCACAGTAGAACAACGTTTGTCTACTACCAGCAGATCCAACATTACTTCGGTATGATGATATACGTTCTATTGACTTAGGTTTATAACCACATTCTTCCAACACCTCTTCTTTTGCAATTTCGTCTAAACTAATATCTTTATCAACGATTCCCGCGCATAGTTCTATAGTTAGACCCTTTTCAAGCGAATACTTTTGAATGTCAATCTTTCCATTTCGTTCTTCTCTTGGTAATAAATTAAAGTATACCGCAGGTCGAAATTGCTTAACAAGAACAAGTACTTGCCTTGTAATGTTATAAATAATTATGGCAACACTATCATGAACATCTATAATATCCCATCTTCTATCAAAACCATTATGTTTGAAGTGTATACTTAAAGGCTTCATATAAATTGAATTTCCTGGCAGTGGTTTTATAACCATTTCGGAAATATCACATAAATGATGTGGTGTGTCTGACATGCTTGAGATTTTTGCTGGAAGCATAAATTAGTTAGAAGTTAAACATAAATTTAAAAAAATGCTTACTACAATTTAACACTCAAATGCGGCCGGTTGATAAGAATACTCAATATTGCTCAATATAACGTATAACGATATAACATATATATGTAATAATAATTATAATAACTAGATAATTATGTCCAATTATGTCTACGATTACAAACAGATAAGATAATATTGTTCTCAAAAAGGCCGAGTAGTAATTGATTTCTTGTTTGCATATTGCAAATACAGAATTTACAAACACAAACTGATTGTTGAGTTCTTAACAATTATTTCCAACGTAACCATAACGTAACTAACATGTAACTAACCTCATACTAACCTAGAATATTTGACAAGTAAATTATTGTTAAAAAGATATGTATATCAAGCAGTACTGATTTTTAACAAAATGAACGTATTGGAACTATTTAGTGGAATTGGAGGAATGCATTTAGCTTTAAAAAGTATTTTTATCCTTAAATGTTATAATTGAAAGTAATTATTTTGTTCTTGTAGAGAGTGGAATAAAGGGTAACATCCTTTGTTCAATTGAAATAAATCCATCAGCAAATAAAGTTTATATGTATAATTTCCCAGACACTCTTCTTTTGAATTACAACTTGGAAAATATTACTGCAAAATTTGTTAATCAGTTAAACGTCGATACTATTCTCATGTCACCACCATGCCAACCATTTTCAAGAAATGGTTTAAAAAAAGATGTTAACGATCCTAGAACTAGCTCCTTTTTACGTATTTTAAGCATACTTCCAGATACTAGAGTGAATAAGATTGTGATTGAGAATGTCAAAGGTTTTGAAACTTCAGAGATGAGAGAAAAGTTAATACAAACTTTAAAGGAATGTAATTTTGTGTTTCAAGAATTTATTTTGTCTCCAACACAGTTTGGAGTACCCAACACAAGGCATCGATACTACTGTTTGGCCAAAAGGATGCCAGATAACTTTGCTTTTGAAACAGGACCATTGGTAAACTATCCTTTTTCTCAATATTTCTTAATTTACATAAACCATTTTATTGCTTCATATTTTTTATTTTTGTCTATTATATACATGTTCTTTTGTTAGTCTTGTTGTATAATTTCAATGTTATCACCCCCTAGCATGCAAAGAAGTTGATCTATGACCCACTTTTTAAATAAATAAATACTATTGTATATTTTTAGACAGAAACACAGAGGGTAGAAAGGGATGACTACTCAAAAGTAAAGTGTTTGGAGATGAAAAATTGAAAATTCTTGAAAAAATGTTGCAAAATGTAGCTAAACATAGTAATTATTGATAGAATGCATATAAAATGAGTCATATTATCAAATTCTTTACATGTTAGCCTGATTTCCAAAAAAAGGCTTTTGCTCAACCCCCATTTTAGTCAGTTCCTTTTGAAAAGTCTTTTAAGTAGGAATATGTTAGGTGTAAAAAGCCTTTATTTGTAATTTCATTATTTTGCAGATGACTAAACTACCTAGCACTTCTAATATAGACATTCAATTTTCTTTATCAAAAATTGTAGAAGAAAATGCAGGTGGAAAATTTAAAATTCCTGACCATATTCTAAGTAAATATTTCAGTGTGATGGACATTTGTGGAGTTGATTCAAAAAGATCATGTTGTTTTACAAAAGGATACAGCCGCTACATACATGGGACAGGAAGTGTTTTTTCAGATAAAACAGAGCTTCAAGTGACATCAGTTTTGAACAATGTAAATAAGTGCCATAAACAGCAGGATAAAGACTTAAAAGAAATAAAAAAATTAAATTTACGTTTTTTTACTCCTAAAGAAGTCAGTAGGTTAATGTGCTTTCCAGAAAGTTACAGTTTTCCATCAGAAATTTCAGATAAACAAAAATATATGATGTTAGGTAACAGTGTTAATGTGGCTGTGGTATCAGAACTAATTAAGCTTTTAATGAATTCTCAAAAAGATGAAAGTCTCTCTTAGCACTAGGTAATGAACAATTGATTGAAAACATAAAATGCACATGTAATAGTATTTATTGTCTTATCAGTAAATCCTTTTACTGTAGGTAGTGTATGGAAATTTGTATGCATTTAAAGATTGCCTATTTAATATAAATTTCTGTAAGTATTATATCAGAGTTTAATGTTTTACTTTTAGAAACGATTATTTTTTTTAATTGTAATATTTTTGAATAAATATATCGTATTTGTACATAGGTATGTACTTATAATTAAAAAATAAACGTTTTAATTAGGGTATTTATTAATAATATAGTATTTCATCATAGCAAATTAAAATATTAATTAGTACATAATTTTATACCTCTATATATAGTGTGTATGCAGGAGTATTAAAAAAATGAAGTCATTAAATGTAATCATTTAAACATGCACGGTATTTATAAAATGTTACTGACCCACACTGCTAAATGATAATGTAAAATATTTGATCTACAAAATTATTGAAATTAATTATACAAAAGCTATTATCAAATATGTAGATAGTAGATTATAATTTTTTTTTCTGAAAGGTAAATTCACTGACAACGTTTATTAAATTATTTGAATAGTTTTTAAACTTTTTAAAATATCAATAATTGCAAAACAGAGGTAGAATACCATACATATTTAAATGATTCAAAAATTAAATAATATGCTAATACAATACATTTAATAAAAACATATTTTGTCTTTCTTACTGTCATATAAGTATGTATATTTAGATATCACCGAATAGCTCTAATTCCCCTGAGTTCATTTCGTCAAACTCGGAAATAAATTATAAACTTATGACTTACAAAAAAAATAAGGTCCCAAGGTAAGTACTACTAATGCCATCTTTCATTATAATTAGGTGAAAATTGCTTTGCAGAAAAAGCATAGTTAGTATGTAGTAATTAATTAAAAATAAATGTGTACCAGAGCTGGACAGTGCTTTAGAACTTAGTAATCGAAACTAATTTCTATGCTACAAGCCCTCTTATCAACTTGTACTTAAGCCTTGGTAAACAAATTGTATATTTTATAAATTGAATTTCATAGTGCTTATTAGTGTTCTGTCATTTTACTTTTAGGGACACACTGAATTGAATCGTTTATTTGAGAAAGCTACTAACTCGAATTTTTGACAATTTCAATATTATCCGCATTTTATAAACTTTGTATATGAACACACCATATAATGCAGAAAGGGTCTATGTTCCATATATATATATATATATATATTCTCAGCAATTGTAGTTCATATTTTACGTATATTGCAGAAAGGGACTAAGTGATGTCAGTTAGCACCTTTCTCAAACAAATAGTCCATACAAATATGCCATATGGCTTTGTTCAGCTCTGATAATGTTTTTATTTGTAAATTTTACTAACATATATTTCTTAGCTCTTGAATTATTTTTACTCAGAAAAGTAGGTCTATCCCTTCCAAACACCTGTTAACCTAATATAATTAGTAAATGAAGTAATATATGCCATAAAAAAACTACTGTTTACAAAGTCTCTAGTTCCGGTGGAATAGAAATTTTGTTGTTCATTGCAAACTTTTTTAGTGCCTCATATTGTATTTGTATGCTATTGCACTCTTCTTTAAACCTTTTTATTTCGTCGTGTATTTGTTCAATTTCTTTCCATTCAATTGATTTTTCTGATTCTAACTCATCCTTTTGTTCAATTCTCTTGATTCTGCATGAAGCAGCATAACCTCTATTTTTTAGAGTACGTCGTCTCTGTTTCATACGAATTA
The DNA here is from genome assembly GCA_029378335.1 of Agrilus mali. NCBI lineage: Eukaryota > Metazoa > Arthropoda > Insecta > Coleoptera > Buprestidae > Agrilus > Agrilus mali. Next base: position 13,204,494 of record CM055661.1, on the reverse strand, counting down.
TTTCATCGCGAGATAAACCCCTCAACTTTAATTGGCGATTTAGATCTCTTACTGCTATCGATACCAATTCTTCGTCCGAGATATCAACAATAGGGCAAGGTGACAGGGGGGCCTAATTAATACGAAATTTGTTTTAATTGCAACTAAAAGCATATAACTAGACATGGTTGTTTTTAAATTCACATTTTTTAAACTAAAACTATTCAATTAGAGACATAACTTTTTATTAGATACTGCAATAATACTTAATAAAAGAACAACTTTTGATATTATAAATAGCATGTACTTTACCGAGTTTTTTCGTTCCCTACGAGGTTCCTGAGGCATCTTCATTTAAATGAATTTTAAACTACTTTAAACACTCATTAAAATTAGGTAGTAAACCTTTAAAAATTCCAGAAACAACACAATATTTATGGCACTGCTGTGCAGTTGTCCATCAATTGTCAAACTCAGCCATAGAACTCAGCGTGATAGATTAGAACTCAGTTGAACTGTCAACTGTCTATTGATAACAACCATAGATAGCACAAGGATAGCAACTATCAAAAATCAAATAATATTCAGGTTACAACAGAACTGTAGCTGAATTCGGGCCATTTCGCTATTGTAAAAACAACGAACGTATCGCCTTTCGTTAATTTTTGTGAAGTTGCTGTCTGCAATTTGTGACGTCACACTTGGACAACTAATGAACTTAAACGAAATATAGATAAATTCGCTACTGAAATCAATTAAAATATAGACCGATTACAATTTTTTAATTTTGTATTGTATCGTATTTTCAGAAACCAAGAATTATATGTCTAACTATCTCTTTTTTTCTCTCTCTATTTTATATCTCTTCTATCTTTTCATTTGTAAACAGATATTTCATTATATATTGCAAAATATAAAATTAATTACTAGTTTTTACTACTTTGAATTATTACATTCTTTAAATTTAAAGTAAACGTGGAAATAGAAAACTCCTAATCATTAATTTCCTTAATCTAACAATTCAATTTTGTGACTTATTGCGCCAGTTATAATTTATAAGTTTTTCGAAACTTTTTGGGCATTTATATTATGATTATTATAATTAATTTACACATTAAGTTCATTATATATATTAAACTATCACAATTCTGAGAAATAGGATACAACAGAAATTAAATTTAATTTGAATAGTGACTTGATGCAGTAATACGATATAGGTACCTTTTATGGGGGTGTAATTTCATTTTATAGACAACTATCAAACTAGAGATCTTGTTTTATCGATTGAGCTTTTTATTAAATGAAATTTCAAGAGTTGCACGCAGTTCATTAAATGAAGGACATAAAAGTGAGTTTTTTTGTTTAAATTGTATGAAATAGGAAGCTATGCTTCTAGTTGTGAAAATACCGCGAATATTAATTTTATTATTTGTTCTTGTAAATTCTAAAAAAGACATGTATTCTGATCTGGGAGGCCGATTAGAATTACAGGAAGCCGTAGAAGATGCGACTGCTTGTGTAATTTTCACCATTGAAGAATATATACCCAATCGACTTAATGTCGTGGTATCAGTGTGGACAACTAATAATGTGTCAAAAGAAGTGCTAAATTTCATCGATAATTTTGTTAAGGGCATTTACAAAAAGGAATGGTCTGCAGAAATTTTTAAAGTTCCTGTTGCAATAGATAACGACGAAGTTGTAAATGTTAAAGCAAACGTTCACGCTATAATTCTTGATGACAATTTGCCTCTTGCTGAAATTGTGACAAACATTTTGGAAGACAAATTTTTCAATTTCGAAAGTCGATTGCTTATTATATTGAAAACACCTTCAGAGTTCTCTGACATTATCACAGGGGTTTGCAAAAATAACCGTTGTATAGTATCAATTTTTGTGGTAATGTTTCCTTCCAAAACAAATTCAGGCGAAATCGACATTTACTTTCCCAAATACTTGTATTCCAAAAATAAGACGTGCCATCAAACGCCAAGTCTTCAATTGGTAAACAAATGCAGACATGGGAAAAGTATTTGGGGCAGAAGAACAATAAAAGAGATATATTCACTTAAAAGCTTCAGGGGATGTTATATGGAAGTTATCACATTCAAATATCCCCCATATGTTGCTAGTGAAAAGGAAGGACTTTGCATCAACATAATATTGAAATTAGGTGACTATTTTATGATCGACTTCAGGATCGAACTATTGAAAAACAATTACAGTAGCGATAATCGCTCTTTATTCATTATAAAAAATATTTATGACCATAATAAGTTTGCTATTGGAGACATGCCTTTCTATGACAATACAAGTCCTTATTACTCCTTGTCTAAACCATATTTTCACGAGCATCTTGTCTGGGTGGTTCCTAAAGCCACTCGTGTTCAAAAATGGGAAATTCTGCACGAAATGTTTCCTCTACAGTTATGGCTATTCATTATTTTTGTTGCGTTTTCCGCTTCTGTGTTACTGTATTTGTTTTCGAAACTAACAAAAGAACAAACTGATGACGATTTTGGCTCATATATTGTGACGAGCTTTGGAATACTCGTTTCAGTAGTTGTGTATTTGCAGCCACGTCATATACTGACCAGAATGGTTTTTATATCATTAGTATTTTTTGCGCTAATCATAACGACTTCGTACCAAAGCGAATTATTGATTTATTTAACGCGTCCTATTCATCATAAACAAATATCTACGCTACAGGAAATCATAGATTCGAAGTTGAAATTTGGATTCGAAAATAAATATTATGAACCTGTCGTTTCATCACTACACTTAGATGAAAAGAAAATGGTCTCATATGGACAAAATTATACAGAACACGACTGGTTGCTTCAGGTGGCTAAATACAGAAACGTTTGCACAGTTTCTAATGAAGTTTACGTAAAAACTTTGATGGCTACCAATAAGGCCTTTCAAAATAATCCTGTAGAATTTCAACGTCAAACGAATCCAAAATTGTATGTTTTCGAATCGAATTTGGGAACCACCGCTTTTCACGTTTTAATGCCCAAAGGCTACTTTCTGAAGGAAATTATCGACGATCGGTTAATCGCAATGATAGAGACCGGCATTACGAAGAAATGGATGGACGATTACTTGTTCCCTATAAAGTTAATGGAAGCTATGGATGAAAGTAATATGAGGGACACTGGGGTCTTAAAAGTTCTCGACCTGGACCGTTTACAAACAGCTTTTATCTTCTTTGGACTAGGAACTTTGTTAAGCATAATTTGCTTGATCGTAGAAGTTGTTATTTACAACACTTTTGAAAGAAACAACAATAAAAACAAAAAAAATGTCGTGGTGGTAAAAATCGAAGAACATGAAAAATTTTAACAAAAAATACATATTTGGCATATATACCATATTCAGAAATTCAAATCTAAAAAATATTGAGACAACAACAGAAATGTTGAAGTGTAATAGTGTAGGGCGCAAAGTAAATTACGATTGGGGACAGAAATATAAATTTTTATTTTGTGAGACCAGCGGATATTGCTTTATATTCATACAACCTGTAACAAATATTAATATGTTTGAACACTTCATGGCTTTATATAAGTTGCAATATTTAATGCACCATGTTGTTTTAGTTTAAAATATTGATCCACACATTTTAGTGCAATAAAATGTAAAAAAATCGCCCACATCAGTTATTTTTTATTTTCTATAATAGGCCAATAAGAAGTCTCAATATTGCATTAAAAATCGTTCCAGTTGTGATATATTTTTACATGTAAAACAGTTTATATAACATTTTGTTATACAAAATTACGTAAATTACGTACAGTTTATTGTTTCTTAAATTTTTAATAAATTAATTCAACTGTGACTTCTTACCCAAATGATAAGATAATTTTTCGATAAATAAGTCGAATTTTCTGGGGGCGCGACATAAAGATCGCAATTTTTAGGGGCGCAACAGTGCTATTTAATATGAAATCGAATAGGAGTGATAAAGTCAATCAAAATGCTACTCTAAGAGGGGTGATTTCAAAAATTCCTAAGGGTTTTATAAATAATTTTTCCTGTACTATCATGTCGTTTCGGGCGGTCACTTGAGTCTGGGACAACCTGTACCTATATTTAGTAAAATAAAAATATTTTGTATATGGATCATACTGGCGAAGGTTTAGTACTGAAATTGATCAATCCAGGTAGGGGAATACTTAAGTTAATGTCGTACGTCATAACATTATACAGTATATTTCGTTTATACAGACGATGAAAGGACCATTTAATTCCGTCGCTATATCCGGAATTCGCTATATAAAAAGAAAGAGAGGAAGAATGAAAGAAGAAAATTAGGCAAGAAAAGAAAAGTAGACAGTAACTGATTCTTAGATTTAACTTTATAAACAACTGCTTACTATCTATCTGTGAATGTAAACAAAAGATAAAAAAGTTTTGTGTTTAGACTCGGTCGCAATATTTATGAGTATGAGATTTCTAGCATCTTGTAATTAATAGTTCATTAAAATTAGTCGCTAAAACCGAAATTGACGTTACATCCGAAGTCGTTACAGCCAAATTTTCTTCTTAAATTACTCCTTAAATTCAAGTGACTTATGTGTTATGTCGTTATAACCAAAAGGTCGTTACAACCGAAGTCATTATAAATGAAGTTCTTTTTTCTTCAGCCACAAAAAGCAATTTCAATATTTTCCGAATTTCCAAAAGTTCAGGGTAACTTTTCCGATTTATCTTTCTGTTAAGGCCTAACTGGGGCTATAACAAATATTTAAAAAAGTAGCAAGTTAATAAGCTACGAACAGATAATTTTTCATCCCCTTGGGAGTTGATATTTGCAAATATCTATCTGTTTTAGTGTACAGTGTAATCAAGCGATATATCAGGAACTTTGGCACAAAATTACATGTTTATAGACTTATTGTAAGTCACTGTACACTAAAACAGATATTTGCAAATTTCAACTTCTAAAAGGGTGAGAAATTATCTGCCATTGTGAAAAATTTCATGCTGCCTGATGTCTTGATGGATACAATTTTGGACCCCTTTTTATCCCTTTAAGGGTTTATGGGTTTAATATTTAAAAATTATTTCTTAGTGCTCACGTATGTTGTATAAAGGACGCGTATGCAAAATTTCAGTTCTAAAGCCAGGGGTTTGGGTTTGCATTGATATACATTTTATATTATTCACATACAGATTTGTTGTTTCCTGAAGTTTTAAGGATTTTAAATTTTGACATATTGGTAAAAGCTTTCGCGGCGATTACAAACGGACGACGGCCTTTAGACGCGAATCAGGATATCACTAGACCATTTTAAATTTTGTTGAAAATTCTCGTTAAAAAATATTTTTATTTAGTAGGGCGAGAGCGGGCTACAAAATTAAGAATTTATCTGGGGTAGTGCAAACCAAATCTATGATACATCACTGTGTTTCAATATACTGCTTTTTAAATAATTTTGAATCGTACATGGTTGGTTGCATGCGTAGTACTCATGGGTATACTCGTATTATAATTAGTACCTATATGTATGGATAGCACGCACGTGCCACTAACGTAATTACATATTTGAATGGAAGAAACTAATCCCATGTATTTACTTTTCCCAAGTTTGTTTTTCATGTGGTTATCGAACGTTAATGGATTTTCCGTAGTCGTTTAATATTCCTTCAGTAAGTACCTAATGGTTAGGTAAATTGACACAACACAATCATGCGAATTTTAGTTTTACGTTTCAGCGTTGGTATGAAAATTATTTTTTTCTCTCTTTTTATAATTGATATAAATATCACCTTTATGGGCATGTTAAGTTGAAGAAGGGGGAGTAGCTAGACAATTTCTCCCTAAAAATCTTTACTATAAAACTATAAACTCGATATCAAAGAATTTAATTTGATTATATTTTGTATGGAATTTGGCACCCGTTTAGATCTCTTAACTCTTTTATCGACAAAACCGTAACTCCGACGTTGCCCTCCTACCCTAAGAAATAAACCTTTTCTTGGTTATAATATATAATTAAAGCTCCGGACATTTTACAATAGCTTCCACCCAAACCATAGAATAATTATTTTCATTCTGGTGGAAACTACTCAGTGTTTAATATTATAAAGTTAACCGCGTGGGCTACAAATTTTCTTTAGATTGTAAGATTATATTCTCAAAATGTAAAAAAGTGAAATATATTATATCGGCTTTAGTTGATGCTTTTCGACTGATACGAAATTTTTTAAATTTAAAACTCCAAAAAAACACAATGTATGATACCAAAATATGATAAAACCCCGAAAAGGCAAATCTACGAAATAAGAGCTTTTCCTAGACCCCAAAATCATTGAAATCAATGGAATCTTCGATGAGATATCCATTAAATGGATACCTCATCGAAATTTAATTTATTCCGACGCCCTAAAAATCCTTCCTTTTGACGAAAAACTACGGGGAAAGTTTTTTTTTTGTTTTAAACAAAGAGAACACGTGCCGCCAGCCAATTTAAGTTCACTTTTCGATAAAATTGTATATATATTTTTTAAATTTGTCACATTATTTAAATTTAGACAAAAAATCATTGAAATATTTAAAATTAATGATAGTTTAAGGGAATTGGTCATATTTCAGGAAAAATAAAGTTTTTGGAGCTCAAAGTAATGACTGAAAAGAGTTTATTATAAGATTATCTTGATGGATATGAACTTCATAAAAAATCAAAAGAAACCTTTTTGGGGAGAATTTAATTTCCTACAAGCCAGTTTTCATAATTTTTTATCTTAATTTAAATAATGTGACAAATTTAAAAAAAATATACATAATTTTATCGAAAAGTGAACATAAATTGGCTGGCGGTACGTGTTCTGTTTGTTTAAAACAAGAAAAGAGATTTTTCCCCGTAGTTTTTCGTCAAAAAGAAGGATTTTTTTAGGGCGGCGGAAAGAAAAAGAAAAGAAATGAGGCAGGTCAATTCTTGGAACCAAAGGGTCTGTCCAGGCTTTTGCCTTTTGCCTAAGTGGCTAACTAATAGAATATATGAAATAAAAAGTGAAAAAATATTAACTTATGAATTAAAAAATCGATCATATTTAGATACTTTGCTTAAAGTTTTCATTTCAAATTTTCATCACTATACAGGGAGTTCCATCTCGGCAGCGGTAAAGTCTACAAATTTGGGAAAAATATCCTTACAAAAGGAAAAGTAATTGTTGAAAATCATTTTCAAGTTCGAATTTTCACAATTAGGGGACGTAACTGAAAATAAGGAACACTAAAAGCATGCTATTCTGATAAGTTGGGTGCTGAATTACAAATTTTAAAACATCATTTGAAAACAAGGGTAGTATTGTATTTTTGTATCTCTGACTCTTTTTGTATTCAAACACTCTGTATACTTTAAAAGTCCCAAGTGAATTTTGACTCGTACTAAAATATTACGTAAGAATGGCTTGAGGTAAGGTCATGTAGGGATTTATTAAATTCCCCATGATTTCACCAGGATAAGAGTCTTGGATCTCGACGTCCAACTCTTGTATTGACCTCTTGACTTGAAAATCAAAATAAAGAACGTAATTTCTTGTCATGATTCCAGTCTTGATATTTAAAAGGATACTGTAAACTTTAATGTTTACACAAACAATATTGTTAGTAACAAAAACCAACTTATTACAGTCTAAAACAATTAATCTATTATAATTACCCCATTGCGGACATCTACACTGTGGTAGAAATTTATTAAATAGATAATGTTTTAGTGCTATTTTGTTTAAATACGAAAGTTTGATACACCGTGTTACTTACTTATATTTATATGCTTATTACACATTATAAAGATGTCAAAACTCTTGACAAAATTTCTTTATTTCGAAAATTTTCGAGATGATTCAATTGATATCGTCAAGATCAAGATAATAATATTTGAAAATCGAGAGTTTGGTGAAACTCTAGCAATGTGCACCATTACAGCGATGGAATTCATTTTGCGGCGATACTTACACATTATACAGTATATAAGTACCTAGGGGAGTGCGGGGTAATAAGAGCGGTCGGGTAATGGGAGCGATGGTGATTGTACGGAAAGTATGCACATTTGCGCAATTTAAACATTCAGCCGTTTCCATCAATCATCGAGAAACTTCTCCTGACGAACACGGGTTTTTAGTGCCATGCGTTAAGTCACGAGAGACGATTGTGTATTTTTTGTTCTATGCTTATTAAAATAAAGCTTATTGCCAACGCCAGGGTAAGTATGAAGTTATATTCTTATGTTTATGCTTATTACATCCCTAGATCCATTTACTAACAAGTTCAATTGGTTAAATTGTGATTGAAAGTAGAATTACATATTTATGTTATTACTTTTCAAAATGGTGGTCAGCGGGTAATGGTAGCGTAGCACGGCTCTCACTACCCCACATAGCTCCCTTTACCCCGTTAACTTTCAAGATATAGTTTTACGTCATTTTAGATACATATATATTTCAGATGCCACGTAAAACAAATCGAACGACCACAAAAGCTTTTTGGACGGTGGTTGATACATTAGAAAATGCAATCACTATTCTCAGAAGAGGAGGCATTTCGGTGTATACAAAAAGTCTCAGCAAACTGGCATACCTTATAGCACATTAAAGAAGAGATACAATTTAGCAAAAGCTAACGATGGTAGCTACAAAAACTTTCCTAAGCTAAAACCAAGAAGATTACAACCAAAAACAAAAGGGCTAGAAAGGCTAAAAATAATTTATTTAAAAGTGATGATGAAAATTCATCTACTGATCAAGTAGACGAAAATGCAATGAGTCAGAATATTCAGAAGAGGAAACTTTATGTGCAATTTGTTTAGACTCGGGAAAAAGTAAGGGAGATGCGGTACCGATGCAGAAGTTGCGAAAAATGGGCCCATGAAGAATGTTCTGGTAGTGACAGTCCAGTTTCTTATATTTGTGCTTTTTGTTTCGTTCCATAATAATTTGGATCTTTTGGTTTCCTTTATAAATATTATCCTTTTTTCTTTGTTTTGTTTATAAAGTCGATTTTTTACAATTAGTTTTTTGTATTAATATCTATGATCTCATTTAAAGTTTGGGTTGTTCGCGAAAGAGTAAACATTTATGGCTCCCTCATATGAGTGTTAAATGGGCTCTCATTACCCGCATGTGTCGGGTAATGGGAGCGACTGACTTTTTATGTAAAATCGTTATTGTTCCTTTAATACATGATTTTAATTAAATAAAACTGTGATTAAAATATACATTAATAATCAATGTAAGAGTTCCTACTTAAAAATTAAAAGAATTTTAACAAATGTGGTTTTTATTCAAAAAGTCCCTTAGTAAGTTCCCATTACCCTGTTCTCCCCTGTAGGTCGTGAGCAAAACAAAACACTTGCTCATATGTTAGTATTATGCGCTTCCTACTGAAAGTAGAGGTTTTCGCACCTCCAGTATAACATTATTAACCACTTAACGAAGCACTAGCGTGGCTTATACTGTATGTTCATTATAAGTGCGATGACAAATCTATAATGATAACTAAGTTTTAGTTTACACATTTAGCCACCGAGTTGTTTGTTTTGTTTAAAGAATTAAGGAAGTGCAATTGTTGTTGCCTAGCTCTCATTAGAGACCTGACACTGACACCTATAATTTATTTTTTATCAAATAAATAAACTAAGTTATTATTCTTTTCACAAAGATGTAACCACGTCGTTTGCATAATATGGGTGTGCATAAATAATATCTGTTTGATGTTACATTAATATCAACTTGTCGCATTTTCAATTAGGTTGTGTAACTTTTCAATAACAGAAAATAATATGTTTTACATTCATTATGTTTAAATGAATAAAAAAGCAGCGTCAATTTTCTCATGCAGCCTTAATAACGGTTTAGACTTGGACATGAATAACGTATTTGTAATAATTAGAATGTTTAATCTTCTTCTTCCTTTTCCAATTATAATTGCTAATGTTTATCCTATGGATACGTAATGTATTTGTTATTTGCTAGGTACGGAACGTGATAATATATTTTTTCTTTTTTAGACACATAAATTGCGAGTAAACATTCATGTATTTACTTACATAATAACGTACCAGGTATGTCCGTATATACGAAACAAAGAAAATAAATTATTCATTAATCAATTTATTAATGTTTGTTTATAATAAAATACGTTTTTTTAATGTTCTTTATAATTAAGAAATTCATTATAATAGGGAATTAAATCGATTTAAAAAACTGTAAATGTCAAAGAAGTAAAGTTTATTTCTAATAAGCTTTTCCAACCCTTTCTCTCATCCTGTCTCTCAAATACTTCCGTGGGATACTAAAGCAATCCTAGTGAACACATTGAATGTGTGGACTAAATCAGAGCTTTAGCCTTTGTACTTAAAAATGTGTTTGAAGTTATTTGAAAGCTCAGAAGTACTGTATTTCAAACCCTTTCTCGAACAAGAAGTTGTTGGGGCTTGGTAATCCAAATACTTTATAAAAGTGTTTTGTAATAAAAACTTTTAATGTGCTTAAAATTGTAGAAGTTCTTGAAGTCCTCAAATACCGACTTATATAATGAGGAAAATTTCACCAATCTAAAAGAACACATTGAAAATGTGCTTCAAGCTTTTTTAAGAGATTAGAGACATTAGAGAAGACATTTCTCGAAAAAGTAATTGACGTTTGGTGATTGAATTACTTTACAAAAGTGCTTTGCAATTTGTTATCTAATTAAACACTTACACTTTGAATGTGCCTAGAATGCTAGAAGTTTTATAAATAAGCGTGAAGCCCTTTAAGATGCTTAAAGTTCTCAAAAAATGCTCTCCATCAAAATATGGGATACTTAAGCAATCCAAAATAATATATTGAATGTGTGGATCAAATCAGAGCTTCCATGCTTTGTGCTTGAAAACGTGCGTCAAGCTTTTTGAGAGATTAGAAGCACTGTAATTTAAGCCATTTCTCGAAAAAGTAGTTGACGTTTGGTGATTGATTTACTTTACAAAAGTGCTTTGTAATTTGTTATTTAATTAAACACTTACCTATAACACTTTTTATGTGTTTTTAAAGTGCTAGAACTTACTTATAGCCCTTTAAATTGCTTAAAGTCTTCAAATACCCACGATCAAAAGAACATAATATTGAATGCATAGGGTAAATTAGAGCTGGAATATTTTGTGCTTGAAAATATGCTTAGTTTTTTTGAGAGATTAGAAGCATTGTATTTAAAACACTTTCTTAAACAAGTAGTTGAAATTTGGTGATCAAATTATTTTATAAAAATGCTTTGCAATTTATAATTTAAAAAAGCACTTCAAACACATTCAAAGTGCTTAAAGTTCTTTCAATAAGCCTTAAGCCATTTGAAATGCCTGGCGTCTCTTAGAAAGGCTTGAAAGTAAGATCAAAACCATCAGAAAGGCTTTAATCTTTTAAATTTTATTTCAAACCCTTTTGGTTTAATTCAAGCTCATATAGTGTGCAGGAAGCTTTGAATTTAATTATTTTATAATGTAGTATGAGCTTTATTGAAACGAAAAAGTTATTTATACAGATAAACAAATACTTATTTTATTCTAAATCTGACATAAAAAGTTTAGCATTGAATATTAATACTGAGTACTTCCCCCTTTTTTTCTTCTTCTTTTTCTTGTCTTTACCCTCCCTTCCTTTCCTTACCTCTTTTTGCTAAAAATTGCTTTAATAGGGTTAGACCATTACCATCTGCATTTATTATCTTCTGAGTTCTTCTATCTCATTTTTTCCTGTTACTTCTTCTAATACATGCGCCATTGATTCACTCTTCTCTCTACATACTCTACACAATCTCTTACTTCCCCATTCTGAATCTCGCTATTATCTCTATACCTTTTCCTTCTCTTAGATACCCTGGCACCTCATCCCCTTGCCATTCTTCCCATATAAAGTCCCTCATACCTTTCGCGTATCTTGATTCCTAAATTTTTCTCAAATCCTCACCTCTTACAATTTTATTACATATTTTCTCTACCATCCTACTAACATTCAATCCCTTTTCTCTCCACTCGTCCATTTGTTCTTTACTTATTGCAATTTCTGTTAAGGCTTTGTCCCTTTCCACATCATATTTATTTTTTGTCCCGATCCCCAATACCTTTTTCCTCCATACCTCCTTTCTTAAGTCCCCTTCCGGTAATTCTCCAAATTTTTCTTCATATTTTACAACTCTTCTTCTTGTATCTTCCACCATTTTCCCATATTTTGTTTCCCTTCCTAAAGTATAGTCTGGGGTACTTCTTTCTAAGCGCAACACCCATATTATATATTTTTTATAAATATTTTCTACTATTCTATACTCTTTCCATCCCCATATCTCAACCCCATAAAAAATTATACTTTTTACTAACGTTTTAAATAGCACCACCCTTCTTTCCCAGTTATTTCTGCACAATTTTTGTCCTATTCCCCTATTTTTTAATGTAATTAGCAATTTAACGACCACAGCACTTTAAGTAAGCGCTTTGGGCTTAGGGTTTGAAGCTATTCTAGTGAGAGGTTTGCTAAACCACAGTTTCTCTTTAGTAACCATCTGTCTCTCGTAGAGGTGTGATTTAGCCCTCTATGGGGACAATAACTGATTGAGAGTGGAGCAGATACCCTATGTTGCCCCTCAATCTCTTCTAAAATGTAATAAATACAATTTCTAACTTTGTAAACCAGATTATTGTTTTAAATTAAAGACTATTCTCCCCTTCTCTCTTAGGGAGATTTTGTAAGATGTGGCGGAACCTCCTAGTTATCATATGCTTCGCTCAATTTAGACAGTAGCGAAATGTTCTCAATCATACATATTTTGAACACTGTCCATAAAATATATAAAATATCAGGAAATAATAGTGGCTGGCTTGACCTCTACAGTCCAAAAGAATAATTTGCATTTTTTACGTGCACTCAATTTCTTGCAGAATAGAACAAGGAAGCAATAGTTAATTTTAGTCAGGTACAAGGCACTTATGAAGCGTAAATAAATTTACTTAGTTAAAGACGTGAAGTTATTACCAGATTGTTGAACCGCAATTTTTCTAATAATGTAAGCCGAATTTCTTACGTAATTAATGATCATATGTCTTAATAAGCTTTCACTAATTGACAAAAAAGTAGATTTATTATTACAGAATATGGTCTTTTATTATCGATGTTTTTTGTACACGTTAATTAGTCCGGTCAATTTAGACATTCAAAGCTACATAAATTCCCACCAAGCTGAAAATCTGTAAGATTGTTTAAAATATGATTAACAATAAAATTTGAAAGTTCCCCATCTTTCCCCTTTATGGAAAAAATTTTATTCAAAGTCAAAGGTCAAAACAATGAGTTTTTCGCGATTTTCAGCAAAACGGTAAGCTTTATCATAAAAATACTTCATACAAAAATTGTAGATCATAAAATTATCTATAAACTATGTATCAATATTTTTTTTCCTAAGAGCCACCGTTTCTGAGATATCAGGTAAAATGAAACCCAGTCCCTTATTTTATATCCCAGTGTAACCTCCAGACAACATCTGCCTCCTGTTCAATTGTATGCGTGGCTAGGGTCTTATACCTGCTTTATGTCAGTGTGCCCAATAAACGAAATACTGTTAGTCTCAGGGTTGCCAGATTAGGGGATTTTCCCCAAAAAATAGGGGATTTTTTTCCTTTGGGGTATCTGTTGGGGATATATTTTTCAGGGTAATTCTTCTGGGGAAAAGTTTTCCTCTACAATCTTTTTTCTATTTGCACTAAATATTTTCTAGTTCTTGGGGATTTATTTGTCACATGGCTTATTTTGGGGTATTTTAGAGATACATGTTTTATAGATAATTTTATGATCTACAATTTTTGTCTGGGGTAATTTTATGATAAAACTTACCGTTTTGCTGAAAATCGCGAAAAACTCATTTTTTTGACCTTTAACTTTGAATAAAATTTTTTCCAAACAGGGCAAAGGATGCGGACCTTTCAAATTTTATTTTTAATCATATTTTAAACAATCTTACTGATTTTCAGCTTGGTGGGAATTTATGTAGCTTTACTCTTATTTTTTGGTCTAATTTGACCGAACTAAATGTTTTATTCTATCACAATCGTAGTTGTTTACCCAGAAACTGCTACTGTATAGCTATCCCTAATCTGTCCTGTCTTTAATAATAATGAGAGCAAGTGAGAAATTATCAAAATGTGTGAAAATTTAAAAGACACCAAGGTATTGGTAGATATTTATAATCACGAAGGTTCAAGGCGTAAAGTACTGTAATCGGTCGCTAATTGTAGGGGTAGTAGTAATCGTTAACAAATTCGTTAGAACTTTGTTATATTAATGGCAAATTTTAAACTGACAATAACTCGTGCAATGTTTCAGTACTGTTTCATGAAAATGGATACAGTTATGTTAATTTCTCATCAAATACATTTTGTAGAGCATAAAAAAGCCTCCAAAAACCATGTGTAACACCCCCAATTTTGTAAACGCAGTGGTTCGTGAAGTATGCAAATTCAAAATTTAATTCCTAAAAGTCTATGTTCCTATTTTTGCATTTAAAACATTTTAAACGTGTGAGAGTTGTTAATAGACCAGTGCTGAGGCCTTCAAAAATAGTAAAAAGTGAAAAAAAAATATAGTAGGATGAAACCCATTGGAAAAGGAAGAGAATATAACAGAAATGAAAGGAAAAATAATTTACGGGCCATCTGAGGTCGGGAAGGGGAAAGAAGTGTTTAAGGTTAAAAAACGGTTTTCCTTGATTTACGGAAAAACTACAAGTCTTATGGAAAAAAGGTAAATAGGGAAAGTTGTAGGTAATAAAAAGATCAACAACTTTTGTGTTTACACTTTTTTCACATATCCTCAAAATTTATGTGTAAAATTCCAATAACCAAGTTTTTGGTTTTTTATTTTTCTTTTACAAAAAAATTTTTAATTTACGAAATTTGGTGAAAACTTACCTAATTATGTCCCAAACATGCTGTAATTTTTTTGATTTGAAATATTTATTTTTTCACCTTATTTTTACTTAATATCGAAAAAGCACCCTAATTTTCAATTGAAAATTCTCACGTCAAAATATCTACTTTTTTAAAAACGTTGGTGGGCTTTTTCTTCGTTGCAATCTCTACTTTCTGATGGTGTGAAAAAAATATACATTACTATGGTAAGTTTTCTCAGGAAATGCAATAACAAAACAACTTTCTCAAAATATTGTAGGTCTTTTAAAATAGTAAGTTTATTAATTTTTTTGGTTGTTAATTATAATAGTATATTTCGACTTGTAATTTTTTTGTTGAAAATGGGATCTTAGGTTTTCCGAGTAATTAGAGTGTAAATTTTAATAAATAGCTTAAAATTTTACATAATTATTAGAAAAAATTTTTCGTATTTTTGCATTTCTGAGAAAAATTACCACAGTAATATATATTTTTTTTCACACCATCAGAAAGTAGAAATTGCAACGAAGAAAAAGCCCACCAACGTTTTCAAAAAAGCAGATATTTTGACGTGAGAATTTTCAATTGAAAATTAGGGTGCTTTTTGGATATTAAGTAAAAATAAGGTGAAAAAATAAATATTTCAAATCAAAACAATTACAGCGTGTTTGGGACATAAATAGGTAAGTTTTCACAAAATTTCGTGAAAAAAAATTTTTTTGTAAAAAACAAAAAACCAAAAACTTGGTTATTGGAATTTTACACATAAAATTTTGAGGTTATGCGAAAAAAGTGTAAATACAAAAGTTGTAGATCTTTTTATTACCTACAACTTTGCCATTTAACTTTTTTCCATGAGACTTGTAGTTTTTCCGTAAATCAAGGAAAACCGTTTTTTACCCTTGAAAACTCACCCCCTTCCCCTTCCCGACCTCAGATCGCCCGTAAATTATTTTTCCTTTAATTTCTGTTATATTCTCTTCCTTTTCCAATGGGTTTCATCCTACTATAATTTTTTTTGGTTCCAAAAATTATTGACCCTGCTATAATATTAATATTGAAATTTGTCACACATTTTTTTTTAAATACGTTTGTAAATCATCGACAGAAAACAGAAAATGACCTTCGTAAGGAGTTAAGGACCACCCCAATAGTATCTACATTCTACCTACACTAAAACGTTGAGAGCAAATATTGAAAATTTAATAAGAGAAGTTTTTATTCTTAAATAAACCGATCATTAATAATAGTTCTTAGAAAATAATATGCTAATGTTTAATGCAATGTTTACTTAAATAAAGAAAATCTCAACCGTATTAACATCCCCCCTCTCCAGCTCACGTCTGTGTAACTACCGTAAGTGTATTTATGTTACGCAGTGCTTAAAACAGAGACAAGTGCATGTTGCGCCAATATAAATAACTGGCAAACCCAAAGAACCTACTGAGTGATTATTATTCGTAAAATTGTCAAAATGTACGGGACAACTCTTTTTGTATTATGTGTTATTGCTGCATTCGCTTTCCCTAATGCTGAAGCAAGAGCCGGTAAGATAAATACAAAATATCTATATTACTTTAATTACATATATACTTAATCTTAATAGTAATTTATTTATTTGTTTATTTATTGTCCAACAATGTTGTTATATTTGTACCTCCTGTCTGAAAAGAATTTGACCAACTTTTTTAAGGACCATTGATTTTATCGTTATAGATAAGCACATGGTACCTAGATATGTAATATAACCTTTTTTTATTTTGATAAAATTATCTAGTGACTATGACCCATAAAATGATTGTGGTAGAAAAAAATAATAAATGTGCACTTTATTTTGGACAGTGATAACTTCAATAAAATAAAATAAAATTGTTGTTGCTCATGGGATTATTTTTAAGGGTGGGTATGGAAATATTTACGTATATATATACTATATCTTTCTTTTTATTTAAATAATAGGTCTGCTCCCCGTCCTATTTTTACGAGGACTATCCACGTTTAAAAATCTCACTCTGGGAATTTATTTTTAATTATGAAATTCTCGTGGATTCAAATAATTTTAATATAGAGTAATTAATAGATAATAATAAATTAATATTGTTCCACGTCACGTTTTTATGTATTTATTTTCACTTAGCACCCCCTTCTCATTACAGATCACAATCCAAGTTTTAAATTAATAGAGATGTGGTGGAAATGGTTTTATTTAAAAACACAAAATGCAAAATGCATAATTTTTTTATCCCAAACACATTTTAATTCGTTTAATTTACAACGAACCGACAAAATACAATAAAGTTACTATTTGATTGTTTATGGGATTTTTTGGGGTTATAGGAAAATGGCAAATTATTATTTGGGGGTGTGGAAGTAATTGTAGACTTATTTTTCGTAGATACTACTATTTCTGCTTTTACCATAGTTGCCTTTCGTTCTATTTTCACGTGGACTAATCCTAGGATTACTTTCTTTTAATTAAAAAATCCTCGTGGATTCAAAAAATTTTTTTAGTAGCCTCATCATTACAGATCTAAAAAAAATTAAATCAATAGAGATGTGACATAAGTGGTTCCGCTTAAAAGCAAACATAAAAAAATATAAAACACAAAATACCTGTTTTGATCTTTCATCTTACAGGCCGCTTTTCAAAGTACATATTAATTTATAATTATAGTAATGTTCGCTTAAATTATTGACAAAAAAAGCATGTACATAACGAACTTCAGTTTGAACCTCAAAGATTGGTTCGTTGTTCGTTATTAACGAATAATTCGCAGTGATTAGGCTCGTTATAAGCGGATATACAGTATGTTCAAATTGTTTTGAATAGTCCATATTTAGTCTATTTTAACAAAGGATACAATATAGTATGGACTTATTTAATTCAAACAAGTTGATTGTAAATAATTCCGTTATTAATGAATGGGGTGCCAAAATCCTTATTCATTGGATAATACAATTTGACTTATGGCCATTGTCAATTAAGATTTTTTTATGATAATTATCCAATAACAGTTAGATGTTGCAATTTTTAATTGTTACTAAAGAAATGACTGTTGAGTCGTTGACATTAAATACAAAATTAAGTACATCATATTACTATAATAAGAAAGAATAAGTTTATTAGTTGATTATATATTACACTAGTTATGCCCGCGACTTCGTCCGCGTGGAATAGTGACTTTCGGCAGCATTTAAAATTTTTTTCTTCTATATTTTTATTTTCTGGGCCGTAAGCCTTCTTGCCAACGTCATTACACAAAAACTTTCATTCCTTATTTTTACGCCCTTTAGGGTAAAATTTTTACAAACTTTAAATGTCGTATTTATATCTAATCAAAAGCCTAAAAAATAAGTTTCAAGCCTCTAGCTTTATATCTACTTATCTATCACTGTACCAAATTCTCATTTAAATCGGTTCAGTAGTTTGGGCGTGATTGCGTAACACACAAACAGACAGAGTTACTTTCGCATTTATAATATTATAGATTAATATAGTTTAATTATAGTTTAAAATAGTTTATATATATCTTAGTATTCAACTACTTTTATTGATCCAAATAAACAAAACCTCTATAACTTTTTACACTTAATATTTTAATTTTCTGGGCCGTAAGCTCTTTGGACGACGTCATTACATAAAAACTTTCATCGGCTAATTTTATCCCCTTTAGGGTAAAATTTTTACAAACATTGAATGTCGTATTTATTTATATTTAATCAAAAGCCTAAAAAACAAGTTTCAAGCTTTTATCTTTAAAAATTACGGAATTTCCGTACAAACTTTCATATTTCAACCCCTTACAACCCTTTTTTTGCATTAAAAAGTAGCCTATGTCCTTTCTCAGGCTCTAGACTATCTCTGTACCAAATTTCATTTAAATTGGTTCAGTAAATTTTAGGCGAGATTGTGTAGCATAAAGACAGTTACTTTGGCATTTATAATATTCCGCGAATTCATTTTCATCGATTTTCCCATGGGAATAAGATATTTTTCCGCAGTAAAACGTAGCCTATGTGTTAATCCATGGTGTCAGCTAACTACATACCAAATTTTATTAAAATCGCTCCAGCCGTTTAGACGTGAAGAAGTAACAAACATACACAGTCACAAACTCTCAAACTTTCGCCTTTATAATATTAGTGTGATTGTCGTTATTACACATTATCCTTCTATTTGGTGGTATGTGAAGAAATTAGCCATTACAGAATAATAACTAATTAATAAATCAAAAATACAATATTTACGAATTTTGAAAAATCTTTGTCTTTCTCGAACCATCTTATAGTCATAATTTAGTAGAAACTGCTTTAACCTTGCATTTTCGTTATTTTTCAAAATATTTAAGTGAAAATAAATTTCCAACGTTTATATTAAGAGAATCAATTCGAACGATAAAAGGGGTTTTCCGAGGTTATTTTCTCTGGAGTAGTTTTTTTTCGGAAGTTTCTGTTTACTAAACGAGTTAATCTACGTAGTATTATTTTAATATAAATATTGTCTCAGCCAATAACAAGAAATTGTTTACCTTTGTTTTTATTTGAGTTTTTGCTATCTACTTACATTAAATTAGTATTATTGAGAAAGATTTGGTTCTGCAAATATTCAAATTAAACAAAATTATTCCGGTTTTCCGTTTGTAAAACTTGCAAACTGGGTAAATAAACAAAACATTTTTTTCTTTGATAAACGAAAAAGTTTTTGACTACCATATAGGTAACTGAATTCGACTGTACATCGCATCGTAACGATCATTTTTCATACACATATTATTATATAAATTATTTAATTTAAAAAGCGTTTTAAATAGTGTTTACCATATAAGTTGTAAACTAGATAAATTTAAATTCACATAACTTCACAAGAATTGTACCATAAATAAAATATATAGTTTAGGTTTTCCTTATCTTGAGATGTCCTCGCAATATTCAAAATATGGTGACCCTGCCTATGTGTACAGATACATAATATTTATTTATTTTTTGGACTTTAAAGTATTTTCGTAATAAAAGTTACTGCCAATCCCAAAGCCTGAACCGAACAGATGAACCAAAATATATAATTGAGGAACTAAAATTTAATTTTTTGTTAACTCGATTTTATAATTAACGGACGATATGTTAAAATATTACCTTTACATACCCTTTTTAAATATAAAATTGCCCTAACTGTATCTTTTAACAATAATAAGTTATTAATTATTTAAATATCCTATTGATAAAGAAATAGAATTAAAAAAAGTAAGAAACGGTTTTTGACCATCAAAATATTTTTTCCTTGTATTGTTTAATTAAAATTCAGAATATTGTAAACTGAATAATAATAATAAAGACGCTGTTATATTAAATTTGATATCAGGGTAACTTAAATTATCTATAATCCAAATTTTAAAAGATGTAGAATATCTTTTTTATTTTTAAGGTTATGTATCACTTGAAAGTTAGGTTATGGTTAGAGCAAGTTACCCCGATTTTCTTTTATTATAATAAATTATTATCTCTAGTCATATTTATAATTAGATCGAAAATGAATTTTGCGCTTAGTTGGGGTAAATTAAAAAATACTGGAAAAATATATTAAAAAAGTCCTTTTCTTAATTTAATGGTATGTTTTTATCATAATGTTTAAATAATTAATTATTTATTATTATAGATAAAAGATACAGCTGAGGCAATTTTTAATTTGTAAGGGGCATTTTTTAAATGTATAACCCGTTAATTAAAAAAGCCGATTTATTAAAAATAAAAATTTCGCGGCGCTACCCTCGTCTTAAGAAAAATCGGCAACAATAGAAATTAAACTTATTTGGCAATATGTCTTCTTTGTTTTGCCTTACAAGTGAAAATGCATAATTTAGTAAGTGTGTACTCGAAAATTGTCCTAAACAAACCGAACTCTCAAAATATTTTTAACAAAGCTTAACACCCCTCAGAAACTATAAATTGTATTTATTGGACGTATATTACTTACTTTACTACTTACATGAAAGTATTTGGATATACCATCACGTCGGTCGTATTTTTGTGAAAAATTATACTTTTCTTCAGTGAATTTTACCAAAGTGCAATTATATGTAGGTACCTATTTAAAAATTATTTGTCATTAAGTTGCTAAGTAGCTACTTATTTTAATAAGTTATTTCCTTTAACACAATGATTAATTAGCGGAAAAAGGTAACTTATCTTTTGAATGCCATTTACACATTAAATAAATTTATCGTGATTGTTAAATATTCCATCACTAAAATTACAATAGATTACATTGTTTTTGAAAAATATAATTTTCTATTGTATTCTTTATATATTTGTTATACATAGTATATACAATTTTTTCGATTTATAAAACCTAATCAAAGTCCGTTATATTTCCTACTATGTATTTTCCGAAAATATAAGACGTAATATTTTAATTAATCGATAATATTAATAAAAATGACAATCCTTGACTTTACTTAAAAATAAAGTTATCATCTTTCAATGAAGCAATTATTTCATTTTTCAAACAATTAAAAACGTAATGAATGAAGTTCAAATTAAAGGTTACACGTACTGTAGTTATACCACAGACGCACATAGATCTACAGTTCGGTTGGTTTAAAAAGACGAACTGTTTATTAAATTTTTTGCTTAAAAATTCGATTATTAGAGAACATTATAGTACTGCTAACTTCCTCAATACGTCAGATCGATTAATTCGATCGACAACAAAAAAGCAGCAACCTCAATGCTAACAGTATCTACGAGATGTAGTGCATAATAAATTCATTGTAAAACATCCAATGTCAGAAGACCCAGAGTCAAGGTAGTTTAACTTTTTTTGTTGTAGAAAAATATCTATTCTGGGGCGAATAATTTGCGAATAAATTTTTAAATAATGAAGTTTTGAAGTTGCTTTTTGAACTTTTTTATTTTCTATTTCGCAGTCAAGTTTTATTGTTCGTTATAAGAGGATTGTTAGTACTATTTATTATTTTTTTGTCCCCTCTTTGCACGTATTGCGGCCCCTTCAAATAAAGCTCCTTTAACTTATAAATAAGTACTAAATTAATTACGTGAAAATGTTTTCTTTTAATTTGGGTCCTCCTCTCACCCTTAGTAAGATTTAAGATGTGATTGAACCCTCCCACCCCTTCACGTGAGTCTTTCTTTGTAATGGGGTTATAGCAGTTCTTTGAATTAAATAGTTGAAGTGAGATATTCAATAAAATGGTTTTCAATGAGTCCACCAAATTATAATTGAGACGCTTCTATTATACCAAAAGTATTTAAAATGAAATATGACATTTTAAGACAACCTCTCATTTAAAGATAGATCGAACTTAATTTGAAATTGTATACCAATCATTTTATTTTAGATACCTACTAGCAGCAATACCCGGCGTTGCTCGGGTTAGAATATATTACACGTTTGATGGAACATTCTCGAATAATTCGTGAATTTAGAACTATCCAGAACATCCCATAATGATTCAAAACATTCTCTAACTTTTTTTAACACTCTGGAACATTTTTGAATGATCTTCAAGATTCTGGAACATTCTTGAACATTGCCAAATCATTCTGAAATGTTATAATAAAACATTCTTTTACTTCTTAAAACATATTTGAACTTCCTGTAACATACTAAAAAAATCTGCTTCATTCTCATCCCACTCCGTGCTGTTTGCTGGGTGAGTAGTGAAATCAGTACACGCCTGGCTGGGATTACTAATCGATTGATAATAATTGATCAGTTATCGACCACTGAGAGTTGAAGATTATTACAGTACTAATATCGCTATTAAAAATTGGGGGTTGGTGGTAGAAAGATGAAAATTAAGGGTTATATGTATTTTTAATGCCAAATCATAAAAAAATAAAAATAAAAAATTTTGTCCAAAAAAAAAGACCTACTGAATATGCATATAAAATTTCATAAAAAAAGATACCGTAAATGACGATTTTAATTAGATAAACAACATTATAGAAGAACGAGTTTGTTTATTAACTCCTATTAACCATGTAAATAATAGAACTGTAAAAAGATATGTACAGTAAAATTACTCTAGGATGGTCTCCGGGATTACTAATTCTTAAGATGCGCAATGGCAAAAGGTAACGCCTTGCTGGCGATAGCCACAGAGATGCATTTGCATGCTTGGTTTGAAGCAGAGTACTTCTCAGGGCGCATACTAAATCACCCGACTATTCACTTAAAAATGATCGAAATATTTTATATAATTATTATTATATTTTAAAGAATATAAAAGCTGCCAATATAGTGTGCAAAATGTTACGATATTAACGCGGTTCATTACTGAAAGGTATATCTGTGTATAATAATTTTGGGTACGTAACTGTATCGGGAGATTCGGGTATAAACTAAATTAACGACTACCGGAGAGGAGACATCAAGCACCCCTGTCTTAAAACTAGTATATTTATTTGTCGTAATTTGTCGAGCGTTGATTGTATCTTTCTTCCTCCGAATGCGTTCTCTTTCTTTCTTCTACGCCGACTGTAAAATCTTCAGAGCTCATCTTAGAGTAATCAAGCTGTATGTGTGTGTAAAAACATATAGATACAAAAATAGTTAAATTAGAAGGTAAAGGTACTGTTTTGAAAAAAATAATAATTGCTTCATTTACACGGTTTTAAATAAGATAAATAGTAATATCTTTTTTTATATTTTATCACGTATTTGTTTTCATTATCTGAATTTATTTTACGTATTGTGTAATTACTACACGCATTTAAAATGGACTTTATATTATACTATCTATTAATTACATAATCAAAAGAAGGTTATTTGAGATAATCCCATATTAAGGATTTTTAAAAGAAATATACATAAAAAAACAATAATTTTTCATTGTAATTATAATATATAAAAGTTTAATTTTTAAAGACAACGTCAATGTGTTCATGTTAAATAGATTATGTTAAACAAAACATAAAATGGTGAGGCTAAAAATTTTAGTTTCACTTAAAAAAAATTACTTAACTAAAATAACGATGGGGTCGTGAGGAAATATAAGTAAGTTAGGGTAGGGATACTGTATCCTATAGATATACTAATGAATGGTAGTGGTGAATTCTAAATAATTTATTATTCACAGTAGTGTTGGTTGGTTGACAATAGGGTTTATCCTATATATACATTAATTAATTAAGTATCATAAACGAATATCGGGGAGGTAAATATTTCTTTTTTAATTTTTTAAAATTTTCAACACAAAAATAGAAACAGGTACTTACCACATTCTGTTTAAATGTGCAACAAAAGGTGTAAAAGATAATTAATGACAAATTAAAAGTCAATCACATCAAATCTATTAATAATTAATTTAACTGAAAAATGTTAATTGCTAATTTTTTTTCAATGACTCCATCCCTTTATCAATGATAATTTGTCGAACCAATCCCCTCAGTATTGAGGTCATGTAATTAATTGCTATTGATATCCCCATTTAAAACTTATTAACAAATTAAAGGTGAAGATTTGTCTAAAGGGGTTGTAATTGTGCGCTTGTTTAATGTAAAAATATAATTTAAATTCTTATTATTTGCAGCTTCATCAGACGTGCTCGCTGATGGAAATTGTGAAGAGGGAAAAGCTTACAAAGTGGACTGCAACACCTGCGTCTGTGGTAAAAATGGAGTTCTAGCTTGCACTCTCGCACTTTGTCTGAACAAACGTTCAGCTGCAGGTAAATATAATATAAATAATTATCATTTTCATATATACAATTTTAATAACCTTCCTGCATTCATGACACTCACCCGAGTGAGGTCGGAATAAAATAACCTCACCGTACGTCCCAGCGTGTCGTAAAAAAACGACTTATGGTGACACACTTACTTCATGGCACTCACCACCTATTTTACGTTCATATTGGGTATATAAATTGAACAGTATTTATAAATTGTTGTGTATGTATTAAACAGAGATCTATACGTATGTGATGACTTATTTTCTACATTACTTGCGGATTCCAAAAAATCAAGGAGAAAAGGATAAGGGAGATGATTTGGGCCCCCCATATGAGGATACAATGTAATGTATACAGTAGAGCTTTATTAAAACAAAAAGTTATGTTTACATTTCGATATACACAAGGAAACAAAAGGAACATATTAGATTCTCCAACTTACAAAAATTTAAATAAGTATTTATACTAAGCACTTCCTTTCCTTTTCCCTTATATTCATTTTTCCTGTATTTTCCTTCTCCCCCCCTTTATTTCTTTTTAAAATTTTCTTCAATAGGGCCAGACCACTACCATCCGCATTTATTATACTTCCAAGTTCCTCCCTCTCATTTTTCCCTGTTACTTCTTCTAATACTTACATGCGCCATTGATTCACTCCTGTCTCCACATACTCTACACCAGTGATTCTCAACCACTGTGCCGCGGCACTTTTGTGTGCCGCCAAATTTCAAAAGTGTGCCGCCAAATTTTGCAAATATATAATAAGGTTGATATTATTAAATTATGCCACTTCTGTGTACAAAACGTGTTGTTTTAGTGATAGTTGGGATTCACAAGGTGTTGCATAGTAGTTACTGCACCTTTTCTTTCGTTAAAATTGGCAAATGTATGTGATTCGGTTTAATATTAATTTATTTGCATGTAGTGTCAATTTATAAATTTGTAAACTTATTAACTTTGCAGTACACATATCCAATGATTTACATGGTACTTGTTTTACACGTTTTCGCTTTTACATGGTTTTCCAAATAAGTTTTTTTTTGTTTTTATCGCACTCTACTAAATGCTACTGTGATTGAACACGTGCGCTCTGTACACATCTCACGGGGAATCCCGAGCTTATGTGCTGACTTGCTGCACACGCACACTGTGTCTGTATTTCTTCGCATAAAATTTAAGTTTTATCTACGGAAAATTGTATTTGAGTGAAAGTTTCACAATTTCAGAAAGGTTTAATTTTCCATATTCATAAATTACAATAAAATAAATGTAGAAGACGATATGAGAGTAGCATTGTCATTTTTACGACCAAATATAAATGAAATTATCAAAATACATCAAGCTCAAATTTCGCATTAAAAATATTTTTATTATTAGCTTGTAATTAATCCCTTAATAAACGTTTAGTTATTATTGTAGTATATATTAGTTTATTTCGTATATTTAAAATTTTTGTCATAAACTATTTATGCAGCG
This sequence comes from Agrilus mali, assembly GCA_029378335.1. Taxonomy (NCBI): domain Eukaryota; kingdom Metazoa; phylum Arthropoda; class Insecta; order Coleoptera; family Buprestidae; genus Agrilus; species Agrilus mali. The sequence continues at coordinate 13,178,429 of CM055661.1, read as the reverse complement.
TGTTGTAGTAAGTAAATAATTTTTATCTTTTTCTTTGTGTGCCGCCAAATTTTGAAATCGTTAAATATGTGCCGCAACAAAAAAAAGGTTGAGAATCACTGCTCTACACAATCTCTTACCTTCTACAATTCAAAACTTATTCTCATTACACTCATTTCCCATTCTGAATCTAGCTATTATCTCTATACTTTTTCCTTCTTTTAGATATCTTGGCACCTTATCCCCTTGCCATTCTACCCATATAAACTCCCTCATACCTTTCGCGTATCTGGATTCCCATATTTTTCTCAAATCCTTACCTCTCACTATTTCATTACATTTTTTCCCCACCATCCTACTAACATTCAATCCCTTTTCTCTCCACTATTCCATTTGTTCTTTACTTATTGCCATTTCTGTTAAGGCTTTATCCCTTTCCACATCACATTTATTTTTTGTCCCGATCCCCAATACCTTTTTCTTCCATATCTCCTTTCTTATGTCCCCTTCCGGCAATTCTCCAAATTTTTCTTTATATTTTACAACCCTTCTTGTATCTTCCACAATTTTCCCACATTTTGTTTCCCTTCTTAAAATGTAGTCTAGGGTAGTTCTTTCTAAGTGCAACACCCATTTTATATACCTTTTATAAATATTTTCTACTATTCTATACTCTTACTATCCCCATATCTCGACTAAAAAAAGACTATACTTTTTACTAACGTTTTAAAATGTACTACCGTTCTTTCCCAGTTATTAAAACGTATTATAAATAATCAATTTTATCAATGTGTAAATGGAGCATCTGTGTGGTATTTTTTCAAATACTTCTTCAAAAAAACAACTGTTAATTCGCAATAGGTATACAGTTAGTTACACAAGCGTGTACATTATGTTAAATCAAAATAAATTTGCATCAAAGATATTAAAATAAGATATGCACTTGAAGAGCTTTTAATACTCGCTGCACAGTGCACAACGTGCAGACGAAGAGGTACTATACGTGTAGTACAAGAGTTGAAACCAAGGAGCCTCCCTCAAAATGCAAATAAGAAAGCAGTAACTGCAAATACAATAATACCTGCAATTTAACAGGATTTTAACGTAATAAAATAGAAGAAAGAAAAGTAATAAATAATAGCCAAATTTGAGAAATTATGACTTTTTTATCAACTGACTATTAAGAAAAAATAAAAGTGTATGCCTATAAAGACGTTAAAAAAGGACCTGTACTTAAAAAACTTTTAATATTTGCTGCACAGTGCACAACGTCAAAGAACAAAGAGAAGCGCCTGTGGCACTATGCCTGAAGGGGGCATGAGAACTGAAACCAGCAGGCTTTTGTGAAAATGCAAATAAGAAAATACAATTTAACAGGACTTTAAAACCCTATGAGCTTATTAGAATCCTAACGTAGATATTCAAAAAAATTAGAAGACATGAAAGTTATGATGACCGAATAAACCTCAAGAAAACTAAAAATGTATTCCTATAAAAAGTAAAAAACAAACTGATACGAACCTTGTTTTACGTTAATTCTTGTTCTGAATGTTAAAGAGAAATTAGTAAAATATTTGGTGCCAACTATATCAGCAATATTTGAATGATTGTTACTTTTGAGCTTTCTAGCTTCGTCCAAGATTTTCCGTCTTTAGGCCAGACATTAAAGCACGAAAGTATTTAATTTTTGACAAAATTTTTAACAGCAATCCGAGTATACTTCAATGTAAAGAAAACTTCAGAGAGTGGTTCCAACAAAAGTGAAAAGTTCTCTTAAACGATTTGTCTGCGTTTTCGCATTTATATCGAAAATTTTAAGAGTAATTGTAATACTTCAATGAGATTAAACGTAGACATAAAATAAAATCTTCTTTTAAAATACAGTTTCAATTGTCGTAATCGAAGCTATTTTCGGACAGAATGTAAAAACCCTTCTGATAAAAAAGGTAATTTTTTAAAAGAACAAAAGTTTGTTGATTGAATATCTGTTGGAGCGGCGTTTAGAAAGAAAGTTGTGACTATTGTACACATCAAGGACGTTCCCAAAGAGCAGTTGTGCTCAACTAGTTAAAAAATTCCTCCTTTGTAAACTACCATGACTACAATAAAAAATAGTTGAGATACAGTACATTCTTTCGCCTCTGCTCACATGCGCAGAACTACAAAAATGATTCCATTGCGTCGTTTTTCAGATCTGGCAGCATTGTATTGTTACTGTGTTTGAGATACGTGTTGTTTATGTAGAGAAAAAAATATGTTACTAGTATTTTATGTTAATTCAAAGTTTATGATGTTAATATGCTACTTATTTATAATAAATACGAATAAATATTTTACTTGTTATAAAAATTAGCTCATTTTTAATATTTTTTATAACAAAACCAATACCGCTTGTCATAGTGATTTTTACAGAAAGATATTCGTTATATCATTAATTAATAGTTCTCAGTTTTTTAAAACAATTGTAAGAAAATTACTATTGTTAGGTATTTAATAAAACATTCGCTTTAACATCGATCGGGATAGGGTTCCCATGTTAAATATGCAAATTTTAATAGCCAATATTTAGAAATTTACTACCGCAAGAACGATTGAAAAAAAATTCCTACGTATAAATGACACTTATAAGTATGTGCAGGTATTTTAAGTTTCTAAAGAATCGTAAGAAAATTGATTTTTTTGGGAACGTCCTTAAGCGAGTCAAAAAGGGATTCTGTTGAATTTATACTTAATCCTTGTATACAACTGAATTCTAGTAAGTAATTTTGCATGAATTGCTCTATGTTACTCAAATAACTTATTTCAAATTTTCAAAGAGAATGTACATAGGTATTTACATAAACAATAAGTATACTTATATTTTTTTTTTTATTTAAATTATTAAAAGTAACCAAAAACCGCATGCAAATGTTGATATTTCGATCTTTTTTCAGAAAGTTTTCACTTTTTTCTCGCCAAAAATATATTATCTACATTTCATTTTATCGGATCATTACGATCATTCTGTAGTTTTCGAGATATGATATGCGAAAACGTAGACGAAATTGCAAATTGCTATGCCTAAACTGTGTTTAAGAAAAAGACTTTTGCTGGAGCTATCGTTAATATTTTACTTTTAAAATTGTGGTAGGTACCTATACCGGAATCACTGTTAAAAAAAATTACATCAAAAATCTTATTTAGAGTGGCTTCGACACTGGATTTGATTCGCATAGACAAAATTTAATGAGAGTTTGGTTTCAAAATACCACCCTGAGAAGATGTCGTCCACGTTACCATAAGTATGTAAAACGTTAAAGATAGAAATGTTAAACAACGCCAAACTAAATTACAATAGGTAGGTATACAGGTTACATACAGAGACCCATGATTTATGTATGATGTATTTTCAAAGTCTGTCGAGGGGTTTCTATATTAAAAAAAAAAATTAATGTTATAGTATGGGTAGTAGGTACCTACTATTATCTAATAGAAACGTTTTACCAGCAGGGTTATTGACATTAAAGTAAACAATAATATAACTGAAAATGTAGGAAATGGAAAAAGTCTCGTTTGTAACTATTATGTACTAAATATTGTATTTATAATAAGAAACTCACAAGATTTTGTAATATGAAACGCTTGCATTTCCTAAATACAATCTAGATTTCGTCAGTTCTTGACCCAAAAATATTTTTTACGGAGTAATGTTAAAAATAATATATATACGGTCGATTTAATATATAATACAATAGGTACGTTATGTAATATAAAAGAGTATAAACCGTTGTAAGTAGGTAGGTATTTATTCAAGTTTGAAATGTCAGATTTTCAGTTTTTTATCTAAAAACCAGATCGCATTAGCAAACAAATAAACCAATGCATTTAATTTCATTAGAATTAGTTGTAAAACAATTTGGAAGTACCTAATCAACATTAAATATATAAAATGAGACGATCGGGATGTAACACAAACCTACTGCAGAATGAGCTTATGATATAAATACAGGAAAATAATTGTTACATAATGTTTTGTAAATATTCTATTAAAGAAACAATTATCCCGTTTTAATACACTTTCACAAAAAACGGAAATGGACGAATGGTTAAAGGGGCCGTTTAAATAATTTTAACGATGTAGCAGCTTAAAATATTGTAGCGACCAGTGACACAGTACGTGTGTGCGATAACAATTTGTGGCATGTACTTGTTATCGCTAACATGCTTACGGCGTAAACACCGCACACGGTACTTTTCGTGTTATCAATTTACAAGATGTAAATCATTCTCCGGCGACAAGTAACAAGTTCAATTCTGGAATAATCGAGGACTTTCTAATTATTACTCATCATTCGGGAATACTCAGGATTTCTTCGATTTCCTGTCTAGAAAGTTCGAAAGGTGTATATATAGTGATCATCTTTGGACCGAAAGACAGTTAGTTGGAAGAAAGCATCAGTGCGCGAATTAAAACCGATAATAGACAAAGTGATGTAAATAAATTGTTATGTAAATAAGTGAATTGTTGTGATATAAATGGTAGTTCTAAGTTAGTTTAAGTGTTATAAATAGTGTTAAATAAATAATTATTTAAATAAATAGTTTGACTAGAAAATTCGTTACAATACAGTCAGCACAATAAATACTTCTTTTCGTTTTTAACTTTTATGCTAAACTATCTGTAACAAATCCGTATTACCGGTTGTAAATGTCGCCATCATCTCCTTTCCCGCATTGAGGTAATTCTTTAGCTTTTTGCAAGGCCACCACCATAAAAGAAATTAATGAATTAAGAAAAACAATTGTATCGTGCGAAATAAGTGTTTTAGTCTTTCTTGAATTTCCTAATTTTCAGAGCAACTTTTAAAATGTTTATTTCAATAGATTTTTTTGCTTTTTTCTTTCCATATAACAAACATTTAAGTTCTCAAGTTATACTGTCAGTTACGAACAGATAATTTCTGAACGCATTTCATCCCTGTATTAGGGGTTGTAATTTGCAAATATCTTTTACAGTGTAAACGTAACCAAGTAAGACGTAAGGAAATTTGGAGTCTTGTATAAAATTACATGCTTCTAGATCTTGTCATTTCGGCTATGTACTGATATTTCAAATTTGGAAACTGTTCAGATCTCATTGTAGTAAATTTGAATTATCTCACATTTTTGTAAATTTATAAAGGATTAAAATTTTATAGCTACAATAACAATTCGATTTATTCGAAGTACCTAATGGTAGAAATACCTATCGTAAATACCTTCCTCGACATAGCTGCATCGAGCTATAATATATTTTGGTTTTCCATACCTTATGCAGCTATTGTCAAGTGCGCAACCTAATTACGGATTATTTTGGGGTAATGATAGATGACGGGGAGAAGCAAAGGAAAGAACATTTTATTGTCACTACTCGGCAGATATTCAATCGGAACACTTTCCAAAAAAAATTGGAACATTATTCGTTTTGATCAATCGACAATTTTCAATTTTAGTTAGTGCTTTTTTTTGTGTCTTAGGATTAATAATCGTATTATGCATTACGCAACTTACTAATCAAACATACCCTGGTCATTCGAGAAATTTCTCATTGTTCTTACCGAACATATGAGATACAGCAGTACACCGACGGAAAATAATTAGTTTTTTCGTCAAGCGAGTCAAGTTCCGTAACAAAAACTCTGTTTCATCCCTTCAATAATTGAATTTTCGAAAACGCTTTTTTTTGTCAATTCTGTACGAGGATGGATCAAATAATAAACGAGCCTTTGTTCATAAAACATTTATTTTGAAAATTTTCAAAAAAACACAAATTTCTCTTTTTTCGACATACTCCCCTTTTTTGATTATACATTTTTCCCAATGGATTGGTAGTTTTTTCATGTCGTTTTCATAAAAAGAAGCAGGGCGGGAATTTGTCCAGTTGCGCACAAACGCCTCCACATGTTCATCAGTCTGAAATCGCTCGCCTCCTAGTGATTCTTTGAGGGGCCCAAACATGATGTGGAAATCACAAAGGGATAAGTTTGGGCTACATGGATGGTGCTCCGACTGAGTCTAGTACATTTCACTGATTTGGGCCTGCGTTAAAGCTGCGATGCGAACTCGAGCAGCTTTTTGATCTTCACTCAGCAACTTTGGGACACAACGAGCTGAAATTTATCGGAATCCCCAGTTTTTCGTTATGATTGTGTGGACACTCCCATAGGTGATGCCGAGTTCAACAGATATCTGAACATCTGAAGCACAGTGGCGTGGTGGTCCCCTTCAATAAGGTTTCTAATGCGTGCAATGTTAACCGGCGATATGCTGGTGCGCGGACGACGAGGATGATTTACATTTTCGACACGATTACGCCCTTCGTTAAATTCTTTACACCAAACTTTTACCCGTTGCCACGAAAGCGTTTCATTTCCGAACTGTGCTAGCAATCTGCGCAAAATTTCAGCTGGTTTCACGTTTTCACGTGTAAGAAACTTAATAATAATCCGTTGCGCAACGCTGCTATTCATCTCTTTCTCACTCATTGTGATAGCTACTAACCAAGCAACACAGCAATACGACGAGTCGTTTCCGGTGTGTCACGTAATATCCCCACTTCAAGTTGCTAACGCCCGTATGCGCCTTGAACAACTATCCGGCGCTCAATTCAAAAAGGCTCGTTTAAATTTATGCGCCCTCATATAAAGAACCTATACGAGTTTAAATTAGTTGGATATGCAATGACAACAACAAAGTATTTGATTCGGAACCGAGTCCGGCCATATATGTGTACGTTAATATTAAAACCTTTAACATCTGTTTCACACCTTTAGGATACATTGTGATTTTAAGAGGTACAGTTAATATCTATACACGTGCTTTACAACAGGCAACAAAAATAAATAATTTGAATTGTGTTTGCAGTACTAAATTTTAATTTATAAACGCCATTTATATTAAGTTTGTCAATTGTCTTCATATGATGGGATACTAAACTGTTTTTAAGACATTATTTAAGTTTAATTACATATCTTTTCCGCACTTTTTGAACTCATCATATGAAGACAACAAAACTAAATGATATATGCATGTGGAATGGATTAAGGAAGAAAATATCAATAAAGAATGCAGTATAACCAGGTAAAAATTTCAATTCAACTTACAATTTTAGAACAGAAATTTTGAATTCAAATTTCAGCTCCAAAACCATAAAAAAGTAGTAGTAAGATTGAATTAAAACCATTAGTTACACATTTTTGGTAGGTAATGAAGAAATTTGTTCTATTATTCACTTTCTGAAGCGTGCTAGGATTTGTTAAGGCATAAGTGATATATCTGTGCATTTTGCAAAAATAAATCAAATCATGATATTGATAAATATCGGTTAGGTATACTCATAAAAGGGGCGTAAATGTGATCCATGAAGCTCAGTTTAACAGCTTCTTTTTGACCGATTCTAACAGATCCTTTTTATAGTTACAACAAAGTCTCCACATAACTATTTTAAAAACTCATTTTGTTGAGAATGATAGACCTTGTTCAAACTTTGTTAATGTAAAATTATCATAAAAGAGGCAGGTTAATTTTTGGAACGCAAGGGGTGTTCAGGCTTTCACATATATACAGTGGCGTACATTTAAATCCTTGTAGTCATTGAATGTTCGCTGAATACTTGATGAAGCATACATGCATTTCTAAATCAATGAATAATTAAAATGCGCAAATGTATTGTAAAAATCTCCGACAATTTTTTCAGTGAGAGAGTATCTTATATACCCCCTTTTGGTACTTTCAGATATTCCTTAAGAAGTTTATTACTGATTTGTTACATGGAATTTGCAGTATTTACGTTTAGATTTGCATCAAAGGATGTCATAAAATTCCCATTAGATGCTAATAATCGAAAATATGCATAAAACCTTTGATCTACTTACAATTAAATTTATAATTAAATTTACAAGATAATTTAGACTTAATAAGCAATGTGCACATTAAGAGTCTGCAGTTAGAATTTTTTGACTACCCTGTTTTGTAGACAATTTTTAATGTGTGGTTTATCTTTAATTGTTACTGCAATTTCTTTATTGATATTTGTTTATTGTTACTTGCCACTTTGTTGTTAAAAAATCAATGGAGTTAAAAAAAGAAAAGACAAGAACTTAATATTCTTTTTAATATTTGCATTTTTTGTTTATATAATAAGGCATGTAACTGCTTCAGGAGTATCTTTGACTAAAATTATTTATTATACAATCTAATAGGAAGTCACTGAGTTTATGACACTCCTTAATTAATACAATCCGAAATGTAATTATTGTAAACGGTATATAGTAGGCTAACAATAAATAACAGAAATAAGAACAGTGTTATTCTTAACAAATATTCGAAAGCACTACAGGGAGTCTAGATACAATATACCGCCGCATCGAAAAGAATGAGATTTTTTTCTAATACATACCTAAATTGTAATTATTAACCTATTTAAATATTTAAAAATGTATGTTTCATTGAGTACCTACTCAACGAACTTTCAATTACTACGAAGGTTTAAATATACGCCACTGCATGTAGGTAAAAGCTTTGGGATCCGAGACAGGGTCTACTGTTCGACCTAAAAAATATTTGTGCAAAATTTGGAACTTCTTGACTCATTGGTTTGCGGTATGTCTTGATCAGTACATCAAACTTTGAATCCGTTATGGCTTTTAAAAATTTTTTCTTATTGCTCTTGGTCAGTCAGTACATCCTTTTGTATGTAAGATAAAGATACTTGGCTACTATTTAATTAATTAACCTATGTAGGTACATTAGTGATTGCCATCTCATGGATATAAAAAGTGGACTGTGTTTTATATAGGTGTTGGTACTCTGCCCATGACCTGTTTTTCTTACAGATAATCTAGGGGAAACATGTAAACCTGGCGAAATTCAAACGATAGGAGATGGTTGTAATTATTGTACTTGTACGAAGCAAGGCAGGTGGGCGTGTATTGATGGGAATGTTTCAAAGTGTACAGACAATGCAAAAACAAAACGAGGTTTGATTTATATTAAAATACACCTCATATACTATATATGTCTGTTTCAAGCACTTTCCTCATGTTGCACCCCTATCTCTATCATCGAATACTTAATTTGTTGGTGCAGCTAGTGTTCATAAACACATTTTGTTTTTTTTTGCTGAATACTTAAAAAAATCCTATTTTTTTGATCAGATAAATTCAAGGCGCTGCTGCTAGCTGAGCTGGTCCTTTCAAAAATGTTTACCTAATAAGGTACACGGGGGTATTTACTTAGGGGAATCGAAATTATAATTTCAGAAAATTCGAAGTATCTCGTAATAGGCAAAAAATTGTTAATACAACAGTACTTAACAGGAATAAAACTCTGTAATATCAAAATAAATGCACCGTTCTAATGTAAACCAGGGTCGATAATTTTAGAAACCAAAAAAAAAATTATAGTAGGATGAAACCCATTGGAAAAGGAAGAGAATATAACAAAAATGAAAGGAAAAATAATTTACGGGCGATCTGAGGTCGGCAAGGGGAAGGGGGTGAGTTTTAAAAGGTAAAAAACGGTTTTCCTTGATTTCCGGAAAAACTACAAGTCTTATGGAAAAAAGTTAAATGGCAAAGTTGTAGGCAATAAAAAAAATCTACAACTTTTGTATTTACACGTTTTTCACATAACCTCAAAATTTATGTGAAAAATTCAAACAACCAACTGTTTAGTTTTTTATTATTCTTTTACAAAAAAATTGTTTTTTTTACGAAATTTGATGAAAACTTACCTACTTATGTCCCAAACACGCTGTTATTGTTTTGATTTGAAATATTTATTTTTTCAGCTTATTTTTACTTAATATCGAAAAAGCACCCTAATTTTCAATCGGAAATTCTCACGTCAAAATATCTGCTTTTTTAAAGACGTTGGTGGGCTTTTTCTTCGTTGAAATCTCTACTTTCTGATGGTGTGAGAAAAAATATACATTACTATGGTAAGTTCTCTCAGTAAATACAAAAAAACGAAGGTAATTTTATCTTAAAAATGTGCTGCTATTTTTTTAGTAAAAAAAAGATTTATTAAATTCTAGTTACATTTATGTCATAGAAAATCTTAGAATATATAAATATACATGTAAACCGTTCTATTGAATTTACATACTTTATACTGATTAAGGTATTCATTATAATATTTTTAAAATCATTATTCCAGTTTTTTCGTTTTTTTGCATTTCCTGAGAAAACTTACCATAGTAATGTATTTTTTTTTCACACCATCAAAAAGTAGAGATTTCAACGAAGAAAAGGCCCTCCAACGTTTTTAAAAAAGCAGATATTTTGACGTGAGAATTTTCGTTTGAAAATTAGGGTGCTTTTTCGATATTAAGTAAAAATAAGGTGAAAAAATAAATATTTTAAATCAAAACAATAACAGCGTGTTTGGGACATAAGTAGGTAAGTTTTCATCAAATTTCGTGAAAAAACAAAATTTTATGTAAAAGAATAATAAAAAACCAAACAGTTGGTTGTTTGCATTTTTCACATAAATTTTGAGGTTATGTGAAAAACGTGTAAATACAAAAGTTGTAGATTTTTTTATTGCCTACAACTTTGCCATTTAACTTTTTTCCATAAGACTTGTAGTTTTTCTGGAAATCAAGGAAAACCGTTGTTTACCATTAAAAACTCACCCCCTTCCCCTTCCCGACCTCAGAACGCCCGTAAATGATTTTTCCTTTCATTTCTGTTATATTCTCTTCCATTTCCATCCTACTATATGATCACAGACGAAACGCAAGAAAATTTAATTAAATACCTACTAGGTTAGCCCGACACGTGTTGCAATGCCTTTCATGGGGCACATGATGGCACACTCGATAATTTTTGCCAATTTTTTTTATCAGAAACCTTCGCGGGCGTGTGCACAACAACTCACTAAAGTTTCATTGTAATTGGACGAACGGTTTAGGAATGCATAAAAGACGAACAAACAAACAAACATTCATTTTTATATACGTATATTTAACGATTCATAGATTCATCTTGAATGCAGTGGTGGAAGTTTTGCCATTGAAATATTATCGTCAACCAAATGCAAATGCATGTTGTAGTATATACTGATGAACTTCTCTCTACTCATACTATCTAACACTCACTGCACGGAGAAAAATAATCATGATTTTATTACTTGATGAGTTAAGCAACATTTTACTAGTAAATAATACTAGAATTGTCATAAAATGTACTTGGTGGTATAAAACAATTTTTCATTCTTTCTAATAATTACTATTAGAATAATCAAGTTAAATAAGTCTAGACTTTTTTTCTCTACCTCTCGATTATTTTATCGTGTCGTAAAGAAAAAAATACTAGAATGAGAATAGTTTAGTAAAATTAGTCATATGAACTGTAAAAAATGTTTTCTAATCAAGTCAATTTTAGTAGAATTCAGTCTCAACACCGAACATACCTAGATTGACTAGACATTTCTAGTATCTAAAATCTAGCAATATTTTCATGATTATTTTCTCTGTGTGGTGACATTTATATTTGCATCCAAGTATCTCACTGTGAAACAACTCGATTTTATTGACATATATTATTTTTCAGATGTTATCAATTCTTAACGTTTTATAAGTAACGGAAATGCATCTAATACATGGAATAGGATGATCTTTTATTAATCTGATTTTACAGAGTATGTAACCATTATTGCAATAATGTTAAAATATTAGTACCACAGATAAAATAAATAAAGGATATATGAAATGTTCTTTTATGTGTTTTAAACAGTGGCGTAACAATAATGAATATACAGGGTGTGGCACTTATAAAGAATGATACTGGAACCATAGATTCTTGGTAGCACTTGGCACAAAACATGTTACATCACTTTTGAATTTTGAAGCAAAATAAATTTTTTTTATTATGATATTTTTGACGTTGGCCCTGGCGATCTGCAAATACAGGATATTTCGTTTATAACGACCATTAAATACCGTCGCTATATCCGGAATTCGCTATATAAAAATAGAGAAAGAATGAAAGAAAGAAATTAGGCAAGAAAAGTACCCAGTAACTGATTCTTAGATTTAACTTTATCAACTTTAACAATTACTAAGTACAACTGCTGACTATCTGTGAATGTAAAAAAAAAGATAAAAAAGTTTTGTGTTTAGACTCGGTCGCAATATGAGAGTATGAGATTTCTAGCATCTTGTAATTAATAGTTCATTAAAATTAGTCGCTAAAACCGAAATCGACGTTACATCCTAAGTCGTTACAGCAAAATTTTCTTCTTAAACGACTCCTTAAATTCAAGAGACTTATGTGTTATGTCGTTATAACCAAACGACCGTTACAACCGAAGTCGTTATAAATGAAATTCAGTGTAGTTGCAGCTTTGAGATTTACCACAATCGGAGATGGGTTAGTTACCTTACAGGGCCGTATTCAAACAGGTTTTAGGTTCAAATTTATGAAGACGATTTGCGTGTTCAATTGTCATTACATTGAAAAATATTTTTGACATTTTTTTGTTGTATTTTGTACCAGGAAGCCATGGTCCTCTTTTTAATTCTTATAAATGCTACACCGTATGCCGTAGGTATTGTTGACAGAATAATTGTTTCGTCACTGATCTTAATCCCTTGGCTGATTAATTTATAATGTTTATTGTAATTTTACAATTTTAATATATTTTTCAATAAAAAAAATTGCAGCGCAGTCATAACAGAAGTACATAGGTATTTGATTAAAAATTTATATATTTTTTGTTGTAAAATTTAATCGTTTGCAAAATACGTATATTACATTTACAATTCTTTTATTACTGAAATTAAAGTATAATAACAAAATACATAATAAAACGGTAAATATATCGAGGCGATGAGTAGATATGTCCCATAAAAAATTTTAAATAGAGAACAGACGAAAATTTTTATTCAATGTAGCTAGGAAAGTTTACGTTTATAAATAAAAAACGCTTGCATACTTTTATTTTTCCTAACATTTTAAATTAAATGCATATTTCAAACTCCCTTCGGAATTTATAATTGTATAATTTTATTCTTTTTTATATTGTTACCTTTCACAGATTGTTTATCGGTATTTTATTTTTCCTAACATTTTTAGATCAAACATATTTTTCAAAGGCCCTTCAGAATTTATATCCAGTTTTATTGTTTTTAATATGTTTTTACCTTTAACAGGTTGTTTATTTTTAAACATAACTGGGGCATCGCCATTTAAAAAAATCAATGCAATTTTGTAAGTTAAGTGCAAAAATTGCCACATTTTTTCATTTTATGACGGTGTACGATTTGAGTTGGTAAAAGGCCATGAGCAAACTATTACACTTTCTGAGTTGTTCTGTATTATATGAAGTAAAAACGGTCGCTATAAGGTCTCTTTGCAATTTCTGTAATGTAATGTTAACAGGGTTGGTTAATGATTCAATTCAAAAAGGCATTACTCATTTCTTTTTAAATTGAATAATGGAATTTGAATCTTAATTAATTTTATTTATTTATTAAATATTAACGGAGTATTATTAATTGTTATTTGTTAATGATTAATGACGTTGAAATAGAATTATCAATTACATTTTGATGAATAATGAAATAGGCTTATGATCCTAATTTATTAGATAAATTGAAATCCCAATTATTTATAACGAATTAATTTGTTCTATTTTCACGTAAGTCTCCAGGTTTACAAAATAATTTCTGCTAAATAATTGATTTTTGTCCAAAAAATTCAGATCTTTCCAATTATATTCTGTTTTCAATTATTGTTTACCTACAACAAATTCATATATTATTACTAAATGATCAATTTTCGCCAATACAATTGATTTTTCTAATTGAACTCTATTTTCAATTGTTTATAACAAATATGTTATAAATAATAGCAATACGCTTTTAGTCGAGGTTACCTGCTTGCAACATTATCTATGCTAAATAATCGATATTTGTAGGTTTTTCCCTTACACATTATTTTTAGTTGTTTATAACAAATTAAACTTTTATGAAATGATACCAGTAATCAATTACCTTTTTAATTAGACTCCATTTTCAATTGTTATAAACAATTCGTTTTTTAACTTGCACACTTAAGGGTATTCAATGTTATAAATTTATAGAAAATATGTTTACCAAACTTACTAATTCTCACGATAATACATCGAGTTTTCTATGTAACAAATTCAATTAGTATAAACAATAAATTTGACAAAAAAGTAGCCTTAGTCATTCCCAACGATCTCCTCTTTATTTTAAAAAAAGCTTCTTTAAAATCGGTTCAGCCGCTTCGGAGATTAGCGCCAACAGACCGACAGACCCAAGAGATTTATTTATTTACTATAGAAATAGAATCGATATAGAAATGTAACTTCTTTTAGAATACATGATTCATGACAATAAACTCATAGAAATAATTATTAATTAAAATGGTGAGTAAATTATCTAATTGATAATTTACTAAAAAATCCATTATTAACTTTCATTGAAAGATATCGATTAATCATTAAAAAGTAAAGAATAATAAATTCTTGATGCATTATTTGCAACATTGAATATTAAAGGCAAAATGGAGCAAGAATCGAGTCATTGCTCAACTGAGTTACGGCGACCAGTGCGTACACAGAAAATGAGCATTGATCGACCAAAAGTCAACAAATTATGAATTCATAATGATTGAGCTTCAGACATTAGTGTTATCAATGCATTTTTATGAATGATCCTGTACGATTCACCAACCATGGTATTAAGGCCTACGTATTGTGTGGAATACGTACAAAAAATGATCTTAGGTACTTTGTATCTTTTCAAGTGGCAACTCATGCAATAAAACTGCCAACAAGTGACACCCCATGTTTAAACCTATGTAGTTGTAGGTACACTTTTAAAAAAGATATTTTCTAAGCCGCTGATACATTACATTACATGATTCAAACTACATATACAATATGTATTTACCTATTTTATGTAATCTAAACGTTTGTGTAATTTTCAACTTTTCTTTATCGTTTTCTATTTTTTTACAGTCTCTGAATGCAGCGAGGGGCAGTCGAAATATATTGATTGTAATTCTTGTCATTGTACGAAAAATGGTAATTGGGCTTGTACAAGAAAAGCTTGCCTGAGTGCCGAGGATGTTGCATCATTACACGGCAATGATCATGCTCCTTCTGGTGAGTATCAATCAATAGTAATTAACAATTTATGCAACATCGGCAACCCAATTTAAACCCATTTGAAAAGTACACTCTTTGGAGTGAACGACTTTGGAATACCTACAATGATTATTTTATCAAAACTTGCAATTAAATTTTCCTATAGAAATAGAAAAAAAATATATAATGTACTAGTTTTGAGTTCAATTGACAATGAAAAAATGATACATTATCATAGATAATATTTTAAATAAAGAACCAAAATACAGCACGTAAAATTTCCTGTAAATAGTGCTTCTTAAGTGGGTTTTGTAAAGAATATGGGGTCCTTCATATTAAGCAAATGGGGAAGAAATTACAAAGTGAGGTTATAACACTTACGAGAGCCTTAGTCTGTGTTCACACGAGAACTCGTATCGTTGTCTTTAGATCATGGGTCGCCAAACTTTTTTGATCATCGACCCCTATATAATTTTTCGAAATCTACATCGACCCCTCATAAAAGTTATTTTCTGTTATTTAAAATAAAACTTTATTAGATACTGTGTTGTAGGTACATTTATTTTATGATTTTAAACATTTATCAAATTAATGGTACATTGTGTAACAATAGTTTTATGAAAAATATATTAATGATGAAATTTAAATACCTTGATATTTATTAAATAATAATTAATAAGTAATTATAAATAAGTAGAAATAATAAGTAAAGTAATTACGGATTTTCTGTTTCTTAATCAATGAGATGGGTATGCCTGGCGCTTTTTCGGAAGGTTCGCTAAATTGGGTTCAAAATTGGTCAATTTTAATCCTAAATCCCCTCGAAACTCAACATTTAATTTATTTCTGTACTTAGTTAAGATTGAATTTACGTGACTGAAACCGGCTTCAACCATATATTTATACATACTCAATTAGATATGTGTTATTTGCGTATTAAGAATTGTTTTTTCTTCGACCCCCAATAGACCCTTCTGATTCGGATCGACCTCCGCTTTTATTAAATAGATCCTTTGGCGACCTTTGCTTTAGATACTACTCTCCTCTCCTCACTTGCTCTGGTGTGAACGCAACATTAGGTTTTGGCTCGTGCTCAATTTCAATGCAAATCACTTTCTAAAGTAATTTTTCAATGTACTGTTCTTGAACATTTTTTATTTGTAAATTGTTAATTGCAGAAGCCTTCACTTGTTGAAACTGGTTCATAATTTTAAAGTTGAAAAAACAACAAAGTTATATTTATATCTTTGTTGTTTTTTCACTTTTCATATAATATCTCTGCAAGAATAAAATAAAATTAAACATTCCTGTTTTAGGTGGACAAGGAGGAATCTTCAGGGTCTAGAGGCAATCTAAGTCAAAATGTACGAATACTATTGAAATAAATATGTTGACGTATAATAAATTATTGTAATTTAATGTTACTCTGTGTTTTTATTACGTTTTCTAAAATATATACGATCATGATTTATTATCAAATTGTTACTTTGCAACGTTTCGTAATATTATTATTACTTCTTCAGATTCATAACTATTTAAAGTGTTTGGTCTGCAGGCTTCCGTGGTTAGCATCGTTTGTCGAATGGTTTCCGGGCTGGTACCCACGTTGTCGATTTATTTGTTTTGACGTTTCGAGAGTCATGTTGCTCTCTTCTTCAGAATCCAGTGGCGGATTTACCAGCAGGCTGAATAGGCTGGAGCCTAGGGCGGCAGATTTTAGGGGGCGGCAAACTTCTCTCAAAAAATTTTTTGTCTCAGAAATAAAAAAAAATATTACCTTATACACGGAAAAAAACGAGGCTCAAAAAATCAACAAAAATTGCAATTTTTTAGTACTATACAGCACAATGAATTCCAATAGCGTTTAAGTATTACATTTTAAATTTAGTATTTTTACCTATTTTTTAAATTCATTATTGCCATAATTTTTTCTTTAGGTCCACCCACACTATTCGATTAATGTGTAATATGTTTCACCATATAAATATATCTATGCGAAGAGAAATGAGATCCGAGAAAAAAATGCTTAAAAATAACAATAACAAATATATAGATATATATGTGGAAAATTAATACTTTTCTATTGATATTTCTGATTATATTAACAACCTGCTTGAGTGTAGAATAAACAAATACCGGCCAAGTGCGAGTCGAACTCGCGCACCGAGGGTTCCGTACAAACCTGTATATATGTGATGTAACTAAAAATTTAAGGTTTTCGGAATTTTTCCTTTATATGTGCTATAAAGCATTGCTTCATGCCAAATTTTAAGATTCAAAATCGACTGGAAGTACCCTTTAGGTTTTGATTCCCTTGCGAGTAGTTGCGAGTTTGAAAATATGCGGCTTAAATTGCTGTTTCTTTTGATTGCGTTGACATAGAAGTTTTATTTTATTACAGCTTAAAGGTATTACAGACCTGAGTATTTGATATCAATTTCAATTTAATACCTCTACGCGTTCATGAGGAAAGGGGTAGTAACTTTAAAATTATTAATAATATTTTTATTATATGATGTAACTAAAAATTTGCAGTTTTCGCAATTTTTCCTTTATCTGTGCTATAAGACGTTGCTTCGTACCAAATTTCAAGATTCTAAGTTCACGGGAAGTACCCTGTAGGTTTTGATTCGAAAATTTGCGGAAATTTGCGGCATAAACGGCTGTATCTTTTGATTGCGTTGGCTTAGAAGTTTGATTTTTTCACAGCTCCAAGGGACAATAGACCTGAGTATTTGCTATAAATTTTAACTTGATAACTCCACGCGTTCCTGAGAAAAGGGGTCTTGACAGACGGACGGACGGACAACCTAGTGATCCTATAAGAGTTCCGCTTTTTCCTTTTGAGGTGCGGAACCCTAAAAATTAATAAATTTACACATAAAAAATTGCATATTGTTGCACAGAATTTCATAAATATTATAAATTTCTTAGAATGATGATAATTAGAAAAAACAATAATGATAATATTGTAATGAATAAAAGCTGTAAATATTCATTCAACGAAAGTTCTTCTTAACATTCTTACATTTTTACCCTGATAAATTCGTATGAATATTTGTTGATTAGTCTTATAAAAATATAATACAATCATAAAGTTGCAATTTCATTGACAAAAAATTGATTGTGAATTAGGGTATAGAAATGCAGGTGTCAGTAGGGGCGGCAAATTTTGAATAGCCTACGGGCGGCAAATGTGTGAGACAACACAGGATCTACAGTTTTAGACCTTCTGAAGAAGAGAACAACATGACTCTGGAAACGTCAAAACAAATAATTCGACAACATGGGAACCAGCCCGGAAACCATTCGATATTTAAACTGTCTTCAAAATAATTATGAAGAAGTAATAATGATAAGTTTGCGAAATAACAATTCAATAATATAATTAACTTAAACCCTAATTCGATGTTATCTGAAAATAAGAAGATTAATACCGTAGAACCTCGATAAGATAAAGACAAAAGGGAAACGTTGAAAAATTTGAGTTATTGAGTTTTTTACTTACTAAGGGTTTAAGTTAAGGAGTTTTTATTAGTTTATATTTTTACTTACAGAGGTCCGTTTATGAGCGTTGTTTAGGAATTATAGAGATAGACGAGCTAGGTTCAATGTAAATGAAACTTCGAAGTGTTATTATGTATACACACACTTTATTTTAGGGTTAAAGGTACGTTTATTCAAGTTTATTTTATTCTACTTAAAAAAGTTGGTTATAATTTTTTTTTGTTTCAAACAATTCACACTTTCTACATCAATTTTATTACTTACTGAGGTGCGATGCCCAAATTATTCGTTTAAGTTATAGAGGGTTCAAATTTTAAGTAAAAAAGGTTTTGGACTCCGAGGGGAAGGGAACACAAAATTTTATGAATTTACAGAGGTTTTTACGTTATCGAGGTTTAAGTTATCAAGGTTCTACTGTATATATTATTGCGGATTTAAACCTAAATGAGATACGTACTATTGTGAATCTGAAAATTTTACTCTTGGTGCTTGGGGGGTTACTTTGGTTCAAGTTTATATCAGAATAACATGGAAATTATAACTCGTTAATAATAGATACGAAAAAAACTGAACAAATTTCAAGAAAATTCACAAACAATTCTGAAATATTCTTTGCATCCCGCAAATCACTAAATAAAAGAGGATAATCAACAATTTCTACATCGTTGATGTGATTATCTATACTAATATTATAAATGCAAAAGTAACTTTTGTCTGTATGCTACACAATCTCGCCTAAAATTTACTGAACCGATTTAAATGAAATTTGGTACAGAGATAGTCTAGAGCCTGAGAAAGGACATAGGCTACTTTTTAATGCGAAAAAAGGGTTGTAAGGGGTTGAAATAGGAAATTTTGTGCCGAAATTCCGTCATTTTTAGATAGAAGCTTGAAACTTATTTTTTAAGCTTTTGATTAGATATAAATAAATGCGACATTCAATGTCTGTAAAAATTTTACCCTAAAGGGGATACAGATAGGGATGAAAGTTTTTGGTTGATGACGTCGGTAAAAAAGCTTACGGCCCAGAAAATAAAAATATAGAAGAAAAAAATTTTTAATGCTGCCGAAAGTCACTATTCCACGCGGACGAAATCGCGGACACAGCTAGTCATTAATAAAACAATTTTTAATTAATAAAGTTAAATAAATTCAAAATTTAATAGTCAACCCACATTACATTGTTGTTATGAAATAAAAACGATTTCGTGGTTTGTCTTCCGCAGTTTATGAAGAACCTACTACAATTTATTTTAATAAACACAGAGGCGGCTTAAGGTATATTTTGTGAACTAATCGCCCGTGCGAGCAATTAATAATTTAATTTACTATAGTTTTTAAGAATTGGATCGTAAAACAACAAATACTAACTTTTATTAAGATTTTAGTTTGTAATTTATAATTGTATAATACCTATCTATTAATCTCAAATGAAAATATTTGCTTTTAGGCTAAAAACATGTGGCTAATACATAATTATGTATTTACGCTATTCAATAAATTCTCGAAATATTATTCAGCAGTATCAAAGAAATATTTCCCAATAATTTGTTTTATGAATGACTTTTCAATTTGTTAATTCAATAAACAAACCAATTCCGTCATAAATAAATTGATATTAAACATTATTAATAATACAAAGATATCTCAAGTTAATACGTATAGAGTAACCAACTTTTTTGGCTTTTATTTCTGTGCGATATATTGAGGGATTTCGTATATAACAATAATGATAATGATCCAAGAAATAAAAGGAAACAAGAAATTTGTAACTTCTGAAGAAGTCAAAGTGGTGAAAGATGTGTTGGATAAATAGAGAATAAAAATAAAAACACAAAATTGGGTTAGAGCGAATAATTATTTTACCACACTGTGGCTTCTTCAGGTTAAGAAGTCAACTTAAAAATATTTTGTGTTTTTATTTTTATATAACGGACTTGCACTCTATAAGGGCTACAACGATTCAGTTTTTAAATTGATAAAAAATTTGTGAAAATACTATTTTCTTAAAAGAAACAGTAAGTAGGCACTTTGCAATCAATCCGCCCCCAAACGAATAGAGTGTCAACTTGTCAAACTTTTTTTGATTTAAGGAATAAACACTAACTTTTTATTCTACTTGTTTAATCTATAATAACATTTTCAAGAATACCTACAAATGAACATAACCAGAGTTGGGCAAAGCCGTCACTAGAATGGGCCAAGCCCAAAACACTTACTTAACGTGCTGGAGTTCGAATTGCCAATGAAAAAGGTTTCGTGCACATCATAAGGGGTTTGTGATAAGAGCTTCAAACACACTTTAAGGGCTTGAATTGCAGCAAATAAGCTTCAAGTATATTTAAAAGCTTACAGCTCTTTTTGAGCCTTGCCTTCAACAAATTTTAGGGGCTTCAAGCAATTTATAAGGGCTTCAAGATCATTGAAAGGACTTCCAGCAATTTAAATGGGCTTCAAGCTCATTGAAAGGACTTCAAGCAGAAGTCCTTTATTAAATTAAAATTAAACAGCAATTTTATCAAGCTTGTTTGAGAAGGGTTTGAAATATAGTAGTTTCAAGCTCTTAAAAAAATTGAAGCACATTTTCAAGTATAAAACGCTAAATCTCTGCTGAGCTCTGAAAACTAGTTTAATACAAAATTAGTCTTTTATTCCTTATATTAAGCGTATGTTTTAACGCAACAACAAAATTGCTGGGATGTGGTGTTAATAGGTTAAACACTGCTGTCTTTATCTTGATTGATTGTTTATTAATAATAAGACACCCTTACTGCGAACTGTTTAATTATCTTCTATTAATAATATCAAAATACAACACTTTTACTAACTAGTCTATAATAACAACAAAGAAACACGACTTACGTTAAGGAATTTCTCACAATCTGAGTGGTACACACTCTTTTCATACTGCCTCCTCATATTTTTAGTTTCTACCCCCAAAAGTGTCTTATGAACACGTGGTAACACTTTTTTAAATTTTCTAATGAATCTTTACAAGGTAGACCTTGTTCAAACTTTGTTGATGTAAAATTCTCAGAAACGAGGCAGCTCAATTCTCGGAACGCAATGGTCTGTTCAGGTTTTGCTTACATGCAGTGCCCTACATTTAAATCCTTGTGGTAATTGAAAGTTCCTTAGGAACCCAATGAAACATAATATTTAAGTAGACCCGTGGGATCCGAGAATCGTTTGTGAGAATTTTACATCAACAATGTTTGAACGGGGTCTAACAGAACAGAGTAATTACTTATATCCTAACAATTAAATTAACAAACAACCTTTCAACCGGGATTCCCAACTCAAAAATATTCACGTCCCTGAAAGAAATAAGCCCTAACTCAAGAACTCTACGATTAAGATTTGTTCGAATGAGGCATAGATAATTTTTTTGAAATTGAATTAAGCTATAAAACTTACGATCAAGTTTTTAAAAAAGTATTTAATTAATTTTTAAAACGGGATTTAATTTAATTTTTGTCCTTCACTATTTATATGTAAAATCTCGAAATTTTCATTAAAACCATGTCCTTCTACAGTTACATGGTTCGCATATGTTGAATCTATTTTGTTTTTTACATTACTATTTTTATGTTCTATTATACGTTTTTTAAATGTTCTCCCTGCTTATATACTTTTTAGTTCGTTTTCTGCAATATTTATACTTAAAAGTTAATATAATAATAATATGGTTTTTAGTTGTTTCTCAAATCCTTAAGGGCAAAAGGTATTTTGTGTTAATAATTCAAAAGAATGTTAGTGTTAATTTATACAACAAAACATTGAACAATACAAAAGTTATGATATACAGTGTGTCAAATTTTTAGGAATATAATTCATGTTTTGCTTATCAAAACAAGTTAAATATTTTAAAAATTCGTCATTATGATGATAAAAGTATTCACAAAATAAAAAAGTAGTACTTCAAATACTTCACTGTTTTTTATCATTATATTGTTAAATAATTTTTTTACGTTATTTGGTCAACAAGAAATTGGGTTTTATCATAAAATAAATTAGAATGACGAGCATCCTAATTAATTGTTCTGGGAATCTATTTATAAAAATAACTCGTTTACCAATTCTCTGAATCAATTCCACACATTACTAATTATTTACATTGTTTCTTTAAATAACGTTTTTTTCTTACCTTCCAAATCTCCGAAAAACGACTTTGTTAGTTGCACTAATCCTCCCTTGGGTTACCATAAAACTGCAACAAAAAGTGTCCTTTTACAATAATGCCGTAACTAAGGGCTGGCCACAGCGGCACGGACCTCAAAGGGGTGCATCCGCAGACCCTATAATGTCAAGGGCACGTTAATAGAAATGACATTTAATAATCAGAAACATAATGACCGACAATGACAATTATTAAGAAAATTAATGGCCGACAACTGCAATAATGAGCTAACAATTAAAAATCATAATGGCTAAAAACGTCAACAATGGAAATTGAATATAGAAGTAAATTTCTCTTTAATCGATAAATGTGATCTATAATTTTTTAATTTATTGGGGGGCGCAAAAATCAAATTTGCTCTGGGCGCCCATGACCTTATCTGTAACCTAAGCACATATTCATTTTAACGTATAAAATTATTTATAGCCCGAGTCCTCGTTATCAACCACAAAACCAATAATGTCTTAAGGAAAAATTGTTATTTACATAACTAATCATTCGGAAATTAATGAGTCTAAAAATGGACAGCATGGCTGATTCATATCACTGAAGGATAATTAATTCGATCTAAATTTAGAACTTCATTCTAAAAACAGAATCATTTCGTTATCGGTCACTGACAAGAACAAGGTCTTCATTAAAACAACAGTGTGAAGGAGGCTTGTGCTTCAAATTCTTCAAAAGCAGCCGCATATGTTTAATAGCAAACTGATTTATCATTTCATTTGTATTTACGTATGTACATGTTAATAAGTTGAGTGTTAGAGATAATTAAAGGAACTAATGACTTTTCAACAAACAATTATTAACAAAAATTCCTTCAATGCCAATTGCCAACAAATTCATTTTAATTGCTTTTCTGTCCCAATTTATTTTACATATAGGTCAAAGCTCGAATTGCTCCACCCCTACGTATTTCACAGTTCACACGATACCGTCACGTGAGCATACGTCACGCCTTCTATGCAGACGATTGATGATGAAAACAATATACAGAGTGTATCAAAACTAGATGTAGGTACATAGAGCAATCATAGGTTCTTGTTGATCAAAATTAACCGTTTATCTATATACCAAATTGCTTCGTTTACACGGTTAAGGGAAGCAAAAGTGAGAAAAAAATAGTTTTCTTTTATTAATCCAAAATGCTTCGGACGATAGTACATGAATATAGGAATGTCTATGTAGCAGTTAAAACTAGTTTTTAGATAGAGACGCGTTCTTCCTTGTTAGAACTAATTTTTAATGTACCTATGCATTTGTTAATACTAGAATTAACTAATGCTCAAATCTAATATCAGTTAAAACTAGTTCTTACTAGACAAAACGCGTTTTTCCGAAGCGAGTCAGTTAAAACTGTTCGTGTAATAGATCCTCATTCTTTTTTAAATTTAAGTTTGACTGATTAGATTTTATTGTGTGTTAATCAATGTTCCTTAACAATGTTTCTTTTTGAAATTTTATGGCTGTGTTCTGTTAATTTATTTAATTATTTTATTTGCCTACTTATAATTAATATTGTCATCTTGGCAACTAATTTAAGTCGATGTTCCCTGAAATGTTCCTTTAGTGTTAGATTATTATTTGGTTCTCAGTGTCTTAGATCTTTTCAATAAATATTTTTAAAACTTTATCTTGTTTTTAATCCCAAATTAGTTTTTCTAGTGCTAGTTTTAACTACCACTCGATGTGACAACTAGTTTTATCTGAAAATCAAATATATTAGTGGTAAAATTTAGTTTTAACTGGGTATTTCTAATTTTAACCAAGGCATTAAGTAAAAACTAGTTCTAGGGAAAACGAGTTCTAACTAAAAAACTTGTTTTAAATGTAACATCTATAAGGGTAGGTACTACGCTCTGAACTATAAATCAATTTTATTAAAATAGAAAAAGAGTGTAAATTACTACTACCGTTAGATATAAATGTTCTAATCTCTTGGAGGGTTGAATAATAACATGGTTTTTTTAAAGAAGAATCAATGCTTGGCTTTATTTTTGGTCTCTTATTAAAAACACATATCTGCAACAGTTTAGAAGAAAAGAAATGGACAACAATTCTTAACAAATACAGTTTCTTAAAGTAATTCGAAAATTTGAATAAAATTTGATATTAAGACTACCCTAAGGAGGTACTAAATTTTAACATGCCTCTCAAGTTTATTAAGATAAAACTGTTATAAAAATGATCACCACCTTTAAGTAAATTTGATTACAACATATGTGTAAAGTTGATTTTATTCCAATAAGTTTTAAATTTTTTTCTTCTTAGTAAAAAGTAATATCTGTGACAGTTTTTCGGAAAAAGCATCCCACGTTTAATCGACTTATTTTTACCACGGCCTTTGGCTCCTTTCTTATATATAATATTTTTTTTTATTAATATCTTTTAACATTTAGGCAAAATTTTGATAAACACTTGTTCTCGTTCTTTAGTCAGCCCATTCAGATTTTTAGAGTACGTTTCGGCTGGACTAAGAGACTGAGATTACGGGTAGGAGTGAAGACACCCTGAGGCAACTCCAAAAGGCTACAAAACAAGTTAGGATCCGATAAATACCTGCAGGCGGCCCTCATGAATATCTATCTATATAGTTGATCCCTGAAGTTCTTCCCCGGGATCATTTTGCCTCATAAATATGACTTATTGTAAAAAAAATTCCCTAAAATTACCGGAAACCAGCGGCAGTTCCTACTGTGGCGTAGGGAAGCGTTTTTGGGTGGGCTTGACTCATTTTGTAAGTTTTTGTTATTTGCAATTTTTCTAATATACTATTCAAGTGTTTTTTTTTTTTAATGAGAGCCTCGAGCCCTCAAAGGCTTCAGGGTTTTCAGGAACCCCCACTGCTCTACCCGGAGCATCTTAATTATATTTTCTTGTTTGACAAAGTGGCGTCCGAGCGTTGGTTATTAAAATTCGTTTTGTTTTATTTTGTTAAATATTTATCATTTAACTTATTCTTATTGTTTTAACAATCAATAAGTAATAACGTTAAATTGGCAGTTTTGAGACACCCTGTATAGTACAGAAGTATGCAATTTTCAATCCTTTTAGGTTTAGTTAGTATCCCTGGGTCGACTATTACCGAGCAAATCTTTTTGACGCAGGGTTCGCACATAAAGTGGGTCAAATTTGACCATACACCATACCCAGTGGCGTAGCTAGGTAACCAAAGGCCCTGGGGCGAAAAATTAAAATAGGGCCCCAACTAAACTATTTAAAATCGTTTGTCCTGTATTCATCGTGTTCCGAATTCGACGTACTTCAGATTTGTCATAATTCAGATTCGTCGAACTCCAGATTCGTCGTAATAGGTACAGTCAACTCCATAATAAAATAAAAATACAACAAACACAAATTGTAACTTATTTTAATGAACAAATTAAAGAAAATATCTACCTGTTACCGCTCCTGTGACAGACACACAGACAGCGGAGAAACGATAATATGGTCCCGTTGAGCACCCTTTGGGTACGAAATCCTAATTAAGTAGAGATTTTTAATCCAATAACACCACTTTCTTAACCGACTAACTATAGGTACGTTTTACGACGAATCTGGGTTACAACAAATCAAAATTTTATCAATACAACTCAAAATATAAATATGTAGTTACATTTAAATACTTTAAAGTTGCAAAGCTACTTTATCATTAGTTCTTTATTGTGCATAGGTAGCAGGGCACGTCCTGGTTCTACACGCAGAGTTTAGGAATGAATAACTGGATAAATTAATTAATATCTATAGGTTTTTTTAAATAAAAGTTAGTGGATATTTCTAACACAATTTATAGTTTGTAAGTCAGAGTGAGCCTGAGGGGCTCCCTGAGCTTGAGAGCCCCGGGGTACTGCCCCGTCTAGCCCTACGGTAGTTACGCCACTGACCATACCGATATATTTTTTTCCATCTATAAAACAGTTAATTTACCACAACTTACCTACAAGTTATTAGTTCATCATGGACATAACAACAAGAAAAACGGCGTACCTACATATTTTACGTATTCTAATAAAAAATATTTATCAGACATTTACCTAAAGCAGTTTAATGTACGGTTCTTTTTAAATATCATTTTTGTAATTAACACTTACTTGAAAGGTGCCTTAAAAGAGCTGAAATCAATACAAATATGCCAGCCGGAATTTTATCATGTTACTGTCAATGATGTAACAAAATTAACTGACTGATGTTAGCTACTATGTATATCGTTACTGAAAGGTAACTACAGTTGTAGACAAAATTAATTAAAAGTTTACAGCATTAACTTATTTTTAAAATGGAATATTTCTGAAACTTATCTATTACTCTTAAAAATATTTTTTAAAATAACGGCTTTAATGTGTACTTTGTCTTTGTCGATTGAAGTACGTTAAGAAAAAGTGTCACACTTTGAGAGCTTATATTTTCTAAAATAATTATATAAAACGCCGATAGAAATCTTATGTAGTACGACTTATTGTAAATCAAAGATTCATCCCTCAAATACGGCAAATTAAAAAATTTTAAAAATTGAATATTAAATATGTACGTTATGGATCGGCACAGTTGCAGTCGTGCCCTTGTTTATTATTTTTTTTAACAAGATCGATTAGGAATGAGACAAATAATAAGGTTTCGATTTGTAATAAAGTATACTTAATTTTTCGCCCCAGGGCCTTTGGTTACCTAGCTACGCCACTACGTATGGTGTATGGTCAAATTTGACCCACTTTATGTGCGAACCCTGCGTCAAAAAGATTTTCCCGGTAATAGTCGACCCAGGGATACTAACTTAACCTAAAAGGATTGAAAATTGCATATTTCTGTACTATACAGGGTGTCTCAAAACTGCCAATTTAACGTTATTACTTATTGATTATAAAAAATATAAAAGAAAAATTAACGTCAACATTCTGAAAAATAAAAACGTATAAATTATTTTTTTAGCAGTTTGGAACTTTCAAGGCTCATTCGGCAGGTTAAAAAGCTCACACAGTTTGTAGTAGGTGTGTAGGTCGTTATTTTTTTAATATACCGTACAATTGCTCATAGTAACTGATGAGCAGTAGTAGCATAGTGCCTTACCTCAAATTACATGTTATACGTTATTATGGTGCAGCAGAAACAATTTTATTATTCTTACATAAAGTATACTTAAATAGTCTATGTACATAGACAACATTAGTAAGTTAAACAAGTCTGACCTGGCACCAAATATACAACTATGTACATTTGCACGTGGGAATGTATCTAATTTGCAAATAATACATTTTTGCATTTTTATTTCATACCTACCTATCTTTCTATAAAACATACAACAGAAAATAATCACTAAAATTTTTCTCAACTCGGCAATCCTTTTGGGCATTATTCTTCATGAAGAGTTTTAATATTAAATTGTGTTGTCTTTGCCTATTTATGTATAAAGAATTTTTTTTTATTGAAACACTAAAGCTCATCAATAGCCACTAAACAAAAAGAAATTTGATAAATGTCGCAGGTGAACGTAGCAACCCCATTTTACCCTCCTATGGGTTGAAATTCAAATTATTCTTTCTTATTCCTTGTATACATCATAAAATAAACCTCTCGAGTAAAATTTTAGCGTTCTAGGTTTAAGGGTTTATCCTGGCGACGGTAAATCAGTGAATGAGTCAGTAGATTTTCCTTTTAAGAAAAAAGTAGTCAGTAATTACTGTACTCAGTTGAAACAAAAATTAGAATAGGGGTATGATTTTCGCTAGGTTTCCCTTCCTCAGGGGTACTACAATTTAACAAAAATGTAAAAAACTTAATTCCATTAAATTATTGCTACTTAAAAATGTAGAGTAAAATTAGTCACTATTGTTAAACAAAGAATATTCACACCAAACTCCCTGAGCTATAATTTAGATTAATTTGAATTAAAATAAATAACAGGTTAATCCACACAAAACGTGGTTTCTAACAATAATCTGTATCGAGGTCAAAGACAAATAAAAAACAAACCAACAAAAAAGTTTTAATTTTTAAACAATCAATATCATAGACCCTATGATTTTTTTTATAAATAATTATTACCATAAGAGAATAATATAGATATTTGAGGCAGATAGGAATATCAATTTATAGTTATATAAATGACAGACACCCAACAACAAACCACATCTAAATAACTGGAAAACTTTGGCGGAGTTATAGAACGTACTAAATAGCTGAAACCCCAACGCCAAAACACAAAAGTGAAAAATTTACCCGAGGACTCGAAGAATTTTTCATAAAATAGATTTTCGTATTGTCTATATCTATAGATCAAATTTCAACTTTCCGTAATCTCTTCTCGGTAAAAAGCCGAATATATATTAAATTGGTTGCAAAAACTATAGTAAGAAATATGTTGGACAAACTAAACGCTCTATTCAGGTCAGGTTTAAAGAACATTTAGCTCATGCCAGGTTCTGTAGATTTTAGAACAGAAAAATCCATTGTTGCTCAACATATCCTTCCTGAAAATCATAGGATTAATATTGACAATATTAAATTAATTATAGTTGAAATTGAGGTTTCGCTGATCACTTGGTGAAACATAATAAATAATTAATAAAATAAAACACACGGTATGGTATATTTCACAAATGTATTAGACTATCTCTGACATATGTTTCGGCTTTTACACCATTTTCAAAGAGCTATAGATAACTGAGGTATATTATTTCCTTACAAACTACTTATTCCTAGAATACAATGGATTTTAATAACGGGGAAACCCCAAAATCGGCCTGGTCATTGGTAACAGGTAGACCGTTTGCGATGGTCTGGTTTATTTCGACTATTTCTAAGAAATACAGTCTTCTTCCTTTATTTTCTGTATTATTTTTATACTATCATTATCTATTTCATGATTTTGGGAAATACAATGCTCCGCTATACCTTTTTATGGATTTTACGTGTTCGTCTAAACGTTTTTTAAGGGCACGCCCCGTCGTTCAATGTAAAACGCTTCACAGTTCTTGCAATTTATTTGATAAACACCGCTTTTATTTAATTCATCAATTTTAGGTTGATTATTTACTAAAAAAAAAATACATTTGTGAAATTTGTGTGTTTTATTTTATTAATTATTAAATTAATAATTATTAATAATTAATAAAAGAAATCAGAAACAATTATGTGCCAGATAGTTTTGAAAGTATGTTTATTTATTAAAAAAGGTCAAACTCTTTTACCAGTGCCAAGGGTTAATATAATTATCTTGTTTTTGCTAGGATCTACTGAACATTTCAGTTTTTAAGCTAATTCATGATCACTGGACCGCAACATTAAGTAGTATTTATTACTCATAGGCTAACTTAGCTTTTAGTTCACTTCAGTTCCTGTTACTTCGGACGTTCAGTTTCGTGTTTTGACGTTGGGTTTTTAGCTATTTAGTACGTTTAACAAACCAGATGTAAAATAAACAACTAATTGAATTTATATTTTAATTAAAAACATGTTTAGGCCACTATTATTGGTTCTGTTGATATGAACCATTTCTATAATAATAGGAATAATCTCCTATTGTCATTCTTACAAGACTGCAGTGCAGTCACGTCACATTATCAAAACTAAAATCATGGCCAGTATTGCGCCAAGCGTCAATTCTTACTACAATCCGTCTTGCAGTTACAAAAAATAGTATTGAGCAGTTTTTCTGGAGCAGGCGGGAGTACAGTTTGAATTGGCTCCAAATAATTATCTGTTAATTTCCAACCCCATTCTTCTGGGTCCAGCTCATTGCCTAGCCACACTTGCCACAAGGTTACCGATGAAGGGAATTAGGGACTGACAGTATAGTTTTTTATTTTAAAATATTCATTCAATTTATACAAGTTTTATTGTGTAAGTAACACAAACCAATAGTTTCTTATTTTTATTTATATTGAACGTCCGATGACGTGTACAGGCTGCATTTAAGTGCACATTATGTAAAATATGAATTTTGTATTTGTTAAAACCGCGATATCTCACGAATGGTGAGTCGTACATGAAAAAGTGTATGGGCCATTTTTGTAGAGAATTGTATGATCTACAACTTTTGTCTGATCTATTTTCACGATAAAATTAAGAAAAATGGAAAAAAAACTTAAATTTACACTTTGACCTTGGATAAATTTTTTTGCAGAAGTAGGATCGAAGGGGATTTTTGTTAAAAAATTTTCTTTTAATTAAAAAAAAAATGTAAGATTTTCAAAGATCTCCTTACCTTTAAATTTGATGAGATTTTTCTAGACTCCTCTCGCCGTTTAAAAGTATTTTTATGCTTATTGTTTATTATACAACTTCTTCAGTATTTATTTCTTTATAATTGAAAAATAACATGTTTTTCTCGTCTACTATGAGGAAATAGGAAAATGGTGAAGGAAATTGCCCTTGTTTCACAATAGTTTCATTAGCTGTATTTTAATCCTTCACGTTCGATAATTTTCTAAGAATTAAGTAACGAAAATGTCTTCAACAAATCTATTGTTCCAATTATCTCTAAATTCAATGGACCGAAGAAAAATATTTACTACTGATAAGGTGACAAGTAATGGTTACAGGCGTCTGTTAGTCTCGATTAACAGCTTTAGGAGCAAATTGTATCCAGCTTATTAAGTTGACTTCCTAGGTTGACCTCCCTAAACTGATTGTTTAATTAGGTCTGCCAATAATAAAATAACGTGTGATGGCGAAAAAAAAAACAAATGTTTACTTATATTAAGAAGCATTAAGTAAATATAATTTATTAAAAAAAAATTTTTATTATTGGAAATCCCAATCTTTTTTAGACAAATCATGTGTTTAATTGACAGAGATTGATTGATAAATTCTTGTAATTACCTACTACTATCCCTATCTTCATAAAAAGTTATAACTTTTTCTTAACCACTCTATGTATTGGGTTAATGCCCGTAATTTATACTTAAATAAATAACTGAATAGAGTTTATAAGTTTATTAATAAGATTATCTTGATGGATGTGAACGTCATAAAAAATCAAAAGAAACCATTTCGTCGAGAATTTAATTTCCTACAAGCCTGTTATCATTATTTTTTATATAAATTTAAATAATGTAACAAATTTTTAAAAAAACTACAATTTTACAAAAAGTGAACTTAAATTGGCTGGCGGCACGTGTTCTTTTCGTTTAAAACAAAAAAAACTTTCCCCGTAGTTTTTTTCAAAAGGAAGGACTTTTTAGGGCGCCAAAAAAAATTTAATTTTTAACGACCACCGTAATGTATATTGAGATCAAAATGCAGATCGTTATCAAGAACTCTTTCGAGCATTTCGGTGCATTAAGGATTATTAAGGAATACTCATTACACAAATGAAGTGAAGTCCAGTCTTCAAGATTTCCACAACTCCAAATGGGAAGAAAAGCTTAAAGACGCCGAAGAATCACACACCACGTTATACTCTCTCGCCAGAAGTTAAAAAAAAAAAGAATACAAAGACATAGGCCCACTAAAAGCAGAATATAACACAGTAGCTATAACCGACCAGGAGAAAGCAGAACTATTAGCAAAACACACAGAAGCTCAATTCAAACCTAATCCAGTAAACAACATCCTCCAGAATATAAACAACGACGCCCACATTAACCACCTAGTGCAACAAATAATAAACGAACCAACACTGGAACCACAAATAACAGTCAATCCAGAAGAAATCACAGAATACTTCAAACGAAAAAGCAACAGAAAAGCACCAGGACCAGACGGCATCACAATGAAAGCCCTAAAAGAACTACTTCCTCCAGGAATTGACATCATTACGAACCTATGCAACGCCGTACTGAAACGACAATACTTCCCTAAAACATGGAAAATCCCAGACATAATCATGATTCCTAAACCTGGAAAACCTCCTGATATCCCAGGAAGTTACCGGCCCATCACTAAAAACAATCAGTAAAGCAGTCAGAGCAACCATACTCAAGCATCTCCGTTTAGAAATCGAAAAGAAAAACATCCTTCCTAACCACCAATTTGGATTCAGGATTCCACAGCCCATCAACTAGCCAGAGTCGCCACATACATTTCGACCGGCCTCAACAAGGGTAAAACTACCACTGCAACCATACTCAACATTGAAAAAGCTTTTGACAAAGTGTGGATTGAAGAACTCATCCTCGAGCTAAACATGCTT
The DNA here is from genome assembly GCA_029378335.1 of Agrilus mali. Taxonomy (NCBI): domain Eukaryota; kingdom Metazoa; phylum Arthropoda; class Insecta; order Coleoptera; family Buprestidae; genus Agrilus; species Agrilus mali. The sequence goes on along the minus strand of CM055661.1, from coordinate 13,145,496 downwards.
AACATCTCCAAAAGATTGTTAAAAACCCTTTACTCATTCTCAATAAAAATTGGCGACATCAGTTCCAGTCAAAGCACTTCAGGAGCCGGAGTCCCACAAGGCTTCCTCATAGGAACAATCCTCTACCTCCTTTACACCGCGGACATGCCCACCCGAGAAAACATCTTCGTTGCGCAATATGCTGACGACACACATATAGCTGCACAAGCCCAAACACGTATACTCACACTTAGAAGACTAAACAGCTATCTCACCGAATTCGAGAAGTGGCTTAACGCTTGGAGAATCAAAACAAACGAAACAAAAACAGAGGCCATCTGCTTCAACAGAAAACATAAAACACCGAACAGCGACATTGCCTTCCAAGGTACCAAAATCCATCTCAAAAGCGACATTAAATATCTCGGCATCACCCTGGACAGAAGCCTAAACTTCACCAAACACATTCACAACACAAAAAGAAAGAGACACGCAGCCTTAAGACTCCTGTACCCACTGCTGTACAAAAATAGCAACCTTAGCAACAACACCAAAATAAGAATCTACAAAGTGTACATTCGGCCAATAATAACATATGGCTCAGTTATCTGGAATCATGCAAAATCCACAAAAACGCTGTGCAGTCTACAAAACAAAATAATTAGGACAGCTGTAGGTGCTCCCTGGTACATTAGAAGCAACCAAATACAACGAGAAATGGAAATCACCCCACTTAGAGACTTCCTCGAAAACTCTCATCCAACTTCACCAAAAACTTGGACCTCCATCAAAACCCAGATATCGCCTCACTAATAGCAACAAACCAAAACACTTAGGAAATACATTTCAAAATGCCAATTAAGTGAAAGCTCCTCAATATACATGATGAATATGCAAAGGAGCCAGTCTCCCGCATCTATGAAACCGACCGAACGAACGCTACCACGTTTTTCTTTTCTTGTTGAACCTTTGTAAAATATTTTCTTAAGTTTATAGAAATTTTCCATAACTGATATACGTATCTTGTTTTTTAAATTAAAAAAAATTCAACCTTTCAAGAACATACCACCAGGTATTTAACGTTGAAATGTCCTAACAATTACTTTATTTAAACAAAAAAGAATATATATTTAGAGTTTATATATACTACATAAACTTTACACTAATATTATATAGGTACATTTAAAAAAATTAAATAGGTAAAAATCCGATTTATTTCTTTTAGAGCCAAGTTAAATAAATTGTTATATATAGAAAGATAACACATATACCAGAAAAATGTAGTTTTATACAAGGCGTCCCGTGGCGTTATGTTCAAATTTTGGTGGCGTAAAGTACACTTCTTTTGAAATTAAAAAATAAAAAATATTTAAAGTTATAAACCTACCAATATTTGGCAAATAATAATAATAATAATTCATTCTCGAAGTAAATAAGATTATTTACGCAAATGTCAATTAATAGATGTCCACCTCCTTGTTGAATGCAGACTTGTGCCTTAAGCCAATTTCTTCTGTTAGCACTAAATCCTCAATTCAAAAAAGCAACCTTCAAACTAATCTGAATAATTAGTTTATTTCGGTTTATTTTTACTTTAGTGGTAAGCATTTACTGAAAGGACATAAAGAGCCTCGTTTTTACTTAGTTAAAAAGACAAGGTTGATTATAATGCCGAAAGGAGGAAAGGAATATAAAAGAGCTGAGATAAGGAAATGTAATAATAATAATATAATTTTCAATGATCAACATTGACTTTTCTAATTTTATTAATGTACCTTCTTCAGTTTAAATACTAGTAAGTACAATCAGGGGCGGCCCGTGGGTATGTTGCTGCAGAGAAGAGTAATTACTAAAATTTATTAATATAATAATTTAGTGCATCTATATATCTGACGGTAATGTTTTGTACCAGCCGTCCTAAATTATTAGTCTTTGGTCGAAACTCTGCAACATTATTGACATAGAAAGTTTGTGCTGTGCTCTATTTTCATTTCTGTGTATGTACCGTACCTTCTCCCACCAGCAACAAATTTCTTTTAATAAAAGCAAGCGAAAAAAGCTGAAAACGGTTCTGCAATCGATATAGACTAGCTTTTTGTGCCCGAATCATATCTTACGTTGAAAAGGGTAACCGTTTACCATCGGCGTTCATGTGTGTGTAATAGGTTGCCGCCTATAATTATTTGTTGAATTTGATCAGATTTTATTTAATCGTTCTTTTCCTCCTTTTTGAGCTCATGTAATTAATGAATGTCCCCCAGGTCGTTTATTATTTACCTTTGTACATTAAATATAGCAGGATAAATAAGAAAAAGTTTTCAGGGGGAAAGGGCAAAGGCGAGTTTCAAACACCCCCCCCCCCAACTAATACAGTGGTGGTTTAGCCCTTTAGGAAGCCACTGTTAATTCTCAAAGCATAATATGTCGCAACAGAATTAAGATTGTTACTACTCTTCCTCTATTTTGTTTACTTTATTTTGTGTGAATCCGCCCCTGATCCAACTGACTTGGTGATAAGCGGTATGCAGATAGTAAAGTATCTATATAGACTAAGGATTATGAATAATCCCCATTTATATAAGAAAAATTTATTCAATAATTTGAAAGCCTCAATATTTTTCCTTGTCTATTTGAAAGAGCCCAAAATCATGTGGGACCATCAAGAGCTCCAGTATGACCTAAAACGGCCCTGATATGTATATTATTTATATTAACAAAGAGATTGATTTTACATCCGCTATCTTAATTATTTTATAGATAAACTGATATGATGACTTGCGAAGATACAGCAGGAAATGAATGAAGCAACTCAGTGATAAAGAAGCAACATGAAGTGATAAAGTTACCGAGGAGTGGTAATAAGAATTGAAATTGTTAATAGACAGGACCGAATTAGGAAAAATAATCTTCTAAACTAGAACCAAGATTCCTTTCGTAGGAAATTTACTAGTGGGATTGAAATTTTAAAAGTAATAAGTGTTTATCAAATGTTATGAACATCTCCTATTGAATTTCCCTGAAAAATTTTTCAAGATGATCTATAATTCAAGAAATACAAACAGTATAAAAACTATTTTAAATATATACATTACAGAAGAATGTACATTGTCACAGACAATTTTTAATCTAAAAAGGAAGGTGAAAGTAGAGTAAAGAATATAAAAATTGAAGATGAGACATTCAGAAGATGACGCTAAGGATAAGAAGAAACAGGTGCGAGAATGCATAATCTCACAAAAATGGGCAGTGGCATCCCTATTTCTTTGAATAGAATTGCTGAGAATTGATAAGTGAAAACAAGAAAATTTACAATTGTGCTTACTGTACAAATATCTACTTCATTGCTAATTAATAAGGGAGATAGTAAACAGTACAATGTTGCACTTTTTAATATTTTAAATATAGCAAGGATGACGTATACTATCCAGATATTCACGTACGTGTATCGCTGAGGTTATCCTCAAAACTACAGATAAGGTTTACAAAGAAACGCATTGTCTACTTCATGGGGTCAGGTAAACTGTATAATATCGGTGTTTTAGGTCAATTCTTAATTGAAACTTTTTTATTCATTTTTCTAAGTAAATAACAAAAGTGAAATCCTGTCTCTTATAGTCCGGTCAAATTATACCAAAAAATAAGAGTAAAGCTACATAAATTCCCACCAAGCTGAAAACCAGTAAGATTGTTTAAAATATGATTAAAAATAAAATTTGAAAGTTCCCCACCTTTCCCCTGTATGAAAAATTTTTATTCAAGGTTAAACGTCAAAAAAATGAGTTTTTCGCGATTTTCAGCAAAACGGTAAGTTTTATCATAAAATTACCCCAGACAAAAATTGTAGATCATGAAATTATCTATAAAATATGTATCTCTAAAATACCCTAAAATAAGCTATGTGACAAATAAATCCCCAAGAACTAGAAAATATTTAGTGCAAATAGAAAAAAGATTGTAGACGAAAATTTTTCCCCAGAAGAATTCCCCTGAAAACTATATCCTTAAAAAAATGCCCTAAAGAAAAAAAATCCCCCATTTTTGGGGAAAATCCGCTAATCTGGCAACCCTGAGACTAACAGTATTTCATTTATTGGGCACACTGATATAAAGCAGATATAAGACCCTTATAGCCACGCATACAATTGAACAGGAGACAGATGTTGTCTCGAAGTTACACTGGCGTATAAAATAAGGGACTGGGTTTCATTTAACCTGATATCTTAGAAACGGTGGCTCTTAAGAAAAAAAAATATTGATACATATTTTATAGATAATTTTATGATCTACAATTTTTGTCTGAAGTATTTTTATGATAAAACTTGCCGTTTTGCTGAAAATCGCGAAACTCGTTTTTTTGACCTTTGACCTTGAATAAAATTTTTGCCATACAAGGGAAAGATGGGGAACTTTAAAATTTTATTTTTAATCATATTTTAAACGATCTTACTGATTTTCAGCTTGGTAGGAATTTATGTAGCTTCGAATGTCTAAATTGACCGGACTATTAAGTGATATAATCTCCAAAACTTCAATGCTTCAAAATCCTTTGAACTGGAACAGTTCCTTAACTATTTACTCTCAAAATAAGAATGCTAGTTATACTTAAAATTTCAAAAATAGTTATCGAAAGGTGGAGGACAGAGGGTTTCTTCGAAGTTAATATAGAGTGGCACAACACCTTCAGGGATATGAAAAACTAGTCAAGAGATTCTATTATCTAATGTGTATATTTTTAAAACAACAGAACTGATTTTGTTGGAAGTTAAAATATATGATGAGAAGTTTTTTACGCGAATATTCATAGATCTGTATTTTAAAGTAAGGCCTAAATCACCCTTAAAAGAAATTGTCTCTGTATGCATGAGCTACCTTCAAAACAGCTCAATTAATTTTGAGGTAACTTAACAGACAGAAATAGAAGTTTGTCAGGAAATATCTAGGGTAGGTATACTTGCATTCACACAAATATTATTACTCTAACGTAAGGTCCAAAAGACCCTTCTGTCTTTATGTATTACGTTTTAAGAAGTATTTATTTCGACTGAAATTTTTGAAAGCAATTTCTGTTATTTTAGATAGTGACAATAAATATATAAATTGAACCAATTTTTTTATTAGTCATATTAAGAACAAGGTGATTTAAAAAATTAAGATCAGCTGTTATCCGAAATTATTATTGAGAATGTATGCATGGCTTAAACTTTAACACAACGAAATTAATTATGATGAGATTTCAGAGAAATCTAGGATATTTTTGTTTATATACATACATAGTATGAGTTAAAGCCCAACCACCCAAAAAAGAATTTCTGTCAGTCTGTACGGGCTAAACTTCTAATGGCTGAACTTGATTTAATTGAGATTTAACAGACATGAAGAGACATGTTAGCAATGGTATAGGGCAGTGGCGTATCCAAGGGGGGTATAACTTCCCCCCCCCCCCCCCAAAAAATAATCAACCTCAATCCTTTAAAAGGCAAAAACAATACAGTTAATTAAATATAATTATCCAAAATAATAATTAATGAAATAATTTATGTTTTAATATTTTTGAACTGGCTCAATAGTTTAGAAATGTTGAAGATACATAGGAGTATATTATTGGATATATGATGTTTTGAATGAGCTAGCGAAAACACAAGAACGATTAGATTTCGTTTTGTAAAATATGCACTTGTAAAGCATATTTTTAATATATGGGTGATCGTTCTCAGCATATCCCCTAGACGTATCTCCGGATTGAATTAAATTTTAACAAATTTCTTCACTTGGTCTGCAGGCTTCCGGGGTTGGCGTCGTTTGTTGACGACAGCCTTCCTGCCCCATGTGAAAGGATGCACTGACTAAATAGGACGAATCCTGAGGGAAAGAGGAATAAACACTATCTTGAAGAGCTCCCAGAAAATTGGATCAGCGTTCCCGAAGCATCAACACCCTGCATATACAGCATCCCTTCCACATGCGGCAAGGTGTACATTGGACAGACAGGACGACATATCAACACTAGATTAAAGGAACATAAGAGCGATCTCACACACCAGAGATGGGAAAAGTCAGCAGTGGCAGAACATATTGCCAACACAGGACACGAAATACAGTGGGATGAAACTAAGGCACTAGCAAGAGAAGGAATATTTTGGCCTAGATTATATAAGGAAGCTATAGAAATACAAAAGCACCCACACAACAACAATCGGGATCGAGGAGTGGAAATACCAACCATTTGGAAGTGACTCATTGCAAAAAGCCAACGACCGCAGCAAAGCTTCGCGTTTCATGGACCACCAACCACGTCACAGCTCAGGAACCTCACGGATCACGGATCAGCGACCACCAAGGATATAAATACCAACAGCAGCACAGGATTTGTTTGATTCCTTAGGATCACAAGGTTACGGTATGTAAAGACAACATGAACAAAGTGAGTGTTGTCGTGGTCTTGTCATTCCCCTATACCTAACGTTTTACTTTATTTAACTTCCTTATTTTATAAATTTCCATGTTACTTTGTATATCTACTGACATGTTTGGTCGAATTCAAGTGCGTTAGGGTTCATAGGTTTATAGAAGTATATGAATTAAACTATGTAATACGCAAGTATAAGTCGTAGGAAATTAAAAAATATGTGAGTTAATGACAATTGAGACTGTGGTCTCGAAGTGCGAAAAATCTAAGCCAGGTCACGAACTGGATAGTTTCGAAGTGGAAATGTACCCATTTTGATGTTTTGATATTCCCCCTCCCCATGGATTAACTCTAGCTACGCTACTGGTACCTATAGAGTACTCTTTTTTCAGGCGAATATTTATATGAACTTTGAAGTAAAACCTTAAAAGAATTTCAAACTTCCGAACAGCTGAACTAATTTTGAGAGACTTAACACACATAAAGAGAGCATTCCACACGTAAATAAGGGCCAAACGACCCTTCACAGAAATTCTGTCTGTTTGTATGCGACAATCTCCAGGGAAAACTGTTTTTCAAAACGGGGATGAAAGGTCGAAGGGGAAAGGGAGTGGAAAAAAGTTTGTTATAATTATAGGAAACGTACTGGGAACAATCAAACAAAATTTAAATTTGAATTAATTATTTATAAGAGTTCGAGTTACAGATTCTCCCAAACCTTTTCATAGAAACATTACCTATCTACCTTAGGTTTCAAAGAGGACTTCTTCAGAATTTAAGGAATCAAAACTCTTCTACTTATTGATCCATCTTTTTCATACCCAAAAAACTTTTAGTTACACGTGGTTTCTGAGCAAAGTATTATTTGAAATATTTCAAATCCGCCTCTGTTTAATAATAAACGTAGTCATTTTCAATAAAGCTACGATAATAAGTGAAGGAGTGAGAGTGCGAGGATATCACATCGTACAAAAATACATATGTACATGCATAGATACAAATACGCGTAGACACACATGAATCTGACTGATGATGAGAATTAAATCTCATTAATGTTATATCCCCACTTTGAACGCACTCCATCCGTCACATATAAAAAGATGTAATCAGTTTAAACGAATTGTGTGGTATTTGTATGAACGAGATACTTATTATTTATTAACAATTTATTTTATTGTTATTTTCAAGATGTGCTGTGTTAAATTGTTCTTGTGTGTTTTTATTATTGTTTTATGCTTTTATGGATACAGTGTACAAGGTAAATAAATAAATTAATTAAGTATTTTAGATATTATCCAAAAATCGTTATGACATATATGTAGATATATATAATATATATACACAAAAAACGTGTATTTACATAAATTCGACTATTTACTGTTAATTCGTTAAACGGAGGGAGTTAATTTTTTGAATTTAAGTTAGATTTGGGGTTTATCCACTCCATTTTTTTTTGACCAAAAAAAGTTGCAAATTAAAAAACAGTAAGTATATATTGTAACAATATACATTATTTGTGCATCGATTGAACTTCAAAAAAACATCATGAAGTGAAAATTTTTTAAACCTTTTTTTAAATTATTTTTTAAAGTTATTAAATTTTAATTGTGAAGGTTGGTTTTGAGGACTTAAATACATTGATTTTTTGTTGAGATTATTTTGTAAGATATCACATGAATGCTCCTGAAAGCCCAAATTCAAGCATGTAGTAGGTATGGTATATGTTACTTTTCGTTATTAATTGTAACTTTATTTTGGAAAAAAACCAATTGAACTCCATTCACCTTACTTCCAAAAGTAGCGTTGAGAGAACTATTCAAAAATCATCTATACTGAGATCAAAATAGTGATAGTTATCAGGAATTCTATTCCCTTTTGGGCTTTTTGATGTATTAAGGATTAATAAGGAACACTCATTACACGAGGCCAGATTGGCACGTTACCACGTTTTTTTTTGTTGGGCCTTTGTAAAATATTTTCTTAAGTTTATAGAAATTTTCCATTAATGATATACGTATCTTGTTTTTTAAATTAAAAAAAAATTCAACCTTTCAAGAACATACCACTAGGTATTTAACGTTGAAATGTCCTAACAATTACTTTATTTAAACAAAAAAGAATATATATTTAGAGTTTATATATACTACATAAACTTTACACTAATATTATATAGGTACATTTAAAAAAATTGAATAGGTAAAAATCCGATTTATTTCTTTTAGAGCCAAGTTAAATAAATTGTTATATATAGAAAGATAACACATATACCAGAAAAATGTAGTTTTATAAACTAAAACATATTTCAAAGTTATAAACCTACCAATATTTGGCAAATAATAATAATAATAATTCATTCTCGAAGTAAATAAGATTATTTACGCAAATGTCAATTAATAGATGTCCACCTCCTTGTTGAATGCAGACTTGTGCCTTAAGCCAATTTCTTCTGTCAGCACTAAATCCTCAATTCAAAAAAGCAACCTTCAAAGTAATCTGAATAATTAGTTTATTTCGGTTTATTTTTACTTTAGTGGTAAGCATTTACTGAAAGGACGAAAACAGCCTCGTTTTTACTTACTTTACGAATTCATTTTTATTATTATCTTAAAACAATATTCATAGGAATAGTGTGTGTCTAAACCAATAAACATGGACATACAAGTTTTACTTCTTTTACTTTACACTTTGCGATCCCAAAATTTGAACATAACGACACGGAACATCTTGTATAGGCCCTAAAAGATACGTGTGCAATATGCTGTATGTGATGTATCCATATTTAGCTGAAACTTTCTCTTTCTTGCTTCGGTTCGGTGAAACGTTGAATATCTCTATACTGAGCTAGCGAGCAAAGGATTAGTAGTTAAGGGGTGGAAAATAAAAGATAAAAGGGTATAACCGAAAACATTATCTATAAGGGGTAGAAAAAAGTGACGTGATTTTGCGGTAAAGAATAACAAAATATTAAAAAGGCAAGATTGATTATAATGCCGAAAGGAGGACAGGAATGTAAAGGAATCGAGATAAGGAAATGTAATAATAATAATTTTCAATGATCAACACTGACTTTTATTGAATTTTTAATGAATCTTCGCGTACAACCAGAGGCGGCCTGTGGGTATGTTGCTGCAAAATTTATTAATACAGTAGAACCTTGATAACTTAAACCTCGATAACGTAAAAACCTCTATAAATTCATAAAATTTTGTGTTCCCTTCCCCTCGGAGTCCAAAACTTCTTTTACTTAAAATTTGAACCCTCTATAACTTAAACGAATAATTTGGGCATCGCACCTCAGTAAGTAATAAAATTGATGTAGAAAGTGTGAATTGTTTGAAACAAAAAAAAATTATAACCGACTTTTTTAAGTAGAATAAAATAAATTTGAATAATCGTACCTTTAACCCTAAAATAAAGTATGTATGTACATAAAAACATTTCGAAGTTTCATTTACATTTAACTTAGCTCGTCTATCTCTATAATTCCTAAACAACGCTCATAAACGGACCTCTGTAAGTAAAAATATAAACTAATAAAAACTCCTTAACTTAAACCCTTAGTAAGTAAAAACCTCAATAACCCAAATTTTTCAACGTTTCCTTTTGTCTTTATCTTATCGAGGTTCTACTGTATAATAATTTAGTGCATCTATATATCTGACGGTAATGTTTTGTACCAGCCGTCCTAAATTATTAGTCTTTGGTTGAAACGCTGCAACACTATTAACATAGAAAGTTTGTGCTGTGCTCAATTTTCACTTTTGTGTATATACCGTACCTTCTCCCACCAGCAACAAATTTCTTAATAAAAGCAAGCGAAAAAAGCTGAAAACGGTTCTGCAATCGATATAGACTAGCTTTTTGTGCCCTAATAATCACTTACGTTGAAAAGGGTAACCGTTTACCATCGGCGTTCGTGTGTATGTAATAGGTTGCCGCCTATAATTATTTATTGAATTTTATCAGATTTAGTTAATCATTCTTTTCCTCCTTTTTGAGCTCATGTAATTAATGAATGTCCCCCAGGTCGTTTATTATTTACCTATGTACATTAAATATTACGATATATGTATATAATAAAAGTAGCAGGATAAATACGTAATTTTATACATACATAAAATGTATTTTTGTGATAGTTTACGCTTCATTTTATCATACTTAACAAGCATACAAAACACACATTTGTTATTATTATTATTATTAGTTAGTCATTTATATAAATATAACATTGAACAGATGGTGTAAAACGTAATAATATTAATTTTTTTGATAAAAGAAGTTAAACATGTTTTAAAATCTTACAGTTTAACGACCCACAAATAAAACACTATATACGAAATCAAATTTCATTTAAAAAAAGGAAAGGATAATTGAAAATTTCATATGAACTTTTTAATTCTAAGAATTGTTATAATTTTCTTTTCTCTTAATTATACGGTAAGTAAATCTTACTTAAAGAGAAGGGAGTCCCATCAAATTTTGTCAAAGAATAGTGAACGGGGAGGGGAGTCTCAAAAAAATCAATCAAATGTATAAAACAGTGATGAAGCTTTCCATTTAAAATATATTTTTATAACCAAAGGTTAATTGCTTTGAAAATTACAATTTACATCATTTCTTCTTATTATGCTAAGACATACAGTCCTGCATATTTTATTATTTATTTATTGCATTATCATTAACCCAGTAATAAATATTTATGCACATAAAACACACATGTGTAGTATATTAACATTTAAAATTAATTACATTTTAAATTCATTCATTGCTTTGTAAATTTGTTAAAAGACTTTTTGGATAAACTAATTTTTAGACATAGTTTTGCGTATACATTTGTTTGTTGAAGTTATAAAACTTCTGTTCTGCCAATTAAGCCACTTAACTGCTTAAGGTTGTCACATATAAACGAGAAGATCATTGATAAAAAATAACGATCAAATTCAAATTAAGCAGGAATTTTAATTGATCCATCAGACAATTTCATTTATTGAATATTGACAATAACAAACTTTAAAATGAGATATTGGTGTGTTTGTGAAGACAAAAATATCTTTAGGTATATATGTATTTTAAATAATTTATTATAAGCGCATATGTACTATTAAGTTAAATAAGATAAACTGACTAAAATTTACTTTTTAGGGGTAACATGTTTTATTAATTTTGACTATTTCTTCCTCGTTAATGAGATTTGGTAAGCTGTGATAGGACCTCCTCCCTTCCCCTAACCAGAGATTTACTTTAATTTACAAAATATGTTACGCAATTAAAATCGTTGTTTTATACTCATCTTTTAAATAATTCAATGAATACATAAATAAACAAGTCGATTTTCAGAGTTGTTTATTTCCGTAACTGCATAATATAAAGGAATAAAGTTTTATACATGTACTAGTTACGAATAATATTGATAAAACCACAATTTTCCCATAATTTTATCACCAAAACAAATAACAAGTATGCGCTTAATTAATTTCGTACGAAAAAATAATATCTTCACGTTGTTTGTTTTCAATTAAGAATAGATATTTCCACACTCATAAATATTTTATAAATATGGAAGAACTAAGATTTCATGGTTTAACTTGCTCGAACAAGTAAGAAGATCGAGGGGTATTCAAAATTAGATAAGGTTTGATCGTTTTTGTATCATGTTAAAGTTCGAGAACAGTATTTTAAGTCACTCAAAATCACATCACATATATCAACGCATTATAAATAAGGTGCTAGTTTGTTCGCTAATTTTTACTAAATATTATTAAAGAATTTTACAGAAACAAAATATCGTCATAAACAGTGGCGGATTTACACATTTACCGCCCGTAGGCTATTCAAAATTTGCCGCCCCTACTGACACCTCCAATTCTATACCCTAATTCACAATCAATTTTTTGTCAATGAAATTGCAACTTTATTATATTTTTATCAGACTAATCAACAAATATTAATACGAATTCATTAGGATTAAAAATGTAAGAATGTTAAGAATAACTTTCGTTGAATGGATATTTACAGCTTTTATTCATTACAATATTATAATTATTGTTTTTTTTAATTATCATCATTCTAAGAAATGTATAATATTCATGTAATTCTGTGCAACAATATGCAATTTTTTACGTGTAAATTTATTAAATTTTTATTCTACACTCAAACAGGTTGTTAATATCATCAGAAATATCAATAGAAAAGTATTAATTTTCCACACATATATCTCTATAATATTTGTTATTGTTATTTTTAAGCAATTTTTTTCGGATCCCATTTCTCTTCGAATAGATATATTTAAGTGGGGAAACATATTACACATTAATTGAATAGTGCGGGTGGACCTAAAGAAAAAATTATGGCAATAATTAATTAAACAAATAGGTACAAATACTAAATTTAAAATGTAATACTTAAACGCTATTGAAATATTTTAAAAATTCAAAATCACAATAGTACTTATATTTTATAAATAAGCGTTTAGTAATATTTCATATACAGACGTTAGTGTATTTAGTATACTGTATAGCACTAAAATATTGTAATTTTTTGTTGATTTTTTGAGCCTAGTTTTTTTCTGTGTATAAGATAATATTTTTTTTTTCTGTAAGACAAAAAAATTTTTGAGCAAAGTTTGCCGCCCCCTAAAATCTGCCGCCCTAGGCTCTAGCCTATTCAACCTGATGGTAAATCCGCCACTGGTCATAAAGCATGATGAATAATATTCTGCGGTACATTTAAGATTAATAATAATTTATCTACCGTTATATGGGGTCAGAAAACAATAACGCATTATAACAAAAAACTATGGTAGATAAAGAAAATCTAAGGTAATTTTCGGCTATTTCGGCAAATTTTACGAACTTTAGTAAAATCGATTACACCAAAAATATTTATTACAAATATTGATCAATTAAGATTCTCTAGTGAAACATCTGGAGGGATTAAGATACATTCAAATATCGATCGATAGAGTTAGGTAAAATTGATTTTGTGTTACGTTAAAGTACGAGAATATTGCATTAAAAATGGTAAAGAATTCCACAGTTTTTTCATTAAAATACTTCATATAGGTGCACCCACAAAAATTAAAATTTTGTTTAGTTTCCAATTATTAACATTTTCAAAGTTTGTTCATACTTAATATGTATCTATTCTGCTCCATTTCAGCAAGCAACTGTGTACCTGGTTCCCTAGAAACTTATAGTTGTAGGACTTGCTATTGCACTAAGGCACAAAAGTTGGTATGTAGGTCATCAAATGACCCGGAATGTATGGTATCTTCCCAAACGGAAAACAAGAGAAAAACAAGAGGTAAATATGTATTGTAGGTCATTTTATACGATGATAGGAAAACAATAAATAATTGCAATAAATTTAATGTGGGGCTTCGTTTGACTACATTTGTGCCTACATGACATCAAAATAAAAACAATAACTTCCAATAGTCTCATATTATATTTTGTTATTGATTTAACTAGATATTTCGCACAGTTCCTAAGCAGTGGCGGTTTTACTGTAGGTGCAATTGTTTAGTGAACCCCCTTAAAAATTGAACTAGTTACACCATATAATTTTATCCTTTTAATATTTATTATATTATTGATGATTATCGTATAATATACATCTATTTTACCATTTCATAGTTCATAGTTACAAAACACCAACCCGTAACCCATAGAAAATATTTAAATTTTTGTTGTGTCGCTGACGACTTCACCTAACTTTTTTGGTTCAAGTTTTATTCTGAACATATCACGAGAGCGATACTCCGTTTGATGTCCATGCGTTAGAGAGAGAGGCGTCGGACGCGTGAAATGGAAGATAATATACACTTAACATACAGCGTTTAGGTGCACTGCACGAGAAGCCGAAATCAGCCGGAAAATGTCGTGCTACGTCGGCACGGGTACCTGATAATCTGTCAGGGTTTTGCAACTTCGGTTAGGCCACCTGGTGAAAATGTCCAGTACGAGTCATTTTTAAAGGCTCCGTAAGCTAGTGTTGGTAGGAACCAATAGTAAAAAAATTATGTTCAGAAGCATGTTCAGATTTCAGAGTTCAAAGTCCACTAATTGTAAATGACGCACAATTTATTGCACAATACGTGTCAATTAAAATATTACGTAAATGATGGAGTCGTGTTCGCTAAAATATTGTGACGTGTTCGGTCACAGAAAACACAATTAACAAAACAAAACAACGAGTTTATTTAATTACTAAAATTAATTTGACTACACTACAGTTATGAACAAGTCCGCACAATTTATTTCACTAAATGTTTCTTTTTAATCGCCGTTCCGGTAGACACTATTTATCGCTCTCTATGAACACTATCGCCTCTATGGTTCGCCTGTATCGCCTATCGATCGCTTTGCATCAGCTGTTACTGTAAACTGTCAACTGACTCGGTGTGAGTGTCTCGTCCGCTTTTATAGTCTTCTCAGCCTTTTTCTAGGGTATTCTACAGCCGTCTAGTATTCCAATTGTTTTCCCATTGATCTTTACTGGTGTTTTCTAGATGTTTCAGGAAAGCCGAGAATATTCCTTATGTAATCAGGGAAGATGTTCATTAATTATGCTCACACCAACTTAATTGGCAAGTACTCGTAACACTGTCCCCTTCTTAGAATTGATCGTCCCGATCAATGTCTTGACCTTTGTAGGGCGCCAGGCGGTCCAAGTGTACAACTTTCATCTTGGCCTTTGGTCCTCTCTGAATACGGTAGACCACGTCATTCAGCCTTCTGACCACAGTGTAAGGTCCTTCCCAGGCTCGCTGTAGCTTCGGTGAGCGTCCTTTCCGACGGACAGGATTGTAAAGCCACACCTGGTCCCCTTCTCTGAATCCTGTGCTGTTGGCTCTCCGGTCGTACCTGGTCTTCATGCGGTCACTCTCTACTTGGATTTTGTTACGAACGGCTCTATGGATGGCATCGAGTCGTTCCTCTAGCTGCTGTGCGTAGTCGGTAGCTGAAGGTCGCCGATCTTCTGGGTGTCCAAACCGGATGTCCATCGGTAACTTCAGCTCTCTTCCAAATAAAATGCTGGCTGGTGTTCTGCCGGTGGTCTCATGAACCGCACTTCGATAGGCCAACAGGAACAAAGGTATATGCTGGTCCCAGTCTGTCTGATGATCGTTAATAACCATTTTCAAATTGGTTTCTAGCGTCGCGTTAAACCGTTCGACCATTCCGTCAGATTGTGGATGTAATGGAGTGGTCCTAGTTTTCTGTACTCCTAGCAGCTCACAGACTTCCCGGAATACTGCGGATTCAAAGTTCCGTCCCTGGTCAGAGTGGATCTCCATCGGAACTCCATACCGGCTGATCCATTGGTTGACCAACATTCCAGCGACCGTAGTAGCTTCTTGATTTGGGATTGCGTACACTTCGGGCCATTTGCTAAAATAGTCCATCACTACCAAGATGTACTTATTGCCAGCAGCTGTTGTTGGGAATGGTCCTGCTACGTCCAGAGCTATTCTCTCAAATGGGGCACCAACATTGTACTGTTTCATTCGCCCTCGGCTTCGAGTCTGAGGTCCCTTGGCTGACGCACACGTTGGGCACTTCCTACACCAATTTTCGACGTCTCTTCTACACTTTAGCCAATAGAATCGCTCTCGCACTTTCGCCAACGTCTTTGTTACTCCGAAGTGTCCTCCACCAACACCTCCATGGACTTCTGTCAGCACCTCGTTGACTCTGTTCTTCGGGAGAACTACTTGATGTCGAATTTTAGTTCCGTCAGGGCTTTCCCACACTCTTTTTAGTACCCCATTCTCGACGATGAGCGAATCCCATAAGGCCCAATAGCTCTTCGTGATGGTACTCGTACTACTAACATCTGCCCAGGTAGGTCGTGCTGTTCCTGCCTTTTTCCACCGCAGTATCGGTTTAATGTCTTCGTCGTTTTCTTGGTCTTTCGCCAGGTCTTCGTTCTGCCAGTGTTCTTCCGGTTCCACCATCGTTTGACAGATCCTTGCCAAGTTGACTGGTTCCTTCTTTTCGGCGGCCATGCAATGTTTGCAGTTCTTCGAGCATGGTCTTCGCGAGAGGGCATCAGCGTTACCATGTTGTTTTCCAGCACGATGCTCGATGCTGAAGTCGTATACTTGTAGCCGCTGTAGCCATCGAGCCAGTTGTCCTTCTGGGTTTTTAAATTGCAGCAGCCATTTCAGGGACGCATGGTCTGTCCTTAGCAGGAATTTTCGTCCGTAGAGATACTTATGGAAATGTTCGAGAGTTTTGACGACTGCCAGCAATTCTCTACGGGTCACGCAATAGTTTCGCTCCGGCTTTGACAGTGCCTTACTGAAGTAGCCAATGACTTTCTCTTTTCCTTCCTGCATCTGCGACAGTACACCACCAATTCCTACATTGCTGGCATCCGTATCGACAATGAAGTCTGTGTCGAACTGTGGGTACGTCAGTATTGGGGCTTGAGAAAGGGTAGACTTCAGTGTTTCAAAAGCTTGCTGACATCCTTCTGACCATTGGAAAGGGACACCATCCTCTGTTAACTTGTGGAGCGGTCGAGCTATATCTGCAAATCCCTTTACGAATCGTCGGTAATAGGAACACAGCCCCAAAAAGCTTCTCAAGTCGTGTTGGTTCTTCGGAACAGGCCAACTTCTCACAGCTTCAGTCTTGTCAGGATCAGTTCTTATTCCTTCTGAGGTAATAACGTGGCCAAGATATTTCACCTCCTTACAGAACAGATGGCATTTCTTGGGACTGAGTTTCAACTTGGCTGCTGAAAGCTTCTTGATCACTTCTTCGACATTCTGGAGGTGGTCTTCGAATGTCTTTCCCAGTACTATCACGTCGTCTAGGTACACCAGACAAACCTTCCAATTCAGCCCTTGTAGCACATTTTCCATAAGTCGCTCGAAGGTGGCGGGAGCGTTACATAGTCCAAATGGCATAACGTTAAAGTGCCACAGCCCGTAACCAGTCGTGAATGCGGTCTTCTGCTTGTCTTGTGGATCCAGTTCCACTTGCCAGTATCCACTCTTCAAATCTAACGTTGAAAACCATTTGGCACCAACCAAGCTGTCAAGGGTGTCGTCGATTCTGGGTAAGGGATAGCTGTCCTTTAAAGTTACGTCGTTGAGCTTCCTGTAGTCAACGCAGAACCTGGTCGATCCATCCTTCTTCCTAACCAACACTATCGGCGAAGCCCAAGCACTTTGTGATGGTTCGATTACCCCCTGTTCTTCCATGTTCTTCACCAGGTTGTTGACTTCTTTTTGCTTAGCCCATGGAACTCTTCTAGATGGTTGTTTAATAGGAAGAGCTGATCCCGTGTCTATACGGTGGTATGTCAGATTCGTTCTCCCAAAGTCGTTGTCAGAGAGGGCGAAGACGTTTCGATACTTGCTGAGTAGTTCTTCGAATTTTCTAATTTGGTCGCTGTTAAGGTTTGTGGCCGAACGCTGCACTAAGTCTCGAAGAACGGTTGGAAGTGGTTCGCTCTCTGCCATTGAGGGTTCAGCTTCAACTTCGCACTGGAGGATGGACACCACGGGTTCAAGGACTCCTACTTCCATTCCTTTACACACTTTTTGCTCGAAGTCCTTCAGATTGACCACTCTGACAGATGCGTTCGGCGTCCCAGTTCGAATTAGTGTTCGTCCTATCAGTATGGCTTTCTGTGTCAAATCCGGGTTTTTGGCTTCTACTATCCCCACCAAACCATCCGCACCTTCGCCGTCGATGTTTATTTTGAGAACTACCTCGGATCTAGCAGGTAGTAATCGGTCTTCTGCTACGATGACCTTTCGAAGACCGTACTCTTTGGTGGGGTTTGTCATCACCAACTCTTCCTTGCCGATGCGTAAAATGCCGGAGCCCAAATCCAGATTAATTTTGTTTCGTTCAAGAAGATCCAATCCAATGATCACGTCGTCGGCGACATCGGCTACCAGTGCCCTGTGTCGAAGGCATACTTCTCCCAATCTCAATTCGATATCGCATTCTCCTCTAATCGGCGCTGTTTCTCCGGTAACCGTGGTCAAACGTAGCTTCCTCTGCAGGGGACGGATTCTCCACTCGTTAACGATGTTCGGCCGGATTATGGTCTTAGAAGCTCCCGTATCGACCACCATTCTAACCTTCTTGTTGTTGATGTGACCTTCGACGAATAAGGACTTGCTTCCGTTTAGTTGGGAAACGACGATTTCGGCTGGGGCTTGGTGGGGAGAAGCCAACTTGCGCCCCTCAAAGTTGGCTGATCTTAGTTTCCCGACTGCTGTCGGTCCGCACGGCGTTCTTCGGCCGGGCAGTCTCGCCGTAAATGTCCGTGCCTTCCACATTCCCAGCACCTTGGTCTTCCTTTATTTTGGCCACAGTCTCGAGAAAAGTGACCGACCTTCCCGCATTCCCAACATTTGGCCGATTCTCTCTTGTCGTTGATGGTAGTCTTCTTGACAGTTTCGACGCATTCTTTAATCAGCCTCGTAACTTCATTCTTGTATTCGTCGTCTTCAACAGCTGTTTGGCGTACACGCACGTGGCCCTTGGAAGCTTGTTTTGCAGCTTCGAATTCTAAGGCGTGCGCCAGTGCGTCACTCGCAGTCTTATGGCGGGCCAAACGGAGAACTTGCTGTAAGTCGGTGTCCCTCACGCCATCGACGAATGTTTGGACTGCTAGCTGGTCTGCAAAGTCCTGCGGAGCGGTAGGATAGGCCAATCTAACTAGACGTTCCACATCGGCCTCGAACTCCTGTAGATTTTCTGATGTCCTCTGATTGCGACACTTTAGTTGGGTTTGGTACACTTGTTGTAAATGTTTGTCGCCATATCTCATTTCAAGTCGCTCTAGCAGCGCAGAGAAGTCCCGTTGTTGGCGCTCTGGAATACCTTGAAGGACATCCAATGCTTCTCCTCGCAGGGCTATGACCAGCGCCGTTGCTTTCTCAAAATCGTTCCAGTTGTTTGCTTCTGCCGCTGCCTCGAACTGTCGTTTGTACACAGACCAGCAAACTTTTCCGTCGAAAGTCGGTGGTTTAATTCTAATCGTCTTCGCAGTGTCTTCGGACTTTACTTCACTAGCCGGTCTAGTGTTATCGAACTTTTGTCGTATCTTCTCTACTTCCTTTTGTACTTCTTCTTTCAACTGATCTCTTAGTTTCTCTTGTCTCGTCTCCAATTCTTGTCGTACTTCCTTTAATTCTTCTTGCACTTCTACTCTGACTTCCTTCAATTCTTCTTTTAATCCTTCTTGCTCAATTTTTATTGTCCTTATATCTTCGATCAATTTCTCTTGAACCGCTTTAATTTCTTCTTTGCCTGCTTTAATTTCTTCCTTCATTTCTTCCTGGCCACATTCCATTCTTTCTTGTCCAGCTTCCATTTTATTCTTCATTTCTTCCTGGCTTGCCTTCATTTCTTCCTGGCCTGCCTTCATTTCTTCCTGGCCTGCCTTCATTGCCTTCATCATTTCCATTAAAGCCTTTATTTGTTCTTCCATTATCGCTGATTGTTTTCTTGTTACTGGCATAAGGCTTCAAAATTCTTCTTCACTTCGGATCTCTGCTACGATCTGTCGCACTAACTTTCTTCGGGAATCTTCAATTCCCTTACTATCCCACTTCTGACACCAAATGTGACGTGTTTGGTCACAGAAAACACAATTAACAAAACAAAACAACGAGTTTATTTAATTACTAAAATTAATTTGACTACACTACAGTTATGAACAAGTCCGCACAATTTATTTCACTAAATGTTTCTTTTTAATCGCCGTTCCGGTAGACACTATTTATCGCTCTCTATGAACACTATCGCCTCTATGGTTCGCCTGTATCGCCTATCGATCGCTTTGCATCAGCTGTTACTGTAAACTGTCAACTGACTCGGTGTGAGTGTCTCGTCCGCTTTTATAGTCTTCTCAGCCTTTTTCTAGGGTATTCTACAGCCGTCTAGTATTCCAATTGTTTTCCCATTGATCTTTACTGGTGTTTTCTAGATGTTTCAGGAAAGCCGAGAATATTCCTTATGTAATCAGGGAAGATGTTCATTAATTATGCTCACACCAACTTAATTGGCAAGTACTCGTAACAATATATTAAAGAAAATTCAAATAATTTTCAAAATCGTTTCGAAATAAAGAAAAGGGGTCCACCTCGCCCAAAACTACAGCTGACACAAGAATGTACCTTAAAAAATAAAAAGTTCAAACGTGTGTTTAAAGTAGAACAGTATAAAAAAACTTCGTGGTTGTGTGGGTGTAATAAATTAAACGCTTTATTTTGTTTTCCGTGCCTGATTTTTGCCGGTAAAATCCTAATGAAAGTGTTGAGTGGACAAAGACAGGGGTTACGGATTTGTCACATTTGTCGGCAAAACATAGACGAATGGATTTCCTGTATAAGTAAACGTAAGGTTTTTATTTATTGTGTTATTAAATGCCATAAGTATTTGGTTCTCCTAAAAACATTAAAAATCTTCGCCTGCGGCGCATTTACAACATCGTGAAATACGCTTCATGTTCTGATATTACCTATATGTTATTAACTTTGTGAACCCCCTTCGTATTTGACCACGAGCCGCCACTGTTCCTAAGTTCATTTGCTTGTCAAGTGAGGTCATGATCTCCCCAACTAACTATTGCATAGCTTGTACTGGATGGTACTACTATTGCATCAATTTCTGTATAGTCATAGAAAGTTGGAACAAAAACGATTTACACGATACATGATAAAACAGCTGTTTTTGATTAGCTACTTTTATTTTATAACCGTTTAAGTTACTGTAATCTCTTATTATAAATTTTAGTAGGAATAGAACTAGAATAAAACTGTTGTGTTCATAAGTAAACATCATATACATAGATATAGGAGCTGATTCACCATTGGTATCTCTTAAACTTTAATAAGATATACGATGACGGTTAAATGAGAGCAAAGTTTCCTAATGAAATGCCCAACAGTACGGTACCTAGAAATTTAAAGTATTCCTTTTGGTATGAGAGATATTTAATGAAGAAAATTCAAGAAAACTCAAAATGTTTCTGTTTTATATTCTCATTCAGTTCCATGCATCGGCGCAATTAGATTTCCCAGGTAATGTTCTGTCTTTACGAAACCTCATCAAACTAAAAGAATAAACTGCGGGAGTGGAATTATTTTTTTTTTTTAAGTACAGTTGAACTTCAATAATTCGAATCACCACGTGACGTAAAAAACTTCAAGGTATTGAGACTTTGAGTTATTCAATACATATGTACTTACGTGCTTATTTTTTGTAAGTGAGCATTTGTATGTTTTTATTTCATACTAGCTATGCCCGCGACTTCGTCAGCGTTTATTTTTTTTTCTTCTATATTTTTATTTTCTGGGCCGTAAGCCTTTTTGCCGACGTCATTACACAAAAACTTTCATTCCTTATTTTTGCCCCCTTTAGGGTAAAATTTTTACAAACTTTAAATGTCGTATTTATATCTAATCAAAAGCCTAAAAAATAAGTTTCAAGCTTCTAGCTTTATATCTACTTATCTATCTCTGTACCAAATTCTCATTTAAATCGGTTCAGTAGTGTGGGCGTGATTGCGTAACACACAGACAGACAGAGTTACTTTCGCATTTATAATATTATAGATTAATATAGTTTAATTATAGTTTAAAATAGTTTATATAGCTTAGTATTCAACTACTTTTATTGATCCAAATAAACAAAACCTCTATAACTTTTTACACTTAATATTTTAATTTTCTGGGACATAACCTTTTTGGACGACGTCATTAATCAAAAACTTTCATCGGCTTATTTTATCCCCTTTAGGGTAAAATTTTTACAAACATTGAATGTCGTATTTATTTATATCTAATCAAAAGCCTAAAAAATAAGTTTTAAGCTTCTATCTTTAAAAATTACGGAATTTCCGGACAAACTTTCCTATTTCAACCCCTTACAACCCTTTTTTCGCATTAAAAAGTATCCTATGACCTTTCTCAGGCTCTGGACTGTCTCTGTACTAAATTTCATTTAAATCGGTTCAGTAAATTTTAGGCGAGGTTGTGTAGCATACAGACAGAATTACTTTCGCATTTATAATATTCCGCGAATTCATTTTCATCGATTTTCCCATGGGAATAAGATATTTTCCCGCAGTAAAACGTAGCCTATGTGTTAATCCAGGGTGTCAGCTAACTCCATACCAAATTTTATTAAAATCGCTCCAGCCGTTTAGACGTGAAGAAGTAACAAACATACACACTCACACACTCACAAACTTTCGCCTTTATGATATTAGTGTCATTATAGGTAGATGAATAGATAATTATAGGTATTATATTTTTTCAGTGCAACACTTTTAATGTTTAGCCAAAAGACAAAGTATTTAGAGTACTTATTTATATCATATAATCGTAGAAATTGAACTGCCTCACTGCTTGCATAAAACGTTAAAATGGTACATTATTAAGGGACTCCCCCAGAAAATTCGAGATACTCGAGCAAGTTCAAGAGTTCAAGTCATCCAGTACAAAATTACACGAATTTTTTTATAGTTGATGTTATTGCCAAACAATTTGGTTCGACTTATCAACGGTTCGAGTTATCGAAGCTTGACTGTACTTAGAACCGATCAATTCTCGATGTCACGTAAAATCCAATATTTTTTTTCTCCAAATATATCACAAACTAAAGGAATATTCTACATTTATAGGTACCATACTTTGCCCCCATTTAACTGTCTCTTTCAGTTTAGATCACAATGGTGCGTGTCGAATTTGAATAAGCCTGTAGATATAACTGGCATGTTAAACACATATGATATTGCGGGCCACATGAACCACTTTTGTGTAAGTTAGGTTAGGTTAGGTTAGATTAGTTAATCTTGACCTTTCTGAATTTTTGTTATTTTTTTTTTCATGAAAATAAAAATAGTTGCTCGCATAAATAAGTGCATCTGAACATAGCCAGTGTACGCGTAACAACAGATATCATTTTAGGAAACCGATGTATACATAAATATGTCTAAAATTCTGGTATTACAACTTACCTACATTTTTTCCTTCAGCAAATAATCACATTAGATATCAATTAATTCATCAACATTTTAATATCGGTAGATAGAACTGAAGTAAAAGGACGAAATTGTACATAACACCTTTATAATCAGAAGATCTTCGATCGAATTCCGTTTCTAACAATTTAATTTGGTGTGCATAATCTTTAAATTTTAATTTAGGTGATTTAAGCAATAGATATTGACAGCTGGAGCAGACAAAATATTTTTTTATGTAAAAATTTTTCTCGGCAAAACGAGTGTATAGAAAAGGTCATTTTTTTAAAATCAAAACTTTGCATATCATTGGGGAAAAAAATTGTAATTATTGAGCTGAATAAGCGAGCCAATGAGGGATCCTGTCGTACTTACAGTTTTTGCATAATTGCAATTAACAGTTTTCTATCAAATAATTTTGCATAAGTCACTCTGTTCGCCTGATTAATTTGTTTAAAATGTTTTATTGTTTGAAGATAACAGATTAACCTACAGATCTATACATAACTTAAACTTAATTAGCAATACAAATTTTGTATAACTATTAAGTTATTTTTGCAGACGCTTTGCCAATCAATGATCTAAAGAACACTCCATGCGCATCGACCGATTCTTTTGAACTGGAGTGTAACACATGCTACTGCAATGGAAAAGGAACCGGATATTTATGCACAGAAAAGATTTGTCCCGTCATCGACCAAACATCAACAGTTGTAGAGACTAAGTCATCTTCTAAGCACAACACGGTGCGTTTAACTGCGACCAGAGAATCGACAGTATCTTCGACTACAGTTGCAACAACAGTCTCAACAACACCATCGACTACATCAGCCATCGTTTCTTCCAGCACAACCTCTACCACTGTTGCAACAAGTGTCTCAACAACACCTTCGACTACATCAGCCATCGTTTCTTCCAGCACACCCTCTACCACTGTTGCAACAAGTGTCTCAACAACACCTTCAACTACAACATCAGCCATCGTTTCTTCCAGCACACCCTCTACCACTGTTGCAAATGTTCGAAGCAGTAGTGAGAGGCAAAGAATGACATTATAAGAGACTGTTTCAGGGAATTAATCGCATTTTTTACCTCACTCAAACGTTGTATCAGCATTATTACTTTATTAGAACATTTTAAGATTTAGGGGAGAACAGGGTAATGGGAGCTTACTAAGGGAAATTTTGAATAAAAACCAAAAAAAATTTGTTAAAATTCTTTTAATTTTTAAAATAGGAATTCTTACATTGAATATTAACGTATATTTTAATCACAGTTGTATTTCATTAAACTCATGTATTAAAGGAACAATAACGATTTTACAAAAAATGTCAGTCGCTCCCATTACCCGACACATGCGGGTAATGAGAGCCCATTTAACGCTCATATGAGAGAGCCATAATATTTACTCTTTCCCGAACAACCCAAACTTTAAATGAGATCTTAGATATTAATACAAAAAACTGATTTTAAAAAATCGACTTTATAAACAAAACAAAGAAATAAGGATAATATTGTTAAAGGAAACCAAAAGATCCAAATTATGATGGAACGAAACAATAAGCACAAATATAAGAAACTCGACTGTGACTACCAGAACATTCTTCATGGGCCTATTTTCCGCAACTTCTGCATCGGTACCACATCTCCCCACTTTTTCCCGAGTCTAAACAAATTGCACATAAAGTTTCCTCTTCTGAATATTCTGACTCATTGCATTTTCGTCTACTTGATCAGTAGACGAATCGTCATCATCACTTTTAAATAAATTATTTTTAGCCTTTCTAGCCCTTTTGTTTTTGGTTGTAATCTTCTTGGTTTTAGCTTAGGAGAGTTTTTGTAGCTACCATCGTTAGCTTTTGCAAAATTGTATCTCTTCTTTAATGTGCTATAAGGTATGCCAGTTTGCTGAGACTTTTTGTATACACCGAAATGCCTCCTCTTCTGAGAATAGTGATTGCATTTTCTAATGTATCAACCACCTTCAAAAAAGCTTTTGTGGTCGTTCGATTTGTTTTACGTGGCAGCTGAAATATATATGTATCTAAAATGACGTAAAAATATATTTTGAAAGTTAACGGAGCTATGTCGGGTGGTGAGAGCCATGCTAGGCTACTATTACCCGCTGACCACCATTTTGAAAAGTAATAACATAAATATGTAATTCTACTTTCAATCATAATTTAACCAATTGAACTTGTTAGTAAATTGATCTAGAGATGTAATAAGCATAAACATAAGAATATAACTTCATACTTACCCTGGCGTTGGCAATAAGCAAATTCTAATAAGCATAGAACGAAAAATACACAATCGTCTCTTGTGACTTATCGCATGGCACCATCGCTCCCATTACCCGACCGCTCTCATTACCCCACACTCCCCTAATAGTACGTATAATTTCGACAATAAGTTATTACACTTTGATTTGATTTCAACTTATCTTAATACATACGCATTTTTTAATGAGATAACTATTAGTGTTTCATTCTAGGTTAGTCAAGTTATTTATTAAGAATGATGACGTGTAAGGTGAATTCTTTTTGTAATGTTTTAACTTTTTCTCAAACGACAATATGCAATGTATGCAAACCTTTACGAAATAAAAATGTTAGTTTAGAATAATAATACTCGTACGTTTTATTAATTGCTTTTATCCCTTAAAAAACTAAAGGAAGACTCATAAAAACTTCCACTGTCTAATTAAACAAAGACTCCTTCCCTAAGGGTAAAATCAGAACGGAACCACTTTTAGGGAGCAAGTAAATTATGCAATAATATTCATGAAGTAGCATTTATATAGGCATAAAACTATTTGTTCTAGTATTTTTATTTGAAATTTTAGACAATTTTTAGAAAAAAACCCTGTATGTCAAAAACTAAGTAAAATTTGTCATTACTGTAGACGATTTCAGAATTGCCCCTTAAATCTACCCATTTCGTCTAATTTTACCGTTTCCAAGGCAGCGCCACTTTGGGCACATTCGAAACGAGCTTCCTGTATTTGTATATACAGGGTTATTCACGCTATACGGCACGGAGTATTATGGCCAAAATATAAAAATTTCAAAAACTTTAACTTTTGGGTTGATTTTGATAGCCCAACTGTATTTTGCATGTGGGTTTTGGATAGTGTCAGAATATGAATTTCTTTCGATAGAGTGTAAATAATTCTTATAACATTCCCCATGGATAAAAATCATATCAATACGCTCCTCTTTTGAATAAATTTTCATTTTGAATAAGCAACACTTCAATAATAAATAATAACATCTGACAAAAAACACCAAAGGCAACTAGATACATTGGAACTTTTATTTAAAAAACTCCAAATGGCGCAAAAAACAATTATTTAGCGTTTTCTGAATAAACGCGAATACAGCTTATGAACACCCTAATACCAATCTATAGGCAATTAAAAAATACATTTCCTGGTATGTTAAAAAATATGGCGTTCCATTTAAATTAATCAAGTTACAACCCCTTAAAGTTCTTACTTAAGTAGTATTAATTTTTGGACACCCTGTATAAGATGACGAGTTTATTATAATTGGGATATAAAATATTATCTATTGTTACACTTCATTGTAAATTTCGCTTACATAACTTAAATACATACTTCTTAAGTATTTGAAACGTGAAAATTAGGTTAGATTTCGATAAAATTCAAATTATTTGAAAAACCTTGAGGTTTAGGTGTTATAAACCTTATCAAAACAAACACTTATTTTGATCGAAGAATCCAAAAATGCAATAATATACAGGGGGTTCCATTTAAAAAAACATAACTTTGATACTTTTAGGGCATTTGGAACACCCTGTATAATATGAAAATAATTTTAAAAGGTAACCATAATAGACCCCTATATAACCCAAAAGTTAAAGTTTTCGAAATTTTCATATTTTGGCCATAATATTCCGTGCCGTATAGTGTGAATACCCTGTGTGTAAGTACATTATAATAAAAAAAAAAATGATATTTGGTTCACGGAAAATGCAAAACCCCATACATACCCACATATATTAATACATAATTTTGGTTCGCTGTACTCAATAAGTGTAGTAATCCTTTTTATGAATAAAAAAGTACAAAATTAAAAACAAATTGTAATACGATATAAACATTTATTTCTAAAATAAGATCTTCAAACATATGGTCATTTTCAGATCAACTTTAACTATCTATACTTATTAAAAATAACAAAACCAAAATACATAATTATGTATATGTAATATGAAATTAAACTCAAAATAAGATTGAACGTCATAAAGAAAATAAAACTTATATTAGGTTGTTATATATTATAAAAAAAATGGGTCATTATTTTCTGTGCCATTATCATCCTCATCAGTATCTACAATAAAAAAGTTTCCTTTTTCTTTTTGTTTTGTATTGCCATTATTGCTTCTTCTTTTTCTTCCAATATCTTCGTCGTTAACAAATGTATTAACATCTTCTTCATCATCATCACTCCCACTTCCTTCTTTGTCTACTGATTCAGCTTCTTTTCCTTCAAGTTCATTTCCACTTCCTTCGATAACAGGTCCAGCCCCACTGCTTTCATCATCAGGACGTTTGTTGGTATCAGTTTCGTTTTTACCATTCACTTCCGTTTCCTTTATATCTACAGACTTCTCAACAGCAATTTCTTTAGTTTCTGTTTCTTTTTTGCCAAACAGGGAGAATAAAACTCCAAAAGTGTTTTGCGTGGTACTCGAGGTTTCAGTTGTAGAAGCAGGTGAAGTTTCTTCAGTACTACGAGTAATATCAGTAACATCCTCAGTGGTTGCCTCATTCTCCAACTCTGAGGAATCGGAGGTTATTGTAGTCTCATCAGTGCCAGTATAAAAAATAATCTCGGTAGTTGTCTTATTTTCTAATTGTGCTGAGACAGAAGTCTCAGTCTCAGTATCAGTGTCAGTGTTGGCAATTTCTTCAGCAGTTACCTCACTTTCCATAATATGTGGCGAATGAGATGTATAAATATCAACAACTTCTGTAGAAGTTTCAATAAAAATATTGGAAGGAATTGATGAACTTAATGAGATATTGATACTTCCAGTATTATCTTCAGTTTCCTTAGGGGATGGAATAGCAGCAGCAGCACTAAATGGATGGTGGTTGTACCCATGTGAATACATATTCCATCTAAGCCATTCAATATTGTGACTTTTACAAATCTTATGGGAGAAGCAAGAGTCATGGCAACATTTGTAACCTACTGGGCAATCAAAATCGCCGTTACATCGAAAGTGCGAAGTGAACCCTGATGCCAATGGCACTGTACAGTGGATGGTGGTGTATGGGCAAGTATTTGGCCTTTCTGAAAATTTTTACTACTTACTGTGAAGTAATTCTAAGAAATTCAGATTATTAAAATGATACCGTATCCGTTTCCACTCTAATATCTTATATAAAATAAATACGTTGGTTGCTTAAAAAGGAAGTTTAACGATTCTATTATCACCCCGCTCAATGAAACGAGGGTGACTAAATTTTTATAACTTATTGGTCTGAGTTGCCATTTATTATTATCTAAGGACAATTTTTCGTCACTTTTATCTCGCGCCCCCATGTAGGTACAGATACGTAAGTTTTTTTGGGCCCACACAAAATTGATCTTGGAAAGTTGGGTGCTGAGCCACAAATTTTAAAATATCAGTTACATTTTTTCGTATCTTACATTTTTAAAATTTAATATCTTCTGAACCTACCTTTCAATCGATTTGAATGTTTTTCACTCAATTGAAACAACATTTCATAGTCTTTTAAAAGATGTTTTTTTTTTTCAATACATGAACTAATGATTAAGTGATTAAATCAAGCCTACTACAACAGAAAATCTTCAGTTAATGAGGAAAATTTTGTTCTTTTGTCACGCCCTCGCCGGGAATCGAACCCGGACCGTTGGATTAACGCGCCACTGCTCTACCGTTAAGGACGTTACCAAAAAAATCAATTTTTTACGATTCTTTTGAAACTTAAAATACACATAATACTTATAAGTGTCCTTTATACGTAGGAATTTTTTTCAATCGTTCTTGCGGTAGTAAATTTCTAAATACCTATTGACTATTAAAATTTGCATATTTAACAGGGAACCCTATCCCGATCGATGTTAAAGCGAATGTTTTATTAAATAACAATAGTAATTTTCTTACAATTGTTTTAAAAAACTGAGAACTATTAATTAAAGATATAACGAATATCTTTCTGTAAAAATCACTATAACAAGCGGTATTGGTTTTGTTATAAAAAAATATTAAAAATGAGCTAATTTTTATAACAAGTAAAATATTTATTCGTATTTAATATAAATAAGTAGCATATTAACATCATAAACTTTGAATTAACATAAAATACTAGTAACATATTTTTTCTCTATATAAACAACACATATCTCAAGCACAGTAAAAATACAATGCTGCCAGATCTGAAAAACGACGCAATGGAATCATTTTTGTAGTTCTGCGCATGTGAGCAGAGGCGAAAGAATGTACTGTATCTCAACTATTTTTTATTGTAGTATAATGGTGGTTTACGTAGGGGGAATTTTTTAACAAGTTGAGCGCAACTGCTCTTTGAAAACGTCCTTAAGCTATAATGGGTGGTGACAACAGCAACGACGACGAACGTACTTACTACGTCACAGAATCGTAGAAATTAATGTATTATTATTATTAATAATGCAATTGAAGAAAGCTTTGTATTTATAGTAGTTAATTCTTAATACATTGATTAACTCAATCCTAGTACCCGGCGAGAACGTGACAGCAACAAATTTTTCCTCATTAACTTTTCCGTAGAAGGCTTGATTTAATCAGTTAATCATCAATTAATGTGTTGAGAATTAACTACTATAAATAAAAAATTTTCTTTAGGTGTTCTTTTTTGTTGAACTGCTTAGCTTTATACAGGGCGTTTTTTTGTAGCGATCACGTTTTCGTGGGCATAGACATACTCGGCCCGGTCATTAAGACAGGTAGAAAAAGTAATTAAGTCAAAATGTAAATTCGGCCCGCATGAACAAATCGAACTAATATACAACATGTAAATTGGGCCCAGTAGAAATTTTTATTACCGAAACAATAATAATGAGATTTTATTGTGTTTGGTAGGATTTTTATTTATGGTTCTTCCCATCGATTCAATTATTTGTCTTTATACTACACCTACATACTGCTTTAAGCATTGGTTATAAAAGTAATAGTAATATTAGAACAAAATAAAACAATACTTTATCGAAAACAGAAATTTCTTTTATTTACACGTTTGAGTATATTCACATGGAGTTACATTTAGTAATAGAAAATATACAAATTTTATGATGATAATTTCTAAAATGTATTATTAAAACTTTTTTGAATAATAATGCGACGTGAGTTTTATGTAATCAAATAAGTATATTAATTTTTCCGTTATTTAGATCGTCAATTTTACACTGTAGATAGTCCCTTCGTTTGGAAGTGTTTGAATATACTTTTTTTGGTTTATTAATAGTTTGAATTTTCACATATACTTCGGCTTGAAAATTAGTGATAAACTCAACGAAAGCAAACATTGGAGGATGGGGCGAATTAAAACCGTTTTGCAATTGCGAATTGAATGATTCGCAAGTATTAATTGTAAGAGCTACACTAGCACTTTTAGATGCCCACAATTGCGGTGGAAACGTTGCATCTTCAGAAATGTAATTTTCTACGAGGTTATCAGCAAAACGTTCGAGTTTCTCATTGTTCGGTTTAATTTCAGATAAATTGAAGGCAAAAACTTCTCCAACGTCTTCAGGGTCCACAAATAAAAGTCCAAAACAATATCCTAACCATCTTCCTACTTCATCCTTTTTTTGCATTCCGCAGTTAGTCCAAGGTTTTGAATTTTTCGCCACCACGCTTGGGATAAGTGAAATCTACAGCCTATTAACCTTATTTGCGGCCAAACGCTATAAATTGCGTTATGTATGGCTATTTCAAAATCCACTACTACTTCACTCGGTTGAAATATAAGGGAATTTTGGCAGCACTTATTTATTATGAATTCAAAACACTTTTTATAAGTTTCAGTTGTTTTATCCGGTAACAAACAGAACACTTAAGGAATGTAATGTCCGTTACAGAAGCCGTGTATAGTAAATAGTTGTAAATAAAATTTAATGCAATAGTCGAATGTACCATCAATATAAAGTCTCTCACTAAAACACAGTTGCTTTAAATTTGTCAAACAACTAAATACATATAATAATTCGGTGTTCTTCACTGTTTTCTAATATAAATTCTTCCTTCTTGTTGGTATAAATGTTTAAAGACTTCAACGCTGAGTGGTGCACTTCTTGCTGGCAGTTAGGTAATTTTGGATAGAGTTTTCTTCTTGTATTGTAAATATTTCTTTTAATATGTGATAAATTGTCACAATTAAGTAAAGTAGAATCTTCATTTACCAATACACTTCGTAAAACATTAGACGGTTGCGAAGAAATATCATCAACCGCTTTTCTTTTGGCCGAATTGGACACAATCTTCTTCTGAATGGCACTGTTTTCGTAATTGGAATGATTATGTGTTAGGTGGCTTTTAGAAATTATATTTTCTACACCTACTGTATAAATATTTGCCGAACAGTTTGCTTGTCTGCACCTTCACATTTTTTCACCACTTTTTAGTTAGTTCTGAAAATTATACGTATAATTGTCCAAAACTAGAATTTTTCTTCCTCGTTCTGATTAAATAATATGTACACTACTGCAATTTTCCAGTTTATCTGAAACACACTTGACAGTATTTAAAATAACAGTGATTAACAAGTAAAAGACAATGAGCAACTAACTATAGATTAAAGATATTACTTGTTTAGAAAATTTCATTCCAAAATTCAACCTATAAACACTTTCAACCTACCCCTACAGTAAAGGGTAGAATATGATATTGACTTGATGATTGGGAAATTAACATTTTGAATTAATTACTTTCTCTACCTCTCTTAATGACCGCAATTATTTGGAATTACCTACCAAAATTACCTGAGCAGTAACGGGCCGAATTTACATTTTATTTTTGGGCCGGATAAAATTCTTCGTGCCGAATTTACCACTATTATTAACAAAAACCCATTAAATGGGCCGAATTTACAAACGCCGCAGATTGTTGGGGGGTAATTCGGTCAAGTTGTCAAAATTCTTTGACTTAATCTTTGAGAGCTTGGCCTTACAGCGTTGTGGATTGCTTGAGAGTTAATTTGCTTTGAGAAGTAGTTCCTTTTGTCGTTGGTTATAAATGTTGTTAAAACTCTTTGGCCTTCGATCTTTGTGAGCTTGACCTTACAACATAATGGATTATTAGGGAGTTGATTTGATCTAAAGCGTGGGGAGAGGTTCCTTTTTCTTTTTGGCTATCAAAACTGTTAAGCAGATAATCATTGAATTGAATTCATGACTTTATAAAGGGTCGAGCAAAATGATCTCCCACATTTTAAGCTTTAATAAAACCACTATTTCAAATGCTATTTAGAATTTCATTTTATTGGACAGAAATGCATACTACGCCATATTTTTCATTAAGTTTTGAAAATTACAGTCTGGTGACCTTTTTTTTTTGTAAGAAGTCGCATGGGGCAAGATGGGATGACCGCGCGGTCTTGCCCGATTCGACTTCTTACTTTGAGGCCATTTGAAGGCGAAAGAAGGTCTTTGAAGGTCATTCCCGAATCATATTGACGAATTAAAAGATGCAATATGCCAAGAAATTGTAGAGATATCGCCTCAAATTACTGCCCGAGTGATGGAAACCTTCAAAAACCAGCTTCTAATGTACATCTAAAAAAATCGTCATCACTTGGACTCTGTAATTTTACAGTGATTAACAAGTAAAAGACAATGAGCAACTAACTATAGATTAAAGATATTACCTACTTGTTTAGAAAATTTCATTCCAAAATTCAACCTATAAACACTTTCAACCTACCCCTACCGTAAAGGGTAGAATATGATATTGACTTGATGATTGGGAAATTAACATTTTGACTTAATTACTTTTTCTACCTCTCTTAATGACCGCAATTATTTGGAATTACCTACCATAATGACCAAAATTACCTGAGCAGTAACGGGCCGAATTTACGTTTTATTTTTGGGCCCGATAAAATTCTTCGAACCGAATTTACCACTATTATTAACAAAAACCCATTAAATGGGCCGAATTTACAAACGCCGGTTTTCGTGATACCTATTTAGAAAAAAATTAAATGCAAGGTTACTGTTTCTTTAACGAGGCCTTAGGGCAGTACCATGTTTCCTAAATTTTAGGGAACGCCGCATCGTGATATTTCTATCCCTTCTATCCCTATACCGGAAAAAAGACGTAAAATGAAAATATTACAGATTTGATTATTGCAAGAGTAGATGCCAAATTTTGTACAATTATTTGGATTACTACATTTTGGGCTCTTACTTCTCAATTTGGGGCTAAAATTAGCTTTTTTTTTACCCCCTCCCCCCAGTTGTCACGCTGTGTCACACTTTCTGTGACCCCCCTGTAAATATAACGTCGTCACAAAAACTAAACACCTCCCCTTGAACATGATAAATTTTCATTGATAATACACAAATTTTGATAGTCAAAAATGTTTATTTTATTTTCATAATAAAATTTAAATAAATTAATAAATATCTTTTGTAATGAACAAATAAATAATACTTCTATTTATAAGAAGTCCAAGGATTCTGTAAAAATTCAGTAAAATTTTTTGATGAACGGCGAACGTCACGTTGCCGTAACCCCCGTCACCCCTTGTTACATCTTGTTACACTCAGCAAACCCCCCCCCCTTGTATGCGAACGTGTTTTATGAATGGCCCCTTTATAAAAATTAATTTTTTTCCAAAAATCAGGAAAATATGTAATCACTACATAGAACACTCTCTAGGTTAGCTATCTAAAACTAAACAGTTCAACAAAAATATATTATAAAAGACCATGAAGTGTTTAAAAAAAAGTTAAAAGGTTCACGAGATTTGAAAATGTAAATTTTGGGAAATATACCACCCTCCTCTTTCCTTACTGTCACAGGTATAGTCCGGTATTCAAAGATCGTTTTATTAATTCGGTTTTCATAACAAAGTTGGAAAAATTTGAACAAATTCGTTCATCTTATGCAGAATTTCATCAGGAACTCGTGAAAAATATTTTTGAACTTGAAGTAGATATCGACTTAATTTATTTATTTAACAATTTATGAAAAAAGTGCTTTTCTTGAATATATTTCCGCTTCTAGACATTTTCTATAAACTCAAATTGTTCGTCACAAAATTTCCTAGAAAATACAATTTTTTCCAAACTGCATATTGATTGTTTATAACAAGTAAATAATAAACAATGGAAAAAAGTACCTACTGTAAAAGCAAACGTTTATGATCAATTATAGGTAAAGAACCTACAAAAAATTGCAGTATTTGTAGTGATTAACAAACTGAGTCTTGATACGTTGCAAAATATCAAGTAGTTATTTGGTTTTTTATGTTGAAACTTTGACTTGACTGTTTTTTTCGAGTAAAAAGTAAAACCAATTTTTGGAAAACGTCACTTGGTAGAATATTAAAAAATAGTATAAATCTATTTCAATCATTTATAAAAAAAAGTTTCATAAAAACATAATGAAAAAAAAAACAGATTTTTAATTGCTATAAAAAACACGTATTTTAAAATAAAAAACGGTTGTCTAGCTCAACTGAATCTTAATTTTGTTTAAGTTGTAAAATTGTTTTATATGGAAAAAATTTGTCTCGTTAAAAATATCTCTTGATAAATTATTGAAATTTATACTATTTTTTAATATCCTACTGAATGACGTTTTTAAAAAATTGGTTTGATTCGAGAAATACGAGAATTTGAAAAAAACATAAAACTACACTTGCTACTTTGCAACGAATCAAGACTCATTTTGTTCATCGCTATAAATACTACAATTGTCTGTAGTTTTATTAGAATTTATTATAAACTTTTATTTTTGCAGTACAAGGTATGAAAAAACTATTTTCCATATTTTTTTAATTTTTATTTTAAATGAACGGTCAGCATATCCAAAATAAAACGCACTCACTCCCAGATGAATTTCGACTACTGCTAAAATTACGCAAGAATGGCTTTTACACCCCACTCCCTTCCCGAGGTAAGGTAATATAGGAATATATATATACTGCCATTATGAGTGAATCATTTTTTAATTGAAAAAAATAAGACGGCAACGGAAATCCATCGAAAATTCAATAAAGAACAAAAGACTCGATTTATCGATTTATTGTATATTGCAAAAATCGCCTTGCTTTGGTATCTTGGTGTCGTTTTGATAATTTAATACGACCGTTAAACTTACTTTACAATAGACATATACAGTAGAACCTTGATAACTTAAACCCCGATAACGTAAAAACCTCTAAGTTCATAAAATTTTGTGTTCCCTTCCCCTCGGAGTCCAAAACCTCATTTACTTAAAATACGAACCCTCTATAACTTAAACGAATAATTTGGGCATCGCACCTCAGTAAGTAATAAAATTGATGTAGAAAATGTGAATTGTTTGAAACAAAAAAAACTTACCCACTTTTTTATGCAGAATAAAATAAACTTGAATAAATGTACCTTTAAACTTAAAATAAAGTACGTATGTACATAATAAAATTTCTCTATAATTCCTAAACAACGCTCATAAACGGACCTCTGTAAGTAAAAATATAAACCAATAAAAACTCCTTAACTTAAACCCTTAGTAAGTAAAAACCTCAATAACTCAAATTATTTCACGTTTCCCTTGGTCTTTATCTTATCGAGGTTCTACTGTATATAGATAATAAAATAATTACCTTTGTAGACGCAACAATGGATGTGCGGAGTTGTGTAAGAGTAGCACCATTTTTGGCAATTTGAGTTTTGTCTCCTAAAGTACGAATAGGGTGTTCTAAAATAACCATCATACGGATTATAATAACCGTAATGGTGGTAATACCAACAGGAACATGCAGAAACCACGAAAAACACAAAAAACGCTTTCGCTAACAACATTTTGAATCGAAATAAACTTATTCTACGATGCCTATTTGAATTTCAAAGCATATCAGATAAATTTGATAAAAATCCGATAAAGATTGCACGTTTAGACCAACGACAAATATTTTCAAATGGCGTGAATTTCGATTAAATAAACCACTGTTTACTTAGGTACGCATAATTCGCAATAAACTCAAACAGCTATTCCTTTATGTGTTGTGGAATTTCCATATCTTTCTTTTTTTAAAAAGTGCCTCAATGTCAGTACCTACCAGCGCCTTTTAATATTGATCGATTGAGTTCCATGTGCAAATATTCGAGGTGGAGATTATTGATAATTTTCAGGTTTGTAACACAAGAATGAGAAATATTTATCAAATCAAAAATTAATTGAGCATTTTTGGAGTTCCATAATAAATTAGAAACTTTTGTAATTTCAGTCTAACTCTATCAACTCAACAAATTTAAATGACTTTTTAAAGTATACATATGTTTGGTAAAGTAGACCAAACACCTAACCACAAACAAAACCGATGACGTTTTTGGAAAAATATTTTTCTAGTTCATCTTCTTATACAGTGCTTGTCTGTTTTAAATCATAAGATACAAAATACGTGTGCAAATTTTCTGTTAAAGTCGTTATCAAAACGTAGCCAGGTTAAAACGACTTTTAAGTATACGTACGGTGTGGAGGGGTTCAATTTGCAGAAGAGGGGGCGGTTTTCTCTTTTAATTAAAAACTAATTGTAGGATAAATGTCGTGTAAGGGGGAAGAGGTTTTGCCAAATCTTACTTAGGAAGAAGGAGAGATTCAAACTAAAAGAAAATTACTTCACTGACACCAGAAGCAACCTACTCGTTTAGTGAATAAGGAAAGGGACAAAATCCACAAAAATATATGTTGTCTATTTACAAAATATCTAAACAACTTATATAAACGGTAACAAGAGTCGTACCTTTTATTTAAACTCAAGGTAGGAATAATTGAACTCAAATCCCCCTAAATTTAACTTATGTCACTCGTTTCTACGTTTCGTTATTTTTTCAAGTCTACAGCTAATATCCACTGCCTTTAATATAAAACTATTCTTCTCAGATATTATGTGCATTTACTGACTATTATACTTTAAAAACTACGACAAAACATTTATTGATGTGAACCATCTATAGACGCGGTTAAATCGGATTGTTGCGTGGCGATTGTATGCCGTGGCGACGCTCGCCATGGGCAAACGCCTGTGCGATTCTCTTCCCACTTGGTTCAACGGTGTCGTTTACTATAGTAAACTATAAGATGGAAGTAAATTAAAAATGAAGACTGGAAAAACTTTGGCGGTTGTTGCAGAACGAACAAAATAGCTCAAACCCCAACGCCAAAACACGACACTTTAGTTGTCCGAAGCACAGTCCCTGAAGAAGGTAACTTTGTTACCGAAAAGTGCTTCGGACATCTAAAGTGTCGTGTTTTGGCGTTGGGGTTTGAGCTATTTTGTTCGTTCTAAATTAAAAATGATTGTTGTGTACATTTCACCTAATAGAAAAATGAATGATATTTCATTTTTACATGAGAAATTATTTCCGTACAGTCACAGAGGTTCAATAATTTTTAAAACCAATAAAAATAAACTACCATTGATTTTAGCTGGAGATTTCAATGTAAATTAACAACAATCCAAGAGAACCTACTAGGTACCAGATATGCAACAACAATAGATGCTGTATTTATTAGATGTCTTGATAATGTTATGTCCAATACTTTTGTAACATACTTCAGTTATCCTCGACCAATTATCACAGTAATGCTGTCAGAGGCAACATCGAATATAACTATTACTGAAGTCACTGATTAAAACAATTGAGTTGTCGCAACTTGAAATAAATGTTTGAATTTTTAATTTTTGTATTTAATAAAAATTAATGTTTATTAAATAAAAAGTCATGATTTTCTGGAAAAAAATCGTAATCTTTGATTTTTCCATTATGCCATATTTAGTTTCTGTCGTAATATTGTCTCCCATGCATATATTACTTGTGCAAACTAGACGTTTCACATCTGTTAGGCGTCCCGTGACGGCTCAATTTTTTTTTCTTTTATTGAGTTGCATTTATTTATGACTGAACTATTATTTATCTGTAAAATTTAAATTTTGTAGAACTGGAAATGAAACTTAATATGAGAAGAAATGATGATATCCGGGCTTGTTGGCCGTGGTCTAGGATTGTTTCTCCTTCGGTAAGAACACCGATGAAATTTTTTATTCGACGTTTCCCCAACAACTGTAGTTGAGATCTTCAGGGAACGTAGCGTGTGCGTGATGTACATCGCTGCGGTCCAGTTTCAGTACAACCGCAGTCGCAGTCTTTTCATAAAACTTCATATGACTTCAAAATTGTTGATTGATTAGTACAGTTTGAATTATTTTATGACCTTAGATCAAACCCATCTTTCCCAGTGGGTACTTTGGGCAAGTGCCCAGGGCCCCGCCATCGATAGGGGCCCCCCTCAGATCAAATACAAAGTCCCTAGTTCCTGTCAGATCACCAAACGATAACCAATATTTATTACCAAAAAACTTACCGTAAACTTGGGTGAGATTGGTCCACTTTCAAACTTTAGGACCCTGTAGCTTTTGAAAGGAGAAAGATATTTAACTTTTTTGTGTATCAGAAGACATGTCGCTAACAGTACTTTCAGAATTCCAAAAATCAAAATTATCGTAATTTGAAAAATGTCATTTTTTTTAAAAAAAGTGGATGGCCAAAGCTGGAATACAAAGTTGGGTCACTTTGGCCAATCATTGCTTTATGACTTAAATGTAAAGACCAGCATAGAAATAGCTAACTTTGGCCACCAAAAGTGTTTTTAAAAATTGTTTAATAATTTTAGGGCCCCGTGGTAGTAAAATAATTAACAAAAATATGCAAAAGAAGGACAATTTTACGGTTTACGTCACAAAAGTAATTAAATTGTACAATAAAAACAAATATAAATTCTATTGAAAAAAAAAATTGAGGCAGCTATGATATGAAATTTTAATTTTCTCTCTTCGTCTACCGTTAGAACAGTTTGACCGCCAGGTAGATTTGTATGTACGTTGTTAAGTTTATTTTGTAATGTTGATCTTGGTATTTTATACCTTTCGGAAGCGTGTCTTTGAGACATTCGGCCTTCTCTTATATTTTTTACAGCTTCTTCTAACCTAACTTTTGTATAATTACAATAGTTTCTGCTACCGAGTGTTTTTTAGTAGCGTCCCATGTTCTAAAATTACCGCCAACAGTGCTGTATATTATGAAATTTATATAAATAGATGTATTACTCGCCAATAACAATAAAAGAGTACCACACAACGTAAACCGCCGAAGGCCAAAGTCACCCATGAAAACCACCGAAAGTGCATGGGCGGCTTTGGCCATCCTATAACTGCCGCGGATGGAAAATTGATTTAATAGTATATGAACATAAATCTGCTAGAGATAGCTACGCACGTCTACTTTGAGCCCCCGATCATGGATGGTGGTAATTTAGCTTGTACAGGCAAAGTTATAACGACTAAAAATTCGCGCACTTTTAACAAGGACATTCTCACGTGATTTACGACAATATGAGGGACCAATTCTTTTTCATATTCATAGATATGAGTTCCTTATAGTATATATAGTCCATCCTTTTTATACATAGGAAAGAAAGAAATTTCAGGTTTTGGCCAAAGTCGCCCAGGGAGGCTAAAGCCACCCAAGTTTACGGTATATAATTCGAAGACTACAATACCAACTTACTAGCTTTTACATGCGCGAAGCTATTCTACTCTCGCCCAAAAATTAGGCTTTCCGACTTCAGCATGCTTAGATAAATTTAAATATATAATGGTATACTAAGCACATACACATTTTAAAGAAAAATCATCAGTAGTACACTCATCAGTGTGACTCGCTCCATTTAAATTAAGCGAACGAAGCGAAGCATGAAGCTCCAAGTTTGAATTAACTATTTAATTTAATTGAGAGATTACATGGAAAATTGAAACAAAATGTGTTGGACTTTATATTTAAGGAGATGGTGAAATAGAATCCCATACAAGTTTGGCCCTGGTTTAAATGTCGCTGTCCAAGAATAATTTATGCCACATTAGTTAGGTATATAAATAATAGTACATATTTTATTTATTTACAATGAGTTTTAATAAAACAATGGAATTTGTGATCTGATATATTTTTTATTATTACTTCCGTATATTTTACATAAAAACAATAATTTGTCAAATATCCATTCGCAACATAGACAGAGAAGGCATTCGCAACATGACGGTTCTTTTCGTACTTAACCAATAAGTGTATTACATTTATCTAATCGTTTTAAGTGATTGTTAATAAAAATAAATATTTAACCTTGTTTATTTACTTTCTTTGTCTATTCTAACAAAATAGTGTTTTGTCAAAGTCATAGGGGTCCCATTATCCTAATATGCCCAGGGCCTCCAATAGGTTAAAGACGGCCCTGCATTAGATATGCAAAATTAAATAAACTATGAAACGTGAAACCTTAATTCAAATTTTTAAAACAACACTTTTGGCGCCCCCTCATAAACTGCACCTCAAGTTTTAATACTTTTCGTATATGCAATTTACACAGAGGTCTCTGTTGTTTCATGTATCACCGTATATGCAGTTTACTACAGAGGACTCTGTTGTTTCATGTATCACAAGTCAACTGATTGAACCACTGAAACCTAGGTGGCAGCATACATACTAATTCCGTAATCTTTAATGAACCAGATTTTCATTCATTATACGCTTACTATATATGTATATTGCATGTAGGTACGTACGTACTATCCCACGACCACGATACTACATTACTACACGTAATGAAAAGTAAATACTTATTTACTTATGTAGTATCGTCCTTAAAGTAAGCAGTAAACTACTTTAAAATAATAAATCATTTAGATTTTTATATTTCAACTAAAAATGGATGAGTTTTTTTTATTATTCTTTTACCTTTAATAAAACTCATAAAAATTTATTTAACTTTTTAATTAAATTCATTTAACGAAGTTGTTACACAAAAAAATAATTTCAATTTTAGAACTACAAACCTAATGTCAGGTACAAAGATTATATATAACTTAACGTCGTCAATTATTATCACAGTATTAAAGCTACAAATATATTTACAAACAAGACATACTGTGACTAAAAACCTAAATACTTATGTAACCTATCATCACAACAACGAAGTTAAGAAAAAATTAATACATATCTTATCTTATATACAACAGTTCTGAAACATTGCAATTTTTTTCCCGAAGTACAAACAAACAAATGAGACAAAAAATAATAACGATTTTGTCATTTTCTTTTTATAACAAATATATGTTAATTAATTAACACATTAACTATTTTTATAAACGTTCTCTAAAGGCCACAAGAATTAGTTTTTGATTTATAATAATCCAGTGAATTGTAATAAAAGTCGGTGTTTTCAGTTAGAGTTCCTTAAAATTATGCAAACTTTAACTCCATTCATTAATATTGGTTCACACGAGGCGACAACAAACTTCACCACGGCCTCCACATCTTCTGATTTTGATTGGCAACTTCCGTCGAAGAGGGTGATAATGGTGGCGTATATCCTTGCACATGATGCGCGTAATGCATTTGCGAAACGCAGTCCAACTGTCTCATGCAAGCCCCAAGGTGTTGAAGCAACTTCCTACCGGCCGCAGGATCAACACAGTCTTTTGGAGATGACAAAAATTGCGACACTTCTTGGGCGCAGTGTGTAAAACCAGCACGAAACCTGTCCGCATACGATTGTTCCGATGGTAAAATTAACTGATGCTGACGTTTGAGGTTATGTAGATGTCGCACTGTCAGCTCGAGGATGTCCGCTTTTTCGAGTTTCGAAACGTTTTCGCCTTCACTCTGCAGAGCGGTCACCATTAACTCCTTCAACTCGTCCAAACATCGATTTATCCTAGCTCTCCGTTTTCTTTCTAACATCGGTTTCATAACTTTTCGATATTGATATGTGCGAGATATTGGCTCCTCTCCATATTCACTGTTCTGCACCATGTATGCCGTCGGTGCCATTTCGATTGTTGCAACAACAATACACTACGTACACGTAACTGACTTATTTATCGCTGTCGCGTCGGTTTGCTCACTATGTTGTCGTACACAAACGAAAACAAAATAACGTCAAACGTAGATAGATTTAAGTTATATACGAAGTGTTAAATATAAGTGGAGAGGGACAAAAGTGGGGACCTAAGGAACAACCTTCCTTCTCGAGCTTTATGGCCAATGCTCGCGAGGGATTTCGCTATCTCCGTCTGACGTATCGAATACGGCTTCCGACGCGCTTTGTCTAGGACGGTACAATGAAAGCACAGCTATGCAAGCAAGCAGCTTGGGTACCAGCAGCACCCTTTTTACTAGATCGTGTGACCGAGAGACTGTGGGAATTTTTGGACGACAATTAGACCATTACGTGAAGACTGAAACGGTTTTTTAGGGCGGGGAGAACAAAACAAAACGCAGGGCTCTGGCCATCCGGTTGCAGGGACCGACCGTCCTAAAACATTGCAATTTTTGTTTCCACTTTTTTCATTAAAAAAACTTCAACAAATATTTAAAAATATACCTCATCTATTTAGGATTGCATGCGATCGTAATTTTAATAAAATGTATCAGTTAATCAACGAGTTTGAGGTTAAATTAAGTTTCATTTGAATTTCTACAAAATTGGAATTCCATTGATAAATAATAGTGTAGAGCCAAAGATAAAATGCCTCAGTCATAAAAATAAATAAGTTAATACTTAAAAAATTTAAGGGATTTGTTGTGTATATTTATAATTAGAAACTTATTCTCCCCTTAATTATCAATACAGAATTAAAATCAACGGTTTTAGGGGTCAATTGTTTTTATTTATTACCATTATAATCCGACAATTCGATTTCGTTATGTTCGACTTTTTCAAGGATTCGTTTATTATAAAATTGCAAAGAGAAAACTTGTTTCAAGTAGGTACATGTTGATCTTGGTATGGATAAAATAATTGTATAAACAGGTAAAAAACAGTATTAAATACACCCCAGCACAGTGTGTGAAAACATAAACAAAATATAGATAAAATAATGAATAAGTAAATATCTAGTTAAAAAGCACGTGGCTACATTAAGAAAACAGTCTAAATACCCAACGTTTCGCTGCTAGTTATGGAGCTCAATCAGGGGTTAATTATAATGGTCAAAGTAAAAATACACTGTAATCAATCCGTGATTGATTAAGCTATACAACTACATAGCAGCGAAACGTCGGGTATTTTGATTGTATAGAATAAAGAGTTATAGAACCCTTTAAATTGCTTAATTATTTATTTGTTATTAAAAAACTAAAGGGAAGAACTAAATATAAACATAAAAATTTTGTATTACCTACTATTAAAACAAAAAAATAAACAGTGGATGTTAGCAATATCTAGGCTTGAAGAAATGACACCTCAACATGGTAAAAAATTTAACTATGTACAATATTTTTTTTTTCATTTTTCTCGTTATTTTAGTAAAATACAGCACACTAACTTAATGTTAAAATAAATTAAATTTATTATAAAAAAAATCGACAAACTGACGTTAAAATTTTTGAAAAACTGTACCCTTTTGTACGGGGTTGACTGCATATCTTTAGTACCTAGTTTAATTTTTGTATTATTATCTATATTTGTTGATGTCTAAAGAACAACGTAAAAAATTACAATGTTCGATGTAATAAAAAAAGGGTAGATACCTACAAT
Organism: Agrilus mali; assembly: GCA_029378335.1. Lineage (NCBI taxonomy): Eukaryota > Metazoa > Arthropoda > Insecta > Coleoptera > Buprestidae > Agrilus > Agrilus mali. Next base: position 13,101,272 of record CM055661.1, on the reverse strand, counting down.
TTTCCAAAAAAAATGTTGACCTCACTTTCTCGATTTTTGACGTGATGAAAATGTAGTTACACAATGTACATTTTCTTTTTATTTATTTTGTAAAACCAATGAAAAACATGAAATAAAATACGTATTTAGATAAATAAATCAATAATTATATTTTTTGTCATATGTGGGTCACGTTTCTTAAATTATCAATGCTCTTCCTTTCTGAAAACACACGAAAGATCAAACGGACTAGACGGGGCAGTGCCCCGGGGCCCCCAAGCTCAGGGGGCCCCTCCGACTATGACTTACAAACTATAAATTGTGTTAGAAATATCCACTAACTTTTATTTAAAAACAACCTATATTAATTAATTTATCCAGTTATTCATTCCTAAACTCTGCGTGTAAAACCAGGACGTGCCCTGCTATGCACAATAAAGAACTAATGATAAAGTAGCTTTGTAACTTTAAAGTATTTAAATGTAACTACATATTTATATTTTGAGTTGTATTGATAAAATTTTGATTTTTCGTAACCCAGATTCGTCGTAAAACGTACCTATAGTCGGTCAAGAAAGTGGTGTTATTGAATTAAAAATCTCTACTTACCTAATTAGGATTCCCCAGGGCCTTTGGTTACCTAGCGACGCCACAATGACTGAGTTGTGACGTCCACAGTTTTTTTGTACCGACTTATAAATTACACGCAAGACTTCGTTTTGCAAGAATGAGATAGACAAAATAATTTAACGTGCTATAACATTTTAATTTTTTGACCAATTTGAAATTTGATTCCGAATTCCGCTATCGTACTACGTAGGTACTTATATTAACATATTATCTAAATAAATTTAGATATAATAACATTTAATATCAGTCAACTACCCTAATACTGAGTAAACTTATTTCAATGTTCATTTTAAACAAACATTAGCGCGCTCTTTTCAGGTACTATTTAAAAATTGTTTCTGGCAATGACATATTTCGGTACCTACACTACATATTCGTTTGTATGTTCTATCCTTTTCTTATTCATTAAAATAAGTAAAGAACAAACAATTAGCTCCTGTCAAAATTTCATACACAGGGTATACTTGCATATTTACGTGTTTACGTAACATCACCTTATTATATATTTATTATCAATCAACAGAGAGGTATTTTTTGTTGTCTAAAATGCAATAAGTATCTCAATAAGATTGTGTTTCGTTCTTAATTTTACAATGAAATTCCATCAAGCAAAAGTAGTTCCAATTAATCATATTATAATATAGATATGACATTTTAGTATCTACGTATTTAATTTTTAAACAAGATAACGGAAATGGCACTTTACATTTATTGTGAGAGGTGCCTATAGGATGGATACCTTTTGAGATAATTATAAAATTGAAGATAAGATTTCTTTATCAGTTGCCGGTACACGTACACGTATTGTTTGCATAAGAAAATTTTTTGATTGTGCAACGACGGACGGCAAAGCGTTTGTAGGTTAAATTTTTAGTTTCAACTTCAATAACATTCTTTGAACTTTACCACTACCACTTTATTAATGTGATTAGATTCAATTTTTACTTATCATTAGAAAGGTTATGGTCGGAATTAGATACTTTTTTATTTTAATGATTGTATTCTAATTATTAATTTTATATCTAGCATCAACTACAATTTAGTTTGAATTGCTTTTTTTATATGTACCTATCTACCTATAGGTAATCACACAGATATCCTATACGTAATATTCTAACTCATTTGTTTTATTCATTTTTTTTGCATTCAATTATCATTAATTAAGGATAATCACTATAGATACTACAAAATATCAAAAATTTATTTTTTAGCGAACAACAGAATTTTAGAAAACTGACGCCTTTTCAAAGCAAAACTGTTAAAAAGTTTTTATAACTACCTATAGCTGATATTTCAAACATAAATATTATTTTGGTTTAATTAATATATTTTTTCTAAAATAGGTATTCAAAGAGGCACTGAAGAAAATTAAATGAATATGAGTGTTTAGTAATTAGATTTCCACTATTACTAGTCGATTAATAAGAGTCCACAGATCTTGAATTTAATACCTAGTTCTTCGGACATTTGGTTGTGAACCATATTAATAATAAAATTAAATAAAAACACTAGGTATATGTGGAAGTAAAAAAGGGTAAAAAGTGATGTTGTTAAGGACTATAAAAGATTGACCGATCCTATTATTAATTTTATTATTGATTGATACTTTTTTTTTAATAAATCAGCAGTTACGAAAAAACACAATTTAGACAGTATTACCTAGAGTGTAAATCTTATATAAAGGAACTTCTATTAAATGAAAAGCTTCTTAAAACGTAAACATTGCTAAGGTTTGTTTGGTTTACATTGTTTCTTATATATTAAAACACACTACTTATGTAGCGTAACAATTACTCTCAACAGCGAAGAAATTTTTAATTCAGTAAGGCAAAATGATGAGGAACCACCACTGGACATTAAACAGGCTTTGCATATGGTAAAATTATTAGAAAAATTTATTTTGTTTAATGAAAATTGTCCCATATACTCCACGATATAAACAGAATACAACGAAAGATACATTTAAAATACACGGAGAAAAATAATCATGATTCTATTAGGCACTTAATGAGTCGAGCAACATTTTTCTAGTAAATAATACTAGAATTCTCATAAAATGTACTTGGTGGTATAAAACAATTTTTCATTCTTTCTAATAATTAGTATTAGAATAATCAAGCTAAATAAGTCTAGACTTTTTTCTCTACCTCTCGATTATTTTATCGTGTCGTAAAGAAAAAAATACTAAATAGAATGAGAATAGTTTAGTAAAATTAGTGATAAGAAGTGTAAAAAATGTTTTCTAATCAAGTCAATTTTACTAGAATTCACTCTCAACACCGAACGTAGATTGACTAGACATTTCTAGTAAAATCTCCTTTAGCGTCTGGTCGTCCATATAATTGACAGATTTTTTAGTCATGTTTGCTAGAATTCTAGCAATATTTTCATGACTGTTTTCTCCGTGTACTTGTATAGTAAATAATGACAAATAATAAGTTAAGACATTATAATTTTGTTTTGCAATTACTTTTAGTTTTTGGTAAAATTATATTAATTCCATTTATTCTCCCTTTATTGAAAACTTTTTATAACACAATAAATTATCCGAGCCCTTCAATTTTAATTTACACTGTAAAATATCAAAAAATGTTTTCTAAGGATTAATGGAATTTTGGAAAACTAAAGCAAAAACGCTTTAGTTATTATGTAAACAACTTCCTATACCTATCATGCACCTATAAATATTTTTTGGTTTAATTAATATACTTCGCCTATCATAAGTTTGCATTTACGATTAAAGGAAAGCTTGAAGAATGTTTTACCTACTTCTAATTTAATCCGTTGGTATTCTTTCTTATTTTCCTTATATATCGATATATATAAAACCATCAACATTTTGAATTTAAATAAATATGGAAATATTAGGTAGACACTTTTTAAAAGAAATTAGGAGTTACGAAAAATACACTTTTAATAGGTATATGTTAATAGGTTAATCTTTCCGTATTTTAGTTATTTTTCATTATAGATAATAGTTTCTCGCATAAATGTTTCCGGACATAATAGCCAGTATAAGTACGCGTAACAAAAGATAACATTTTAGGAAACCGATCTACAGATAAATAGAATATATAAAATTCCGGAATTACCTACAACTTCCACGAATTTTTTCTTCAGCAAAGAATCACATTGGAAATCAATTAATTTCATTTGTAAATTTTTATTTACAATTGCAAAATCGATATCGATTCAAAGTAAAAAAACGAAATTGTAATCAGAAAATGTTCGATCGAATTCCATTTCTAATAGTTTAATTTGGTAAGCATAGACTTTAAATTTTAATAGATAGATAGATATTGACTGCTTTCAAAGGGAGAGAAGTTTTCTTTTTCTATTTGATTTCGCCAAAATAATAATTTTTATTTGAAAGCGTTAATAAATATTAGATTAATGGCGTTGTAACTTTAGACAGTGTTATGTATTTATTTTAAATCCTACCTGTTTTCCTTATAGCTGTATTGATCCTGAGGGCAGATACTGAAAAAAATAGAAAAAACAAGGTAAAACTTATGTAACCAAATTAATAATTTCAGAAAGTGCATCAAAATAAATGAATGTAATAAATATTTATTAAAAATCCTAAAGCAATTACTTTATTGTTTAATTAGGCACTTACACCTATTTTGAAATACAATCCAACCTCGATCAATCGAATCACTATGTGACGCAAAAAAAAATTGTATGTGTGTGTGTGATTATTTTTGTAAATGAGCATTTGTATGTGTTTATTTCATGTTGCAGATAGAAAAATAGTTCGATAAAGTGATAGAGATACCTAATAGGTAATATCATTTTTGAGTGTACTACTTTCTAATTTTTTATAAGATTTAATTTTTGGTAAAAAAACAAAGTTTTGAAAGTACGTTTTGATAAAAAATAATGGTAGACACTGAACTGCCTCACTGCTTAATTGCATAGTACCTCTTTTAAAAAGAGGCGTTAAAATGATACATTATTAAGAGATTCCCACAGAAAATTCAAGTTATCGAAGCTGGTGCCAAATATTATTTTCGAAATATTCGAGTAATAGAAGTTGGAAAGTTCAAGTTTTCAAGTAAAACTTACACGAATTTCTCATAGTTATAGACTTACCAAAAACTTGACCTATCAGAGTTCGAGAGAAAAATGTGTAGGATCATACCTAGCTTAAATTTTATGCTATCTAAGAAGATAGAAGTTTGACTGCATTTGTACCTATAAAAATAAATTAAATCCTTTATGTAACCAGTTTGAAAATACCTAGGTATAACAGTAAACTGTAAAAAAATGCACAAATCAAATAAGAAGCTGACATCACTTTAACACAAAAGTTGACTAGACTAATAGCAATAACACAAAATTTTGTTTATGAATTCCTATTAATTTATTAAATCTAAAATGGATATTTTAATCGTAAATGAATTATGTAGGTATCTTTTTAAATGAAGTGTCTTTCTTTATCTCATTTAATTTCAATGTTTCCGAATAACATAAAAAGAAGAAGTAGGTATAGGTAAGTTTTCAAAAGAATTCTTAATTATTTTATGGGTGGTCGTCATTATGTTCTTATTAACTTTTTTAACGAAAGACGCACCTATGTACCATAGGTACATATATATGTATACTGTATACTTTTAATGTAATATACATATTTAAAAAAACATCTCACGATCGGCTAGTTTAGACTGTTAATAAAAGGGTTCATTGTTGCAGGTCTTTCGTCTCTATTCTTTGCATCCGTTCGCGAATGCGCGTATCTCGTTCTTCAGTTTCATTTTTTTTTTCTTTCCTTTCGCCGCTACCTAAGACCACCAGGTGCCCTGGGGCGAGCATAAGCAAGTAAGTTAGTAGAGGAAGACGTAGAGAAAGAAGGCATATGTACGCGGTTGTCGGTCGTAGTAGCCCGTGGGAACGTCGACTAACTTCACATCCCACGAACAAGGATCCGAGTTGGCTCGTGCTTTGTTTTCATAGCTTGGCACGATACAGGCGCGGGCCAGGCAGACGACTACTGCGATGGAATATCTGATATGGTCGGTCGGAAGGTTTCACTGTGTGCGTACGGTCTGTACGGTGTGCTGTGCACACGTCCAAGGGGGCCGTGTGACGGAATGTTTCAATGACTGACTGACTACCGTTGGACGTGTGTGACGCAATTGAAGGACGAGGGTTAAACAGCTACAACACCATAGGGAGCGAGCCTTTGCTCAAGTTGAGAGGGTGAAGGAATTTCTATAATTTTGAACAAAAAGATCAAACGCCAGATGTTCCTTTATTTATGTACTTACATTAGTGACGTCATTTTTGTTACTTTATAATAATTATTCAAATCAGATTTAATTTTAATATTATGATGCAACATGCGTGACTATGCAAAGATAAAGTAACAAATTAAAAACTTTTATCTTCTTTTTCTCTGGGTTTAATAGGTAATAGGGCAAGCATGTCGAATTCATTGGTATGATATTGCGAGCCACATAATTTATTTTGTACTAAGCCGGGGGCCGCTTGTTTTTACTGTTCAAACAAATTTAGAAAATTACGACTGTTAATACAATTTATTGTATTGTGCATATATTAGTTTCAATGTTTTGTTTTTAACTAAGGAGCTGTTCATAAAATACGTCACACTAAAATTAGCTGTTTTTGGCCCCCTCCACCCCGGTTGTCACGCTGTGTCACACTTTCTGTGACCCCCCTGTAAATATTACGTCACAAAAACTAAACCCCCCCTGAACATGATTTTTGATTGATAATATACAAATTTTGATAGTCAAAAATGTTTATTTTAATTTCATAATAACATTTAAATAAATTAATAAATATCTTTTGTAACGAACAAATAAATAATATTTCTATTTATCAGAAGTCCAAGGATTCTGTAAAAATTCAGTAAAATTTTTTGATGAACGGCGAACGTCACGTTGCCCCCCGTCACCCCTTGTCTCATCTTGTCACACTCAGCAAGACTCCCTCCCCCTTGTATGCGAACGTATTTTATGAAAGGCTCCTAAACTAAAAATATTTTATTGTATATTATTATTAGTATTGTTGTATATTTTTACACCGAAACAACAATGTTTTATTTGCAAAAAAAAACTAAATTAAAAGTTGTAATAAGCAATATCACTGTTTAATATTACTTTTTAAAAGATAATTAACGTTGTTTGTTGCAAGCAAAGTCATCAATATTTAGTTTTGCATAATAACCAAGAATTATTATATTTTAAGCATCAAAACTAAAGAAGTAAATTACATAACTGCATTTGAATGGAAAGCTAATAACAACGATGGAGTGTTTAAAAAAAATGCAATTTTTCACTGCAGGTGCTAGTTTTGAATTAACACCGGAAAATCTTTCTCAATTAGTGACGGAGGATTGTAGAATGGATTTTTGTATGCCTCTTGAATCCTGAAGCCTATTCAATCAGAAACAAATTCAATAGAAGCAATTGTAAAGCAAAAAGCACAACAAAAGGATAAAATGTGCTTGGTTATTATTATAACAATAATGGATTAGTTTATTATAACAATAACGGATTAGTTATCAGGTTGAAATATAGGTAAGTAAATTAAAAAAAAAATTGTTTTTCTTCATTTATCGTTTTACTTATTTCCAATAAATACAATCGGTAAACCGTTTTAAAAAAGTAAGTAAGTATAACGTATTAATTACTTCTATAATCAAGCAAGACTGGATAACGGGGACGTATCTATTTAAGGAAAGAGATGTCTATCGAAATTAAGGAAGTAGAAATAATTGTGCAATTGAACTTCAATAAAAAAATAATAATGTAACATTGTAACTTTTAGGAATATTGTCTCGGAATTTATTTTTTATAAAAAACTGATAAAACAATTTAATAAGGAACTGGCTTTTGTATCGAAGCGTCTGGTTTTGTGTCGTCTGGTCTCGATTCGGGATAAAGCTAGACGAGACGTACAATTTCTCTAGTTTTATAGTAACACTGCTCTGTAAATCGCGAGCAAATTAAAATTCTTGGTCACTTAATTGATATTGTGGTATGCAAACGCTAGAAATTTAGCTCTCTCCACCTCCAATATAATTAACGATTGAACGCTTACCTAACAGGGTTGGCATGTTTGAATTAAAGTGTTTTTAAAACAAAAATAAAAAGTAACATTAATTATTCTTTAAATTCATTTGGCTAGAGAAGAATTATTGTTTGTAGGTATGAAATAAGGAAACAATCTCACTCGTTACTAGAAAAAACCTCATTTATTTATTAGCTTGGATAATTCTACTTACGGAATATTTTTAGAGACTGCAGTTTTTGGATCTAGGTTTTCTTGAAAGATTCGTACAAATATCTTTGTTTTCATATAGAAAATAAAAAAAGCATGTCCAATAAATGCAATTTAAAGCTTTCGAGAGGTGTGGTGCTTTGTTCAAAAGCTTTTGATAATTCGGTTAATTTAAAACAATTTTCAAAGAAGTAGGAGATATTTTCAGATAGCGTGCTTGTGCGACACTAATAAACAAAATACCAATGAAGAATCTACGTTCGGTGAACGTTTTGTATAGAGAATGGTCAGTTTAAAACAAGTGTCCAAAATAAACTAGAAAAAAGGTTTAAACATTTCAGCTCGTTGGGTCCCAAAGTTGCTGAGTGAAGATCAAAAAGCTGCTCGAGTTCGCATCGCAGCTTTAACGCAGGCCCAAATCAGTGAAATGCACTAGACTCAGTCGGAGCACCATCCATCATATAGCTCAAACTTATCCCCTTGTGATTTCCACATGTTTGGGCTCCTCTAAAAATCACTAGGAGGCGAGCGATTTCAGACTGATGAACATGTGAAGGCGCACAGAAAAAAAAACTATTTTAAAACAAGAAAATATATTGCTTTGAAGATATTTACTCATTTTAAATAAATAAATACTTCTTTTTAGTATTTTGCTTTGTTTTAAGAAAACAAGAATATTTCCTTCAACGTTTTTATTTACTTACTGCAATTGATTTAAAGAAAGAATTTTTGTTTTGAAACAAATTTATACAGGTTTCGATCGAAGACTAATTCTGTTCTTAAAACAAGTCAAGGAACTACTTGGAATGAAAATTATTCTTTTGCTACAACTTTTTGAATGGTTTAAACAAAAAGTAATTTCTTAATTTTAAAACATTTCTGTTTTGAAACAATAAAATATTAATTCTATTCAAGTAGCCGAAAACTGGATTGGATAAAGCACTTCTTCGAAACAAAACAGTTCTGCTTTCGATAAAGCATTATCATTTCATTTTAAAGAACATTTTATTTAGTACAAATATATGACGCTTTGATGAGCTCCATATTTGTCTCCCGTTTAGATTTTCAATATATTGCGTCATACGTTAATGAACTATCAATGTAAAGTGAGTTGTTGGTGCACAATCAAATTTTCTGAAAAAGCAGGGGTATATTTTTATAATAAAATGGAAGAATTTTTAAATAAAATTGGCTTTGGAGAATTTGGAGAAGCATTTGCAAGTAAGTACCCATTAAAATACTTAATTTTTACGAATTTATTTATTAATTATATTTAAAATAGAAGTATGAAATAATGCAAAATTTTGCATGGTAAATATGTAATAGAGCCGCAATATTAGAATTAAGTTTTTAATTCATTCTGTATCACGTTATCTGCTGTATATAGGTACATAAATATCTACAAATCAATTTTATCCACAACGAATCCTCAACGAAGTAGTAGTAAAATAAAACTGTTTTTTAAATAGCAGTAGGTATCTACAGTTTAGCAAAATTTGTAAGCGCGCTTTCTCTCGATAAAGAAAAAATGGCTACTACCTACTGCTATTTGAAAATCGTTTATTGATTGTTTTATGATGAGAATCGTTTGATCGATAAACCAAGAATTCTAGTTTTGATTTTAAATTAAAAACAATAATTTATATTACAGCTACTGGAATCATTTGGACTAAACAACTTCTTATCAAAATGGCAAAGTTGAGCAATCACTACGTTACATTAAAGAGCTTCTATAAGGTCGAATCAGTAAATGGAAGTAAAGTACTTATCATGGATAAAAATAAAAAGACGCATTTTCCAGTCATGATGCATACACTCCCTACTGGTGAATCATACGTAACACTAAAATGTCTTAAGCTATTTTTTTTAGTTCCTTTCATACTATTGTTCATGTGTGTATCGTTGTCCTTTTTATTATTTTATGTTCAATAAAGATATGTTACAATAATCACATCTTATTTATATACCATTCCATTGATTTGTAAAATTGCTTTATTGTTAAAAATAAAAAATTAAGAAAAAATTAAATTTTCAAACAAATTTTTGTTATTTTAGTATGAAAATGTTTCATGTTTAATACAAAAATATACCGCTTTAAACTCAAATATTAATCGTGTTTATTATGAAGAAGTACCATCTTAAATGGAAACATCCGTTTCTTGTGTTGAAGAAAAATATTATTTTTTCCAAGCCCGCAAATCTTATTTTAAGAAAACGAAATTGTTGAAATCAGTAGATAAATATTCTGTTTAAACGAATACATTATTCTAACGAAGAAATATTGTGGTTTTCGTAAGTAAACTATTTTTTTGCTTTGAACATTGCTGTATTTAACTGAAAGTATATATGTTTAAATGAAACGCAGCATTTGATTACCATTAAAACTTTTAAACTCTTTATTTAAGAAAATATTTATTTGCGTATATATGAAACAAAGATTTTCTTGAATGAAGTGTATTTTATTCACATTAAATATACTTTTTTTTCCGTGCGTTTGTGCGCAACTGGATAGACTTCCGCCTTGCTTCTTTTTATGAAAACGAGATGAAAAAACTACCAATTTGTTGGGAAAAATGTATAATCAAAAAAGGGGATACCTATGTCGAAAAATAGAGAAATTTCTGTTTTTGTGAAAATTTTCAAAATAAATGTTTTATGAACAAAAACTCGTTTATATTTGATCTATCCTCGTATGACCATATGATTTTATTCATACACCTCATTTAGGTCACATGATGGTATGTTGTGGCATTGGAGGCGTTCGAAATGCAGCTCTCGCCACTACCAATGTAATATTAACTATTATATACAATAGAGCAATGAGGGGTTGCTCCTCGAAGCTGCGGTGACCGGCAAGTGCTCACAGATCGATATTTGTCTAAGATCAATAAACGTAATCATATGTATGTTTACAATTCCAATTTCATTTTATTAGGGAGTTATTAGTAAATTTTGACATAAAAATAGTTCATATTGTTTCCTTCACACTATCTGGATAACAAAACACTAAAAAATAACATCATTTGGTGTATATATTTTACTTATTGAGTGCCTAATAATAAAGATATTATTTTTTCATATTTTCCGCGTAGGTACCTACCTACTACTACTTAAAAATTTAACGGTAACTTTTTGTTTTTCTTTTGACACGAACCGTCAACTTCCGTAAGTTAATTGATTCCTTTCACTAGTATCTACGTATTAGAAAAAATTAAAGAACTAATAACACGAAGCCAAGCCAGCTAGTCAGCCAGTCAGTCAGATATAATCGAAGTAGCACGATTACGTGTCCTATGGCTGTCTGTATACTATGTAGTTAGTTCCCTTCTTCGGCTTTTAGCAAAATCATCATCAAAACGAATTGTTAACGGCAGCAGCACAGCACACAAATTAGTAATTACACTGTTAAACACAAAACAACAACGCTTACGAGAATTCTCGTTTTCAAGCATTTTACGAAGTTCACGATGTTTTTGTTTACGTAACGCTATCTTTAGCCATTGCATAACAATGAATTATTTTGTTCTTGCACTTTTTGTTTTGTTTTCTCTGGCAAAATTGAACGGTTATGATTTAAACGGTCAGCGGTATATTAGATATACTTATTGATAATCTTCGGTTCCGGTAAAAACAACTACGAAACAGGTTTCACGTACAATTATAAACGGATGCATTTTTAGTTCGGGTTAGCAGGGTGTTTTCAAATACAATACATTAATAAGGTTATTTTTTTTGAAAACTCATTTATAACGTACACGCTTACGGTATAACGTACACAATCAAAAGTCCAGGATAATCTTATGGAGAGCACACGAATTTATAATTAGTTTTGTTATGCAGATAAAGGACTAAATGTCCGGATCCGAACGTTCGAATTTCTTCTAAATTTAATTTTGTAATCTTCAAAAAAATACAACAGTGTCTAAGATTCTATAAAACTAGGTACTTTTCTAAATAATTAATAGATAAATACTGCAATAAATGTGTCTAATTCTGTTTTAACGAAATTTTGAGTATACCGATTTTGAATGTATTTAGAGTGCCTACATTTTTTTACTGTGCTGTAGTTCTCTAAATCTTATAAGGTAGTTTTTCAATATGAACCGTAATCTACAGGGTTTTTCAAGTTGATGGCCTATTAGAAGTATATGAATTAGTAGAAGGAATTCAATTCTGAAACTTGGGCTTATTTGGTTACCTATTTTGTATTTTCAAAATACACGATGGAAACTACAAAGTATTAGATCTTACGGCGATTATGTTATCATTTAGGCACAGTGTTCTTATATAATAAATGGACACCAAAATCCTTATTGCATAATACGATTTTACACAACTCCAGTGGAAACATTATAAGTCGAATTATAACAGTTTTTTCATGACAATGATTCGGTTATTATTACATTTTTTTGTTTACGGATGATTAATAATAAAAGTAAGGAAGAACGTCCAAAACACCAAAAATGTTGTTGTTATACAATGTTACTTAACAATTTATGTAGTAGTTAGGGAAAAAATTATATAAACATATTGTAGGGTCCAGTGATACCGTGCGTGTGTATGATAACGATTTGTGTGCATGTACTTCTTATCGCTAACATGTTTACGGCGTAGTCACAGCGCGCGGCTCTTTTGTCATTATCGACTTACAAACTACAAAATCTTTCTCCAGCGACAAGTAACACTATCAATTCTGCGAACGGCTTTCTACTTATTATTCAACAATTAGGATTTCTTTGAGAAATTATCCAGAAAGTTCGAAAGGTGTATTTAAAGTGATCATCTTTGGACCAAAGACAGAGTAGAGGTAATTAAGCATCCGTGCGCGAATTAAGACGATAAGCGATAGACAAAAGTGGTGGTTATATAAATAAGTGAATTGTTCTGACATAAATAGTAGTTCTAAGTTAGTGTTAAGTGTTATATAAATAGTGTTAAATAAATAATTATTTAAATAAATATTTTTGACTAGACAATTCGTTAGGTACAGTATAAAAAAATCATCAATCTGGAATAGAGCCCTGTTCATTCCGGTGCTAAAGGATGAAAAGTTGTTGTCAGTTTTATTCCTAATATCATTCGAACAATTAACTTGTGTAAAAAGATACTGTCACGAGTACTTGCCAATTAAGTTGGTGTGAGCCTAATTAACAAATATCTTCCCTGAATAGATAATGAATATATGCGGCTTTCCTGAAACATCTACAAAATTCCAGCAGAGATCAATGGGAAAACAATTGGATTACAAGAAGGCTGTAGAATTTCTTAGAAAAAAGCTGACAAGACTATATAAGGCGAGCCGGCTTGCACCGAGCGAGTAAGTTGACAGCTGATGTTTAGAGTGCGAATGACAGAAGCGATCGATTGGCGAACCATAGTGGCGATAGAATTCATAGAGTGCGAATAGACGGTGGTTACAGTAACGGCCAACGAAGAAAAGACTTTCTAGTGAAATAAATTGCATGGACTTGTATATAACAGTAGTGTATTTAAATTAATTTTAGTTATTAATTAAATTCGTTGTTCTGTTTTGTTAATTGTGTTTTTCGTGACTGATAAATTAACATTGTCAAGTGCTCGAATGATGATGATGATGATGATGCCAGAAATGAAGCATGAAACACCGTCACTTTGACAACAATAGGTAGAGGTTTTACATCATTTACAAGATTAAAAAACCTTTGTTCCTTAGTTGATAAGCACTTCTTTGAAAATGGTGTAATTACCGTAACAATTGTTACAGAAATCTATTAAATAAAAATTTTTGTGAAGCAATTTACCAAGTGTTTTTCTACTTTTTAACTATTAAATATGTTTCACCAAGAAATCAGCGAAAATTCAATTTCTACTATATTAAAACACCTTACATTCATATTCTAGATTAAAGAAATAATTATGCACCTAATACACCATTAAAAGGTTGTAGGTTGTAGGGTCAATCTGGAATCCAAAAATGCTTGTCTTAGAAATTGGGATGTAATTAGCACACTTTATCGAGGCGGTAGCGCTTATGTTGTAATAAAATAAATAAATGGGGTGGTTGTCATATTGACGAGATCTAATTACTTACTGAAAAAAATCAGTTGTGTTCCTATTGTTGCGGATATAGTGGTACCACTGTTTGAACTTTATTGGTGTATGATCCATTCAGCGCTAGGCAAAAAGGTTTTTAACTCATAAATAAACCCAAAGCCCTTAACTAAACTGCTTTGGCCCATGATGTCTCAATTACATTTTAAAAACTAAAAGGGCTTTAACCACTCTGAATGTGTGTGATTGAAGCTTCTTTTTGAAATACAAACTACAAGGAACTTGTATAAATTAACTCAATCACCAAGATATATTTGTTCGTGCAGGGGGTTGAAAATTGCAGTGCTTCTAACTTCTAAACCCTTTAAAGGCTTAAAGCACATTTTAAGCACAATCCACTAATAGTGCTCAAGCTTTGGATCTATTACATCGATCTACATAATTGAATGAATTCAGGAAGGACTAAAATTTTAATATGTACAGGGTATCCCAAAAAATACCTACTTACTAAAAGTATTAATTAGTGAACCAAGAAAAGAGTTTTTAAGTATTAGAAGAAAAGTAATTTTTTTTGTTGCCTTTAGCACCCGTTCACGGGTAAATTAAGCAATTTGGTATACAGGGGTTTTCAAGTTGATGGGCTATATTAGAAGTGTATGAATTAGTAGAAGGAATTCAATGCTTAAACTTGGGCTCATTATTTATTTTACCTTTTTATACGAAAAATATTAAAACTGGCTATTTTAGATAATAATTCAAAATTACTCGAAAGTTTTCAAATAAAACTTTAGGAAGTATCCATGTAGATCGAAAGAGGATAAAAAAAGGAGTCGATTAAAAAAATAAAAAATGGTAGGTGCCATTTGAAAAAACGAAGTTATTCGTGTTTGAAGTTCTTAAACTTTAGAATTTTATTTTGAACGCCCTGTATAAATGATTTAGTTCAATTTTGTCAAGGCGTTAGAACTAATATTCAGCTATTACTAGTAAAAATTTCAACAGTTTGAGTCGTATTTTGTGGAAGTTGATTTTTTATAATTTGGGTCGCGGTAACGATTTTTTTTTCTATAAATTAAATTAACTCTGAAATCGATCGTCATAGGTGTACAAGTTCGTTATCAAAGTTACCTTAGAATTACACGTTTTATTCGAATTCAGCGTAAAAAATATACCATTCCATTTAAAATAACAAAGTTGATGTCGACTTCCGGTATAACCGGATATAAATCGAACTTGAAAATATTTCTAAAAACGGCATAATTAATAACTAGTTTCATAATTTAATTCCTTCTACTAATTCATATACTTCTAATAGCCCATCAACTTGAAAAACCCTGTGTAGATAAATGCGGTTAAACCGACTTATTTTAATCCCAGGAATCTGTAGTTGTTTACGGAATTTTGGGACACCCTGATTATTATATCGGTTGTATGCGTCCAACGCGTAGGTATCATCTCTTCTTATTGGTGTCGGAGGTTAATTGCAGACATTGCGAAAAATCCAGGATCCTTAACAACCATTTGTCATACATTACCTTCGGTTACTCATATATACCATTAAGAACCTGTTTTATGAACTTTTTTGCCAGTAATTCACTAATTAATACTTTTAGTAGGTAAGTAGGTAGATACTTTGTTTGAGAGTGGAATTATTTTATAAAGGAATTTTACAACAATATTGTCGCAAGGATACTGATAATCAGAATCACATCAATTACCATTAGCACATTGCTACGTTTCAATAATCTAGCTCATTTATTAAAATACCCATGCACTGGCAGGTATTTCAAAGATAAAATAAATGAACATAAAAAATGTCTCGAAAGCGAACTTCACACACTAATTGCGAATTTTCATCGTATACCTATATTAATGATAAAAAATATCTTACATTGAAAACAGCGGATTCAATAAGTTTAATGTATTGTTACAATCGTGGTGTAAAAAATTTGTAAGACGACATTATTATCTAGTACTTTTAGTTTACACTACATATTGTTACGAGTACTTGCCAATTAAGTTGGTGTGAGCATAATTAACGAACATCTTCCCTGAATACATAAGGAATATTCCCGGCTTTCCCTGCAACATCTAGAAAACACCAGCAACGATCAATGGGAAAACAATTGGATTACTAGACGGCTGTAGACTTCCCTAGAAAAAGGCTGAACAGACTATATAAAGGCGAGACACTCACACCGAGTTAGTTGACAGTGAACAGCTGATGTTTGGAAGCGAAGCGATCGATAGGCGATAGAAGTCATAGTGTCTAAATTATAGAGAGCGATAGATAGTGTTCACACAGAGGCGAGCGGAAAAATAGACTTTTTAGTGAAATAAATTGCGTAGACTTGTTTATAACTATAGTGTAGTCAAATTAACTTTAGTAATTAAATAAATTCGTTATTTTTGTTTTGTTAATTGTGTTTTCCGTGACCGAACACGTCACAATATTTTTCCACCGGAAACTTGAAGAAAATACTAGGTGTCATGATAATTACAATAATACCCCAGAACTTACGCGATTAAATCTTATTTAAAAGGAGGGGGGTCACTTAAATCTCATATCAATAATTAAATTCCTCTTTTAATTATGAGCTTATTATAAGCACCCAGAATCAAATGAGATCGGGAGTTTCACCATATTTTACAAAATCTCACTAAGGGACTGTTCATAAAAAACGTCACGCTAAAATTACCTTTTTTTTACCCCTCCCCCCCGGTTGTCACGCTGTCACACTTTCTGTGATCCCCCTGTAAATATTACGCCACAAAGACTAACGCCCCTCCCTGAACATGATAAATTTTTATTGATAATACACAAATTTTGATAGTCAAAAATATCAATTTTATTTTAATAATAAAATTTAAATAAATTAATAAATATCTTTTATAAAAAACAAATAAGTAATATTTCTATTTATCAGAAGTCCAAGAATACTGTAAAAATTCAGTAAAAATTTTTGATAAACGGCGAACGTCACGTTGCCGTAGACCCCCGTTCCCCATTGTCACATCTTATCACACTCAGCGAGGCCCCCCTTGTATGCGAACGTATTTTATGAATAGACCCTATAGTCCAGACGAATTAGTATGAAAAAGGGGGTTGCTTCGGATTTGAAGCATATGCCGAAAATCTTATAAAAATATATTTTAAAATCATCTAAAATCGCATATAGTGGAGAGCAAGTGAGTTTGGAGGGTGATCTCAATTATTTAAAAAAATAGCTTATTTATTTTGCGTTTTTTTTTCTTCTCGGTCCAATAACTCGAAATATATCACCCTTAGCGTGAAAATGCCCGAGTACCAAAATGATCCTTATAAAACTTACTACCAGATGAGTACATTTGAAAATTCAAAATTGTTTATTTTACTGTTTTTATTATAAAAAAACGGCAAAAAGTTACTCTGAAACTAATTGATTTTTTATAAATACTAAAAGTAGATAAAATTTTATTAAACTCGAGTTTTCAACACCTCTAATTATGTATAATATGTGTAAAAAAGTTGGTCCAAATCGGTCGGCTAGTTTTTGCAAAATTAATTTGTTAAGTAAATTGTTTAAAACGATTATACGCGCAAAATACAAAATTTAAACCTTAGCAAATTTTTTTACACGTAGTACTGGTGTTATGCTTTAATTCTGGATAGTTTTTTGATTTTTGTTTTTTTCGTTACAACATCAATATGCATTGGTTCATCAAGTACCAATTCGCTATGAAGAAGAAGATGAAGAAGAAGAATGAATAGAAGTCGAGGATGGCACTACAGATGAGATAGTTCAGCCTTCAAAAAAAGCTAAACTAATATAAGTTTTTTGCCGTTTTTTTATAATATAAAACAGTAAAATAAAAGATTTTGAATTATCAAATGTACTCATCTTGATGTAAGTTTTATAAGGCAAAGGGGAAAAAACGCAAAATAAAAAAGCTATTTTTTTTAGTAATTGAGATCACTTTCCAAACTCACTTGCGCTCCACTATATGCGATTTTAGATGATTTTTAAAAATATTTTCATAAGATTTCTACCATATACTTTAAATCCGAAGCAAGAATGCTAATTCGACTAGACTACTAAGGAAGGGGAAAGAGGACCTCAAATAATTATTGAATATTGCAGTAACAGTATAATAAACAAATTTACCATAAGTCGACTTCACGTTAAGTTGGTGTTCAGATTTGGTAGGGACTAGCGAGGGATGGAAGGGAATCGAAATTGTGTTTAACTGGGAATAGAGACGTTGTAAATGATAAATGTATGGATGGCTCCCTGTTTGTTTTTCTATGTTAAAGGAATAGCTGCATTTAAATTTTTGGAGGAATAAAGATCGTTTTCAATTATGTATTTATATTTTTAGACAAACATTCATTTGTTTTTAAATTCTGCAAATGATTTATTATTCTGACTGGGTTTATTATTATTATTTTGCAATATCAAATCATATGTGTTTTGCGTGATAGCTTATATTTATTTATACTGCAAATTATCAGATAAGATAGTATAAAAACATTGATATTTCACAAACAATCAAAGAACTAAACTGAAAATATTGCCAGG
The DNA here is from genome assembly GCA_029378335.1 of Agrilus mali. NCBI lineage: Eukaryota > Metazoa > Arthropoda > Insecta > Coleoptera > Buprestidae > Agrilus > Agrilus mali. Next base: position 13,082,826 of record CM055661.1, on the reverse strand, counting down.
TGTTTGGACCTGCAAAAAGAATTTAAAAAAGCTTTTCCTTTAATGATTAATTGTTTTACATTTACTTAATGGAAATTAATTTGAAATTAAATTAAAATCTCATAATTTAATTTCCACAAAATTACTTTTTTTTTATTTATATTTATTTTTTTAATTAGGATTTATTTTTAAACAAAATGTTAATCTATTGGTATTAAGAATTACCTACACTCAAAATTCAGAAAACAATGTTATAAATGGAATAATACCCATAACGTAGGTATGTAGAGTTTGCTATTTGCAAAATCCAAAAAATTTTGTTTTAAGTATGTTTGTTTAATCGTCCACTGTATTTACATGGGGTAGGATTATTAGTTAATTGATTGTAATTTTTTTTTAATGAAGGTCAGGTGGGGTATTTGTGAGCGATTTTAGAAGTTTGACTTTTGAAGCTCGATGTATCTTAGATGAAGATTAAAAGGCGACTAGGTATATGATTAATTTAGGTCCTTGTTTGGTTTTAAGCGAATTTCTGTTGTTAAATATGCAAATTCGGATTTTTTTTGCAAAAAAAGTTAATTTTACAATTACCCTTTCACTTATTAAAGCAGTCGAAAACTTAGGGTTAAATGTGAACAAACATCTTGTTTGTACTGGCTTTATAAAGGTTTTTAATGGGGCAAAAGTAAACAATTCGCTTTCAAACGTGAATTCCAATGAAAATTATATTTATGATGAAGCCGTGTTCACAATTACCCTAAAAATTATATATTATATAGAAGTATTTTCACTATTTAACATAAAATATGACGACACTCTTCCTCTGCTGTTTAGCGCGCTAAAGCATCCAACCGTCAAAAGTCAACACCACAGTCTATAATTTCCATTAGTTGGAATAATCAACAGACCTATTTCATCGAAATAAAGAGCCTGTTTACAATTACCCCACCTGACCCTAATTGGCGACGTATTGGTGACATTTCGTTAACCTCTTCAGGCCATAGATACTAATTGTCAAAGGTTGATTGTCAATTTTTTTGTTAATAGACGGATCAGGGAGACTAAGATTTATAAAAAAAAAAAAAACATTAAAATACCTTTGACAATTAGTATCTATAGCCTGAAGAGAATGACGAAATGTTATCGAATCGTTGAAACAAATGGAGTGTTCATTAAAATCGACTAACTCCTACTATTCTTATTGTTGTTCTAGCGTAAGTATCTGTCAGTACCTATATTTCCATTTGTATTTCGATATGGAGGATGAATCAAAATTTAAAATTTGCATATCAAATATTTTGACTTGTTTCTGTTTTTTTTCTGTTAAAACTGTATAGTAGGTAATAAGATATAACCGAATATAATTTTATCTCATTTGAATGAGGGGATTTTTTTAAAAGCAAAACATTGTAATAAAATTTACAATAGTAGATATCTAACTGCAAATCAACAGGATTTTGTGTTTAGGTGTCATTAATAATAAATATAATTTCTCATTCATAAATTTCTCAAATAAGAAAGTATGAGGCGTTGATAAGATATTTGGGATATAAAAAGTTATTCTTGTTTTATTTTTTTATAATGCCAATATTTTGCCAGTACCTTACCTACATATAAAAATGTTATTCTCAAAATGATAAAATTGCAAATAACTTATTATTGAAATGTAAGTATTCCATTAAAAACGTAAGTTGTTTATCGTTCGATAATAATTCTCTGAGGATTTACAAGTATGTACTTACAATGGGATCAGTGGTGTCGAAAACAGGTGGTTAGCGTCCACATTTTTCTTTATTTATTCATTAAAATAAAATAAAATACGGGGAGGCGGAGGTTACTTGTAGTCCGGTCAATTTAGACATTCAAAGCTACATAAATTCCCACCAAGCTGAAAATCAGTAAGATTGTTTAAAATATGATTAAAAATAAAATTTGAAAGTGCCCCATCTTTCCCCTGTATGGAAAAAATTTATTCAAGGTTAAAGGTCAAAAAAATGAGTTTTTCGCGATTTTCAGCAAAACGGTAAGTTTTATCAGAAAATTACCCCAGACAAAAATTGTAGATCATTAAATTATCTATCAAATATGTATCAATATTTTTTTCCTAATAGCGACCGTTTCTGAGATATCAGGTAAAATGAAACCCAGTCCCTTATTTTATACGCCAGTGTAACCTCGAGACAACATCTGTCTCCTGTTCAATTGTATGCGTAGCTAGGGTCTTATACCTGCTTTATGTCAGTGTGCCCAATAAATGAAATACTGTTAGTCTCAGGGTTGTCAGATTAGGGGATTTTCCCCAAACAATAGGGGATTTTTTTCCTTTGGGGTATTTTTTGGGGATATATTTTTCAGGGGAATTCTTCGTGGGAAAAATTTTCCTCTACAATATTTTTTCTATTTGCACTAAATATTTTCAAGTCCTTGGGGGTTTATTTGTCACATAGCTTATTTTGGGGTATTTTAGAGATACATATTTTATAGATAATTTTATGATCTACAATTTTTGTCTGGGGTAATTTTATGATAAAACTTACCGTTTTGCTGAAAATGGCGAAAAACTCATTTTTTTGACCTTTAACTTTGAATAAAATTTTTTCCATACAGGGGAAAGATGGGGAACTTTCAAATTTAATTTTTAATCATATTTTAAACAATATCACTGATTTTCAGCTTGGTGGGAATTTTTAGTCTAATTTGACCGGACTATTGTATATATCTACTAAAATTTAAAGCTAAATCATCACTGACCCTTACTTATAGTCTTTTCAAACAGACAAAGAAAGAAGGGAGGAGGGAAATGAGAACTCTCTTTGATGCCAATTTATTATATACAGCTACTTCTTAACCCGTATAAGAGTTGCTCATTATACATGTTTAAAGGACATCCCTTAATTACGTGAGCTTCAAAATGAAAGGGGGGAGGGTCTAGAGAAATCAAATTTATAAGAGGGAGTCATTGAAAATCACACGACAACTATTTACGAGAAATTCAAAGAACTGTTATAATTTTTATTCCTTTTTCTTAGAAAATCTCACGTAATAGGGCGGAGGACTCCCCCCAATATCTCACCAAACCCCAAGTGGGAGGTAAGGATTCATATTGAAAGAAAACATGTAATTAATGGGTGACATCTTAATTGTTTCTTCCATTTGGAGAAGTGTCTGTGTAGCGAAATGATCTATGAGTGTAGGTTGTTAATTTTTGAAAAATAAAAAACGTAAAACGTAAAATTTAACATTGTGGTCACATTTTCATAGCCACTTCTTTTTTTAATAAATTTTTAACATAACTAACACTGCACTGCATGTGTACTGATATTGTAATATTAAAATTAGTTTTATCTTTAAAAAATTTATTGTATCACTTTAGACTTTTATCGTTAAATTGCTATTTACGCCATTATAATACGACATGCAACGAGCTAAATTATAAATATCTGATGATTGATAATTTTATAGGAATAGACTGGATTAAGCTAGTCGTATTCAAAATGTATAAATAAACTGCCTTTAATTGAAGATAACTGATATCATGGTTATGGCCTAATTTGTTATCATACTTTCTTAATACATACATTAGTTCAAAATTTAAAAAATAAAAGAAGTAGAAAGTTTCACCAATTTAATAAAAACCTGACATATTTCGGTCACATGACCATTATCAAAGGTATAATATTGTAACGAATTTTCTAGTCAAAGATATTTATTTAAACAATTATTTATTTAACACAATTTATATAACACTTAAACACTAACTTAGAACTACTATTTATGTTAGAACAATTCACTTATTTATCACAATTTATCACTTTTGTCTATTATTTATCGGTTTGTTTCGCGCACTGGCTTTATCACAACTACTACTGTTCTCCGACCCAAAGACGATCACTTTATATACACCTTTCGAACTTTCTGGATGATTCGAAAAGGAAATCCTGATTATTCCCGAATGATGAATAATAATTAGGCCGCCCGCACACTCGGCCACCGGTGGTCGCCAGTGGACGCGCCATTGTGGCTGACATCGACCACTAGCCGTCGCCACCGGTGGTCGCCACTAGACGCTACTGTAAAACGCCAGTGGTCGCTACTTTTCTCCTAATTTTATAATCAGGTCCGGCGTTAAAAAAATTTAGTTGCATTATAAAAGTTCAACATGGAAGCACTTGCTACGCTCCTTGTAATACGAAGCGACGCAGGAGACGTGAATTTATATTAATTAACCAATATTTTGGTACATCTCCACAATTCATGCAATCAAGTGATTCACAATATTGACTGTCTAATAAAGAAATTCAAAGACAATGACAAAAATTTCAACATTTCACTTTCCTTCTAAGTACCTACATAGATTTAAAATATAAATAAAAAAGGAATGTATGTTTTAAATTTACAATTGTAAAAAAAAAACATAATTTTAATAAAAATGTCATGTCCGAATTCTCCCAGTCCGTCCCAGTTAAAATTGTGGCCCGGAAAAGTGGCCAAGTGTGCGCCGGAGAATCAGTGGCCGGCGTCAGCGACAAGTAGCGAGAACGAGCTTCTCTAGCAGCGCGTGGCTCGAACGGGCGACTGCTGTCGCCGAGTGTGCGACGACGCCATTTAAATTGCATGCAAAACATCGTCCGCAGCGTGTGGTCGCGTCTAGTGGCGACCACCGGTGGCCGAGTGGGCGCCTGACCTACTTGTCGCTGACGCCGGCCACTGATTCTCCGGCGCACACTTGGCCACATTTCCGGGCCACAATTTTAACTGGGACGGACTGGGAGAATTCGGACATGACATTTTTATTAAAATTATGTTTTTTTTTGACAATTGTAAATTTAAAAGATACATTCCTTTTTATTTATATTTTAAATCTATGTAGGTACTTAAAAGGGAAGTGAAATGTTGAAATTTTTGTCATTGTCTTTGAATTTCTTTATTAGACAGTCAATATTGTGAATCACTTGATTGCATGAATTGTGGATATGTACCAAAATATTGGTTAATTAATATAAATTCACGTCTCCTGCGTCGTCTTCGTATTACAAGGAGCGTAGCAAGTGCTTCCATGTTGAACTTTTATAATGCAACTAAATTTTTTTAACACCGGACGTGATTAATAAATTAGGAGAAAAGTAGCGACCACTGGCGTTTTACAGTAGCGTCTAGTGGCGACCACCGGTGGCGACGGCTAGTGGTCGATGTCAGCCACCGGTGGTCACGTCTAGTGGCGACCACCGGTGGCCGAGTGTGCGGGCGGCCTTACTTGTCGCTGGAGCTTGTAAGATTACGTTGATAAAGGGAAGTCGTACACTGTGGCTGTGTCGTAAACATGTTAGCGATAAGAAGTACGTGCATAAAAAACATGTTCTTGAATTCTTTCTTTAAAAGATCTTATTCTTTTTTTACATCTGTACTACTTGACCCGTCTAATTTACAATTATTGTTCTATTGCCGCTTTCAAATCCTTTGTCCATTTCCAGTAACCGACGAATCCCTGACTAATTACACCCTCCATAAACCTCCTAAATCTTTATTACCAATTGTTAAATTTATTTGTCAATATCTTTCAATTCCTTCCAAGAACCGATCCTGTGATCCAGTACCGACACCAGTATAAGTTGACCCTATGTATCTGTCTTCATTTATCTATTGCCTTCTTCGTCTATCTCGAACGCACCCTCATCCCTTCTACCTAACTTATATTTTCTTTATCAAAAACTATCTATCATCTAACTTATCTATCAGATCAATCTTCATTATCGTATCAATTATCTCATAGTACATGGTCAATCCAAATATAAAATATAAAAACTAGTATGTCCAGTCGTCGGAAGACTCCTTATCATTGTAAATAACATCAATTTGTACATAGTGTAAATACATCTATAAAACCAACAATTTCGATCGCCATTAAAATCACCTTTAATCAACAAAAAACCACCTTGCCTCCATTAAGTTCTAGTCCAGGACAAACGTCATACAACTTAGATATACTAGATAATGTTGTTGTTCTCCACAGTCCACAGTGGTGTCAGTAAAAGAAAGATATTGTTTCTCCTCAAAACGTATGAAATTAAGAAAGCTTTAGCACAAAATATGGATTTGGTCAACAATCAACTAGAATTAAGTTTCGTAGACTCCCCTCTCATTTTATGTTGTAAGGTATAAATTGTGTGTATTAGTTTTAAGCCTTTAGTGTAGATGTTACTCTTACCTTTGATAATGGTAATGTAACCGAAACATGTCAGGTTTTTATTAAATTGGTGAAACTTTCTACTTGTTTTATTAAAAAAATATGTTTACATTCAGTATGTTTCACAACAGTTACACCCCCCAGAGTGTTAAGTTCATACATTAGTTCAGTTTTATTTGCTATAGGTAATTAATACAAAACAAAAAAAGCGCAAAGATCAAAATTGCGAATTTCTTATCTCTGGTCAGATTAAACCAAAGAGAAAAAGGAACCTCCCCTAATTCCTTTGAGTAAATTAACTCCTCAACAATCTGCTACGCTGTAAAGTCAAGTTATTGAAGATTATATACCAAAGAGTTTTAATAATCAAAGGGAAAAAGGAACATCTCCCTCATATCATTGAGAAAATTGAATGCCCAATAATCCATTTATATACAGGGTATGACAGAATAATCTCCCATCACATTTTAAGCTGCAATAAAACCGCTATTTTAAATGCTATTTAAAATTTCATTTTATTGAACAGAATGCCATTTTATTTATTAAGTTTTAAAAATTACAGAGTCCAAGTGATGACGATTTTTTTAGATGTACATTAGAAGCTGGTTTTTGAAGGTTTCCATCACTCGGGCAGTAATTTGAGGCGATATCTCTACAATTTCTTGGCATATTGCATCTTTTAATTCGTCAATATGATTCGGGAATGACCATCAAAGACCTTCTTTCGCCTTCAAATGGCCTCAAAGTAAGAAGTCGAATCGGGCAAGACCGCGCGGTCATCCCATCTTGCCCCATGCGACTTCTTACAAAAAAAAAAGGTCACCAGACTGTAATTTTCAAAACTTAATGAAAAATATGGCGTAGTATGCATTTCTGTCCAATAAAATGAAATTCTAAATAGCATTTGAAATAGTGGTTTTATTAAAGCTTAAAATGTGGGAGATCATTTTGCTCGACCCTTTATAAAGTCATGAATTCAATTCAATGATTATCTGCTTAACAGTTTTGATAGCCAAAAAGAAAAAGGAACCTCTCCCCACGCTTTAGATCAAATCAACTCCCTAATAATCCATTATGTTGTAAGGTCAAGCTCACAAAGATCGAAGGCCAAAGAGTTTTAACAACATTTATAACCAACGACAAAAGGAACTACTTCTCAAAGCAAATTAACTCTCAAGCAATCCACAACGCTGTAAGGCCAAGCTCTCAAAGATTAAGTCAAAGAATTTTGACAACTTGACCGAATTACCCCCCAACAATCTACGGCGTTTGTAAATTCGGCCCATTTAATGGGGTTTTGTTAATAATAGTGGTAAATTCGGCACGAAGAATTTTATCCGGCCCAAAAATAAAATGTAAATTCGGCCCGTTACTGCTCAGGTAATTTTGGTCATTATGGTAGGTAATTCCAAATAATTGCGGTCATTAAGAGAGGTAGAGAAAGTAATTAATTCAAAATGTTAATTTCCCAATCATCAAGTCAATATCATATTCTACCCTTTACGGTAGGGGTAGGTTGAAAGTGTTTATTGGTTGAATGTTGGAATGAAATTTTCTAAACAAGTAATATCTTTAATCTATAATTAGTTGCTCATTGTCTTTTACTTGTTAATCACTGTTATTTTAAATACTGTCAAGTGTGTATTAGATAAAAAGGAAAATTGCAGTAGTGTACAAATTATTTAACCAGAACGAGGAAGAAAAATTCTAGTTTTGGACAATTATACGTATAATTTTCGGAAGTATTTAAAAAGTGGTGAAAAAATGTGGAGGTGCAGAAAAGCAAACCGTTCGGCAAATATTTACCACATACAGTAGGTGTAGAAAATATAATTTCTAAAAGCCACCTAACACATAATCATTCCAATTACGAAAACAGTGCTATTCAGAAGAAGATTGTGTCCAATTCGGCCAAAAGAAAAGCGGTTGATGATATTTCTTCGCAACCGTCTAATGTTTTACGAAGTGTATTGGTATTTACATCTTCATTTGAAGATTCTACTTTACTTAATTGTGACGATTTGTCACATATTAAAAGAAATATTTACAATACAAGAAGAAAACTTTATCCAAAATTACCTAAATGCCAGCAAGAAGTGCACCACTCAGCGTTGAAGTCTTTAAACATTTATACCAACAAGAAGGAAGAATTTATATTAGAAAACAGTGAAGAACACCGAATTATTATATGTATTTAGTTGTTTGACAAATTTAAAGCAACTGTGTTTTAGTGAGAGACTTTATATTGATGGTACATTCGACTATTGCATTAAATTTTATTTACAACTATTTACTATACACGGCTTCTGTAACGGACATTACATTCCTTTAGTGTTCTGTTTGTTACCGGATAAAACAACTGAAACTTATAAAAAGTGTTTTGAATTCATAATAAACAAGTGCTGCCAAAATTCTCTTATACATATTTTAACCGAGTGAAGTAGTAGTGGATTTTGAAATAGCCATACATAACGCAATTTATAGCGTTTGGCCGCAAATAAGGTTAATAGGCTGTAGATTTCACTTATCCCAAGCGTGGTGGCGAAAAATTCAAAACCTTGGACTAACTGTGGAATATAAAAAAAAAGGATGAAGTAGGAAGATGATTAGGATATTGTTTTGGACTTTTATTTGTGGACCCTGAAGACGTTGGAGAAGTTTTTGCCTTCAATTTATCTGAAATGAAACCGAACAATGAGAAACTCGAACGTTTTGCTGATTGCACAATTGCAAAAGTGTTTTAATTCGCCCCATCCTCCAATTTTTGCTTTCGTTGAGTTTACCACTAATTTTCAAGCCGAAGTATATGTGAAAGTTCAAACTATTAATAAACCAAAAAAAGTATATTCAAACACTTCCAAACGAAGGGACTATCTACAGTGTAAAATTGACGAACTAAATAACGGAAAAATTAATATATTTGATTATATAAAACTCACGTCGCATTATTAATCTAAAAATTTTTAATAATACATTTTAGAAATTATCATCATAAAATTTGTATATTTTCTATTACTAAATGTAACTCCATGTTAATATACTTAAACGTGTAAATAAGAGAAATTTCTGTTTTTGATAAAGTATTGTTTTATTTTGTTCTAATATTACTATTACTTTTATAACCAATGCTTAAAGCAGTATGTAGGTATAGTATAAGGACAAATAATTGAACTGATGGGAAGAACCATAAATAAAAATCCTACCAAACACATTAAAAACTCATTATTATTCTTTCGGTAATAAATATTTCAATATAAAGTGGCATTTATACAACTCAGCAATAACAGTTTTCTTATGAAATCTCTTTGATGATCGTAGGCTTTCACGGCCGGCGTTCGTATGGTAACCAAGTATTTTCCGGGTTGTCATGCCGTGGTACTGTCTTCCTCCTTTACTAGACGTTTCGCCAGTTTCGACTGCTGGCATCCTCAGTAGATTTCTGCTGCTCATGCTGCTTCTTCTGCTGAGACTGCAGAAATCTACTGAGGATGCCAGCAGTCGAGACTGGCGAAACGTTTGGTAAAGGGGGAAGACAGTAGCTCGGCATAACAACCCGGAAAATACTTGGTTACCATAAATCTCTTTGATGTTTCCTATGGGCACAACTTCTTTTTGTATGTACCGCTTCTTTCTAAAAGCACCTCGTAAAACATCATCGACAAAAAAGTCGATGATGAACACGTTCTCGCCGAGATCCGTTATTACTTAACCGCACGGTCGGTCGGTACCTTCCCCATCGCCGCTGAGTCGTCGGCCGTCGACGATGTAGTTTCCCACGTGCGTTTTGTCAGCAAGAAAAAACTGTTGCTCGCGAATCGCTAAGACCAATAATAATAATAATAATAACAACAATCAGACGAAGAGAAGAATGAGAAGAGGGAAAGGAGAAAGATAACAACAACAACAGGGACAGGACTGACTTGCGAGACGATGACGAGGCGACACGATGATGATAAAACCATCATGTCGCGCTTTGTTAAGTCGGAGGGTGGATTCGTCACACCCGCTCGTTCGGACGTTGCGCGAATATAAAAATACAAGGAGAAAAAAGACAAACGGAAAAAATGCATGGCAAGACGACGTCGTTGTCGTCGGTTTTCGCGCAACCCGAGCACCAGCAGCGCAACGGCAGATCACGGCTACGTAAATCAAATTCTGAACTAACGAACCTGAAAGTTCTCACGATATAATTTCTTCGGTGAATGACTTCGGACTTTCATTTCCTCGAGATTGACGACGACGCGGCGCGGCGTGGCGGCGGACGGCCGGCAAAAACCGACGATTTAAAATGCTGTCACCGACACCCACAATTTATCAGCGGTTACGTACGGATTCAATACATTATTATATATCTATTATAAGTATACGGGGTGTGTGAATGAATCGGTAGGAATGTTATTTATCAAATTATATAATTCATTTTATTATTGTCAAGAAACTGCACGCATAAAGAGTGGAAGTTTATAATAAAATGAAGGATTCTGCAACCAACCCCTTGTAACGTTTATAATTTTTACATTTTTTGCTTGTTTCTTTTTATTATCTATTTTTACTCTTTTGTATGTAGGTATGTGTTAATAAATAAGCCTTGTTTGATATTGGAGTATTAACTGCAATTGTGTTTGTTGTTCTTGTTTTGTTTAAAAAAAATGTCCACACTAACGTGGATGGAGGAGAGAGAACAAAACAAACACGCAGATTAAGCACACAGTGGTGACATATGTTAAGCGAGTAAGTAAAAGAAATAAGTATTCGATGATCATATGGTTTTCAAGTTGAGCTCATTAAGCCCTCTGTTGCAAACGTGCCTGACAAAAGTGCCATGGTTCCTCAAGAGATCAGAGACTCATAATAAGGTCGTTATCAGATTCTCGATGACATGTACCTATTCGGGACCCTCGGGTTACGATGCATTGGGATGCTACGTACAGGCGTCCGGGTAAGCCTCTACTTTTTCAGGTGGCTCTAGCTAGTAGTTGAAGAACGAAGATAATCATGGTGTAAAAAGTACGTAATTATTATTTAAAAACCTGGTTGATACCATTAACCAATTACCTAATTTTCGTTAGGAGGTAGTGGACCCCCCGGCGAGTACAATACTTAAACTTTAGTATTAACAGAACAGTAAATTGTTACATGTGTTGAATTTTGCCTGTTTGGTTGCATTTAATCGTTTACTGTCGGAGGTAAACTGCTCTGACCTGACCCACAGTGGAATCCAATTAATTTTTCATTGATTAGGTAAAAATAAAAGTTTTAGTTTCTACCCTTTAGCTTACTATTTTATACGCTCGCTATCCTGGTGCATACTTATCTGCACAGAGTGCATCAGCTCAATTAGCCGCATTATGCTGACAAATATGGGCGTTGAGTAAGTATTAAGTTAAATACGACCATACACACTTTTTTCTAGTATGTTCAAATTTTCCAGGCAATTTTATTTTGCCTTGTACTGTACATTGCGTTCGATGGTTCGTAAATGTCTCAGTTTAATTGTTACCGATTGTATAGGTTGCTGGTTGATTATTACAAAACAAAACCATAGTCGGACATCGCTTAATTAGTTAGTCGTGATCTACTACCGAAGGTACAACGGAGAACGAGTCATGCAACACGTTACAAATTGTCCGATTATGCAGCTTCTAGTCACGCAACGCGCGACAACGCCGTGCACTTTGTAAATTCACACTTCTTTTTTTTTTTAATCTGACTGAAACAACATATTACTCAATATTATTGTTCTCAAATTAAATAAATAAAAAATATACCTAGTTAATGGTAATGAATTGCTAATTGGCGACCAAAAACTTAACGTAGGTACTTTAGTATTCTTTTAGTTTTTGGATAATAGTCAGTGTTATTTAGACATTTGAAATTTTCATAACCAATAACTGCTTTCTACGTATTTAGAAGTAGAAAATAGTTTTTTGATTTTCGAAGTATGTAGACTATATTCAGCTGACAGTGAATTTGTCTAAATTCAAGCAATAAAGTTTTTGGTGATACATTTTATTAACAACTTCTACAAAATAAACACATAATGGCCAGAATTAATGAGGACTAGTTAATCAGTGTGAGGTGTAAAAAAGGGGCGATGGGGTTGCTCAGCCTTGGATGTCACGCACCAAAAGATGATAGTTAATGGCATTCAAAATGCTCGTGAAGATACGTAGATTTTTGATATAATAGTTGAAAAAAAAAATTAGGAAGGAGAAGGGACTGGAAGTTGCCTTGCGTTGGTGTTTATGTTTCTAGAAGAATGTCTTGATAAATTTTAAGAAGAATTAGATACCAGGCACAAGATGTCATACTCACAATCAAAACACCTACTCCAGTTTCGTCACCATAAGAATAACTTCGTGAATTTGTTTTAATTGAATGACCTGAAGAGATAAAGATTTTAAAATGCCTGGAGGAGGAGAGGAGACCGAAATCCTACACTGTCAGAAAAACTATAATACGTAGTCTAGTCGTTAGACCATCGTTACAAAATGATAAATGTCATTCTCATAACTTGTGGTGACCGGAAACTCTTCGTTGCACTAAAAATATTGTCAGAAAAACTACAGAGAGCAGTGTTAGAATGCCTTAATAGACTTTACAAAGAACTAGGAACAAGACACTTGAGATATAGTTACTAAACCATCGTTAAAGATCAAGAGAAGACGTCTCCACAACAGTTCGCTTTGTGGAGTGTAAAACTCTATTTACGTGAACAGAAGAACTTCATGGTATCATTCGAATTGAATGAAGAAGGACGAGAAGTTTTCTAACACGCGCCGCACTAAAAACATTACCAGAACAACTGAAGAGACCAATGTTAAATTATCTTGGTGGATTTTGCTAAGAACTAGAAATCAGACGGAGTAATAGAAGGTATCCTCATACTATTTGGTAATTTGTTTACGTCAATATAAGAAAAACTCTGTAGTATGGGTTTAATTGAATGAAGCGGAAGGGTATAAGATACCGAAAATGCATTGAAAATTCTGCTCTGGACAAGAACTGTTGCCGGAAGTACTACAGAGAGCAATGACAGATGTCACGAAAAGTTTGAGATCAAACACTAACGATCTGATCATTAGATTATCATTACAAAGCAATAGACAACATCCTCATAACGTGTAGTGTGCAATATAATACTCTGCTTAGGTCAACAGAAGAACTTCATCATATTGTTTTAATTGAAAGAAGGCTAAGATTCCGAAAACGTATGGAAAAGGAAAAAACTCCAAACTGTAGACTACAAACATTGCTTAATCTCCATAGAGCAATGCCAGAATGTCTTGATGATAGATTTTACGAAGAAGTAAAGATCTGGCACTAGAGGTTTGGTCAATAAATGCAATCATTATAACGAAGAAGGAGAAAAGTCCGGACCAACACTACCAGATGAATTACAGAGAGCAATGTTCAAATGTCTTGATAAACTGAAAAAAATTAGAGAGTAGGCACTTGAAGTCTAGTCATCAGTGTTTCAGAGTTATAGATGACATTTTCATGCATTTGCCATTGCACAGTCTAAAACTTTTTTCGAAACTCCTTTTTCCATGAAAGTTTCCATGGACCACGGCAAAACAGCCCGGAAGAAACCACCTTATCGAATGCCATGGGGATTGTTTTAAGTAAATTAACAGGAAGGATAAGATTCCTCAACTGCCCGGAGAAAGTAATGAAATCGGAAACTCTGTGTTAGACTAATACTGCCAAAAGAACTGCAGTGAGCATTATTAGAATGATTTAATAGATTTTACGAAAAAGTAAAGACTGATCACAATACCATAATTAGAGAGTCCTTTCCAAGTTAAATACTGTCTAATATTTTCATGTAAATGAAGATTTTCAAAGTTAATGAGAAAATATGCATTAAGATCCGAGTAAAATTCATCTATAACTAGTCTTTCACTTGCAAAATTGAATTAGCTTTTAAAGTAAAATGGCGTAAGCACCCATATATTTCTTATTTTATTTTGGGATGTATTCAAAACTCATACCAAACCATCACCACTGGGGTTAATTTATAACAGTGTTCTTTTGGTTTTAAGTTACAAAATATACCTACTTACATTTTAAATGTTACGAAATCTATCGGTTATGATAGATTAATTAAATAATTTATTTAAGACATTTCCCTCAAGGGGATAAACTGGAAGAAATGTTAATCCTGTGAGACTTTGCTTTGTTTCAATTTGATATAGAGTATAACAAGACAGGAATCCCACAAAGGGGCACGTGCAAAATAAGTTATTACATATAATAAAACATATGCAGATAACTGGGAAATAAACCTACCTAAATACCAAAACACCTATCATTAAGCTAACCTACCCTACAATTATTACTTATTTACTTAAAAACACATATTTATAACGATTCGTTACAATGTGCGTACAGCAGCTAATTACGAGGAGGTTATGGTTCACTTGCTAAATTACTATTTACGATGATTTTAACATTATTACTTACGTGAAATTGCTTCGGAATGGATTTTATTGAGTGTAACACATGAAGAACACAAATAGCCATTAAAATAGAACCTGCACTGAACACTAATTTTTCACATACCGGCAGTTTTTACACGAACAACTCATTAACAATATACTTATTAACCATTTACACTATGAGTGGATTTTGATGCAAACAATATGAAACGGAGATATTCAAACCGCATAAGTCCATCTCATAGATGACAATAGTCCAACGGAGTCTGCGCTTAATGACGTGCTATTATTTGTGAAGTCCGCTCGCGTGCCTGTCCTTCTCTTTCTTTGCACCGCCAAATCTACCGTTTTTACGGTAGATTACAGTTCATTTATTTTTTACGAATTGTGGAAATATATGTTAAATTATGTGATAAATTTTGATCATAGTAGTTTTGATGAGTAGAACAACTATCTGAAAAATTATATTAAGTATGCAGGATCGCAGATAAATATTTAGATGAAATGATATATTTGATGCTTATTTGTTATTTTCGACTTGGCAACATTGCTTGACTACTTTATCACTTAACTGACATCACCCAAACATAACCAAAATAACCCAAACCAAACGAACCAAACGAAACGAAAATAACGTTTTTGGTGCGTTTGCCTCTTTTGTTAAAGAAGTGATTACCCCTTATTTCAAAGGACAAAGTGGAAGTGATATCACAGGTGCTGTTCTGTGATTTATTTAAGACATTATTATGGAGAAATCACGCCGAGAACATTGTGGATGTAATATTATTAAAACATAATTTATCCTAAAAGCCATCGGCCCAACGAATAAAGTTAAAATTATGATAGATATATAATTTAATAATGGTTTTCATCATTAATAATGTAAGAGTATTATACGTATTTACTACCTCAACCTTCAGATAATAAAAAACATATTTATAATGACTAATCGCATTAAAATTTTTTGAAAGTGGCGTGCCGAACCATGTTGCAAAAATTAACCAATCAAAAATATTTCTATTACAGCATGCGCAGAAACAGTATAGTCACTCTTGAGACAGATTTATGCAAATTCCATATTCGTGTCTCTTAATCTTTGCATCAAGAATTGCACGTTACATTGGGTATATTAGTAATAAGTATATGTCATTAACAAATATATTCACGTTCTTTTTGACAATGACATGACACATTAGTCGACTTGCGTCGATCAGAATCGGAGATTCCAGTGACCACCAAACAATTTTAAAATAATAGCTGACTTTAGTGAAGTTGGATAGAGTTATGAACTTACAATTAGACTTGGAAAAAGAGGAGACTCTTTCAACGCTAAGAAAATACCTTTTTCGGGCCTTTTGGTACCAAAACAAATTAGTAGTTAAAAAGAAAGTTTATTTTATAATTAATATTCGTGAAAGTACACTATGCAAGAATATTAGTAAATTATTTAAAAAGACGAAATAATTTTTAGAAAAATGCATTCGATATAACTAAATTATTATTTGAAAAAAAAAACTAAAACTTAATTTCAGAAAATATCTTTTTTAAACTTATTGTAAAAAATGTCAACAGTATTTGTTTTTAATTATAATATATTGTATTGTAATAAGTTGTTTTAGTTTTTTACTATTAAATGTGACGCCGCCAATGGAAATTTGTGATCAGCATCTGCTTCTCACAATTTTTTAAGTAGTTTTCTATGAGAAAACTGACAGAAACTCATTTCCATATAAAAGTATTGAGCATAATGACTTGGATATTTGCAGTTATATATGTTACAGTTAAAACTAGTTTTCCCTAGTTAAAACTAGTTTTTACTTAATGCCTTTGTGTAAATTAGAAATACCCAGTTAAAACTAGAATTTACCACTGATATATATGATTTTCAGGTAAAACCAGTTGTCATACATTTTCCCATTTTCTTCACTGCTTACGACACAATGTTTGGCACCAAAAAAATGGCGTCGGGCTCAATTTTGCCACCAAAACACATCATCGACTTCATTGCCTAGGGTTATGAATATGAATGTTTGATACTTGAAACTGTTGCAACTCGCCCGTAATATATTCAAATAAAAAATAAAGTTTCAAGGAATTATTTATTGCTTCACTACACAGTGATTTCATCAGGTGATTATTTAAGTTATTTTAATGTTATTATTATCATATTATGAGTTTTAAACAATTTCTACTGTTCAGTTGGAATCGTAAATTCCTCCAAATGAAACATTAAGAGTTGATTAATTAATTGCATTAGTTAGAAAACAAAATAGCAGTATTTACATCAAAGTTTACACTTAAAATTTAATAAGATTTATGGGTATCAGAATCATAAATTGTTCCTGGGTTGTTTAATAAAGTTCAGTCGTTAAGTCTACCTACGTACCTACAGCAAATACAGTAATTAACTAAAGAATTATGTCAAAAAAACAAGCCTTGTCGAATATGCTTGTATAATAAAATTAGAATTGATTGTTTTTAAGGCAATTAATAAACTCCAGGTCAGAGCAACCCAACCCAACCATAACGTCAAGAGCAATTTTCTGATAATAAGTATAAATAATGAAAAATAAAAACATATTTCCTAAATAACATAAACAATAATACCAAACATTAAAAAAAGGATAAATTAGATTTTGTTAGTTTTTTACAGCTTAAAGTAAAATCATAATAATCTTTTTATTTTATTAAAGTTTCGTTCACTTTGTGATATGTGGATTACTTTATGGTATGTAAAGCCCTCCCAACATTCGATTTTATTTAGAAAAAATATTTTCAAAAATATGGATTAAACTCAACAAATCCCATATTTGCTTGGGTTACAGGGAAAAAGCATTTTTTTTAACATGTACAGCTTTGAAAAAATAACAGAAAAATTGTTTCAAGAACTTTTGTTAAACACTTTGCTACTTACGTTTCGCTATACAATACTAAAAGACTTAATTTAGTCTAGTCTTATTTTTTTAGGAAAAATACGTGTATGTTAGAACTAGTTAGTATATTCTTCGCCTGAAGAAGCTATTGTATAGCGAAGCATATGTAGCAAAGTGTTTAATAAAAGTTCTTGAAACAATTTTTCTGTTATTTTTTTGTTATGAATATGTTTCAACAAGTGACGAATTCAACAATCAACAATTTACAGCTTTCGTTCGATTTTAAATTATCGACTTGGATATTTCCTTAGGGTAGTTACCAATCAAAAAATAATTTCTAGTGCACAATTTTAAAATAATTAAGGGAAGAAACTCATAAAATCTCATGTAAAAGAAGGCCATTGAAAATCTTATGTCAACTTTTTAATTCAAACAACTGTTATAATTTCTTTTCTTATTGTTATTAAAAGAGTAGTGTAACGAACTTTCTAAGTCAAAAAAATATTTATTTAAATAATTATTTATTTTACACTATTTATATAACACATAACACTTAACACTAACTTAGAACTACTATTTATATGAGAACTATTCTCTTATTTATATAACCACTTTTGTCAATCGCTTATCGTTTTGATTCCCGCACGGATGCTTTCTCACAACTATTGTCCCCGCGGCCCAAAGATGATCACTTATATACACCTTTCGAACTTTCTAGACAATTTCTCAAAGAAGTCCTGATTGTTCCCGAATGAGGAATAAGTATTAGAAAGCCGTCGATAATTCACAGAAATGATCGTCTTACTTGACGCTGGAGAAAGATTTATAGCTTGTAAGTCGATAATGATAAAAGAGCCGCGCGCTGTGACTGCGCCGTAAACATGTTAGCGATAAGAAGTACATGCACACAAATCGTTATCACACACATGCACGGTATCACTGGACGCTACAGTAGTATAGGGTAAATCTCACATTAGGGGAAATTTAACTAAGGGAAAGGATAGGGTTTAAGTTACAAAAAAAAAACAGTTCACGTAATTAATAGGTATATGCGTCAGTTGATGGTTAGGTTGTGCTTAGTTGAAGTTACCCTTATGAATATTTTATTATCTTTTATCAGTAACTGAATGGCTTAGTCGCTTAAATTATGTTGGTACCTACAATGTCTGAAACCAATTTCATGAAGAGTTCGTAAACTCCATTTTTAAAGCCATTATTTAAAAAGTTATTTGTTATTACAATTATCCATAATTTTGTATGAACTGAATGATTGATATAAATCAGTCTTATAGTTATATATACTTTATAACGACCAAAAAACGATATGTTCAACAATATCCAGTCAAATTAAATTTTCTAATCAGGATTTTAGTATTACAATAGGAACAAAGCCCTGATGTATTTTAAATTTAATTTTAGAAAAATAAAACATTTGGCATTTAAATTAGAAACAAAAAATTTGTGTGTGCACTTGTCCACCCTTAAATACATAATTTAGGCTAATCTAATATACAGTGTGTACAACTCTTGGAGCTATTAGAAGAGAAAATGTTTTACAAAGTTAATGCTCTCAATAAATCTAATTTCAATTTCTTCTTTTCTGAAATATTTTAGTAAAACTAAAATTTTGCCAATTTAATTTTCTCAATAATTTGATAATATTTAATGAGACTGTTATATTAGTGATAAATTTTTATTTATACTAGTTTGAGTTAAATTCGAGAGCTCATAACTTGCTAAAAAACGAATATTTTTTTAAAAATCGAAGTTTTACAATTACTTAAGGACATTCTCAAAGAGCAGTTGTGCTCAACTTGTTAAAAAATTCCCCCTATGTAAACTACCATGACTACAATAAAAAATAGTTGAGATACAGTACATTCTTTCGCCTCTGCTCACATGCGCAGAACTACAAAAATGATTCCATTGCGTCGTTTTTCAGATCTGGCAGCATTGTATTTTTACTGTGCTTGAGATACGTGTTGTTTATGTAGAGAAAAAAATATGGTGCTAGTATTTTATGTTAATTCAATGTTTATGATATTAATATGCTACTTATTTATATTAAATACGGATAAATATTATACTTGTTTACAAAAATTAGCTCATTTTTAATATTTTTTTATAACAAAACCAATACCGCTTGTCATATTGATTTTTACAGAAAGATATTCGTTATATCTTTATAGTTCTCAGTTTTTTAAAACAATTGTAAGAAAATTACAATTGTAATTTAATAAAACATTCGCTTTAACATCGATCGGGATAGGGTTCTCATGTTAAATATGCAAATTTTAATAGTCAATATTTAGAAATTTACTACCGCAAGAACGATTGAAAAAAATTCCTAGATATAAAGGACACTTATAGGTAAGTATGTGTATTTTAAGTTTCAAAAGAATCGTAAAAAAATTGATTTTTTTGGGAACGTCCTTAAAGTCCTGTACTTCCATAACTATCAAAATCGATAATAATATAATTATTTAAGGAGAAAAAATCTTTCCGCTATACGTGACCCATAACAAACACTAAACGAAAAGTAAATCTGAAGAATCGAACGCAATTATACGCTTTATAGATCGAATTCCTTAACGAATTAAAGCGTTTAATTCGCAACAAATAATAAAAAATAAATGTTTAACGATCGCTCTGTGTGTGATTTATTATTATACCGAGTGATTTATTAGGTGTACGTGTAATTCAATAAAATGAAAGAGAAATAACAATAATCTATTAGACCAAGATAAATTGAATCGTGAAGTACCTAATCAAAATAAAAAAGTACGTACAGGTCAACAGAAATAAGGTGGCCCCTCAGACTTCGAGCGAACGGCGCAAAAGCAAGCGCATTCGGAAGGAAAAAGATGCATTTTACCGCTCGGTGTTTGTACCGTGTTTCAAATCGGGCCCGTATTGTACAAGTAAACTCGCCCCAGGGTGTCTTAATGGTATTATTAATATTTACACAAAAAGTGGTAATGCACTTTAAATGAAGCAGAATTCCCATTTTGTATTTTAAATATGTAATATTAAATTTGAATGGGGTTAATTTAGTCCCTCAGTATTGTTATTTCTACAATCACTTCTTCCTCAGAATACTGATTTTAGTAAGTATGTAATTAAATTAAATAGGTAATTACAGTTGTAAACGCACATCATTCAGTAAATAATAAATAAATAAATAAATATTTCGAGGTATTCAGCTCAGCTTTATTGATATTAAAATATTTATAATAATAATAATAATAAACTAATAAACGAAACATTGACCAATTAAGTTTATAGATTAAATATGTATTCCTAAGTGTTTCTTTTATTTGTCCGCTTTCCTTTAAGAATATCTCACCAATTATGAAAAGTATTTGCTAAAAGTTGCACGATCTTTTATAAACTCCATAAAATTTAAAATTAGGTGAAAATCATTATTAATTGTCCCTATCGTTGAAGTTTCTGATTTAATGTTTTTTTCTTATAATACGGGGCGAGTTTACATACAACGCTATGTGCTTCATCGAAGTACGAAGACTAAATGGACTGTCCCCACTGCAATATCAGGTGTGTCCATCGCGCACCAGTGGGCGTTCACATTACAAGGGCCAAACTATTTCTGTTGGCCTGTACCTACCTACATTCATTCGTTTCGAAATAGTTTTATCATGATTCTTTCCTTCAGTAACTATCATCATTGTTTTTTTATAAAAATTAGTCATTAGTGACAATTAGTATCTATTATTATAAGCCAGTGGCTCCTTAGGATGGTCTACAATAGGGGTGCACAACCTCAAAATAGCTTTGAGATGATTTATACTAATGTACTATCAGTTTTAATAAGCAAGCGCTCACCGACCCTTTACACATCCTGACAAACACATTTTAAATCTCTCACTGTAAGTACTATTTTCCCAACATACAGAAATTATAACTGCGTATGGAAGTACGTGTCCTGAGCAAAATAAGATACTTGCTCAGTTGTTAAGTATTGCGTGACATTGATGACGCTTGCGTTACAGGTTTCTTTCATTTTAACTGTACCGTTTACGACTAAAAGGAGCAAAGTTCTGGGTTTTAGTCTTCTAATTGTGGAGACCAGCCGACGCATAAGAAAATTTCAAATTTGAAGCACTCTGGAACGCCTTCAAACATTTAAAAAGATCTACAAGCAAGTTGAAAGAGTTTGAGGCCTTTTTTTCAATATACATATTAAAAAGCACTTTTTGTAAGTTCATTCCACAAATTTATCAGTCATTTTTCTCATAATTATTAACTTGTATCTTATAATGTCTGTACCTTGCACATATTGTTTATTTTCCCAACGTCTAATTACGTACATGGTACATGTCGTGAGCAAAATAAGATATTTGCTCAGTTATTAAGTAATACGTGACAATGATGGCGCTTGCATTACAGGTTTACAATGATTTAATTGTAATCTGCGTTTGCTTATATAATTTCGGAGACCAGTCAGCGGATAGTAAAATATTAGATTCAGAGAAGTCTGAAAGAGCTTCAAGCGTTTTGAAAGAGTTTTAAGCACTTTAAAGGGCTTTTTGATGTACCTATAGATTCCAAAGCCCTTTCTTAGATAAAATGTCTTTAAAGTCTATCCAGAAATTCAGTAATTTTGCTCATAATTTTCATGCCTTAAATTTTTCATTATGTTTTTATCCCTTAGAGTCTGTTTATTGTCCATAAAAGCACATAAACACATTTTGTCACTGTGCAAATGCTTGTCGTGAGCAAACTAAAATCCTTGCTCAGTTTCCAGTATTACATGACATTTAATACGCTTCAATTGCACGCTTCTACCACCTTCACTCTAAGGTTTACGATTTAATGGAGCAAAGATGAGCGAGTGAATAATAATAGAAGACTAAAAATTTCACATTTAAATAATTTTGAAAGGATTTCAATCATTAAGAAAGGGTTTTAAAAGAACTTGAAACATTTTTTTGGAAATGCAAATATTCGACAAAATATTTAGGAATCTAAAACGCGTTTCGACACTAAAGAGTCATCTTCACTTAGAGACTTAGACAGCAGTTAATGTTTTTAAGACTGGAAGCCCATTATCAAATAGAAAACATTAAAGTTCTGCCCATCTCTGAGTACATGGTAAATATACCACCCTGTAGATAATTTGAAAACACACTTCTGATTGCCACACAAATACGTGCATTTATTCAGCATCTTTTGAAATAAAACACAAAAAAACGATCGAAAGTTTAGTAGGCAGAGAGAAGAGAGAGAGAGACATGGTGTAGGTTGATGGTGTGTATGTATACAACCTGTAGGTACGTATCGTATCTGTATGTATACTGTATAAGTAGGTACGTTTTAAGTAGTATATACTTATACACGTAGGTATAGAGAACGAACGATATTAAGCGATAGCGCTTGCACCTGCTCGAATTTCCCACGGCCGGCTCGGCGGAAGTCCAATTATCAAGAGCCACCTAAGTTACAAGATTTCAGCGTAATAAGGCTTCTACTCTCGGTCGACACGATGGATGGTTTAAAAGGCAACTGTGTAAATGATAATCTCTTTCAATACAAAGTGATTAAACCAAACATTTACACGAATCGAGCAAAAAATCGAAAAAATGAGGAAAAGAAAGATATTCATCATTCACACATATACCTACCAATAATTTTTTACCAAAAGAGCCAAAGGACACGATTAATCAATAGTCAATTGATCCACTCGTTTTTCTGTCTATCTGTCTGTTTGACGCAAATTTTGAAATTGATTTCAAATTAACTTCCTGATAAACTACATTTTTGCATAATTAAACTGGATGACAATGTTACATTATTAACCTTAGGCCATTAAATAAACCTGAAAGGCAATAGAGGATTAAGAAAACGAGACCTCGGCATGGTTTGATTTTTAAACTCGTTAGCCTTAGGCAAGAAAAAGTGTTTTAACCCTTTACCCCCATAGTACTTACTCCTTAAGTTAAAAAATATTTATTCGCTAATTTTTCTCCAATTTAATTGTTATAGGCGATTTCTTAAGGATGCCGGAATATTACAGATTTTTTATTTCCTATTCTAGTTATTAAATTTTTAGTTAAAGAGTTGTAACGACTACGAGTATATGTTTGAGTTTGTTTGGTTTCATATTATGTAGTTGCAGTGGCGTAGCGTAGGTATCGGCTGCCCGGGGCGGAAAACAATTTTGCCGCCCTCTTAATTAGGTATTTCAATTTAATGTATACCATACATTATATACATTAATTCTAGAGGACTTTTCGGCAAGAACAGTCATCATTATTTTGCATTATACAGGTTAGATTTTAAATTAAAAAGTTTATTAGTTTTACAATGACGTTTATTAATACAAAAATTCTTACTTCAACCACTGATATAACAGGTACATACGAGGTATTATATAATCATGTCGATCGTTAAGGTAATAGTACCTACTTAAAATTAGGGTTCACTTCGACGATCGACATGATTAAATAATTAGCGAATTGAATATAAAACGAAAATCAATTTTTAATTAGAACTAGGATGAAACTATTAAGTAATATTTATATATTTATTGAAAAATAATATAAGTAGGTACTTGTTAGAGTTAAAACAAAACTTCCGGCTTTAATTAAAAATTTATACGTCTAGTTTTTTTAAGAGCAAGGTATTTTATTGCACTGTTAATGTCTATAGCATCACACACCTCTTGTTCAATAGACAAGATAAATGTAATGTACGAATACCTATATATATATATATATAGGAATTCGTACATTACATTTATATAGAATATATATATATATATATATATATATATATATATATATATATATATGTAATAGAAGTCATTCTCGCTGATTATAAGTCATAAACAATTCAAGCACAAAATAAAATACGGGGAATCCCCGCAAGTCAGTATTGACGGTGTTGCCATTCGCTACAAAATATCATTCAAAAAAAGGGGATTCCCCGAATTCGTCACAGAATAAGTAATGAAAAATTCCGTGCTCTTTTCAATCGGTCCGAATTTATAGTTGTGTTAAAAATATGAAATGGTTCATGGATATATTTTATTATTTACTGTGAAATTTTGCCGCCCCCTAAAAAGTGCCGCCCGGGGCGGGCCGCACCCCTGCCCCCCCTACGCTACGCCATTGTGTAGTTGCAATATTTCATATACACCTCTAAGTGTAATAAAATGTAAAAAAAGGTCTATTGAGACCTTCTTTATTCAGTGATTTAGAAACGAACGAAATTATGAAAACTGCCGATCCATTAGGTATATTAAATTTTAATAAGGGAAATAGTTTGGTCGGTGTAAAGCAGACAAAGGCAATTCTATAGTTATTTTAATCTTCAGCGAATATAATAGTAAGATCAAAAAACTTATAAATACTACTGATTTGAAAAAGTTAAATTCAGACCCGACTACTAATTTCCAAAAGAACATTATCAAAGCTCTTAAAGATAATGATTTAATCTTTGACCCGAACTATTTATACAGATATGATTAATCACACAAAGAAACGCTTTTAAATGTTTCAACTATGTAGTTTTATTTAAACACTCTACATACATATGTTTCGACTTATTGTATTGGGTCTTTTTCAAGAGTAATTTGCTTACTTAAAGGCATGAATCCTTCAGCTCCCGTCCTCTATGGACTACCAAAAATTCATAAAAAAGATACCTACACCGATTAGATCTATTGTTTACTATATTAACGCTCCCGCATACAAATTTTGTAAAGAAATTAATAAACGCCTTCCCAACCTAATAAATTTTAATTCAAAATACTTAATCAAAAACTCATTTCACTTTATAGACAATATTAAAGATTTGGAAATCCCTTATGGTTCAAAACTAGTATCGTTCGATGTAAATAGTCTATTTACCTCCATTCCAATTGATGATTTACAGGAAATCCTAAATAATGTTATTAACGAGGCAGATTTACCCGATAGGTATAATGAATAATTAATGATTTTTGCCTCTACTTTATGGAAATTCATATTAATAAATAACAATAAAACACACACCAAATTTTAAATTTCCACTATATATTTAGAAAATCTCTTAACAATCGTTTCGCCATACAATGGCATCATCAGAAGACATATCTACTAGTATTACAAAATTTAAAAGTGCCTTATATACTAAATTTACTCTACTACAGGAGTGGGGATTTTTCCACAATTTTATTAACAATACAAGATTCATACACATTTTCTATTTCATTTAACAATATATGACTAGTTTGTTTTAAATGTTTTTTAAATCTCTATTGATTTAAAAATATCAAGGTTTTTTTCCTTTATCTATATAATGTAAAAATTCGCAATTAGAATTTATATCAAATTCATGTCCTGATGTTTTAATATGGTTCATGAATGGAGATTTTTCCCCATAGTTCTTTACGTGTTCATTTATCCTTTCTTTAAAGGATCTCCCAGTTTGACCTATATATGATGTGTTACAGTTTAGTTTGTAAATGCCATTTTTACTAAATTTATCCAATTTGTCTTTACTATTGATTATATATTTTGAAATATTGTTTGACGTTTCAAATGCAATTTTAACATTATTAGCTTTTTCAATCTTTTCTTTGATTTTATCTGACATATTACCTAAGTATAGTATTGATTTGTAATTTTTAACTTCTGGTTGTATAAAACCTTTTATGTATACATCTTTCTCCCCCATTTCACCATTATTGGCGGATATTTTTATGGCAAATTTTGAGAAAACCTTGTTCAATAATAAATCAGCCACTAACAAAATATTATATTGAACACGATATGTGGACGATGTTTTCTGCATATGGAAAGGAACTGAACGTCAACATAATCAATTCTTAACACATTTAAATAACATAAACAAGAAAATTAAGTTCACCTTAGAATTAGGTGACAGCATACACGGTTTAAATTTTTTAGACGTAAATATCACAATCGATAACAACAAATTAGACTTTAACATATACAGAAAACCAACGAACACAAGACATAATAATCAATTCCAAATATAACCAATCACAACAAATAAAATTAGCCAGTTTTCGCAGATTCATCTACAGACTATTAAAATTCCCTTTAAATAAATCTAACTTCAATAAAGAGCTCAACTTAATAAAACAAATCGCCACAAGTAATGATTACAAACCTATAATCGTAGACAATATTATAAAAAAGACAAAAAGAAATTTAATTATGAAATAAATTTATGCTGGATCCAACAAAGCAACCACGCATTAGGTATAACTTCATTAATTATTGTGGTAAGTTTTTTTTAGTAACAAAATATGCAATAACCTCAATAAACCAGATATAAGCACTGTGTCTGTTAATAAATGTAACATTGGAAAAATATTCGTTAATAACAAACCAAAAAATTGCATATATAAAAAGAGTAGAGTTTACAAAATAAATTGTAAAGATTGTGATGCCTTCTATATAGGGCAGACGGGCAGGAATTTAAACATTAGAGCAAAAGAACATGTAAAAAGTATAGAAAATTTAAAAAGATCCACAGGCATTAGCGCACTTTGTTTAGACTTCAATCATAATTTAAATATAGATAATTTAAAACTATTACATTCAGAAAACAAAGGCACTGGATTGACATTATTAGAAAAATTGGAGATAAAAAGAGCTTTACTTCTAAAATGAAATATAAAGAAAAACCAGCTAGATTTTAAAGATACTCCTGTATTAGACCTGTATTTGGGTATTTCCCATATTAACAACCCTCCGTAGATATATAAGACCTGAACATGTTTGTAAATTTAAGTATTATCTTCTATACTCTTGACAAAGGTGTTATCCACCGAAACATATGTAGAGTTTTTTTAATATACCTACATTTGAAACATTTAAAAGCGTTTTTTATTATATTTTGTTTATTAAATTTTAATTAAGACATTAATAGTTATCATAGAGACTGACTGACTACATAAACCTTTCTTCAAAAAAAAAAAAAACAGAATGTAATGAAATAATTCTTAACTTGATTCAGTCACTGTAAAATTTCAGTTAGTTAAAATTATACAGGTAACCGTCAGTTAATTGCTCGTCAAAAGTAATAAAACATTACTCAGTCAACAAGCGTGTAATAATGGCTATTACTCGTGGGAAAGTAGTTTTACGTTAGGGGTCGTGGGCGAATAGGTACTACAGACCTACCTATCTCAGTTACAGTTCATTTAAATAAGTTACAGCTATAATACGACAAGCACTAAAATACAATTTGCTTATTAAAATGATTTATCTTCCATTACAATCTACCTACAATTAATTAATAGTGGAAGGTGTTATGAAGGCATGTCAATTAAATATAACAACTACAATATAGTTGAACTTCGATAACTCGAATCTCCATGTGAAGCTAAAAAAACTTCGAGGTATCGACACTTACCTACAGTTATTAAATAATAATACATATGCGTATGTATGTGATTGTTGAACTCATACATTTTTTATACTTAAAATATTTAGTTATCTGTAGATATTTACCAAAATTTCAAATTTGCTAAAATTAAGGAACACAGCTACCCTTCAGGTAGAAAGGCGACCGTGTTGGGTCTATCAATTGTCGTAGTAGTAGCTTGATATCTGCATTTTTGTACCTAATAATGAGGCCTCTTTGCCGGCACAGGTCATTGGAATGTTTATTGATGTACCTTTTCATATTTTGACCATTTTTGAAAGCACCGCTACCCCCTATAAGCGCCGGTTAGATTGCATTCATTAAGACATTCTGTGAATTCGGTCATCATATCTCGTATTTTTTTGCTCTTTTTCTCTGTTGTATTTGTTATTGTTGTTCTTAGTATTTTACGTCGTTGTTGTTTTTTTTGTGTGATTGTTTTACATTTACGTTTTAAATAAATGTTCCTACAGTGAATGTTTTTATTCAATTAATTGTCCGGTCACGAATAATATTGAACTTCGTCGTATTAATTTAAGACGAAAAGTGATAACTGCTCCCTAAGTTACGTTAGGCCAGCAGCACGTTATCTAGATCTCAACGGTGATTATTTTTTGTAAATGAGCATTTGTAGCTATGTGTTTATTTCATAGATAAATAGATGGATAGAAATATGGGTAATATCTTTTTTAAGTGTACCACTTTCCCCTTTTTTATAACATTTAATATTTGGTTAAAAGACAAACTTTTTAAAGTATGTCTTGAACTGCATCACTGCTTAATTGCACAGTATCGCTTTTAAAAAGAGACCTTATTACATCGTACATTATGAAAAGTTTCCCTTAGAAAATTCGACTTATCGAAATATTATCTTCGAGTTATCAACATATTCGAGTAAAAGAAGTTAAAGAATTCGAGCTATCAAGTAAAAGTTACACGTATTTCTCATAGTTAATGCTACTGCCAACCAATGTGATTCGTCTTATAAAAATTCGACTTATAGACATTCCAGTTGTCAAAGTTTTACTGCACTTGGTAAATTTTCAATAATCTAATCTAACCTAATTTTATTTATCTCGCTCCTGGTGCACAAATGTATGGCACATTACCCTTTGTACGTAACACTTCACACATGTTAACTAAGGGTAAAATATCAACCTAAAAGGTTATGTTAATGCATACAAACTAGAAGACAGGAACAGAAACATCTTGAGGTTATGCTTTTGAAAAAAAAAATAATTTAAACGTTAGCTTTTTGGTGTACCTATATATTACATATTACAAAGCACTTTCATAGATAAAATGTTTTTAATGTCTATCCACAAATAATTACAGTAATTTTGTTCATAATTGTCATTCTTTAGAAGGTTCATTATGTTTTTATCCTTTAGAATCTGTTTATTGTCCACAAAAGCACATGTATACATTTTATCACTACAAATTCTTGTCGTGAGCAAACTAAAATACTTGCTCAGTTTCCAGTATTACATGACATTGAATACGCTTGGATTGCACGTTTCTACCACCTTCACTCTAAGGTTTACGATTGAATGGCGCAAAGACGAGCGAGTGTATAATAATAGAAGACTAAAAATTTCACATTTAAAGAATTTTGAAAGGATTTCAATCATTTAAAATAAATTGAAACACTTTTTTGGAAATGCAAATATTCGACAAAATGTTTACGAATCTAGAACGCGTTTCGACACCCAAAGTGTCATCCTCAATTAGAGACTAAGTCAGCACATAATGTTTAACCTAAGCCCTAAAAAGGCTGGAAGCTCATTCTCAAATAGAAAACATTAAAGTTCTGCTTCTGCTTTTGAAAAAAATATTTTGAACGTTTGCTAATATTTATTATGACGAAAATAATTAACGGATGTTTATCTCGTCAAAAAAATAATAAACAAAAATTTGTAGGCTGTTGGAGGTTTTTCTATTTTAAAAGCTTTTATTTAACCTGCAATGTATGTTTGTTCGGTGGAATCTTGCTACTCAATTTTGAAGCAGATATCTTCAACCGATTGAGCTGAAATTTTGTATACATGCACGTTTAGTGTGGATGACAATACACGATAAGCTGTGTGACGTCATTCTAAATCCAATATGGCGGACCATCCAAGATGGCGGAATAGTTATTTTTAATGCACTTCTGCAATATGGGTATCAAATGAAAGGGCTTGCCGAGAATAATTAGAAAAATATTCTGACATCACTCTTAATCCAATATGGTGGACTTTTAGAGTTTTTTATGCTTTCTTATAGTATGGGTATTAAATGAAAGGGTTCGCTGAGAATAAAAAGGCATGTTAAAAAAAAGAAGGTGATTATAAGCTCCGTTGCGCTAATCCACCTGAAATTTGGTGTAGACCTCGATTATTCTTGAGGTAGAATTTTTTGAGCCTGTAACATCGGTTGGTTAACTTTGACTTGTGTGATTTGGCGAGATGGGCGTCATCAGCATTGGTCTGCAGCCTGTCTAGGAGAAGGACAACTCCAAAATCAAAAAATGATGCGTTGAATGAGATAAACAGACTCAGAAACCTAGCCAGTGATAACTAAAAAGTAAAAAATAAATTAAAAGCAAAAGACCTTTTTTAAAAAAAGCTTTTATTTAAATGCTCTAAAAAGAAGAAAATAAAATTTTCCTTTAAAATTTTAACTATTAACTTATAACCTCACTATACACAATTTATATGATCATAAAAGCTTGTCGCGCGATTTACTTATGTAAATAAACTAGTACCTATCAGTGACGGATTTAGGCTTGCTACCGCCCTAGGCCCCGTTCGAAGCGTCGCCCTTTTTGATAAAATGGATTTCATTAAAATATGCCTTAGATAGATAAATAATAAATATTGTTTTTAATATTAATCAATTTGAAAATTTCTTTTTCCTGGCTTTGATCCGCACAAAAACATCGATTATATCGTCATAATTAATTCTTGGACTAGTTGAGCCTTAATAGACAGTAATGCAATAGCATTAAATCTATCTTGGCCCATGCTTGCGAGTAAATATGTTTTTTACTCTTTTTAGAGTGGTAAAAGGTCTTTCTCTTTCGAAGACTCCGTGAATGCAATACATTGCATATTTTTTGTGCAGAGAGTACATCTTCCGTTTTTGCTAAGGAATCTTTGAGTTGATAAAGGAAATAAATACATTCATTGCCTAACGCCTCTTCCAAATTGTCAGGATACTTACTGACTAGTTTATTGGCAAGATTTTTCAACTCATTTACTCGTTTGTATCTATTTTGGATAAATTATCAAAAAAAATTGAAATTTTCGTAAAGTTTTTCATATGCACTTTTACGCCCGGCTAATTGTACTAGAAGAGTGTCTAGAATGGCATCCTCAATATCTTTAGCTTTATGGCCGATATTTGGTAGGAATTCTAGAAACCATTCAACAATTTCACCGTTATTACGTACATATCTTATAATTAACTCCGGATTAATCTTATTAAAGAAACAGAAAGTAAAGAACATTACTCGATAAAGACTATAATTGATTTATTAAAAAATTAACATCTTAACCACAGATTAAGAAGTAAATTAATGAATTGAATTATAATACACTGAAAAACCAGTTAACTTTCAAGACAGAAACCATTTTGAAAAAATGACTATCTTGAGTCAAGAGAAAAAAATACTTAAACTAAAAAAAATTTACTCAAACCAAGAAAAGTTTCTTGGTTTAAGACTTTTTCTCTTGAATCGGGTTAACTGTTTTTTCAGTGTATATTCCATAGAATTTTTTTTATAAAAAAGCCAATTTAAACCAATTTTTGAAATAGATTGTCTTTACTTTTTTTCATCTCTAAAATTTTGGCATTTCAAAAAATTTGCCGCCCTTCAAATCATGCCGCCCTAGGCCTGGGCCTCACGGGCCTAGGCGTAAATCCATCACCGGTACCTATTCAATTGAGTAACTTAATCTGCTAAGTTTAATTTTTTTAAATTTCAGCAAACCTCGCGACAAGCTTTGATGATCATATAAATTGTGTATAATGAGGTTATGAGTTGATAGTTAAAATTTTAAAGAAAAATTTTATTTTCTTCTTTTTAGAGCATATAATTTTTTTTAATTGTGCATAAGTATTTTACCATCTTAATTAATTTAAAATTGTGACGATTTCAGAATTGAACACCCGGTACATTATTTACTGTTTTTGCGATTATAGCATCAAGACCGACTACATTTTATAGGCACCTTCGTTACGTTGTCCTTATTTTTACCTCTGCTCTCATGCCATATAATCATTTCCAACTAATTACCACCTAGAGCAGGTACACCACACGCACGACATGTTGTGAGAGTGAGTGCCACAAGGATGAAAAGATGAAATGAATCGAGAGAGAATCAAGTTTTACTAGTGATGTATGACTGACAACCGATGTTTATTTTCGCGTGCTACTTTCCTATGTTTCCGTAGACCTCACCGCACTCGATTATTATATGACACACGTATATATACATAAAAGGTACATACATGCATATATGATAGTAAAAGCTAACACAAATACTCGTCGGCAGTTGAGTACAGGACCGGATTAAACATCAATTAATTGCAACTAATACCAGTCAGATGTACATATCAACATAGTCTTGCATTTTTAATGTAACCACTTCATTTGTAATGCATAAAAATGATGTTAAGTAGAATCCTCAACCTCAACACAACATCAATTCTCAAGGAAACGGAGAAGATCCTGAGTTTACATTTGTGCTCCTAAATCTGCGTCTATATAGCTCATACAGCACCAAATTTCATGAAAAAAACTATTTTTTTGTCAAAGATAAGTCGGTTATTTGAATTTTTCACATAAATTTTGAGGTTATGTGAAAAACGTATAAATATAAAAGTTGTAGATCTTTTTATTACCTACAACTTTGCCATTTAACTTTTTTCGTGAAGTTTTTCCGGAAATCAAGGAAAACCGTTTTTTACCTTTGCACACGACATGAATACATAAACCTTTCCAAGCATTGAAATAAATAGATTTACGCATCCCCTCTTCTTTAAATTACACGTTGTCGATATACAACTTCGATTAAATACTTCTTGATCTTGACCTATCGGGCCGTTAGATATTTCCACACGACATTAGGTAATACATAAGTCCTTTCTTTTCAGGGGTTGAAATAAATACACACTTTCTCTCCTTTAACTTACTTTCTGATAGGCACAAGACCCTTATTTGTATACAATCCCGATTAGGTACTTCTTGATGGTATCCAATCAAGTTGTTAGCTATTTGCAAACGGTATTAATACATAAATCCTTTCAGGCGTTGCAAATGATACATTTAAACCTCCACTTTTCTTTAACTTTTTTGCTAATAGATAGATAGAACTAGTGATGACCAAAGCAAGACCAAGACCAAGACTCGGATAGTCTTGGGCTTGGTCTCGGTCTTGTTTACTCATTCTTGGTCTTGGTCTTGCTCAAATTCGTCTGGTCTTGGTCTTGGTATTGTTTTTTCGCAAGACCAAGACCAATTTTGCTCATTAC
The DNA here is from genome assembly GCA_029378335.1 of Agrilus mali. Lineage (NCBI taxonomy): Eukaryota > Metazoa > Arthropoda > Insecta > Coleoptera > Buprestidae > Agrilus > Agrilus mali. Next base: position 13,049,431 of record CM055661.1, on the reverse strand, counting down.
TAGATAGTTAAGGTACTTTTTGATTGTATCCAATCGTTGATAGCTATCTGCACACGACATTAATACATAAGCCCTTCCAGACGTTGAAATAAATACTTTAATATATACATTCTCCTTTAACTTGCGTACCATTAGAATCCCATAAACAGGGAATAAATCTTATGACTAAACATGTACCTACTCTATTTCCCAGAGTCTCCATTTATATGCCAGCTTAATTAGATACCTTATGAGATAACCAATCAAGCCGTCGGATATTATATATTCAGGCATTAAAATATATAAATTTAGGTATCCGTAATATGAGATTCCAAATACTGTGTTTGTTACTAAAACCACCTTCTTCTTCGCCTGCTAGAGGTGGTGGCAATCTGTACGTTGTAGGGGAGTGTGGGGTAATGGGAGCGGTCGGCTAATGGGAGCGATGGTATTGATAGAATTGCATATTTGTGTTATTACTTTTCAAAATGGTGGTCAGCGGGTAATAGTAGCCTAGCATGGCTCTCACCACCCGACATAGCTCCGTTAACTTTCAAAATATATTTTTACGTCATTTTAGATACATATATATTTCAGCTGCCACGTAAAACAAATCGAACGACCAGAAAGCTTCTTGGACAGTGTTTGATACATTAGGAAATGCAATCACTATTCTCAGAAGAGGAGGCATTTCGGTGTACAAAGTATCTCAGCAAACTGGCATATCTTATAGCACATTAAAGAAGAGATACAATTTAGCAAAAGCTAACGATGGTAGCTACAAAAACTCTCCTAAGCTAAAACCAAGAAGATTACAACCAAAAACAAAAGGGCTAGAAAGGCGAAAACTAATTTATTTAAAAGTGATGATAAAGATTCATCTACTGATCAAGTAGACGAAAATGCAATGAGTCAGAATATTCAGAAGAGGAAACTTTATGTGCAATTTGTTTAGACTCGGGAAAAAGTAAGGGAGATGCGGTACCGATGCAGAAGTTGCGGAAAATGGGCCCATTTAAGAATGTTCTGGTAGTGACAGTCCAGTTTCTTATATTTGTGCTTTTTGTTTCGTTCCGTAATAATTTGGATCTTTTGGTTTCCTTTAACAATATTATCCTTATATCTTTGTTTTGTTTATAAAGTCGATTTTTTACAACCAATTCTTTGTATTAATATCTAAGATCTCATTTAAAGTTTGGGTTGTTCGGGAAAGAGTAAAGATTATGGCTCCCTCATATGAGCGTTAAATGGGCTCTCATTATCCGCATGTGTCAGGGGAATGGAAGCGACTGACTTTTTTTGTAAAATCGTTATTGTTCCTTCAATACATGACTTTAATTAAATAAAACTGTGATTAAAATATACATTAATAATCAATGTAAGAGTTCCTAATTAAAAATTAAAAGAATTTTAACAAATGCGGTTTTTATTAAATGTTTCCCTTGGTAGGCTCCCATTACCCTATTCTCCCCTACGTTGCCTTCAATTTGTTTTGTAATAAATTCTAATTTTTCTATTATTAATATTAAATAAGCCGTTTATCATTAATTGAATCTCTTTTTTGTATTTAAAATCTGAATTTGAATTATTAAGTGTCAAATTCTAAAAATACATGCTTATCGGTGCCGCACGTTTTAGCCTAAATACGATTAATCCAAGACATAAAATCCTTAAGGCTTTTCATTCTCATGCAAATACTCTGATGGACTTTTAATTCTCGGTCAGGAAATCTGGGATAATTTATCAACTGATATATTTGCCATAGGAATTTAAATTTATTGACAAATATTTGAAAAAAACAAAACTTAAAAATGGTTGGATTATAGTATCTATGTAAAAATACCATCCTCTGACCACCGGAGAACTTTTTTATGGATCTCAATCATCACGATTTCTAGATCAAAAATTAAAAGACCATCATATTTGTTCGAGAATAAAAAGCTTTAAGAATATTGCTTGTATGAATCCATTACTGTTTTACATCATTAATTTTGGTACATGCTTGTAAGTATTACGATTTTCAGTCGCATAAAAATCCGTCGTCTACCTCAAGCACCTCTTATAAACTCCGTCATAGCACGTACCCATAACAGAAACATGTAAGTATAAATTACAGAGCAATGTAATAAAACCCTTTGGAATTTCCGACCTTGTAAAGGACTACCATCTAACATGCGTCGGTACGTCATCGTCACGTATAAATGTATGGGTACTTATATTAAAGAATTGGTAATTTACATACCGAGTGCGTGAAGACACGCACTTGGTAAATAAATAATAGGATACTTTTTTGTATACCGCATGCCGTACGTGCAAACACATCCCTGCATTATAATTAATAACGTGAAGGAAGCTTGGATATTTAGTTAACAAAAAACAAGTTAAAACAACGAAAATAAAACAAGAAACGATGGGAATTATAAAAAGTACGTTCAAAACCATCAGGAGTTGTTAAGTTAAAAATTATTGTTAAGAAAATGTTACACGCAGAGTTCATTAATTATGTATGTCGCAAATTTTACTTTGAGGAATCCTTCAATCGGAGGGCGAAACATTGGATGAAATGCAAATAAAATTTATGTAACTAGTTGATTCTCTTATACACTGTTAGAAACACTGTTAGATATATTGACTAATGGCTAATGTCACATACCTGTTTAAATAAACTCGTGTAGAGCAGAGGTAGGGGGCAGAAAAGGGTTCATGTTCATGGACACTATTTTCTGAAAAAAGAAAAGGCAATTATTTTTATGACGTATTTGCGATTAATATATAAAAACAAGAGAAAAGTAAAACGATAAAATCAATTGTACATGTTATTACGATTTTGCAAAAACACATTCCCCATCTTGACTAGGTCATAAGTTTTGAGAAGTCTCGGAATTAATTGGAAATAGTTTATGATCGCCTAAAAGGAGTTTGGAACTACACGGTAGGTACCGATTTCGTTCCGATTAAGTGAGCTTGACTGCATATGTTTATCAATTTTGATATCGATTTGTAACAAATTCCCACATCTTCCATTCTTTTTCTCATGATTCGATTCGTAGAAAAGTGTAGAAATGGAGAAACCATTCTTGTTCGTCTACATTAAGTCTGACACTACAGGGTACCAATTTCGTTCCAATTAAACGAGCTTGACTACATATTACAAAAAATTTGAATTTCTGTTTGCGACAAATTCCTATCTAAGGTTATTTTCCTCGCGATTTCATTTGTCGAAAAGTTTAGAAATGTGAACACCATTCACATTCATCTAAAGTAAATTTGGGACTATACGACACCAATAGGATGATATAGCGTTAATTGCCACAAGTTGGGGTGCAATGAGAATGACAGGAAAGTTGGGAAAATAGTTGGAGAAGAAAAGCTTACAGTTGAATAGTGGAAAAACCAAAATAATAGTTTTTGGTGAAGTAAGAGGTAGGAAAAGAAAAAAGAAAGAGGAAGTGAGATGGAAAAAAATGCAACTACTTGGGGTACATGCTAACAGAAAACAACAAAGACGAGGTGCACATAAGTAACCAAGCAGCTGAAGCAAATGCATTGCTAGGGAGAATATGGGAAACAGGACAAAAATTGTGAGAAATAACTGGGAAAGAAGGGTGGTACTATTTTAAACGTTAGTAAAAAGTATAGTCTTTTATGGAGTCGAGATATGGGGATGGAAAGAGTATAGAATAGTAGAAAATATTTATAAAAATATATATGGTAAAATGGGGGTTGCGCTTAGAAAGAAGTACCCCAGACTACATCTTAAGGAGGGAAACAAAATGTGGGAAAATGGTGGAAGATACAAGAAGGGTTGTAAAATATAAAGAAAAATTGGGGGAATTACCGGAAGGGGATATAAAAAAACAGATATGGAAGAAAAAGATATTGGGGATCGGAAAAAAAAAATAAATATGATGTGGAAAGGGATAAGACTTTAACGAAAATGGCAATAAGTAAAGAACAAATGGAGGAGTGGAGAGGAAAGGAATTTTATGTTAGTAGGATGGTGGGGAAAAGATGTAATGAAATAGTAAGAGGTGAGGATTTGAGAAAAATTTGGGAATCCAGATACGCGAAAGGGATGAGGGAAAGGATATGGGTAGAATGGCAAGGGGATCAGGTGCCAGGATATCTATGAGAAGGAAAAAGTATAGAAATAATAGCTAGATTCAGAATCAATGGAGCATGTATTAGAAGAAGTAACGGGAAAGAATGAGAGGGAGGAACTTGGAAGGATAATAAATGCGGATGGTAGTGGTCTGGCCCTATTGACACAATTTTTAAAAAGGAGAGGTGTGGAAAGGGGGGGAGAGAAATACAGGAAAAAAATGAGTATAAGGGAATAAGAAGGGAAGTGATTAGTTTATATATATAACAATAAAAATTTATAGGTCGGAAAATAAATTATGTTCTTTTTTTTCCTTTATGTGTGGAGATGTATATATATCTTTTTTGTTCAATAAAGCTCTTACTACGACACCAATGTCGTTCCGATTAAGTTTTGGCTTGACAAAGTAAATGCTTATACATGGATTATTTTCTCTAGATACTTGCCCCCTCCAGCGTACTAGATGCGCATAGGCAAAATTGTTCGTAGGGTATAAGGAGCTCATTCTGCTGTCGATTCTTCCTTGCGAAACACAGTTATATATACAGTACGTGTCAAAATTTTATTCTCGCCATGAACAGCAGTCCATCCCGAAAACAAGCGTTAGCTATTCAGTGCAAAGAAGTAATTAAATTACCAAATCAGGAATTATTGCTACGTTATTAGATATTACATTTTCTTCATTTTACTTCGCATACAATACCAAAAAAAAAAACAAATCAAGTAAGCAATTTTTCCGTACAATACTATACATAGTCAAAGCCAGCAACCGGCAGAGAGTCCGTTTGAAAGTATCCCTCCTTTTCTGGCCTAGTGTCGTTCTTTTCTACTTCGCGCAGATTACAGTAACGTTCAGGTATCTAGAGAAAATAATTCATCTATACCTACTTCATACCTATTCACGATAGGTTAGATCAGTGGCGGCTCGTGGTCGAATACGAAGGGGGTTCACAAAATGAAGAACATGTAATCATCAAAAAGATTTTCACAGTGAGGCATATGATTTTACCAAAAAAGTAAACCAATTTTTAAAATGGTCATTGTTTAGATAGCCCAGTAACATTTCAGCTTGGTTATATCTATGATAATCATTTTCTACAGAGTCTACAATACATTCCAGGCATCCTTTAAATGTTCTGCGTTTTCGTAAACATTTTTTACTGTTCGACCTGGTCGGCCGCGGCGGCCGAAAGCAGACTTGAACAGACTGTTGGATACCCGCGCCGCCGCAGCGTACACATACTTTTCGTTCACTGCACCTAAACGCTGTATGTTGAGTGTATTTTATCTTCCATTTCACGCGTCCGACTGCTCTCTTTTTAACACACAGAGTACCGCTCTCGCGATATGCTCAGGATCCAACTTGAACCGAAAGAGTTATAGGTAATTTCGTTAACGACAAGACAACAATTTAAATATTTTCTGTGGGTTACGGGTTGGTGTTTTATATGTAATTATGAACTATGAGGGTAATGGTAAAAAAGATAGTACCTATATTATACGATAATTATCAATTATATTATAAATATTAAAAGGATAAAATTATATGGTGTAGGTAGTTCAATTTTTAAGGGGGTTCACTGAACAAATACACCTACAGTAAAACCGCCACTGGGTTAGATACTACATTTAGATTTCATTTTCTCACGATTAGATTCATAGAAAAATTTAGAAATGAGAACATTTAAGATTATTTTGTTCGCGATTTCATTTGTCGAAAAGTTTAAAAATGGGAACATCATTCACGTTCATCTAAAGTAAATTTGAGACTATCCCGATTACGATCCGACTTTAGCTTGACTACATGTTCATCAATTTCATATCGATTCGTGATAGATTCCCTACATCTGGAGTTTCAATATTTGAAAAAAATGAGGATATTGTTCATATCCATATATAGAAATGAGGATATCCTTGATGTTCAGCTAAAATAAGTCTGGGACTACACGATACACATACCGTTTTAAATAAGTCTTAAGTATAATACGTGTGTACCAAAATCATACCTATTAGGGATAGATTCTCACATCTTCTCGCGATCAAATTCATAGAAAATATTAAAAACGAAGAGGTTTAGAAGAAGCTTACAGGTCTCCTTGCTGTAGCAGTTACCGAGGAAAAGGAGAGACTGGATGGTAGGACAACTTCTGAGACATGAAGAGATAGTTAGGCAGAGAATAGTAAAGAAGGGCAGACGACTATTTATGATACATTGTTATAAATAAATAAATGATTAGGAATGTGAGGTATGGAGTGGTATTGCTTCCTTCATTTATACAAAAAGGATATAAAGTAACCCCCTCCCTAAAAATAGTTTTTTAACCATTGTTGCGACGCCAAGGGACGCTATTTCTTTTTAAATGGAATAGGGGGTCGAGAAATAGTTTACTAAAAGCTATTTTGAAACTAAAAACAACTAAAATATTTTTCAATTGCCAATATTTTAATACTCTAAAATTAGTCCTCACGATTTTAAACTTTGACCTGAGGCGCGCAGAAACATAACTCCGCCTAATACTAACGTTCGAACATAATTTCCGCCTTTCATAAATTCTTCTTTGTAGACGCTTGACGGACCAATAGTTCAGGGAATAAATGCAAAAAAAGGTCAAGCTTCGGAAAAATTAGGAGAAAGCTGGATTTTTGCATGAACCTTCTTTTTGTGATTCTAACCAATATCCCAAAAGCCTCCGGTTTTTCGCGAATATCTCGTTAACGGTTACTTTTATTGAAAAAATTAAATTTGTAGCTTAGGAAATTGTCTGCAAAAAACGTAGCATTATCTACTTTTTTGTAAGACTAATGATTTTTGAGAAAATTCGATTTAAAAAGTTGCGCGTACTCCTCAACGAAATGCAGTAGATCCATCACGTTTGAAACTGTGGAAATAGAGAAAGAAGAAGATAATAATAAGAGATGGAGAGGAAGCAGAATGGAATTAAAAGAAGAATCATAATGACGAAGAAAAAATTAATAATTTAATCATTTTATAACAATTCATGATTTTAAAATAAATACTTTTCAATAATAAAAATAAAACCCAATTTTTTTTTGGAATACATCAAATAATTTATTATAAATTTTATACATTATTATTTTTAAAATAAAAAAATTGATATAGATAACATATATATTATTTTAATTAACATTTTTCAAACGTTAAGAGCTTTTTAATCCAATTTTCTCGCAAACCGTGAGTCTTGCAAAAAAGTAATGATATGTTTTTTTTCTAAGCTATTAACGGAAAATTCGCGAAAAACTGTTTATCGTGACCTTTGACCTCGCGTAACATTTTAAGCGGTACATGTATCGTTGGGTTCTTCTGGGATATTGTTTAAAATCACAAAAGGAAGGTTCATGCAAAAAACAGCTTTCCCCTAATTTTTCTGATGATTTCATATTACAAGCCTAGCTTAACAATGTGAATGTCATTTCTACAATTTAGTCTCTAACCTTTAAGTTGTGTTATTTTGTCAATTTTCTATACATTGCACTCGTACAAATTCAGAAGGAGAGAATGAGACTGCAATAGTCTTGAGCGGTAAAAATAATTTAGATCGGTATTTCTACTCCAATTAGCTCTCATTTGTATAAATAAAAGGAAACATTACTTGACAGTAATTGCGGTTTTGATTGTGCATTTCATTTCTTTTTCGTCTGTTTTTTTTAGTCGACGTTTAGACGTTTACCTTCCTGATTTTAAAAGTAAAAATAAACACTAGTGGCACATAAGTAACAAACGAGGGCGTTTTTATTTCTTTAACTGTCGCGCACTGATTGTAATTGGAGGATAATTGTGGGAGAGGTACCTAAGTACCACATGCGTTCAATCAGTTAGTTAGCGGAAGCGGCAATCAAGGCGGCTTGAACGGGACGCGGTCGCGGTCGCGGTCGGCTCGATTCTCACGCTGCACGAGCTCCACACGCCTACTGCGTCCGCAACAGGTCGATTAGTTTTTGTCAAATCTTGTCTTTTGTTACAAGTCATAGGACTTTCTTTTTCATACTATAAAACAAGAAACAATTTCAGTTGCTTGGAATTTTGCCTGATAACTATGACTCATCTAACTCTGACAGTATTTGTTCTTCTCTCTCCACCGTTTGTTTCTTTTCAAGAGCACTAACCGACAAATAAACCTTTATCTAATATAGGTACTCCAACTTTATCAATATTGTCACATAGTACTCATATTTTTCCAAAATAACATTTCCCTTTAATTGTATTTTATTTCATTAATTACTTTTGTTTTAATTAAAATATGCAACGTGTTGATTTTACGAAACACGGAACCGCCACATACACAAAGAAAACAATCATGAAAATATTGCTAGAATTCTAATAAAACATGACTAAAAAATCTGTCAATTATATGGACGACCAGACACTCAAAGAGATTTTACTAGAAATGTCTAGTCAATCTACGTTCGGTGTTGAGACTGTCTAGCAAAATTGACTTGATTAGAAAACATTTTTTACACTTCTTATGACTAATTTTACTAAACTATTCTCATTCTAGTATTTTTTTCTTTACGACACGATAAAATAATCTAGAGGTAGAGAAAAAAAGTCTAATAGACTATTTAGCTTGATTATTCTAATACTAATTACCATATTAGAAAGAATGAAAAATTGTTTTATACCACCAAGTACATTTTATGAGAATTCTAGTAGGTATTATTTACTATAAAAATTTTGCTTGACTCATCAAGTAATAAAATCATGATTATTTTTCTCCGTGCGGAACTTCAATTTAATTGCACGGCAAAAGTGGTCCTAAGTTCAGTTTGGGGGTAACTAAAAGAGCACTATGTGGGTCAGTATAAAATAATTAGTTTTGGGCAGTCAAACGGTCAGTAAGATCAAGCAAGCGAGTGAGAATGGTTAGGGGGGTGTAGCGGGTTACCCTAACGTCCTATTAATAGTCCCTGCTATTACCAACGCCCTTAGTTGGTAGTTAATTAGGCAAGTAGTTTTTAGATTTTTTTGTAATTAGTTTTAAAGTATAAACCTATAGGTATGTATTTATTAAATCTTGAAAATCAACCATAGAAATATCGATTATTCGTTACAATATTATATAAGGGCAGTTAAGGGAGTGGCAAGGGTACAAAATATCAGAGTAATTAGACTATAAAACGTGTTTTTCTTTTTATATATATATGGTAGTCAAAAACGTTGACAAAAATTTTAAATTTTTAAAAAAGCCAGTCAAGCTCGAGTGGGGCCTTAGTTGATTAGGGTTCCGTACATGTTACTAAATAACTTTTTTGATACTAGGTACATATTTATTTATGTAATACTTTTTTTTTTTCTGTCTTACAATTAATTCTTAGGTAGTACCTAGGTACCTAATAAGCTGAAACCATATATTTATTTTGTTTCCAAGCTTCACATCGCAAAAAATCGCATGAATAAAAAACAATGCTTGGTTGTTTTGGTTACAACTGATACCTAAACTACATTATAAATGGACGTTTTCAGTATTTGTTGTTTAAATACAGTATATGGAACACGATACATTAAAATTTTAAATTCCTAACTAGTTTAGTTTTTGAGATACTTAGATCCCGTAACAAAAATGGCCCAAAAGTGACAACTTTGTAAATATTCGGTTTTCGGTCAATATTCTACATTTTAGTAATAATTAACGTAGATTTCAATGAAACACAGAATATCGTTTAAATTGTTTTACTATAATAATTTGTAAATACTCTTACAATCGTTTCGGTCTCTCGACCATTCTCAAAGAGTTGTTACCTGAAACTAAACTTAAAACTGTTTCCTTATCTATTTATAGGTACTCACTATTGTAGATGTTTATGTGTATATTTATACCTAAAATCATGATTTTTTTGTAAATCTAAGTGTTTGGCTAGTTTTTAGGTTTATATTCATATATTAACTATCTTTTAACAAGTCTAACCGTTTACAGTATTAATTATTTTTTGTTTAAACAAGCAAATTTTTTTAAGCATGAATAATACACGTACGAAGCGAAATTCGACATGCTTTAACAGGAAAATTCTGTTCTATTAGGTAACGACTAACGACAAAGCAACTAATCGGTGGTCAGTTTAATTATTATAACACTTAGGTAGGTATTATAAAGGTTTTTTTTTATTTAAAAATGTATCTAGATTATTATTTTTTATTAATAAATACACTTTTAAGTACTCAAATTTTAACTTTATCTTCTAAAATGAATCATGGCATTATTAAAAAAAAAAAAATCAGATCAATTAAAATCATGATTTTAATCAACTGATGTAAATCAGCTCAACCCTGATCAAAAAGGTAAGAAATATTCTCATTGTGACCAAACCATAGTTAAATAAAAAAAAATATACGGAAATTGTTTTTTATTTTAATGTAAGATCATTTGAAAGTGACAAATTTAAACTACTGCACAGACTGTTGAATAATTGGGAAAAAAATAAAATTTAGTTAAACGATAACGCTCCGTTATGGGACCATTCGAAAAAGTTTTTCAGAATCTCAAAATATGGGGTTTATAAAAAATTATATCTAGTAATAATCAGATTTTTGTTTTGCTGCGCCATTTAAATTAAATCTTGTTTTTCTGATTTTTTAGCACCCTGTACGTACTCAATTAAAATCTAATTCACACGTGGATATTGCATTAAAATGAGGAGCAACATTTGTTTTAAAGCTTTGTTAATTAAATTTATAGTTTGCACACAATTAGAATATTGCCAACTTTTTAAGCTTCTTTGAACAAATTGAAGAACATTTGGAAATCGTCACGATTTTTTGTATAGCCCTGTATATTGGTATTCTAAACAATTTTTTCCTTTAACTTTTTTTTCGTTTGGGCGAAAGAGTGTTGCCATTTAAACTTATCTTTATTTTCTCCAAATTTCCACTCTTTGTACAGCTAATAAATTAAGGTGTTCCAAAGGAACTTGTATTGAAATAGGGAATAATGTTTGCTTGAAAATTTTTTTCATTGAATTTTTAATTTAGGCACAATTGTGAGATTATTTTTATCAGGTAGAATACACGAGTTATTATTTTTTTCTTTTTTTTTGATACAATGACACACAATGTGGTTTTTTTATTATAAATTAATTTATTTTGTACAATATTAATCCCTAAGTATAAATGATGTGTTTTTTAAATAAATATATCACATAGGTATCTATAACGTTTTGAGCACATGTGTTTCATTGATTAAAACGACTGGTAAACAGACTACGATAAGATAATGGAAAGAATCTGTAACACAAATTTTCGATTTTTATGCCAGTCTTCAAATTGAAATTTATAAATAATTTTTAAAATACTGTTTTAAAAAATAAGCAACCTAACAAACTTACTCTTTTTTGTTTGCTTTTTTATTATATAGGAAATTATTCTAATCATAAATAGTTGTAAAATGAAGACTTGGTTACTTCATCACTAAATATATTGAGAAACGCCAACTTTATAATATACATACAGTGGATTTCATTTATAACGACTTCAGTTGTACCGACCTTTTGGTTATAACGACATAACACATAAGTCCTTTAAATTTAAGAAGAAAATTTGGCTGTAACGACTTCGGATGTAACGTCGATTTCGGTTTTCGCGACTAATTTTAATGAACTATTAATTACAAGTTGCTGGAAATCTTATACTCTCATATTGCGACCGAGTCTACACACAAAACTTTTTTATCTTTTGTTTACATTCACAGATAGTCAGCAGTTGTATTTAGTAATTGTTTATAAATGTTAAGGCTGATAAAGTTACATCTAAAAATCAGTTATTGGGTGTTTTTCTTGCCTAATTTCCGTCTTTCATTATTTCTCCCTTTCTTTTTATATAGCGACTTCCGGATATAGCGATGGAATTTAATGGTCCTTTCATCGTCGTTATAAACATATTGCGTATATATATATATATATATAATTTTTTGTTTAATAACCGTTTGTGTTGTCCATGTAGCAGAGCCATAAAAAATCGTTTTGAAGAGCACTAATAATCAACATAATGAGCCTCGATGTTGAGGTAGATACATAACTCAGTCTACTGTAATTGAATAAAACCAAACATAAGCTCCGCCTTCCGCCGTTCTTGTACATTTCACTGTTCGTTCGTGAGATTTCTAACTACCTCTACGTATCCGGACAAGAAATACCCTGTACACTGTACAAGTTTTTGGCGTTTCAAAAGAACTAAGTACTTGAAAAGTAAGAAGCCAGTGAACAAACTCTATCACATTTAAGTACTACCTATATCATAATGAAATCTGAGAATCATGTTATGGTGTGCCTTTGGAATTCTAATAACTGAAAAAAGACGAGTTGTACAATTCCATAAAATAAAAGTAGATACGTAGATAAAAATGCAAATGAGTAGAAATTTAATACATATAAGCAATTACCAACTGAAGACCTTAATATGTGTTGTCATCTATAGATGTTAATAAATTAATAATTTGTAAAAATATTATCGACTAATTACATAGCTACTATGTATAATTCAGTAGGGTAACTAAAAGTACATACGTACTCTTCCCACTCCTCTCAAATTTTTGGAACTGCTCTGATCAGCTCTTTTGCATCTATTCTAATCTTTTGTATTTTGAACAATTGAAGAAATTTTACAAAATAGCAATCGCGCGAATTGAAACGCGCTATCATAATTGATTCTCTGTATGTCAATGGATTATCGAATTTTTTTATACACAAAAAGTTGTTCTTTAAAAAATCTTTTCACATAAAATCAATTATAAAGCATATGTGGGACATTCTTCTACAAACCGAACACCTTTCTGACAGACACAATTTTGATTTAGCTGAAATTTTTTTATGAGCTCTATACCGAAAAAAAAAAGATACGTGTTTTGGATTCAGGGAAGGAAGGGGCACAACTGATGCGATATACATGTTAAAAATTGCAATACAATCACAGTTAGACAAAAAACAAAAGGTATATATGGTGGTAGTAGATCTGAAGATGGCCTAAGTAAGATAGAGTAGGATTTGATAGGTAGAATAACGGAATTATATAGGGAAACGATAGGAGTTGTAAAGGTAGGCAAGAGGGAGAGCAAGGAAATGTGGATGGGAAAAGGGGTTAGACAGGGATGCAAGATAAGTACACAGATATTTAACATAGATATATATAAGTGATTTAGAAGAAACAATAAGTAAAGTAAATGAGGGGGAAATAGTGATAGGAAGGAAAAAGATATGGACTATATCGTACGCGGATGATATAGCATTAATTGCGACAAGTTGGGGTGCAATGATGGAAATGACAAAAAAATTGGAAAAATACTTGCAGTTGAATTGTGAAAAAACCAAAATAATAGTTTTCGGTGAAGTAAGAGGTAGGAAAAAAAAGAGAAAGAGGAATTGAGATGGAAGGGAATTGTAATAGAAAGGATTAAAAAATGCAACTACTTGGGGTACATGCTCACAGAAAACAACAAAGACGATGTGCACATAAGTAACCAAACAGCTAAAGCAAATGCACTGCTGGGGAGAATATGTGGAATAGGACAAAAATTGTACAGAAATAACTGAGAAAGAAGGGTAGTACTTTTTAAAACGTTAGTAAAAAGTATAGTCTTTTATGGAGTCGAGATATGGAGATGGAAAGAGTATAGAATAGTAGAAAATATTTATAAAAGGTATATAAAATGGGTGTTGCGCTTAGGAAGAAGTACCCCAGACTACATTTTAAGAAGGGGAACAAAATGTGGGAAAACGGTGAAGGATACAAGAAGAAGGGTTGTAAAATATGAAGAAAAATTGGGAGAATTACAGGAAAGAGCCAAAGAAAGGAGATATGGAGGAAAAAGGTATTGGGGATCGGGACAAAAAATAAATATGATGTGGAAAGGGATAAAGCCTTATGAAAAGGCAATAAGTAAAGAACTAATGGAAGAGTGGAGAGAAAAAGGATTAATGTTGTAGGATGGTGGGGAAAAGATGTAATGAAATAGTAAGAGGTGAGGATCTGAGAAAAGTTTGGGAATCAAGATACGCGAAAGGTATGAGGGAGTTTACATATGGGAAGAATAGCAAGGGGATGGGGTGCCAGGATATCCAAGAGAAGGAAAAAGTATAGAGATAATAGCTAGATTCCGAATGCGGAATGAGTTTAATGAGAATAAGTTTTGAATGGAAGAAGGTAAAAGATTGTGTTAAGTATGTGGAGAGAAGAGTGAATCAATGGAGCATGTATTAGAACAAGTAATGGGTAAGAATTAGAGGAAGGAACTTAGAAGGATAATAAATGCTGTTGGTAGTGGTCTGACCCTATTGAAGCAAATTTTAAAAAGAAGAGATGTGGAAAAAGGGGGAGAGAAGATATAGGAAAAATGAATATAAAGGAAAAGGAAGGGAATTGCTTAGTATAAATATTTAAATTTTTGTAAGTTAACATATCTTTAAAGCTCTACTACGTACTACTACTGCTAGATACGAGTTCGAGGATTTTTCTTCTTTTTTACATATTCTGGAAAATAGCAGTGATCGAAATTTTGATAATGTGTAATGTTGTGATTTTTGACTTGGAGACTCGCTTTCAAAAATTAATTATTTGAGTAAGGCAATTAATTTTGTTTTTTTTTTATTTTAAAGCTGAAATAATGAACTTTAATAAAAAAAATGTTTCGTTAAAACAAATTAACAATTAGTACCACCTCGTATCGAGTTTTTAATATTACCTACCATCGTATTTTACATGAAATTTTCTATCGAACTTATTTTTGTTTGATGGGAAAATTATTATTACTATTATAAATAAATTAACGTATATTATAATGAGGCACGTCTTAACGCTCCGCGGACTTTATCGCACCCTTTTTTTTACTATAATATACGTAAGAAAAAAAAGAAAATTCCTTAACACGTACCTCTTTTCAATGAAATCGAAATTGTGTCCGTCATTTTTTGTTCAAATCCGTTCGGTTTGTAAAAAAATCCAATTTATCAAATTAATTATAAACTAATTCAACTTATCTATAGTTTTTTACAATGCAGTTGTCATGACATCATCAATATGTATTATAAAAGAAAGTGAACAATGTGCGTGCCGCTAAAACTCCGCAAAGAGTCCCGGTAGAATCAAAGGAGTTATATGGTGTGGTAACCCTTTATCTCCCATTTATGAAGAAGATTCCCGTTTTTTCCTAAAGGGTCTACGTCTTAAAGTATAAAGGCTGCAGGTTTCGTTTTTGAACAGTTTAAAACATCAAAGAGCATTCCACAACATTCCAGAACATTTTCGAATGTCGTGGGATATTCAGGAATCATCTGGAACGTTCGGGAACATCCCGGAATATCCCAGATCCTTTTGGAACATTCCAGAACACTCGAATACTGCTGAATGTTCTGGATCATTGTAGACTATTAGAAGATTTTTTCGTATGGGTGGAGATACTCATTTGTAAGGGTAGGTATATAATGTAAAATTAGTCGTGGGTTCGAACATCAGTTTCTTATCAGTAAAGTGCATTAATAAGTATTGGTAAATAAAAACAAACAATTATGTATGATTAATCAATTTAATACGGTGACTAAATATAAATCGACAATAAAGTGAAAACTTGTACATACCATATATATACACAAAATGAAAAATGTTATTTGTTTTCAATAAAAAAAAATTATTTCCTATATTTTAAAGTTTATCCTTTTTTTCCAACTACCACACAATCTCATATTAACTCCCTGAGCGAAGCCGGGTAATTACCCCAGCTAGTATTATAATAATTGTAAGTTATTTAGCAACTCATGAATTTTTTTTGGCAAAAAGATTAAAAATTACCTATTGTTGTATGGTTTTTGCAAAAGCCCACAAACATTCGGACGAAACGTCAAATCTTTGATATCACTTGAGACCGATCATACAAATATTTAGGGGAGATTATTACATTTAAAAATATTATTCAAATATCAATAAAATAATTATTTGTTGGGTTCGCTTATATTAATGTTGCACAGTCAATTTCTTTTATTATATTGTTTATATAGGTAAAACAAATTCTCCATGAAATATTCGGATTTTAAACTCAAAAATCTTACATTAATTCAGTATGAGATTTCAATTAATAATAATCATAATAATAATAATACAGGAATAAAACTTCACAAAGTAGATTTTCACAAGTTTTTAATTAAATAAGCCAAAAATTTTGGCGCAACATGTTACATTGTTAAATAATAAAAAATTTGTGAAAATCTACTTTGTGAAGTTTTATTCCTGTATTATGGATTTTCATCAAGTTAAAGTCGAAACTATTCAATAATAATAATAATAAATGACATTTTTAAATTCACTTTTTGTAGAATGTCTTCCTTCCCTTCCTTTACCTGCTCCAAATTGGACGAAAATTTACTTGTTCGAATTAAAGGAGTAATTTACTATTCGGACGAAATCATCACCGGCTCTGCCATTCATGAGCAGTAGGCACCTCTGACAATATCATCTGCGAGCGTGATTTATTGTTTAATAGTGCGGCAACTTTTATTGTTATAGCCCCATTGTTTAACGTAATCCTTGATATAAAATAAACATTAACTTTATTAAAGCATCTGTATGTACAAGAACTCTCGTAGACACTTTAATAATACCTTAAAACTACTTGTCAACGTCTACATGGT
This sequence comes from Agrilus mali, assembly GCA_029378335.1. NCBI lineage: Eukaryota > Metazoa > Arthropoda > Insecta > Coleoptera > Buprestidae > Agrilus > Agrilus mali. Next base: position 13,032,726 of record CM055661.1, on the reverse strand, counting down.
GCACAAAAAAGTGTGTACCTACTTACGATCTACAACATAGATACATAGGGACAGCCAACTGAAAAACTGGCACAAAAAATTCCCACAGAATTAGTCTTCTACCGACATATATACATACACATGTATAAATTATCATTATTGACACGGCATTATGCAACTATAAAATGCATTTAATTGAATACTTATAGTACCTATCAAATATTTTTTTTTGGGCAAATCAGAAAGAAATTTTGAAAATTTTCTTCGCTGGATGTAATTGTCGCCACTATCCTGCATCCTTGCATAGAAACACTTTTTCAGTACTCTGTAAGGCAATCCCCATAAACATAAAGGAAATTGATAAATTAAGAAAAATAATTATTGTATCGGGTGGAAAAAGTGTTTTATTTTACCTGCAAAAAGCAATTTCCCAATGTTCACGGTAATTTTTCCTGTTTCTATTTCCCTCAATTCTAACTGGAACTCTAAAGAACATTAAAGAGCTGTTCTCAAGTTGCAAAAACACAATTTTTGAACGCATTTCTCATTCTTTTAGGGGTTGAAATTTGCAGGGTGTATTTTATTTGGACACTTGTGTATAGGTACCTACTTTCTAATTTCTAGAGGAGATGGGCAGAAACTGATGTAGGTGTCTGGAGCTCAATTTTTATGAGAAATTAGTTGGTGCAAATGCAAAGCGTATCTGACTATCTATTATCGTCCCAGAGATACTGGGTGTTTTTGAAAAATATACAATAACTCTTTCCCTGACGAAAATTATTTATTTCAGTGAAAACATTTTTAAAGCACTTCTTTACGTAGAATTCAGTGGTGCAAGAAAAATTGCTCTAAAATTACTAGTGTAGTTGTTAACAATATATAAATAAATTTTCTATATTTTAACACATCCTAAAAGTGCTGAAAATTACCTCTTCAAATATACAATAAACAATTTGTTTTTTTACCAAACCATCTTAAAAAAAATCATTTTGTAGATTTCTTATTCCTTATTTGCGGCAAGAAAGGTATTGGACACAAACTACAAACAACAAAAAAGGCTGGGTGCACGGAGAAAAATAACCATGATTTTATCACTTGATGAGTCAAGCAACATTTTCTCTAGTAAATACTAATACTAGAATTCTCATAAAATGTACTTGGTGGTATAAAACAATTTTTCATTCTTTCTAATAATTAGTATTATAATAATCAAGTTAAATAAGTCTAGACTTTTTTTCTCTACCTCTCGATTATTTTATCGTGTCGTAAAGAAAAAAATACTAGAATGAGAATAGTTTAGTAAAATTATTGATAAGAAGTGTAAAAAATGTTTTCTAATCAAGTCAATTTTACTAGAATTCAGTCTCAACACCGAACGTAGATTGACTAGACATTTCTAGTAAAATCTCCTTGAGCGTCTGGTCGTCCATATAATTGACAGATTTTTTAGTCATGTTTTCTAGAATTCTAGCAATATTTTCATGATTGTTTTCTCCGTGTGGTTACTATGTAAAATTTCTCAACGTCATATTAACCTAAACTGCATTAAGAACTATTAGACGTATCTATACCTTTGGGGAAGATTAAAAATCATTATTTATAAATTGTCAAAATTCCAAAATTAGAAATAACCACAATAAAAATATATTTTCCAATAACACCCTGCCGTGCTCCGAAGGGGTCAGCCCCTTATTAAATTATTTAAAATCCAAAATGGTACGGTAGCGTTGCGCCACTCTGTCAATACAAGTATAATAATTAATGTCTATTGATATATAAGGTTATTGTTATATATTTGATATACAAAAAATTAAATAAATTCAATTTCCTGAATAACCTGGATTCGTAAGGGGGTAAAGGGGGAGGGCAGGCAACCTTTATAACCGCAACCTACCCCACATAATACGAAGTAATGAAATGTTAATTTGATAAATATTCAAGATAGGTATAAACAATTAAAACACAACGTTGTTGCAAAATATTTATTGACGTTTTTCGGTATAAGTACTGTGCCTTCCTCAGGTGGAGAAATAATATGTTATTATTTATAAATATTTTGTAACTATATACCTACCTATATATATTGCTTTATTAAAACATAATCATATATTACATTGATAAAAAATTAAACTATATTTATAAGTTATAACATCAAATAACCTTTCTTGTCTATACTTATACTATTCCTATAAAAACCAAAAAAATACACTTTTTTTCCCATCCCTCACCACCCTCTGCCTAACACTGCCCTTTTTCGTTTAATTATTTATTATTTTTCTGTTGTAATATTAAATATTGTTTTTCATGTGTCTTTTTCACCAAATTAAAACAAACTTCTCCTAGAAGAGGTTCCCCTACTACTCGACATGTTTAAAAACAAGTGGTAAAAGTTAATAAAATCGTGTTTCCATCAAAAGATTCAAATATCTCAACAACGAATTGACTGATCGCTTTGTTCATACCTCATTCGATTCATAATCAAGACGCTTCTTTTCAAACATTAATGAAGAATTAAAATAATTTTTGCAATAAATAATTGATTTGCAAAAAATTACATTTTTTACAGTTTTTTTGCCTTTTCTCAAAAAGTAACTGACCAAATTAACCGCACAGGGGTTTAAATTAAAGTTAATTTAATTCTCTATAACTTTCGTTTGAAACATTTTCCGTTTAAAAAATTAGCTTACCTTCTGCATTTAAAAAATCTGTTTTTTTAAACGGTCGTACGTAGTGCGCCAGTTAGTTGTTCACGAGTAGCAAATACGTGAAATTATCTTTTTTCAACTTCCTCTTCATTCTAGATAGAGTCCCGTTCATTCCTCAATTTTTGTCAGTTTTTCGTCTGTTGTCTGGACCATATATGTATTTATTTTCTACCTGTGGTATCTGTATTACTTGGTGGCGCAACTATACCATGACCCTTTTGAGGATTAAATTTCTTGGGGCGCAACTAGGTTATGATTTTGGGTTAAACTGACCGCGTGGCGTAACTGAGGTACATACACCGGTCGGAGACGGTGTTAGAAATTAGATACTTCTTATAAAAACTACTATATCTGCCCATCTCGTCTAAAAAGTACACTTTATTTTTGAATGTGCCAAAATTGATCCACCCTGTACAGTGTAACAAAGCGATATGTAACGAACTTTCGTACCAAATTACATGTTTTTAGACCTAGTCGTTTCGCCAATGTATTGATATTCCTAATTTGGAAATCTTGCTTCACTCCCCTTAAGATTGAATTTTTAAAAACGCTACCTGTACCTATCTATAAATTCTGTTTACGTAAGGAACCTCTGTGAAAAAGTTTAAGGTATTCTTAGCTGTTTAATTTTATAAGAGATTATACAGTTTATGAGACATCTTTGCGCAAAATTTCAAGCTTCCTGACTCAAGAGTTTGCTCGGTACATCAAACTTTGAACCACTTTTCGACCGCGCTAGGGGTAGATTTTTAAAATAACCCCTTTTTTAGTGGTCACCTACGTTTTATAAGGAATATCCATGGTAAATTTCATGTCTTGATCCAGGGATTTATATATCAGTCACTTTAACTTTTTTTTATTTATGAAAATATGTCGGCATATTGACATTTTTAATAGGCACACATAGTGGCGGATTGTGGGTCATATGTATGGGAGGTCAATCTTAAAAGTGGAAACAATACTAAACGCTTTAACACAAGCATTACTTCAAATTCTCACCGAGGGTAATTAATTTCTGATTAAAATTAGTTCAGCTTCCTACATCACTACCTATTAGTCAATCTAAAATACGCCCGCAGCGCCCTTGTATTGAGACAACGTGGCTTTAAAACACTTTACCGAGACTAGTTTTACCATATTTAGAAAAAAAAAATGGAAATTTTCTACGTAAAATATTACTGACTAATTTTGACTTTGACTATCAAAGTCAAGTGTCTGTTATATTTTTCTTGAAAAATAACTAATTGTAAATTTCACGTACAGCCCAGGAGTAAGCTGCACACTTAGCAGCGAAACGTCGGGTGTTTAGATTTATATATAACTAGCAGCAATACCCGGCGTTGCTCGGGTAAGAATATATCACACGTTTGATGAAACATTCTAGAATATTCGCGAATTTAGAACTATCCAGAACATCCCATAATGATTCAAAACATTTTATAACTTTTTTTAACATTCTGAAACATTCTTGAATGATCTTCAAGATGCTGGAACATTCTTGAACATTGCCATATCATTCTGAAATGTTATAATAAAACATTCTTTTACTTCTTAGAACATACTTAAACTCCGTGTAACATTCTAAAAAATATGCTTCATTCCCATCCCCACTCCGTGCTGTTTGCTGGGTGAGTAGTGACATCAGTAGACGCCTGGCGGGGATTACTAATCGATTGATAATAATTTATCAGTTATTGACCACTGAGAGTTGAAGATTATTACATAACTAATACTGCTATTAAAAATGGGGGTTGGTGGTAGAAGGATGAAAATTAAGGGTTATATGTATTTTTTAATGCCACATTATAAAAAAATAAAAAAATCAGGGGTGGACAACTCTTATCAGTTAGGGGTATGAAAAATAGATAGTAGCCGATTTTTAGACGTAAGATTTCTTGAACCCCCTCCTCCCTTCTTACGTAAGATTCTTTCTCGTTTTTCAGAATAATAAAATGTTAAAAAAGGATCAGATACACTAAAACCCACAGTTTGACGTAAATTAAATGTTTGTACTTTTTAACAGATATTTTTTGAACAAGTTGAAATCACGCGTACTTATAAAAGTTATTGAATAATGTAAATTTGAGTAAGATATCATGCTATTGTGACAGAAATTGTTATTAAATAAAAAAAATCAATCATTCAATGCTATTGTGGGTGGCTTGAAAATGAAAGAACAATGTTTTATTTTCCAAACACATTACCTACTCAAAAAACATAAGGGAACAAAAATTAAAAATATTTTTGCTTCCTTAATTTTTAAGAGTTGTGTAGTATAATTGAAATAGGATTAAAATGCGGAAGGAATGTACTATAATGATTAAAATCCAAATACAAATTGTATTAGCGTCCCCTAATGTAACTTTAAGGTAGGGTCAGGTGTATCAATGAAATGGTCAGCATTTCTTTATTTTTCGATGTGGCGTGGTATATATAAGTCTATAACTACAACTTTTTTGTAAAATATTCGTTTCTCAGAAAGTGAGAAGAGAAGAGAAGAGAAGAGAGAGGGGAGGGCGAAGGATGGAAAGAAAAAGAAGAAATGATTCGATTAATTATAGGACACTATAATATCTGAACTGAATAACAGTCCGTAAAGTTTGTTGTTAATGCGTTACCTGCTTTTTCTGATGGACTAAACTGGACCTTGAATGAAACTCAATGGTGTAACTAAGCACAGCCTACTTCAAAAACCTAAAAAAAACAACGTCCCAATCCCAGAACACAGGACCGTAACGTTAAAATTATTAGGAGTCCAAATAGACACAACCACAATAATTCTCTACAATCAACTACTAATCAACTAAGGTGATGCAAAAGTACAATTAGCATACCCAAAATAAAATGTAATAAAAAGTACGTAAAAATATTTATTCTGTAACTGCAATAGTTCTGTTTATTTAATATTAAGATTGGTTAGAAAATATTCAAGCATAGATACTCAAAAATTAGATGCCAGTCAGATGTGAAGAAAACTGCACGCTTACAATATTATTGTGCGTTTTAACATTTGACATTTTCACGTTTAAGTTTCTTATTATAATTGGTTGAGTTCTTGAGCCTTCAATTTTAAACCATCTTAATAAATATTGTTATTAAAAAGCTGTTACAGTGAATTTCATTTATAACGACTTCTGTTGCAACGAAAACGAAAATTAAAATGGCTGTTCGTATATGCTTTTTTGTTAAATATATTCAAAGGGATATTTACTTCAATAGTAGGTACGTGACTAAAAGTGCTAACAGAAGAAAATCTTGTAAGTGCATTTAAAAATATGTGGCGTATTTTATGTTCAACCCCTTAGCCCAAAACCATTGTTTTATTACTCTTTATATGCACATCGAGTAGAACGATGTTAAGGATATTGTGCCCCATTATTATGTTAATTGTTGTAAAATAACATTCACTCCTTTTATTATTTTTGTGTTGAAGTTGTTATAAAATCATTTTCACGGAGTAAAACACGAAAAACATCTAAAACGCGATCATCACATCATTAACATAAATGACGCCACACCAAGTCAAGGCAGTTTTGATAAATCTTATTGAAATACCCACAAAGATTTTAAAGAAAAAATGTAAGTTTCAGTAACAAAACCTTATTTAACTTTCTTGGCATTTTTATAGAAATTAACTCCATTAACTACAATGTTTAGGTACTCATATTAAAATACAGTACTTATATTTCGTTTATAATGACGATCAAAGGACTATAAAATTCCGTCACTATATCCGGAATTCGCTATATAAAAAGAAAGAGAGAAAGAATGAAAGAAGGAAATTAGACAAGAAAAGTACCCAGTAACTGATTCTTAGATTTAACTTTATCAACCTTAACATTTATAAACAATTACTAAGTACAACTGCTGACTATCTGTGAATGTTAACAAAAGATAGATAAAAAAGGTTTTTGTTTAGACTCGGTCGCAATATCAGTATGAGATTTCTAGCACCTTGTAATTAATAGTTCATTAAAATTAGTCGCTAAAACCGAAATCGACGTTACATCCGAAGTCGTTACAGCCAAATTTTCTTCTTAAATTACTCCTTAAATTCAAGGGACTTATGTATGTGTTATGTTGCGTTATAACCAAAAGGTCGTTACAACCGAAGTCGTTATAAAAGAAATCCACTGTAACTATAACCCAGGACAAAATGTCCAAATCGAATAAGCAAAAAACCCTGCTTTTTAATGTTGATGTATATTTAAAGTTAATTTTTTTAAAAAGAAAGTTTAGAAAGCACTACCCTTACAGGGACGCTAGTTCTATTGGCGCCACCACTAATAATTTTCTTAAGATTGATAGTTTCTACATTTACTTGATGGAAATTCATGTTCACTTCAAAATAAAACTAAAAACGTTAATTTCCACAATTTATTTCGAATTTTTAAAATAAGTTTAAAGTATATTGTAGAAAGAACACTCGTCGGAGATTGTTTAATAATAATAATAAATTGTGGAAATTAACGTTTTTAGTTTTATTTTAAAGTGAAAATAATTTTCTTATTTAGAACTGATTTACAAATTTACTTTTAATAAGTGTCTTCCCTTTCTGTGGAGGCAAGTCTTCATATACATAATGTATTTGTAAAACTAGATTTTGTTGGTATTTAAAATTTCTGAAGATGTCGTTAAAGTCCGTCCCTGTGCTTAGAAGCCATCGTAAGTTAGCAATGTTAGCACGTGTTAACGGCAGGTGCAAGTCGCACGCGGTAGCGTCGCCGTCGGTCGCCTCTCCGGTCCCCTCGACCGTCCCTCGTGCCGCCCCAGGAGCGTGGGAACGTACTCTTTCATAGCTTCCCAAAACAGTGAGCGCATCGCAGCACATGATGTGATGACCCCGCCGACACCGCCGCCGCCTTGACGTTCTATTATTACCACTTGTCGACGGTTCTCGTTCCAACGTTTTATTCTCCTCTCTGTCCCACGTATTGACACGCACGTACTATCGCGCGGGTCGTGCCGCGCGCAAACGCCGTCGCTATCGCGCTCCTGTTGCTATTAACGCTAAAACACGCATACGTCACGAGTCACGACATACATACAGGTAGCATCGAGTCACGCGAACGCTAGATTTACTCAACTCTGCGTTGCCAAACCTTACACTATTTAATGCGATCCAGAAAAAAAAACAACGCAAACGGCAGGCAAAATTTTAAACGTCATTCGTTATAACGATAAACTCCTTATAACGTTGAAATAAGCATTACCTTAATACCTATACCTATATTGATTCACTCTTTACAGTGTGGCAGCTATTCTCTATTACGATGAAATTTGTTCATGTTTAAAAGTCAATAATTATTTTTATTGTACAATATTATTATTTGTTATCGGTTTTCAAAAGGCTTCGATTACGGTAAATCATTTAAGTTCAGAAATTTCTGTCTTGCTTTTGTTATTTTTATACAAATATAAGATAATACAATATAAGCACTGGCATAGTAAAAACTGACTAGTTATAAATATGGATTTACATACTAACAAAATATATTTTTTAAAAATTATTATAAATTTAGTCGACTTCTTTCTTCACTCCATATAACGATAAAAAATGGTCGATCCCTTAACTTCGTTATAAAGAGTTTTCACTGTAAATAAAATGAGTAATTTTAAATATAAATATTTCAATAACATAGTGAGCAATTCCATATAAATTTATGAAATTATTAAAGTAATAACAAAGATGTAAAAAAGGCCGATGGTAGTTATTTTAATGAATATTATTTTCTTGTCATTGCAAAAAAGATGGGTAACTGTTTAAAATGAAGATACCTTACAAAAGATTCAAAATGTTAATATGTAAAAAATAAATCATAATAAATCCTTGTTCCCTTCAATTCTTATTAAGTAATCCATATGTAGTAATAAAAATGCGATTTTGAAAATTTTTAACTTAAATATTTGTACTTTCTTGTAGAAAATAAATATATTATACATACTCACAATATCCTAGTAGGGATAGGTACGTTTAAAAATATAATATTTTCTAAAGTCCATTGGCACAAAATTTTATTATAAAAAAAAGTAAAAAAAGGTATTGGTTAGTTTTTAAAGTCAAGTGTTTTCTCCAATTTATGCAACTGAAAATAGACCGTACTTATAAATTTGGAGTTTCTTTTTTATTAATGTAGGAAAAAATAAAAAAACAGTTTGAAACTTTTCAGAATGCAACGTTTGACAACAGTGCCTTCTCGAATCTGGCAACAATCTGAGCTTTTGTTTTTCATAGGCTACTTGAAGCCGAACACAATTACAATTATACTTCTTTTTAGAATGCACCTATGTTCGTTCAGAGGGCGGGATTAAGCGAGCCGTGGGGAATACGAACAAGAAGCGATGACGTCACCATTTAGGTAGCTACGCACAATCGTTCCGATAACTAGCGCCACGGATTGGTTTAAGCCAGCGGGAAAGTCGCGTACTACAACTAACTCGTTTGAGCTTTTCAGCAACATTCAATTTTGTGCGAAAAAAGGTACGGTAGTTAATTTATTATAAATTAGTAATTCTACAAGCTGATACATCAATTGATGATCGAATTACATTTGTACTTTCCCATTAATTTAAATACAAAATATAGAATGAATATGAATGAATGATGAATTAATGAAAAAGAGTTAGGGTCAATGCGTTAGTTCGCGACCTTATGCTAATTCTCGACCACTTTAGCGTTTAAATGCAAATAATAAGAAAGTCAATCATATTTGGCGCTTTAAACCGATTGAATAAAGTTCCGGTGATTTTGCCCGATCGTAAATTGGCGGGAAACTTCACATGAGATGTAAGACACCCCTCAAAAAATTAATTTAACAATGACTGTCATGGTAGTAGCATGATTTCTATGTGCAAAAGTGATCCAAGGAAAGAAAATAGTAAGTAAAAGTTCATTAATCTAACCAAATCAATATATTTTAGTTTTAGGTAGTTGAGGGGGTCTAATAATATAGTTTTAAAGAAAAAAAATTGGAAAAAATTAATGTTTTTATTAAATATTGAGTGGTCGCCAACTATATTATACAATAGTGCTCTTTTTGGTTCTCGACCGTGTGGTCGAGAATTGAAGTTCGACGACCAATATAATTTGCCTAATTTAACATTTTTAAAACAGTTGTATATCTTTATTTACCAAAATATAATCACAAAATATGTAATTTTCTAATTTTTAGTTTGCGACCACTTTTTTGCATTTATAAAATATTTAAAACTTTTTAAACATTGTTGGTCGAAAACTAATTTAACCCTACTAAGTTCTCGACCATTAGCTTAGTTAAATCAACCAAAATTATCCATTTAGTACAAATTAATTAATTTTTTTGAGTTAATAATACCTAAATTAATGCTTACCAATGTTTTTTTTGCTTAATAAATGTCTATTTTTAGTTGAATGTGTCGAGTTATAAAACTACAGTAGACTCCCGATTATCCGGAATAATGTGGACCGGACCTATTCCGGATGACCGAATTTTCCGGATAATCGGAATCGGGAGACGGAAACTATGAGACCTTATTGAAGAACATTTATTTATTACATATGTAAATAATCTGTGCAACTTGCAGCCCTGCACAAAGCTCTTTACCTAGCCACTAGCTTTCTAGCAACAGCAAAATCACCAGAAGACATAGTTTCTATGGTCAATTAAAAAGATAAAAGATTTCGGCCGCATGTGTTGCACTTGTGCCTAACATAAACAGACATAAAATATGCCGTTATCAACTAACGGGTCGGGTGCGGTCCCGTAGGGCGGCACCGAGCAACACCATCTGAAAGATGTCCTTCAGAGGGTGTAGTATACCGAGGCACATTCTTTTGACCATTTGGACTAACCAAATGTACTAGTAGACAGTTTAGTTTAGGAAAAAATTTCCCGGATAAACGGGAGCCGCATCACTCCAGTTCCGGATAAAACGGCGGATTTAAAAATCGATTTCATTCCGGATAATGCAGCGTTCCGGTTAATCGGGATCCGGATAATCGGAAGTTTTATAATGATCTAGGTATTTTAAAAGTTTATCTATGTAATAGGTAGTTTTTAAATAAATTTTCTTTTGAATTACGCACATACCTACTTTATAATCGACCTAAATCGTTTAGGGACATTAAAAACGGCATATAAAATGGTTGGTCGAGAACTGGGACAAAAGTGGTCGAGAATTATACGGTGTGGTCGAGATCTAGCAAAAGTGCACTTTTTATAAATATGTATATAAAAATTACTATTTAAAACAATCTTACAAAAAAGCGTTCTTAATTAGTTTAAGAAAATAAAAAATTGGAAGAAATTATTGTTGGGTCAGTATTTTAATTTTTATAATATTCTACAGTTGGTTTTTCTGTTAATGTTAACTGGTCGAGAATTAGCGCATTGACCCTACCTATTAACTCATTCGAAATAATTTTTTGTTTGCTATTTTATACTGCGAATTTTGAGGGTGGCTAGAGTTAAGAAGAAATTAAAACGGGGTAACTCCACAATCAAAAGTATCAATAGGGTGAAAGTTTTTATTTTCAAAAAACTATTGGCAACTATTCGCCATAAAGGCTTTATCAAGGGTAGTTTTTTTTATAAACTCAAACGTAACACGTATTAAAATACATACCTACAACGTCGGTAGTGGTTTTTTGAAAAAAAATATTTTTACCCTTTTGATGCTTTTGATTGTTGAGTTACTTTTGATTATAAAAGTGGGAATTGTTAATTACTAATTGATAACTGTAAACAACACAATTTCGTGCTTTCTTGACCAGTTTTTTATTATATTTTCTTGGCCATATTGAAAAGGTATATATTTAAAATCATAATTATTATTACGAATTCCACAGTTCAAAGTTGAAGGTTATGATAGAAGATCTCCTCAATCTTCTTAAAAGAATTTCAGGAATTGAGATGGTTTGCAGAGAAATAGATTAGAAGACAGAGAAGGCGTAGAAGATCTATTTGGGAAATACTACTGCCCCGCATTTGCTTAAAAATGATTTTGTATTTTCTCAGTATCCTTAATATGAGAATTGTAGGAATGAGGGACAGTTTGTGAAGACAAAAGAAACATCCAAGATTATCTGTAGAATAATATCTACTGCCCAAGGATTTTCCTAAATGATTTGGTATAGTGGAAAGCCTCCTTATAAAAATTGAGGGGAAGACGAGGGTTTATAAAGACACATAGTAGACGAACGAAACGAACACAAGATGTAGTACTTTATGTATGGAATGGTGAAATATTACCACCCCAGCGTTTGGCTAAATGATCTAGAATGGTAAAAATCCTCTCTCAGTCTCCTTATAACATTGTAGTGAGAACGAGAAATGATTTGTGGGAAAGTCGATGAAACTGACGAGTTGAAGACAAAAGAGACAGATGATTTTCTGTGGAATATTATATCCTAAATGATTCGGTCCTCATAATAAGTAAATGTTAGAACAAGGAGATGTATTGTGGAAAGAGAGACAAAAGAACAGAACAAAAGCAGAAGAGACGTAAAGATCATCATTAAAATGTTACTTCCCTAATATTTACCTAAATGATTCGATATGGACGAAGATGCTCTTTAACCTTCCTATATAAATTGTGAAAATGAGGACGTTTTGGGGAGAGACAGACGAACGAAAGAAACACAGATAGAAGAGACGTACCTACAAGATTACCGCCTCAGATAATAAATGAACCTTTCTTATAAGAATTCTGAAGAAACGGTCATAACAAAGTCAAAAGACACGTTGAAGGCGATCTGAGGAATATTACTATCCCACCATTTGTCTAAATTTTTTTGATATGATAGAAGCCCCCCTCTATCAGCTTCTAGAATGGTTATGAGGGATAGCATAGCTTATGAAGAGACAGATGAGACGAAACGAAAACAGAAAAGTAAAATATTGTTTATGGAATGTTATTGCCTCATCATTTGCTTAAATAATACAGTAAAGTGGAAGATTCTCCTCGGCATTCTTATAAAAGCTGTGGGAAGAAAATGGTTCATAGAGAGACAGACGAGACGAAACAAACAGCCACTAAATCAGAGGAATATTACCGCCCTAGCATGTGCTTAATGGACGAAGATTTTTCCCAACTTCCCTAGAAGAACAGTAAAAATGAAGACGGTTTGAAAACACACGGTCGTAACAAAGTCAGAAAAGACGTTGAAGATGATCTGGGGAATATTGCTGCTCCAGGATTTGTTGGCAAATCAGTCTTAAATTATATGTTGACTGAAAATGAGTTTCTTCTTAATCCTTACTCATGCTACTGTTAATTAATAGGAACGAAATATTATTTAATGGAAACTGATTAGTTTATGGTTCGCCTGCTTTTCCGTTGGGCTGATTTAATTCCACCGGGGGGCTCATGTTTTACATCTTCACATTACGCAAATTTTTACCCTGATTAACTTTTTGATACAACTCTTTATTTCTCGATGTGAAAAACTTGTTTTGGCAATTTGTACCAATTCTGGGGTCTTTGCTGACATTTGCTTCTGTTACCACACACCTAACTGAGGGTCAGGTAGGGTAATTGTGAACGATTTTAGAAATTTGACTTTTGAAACCCGATGTTTCTTAGATGAAGATTAAATTTAGGCGACTATATGATTAATTTAGGTCCTCGTTGGGTTTTAAGTGAATTTCTGTTGTTAAATATGCAAATTCGGATTTTTTTTGCAAAAAAAACTTATGTTTACAATTACCCCATCAGCTATTAACGCAGTCGAAAACTTAGAAGTAAATGTGAACAATCATCTTGTTTGTACTGGCTTCATAAAAGTTTTTAATGGAGCATAAGTGAACAATTCGCTTTCAAACGTGAATTCCAATGAAAATTATATTTATAAAGTCGTGCTCACAATCACTCCAAAAATTATATATTATATAGAAGTATTTTTACTGTTTAACATAAAATATTGCGACACTCTTCCTCTGCTGTTTAGCGCGCTAAAGCATCCAACCGTCAAAAGTCAACACCACAGTCTATAATTCCCATTTGTTAGAATAATCAAGAGTCCTATTTCATCGAAATAAAGAGCCTGTTTACAATTACCCCGGCTTTACAATTACCCCACCTGACCCTATTATCTTTATCAAAATTGAGAGTTTCTTCAACTAATTTCATCAGAGACCTACCAGAAATCGAAAAGAAAACAGTTGAAATAAATGTGCGACAATGTTTTACTCGTGTAGACACAGGTAGGTACTAATAAAGAACGGAAATGCATTCCATCATTTCGCATAAAACGGCTGGTAATAATGACACGAGTAGGTAGGTCCAAAAGAAGTCCAACGTTACCGCAAAAGTCCTTTCAACTCTCGATCAGTTCCTGCTCGTGTACAGTTATTAGCATAATGACTAAGCAGCTTTGTAATCTCGACGCAAATCGTACATAAACGATTTGTCATCAACCTGTTGAAATACGTTGAAAGTTAAAGACCGACATTTTCTTTCTTCGCCATATATAGAAATAAAGGTTTACCCACATAGATATTATATACATACATAACTATCTGTCTGTACGGTACGATGATTCAGTGTCGTGTCGGACCATGGGAATTTTGCTTATTCGAAACGGTAATATGGTAATGGACATCCTATTATCAACTAAATGGTAACGAACCATGAATACAAAACAGTTGAGAACCCACGAGTATACCTTATCGTTGTTATTAGACAAAAAGCAGTGGCGGATTTATACATTTGCCGCCCGTGGGCTATTCAAAATTTGCCGCCCCTACTGACACCTGCAATTCTATACCCTAATTCACAATCAATTTTTTGACAATGAAATTGCAACTTTATGATTGTATTATATTTTTATCAGACTAATCCACAAATATTGATACAAATTCATTAGGATTAAAAATGTAAGAATGTTAAGAAGAACTTTCGTTGAATGAATATTTACAGCTTTTATTCATTAATTACAATATTATCATTATTGTTTTTTTTAATTATCATCATTCTAGGAAATGTATAATATTTATGAAATTCTGTGCAACAATATGCAGTTTTTTACGTGTAAATTTATTAAATTTTTATTCTACACTCAAACAGGTTGTTAATATCATCAGAAATATCAATAGAAAAGTATTAATTTTCCACATATATATCTATATAATATTTGTTATTGTTATTTTTAAGCAATTTTTTTTGGATCCCATTTCTCTTCGAATTGGAATATTTTAAAAATTCAAAATCACAATAGTATATTTTATAAATAGCGTTTAGTAAAGTTTCTCGCCTTCTAATATATCTGCCGCCCTAGGCTCTAGCCTATTCAGCCTGCTGGTAAATCCGCCACTGACAAAAAGCTATGTACCTTTATGAATGTAACAAAATTTCACATTTTTGAGGAATTTATTATGACGAGGTAGGTACTATTGGTGAATAAAGCAAGCATTAAACGTGAAACTCATTAAGTTAATATGGTAATTATCATGAAGACTAGAAGACAGGAGAAAAATTTTCGAGTTAAACTTCAACTTTTGACAAAAAAATTTTGAACGTTAGTAGAGGGTATGAATTGAAAGTGTTTGTCATGTATCATTTTCAATTTGGCATGTTAATATCTACGTAATAATATGAAATTCCAGTATTGAAAAGGCTATGAGATTTATAAAATTTATTATTTTTTTATGTTTGGTTTAGTAAAATGACTAATAGAAGAACGAAATAATAAAAACCATTTGCATATCTAGCTGTGTTTCCTCAAGTGTCCAGAGATCTCCACATTAGTAGGTAGTAAATATTCGCATGTCTGACGAATCCAATATTTTTCGAAACATGTTCCATGTTAAATAAAATACACTTATAATTCTAGCAAACATGACTAAAAAATCTGTCAATTATATGGACGACCAAACGCTCAAGGAGATTTTACTAGAAATGTCTACGTAGTCAATCTACGTTCGGTGTTGAGACTGAATTCTAGTAAAATTGACTTGATTAGAACACATTTTTTACAGTTTTTATGACTAATTTTACTAAACTATTCTCATTCTAGTATTTTTTTCTTTACGACACGATAAAATAATCGAGAGGTAGAGAAAAAAAGTCTAGACTTATTTAACTTGATTATTATAATACTAATTATTAGAAAGAATGAAAAATTGTTTTATACCACCTAGTACATTTTATGACAATTCTAGTATTATTTACTAGAAAAATTTTGCTTGACTCATCAAATAATAAAATCATGACTATTTTTCTCCGTGCATAAGGCATAAGTTTTCACTAGGCACAGTAAGTTACTGGCATACACAAACGGAAATTTTAAAGGATTTGGCCCTTTCCGAAACAATTACTCTAAAATATCCGAGGCAAGCTCAACGGATCTGATTTGTGATCGGATTTGTAAGAATAAACCGATGGACTGAATGTAACCATAAATTACACTTTAAAAAATCCTCAGATCTTCTGAACCTGTTTAAGTGATCGCAGATCTAATATTTCAAAGGATCGCCCTTTAAAAATCAACGAATTTCTATGCCATACACTAAACGATTTGATCCGCGGTAAGACCCAGTCCGGAAAAATTAATTAATTTATCATTTTTACGTTAGTGGCAGGGTTGGAAAAAACACAGTTTTTTATTAAATTTATGAAACAAACAGTTCAAAATGTTTAAAACATGTGTTCATATGTTTTA
The DNA here is from genome assembly GCA_029378335.1 of Agrilus mali. Lineage (NCBI taxonomy): Eukaryota > Metazoa > Arthropoda > Insecta > Coleoptera > Buprestidae > Agrilus > Agrilus mali. Next base: position 13,016,403 of record CM055661.1, on the reverse strand, counting down.
AACATTTGTTTTTTTCATTTAATTTGAACAAATGTTTTAAACATTTTAAACTAGTTTTAAAATAAGTTAATGTTTTTATCATGTGAGGGAAATTCAACCGACTTGCTGTTTGGACCTATCGTCTCCATACGGGTAAGACAAAACGATCATTGAACAAAGAAATTCTTTGTCAGCATTTTTTTTTATTAATGCCGCATAAGCTAAAACGCATAATTTGAACATATGGTATATATTTTTTCAACCACGTCTATTTCAAAATATCTCCTGCTTCTCTGAAAATTGTTCTAATCTAGATGAATTCTCAAAAGCCTTTGAACAGAGCATAATAACATAACACCCCTCCAATGCCTTAAATTGCATGTATATAGGACTTTTTGTATTCTTTATATGAAGATTGCAAAAATGATTAAAGGTGTTTGTACGAGTTTTTTTATACCAAGCTGTATTTTTCAAGAGACAATGCCGCCGTTTGACCATTGTATGTTTGACGGTATGTGCGTATTTTTATAACTTACAATTAGTCTGATGCTCCTAAGTACAGACGGGACGCTGAATTGATTTATTGATTGCATCCACACGTCCACTGTCCACTGCACCACACATTTTGGAACTACATTCGTTTAAAAGCATTTCATGAAAAATGTCGTTTTCTGTATTCCACAAACATAAATTTAACAAATTTAAACAGAAATTTATTATTATTTAGTTTAATTTAGAATTTATTTTTTATTTTTATTTTTATTTTATTTTTGTTTATGTTAACAATTAGGTATGTATATGTATAATAAATGAGTTTTTTCTTAGTGATTAATGTTTTCCTCATTTTATACCCATAACCAATATTTTTCTCTAGCTGAACGAATTTAATGAATGTTTCACGTTTTGTTTTTTTTTGTTTTAAACACAGTTTAAAACACTGTTAAAAAATTACTTTAATTTAAAACATGTTTTATTTGGATTGTGCTTTAAACGGTGTTTAAAACAGGTGTTTTAAAACAGTTTGTTTTAAACATGCCAACCCTGGATCTAATTTATTGAATCATATGTTCCAAAGATACTGTTCGTGTATGTCACTTATGTTAAGTATTGTTAAATCTTACTCTTGGCCAAAATAATTAATGAGGTGTTTTTATAATAGATAATAAAAGCCGTGCATTTTATTCGATAATTGGTTAATTCTAATTATGTCGAAAAATTTAATTAACTAGTCCTTCAACTCCAAGAAGAAGAAAAAGTTGCTATTAATAGTGCATTTAATTTCAGAATTTATTGTTCATTTCTAGCCTCTTAAAGTAAAGAAATGCTTTTACTTAATCTTGTTTTAATTATAATTCTATTTCTGATCCTCCTCCCAAACACAAACTACATAAACTCTTAGGTAAGTTACGCTAAAAAAGAAGAGATTTCAAAAGTGTTTTTTTTATGATAATTTAATTTTTGATATATTAGTAGATACATATTTTTTATTTTAAGCAATTATGTTGGGGGGTGTCTGATATCAAAATGTAAGAACATCAGTTTTCTAAAATTTCCCTGAAAATCTTATCAAAACTGAATGAAGATGCAAATAGATTATAGTTTGACTTTTTGGATGGGGTTTCTTCTACAATGAAATCCATACTACAGACTTACAAAGTATGAAACTAGATTTTTTTGGGAAATAAATTACGTCGATTCTAGATTATTTAAATATTTTACTGGGCTAATTCCCAAACAGTTTTAGAAATCTATTTTATGAAGTTTCAATACCAGTCTAAAGTCTTCACGCGTAGCCCATACAATCTTATAAGGTTACAGTAGGAAAAGACAACTTACACGAACGAAATGAATATTATTGTAGCCATGTCCTTCCGTATTGTAACAATACAATTGTATTTCGAATAAAGTATTATACGTTGCATTTGAATGTTTTTGATAAATTTCTCTTTCAACCCTCGAAAACTGTGTGGAGGGGTGGTTTATTTCTGTTGCCAAACTAATTGTAAGTGAAAAGTGACGAATTTAGAAACACTTGTGTAACTGATTTCCAATTAAAAAGTTGTTAGTAAAGGAAATTCTAAGAGCGTAAGTTTAAGAGTTTGCTGAAATTATATGAGCTGTTGTAGTCAACTCTCTTCTTACATGATGGTGCTTCAGTTTTTACTCAAGCAAGGGTAGCTGCCAGGAACCTTCACCAAATCATCACTATTATTTTCCAATTAAATGCTTAGGTATTTACGCATGCTTTTTTTTAATAAAAAAAAGGGATGCGGCTTATACTCAGAATTTTTAATTTTAAATGCAGTAATAAAATACTGTCGGTTAATCAGCGCGCAAACAATGAATGGTAGTATACGAGCGAGATACTTTCTTCGCTCTCAACCCCCAACATCTGGCGTTACCTGATATCGTTAAAAAAGACCAATGAACTCTAAGGAATTTACAACATTGTCACATTTTGTAGAACGAAGCTACAACAAAATTTAGAAAAAAAGGTCCAAAAATACCCTTTAAAAGAAAGCGTTAAAAAATGCAACTACTTGGGGTATATGCTGACAGAAAATAACAAGGACGATTTGCATATAAGTAATCAAACAGCTAAGGCAAATGCATTGCTGTGGAGACAGGGCTGTAGCTAGAGTCGAATTTGAGGTAGGGCAGCATTGGTATTTTTAAAGTAGGGCATTGTGATTTCAAGGTAGGGCATTGTGTGGAGGAATATAGGGAATAGGACAAAGATTGTGAAGAAATAACTGGAAAAGAAGAGTGGTGCTATTTAAAACGTTAGTAAAAAGTATAGTCTTTTATGGAGTCGAGATATGGGGATGGAAAGAGTATAGAATAGTAGAAAATATTTATAAAAGATAAATATGGCAAAATGGGCGTTGCGCTTAGAAAGAAGTACCCCGGACTATATTTTAAGAAGGGAAACAAAATGTGGGAAAATGGTGGAAGATACAAGAAGAAGTAAAATATGAAGAAAAATTAGGAGAATTACCGGAAGGGGAATTAAGAAAGGAGATATGGAGGAAAAAGGTATTGGGATCGGGACAAAAAATAAATATGATGTGGAAAGGGATAAGGTAAGAAATTGCAATAAGTAAAGAACAAATGGAAGAGTGTAGAGAAAAGGGATTGAATGTTAGTAGGATGGTGGTGAAAAGATGTAATGAAATAGTAAGAGGTGAGGATTTGAGAAAAATATGGGAATCAAGATATGCGAAAGGTATGAGGGAGTTTATAAGGGAAGAATGGCAAGGGGATGGGGTGCCGGGGTATCTAAGAGAAGGAAAAAGTATAGAGATAATAGCTAGATTCAGAATGGGGAATAAGTGTAATGAGAATAAGTTTTGGATGAAAAAAGGTAAGAGATTGTGTAGAGTATGTAGAGAGAAGAGTGAATCAATGGCGCATGTATTAAAAGAAGTAACAGGGAAAAATGAGATAGAAAAAAGATAATAAATGCAGATGGTAATGGTCTAACCCTATTAAAACAAACTTTAGCAAAAAGATATAAGGAAAAGGAGGGAGGGTAAAATACAAGAACAAAAAAAAGGAAGCTATATCTGGATACAATAATAATAATATTGTGTAAGATTTAAAATAATTTTTTTTTCTTTCGATTTTCTTTTTGTTATGTGGATCTGTATAAATAACTTTTCTTTTTCAATACGACCCGAAAGTGGGTTGGATAGGACAGGATAGGAAGTAGTACCTATATATGATAATAGTTTTATGTAAGATATAGAATAAAATATTTTTTTTTGTGTGGATATGTATGAATAATTTTTTAGTTTAATAAAGCTCCTACTCTACTACCCATGGGCGTAGCTAGGGGAGGGGCAGGGGGGGCACTGCCCCCCCTAGAAAGCTTGTTGCCCCCCCTGGAAAAGGAATTTGAGTTTTCGACCAAAATCTAGTTTAACCCTGTCATTATCACTTTCGAAAACCGCGAAATTCAAAATTGCATGGAAATAGATAGCAATGCTCAGTCCGTACACTCACCTAATCACACGCGGTAGACGGAAAATAGACGACCCGACCCAACCACTTGCAGCGTACACCGATCTCACGGCACCGTGTACGGGCCGTACATATGCCGTAGATTAATTTTTGATGGGGTATCTATTATTATCGTATAAGAAAGCATATATGAATCATGCTGATGCGCAATGAGAGGGACGGACAGAGAATATAGTAGGTATATGCCTGAGAGCGAGTCATCGGGTGTTCGGTATGTCATTTTGTGAAATAGTTGAGTGCCCACGTAATAGATGGCGATTTAAAGGTCGTAGAGTTGCCTAATAAAGAATGCTGTTAAAGCTAGATGAGCTAGATGTTGAAGGCTAATGGGGAAATCCGTACGAACGTAAATATAAGTGCAAGTGTGCCGGGAACCGGCAAATATTATTTTGATTGAAAAACGTGAAAAAATGTGAAAACTTGATACTCATTATCATTCGAAAACAAAAAGGAAAGAAAACACAAATGGAAAACGTATGCAGACACAAATTAATACAAAGAAACAGTTCCTTGTCCAATACTTTCGGTAAGTGTTTCCTTAATATACGATTGGTTTTATACAAATATCACATAGAAAATAATTACAGTATATTTATTTATCAATAGAATAGGCAGGTCTCAAAAATGGGTTGTTTTATATTTTCAGACGTATTGACCTTTAATTTATAAAACATTGCATATCACCAAAACAACTTTAACCTGAAGTAAAGGATAACGTAAAACGTGAAACACCAATTAATTATTTCTGTAGTTGTTACATTTGTATGTAAATTTGTAATTTCTATTAATTTTCTTATTTATAATTGTAAATTGTATAACTTTATTTGTCCCATATAATAAATAATCTTAATTTAGTTTTTTATTTTTATTTTTGTTGTTACTCCCTCGCATTTTGTTACTGAAGTTATAATTTGACATGTTTTAACCGATATTCTTAAAGAAAACAAAAATTTTCTTTTTGTTAAAGGGTTATTACATGTTACATTATAACTTTTTCATATTAAAATATTACAAAAATAAACAAAATACATTTAAATAAAATATAAATTTTGACGGCTATTTGAAAGCTGCCCCCCCTAGAAATAATCCCTAGCTACGCCCATGCTACCACCCTTTAAAATTTAGCTGTTTTATATAGGCACGCGGCCTATAATTGGAAGTTTAATTACTTTATAATATGTACTTATTGTAAAAAAGCAAAGTAAGTGGGCGAACATTTAGAAAAATAATATTTGAAAACACAAATAGAAAGTCCACATTTGTGTAGTGTATGCGGAACTTTTAATGAAATTTAACTACCTTAGTTTTAAAGAAAATAAAGAAACATTAATTTGTAAAAAGCCTAGGAATAAACGAATTAAATATCTTAAATGATGAATTGAAATACGCTTTCATTATTATTTTCAGCGTCCATTTATAACCAAATATTATATTTTAATATTAACACTTGTACCATAATCACTCTTTAAAATTTACCTATTCCACCACGTGGAAAAACCGGAGTGTGGCCAAATAATTGTAGTGGTAGGTAATAAACAAACAGTGTTTAATTTTTATTCTGCGATCTTCTTGGAATGTTATTTATGTTTTATTTCTCGTAAGTATACTTATGCATATATTTCATAATTGTTTAATCAATTTATGAAAAGAGCAAAATTTAAATAAATAATGTATGTGAAATATGAACATATTATTCAATAACCAATTTTTTAAATTTAATTTAATATTAAATCGATTTAAATTCATAAATCGGAAAAATGAGTCCACAAAAAATTAAATTACGCCCAAATATGACACGTTATAGCAAAAGACTGTAAACGCGTAATGACTCGTATGTAATAAAAATTAATGTGGAAAACTTTTGGTTGTCAATTCGGAGTTAATAACGATTAATAACGGGCTCTGTTCATCGGCCAAAAATCTCTCGATTTCTTGAAAGTGTGTCATCATTTCAAGCCCCATAATTAACATCGCCGTCTCGTGTTTACCCAAATTAATGACTTTGATAGCGCCTAATTACAAGGTTATGTTCGTATAAACGTAACGCTGTTTTCCGCTTATTTATGTTTAATTCGTTACGAAAATGCTTCCACCAATCCTTCGAAATCTTAATGATACGTTTTACTTTTAACAGAATGACGCCGAGATGTCAGTCTCTTTAGCGCAAATTTCGAAACGATGATGAGATATCAGATGAGGCTACGTTGAGCCAGAACACTCAAAATATTGGCAAGAAATTAAGTGTCAATGGCGTATGAGGGGTTCTGTATCCTAACAAATACTTGCAAATTTAAAAAGAAGTAATTTCACAAACTTACTGGATATATTTCAAAAAAGTATAACGCCTATTCTAAGGGATCAAAAAACGTTTTAAATTATTACAACTTATTCAGGACAGTCAGTAGGATAGTTTGTCGGATACCCACAAATTGTAATTGGTATTTGGTAATCACACTAATATTATAAAGGCGAAAGTTTGTGAGTGTGTGAGTGTGTATGTTTGTTACTTATTCACGTCTAAACGGCTGGAGCGATTTTAATAAAATTTGGTATGAAGTTAGCTGACGCCTTGAATTAACACATAGGCTACGCTTTACTGCGGAAAAATATCTTATTCCCATGGGAAAATCGATGAAAATGAATTCGCGGAATATTATAAATGCGAAAGTAACTCTGTCTGTATGCTACACAATCTCGCCTAAAATTTCCTGAACCGATTTAAATGAAATTTGGTACAGAGATAGTCTAGAGCCTGAGAAAGGATATAGGATACTTTTTAATGCGAAAAAAGGGTTGTAAGGGGTTGAAATAGAAAGTTTTTGCGGAAATTCCGTAATTTTTAAAGATTTTTTAGGCTTTTGATTAGATATAAATACATACGACATTCAATGTTTGTAAAAATTTTACCCTAATGGGGATAAAATTAGCCGATTAAGGTTTTTGTGTAATGACGTCGTCCAAAAAGCTTACGGCCGAGAAAATTAAAATATCAGTGTAAAAACCTCTATAGGTTTTGTTTATTTGGATCAATAAAAGAAGTTGAATACTAAACTATATAAACTATTTTAAACTATAATTAAACTATATTAATCTATAATATTATAAATGCGAAAGTAACTCTGTCTGTCTGTGTGTTACGCAATCACGCCCAAACTACTGAACCGATTTAAATGAGAATTTGGTACAGAGATAGATAAGTAGATATAAAGCTAGAGGCTTGAAACTTATTTTTTAGGCTTTTGATTAGATTAGGCAAAAATAAGGAATGAATGTTTTTGTGTAATGACGTCGGCAAAAAGGCTTACGGCTCAGAAAATAAAAATATACAAGAAAAAATTTTTAAATGCTGCCGAAAGTCACTATTCCACGCGGACGAAGTCGCGGACATGTTTTATATTTACAATTATTCACACTTTGTTAGTTACATAATTAAGAACAAAAAATCAGGCACTCACAATTAAAACTATGATTAAGTAAATTAATTAGTGAATTACAAACCACGTGGCAACATCAAATAGGTACTTGCATATACAATAACAAATACATTATTCAATTATTGTTAATATTGTGAATATCATCGATATTGTCCCGTGGTTTTTAGCTTTTAGTTTTGAGTGTATCAATTTTAATGTGGTTTTTGTCTTAATTCTACGTGGGTATGTTTAACGATTCTGGTACCCCCTGGACGAAAAGGTAAAGCGACTAAATTTGTATAGATTAGTCTTACATCGATTGTGAACATATTTGTTTATAGGGAAGTTGAATCGATTGAAGTTTAACTATTTTTTAATGTTTTACCATGGATCTGCTATTGAAAATTGCCGCCAAATATGAGCTTCGTTGTGTGATGCCTTTTTTGAGTGAAAAAAATGAAATGGGGACGGAAATCCACAGAAAATTCAATAAAGAACTAAAGACCCGGTTTGTTGATCGATAAAATGTTCTTCATTTAGCAAAAATTTAAACGGTAGCTTTTTATCATCTTCCATAGTCACTTGATGTCGCTCAGAGCGATCACCCCTTTATCCCTAAGTTGAAGGGAAATTTTAGAGGGGAAGATTCAATTAAACAGAGGAGTGGGTACCTTAAAAAATTGCAATCTGTTTTTCTACTGGGAAAAATGTTTTGCTTGACGTTCGGGTGAAAATTTTGTTTGTGAGCCAGCCTATGGAGCTTACTAGAGTAGGTTCCGACTGGATTAGAGGGTTGGGATTATGGGTACCTAGGGATAAAGACATCCACCAACAATTGTGTCGAGAAAAATAGAGGAGTCTGTTGCTTCCAACTAGTCTCGATACGCAATTAAGGGCAGCCCCCCTAAATAAATACATAGAAAACAAGTAAATTTTTTTTTACATTTTAAAAATCATATTAGTTTTGATTTTTAGTCTCTTTTTAAATGTGTCATACAAGTGCTAAACTTACTTTTTATGGTCGTCCTACTTTTATTACGTACTAAAATATGTATTACAAGCAAGGGTGAATGTTAATTGTAATTATCTTTAATCCAAACAAATCACAATTTCAGAAAGCTTTTCAAGTGATTGGCAAAATCTACCTTGAAGAAGATGGAATATTCAGCAAAACTTTTTTGTGATTATTTAAATAATGTTACGTAATTTACAAAATCACGTATTTTTCTCTCAACGCTTTTTATTAAATTAACTTTATTACAACAACGATTCAATATCTATTTCGATAACAACAATAACTCTATAACTATTTCGCTTTTTAATCGCTTCTTCTTCTCTTCTCGCTTATATCTGTCGTTCTCTTCTATCAAATACTGTCAAACTGTCCAACGCTGTTCCTTATATAGTATTATGGACGTTTCTAGGCAACTCTCGAAACGTCCAGCAACTCTCGGACTTTCTGTAACGCGTCATAGATTACTTCCACACAATTTTCGCAGTCGGCGCTTGTCAACGTCAGAATGACACATCTGTCACAATAATAATAAAAAGATTCCTTTATAGGTACATCAGAATTGCTGCTATTATTTTTCTGGGAGTAACTGATTAAATTCATTGCATTAAAACAATTAATACCTACAATTACTTAGGTATATTCATTGGGGGTAAGAAAACATTTATATAATTTTGCTATTTGAAATTATTGAAATTTAAAATTCACAATGAGATTTTTCGTCGTGTATTTACTTATGTACTTCGCTTCGCTTAATTTTTTATAATTTAATTGTATATAGGGAGTTTGAAAACTCAGTTTAGATACACAGAGCAATCACAAATTCCTGAGGTCAAAATATAATTAATATAACCGCATTTATTTGTATTCCAAATTGATGTCTTTGTCCATTAGAGGATGCAAACAACTAGTGTTTAAGTTATCTAAAAATGCTTCACCTGATTTTACTAAAATTTTGTACATACCTATAGATATGTTTGTGATGGTATTAATTTCTAATGTAAAAATAAATTTCTTAAAACACTATAAAGTTAACTACCCTTTCATACCTGCAGATATAATTGTTTTGAACTTTTTTGTAGGGTTGAATACCTCAATTATTTTTTTAGAAAAGATACATGCGCCCTAGCTTTATTGTCTCTTTTTACAAAATAAAAACGGTTTCAGAGAAGAAAAAGTTAACACTTGTTACAATAAAAACTCTATGATGCTTTGTGCCATTTGAAAAAAATATGATATTTAGACACTAATGTTTGATATGCTTATCACAATTACTAGGATACCACTACAGCAAAAATTAACACATCCATACCTAAATGAATTTGGTAGAAATTTACCTTCAAGGTCGACTTATTTATTGACTTAAATACTACTTTTTTATCTTTTATTAAATATTTTTTATCATAATTATCTGCAAATAAAATAATAAACTTCTAAAAATAATTTCTTGGTATCTAGGTATAATATGACAATAAGAATTCTTCTGGTTTTATTTGGAATGCATTTTTAAATATGCTTTTTCATAAGTGTACCAGTACCACTACTAGTAATAGATTATGTGTGATACCCCACATGATCCAGTTTTTGACATTTCTGTTCCTCTTTTCTGAATCTGTACAATAACAATAAAATCTCCCTTCAGTCCCTATTTGAATATCATGGTATAAATAAAAAATACCGAATGGATTTTGAAGGCCATCAGTGAGGGACAAAAAGAGAAATATTTCTGAGATATACAATTCTAACAATCTTAGAAAGGCTTCTTAGGCCTCCCTCAGTTGCAAAATCAAGGAGGGGGGGGGCTGCCAGACTTCACCAGTAAAACTCTACCAGCATCAAATTTTATTAGTACAGAGAGATCTCACTCAACATTGAGGAGTAGGGTTAGAATTGAACGATATCGAGGAAGTTATTACTAATCTCTTTTCATTAAAAAGCAAAAATTTACGTATTCCTCCCTTTTCCCAAAAATATGTATTGTACCTAGCTGAAATTGAAAATTTCAACCAGCCCCCCTCCTCCGAGACCCTAATTTCTGCTTGCGTCACTGACCTCCCTAACACAATTTAAAGAGCTAGGGTCAGGTGGGATAATTGTAAACAGGCTCTTTATTTCAATGATTATTCCAACTAATGGGAATTATAGACTATGGTGTTGACTTTTGACGGTTTAATGCTTTATCGCGCTAAACAGCAGATAAAGAGTGTAGCAATATTTTATGTTAAACAGTGAAAATATTTCTATATCATATATAATTTTTGGGGTAATTGTGAACACAGCTTTATAAATATACTTAATTTTCATTGAAATTCACGTTTGAAAGCGAATTGTTCACTTTTGCCCCATTAAAAACCGTCATAAAGCCAGTATAAACAAGATGATTGTTCACATTTACCCCTAAGTTTTCGACTGCGTTACCAAGTGAAGGGGTAATTGTAAACTTAAGTGTTTTTGCAAAGGAAAATCCGAATTTGCATATTTAATAACAGAAATCCACTTAAAACCAAACAAGGACCTAAATTAATCATATAGTCGCCTAAACTTAATCTTCATCCAAGATACACTGAGCTTCAAAAGTCAAACTTACAAAATCGTTCACAATTACCCCACCTGACCCTATCCCTTTTAGGTGCGATATGCTACCATTGTTTGAAGCAAAAAAAAACGATATACGTATGTTTCTTTTCTTTCTTCCTTAATTCTAAAGTAAAGTGGAGCTAATTCGACGAAGTTTATCTGGCAACTTATTCAAGCGCAATCGCAAATACTATGCAACGCAACCTAATCAAACAATTACCCCAATTAAGTCCTTTAGGTAACAGAATTACCGACTGCTTACTAATGGCCGTTTTAAGATAAATAAATATCTGCTTTAAAAATTTAATTGTAGTGTTTTTGACCAAACTTTTGTGTATTCTGGTTCATCATACAACACCGTCCAACAGTCCGCTTCTGTTTATAATCTGCTAACGATGTATTTCTTTCTCTTGTTATCGTAATTGTCGCTATTTATTGTAATCACCACGCCATCGACACTCGAATGTGAAATTTGCAACGACTTTCAATGTCGTAAAACGTTTCGCCATAAAAGCCCAACAACCTCGTAGTAAGTACTCACTTATTATACCAGGTAGATAGGTACTATTTATTTTGTTTCGTTTCAATGGGTCTCACGCCAGCTCTTTTCAATTACCTATGTTAGATGTTATACTCCGTCGTACTATTAACAATTGTAGAAAGGGACAAAAAGTACCACCATCATCATCATCATCATCATCATCATCATTATCAACACCATCAACACCAGCAGCATCGTCATCATCGTTATCCTCATTTCAAGAAATATTGTATCCACACGTATGTAGGAATTTAATAATGGTAAACGTAATTTTAAAACGTATTTTCTTTTTTCTTTAGACACTATCTTTGGTCAAAATATCAATCAGGGGACCGGTTGTTAATTAGCCTCAACGTTTATAATGGTCTCTTTTCTGTAAGATTATTTTCAGAAATAAAAACAATGCTCAGAAAGCACTATTGCTTCAAAACATAACAAGTCAACCAAAAATTTGAGTCTGGGTTCTGTATGCCTGATTTTGATTTCTTATAGCTAAGGGGCAGTTCATAAAATACGTCACGCTAAAATTAGCTTTTTTTACCCCCTCCACCCAGATTGTCACGCTGTGTCACAGTTTCTGTGACCCCCCCTGTAAATATTTCGTCACAAAAACTAAAACCCCTCCCCCTGAACATGATAAATTTTGATTAATAATACACAAATTTTGATAGTCAAAAATATTTATTTTATTTTTTTATTATATTTACTAATACGAAATGAATGACTTATATCATGACAAAAATTAAAAAAAAAAAGACGAGAAAATAAATACTAATAATAAATACTAAAATACTAACTATTAATTAATGATAATTGATTTAATTAAATCAGACCCACTATACATAACCTCAAGTTAATGAGGAAAAATTGTTGCTGTTGGCGCATGCCCTCGCCGGGTTTACCTCTATTAAAGTAAACTTTCTTCATTTGCATTATAAATACTAAAGTAAAATTTTTTGATAAATGGCGAACGTCACTTTGTTGTAGAACCTCCGTCCCCCCTTGTCACATCTTGTCACACTCAGCAAGATCCCCCCCCTTGTATGCGAATGTATTTTATGAACGGCCCCAAACTAACAAAAGATAAAATATTTCTATCTAATCAAGTTTGGTTTTGTAATGAGCGAATTTAAATAACTAGAACAAAATTTGGAATTTTAAGGAAAATTCCTATTTTTTTATTCAATCGTACGTGTTTCAAAAGTCAACGTCCAGAAGAAAGGAAGAAGTAGAGGATGTCATTTCAAATCAAAATTATTGTATTATTGCATTTGTAATTATTTGAATGTTGATGGTTCGTAAGTTATTGCAGTAGAGTATTTGTGTATTTTCCAAAAATCATTTAATATATCTGTTAGTGATTATAACAGCAGACTGAAATTTTTTATAATTGCTATTTCAAAAGGCGAACATGTCGATTTGTAGTATTGTCAAACATTGTACGAGGGATGTTTCCAAAGTTCTGGGAATTGTGCTATAATCAATTAAATTACGCAGAACTTATCGGCAATGTTATTGGTGCCAGACAAATCTTAACATGTTTATGCACCTATCTAGTACAACATTGTTCAGTCTGATTTAGGTCTTAGACTGATATAGTCTGTTTCTGTAACCATAGAAGTTGCAGCAAAATCTCAAAGAGCAATAATTTTTCTTTTATAGAAAGAAGAACTGTTTGGACGTTAGCAAGGTTTCGGCGCGTTGGATACCAAGACCGTTGGGACCAACTTCAAGAACTGTTAGCCCGTTACGGTGATGAATTTTGGCAACGAATAATAACCACTGACGAAACGTGGATTCCTTATTTCAATCCTGAAACCAAAAGTCAATCCAAAGAAGGGAGCAAACCTGAAGAAGGGCCTCCACTTAAGGCACGTGCAGTTCCGTCTGTTGGAAAGGTAACGCTTACTGTATTCTGTGATTGCGAAGGAATTATTTTTATTTATTATCTGCCGAAAGGTACTACAATTAATGCAGAATTTATTATACAAACCACTGTGACAGATACTTGTCAAGAAACGGCCTGGAATGTTGCTTAAGCGTTCATTATTGCAACATGATAATGCAAAACCACACAACGCAAGAAAAGCGAAAGATACTTTGAACGATTTACGATAGGAATTGCTTCGGCACCCACCTTATTTCCCGGATCTTGCACCCAGTGATTATCATCTGTTCCCATATTTGAAAAAACCTTTACGGGGTGTTCAATTTGAAAGTTAACTGACGTGAAACGTGCCATTAATAGGTGGATTGAGGAGACCTCGAAAAAGTTCTTTGAGGACGGCTAAAAAAACTTTATAGTTTGGATAAATGTACTCAGTTAAATGGAGATTATGCTGAAAAACTACATTGTCATATTGACGAAAATTAACAAAGTATTAAAAATTATAAAATGCATTGCTGGGGAGAATATGGGGAATAGGGCATAAATTGTGCAGAAATAACTGGGAAAGAAGGGTGGTACCATTTAAAACGTTAGTTAAAAGTATAGTCTTTTATGAAGTCGAGATATGGGGATGGAAAGAGTATAGAATAGTAGAAAATTTTTATAAAAGGTATATAAAATGGGTGTTGCGTTTAGAAAGAAGTACATCAGACTACATCTTAAGAAGGGAAACACAATGTGGGAAAATGGTGGAAAATACAAGAAGGAGGGCTATAAAATTTGAAGAAAAATTAGGGGAATTGCCGGAAGGGGATTTAAGAAAAGAGAAATGGAAGAAAAAGATATTGGGGATTGGAAAAAAAATAAATATCATGTGGAAAGGGATAAGACTTTAACGGAAATGGCAATAAGTAAAGAACAAATGGAAGAGTGGAGAGGAAAGGATTGAATGTTAGTAGGATGGCGGGGAAAAGATGTAATGAAATAGTAAGAGATGAGGATTTGAAAAAAATATGGGAATCAAGATACGCGAAAGGTATGAGGGTGTTTATATGGGAAGAATGGCAAGGGGATGGGGTGCCAGGATATCTAAGAGAAGGAAAAAGTATAGAGATAATAGTTAGATTTAGAATGGGAAATGAGTGTAATGAGAATAAGTTTTGGATGGAAGAAAGTAAGAGATTGTGTAGAATATGTGGAGAAAAGAGTGAATCAATGGAGCATGTATTAGAAGTAGTAACGGGGAAGAATGAGAGGAAAGAACTTGGAAAAATTATAAATGTGGATGGTAGTTGTCTGGCCCTATTAAAACAATTTTTAAAAAGGAGAGGTGTGGAAAGGGGAGAGGGAAATAAAGGAGAAAAATGATTATAAGGGTAAAGGAAAGGAAGTGCTTAGTTTATAAATATAATAAAATATGTTTCCTTTTTTTCATTATGTGTGGAGATGTATATATAACTTTTTTTGTTCAATAAAGCTCTTACTACTAATAAAAATTATAGCTACATTCCCAGAACTTTGGAAACATCCCTCGTACATTGTCATTTCAGACAGAAACAAGCACACAGGAAAAAATCAGAACTTCAGTTTCACTAAAAATTCCTTTGCGTTTGAAGTGATGTGACAAAAAACCAGTACACAACCGCAAATGCCTAAGTATCGAAAAAAGCAACTTATTTAATACCTACAAAATCTCATGTGGTACAACATTTTGTTATTGTCATTTACTAACACCTTTACAGATTATTAAGACGTTGCAATATACATTAGAAATTAACTCACAAAAGAAGCTTTCTCTTCCTTCCTTTTCTTTTATTGCCGTTAACGAATAAATGTCAAAAACGTGTTACTTAAATAAGACTCACTTATCAAAAACAACCCTCCTCACTTGCGTACTAAAAGCCGTTACCCCTTAAAGAATCTCCCAAATCGTATTATATGTATGTATCACTGTATTAAGTACAGGAGCAAACTTTATTTATTATATATGGAGTTTCTAGTGGAGTTACTTTTTGATGTGGACAGTCAGAAAATATTTATTAAATAAGAGACTTAAAAAAAATTATAATAAAATATAATAGATAAATCTCAGAAATGATTCTGCACTATATATTGTGTAAATTGCGACACTCGTTTCCAGAAATTTCCTAACCTCTACCCTGCTGGCAGTTTAATTCTGATGCATGTCCGCTCGTTGAACTTCCTGGTGGAACTCATTGTTAAAGTAACAATAGGCACGTGCTTGGTCCCCTTCATATTTTCTTCCTTCCTGTTCTCGATTGGTCGTAATCAACCCTCATGAGCAACAACCAACCCTAATACTAATCGTAAATGTTAGTACCTACGGGTACATACCTAAGGATGTATCAAACATTGATTTAGTTTTAACGGTAATTTTGAAGCGGACAGAAGCAGAGGAACGTTTTCATTTTTAAAAAGCACGCTACAATGATGTCCAGCGGTACCATATACGTAATAAGTTGGATTAATTATTTAATCAAAATGAAAATATACGTGGTAGTATAAAAAAATGAGTGAAATGTACCTTTTGAAAGTACTATACCTTAATTTATTGTAAAGTTAAGTGCTTTTATGGTCAAGGATTTTGGTGGAGTGTTATATGTATGGTATGAGTAATTTGGAGCGATGGTTGGATTTTAATCATAGCCGAATGTAAGTACCTATTAAACTAAAGATAGATATTGTGGATACGGAAGCAAAGTAACATAATTCACAAAAATGTAGATATTTTTACAATTTTTGTCTTTATCAACCGGAGTGCCCAAAAATTATTCAATATGGTCATTATGGCCAATTACAGATTAGATAAAAAAATCTCAATTCTGTTTGTAATACAAAATTATCTAAAGCAGCCAAACTTAATTTTTTATATAGAGAAAAAATCAGACTTCATTTAAATTACAATGCCCATTAATAATGCACCGAATTGAAAATAGTTTAAAGATCCCAGAATATGGTGACATAAGATTTTTTTTTAAATGAAATCGTTATAAACTGCGCACCAACAGCCTCTTCGAATATATATGAAATTGATGGTAAAGACAGTAGTAAGAAATATGTTGGACAAACTAAACGCTCTATTCAGGTCAGGTTTAAAGACCATATAGTTCATACAGAAAAATCCATTGTTGCTTAACAAATCCTTACTGAAAATCATAGGATTAATACTGACAACCTTAAATTTGTTAAGGAAATTAGAAACAAGTATATGCTAGACAGTTTTAGAAGTATATTTACTCATAAAAATAGCTCTAACTCCCTAAACAGTGACAAAGGTCCCATAGCCATCTCTCATACTTTTAGTTTAATTTAATTTACCTTTTTTTTTTTTTAAGTTAAGGTCCACTGAACATTTCAGTTTTTAATCTGAATCATGATCACTAGACCGCAACATTAAGTAGTATTTATTACTCGTAGATTATCTTAGCTTTTAGTTCATTTCCGTCCATGAAGTAGGTAACTTTCAGCCTTATTCATAGTCAGTTAGTAGTGACTACTAGCAAGCTACTAAGACCCTACTAAGAAAATCGTATTCATAGTGACATTTGGTTGACTACTAAACTTAGTAGCTACTAAGAAATTTAGTAGCGTAGTAGTCTATGTTTAAGCGGTACAAATATAATAAACATAACTTCGAGCGGTAGACCTTAAACTAATCTACGGCTTTTAAGATGCGAGTTATTGGTACAAAATATAAATATAAAATAAAAACCCCAAGAATAAAATGGAAAGGATTTATAAAATTGAATTGAAAAATTAAAAATCAAACTAGTACATGTCTTTTTAATTTATTTCAATGGGCAGTTATCCTTTAACTATTATTACTTTCGTTTTTTTCTGAAATACATAATTACAAACTTTATTGAATTAACATCTTGTATGTATATTTTAATGTAAATTGCGTGAACAAGTAAAATTTTATTCTTAAGATAATGGTAGGTAATAATGATTCGTAAATGAAAAATTAATGAATTGAATAGTCATTTATTGAGTCTAAGTACATAAGCAAGTTAATATATTTATTTATTTGCCAAGTAAGTACATCCTACTGAGAGAAATGAACCCCTGTTTGTAGACCAGACAAAATAAAGGTGGTTAATATTACTGGTTGATTTCTTTCGAGAACTTTATTACATTTTTATACAACTCTGGGTTGTTTAAATTGTCCCTTATCGATTAGGAAAGATTGTTATGTATTCGTCTTTGGGTATTTAGTCCTGGGCAGTAGATGATATATCCCATTGTTTGGAAGGAGTTGGTGTTGCATTTTGTACATTGTGGCAATTGTGAGGTTCTTCTTCATTAGGTATACATGTGTTAAATATGAAGCCAATTTTGAGTATTTTTTGTAATGTAACGTCTTAAATTGATAATTATTTCGATATTAATTGTTATCGGAATGTTGAATATAAATGACAGCTACACTACTACAAAAATAAGTAAAAGAGAAAACACACACTCTTCCATGTACTGTATTGAATAATAAGTTAACTTAAAAGTAAGGTTAAGCTGTTAAACGTCAAAACCATGGTCAAAACTACCGATATTTACACGTTCAGTAGGTCGTTTGTTACAATTTCGCACTGTTGTCAAATCGTTTCGACGCAAACCATTTTACTAGCTAGTAACATACTAAGTGACGTCTATGAATACGATGCATACTTACAATTAGTAGACTACTTACATCCAACTAAACCGTTGACTATGAATAAGGCTGTCTGTTACCGAAAAGTATTTCGGACGTTCAGTTTAGTGTTTTGGCATTGGGGTTTGAGCAATAACTTAATAAAGTACGTTCTATAACTCCGCCGCAGTTTCCAGTTATTAGATATGATAATTATGTTTTTCTTATTTATATTGGACTGACTGTGTTGTTTTGAACCATTATGCAGTATGATAATTTTGTTTTTTATTACACTCATTATAATTTTCAATTAACTGCTATAAAGTTGGACCATAAACAAAACAAGATTTGAGAAATTTATTTCGAATGTAAATTGTTATTGGTAATTTATACGTTTTAGCGACATTTGTGTACAACAATCGAAAACAGTTTAAAAACAACAAAAACTAGAACCGTTGCTGCATACTAATGAATCACGGCAGCCAGTCGAGTCAGTGTCGAACGTTGAGCGTTCTCAAAGGTTTTTTCGTATGTGCAACGCGTTAAGGCCGTAAGTGGTATACGTATGGCGACCATCTGGGTCATAAATAAATATCGTGTATTATTTTTTCCAACAACAAATCCCTGATGAATATCAACGGTCGAATTAATTAGCAAATTGCCGCGTCGTTTTCGTCCATCTCGTTGATATTCCAAGGGAATCGAGTTGGCGTGGCCTGGGCGCGATGTCTTCGGCTACGAACGTGACCGAACGCGTACGAACGGGCGTGGGAAAATCCGACAGGTGCTCGCAATTGCTCGATGACCATTTGTACAAGTCGACAAATTCGCAAAGAAATATGAGGCACGCATTGCAGATGGAACCGCGTTTGATGTGGAAAGGTGGCGGACGAACTACTGCACCTATAATCTAGCGAGATGGGGATTATCTTTGGAAGGTTTTGAACAAAAACAAGAAAAAGGGGGAAAATAGAGTTGATGGTAGAAATTTACGAACGTCTGATGTTTTATCTAGAAGATCGGAAAATTTTAGAGGTCTTGTAGAATAAACGAAACAGCTCAAATCGCAACTCCAAAATACGACTAAACGTCCGAGTACTTTTTGTTAACAAAGTTACCTTTTCAGGAACTTTGTTACCGAAAAGGGCTTCGTACCTGTCCCTGTTACCAAAATGTACTCGGATGTTTAGTGTCGTGTTTTGACGTTGGGGTTTGAACTATTTTTTTGTTCTACAACACCGCCAAAGTTTTCCAGTCTTTCAGAAACTTAACTTCTTCAGGGACCGAAGTGCTTTAGACATTTACTGCTGTAGTTTGGCATTGGGGTTTCAGCTATTTCGTTTGTTCTCTGATATAGTATAACAAAATTCGAAGGTATATGGTAATGTCTTTAAAAATGAATGAAGACAAGTAACTTCTTCTGAAGTATCCTACTGAATCTTATTACTCTTGTGGTAATGCCATTTATAGCTTATGAAGAAACGAAGGGGGGTGTTATTCAAATTTCAAACGTTTAATCCAGTGCTGTCCAACATGGTGGCCACAGAGACAATTTCAAGTGGCCACGAGAAGATTTGGTTTTTATGATATATTGAATTTTTAATGGTTGAGTTGTCGACAAGTGCTCAATAGGTTTTGCGACTTGATGCATGAAATACAATTGTTCTTACAAGAAGAAAAATTGGATTCTCACTTTACTCAAATTTGGACTACCCAATGGAAACAACGGTTTTTTTTCTGGCGGATATAACCATACATTTGAACGAGCAGAATTTGCGACTGCAAGGGAAAAATTAGTTTATTTGGGATCTACCTAAGGAAGTACATGAATTCAAGTTAAAATTGGTTGCATCTTTAAAAATCAAATCAACGACAAAGATTATACTTCTTTTCCTATGTTAGACACAAACCAATTCAGTGATGAATTTGAGCTCGGCTACGACACAGACATTTTTGTTCAATGTCTCAATATTTTGATTAAAGCATTCGACTCACGATTTTAGGATTTTAAAAGGTTTCATTTGGCATTCAAGAAAAATCCATTTGTTTTCAATCAAAACTATATTCAAAATTTGTCCGATCTTTTCAATACAAAGAAAACTCACTTGGAGTTTGATATTTCGCTAATAGTCAAATGAAATGAGTGATGCATTATGGAAGCGATTGCTATTAAATTGTAACTTTTTGGTGCTCAAAGATATCTTACCGAAATTTCTTTGTATGTTCGGTTCAACATATGCTTGTGAGAGTACATTTTCCAGCCTTACACGACGCAAAAACAAACACCGCAATGCATTATCTCAGAAAAATTTAGAATCGAAAATTCGTTGCGAACTTTGTGAATCCACGCCCGATTTAACTAAATTGACCGAATATAAAGGTTGTCAACGATCTCATTAATGAATAAATAAAGGAACTTTAACTTTTTATCCACGTGGAAAAGTGGCCACCGCTTTCATCTCACGGCCACTATTTTGGCCACAGCAGAAAACATGTTAGACAGCACTGGTTTAACCGTCTTTTTTTTGAAATTCAAAGTATGTAAAATGAATGGCGAGAGGGGAAGCATATGCTCGGGCATTTAGGTTACATTAGGCGAAGTAGCGTATCTGCTCACCTCAAAGTCAGGTTCATAAGATTTTGAAATACCTCTAACATAGAACATGAAGTTGTTTCTTTGTATCCTAGCTAATTTGGATGCAGCTCACTTCTGTACAGTTAAATTTTTAGCAATTGTTGCAACTTAATTAACTATCACAATTGATAATTTTGAAATACAGAGTGTTTCAAGATTCCACGGAGCAACCAGAGATTTCGGGAATCACAATAAGTCCATGCATTGAACCGCATTTATCTACGTATCGCGAAAAGGTGTCAAAGGTAACAAAAGAAATTGTTCGTCTTTGATTAGGTAGGTACTCAAAATGATGCACAATTTCAAAAAAAATTGGAACATAAAAAATATCTTTACTAATTTCTGACGGGATTAAGGATGTTAACTTTCCTTACCATCGGATATAACGTGGTGCTTAACTTTTTTGGAGAGTTGAATGAATGCTAATTTTTTAGAGAAAAAAAAACATCTTAGCTTAACTTTCTGCTTTTATTAAAGAGACATATCCGTAATAGTTTTGGAGAAAAAAATTTGACAGATTATTTTTGACCAAAATTTTAAAAAAATACTCCCTACTTTTTTTTAAATCATGTAATTAACTGGAATGTCCTTCGTGCGATTTGAATAAATTTTGGTGTACCTATAGAAATTAGTGATGAGCAAAATTGGTCTTGGTCTTGCGAAAAAGCCCAAGACTATCCGAGTCTTTGTCTTGGTCTTGCTTTGCTCATCACTAATAGAAATATAAATAGATACTAACTTCTAATTATGTACTAATTGATTGTTTTAAAACATGTTGACAATACCTACCCCTAAATATAACCGTTCTGATGTTTTTTTGAAGGGAAGAATAAATACGTCAATTACTGTTTTAGAAAAAGTAGGTACATGTCATAGCTTCGTTTATTGTCTCTTTTTTTAAAATCCATATTCATTACAGTTTCGGAGAAGCAAACGTTTCTTGCAACAACGTTTTTCAATTTAAAAAGTACAATAGTTTGAAATAATATGAAGAAACTTCGTGCCGTTTCTTAAAAATCGAGAAGTATCTTAACTACCCTTGGATATAACTGTTTTGAAATTTTTTGGAGGGTTAAGTAAACATTTCAATATTTTTTTTTTAATAAAAGGTACGTGCTTTAACCTTTTACAAGTTCAAGCCCTTTTAAACTAAAAGTTATTGAAAATCGTTATTTTTACTTTGTCCAGGACAATCCACAACTTTTTTTCGTTAGCCCACTCTTCAAAAATTATAACTAAAAAGTTTTTTGCGATGGTAAGCCATTAAAACTAAAAATGTTTAAATCAAAAATATGAATTTCGTTGTTTTTAGACCGTGGTTTGCTTGCTTGAAGGTTAGTCCAGGATAACGATTTTTTTTTCTTTCTTCTTTATGCTGAAATTATTCAATTATTTCTCTACGTTAACATAGCTTATTGATTTTTCCAACTCATCAACTTGATAGCTCAACCATTAAATTTGTTAGTCCACGTTCTTTGGTGGGATAACGAAGAAATATTGTGGACATATCTTGGACAAACGAATTTTAGCGTAAAAGCACAGATAATTTCTATTTTTAGATGTCTTTAATTTGGAAAAAAGTTTTTCGTTTTTTAATAACTTTGAATCAACGAAAAAATGGTGAGCTATACCGAATTAATTAAGCAAATGAATTACGTACTTATAAAAAAGTCGCATACAGGGGTATCATCTTCACATAACCCTAGCAGACGCTTTGGACAATTTGAATAAAAACTGCCTTCACCCCTAAATAGTTTGATCGCAATTAATCTTAAATTTTTTGTCGCTGCTTTTGTTGATAATTCAGAGAATTACGTATTATACTATTTTAGTAACCTTAATTCGTTTAAATATAGTACTAATAAAATTAATTTTATTATACGTACACTTACTTATTTTAAATAAGTAGAGATGTTAAGCCTCCAGGTGCTTAATTAACATACCCACGTGTAGTCAAGCAAACAGAAAGATTATTGTAATAATAATCGTATCACAGTACTCATTCACATATAAATGTTAGATAACTGCCTTATGAAATTTGCGATGTACAAGAAATTTACGACATATAAACCATGAAATGATTTTTTTTATTGCTTATAGTTGTTTTCGTTTTTTTTTTTTTTTTGTAAAGATAAAATCATAAAATTAATATCTACCTCCTTAATAAATTCCTGGAGTGGGTAATAATTTTAATGTGTTATTTGCTAACAATAAACATTAATAGAACTTAAATAAAACGTCGAGTAAGTACTTATTACTTGTCTACCGATTTGCATTAAGGTAGATCATGTGCCAAAATCGTTTAACTGTTATTTTTACTGTCTCAGGAAACTGCAGTGACGTGGAATCGAACGTCATTAACATCTATCTTATCATGCGTACTTGCTTAGGTACTTGTTTTGAAGTATTGGAACAATAATTATTATTTGAGGTATATCTTGACAAATAATTGAAATACAAAAAAAAATATGTTATTTTAATTTTAAACGTCTTCATCGATCAATAATTTGAAGTGTTTGTTTCTGTAAATAAAAATATTAGATTACAGCTTAAATACTGATTTTCAAGGTCTTTTAAATTATTATTAGTCTCTAGAATAAAAACGCAGATTTGTTGCTTTCGCTGAAAATATGGCTTTTTCTCAGTTATACTACATTAACTTTAAGTATTGAATACTTTTTTACTCTTTTATATACCTACAGGGGGATGAAATGAAAACTCATTTAAATGAAATGGTGTATAAATATTTATGTAACTATAAATACCCGTAAAATAGACAATTATTGCTTTTGACCAAAAGATTCTTATATATATTAAATTATCCATATGGAATACATACTTGGAAAAAAGTACCCCTCACTTTCTCAAAGTGGACATTTGGAAAATGGAAAAAAATGTAGAAATTACATATAAATAATTTAGGAAAAAGAAAACTGTTTGTTCCCTTTCAAGATGAAAATGTTTTTTTTTTTTGAAAAACAAAATAATTTATTACGAAAAATAAATTGAAGAAAATATGGCCATTTGTAGACATTTAAATACAGGAATTGATTACCATTGCCAATTTGTTTTTGGGATTAAATTGTGGCTTTAATTGGTACCATGGTGCCTGCGTAAATTTTATGAGAAATAGTTTTAATTTTAAGAGTAAAAAGTGTTCTTTTGATAATTTTTGGAAAGTAGTTTTGTTTTGAAGGTACCTACAGGGAAAGAAATATCAAATATTTTTCGACAAAGCTAATTTAAAAGGCTATTAATAACATAACTGTACTGGATTCACCGTGTATAAAAAAATTTCTAAAAGCAGTTTAAATTTTTATGAACAGTTCTGTTTACTAAAAAAGGCAAGTCGTTTTCATTTATATAATTGCAAGCTTTAATTGACTAAGATTTAATTTCGGTATTTTTGAAAGAACTTGTATTGGCAGTTAATAATGAAAAGATTGACTGCATGTGTTATATTCGTATTATTTGACTATCTCAGTTTAAATAATTGTGTGCATAAGATATAAACAGTTCACTAAAGCCTATCATGAAGCATTAGTTCTGTCAAATAAATTTATATGATTAGAGCACACATGCACCATCATAGCTTGAAGGATTTTACATTGATTTCATGACATTTCACGTGGATTTGCATTTCATGATAGGTATAAAAATAATAATTCATTAGAATTCTGGCGATTTCACGTATATTTCGCGTTGAATGTCATTATATGGTATTCGTATTTTCTTTGTGGATAAGGTTCAATGAAATTCGCATAAAATTCACTGAAATCCGTGATAAAATCCGTGAAGGCCCTCAATGAAATTTATGTAAAATAGAATCCAAATAAAATGCAATAAACTCCACCTGAAATGTAATGACATCATGGAGAAATTCAATTTGATGTGAAATCAGTGGATAAAAATTATTATCTCCCTTCTCTAGTTTTCCTCCAGATTCAGACTCTTTGTAATAACGTGTTAAAATTTTTACAACTACATACCTACTTATTAACTATTCAAAAGTTTCCCCTACTGACCCTCAGTTCAATTACCCATAATTTCGTACAGGATTTACTGGACTTTACTGGATTTTTTGAGGATTATATAGAACTAGCTATGCCCGCGACATTGTCCGTGTGGAATAGTGACTTTCGGCAGCATTTAAAACTTTTTTCTTCTATATTTTTCTTTTTCTGGGCCGTAAGCCTTTTCGCCGACGTCTTTACACAAAAACTTTCATTCCTTATTTTTGGCTCCTTTAGGGTAAAATTTTTACAAACTTTAAATGTCGTATTTATATCTAATCAAAAGCCTCTAGCTTTATATCTACTTATCTATCTCTGTACCAAATTATCATTTAAATCGGTTCAGTAGTGTGGGCGTGATTGCGTAATACACAGACAGACAGAGTTACTTTCGTATTTATAATATTATAGATTAATATAGT
Organism: Agrilus mali; assembly: GCA_029378335.1. Classification (NCBI taxonomy): domain Eukaryota; kingdom Metazoa; phylum Arthropoda; class Insecta; order Coleoptera; family Buprestidae; genus Agrilus; species Agrilus mali. The sequence goes on along the minus strand of CM055661.1, from coordinate 12,991,255 downwards.
TTAATTATAGTTTAAAATAGTTTATATAGCTTAGTATTCAACTACTTTTATTGATCCAAATAAACAAATCCTCTATAACTTTTTACACTTAATATTTTAATTTTCTGGGCCGTAAGCTTTTTGGACGACGTCATTACACAAAAACTTTCATCGGCTAATTTTATTTCCTTAAGGGTAAAATTTTTACAAACATTGAATGTCGTATTTATTTAAATCTAATCAAAAGTCTACAAAATATGTTTCAAGCTTCTGTCTTTAAAAATTACGGAATTTCCGCACAAACTTTCCTATTTCAACCCCTTACTATCCTTTTTCCGCATTAAAAAGTAGCCTATGTCCTTTCTCAGGTTCTAGACTATCTCTGCACCAAATTTCATTTAAATCGGTTCAGTAAATTTTAGGCGAGATTGTGTAGCATACAGACAGAGTTACTTTCGCATTTATAATATTCCGCGAATTCATTTTCATCGATTTTCCCATGGGAATAAGATATTTTCCCGCAGTAATACGTAGCCTATGTGTTAATTCAGGGTGTCAGCTAACTCCATACCAAATTTTATTAAAATCGCTCCAGCCGTTTAGACGTAAAGAACTAACAAACATACACACTCACAATTACGTGATATTTTTTTTTAATTTGTACCCCTCCCTTCCTCTTACTGATTTATGGGGAGTTGTGGTTGGGTGAAATTAAATGTTCACACTCTATAATAAGCTTTTAATTAAAAAAAAAAAACAAAGGAAGCTATAATGATCTTTTGATTTAAAAAGTTAAGATAAGAATGTAACCCCGTTTCGGGCTCACGTTATTAATGGATGCCCAATTGCTATTGTCAAACAAATTTATAGATCGCCCTGTATATCTCCAACCGAAACCTACTTTTTAAAACGATTAAATCTCCTCAGAAAATTTCAGGAAAACTCAGCCCTCTTTAAGGCTTTTTGCATAATACGTACCTATCTGTTTATATTTCGTACCTTGTATAAAATTAAAAAAGTAAAATTGAAATTTTAATCATTCTGTATACTTTGCGTATAAGTTACATATATATGTATCTCTACAAGGATGGCACGTTTTACTTTTACGGTGAATATAAAAATAATATAGCGATAAGGAGCGGAGGGGTAGGGAAGTAGGTAGGTCGTACAGTTGCAAGTGTTGTTGCGGCGTCGAATCTGACGTCCGTGGGAACTTGCGACAGGTGTTTCTTAATCGCTCGCCATCTCCTACTTCGATTGAGCTACCGGGTTTACACCAGAACGGGTCTCTCCATTTTTTTTTATTACTTTTTTTAATTTATCTTGCCCTGTGGCGCACTCCCGTTCACTTGCCGCCATCGAATCCCTTCTTCAAGTTCCGGCCGTTTTAAGTTTTACTACTTATTCATTTTATTATTAAGATATATTACAGATGCAAAGATAGAGACGGTGATTAAACGCTTTTAATCCGTGCCGAATTAAAAACGATTTTTAATTTTCTTCTTATGATGTAATGTAATGGGCAGGAGTATTGATAAAAGGGAGGATATGTGGATGTTGAAGATTATTATCCCTCGCAGACATTTTTCTATTTTCAATTAAAATTGTAGTTTTTGAAATCGTTTCGTTTCTGGACAGTCATATTGAGAGGGAAACGGTCATAGCTAAACATTCCAAAAATTAGCAAAGTGGCAAATATAACAAAAAACGTTACTATGTATAGGTACCAGGTAACTAATGATGCCTTTGCCTATTTTTTTAAGTGTATTCAGACTGATAAGCGAACACTTTTGTAACAGTTTATTGGTTAGAATTTTCGTTTTCTCTGAATAACAGGAACAGTGGCGTACCTAGGTAACCAAAGGCCCTGGGGCAAAAAATGAAATAGGCCCCAACTAAAAAATTTGTTCCGTATTCGTCGTGTTCCGAATTCGACGTACATACTTCAGATTTGTCATAATTCAGATTTTTCGTAATACAGTTGACTCATTAATACAATAAAAACCAACTACAAATTGTAACTTATGTTAATGAACAAAAAAGTATTTTATGAAAATAAAATAAAGCGTCTGTTACCGTTCAAAATTTCGGTCCTGTGACAGACACACAGACAGCGGAGGCACGTTAATAGGGTCCCGTTGAACACCCTTTGGGTACGAAATCCTAATTAAGTAGAGATTTTTAATTCAATAACATCACTTTCTTGACCGACTATAGGTACGTTTTACGACAAATCTGGGTTACGACAAATCAAAATTTTATCAATACAACTCAAAATATAAATATGTAGTTACATTTAAATACTTTAAAGTTGCAAAGCTACTTTATCATTAGTTCTTTATTGTGCATAGGTAGCAGGGCACGTCCTGGTTCTTCACGCAGAGTTTAGGAATTAATAACTGGATAAATTAATTAATATAGGTTTTTTTTTTATAAAAGTTAGTGGATATTTCTAACACAATTTATAGTTTGTAAATCAGAGTGAGTCTGAGGGGCTCCCTGAGCTTGGGAGCCCCGGGGCACTGCCCTGTCTAGCGTTATGGTATTAGTTACGCCACTGAACAGGAATCAAATTATTGCTGTTCGAATTTTATGTTCTTACAAGTAGATTAACTAGACAAATACACTAGTTTATAATCATAATCAGAAATATATAAAGAAATGGGGGGGACTCAAATTGCTTCCCTTAAAAATTGGTTTATCTCTAATTTTTTACGTTCTTACCCTAAGTTTTAATGTTTTTTCACCTAAATACCTAAAGTAGTTCTTGTCTTTATAGTTGGAGAGCATTGCTGATGTATTAAAATTATTTTCCAGCGTTTTCTTTGTTCAAGTATCTGGGGAAATCAGCCCTTTATAATTGAAAATTATTATTACGCTTTCATAAAAACTTAAAAGTTAATACATCAAGAACAAAAAAATAAACATCTACTTTCAGGATACAAAAAAAATAAATCTATATCCACGCCCCGTCCGTCCCACAACCCCCCCCCCCCTCCAAAAGAAACTTGATAGGTGCTGATAACATTTTATTGTTTTCTAAATTTATAAATTTCGAAATAGAGGTAGCCTTTAGAATAGGTAAATGTAATTAAAACAAAACAGTTAATATTCTTAATAATGAAAACAGTTGTTGAGTCTAACGAAAAACTTTGTTGAAACATGTTTTCTTATTGAATAGTTAGTTACCTTTTTCTGTTGGCTCTTCGCGGTTGTGTATTGTAGATGTTAATATGTTATTGGTTTATTTTATGATTTAGCTACCAGTAGTTATGTATAGCGTTATAACTTATAAATAATATTCTTTTTCATTAAAATCTACACCGGAAGACGTAAAGAATATATTTTATGTGCCCCTGTTGATAACGGATGTGATAGTACATTGGCCCTCTTTCAGATACAAAAAAAAGGTCCGTTAAGTTGTTATAAAATAACAGTAAAAATTTGCGAAATTGTAAAACTATTCCACACTAGCAAAACTACCTACTTTTCGGAGGAAGTATGTAATTTTATAATTATAAATTAGGCGTTATTAAACTTCCAGTGAACCTAATTTGTCAAATCTGTTTTTCTCAATATATGTAGGTAGATAACATAACATTACAATTTATAAAATCTGTGGCACAACTACGATGAAAAATTTTAAATATTTTTTAAAAAAATAAAAAAGCCATTTTCAGACAAAACAAGGGCCCCTTTTGGTCAAAAAATTGTAGTTTTTAATAAATATATTAATTGAAACCCTTCATTATTACTTTTTTTAATTAACATTGCAACTTGGAAGTATCCTCTACAAAAATTAAAAATTGTAATAAAACCAAAAGTATTCACTTCTCTGACTTTAATCCTTTACATGTTGGTGTATTCAATCTTCTCTTAGAAGTATATATTGTGCTCAGAAGACATTCGTTAATTCTTAAAATTGGAGGAAGGGTCCAACCAAATCTCATTTAAAGGGAAGGGAGTCAGTGAAAGTCTAGTCAACTTTTTGACTCAATGATTTGCCCTTATTCTTTTTTCTCTTTCAATTAAAAGCTCACTACAGGGTAGATTTCAAGTGGGAGGACTATATCTCATCAAATATCACTAAGGGGGAGGCAAATGAGTTCCATATTTTAAGAAATTTTATTATTGATGTTGGTAATATTTCCAAAAGCTGTTATTATTTAATCCTTAGAACTAGATACATATTGTGCTCAGAAGATATTTGTTAATCCTCAAAAGTGGAGGAGGGGTCAAACCAAATCTCATTTAAAGGGAAGGGAGTCAGTGAAAGTCTAAAGTCAACTTTTTGACTCAAAGGTTTTTCCTTATTCTTTTTTCTTTTTCAATTAGAAGCTCCCTATAGGGTAGATTTTAAGTGGGGGACCATATCTTATCAAATCTCACTAAGAGTGAGGGAATAGAGTTCCATATTTAACGAGATTTGATTATTAATGTTGGTAATACTTATTTCCAATGGCTGTTTATTATGTAATCATGTTTTGGAATCCATTTAAAAAATTCCTGTGAAGAGATGACTCCAAGTGATTGTGATTCTTACCTTGTCTTTGGAATCTATCAATTGCATGAGCTCAAAAAAAAGGCAAAGGGGCCCAGCCAAATTTCATTTAAAGGAAGGGGAATCACTTAAAATGTCACGTCAACTTCTAAATTTAAAGGATTGTAATAATTTCCTTTCTTCTTTCAATTAAAAGCTCATTATACGATAGTTTTACTGAAGGGGACCATATATTACCATATTTTATATTATATTATAATACATTGAGAAGGAGAAAAGGGTTCCAAATTTAGCACCTCACCTAATTAATTGACGCCCTCTTATTAACAAAATTTTAAACCTTGATAATCCATTGTACCTACTCCTGATAGATACACCTATTGGAATTAGTTACAATAATATTGTTGGGCACTTAAAAATTTTGCAGAAATATTCTAGTGATTGTTGTAGTTTTTCTAATGGAAGTTATTATTTAATCATTATTTTGGCATTCTTTAAAAAAATCCTGTAAACTTGACTTGTCTGAAATTAAAACCAAGTGATTGTAATTTTAGGTTCCAAAAAGTAAAGTAAAGGGGTTAAAGACTTTTCAAACGTTTTGTCTTATGTCAATTTTATAAAAAATTAGAAAACAAATATTTTTTTTCATCGTATTGTTACAGGTGGCAAAGGTAACTTTTTCAAAATACAATATATTTCGTTTATAAGACGATGAAAGGTCCGTTAAATTCCGTCGTTATATAAAAAGAAAGACAAAAAGAATTAAAGAAGGAAATTAGGCAAGAAAAGTACCCAGTAACTGATTCTAGCATCTTGTAATTAATAGTTCATTAAAATTAGTCGCTAAAACCGAAATCGACGTTACAGCCAAATTTTCTTCTTAAATTACTCCTTAATTTCAAGGGACTTATGTGTTATGTCGTTATAACCGAAAGGTCGTTACAACCGAAGTCGTTATAAATTAAATCCACCTTATAATATTAAAATTCATTTTTCCTTCCGAACGCTTCCTACTAATGACAACGATCCCGTTCCGCCACCCGGCATGTTGCCGCATCGTATCGCATCGCATCGTTTTCTCCTTTTAAGGAAAGTGAATAAAGAGGGGACATTGTGTTTTCTCTCTACAATACATGTATATTAGGAAGGGGTTGTTTCGCGGGTGTCGAATCCGAATTGCCCTCGTGCCCTACCGCTCGCTTTGCACGTGTGCTAAGAGCAGGACGACAAGCACAAGCACAAGAATACGAAGAAGAAGAAGAAGACAAGAAAAAGGGAGAGAAACGCTATGAGGCGACTATGATGATGACGATGACGAGCAAGCCGTAATCGCCAGGTGCAGTTCGGGTGTGGGAACGAAGACCGAGTTGAGGTTCCCAGGCTCCAGCACCTGCTCCTTCTTCTGCCGCTTGCGCACCCCATCACTAAACCTACACACACGTACATACACATAATATGTCCGTATATATTATACACACACGCGTTTTAAGCGTGCTCGCTTGCGTTTATATTACGGATACACGGAATCCTGAAACTGACCGATCGCTTTTACTAAAAGGACCAATAAGCGGTACAGGCTTCTTAACAACCCATGGAAATTGTTGTCGAAAATCCTCAAATAACGTGTAACAACACACATACATATGGTATGTAGGACGATTTTATCTAATAATAAGATTTATTTTGGAAAGCCTTTTTTCATCATCTTGAATCGTCACGAAATGTTTTGATTTGATTAGGAATTAATTAAACTGTATAAAAATTTCGAGACTACTGACGAAATTTTTTGATCTCGAAACTTCTCGATGTGATTCTCTGTACCTTGTTTCAGTTGTTACATCAAAGCACTTGAATCATGACAAGACCAGGAGAAGAATTCATTAAAATCAAGAGTTTTGTGAAATCTTATGGTTTTACGTAAGAACATTTTATTTTCCGATTTCTTTGCTCCTACTCAAAGAAAACAATTAAAGTACAATTGAAATTATTGCGAATTTAACACTGCAACAACGTTGAGGCTTTTGAATCAAATCAATTAACCGGGTTAAGATTCTAAACGGCAAGATCATTATGGAAATAATTTTATAATAAGGGTGGCGAAAGCCCATGTGGGTGAGGCAGAGACATAGGGGTATAGTGTTTTTTTGTGGCTTGGTGGCCAGTCTATTTTGGGAAATATAAAACTGAGATTTTAAATGGATTGATATATGTCTGACACTTCCATACTTCCTTAGTTCTTTCCAACGCTCAGGTTTTGATTTAATCTACTCGACTCTTTTCCCGAGTGTTTTGATTCTTAAAACTCCAACAACATTTTAAAATCCAAGAACTTCCAGTTACCATTTTGAAATATAATATCAGAGAAAGAAGCTCAAGAGGATTCGAAGTCCCTTCAAATACATGTTACTAAGCACTTTTAAAAAGTAATTCCATTACAAAAGCTGGGATTCTAATTGTTTTCTATATCAATCCCAATACAATCGCCGCTTTATAAATGACCAATGTTGATTTTATTCCAATTGAATTTCTCATACTACATTTAAAAATCCGAGGACTGAATTATATTACTTTAAAATGTAATGTGAAAGGATTTCAAGCACTTTGAGCAGTGGTGGATTTACGAGCAGGCTTAATAGGCAAGAGCCTAGGGCGGCAGATTTTAGGGGGCGGCAAACTTTACTCAAAAATTTTTTTGTTTTACAGAAATAAAAAAAAATATTATCTTATACACAGAAAAAAAACGAGGCTCAGAAAATCAACAAAAATTACAATATTTTAGTGCTATACAGTATACTGAATACACTAACGTCTGTTATGAATAATCCTCTTGGTCTTTTTTTTCGAAGACTTACTGTACAAATTTAAAACAATATTATGGGCTTTCCTGAGAAAAATTACCATAGTAATGTATTTTTTTTCACAGCATCAGAAAGTAGAGATTTCAACGAAGAAAAAGCCCACCAACGTTTTTAAAAAGGTAGATATTTTGACGTGAAAATTTTCGATTGAAAATTAGGGTGCTTTTTCGATATTAAGTTAAAATAAGGTGAAAAAATAAATATTTCAAATCAAAAAAATTACAGCGTGTTTGGGACATCAATATCTGGTAATTTTCACCAAATTTCGTGAAAAAAAAATTTTTTTGTAAAAGATAAAACTAAAAAACCAAAAAGTTAGTTATTAGAATTTTTAACAAAATTTTGAGGTTATGTGACAAAAGTGTAAATACAAAAGTTGTAGATCTTTTTATTACCTACAACTTTGCCTTTTAACTTTTTTCCATAAGATTATAGTTTTTCTGGAAATCAAGGAAAACCGTTTTTAACCCTTAAAAACTCACCCCCTTCCCCTTCCTGACCTCAGATCGCTCGTAAATTATTTTTCCTTTCATTTCTGTTATATTCTCTTCCTTTTCCAATGGGTTTCATCCTACTATAATTTTTTTTGGTTTCAAAAATTATCGACTCTGGTCTATTGCAATTTGCAACCTTACTACTGCAAAATTTTCATATCTTCAAGAAGGGAATTTTAAAAAGATTATCGTTCTTCGTCTTGATCTTGATAAATTATTCATGCTTATAATTCTGACAGTACCTCTCTGCCTAAGTCTACTATATTTCGACAGTACATCTTGATCTTAGTCTGGCACATTTGGTCTTCATCTTGGTCTTGAGTTTTAATAGTACAGTATATTGATCTTGATCTGGTACATCTAATATCTAAGGTTTAAGAAAAAGCACGGAGTTTTAATGGATACATGGGCCGAACATGTTCTCGTCTAGTAAGCATTTATTTGCTTTTACGTGTATCTCGCAGTTGCATGTCCCTATATTGTATATTATTATCTGTATTACTATGTACAAATTATAATTATAATGATGTGTTTCAAGTTTCTGTGTTACTTCCTCTAGAAAGTAGAAGCTGCTGTTAAATGGATAGATAGATACACAGTGTTTCCCAAAATTGGGCTCTGTAAACGGAACTTACAAGAACAGCAGTAAAAATTGTTATTTTTTATTTTCAATTAACATGCAGAAACGTGTAACCTAGCTGATGAATGTCAACATTCGTAATTTACTGCTGCCACTGAAAAGTGCTTATTTTCTTTTATTTTATATGAAAAAAGTTAAAACGCAGATCCGCAGGTCCACATTTAGAAAGTTTATTACTGGTTAAATGATGTTGAAGAGACGTTTCAGGGCTACAAAAAGTCACATTAAAATTGGACACAGGTCATTAGCTTTGACATGGATTGTAGCAAAAAATCGACGATAATTTTCGAAACAGCGCCTGTCGCTGTCGTGTTCATACATTTACCAGCCATACTTATTACTGCATAAGCACAATTAAGCGTTAAAAAAAAGAAATAAAATAAATCTGTAATAAAAAAAATCTGTAATATTTATTTTTTAAAACTGCAGACACCAATTTCAGAGCAGAGGAAGAACTTTTTAGAGGCTTTCCATAGAACTTAATATTGTCTGTAAGTTATCAGGCACTTTTTGTCACATATGTTCGATTGCTACCTTTAGCCACAAAAACATGGGATAGCGGGTCCAGAAAAATCAATCAAATATCATTTAAAAAGAAGGGGATATTGGAAACCTCACATCAAATTTTTAAGTCAAAGATTTGTTATACATACTTAATTTAATAAAATATAAACTATTTTTGGTACAATTTTTGTGAAACTGCATGGTAAATTAAAGAATTTCCGTTGTTGTTTATTTATTCTTGAATATACTTAATTTAAATTTTGTGTACGATGTTTGCTTAATTTACTTTCCATTAGGAAGTTTAGGAGATTTAATCACTATCGGAAAAAAAAACAATAACGTAACGTCCACATTTGTTTACTATAATTTTGGTTTTTACGATGTTGAATTGAGCTATTTGTAACAGATTTTGGTTGAAATAATATATTTGAAAAACTAGTAGAAATTTTGGCATAAGAATTAAAGAACATAAAATATCATTCTTGAATAATAAAACGAACTCAAATTATGCTAACCATTTAACAACAAATAGTCATGGTTTTAATGAAGAATTTAATGTACTGCACAATAAAAATAATTGGTATAAATTGTCGGTTTTAGAAATTTTAGAAATTAACACATATAAAAATTGTACTCTACTAATTAACGAACAAATTCAATTAAGCCAATCTCCATTACTGAATATGTTCCCTGTTCCCCTTCCCTTAACAAAATAGTATATAAGGAAATATGTTATTACTATGCGTTTAAGTTAATAATAAACCTTCTGATGAAGCCAAAGTTTGGCGAAACAAATGTAAATTATTATTTATTATTAATTAAATCTGTTGAAAATTTTTAAACTTGTGCGTTTTTATTTCTAAAAACTATTTGTAATCTAATTATAAAATACTCGTGTCACAATGTTCCTCCTTTTATGAAATTTTATATGCATATTTAGTAAGTCTGAGAATCGGCTACTATCTATTTTTCATACCCCTCAGTGATAAGGGTTGTCAATCCCTAACTTTTTTTGGACAAATTTTTTTTTTATTTTTTTATGATTTGGTATTAAAAAATACATCCTTCTACCACCAACCCCCATTTGTAATAGCGATATTAGTACTGTTATAATCTTCAACTCTCAGTGGTCGATAACTGATCAATTATTATCAATCGATTAGTCATCCCCGCCAGGCGTCTACTGATGTCACTACTCACCCAGCAAACAGCACGGAGTGGGGATGAGAATGAAGCAAATTTTTTTAGAATGTTACACGGAGTTTAAATATGTTCTAAGAAGTAAAAGAATATTTTATTATAACATTTCAGAATGATTTGGCAATGTTCAAGAATATACTAGAATGTTGAAGATCATTCAAGAATGTTTCAGAATGTTAAAAAAAGTTAGAGAATGTTTTGAATCTTTATGAGATGTTCTGCACAGTTCTAAATTCGCGAATATTCTAGAATGTTCCATCAAACGTGTAATAAATTCTTACCCTGGCAATGCCGGGTATTGCTGCTAGTACCTGTATATTAAATGAACTTAAATCTCGGTAATAAATTAATATGTATCTACTTGCAAGCAAATTATATTTTATGTAAGTAATATTACTTTGGAACAACAGAAAGTAAATTACAATTAATATTTTCTGCATCGAACGTGTGAGGTGAATTCACATATGAATTACTCACAAATAAGCAGTAAAGCAATTTACATTACCCTTCGTATTGATTACTGTTAACCAGAGAGTTACAAGCGCGGCACTAAAAATTTAATGAGTGTGTTATAAAGTGTCCAATTAGCGTTCGCCCACGTTTAAACACAACTAACTTGTTTCGTAACACTACGTTATATGTATTTGTTTAGTTTTAGATTCATTGCCTTTAAATTAAAATTTCAGTAAAAAGCATTGCATTTCCTGAGAAAACTTACCATAGTAATGCATATGTTTTTTCACGCCATCAGAAAGTATACATTTCAAAGAAGAAAAAGCAGATATTTTGACGTGAGAATTTTCGATTGTTGAAAAAGTAAAAATAAGGTGAAAAAATAAACATTTCAAATCAAAAAATTACAGCGTGTTTTGGGACATAAATAGGTAAGTTTTCACCAAATTTCGTGAAAAAATAAATTTTTTTGTAAAAGAAAAATTAAAAACCAAACAGTTGGTTATTTGAATTTTTCACCCAAATTTTGAGGTTATGTGACAAAAGTGTACATACAAAAGTTGTAGATCCTTTTATTACCTACAACTTTGCCGTTTAACTTTTTTCCATAAGACTTGTAGTTTTTCTGGAAATCAAGGAAAACCGTTTTTTACCCTTAAAAACTCACCCCCTTTCCCTTCCCGACCTCAGATCGCCCGTAAATTATTTTTATTTTCATTTCTGTTATATTCTCTTCCTTTTCCAATGGGTTTCATCCTACTATGTTTTTTTTCACTTTTTACTATTTTTGAAGGCTTCAGCACTGGTCTATATACAGTATAGCCCCCCCATAAATACTCGCTCCGCCTTCTTCGCGGACGCTTAACGGCACGAACTATAACATCCCCTTACTATACATATTTTAGTATTACAATTTTTTGGTAGTTCTGTAGCTCAGCACACAAACGCCCCTGAATGTGAAAATCACTAGAGAAATTCCTATAAATACCACCCGTTTTGTGTCCGTGTAGGTTTGTACCTATTATGTAAATAACTTCAATCGGTTTTTATAATTCTGTGAGGCTTTCCTTTTCTATTCGTGAGATTCCTCCATCATCAATTACCTACGAACAATTAGCACCGAGCAATGTCGTCATAACTCATCCATTATATGAATGGGGCATTGACGAGAGGTGATTATTATGCGTTTCATAATTCATTAAACAATGTAAAAATCATCGAGCGTGAACAAATTGCCGTGTGCGGCAGAGAGTAGAAGTCCTCTTGAAAGGACAATTTTTCAAAGGCTTCGCTCTCATAATGTAATTACGAATGTTGTCCGTAGTTGCCGTCAGAATTGCCATCATTAAAACGTTTTATAGTCACCTGAAAAATTACTTCGATTTCGAAAAGGATGTGACGTCAAAGCAAACCGATTTGTGAAAGGCCTCCGGCATATGTACATTGCCTCCATATACAGGGCGTTATAGTAAAGTAAAGGTTCACCACTAAGATGTTGAATGTGACTATAAGAGATAATCTATGTTATTTAAATAACGTTACTTTTCTTCGTTAAACTTTTTATCGTGCGGAGAGGGATGACAAAAAGGGAAAATCTAAATAAAAAAATCTAAATAAAATTTCGAGGGTAATATTACGGAGAATAGCAAGACCAAGATAAAAACAACAATAAATGAACAAAACCAAGACCAAAAGCAATACCTATCATAATGATAATGATTCTCTGAAAATTCTTTTCCTGAACAATATGTAACTAATGAAGTTAAAAATTTCGAAGTGGTAAGAATTTGAAATTACAAGCATAGGAAAGCAGCACATGTTGAAAAGCAAGACTGATGTTCTAGACCAAGTGAAGCCGTACTATCGAAAAGTAAGACGAAAACCAACATCAAGATCAATGTCCAGATTAATTGTGCTAGACTATAACTAAGATGTGCTGTCGAAAATTAAGACCAAAATGAAGACTAAATGTGCTAGATTAAGATCAAGATGTAGTTTAGAAAAACAAGACCAAGATCAAAAGTAAGATCAAATGAACAAGATTACGACCAAGAGCAAGACTTATCACAATGATTTTCCTAAAATTCTCTGCTTGAAGAATATATAAACAGAGAAGTCAAAATTTTGCAGTAGTAAGGATTTGAAATTGCAAGTTTAAAAAATGAGCACATGTTATATATTTTACTTGTTTTAAACTATTACGATAAGGGACCATTCATTTATTACGTAAGACGATTTTTACCCCCTCCCTTCCCTAAGAAAACATAAGAATAGGCCTATCCCTCCCCCTATTTAGTATTGGTTACGTAAGAATCTAAAGGAAAAAGTGAATATACGCTTGGTTGGTTTTGATGTTTATTTTTAAAAGTAACAATTTTCAGGAACGTTTACAATCATGTTGGATGGAATCGTTTTAATCGTTTGGATATAATCACTACATAAAATTTTCAATCCAGGGGCTCAAAACCCACTCAGAAAGTGAATCTGCCACTGGAACATCTCTAATATCAGGTCACATCAGCACTCGCGCGGTTGCGTATATTTGTGATCTTACGTAAGAAATATCAAGAATCCCTCCCACCCCCTTGTAAGAAAAAATAAGCCCCCCTCCCTTCACGTAATTCACGTAATAAATGAATGGCCTCTAAGACAAATACGATAATGCAAGTCGATAAAATACAACATCATGACGAAGACTAAACGTGCTAGACCAGGCCATGATGTATTGCCGAAAAGTAGCACCAGGATTAACATTAGATGTACCAGATCAAGATCAATATACGTACTGTTAAAACTCAAGACAAAGATGAAGACCAAATGTGCCAGACTAAAATCACTGTCGAAATATAGTAGACTTAGAGAGAGGTATACTGTCAAAAGCAGAACCAGAATTATAAGCACGAATAAATGATCAAGATCAAGACCAAAAACGATAATCTTTTTAAAATTCCCTTCTTGAAGATGTGAAAATTTTGCATTTCGAAAAGCAGGATCATTATGAAGAGTAAATGTACTACATTAACATAAAAATCTACTGTTGAAAATCAAGACCAAGATGAAGATTAAATGTACCAAAGACTAAAATCAAGACGTGTTGTTCAATGTCAGGTTCAATATTAAACTAATTTTGTTAGACTAGGAACAAGATGTATTGTCGAAAATCAAAACCAAGTTAAAGATTAAATGTACTAGACTAAATTAAACTGAATTATAGAAAAATAAAACCAGATCAACATTAAATGAACCAAAGACCAAAACCAAGACGTGTTGTTGAATGTCAGGATAAATATTAAAACTAATTTTGTTCGACTAGGAACAAGATGTATTGTCGAAAATCAAAACCAAGATGAAGACTAAATGTACTATACTAAATTAAAATGAATTGTAGAAAAATAAAACCAAGATCAACATTAAATGAACCAAAGACCAAAACCAAGACGTGTTGTTGAATGTCAGGATCAATATTAAAACTAATTTTGTTCGACTAGGAACAAGATGTATTGTCGAAAATCAAAACCAAGATGAAGACTAAATGTACTATACTAAATTAAAATGAATTGTAGAAAAATAAAACCAAGATCAACATTAAATGAACCAAAGACCAAAACCAAGACGTGTTGTTGAATGTCAGGATAAATATTAAAACTAATTTTGTTCGACTAGGAACAAGATGTATTGTCGAAAATCAAAACCAAGATGAAGACTAAATGTACTATACTAAATTAAAATGAATTGTAGAAAAATAAAACCAAGATCAACATTAAATGAACCAAAGACCAAAACCAAGACGTGTTGTTGAATGTCAGGATAAATATTAAAACTAATTTTGTTCGACTAGGAACAAGATGTATTGTCGAAAATCAAAACCAAGATGAAGACTAAATGTACTATACTAAATTAAAATGAATTGTAGAAAAATAAAACCAAGATCAACATTAAATGAACCAAAGACCAAAACCAAGACGTGTTGTTGAATGTCAGGATAAATATTAAAACTAATTTTGTTCGACTAGGAACAAGATGTATTGTCGAAAATCAAAACCAAGATGAAGACTAAATGTACTATACTAAATTAAAATGAATTGTAGAAAAATAAAACCAAGATCAACATTAAATGAACCAAAGACCAAAACCAAGACGTGTTGTTGAATGTCAGGATAAATATTAAAACTAATTTTGTTCGACTAGGAACAAGATGTATTGTCGAAAATCAAAACCAAGATGAAGACTAAATGTACTATACTAAATTAAAATGAATTGTAGAAAAATAAAACCAAGATCAACATTAAATGAACCAAAGACCAAAACCAAGACGTGTTGTTGAATGTCAGGATAAATATTAAAACTAATTTTGTTCGACTAGGAACAAGATGTATTGTCGAAAATCAAAACCAAGATGAAGACTAAATGTACTATACTAAATTAAAATGAATTGTAGAAAAATAAAACCAAGATCAACATTAAATGAACCAAAGACCAAAACCAAGACGTGTTGTTGAATGTCAGGATCAATATTAAAACTAATTTTGTTAGACTAGGAACAAGATGTATTGTCGAAAATCAAAACCAAGATGAAGACTAAATGTACTATACTAAATTAAAATGAATTGTAGAAAAATAAAACCAAGATCAACATTAAATGAACCAAAGACCAAAACCAAGACGTGTTGTTGAATGTCAGGATAAATATTAAAACTAATTTTGTTCGACTAGGAACAAGATGTATTGTCGAAAATCAAAACCAAGATGAAGACTAAATGTACTATATCTCCCCTGATACCAAGACAATTATCAATACTATCAATCCTATCGTAGTCTTGTTGTCTTGTGCTCGGTCAATCCTGATTGTAATAATGGTTGATCATGTAAGCAGTAACACCTCGTACAAATATTTACTTACAACCTTCATGTCAGACTTTATTATTAATTATCGTATTCTGACTGTAAGGTTGTACGTAGCTACTTAGTAGACAGGAAAGGAGGCAAGTGCAAGTCAAGATTTGTATACCATCTCGTTGTTGGTTAGAATAGTTAGTTATTAATGTTTGAAGACAGGATGTTCAATTGCCTGCAGGTAATAGCTCGCGTTAAGATAGACTTCATTTTTTTTGTTTGTTACGATAGATGCTACCGCAACAGCTCGTTTCATTCTCGGTTAAAAAATACATAAAGAGGAACAGTGGGAGGTACGACAACTAATTTCGTTCGACCATTTCGTTTTTCTTCTTAATAGATCCGCGCATAAATTATGAACCAAGTCGACTTTTTGTCGGTATAACTGTATTTTTTTAATTTCATTAAGGTTTTTAAGAGTGTCAATAGAAAAAAAGTTGAAAGTAACGCTCCATTGAAAGTTATTTCCTGTTAGGTACATGTTTAGAATGTGACTGCACTAAAGTTTAAGTAATTAAAATAGGATACAAATGAAATATTGCAAAAATGACTCCAAAAATACAAAAATTGTAGTGGTTTAATAAGGCATTTATAGGTAACGGATGGTACATAAAAAATGATCTTATTTATTTGAAATAATAATCCAGAATGTAATAAATAATTTTAGTAATAATTAAATTTTGTAACAAAAATTTATTTTATTTAAAGTTAGGCTCAGGTGGGGTAATTGTAAAAGCGGGGTAATTGTAAACAGGCTCTTTATTTCGATGAAACAGGACTCTTGATTATTCCAACAAATGGGAATTATAGACTGTGGTGTTGACTTTTGACGGTTGGATGCTTTAGCGCGCTAAACAGAAGAGGAAGAGTGTCGCAATATTTTATGTTAAACAGTCAAAATATTTCTATATAATATATAATTTTTGGGGTAATTGTGAACACGACTTTATAAATATAATTTTTATTATAATTCACGTTTGAAAGCGAATTGTTTACTTTTGCCCCATTAACAACCTTTATAAAGCCAGTACAAACAAGATGATTGTTCACATTTACCCCTAAGTTTTCGACTGCGTTAATAAGTGAAGGGGTAATTGTAAACTTAAGTTTTTTTGCAAAAGAAAATCCGAATTTGCATATTTAACAACAGAAATTCACTTAAAACCAAACAAGGACCTAAATTAACCAAATAGTCGCCTACATTTACAATTTCCCCAATTTAGAGTCCTTAAACAAGAAAAAAATCCCGAAACGCTTTGTTGCCTGGATATTTTTTCTCAAATTTGGAAATAGAGAGAAATAGTACAATATTTCTAAAGAACCTTTTCTGATTATCCTTTGTATATAGATTTTTTTATAGTAGTTTGCTAGGCATTGATCGTCTTATTAACTAACATTATTATCTTCCTAATTGTCATGTTGGTCATCAATATTTAATGATTTATTGAGAAACAAGCAGTTACCTACATCAAAAAATGAAAGTCATAAAATGCTGTTTATGAACCATGCTTTTGATGCCAAATTTTGTGTTGAAATTCTAACCTGCAAGGAAATTCTAGGGAAAAATGAAATGATGGTTGCTAATTTCATCTTTTGTAGTAATAAAGGATGCTTAAAAAAATCTTTTAGGAGCATTCTTGTTAGTAGAAAATGTCAACCAAAACATTCCAAAAACTGAAAAAAAATCCAGAGATGTTTAAAAACTGTTCATTAAAATTAATTTTTATTATATTTCCAAGTTTAAGACAAAAAAACTCAAACTAATTTTTGGCCCTTATCTTTGCAGAAGTTTAACTAATTTAACGAAATGTTTCCGACTTATCCTCATACGAAACGTTTTTTTTGTATTGAGGTTTTGAATTCGGATTTAAAGTTTGACAAGTTAAATCTGGAACGCTCAGTATTTAATGGTGTAAAACTAATAACCAACGTTTCACCTATGGTTATGATCTTTATATACTATCTATCTGTCTATTTTTATTAGTGATGGGCACTATCGAATAAAAACTATCGAACTATTCGATAGTTCACTACTATTCGAATTATTCGATAGTTGAAAAGTATTCGAATAAAAAAGTAATGAATACTTTTAGTAACTGAAAGTAGTTACTGAAAATAGTAGTTACTTTTTTTATTCGAATACTTTTCAACTATCGAACTGAACGTTGGAGTCGTGGTTGGAATGGGTAAATGATACGTTTGCGCATTGTCTACTACTTCGCTACTTCCTCGTAGCAGAGCCAAATAATATAAACAATTCTATAATTATTAGACGTTATCAATACATACATACATACTTTAAAAACATAATTTTCTATGGCACCAATTTATACTAGTTAAATATGAGGCAAAATAAAATGCAAATAAATAATTAATAATTTTTAAATTAGTGTAGTGATGATTTGAGTCATAAATACTTAGGTACTGCGTACTTATAATTACCCAAAAAAAAAATAATAATAAGTGCAGAAACATATAAAAAAAAAGTAGTTAAATGTAAAAATAAAAAACTCTTTATTCGTCGCCCTCTAACAAATACATGGATAAGAACAACAGATGTTTCTAAAACACTTATTTTAGTTCAATAACAATAAAGTACGTATAGCAATAAATAATACAAAAAAGATCGCTTACCTAAGTAAATAATAATTTTATCAAAGTAATAAGAATTAGAAACCATGTTTCAAGTCGAGGTTATTTATTATTTTCAGCATAGCCTGTTTGTTTTTTATCCATACTAGCATATTAATCGTATATTTGTCTGTTGGTATACACGTTCGTATCAGTATATTTGTATGTTAGTATGGACCGAGCGATGGATAACCGTCTGCTGCCTGACTATCGTGTAGGTAATTGAAAAAAATAGTAATTACTAAATTCATTCGAATGAATTCATTCGATAGTTAAAAGTATTCATTTAGTAATTATTCGATAGTTCAATTTATTCGATAGTGCCCATCACTAATTTTTATATCATATACCTAACGTTTTTGATGCGAAACATCTATAGCTGCGGGTAAATCGGATTGTTGGCGTGGCGAGCGTCGCGAACGTGACGAGTCATGCCGTAGCGACGCCTCGCCATACGCAAGCGCCTGTGGATTGTCTTCCCACTCCGTTCGACGGTGTCGTTTGCTATAGTAAACTAGAAGATGGAAGTGAATTAATTTATGATTGTTGTGTACATTTCACCTAATAAAAAAATTAATGATATTTCATTTTTACATGAGAAATTATTTCCGTACAGTCAGAGAGATTCAATAATTTTTAAATTAAAGATAGACTACCATTGATTTTAGCTGAAGATTTCAATGTAAATTTTGCTAAAGATGAATCAATGCCATTAATTGCGTTCCTCCAAAAAGAATTTCAATTGCAAATTATTAACAACAATCCAAGAGAACCGAAACTACTACCAGATATGCAACAACAATAGATGCTGTAATTATTATTTGTGTCTTGATAATGTTATGTCCAATACTTTTGTAACATACTTCAGTTATCCTCGACCATTTATCACAGTAATGCTGCTGTCAGAGGCAACATCGTATATAACTATTACTGAAGTCACTGATTAAATAATTGAGTTTCACATCTGCCAGGCGTCCCGTGACGGCTCCTCATTTTTCTAAATATTATTTCTAATCGGGTTTTATTTGGAAATTTCTTAAATCTCTTCAATTTTAAACATACCAAAAAATACCGTCATAGTCGGACCAAATTGACTCAATCACTGACCTGATTCTAATAGAAATATAGTCATTGTCTACACGATTATTATAATTAGCTTTTTTAACCGGCTCGGTTCGTGGGAGCTGCAATTTAAAAACTTCGACCCGATTTAAAATTGATATTCTGTTACTACGCACTTTTAGCAAGTAATTAAATTAGAGAACAACCGATATATCAATCTGAACTCATATTAAGTTGAAAATATTTATGTATTTGGAAGAAATGCGAAATCCCTAACACGTAAGTTCCCATAAGTTGCACCATCATGAAATTTTCCGATTGAAAATAAGCAAGGATATTGTGCGTATATTCTTCCTGTTTTAATTTCTAATGCATTTTTCTGTAAACAGTGGCGGTTCGTGACAAAACGTTGTTAATGCTTGGCAGCTATTAACAGACAACATTCACTCTTCTCTAATTTGTACCCTGAATATTGGCAAAATTAAATTACTCATTGAACGGCATATTATTAGGGTGGTGGTTTTTTAACAAATTACGTAGCAGAAAGCCGACACTGATGTGTACATCCTTTTGTGTATTTCTTTGTGTCGTCATATCTATGTAAATATTCTTCAATATTCTGTTCAAATTCTTTTGTGTTTATACATCTACCTCAATTACTTTATTACTTGTACTTCCCGATAATCCTTTAACAGTTCATCTTTCGTATACTAACCGCATGACGCCTGTACCCTTCATTATTTCTTAATTGCACATTTACGATGGGTTTCTTCGGTGGTTTGGTACTACAATATATTTCTTAGTATTTCTTATCTCTGAAAAGTGATAAGGGTTGTCCACTCCTAAATTTTTTATTTTTTGGACAAAATTTTTATTTTTTTATAATGTAGCATTAAAAAACACATATAACCCTAATTTTCACCCTTTTACCACCAACTCTCATTTTCTAATAGCGATATTAGTACTGTAATAATCTTCAACTCTCAATGGTCGATAACTGATCAATTATTATCAATCGATTAATCATCCCCGCCAGGCGTCTACTGATGTCACTACTCACCCAGCAAACAGCACGGAGTGGGGATGAGAATGAAGCAGATTTTTTTAGAATGTTACAGGGAGTTCAAATGTGTTCTAAGAAGTATGATTTATTATAACATTTCAGAATGATTTGGCCAATGTTTAAGAATGTTCCAGAATCTTGAAGATCATTCAAGAATGTTTGAGAATGTTAAAAAAAGTTTGAAAATGTTTTTAATCATTATGGGATGTTCTGGATAGTTCTAAATTCGCGAATATTCTAGAATGTTCCATCAAACGTGTGATATATTCTTACTCGAGCAACGCCGAGTATTGCTGCTAGTTAACATATATAATAGAAAATAGACGTTTCAGTTTTGTTCGTTACGGCTCCCACGCATGTACCATTATACCTACTCATGTTTTCACCCTCTATTTAAAAACGTCCGTTAGAGAATAGTGAAAGGGACCCCACTCTCAAGTCGCATCTCATATTTGTATATAATGTATTTAGAGCCACCCCAAAATCATAAATCTCAATTTATTATCTGTCCACCTTCCTACGTTATGGACAAAACAAAATACAGTGCACTCAGAATACCTAAACAGATTGCTGTTAAAAATACGGGAATAACTATATATCTACTTTAAGTATACATATGTGAACCTATAGGGAGCAATTAAATTCATCTACTGTTAATTTTTAGCACTTAAATCAGTAAGGTAGTTCATTTAAATTACAATTCTGCGTATCCGGCCGTTGCGGTGTATAATTATTAAACCATGCGGGTAATCACTAGCATGTACTACTGTATAATAAGATTTAAATTAAAGAAACAATTACAGCCGTACTATTTTACATTCATGTTGCTTCCTAAGAAGACCAAAAACTAAAATAATTTTAGAAGAGATTCGAACATTCTGCTTTAGGAATAGTTATGTAATTCCAATAAAGCTAAATCCACTTGCATCTAACAGTAACACGCCACAAATTTAGGTCGAATTCTATAGGTAGGAATGAGGGTTACTCCTTGCACATCAATAACCCTAATAAATTATGCGTCCAGTGTAACGTTGATTTTCGTCTTGAGACGACGACCAACAAGCCCGAAAATCAACGTTACGATGGACACCGGCCGCGAAAGTCTGGTTCAATTTATGTGTCCAGTGTTTCTAATTTGTTACTGTAATTAATGCCAAAACTGTTTGTACTCATTTGTTACCATTTATCTTAAAATAGTACAGAATAGTAGAGCAGAAAGAACTTGATGAAGGTGATAAAAAAAAAAGAAAGAGAAGTGAAAGAAAACAATGACGAACTAGTGCATTCTCTTTTTTTTGCTATGATCAGTTGGTAATGAAAGAAAGTTAAGATGTTTTGGAGGCGACATTATAAAAGTTAATGTACCTAATTATTTTTTAACTTGTGTACAATTGACAAGTTCAAAATTTCTGGAGGTAATGCTATTGTCTAGAGTCATAAAAATTAATCATGTATTTGATTCCAATCAATTTTGAGTATTGTCCTTAATTATAAGCAAAGCATAGATACGTGTGGAAAAGAGCTTAAGATATTATCGCAATAACGTGAATTCTAGAACTGAATAATATAAAATTGCATTTTCATTTTTATACCAGGACTTTTTACTCTTTCAAGAGAGATACTTGCAATAAGACTTCCGCATAATATCCATTAATGAACACTTTCTGAATGTATTCTGACAATCTCTTCAATAGCAAATACTTTGATTTGGGTTGGTTATATTCCGGAAACTAAGTCGCGAATCCTTAGCAGCTCTTGTGCCATAGTTAAGAACTCGTGCTTTTG
This sequence comes from Agrilus mali, assembly GCA_029378335.1. Lineage (NCBI taxonomy): Eukaryota > Metazoa > Arthropoda > Insecta > Coleoptera > Buprestidae > Agrilus > Agrilus mali. Next base: position 12,969,192 of record CM055661.1, on the reverse strand, counting down.
ATAATGGATTATTGCCTGAAAGCCTTGTTAGTATATGTTTGTCCTGATTCAAGTTTTTGTTTAGTTTAGCAAATGTTTGACTAGTTCTATCCGACAGATAAAATTTCCGAGGATCCGTGACGGTCCTCGGATCCTTGGTTGGAAACTCATACTCTATACAGTAACTTATCACTTGGAAAGCCATAGATTCGATTCCGGATCCGCTTTTACTGGTTCAAACCATTCCATGATTTACTTAAATCATTTAGGCAAGTGTTAGGTTAATATTGTAATATCCACAGATCTTTCCGCTGAACCTTGGCGGCCCTTAGATCATTAGTTGGGAACTAGTAGCTTATCATTTGGAAATATGCTCTTCAAAATTCAGGTCCGTCAGTACTGGTTCAAGTTTTTCTGAAGCTTCCTAGGAGAACTTACCTAAATAATGGATTGGTATTATTCCACAGATAATCTTTGCAAGAATACCAGGTGGTCCTTAAACCATTCTTGGGAACTCATTGTCTAGGTATATAGAAGCTTATCACTTGGAAAACCATAGATTCCATTCCCTATTCGTCTGTCCTGGTTCAAGCTTTTCTATAGTTTCCTTGAATCATTTAGGCAAGTGCTGGGTAAGTAATATTGACAGATAATCTTTCCACGGATCCTTGGTGGTCCTCAGATCATTAACTAGGAGCTTATGGTATATAATGTAGTAGCTTAACATTTTCGGTTCAATTCCAAGTCTGTAAGTCCTAGTTTAAGCATTTTCCTTTTGGTCATTTTGCCAAATGCTGGGTCGGTAATATTCCATTCATAATCATGTCGCGGATCCCTGGCGATCTTTGAAAAATTGGTTGGGATTCGTGGTCCACGTAGCAGCTTATTATTTGAAAGAAGGATTCCAGTTCGTTTCCAGGCCCGACTGACCTGGTTTAAGTTTTCCGGTGGTTTCCTTGGATTATGTAGTAATAGTTGACAGATAATATAATCATTCCCCGAATCCTTGATGGTCCTCGGACCATTAATTGAGAAGGGATTGTCTATAAAGTAGTTTATCATTTGTGGAATTTATCCCGGATTCGTCTGTCCTGGTTCAAGTTTTCTGTGATTTCCTTTAATCATTTAGGCAAATGCTAAGTCAGTTCCTAATATTTCACAGATGATCTTTCCGCGGATTCCTGTTAGTCCTCTGACATTTGATTGAGAACTTAATCTATCCAGGAGATTTTATCATTTGTAAACCACCCATTCGATTCCGGATTTGTCTCTGTGGCCCTCAGACTATTAGGGAGAAGACTTACATTTCGGTTCCAGATTCGGCTCTATTGGTTTTGGCTTCTTTGTGGTTTCCTTGGATTATTTGGGCAAATGCTGGATTAGTAGTATTCCACAGATAACCTTTCACTTTTGTCCTGTCTTCCTAACAACTACCATCCATACATAGACCATTGTAAGGCTGAGGAGCCATCCACTCCGGATTTCAACTTTTAAATATACTGGAGGTTGAAGCAACCACCAGCAGCTTGATTGACTAGGGTGGAAAGTGGTCCTTTTATTATAATATAAGGACTAAGGATATTAAGTCTATAATGGAAAAAAAGAAGGCGAGAGGGGTAGGTGACCGATTCCTGTTATAATTTTTTTAATTAATTTTTCTACGACTGAGAGTGAAATGTTTTTGCTCTCTTTGTTATAAAGAATAACAACAATTCATTCACGTGTTACTAAAGCAAATTGTTGACATGTTTATAAATTCGTCTTGTGGGGAAATCTTTCATCATTATATACGTAATCTAAAACGATTCAAGTATCAAATACTCTTCCACCTGAAGATATCGCAGATGATGGTGTTTTTACGATAACGTGGAATTGACCGTATCCCGTGTCGTGCAGTCGGGGTGCGCACGTCCAGCGCGTGTACCGCGCGCGCTGCGCAACAGTCACAGCGCGCGTCAAGTCAATCAACCCTCGGGGCATCACAGGTAGCCGGGATTCGCCACCGCCGCCTATGATTGTATATAAAACGGTTTAGTTGCTTGTGCCCAGCACACTTTCAACCCGCACGTCGTAGAGGTGCCTGTACCAGTTCGTCTTTCTTATTGCCTCTCTGCACACGCGCTGTGACTGTACCACGTAATGAAAACTGGTTGACTGAGACTTACTACCTCAGTAGATCGTGAAAAAAAAAAAAGTTTGCCGTCATGTGTATTGGTATTGCATCGCCCAAAAAAAACGCCAATGAGAAATCGCCCTTGTCTCCCTGGAAACGATTTGTTACCCAGGTATGTATTTAATTAATTAATAAATTAATCAATTATAAAACTTTTGATGTTCTATTTTCAATTTTTCCAAACTTTTGTAATAGCAATGTATTACTTTTGTCAACAGCCAATTAAGCCTAAATTATCCCGATTTGTTGTGAAAAGTGCCAGAGTCAATCTCAATCGTTATTGGTCAAAATTTGAAGAATTGGCAGCGTCAAGAATGCCATTGACTACCGCCGACGTCGACGATTTGTCGGAGACTTGTTACAACAATGACAACGACGTCAATGAAAACATTTTGAACACCCTCAAAGAAAATGGAAAATAATCCAAATAAGCTAATATTATTATTATCGATTGTGATACTGTAAGTATGCTTCTAATACCCTAAGTAATAACTAGAGAAGTTTTAATATCTAGTAATTAACGATAAGACTAAATGTTTTTGTTGTGATCTCTTAAATATTTTTGCAAAAGGGCTTCCAGTTTTAGTGTATGTAAATTTTCTATAGCGACACATCTTTTTTGCTCAAGCTTTAGTTTAATTTTTTTTAATTTAAGAAATTTTTGACAAAGTTTTTTACTTTAAACTTCCGTTTCTACTATAAGTAATTCATAAATGAATTTCAAAAGAAGTGATTAATACATAATATGTAGGTGTATGTAGATTATAAATTGATTTTATAAAACTGTCTGTGATATGAAAATGGCTTTAAAAAATGAACAGCTGTCAAAAGTGGAAGATCCAAATTTGATTTGTTTTGATAACACTTGGGACAGTTGCTGAAATTAATATTAGGGATTTACTTAAGTAATTAGTTGTTTTCTCATTAATAATACTTAATTTACAAATTTTTATTATGTAGTTTAGCTGTACGTTCTTTTACAAAAACAAAATGTTTTTCCATTAAGGCCGAAAGTGTCAATTTAATGTAAATAATATTAAAACGTTCCTTAAGTTAGTTATAAAATTGTACAGTACCTGTCGAAAGTCTCTGCACATTTTTCAATAATCACTTGGCACATTTTTCACATTTCCTAGTTTTAGTTTGCACTTTTTATCTTCTTTTGGCTCATATGAGAGATTTGTGATAATTGTGTCATAAGAAACAAAGTACCTTGTTTTTATTGTAAATATGTGCCTGTAAACATCAGCTTGACAATGATTTCGAAAAGTAGTGTCGTAAGTAGAAAACAGGTTTAGCTTGTACTTATTTTTTTAATAGTACTTAGGTTTAGTTTTTAAGATCTAATGGTGATAACTATAGTACCTAATTTACTACTATTACTGTATACCTTTTAAGATCAATAAACTTTTTTATAAGTGACTATACTGTTTTTAAATAGACTAATAACGAAAATACGATACGAAGGTAAAAAGTTACAGCTACATTTCAAAAAATTTAAGTTAAAAAAATATGAAACCTATTGTATTTCTTTGAGAATTATAAAAAATAATTAAAGTATAAAATTTGATTCTTAATCTTAATTCAATCATTCTTAATCAATTAGTCAATGTCCCTTAATGGTTTCGCATATACATAATGTTATTTAAAAGTAGGGTAATGTATTAGTGTTGTTTCAATATTAAATTTTAGACTACTTATATTACAAAACAGTGGCAATTTGATTTTTAGAATCGTGACTTATATGCAACCAACACCACCTTATTTGGTGACCACAAGGGGTGGTGTTAGTTGGGTAGAATATGTTGCAGGGGGTTTGCTTCCTCAACAACCACGTATTAAACCGTTTCTCGTCGAAGGGTAGATAATCTTTGGAAATAGCTTTTGAATTTCATTGTTATCATAAAATTTCACAAAACTTCAGGAGGTTTCCTTACTTCAAAAATTAAATGTCAAATCTAATTAATCAATCATATCAACTATCAATTATAAAACAACTAAATTTTAGAGATGTACCAGATTCTTAAGAAGTACGAATTTTGAATATGAGGCAGATAAACCTTATAATTAATTAATTGTTTATTAATTTTAAATAAGGATAATTTAGCATAACCGTAACTCAACCTTTACAGATTTACATTTAAGATAATAACAGAAAACACAAAATTTTCTCAACTCATTGTTATTTGAGTAATCGTACTTTGTTAATACGTAGAAAAAAACATTCGTTCAGCGTTTTCTAGTTTGAGTAATAAACGGTACTTTGTTATTTAGAAAAATGAAATGTTTCCTTAAGGTTAATAAATATCAAATGAAAAAAACTAAACCTAACCATAACCCAACCTTTAAACTAAAATAGTAAGAAATAAACATTTTGTAATGCGCTTTCTAATTTAAATTGTAATTAATGGTACCTACTTTGTTATTTAGAGAAAATAAATTAACCTTACCGTGACCATAATCCAACTTCGTTACTTAGCAAAATGAAACATTTCTGCAATTGTTCATAACAATTGGATGATGTCGGATTTCAGAACTCCGGCTGTTAGATGTAAATAGCCATATTTAATATTGTTTTCAGTATAATAAGTATATTATTTGTTTCTAGTCGTTTTACAAATTGGATACCTATTAAGAAAATAACATAAATAACGTAATCTCTACATACAGAATATATTTTTCTAAGAAAATGGCTTGGAAGTCACATTTAAAACCGAGCAGTTACAATAAACTGCTTTGTATCAGTTAATTGTAACGTTGAGGTACACAATTCACCTCCCAAGGTGCTATTATTTCCCAAAGGACACTCCCACGGAGAACAACAACAATCCCCTAAATAAAGTTAACAAACACAGCACGAAAACAACGAAACCAGAAAAAAAAAGAAAAGAAAATAAAAGAAAACGTGAAAGGGCAATCGCGACAATGCCTTCCGTTGTATACACAATCTCCAAAACAAAGTCTCGTTCTCGTTTCGAAAATTAAGTTTCAAATAATTGCCAACAACGAAGCGCACAATGGCCCACGTTTGTACACAATATAAGAGGGACATAATGGCACATCGACAATTGGTTAACCATTTAAAGACTTTAGGGCACCCATTGTTGTATCACGTGTTGTTAAGCGTCCTTAGAATGGACCGGAACGTTGTGGTGTGGTCCTGCCGGCGCACATTCTAGTCTCAATAACACGTGCTAATCTTTTAAAGGAACTCCAGTTGCCACAAAGACCAAAGCTATCGGTTCTTTATTCGCAATAATGAATCTGAAAGAAGTACCTTCTACTATTTAGCCGTCGATGCGATGCTATTGAGGGCCGACAGGAATTCTCGCGATGCTTCGCTCGACTTGAACCGTTCAAAAGAGCCATCACGAAATCGCTACGAGATTATCTGTTGGTTGCTGTTGCCTACCGTGAACTTATTTGCACAACATCGTAAGCGAGTTTATTAGAAACACGTGACAATGACTTAACACGGGGTATTTGTAGGGTTGGGTCAGGCACAGATTACGTGCAAAAGGTTATTTTGTAATTCTACGTGACACCTCGATAAGCAACTTATAAACTCATTATCTATAATGTAATTTTACGTGAGGAGATGGGGGGAGTTCCATCAATTTTTATCAAAACTCTGTCATGTTAAAGATATATATTTAAAAAAATTACTCTGAATCAACTCGTTGGTCAGTAACGATGAGGTAGAAACTAAAATTATATGTCTACTTCAAATTTCAAAAACGCAGTACGCGAAATAATCAAGTTATTATTTTTAAGGTCAGGTGGGATAATTGTGAACGATTTTTAAGCTCGATGTATCTTAGATGAATATTAAATTTAGGCAACTATGTGATTAATTTAGGTCCTTGTTTGGTTTTAAGTGAATTTTTATTGTTAAATATGTAAATTCGGATTTTTTTGCAAAAAAACTTAAGTTTACAATTACCCCTTCACTTATTAACGCAGTCGAAAACTTAGAAGTAAATGTGAACAACCATCGTGTTTGTACCCCAAAAATTATATATTATATAGAAATATTTTCACTGTTTAACATAAAATATGACGACACTCTTTCTCTGTTGTTTAGCACGCTAAAGCATCCAACCCAACAAAAGTCAACACCATAGTCAATAATTCCCATTAGTTAGAATAATCATGAGTCCTATTTCATCGAAATAAAGAGCCTGTTTACATTTACCCCACCTGACCCTATATATTTTATTTATACAAAAGATATAATAAATTGTATAAGATATTAAAAAACACATGGGAATAGAGGAGCTACCCAATGCATGGAGATATGGTTACATAAAACAGACATACAAAAAAGGAATAAAAGATTATGATGATGATGTGAGAAATTACAGGGGGATTACAATTATGGATAGGGGTTATAAGAGTTTTGCAGAAATTATGAAGGGCAGGTTAGATTAACAGATGTATAAAGGCTGAGTGATAGGAGAGAGACAATTTGGGTAGGTATAGAAAATGGAGACGAACGATAGACGCAACCTTTTTGATTAAAAACGCAGTTCAATAAAAAAAATAGAGTAGATCTGAAAATGGCATATGACAAGGTTAATAAGAGATAAATGGTTAGAATGTTAGGAAGGGTAGCAGTAGATGTGGGATTAATAAGAAAAATAGGTATGATTTATAGTGAAACTGCAGGGGTAGTGAGGGCTAATGTTATAGAGTCTAAAGCTTTTTGGACGAATAAAGGAATGAGGCAAGCTAAGTACACATATTTTTAATATATACATAGAGAAAGAAATTAGTAAAATAAAAGAAGTAGGGATTGTTGTGGGAAGAAAGAAAATATGGACGATTTCTTATGCGAATATATCTAAACAGTTAAACATTAATAAAACAAAATTTATGGTTTTTGGGGAAAAAAGAGGAAAAAAGAATAAGAATGTGGTTGAGATAAGTTGAAAAAGAGGTAAAGGAAAAGCAATAGAAACTGTTTTAAATAGGAATATTTAGAATATATGATGAGTAACAACAACAGGGATGATTTGCACATTGACAGCCAGGAACGAAGGTGGATGCAATTTTGGGAAGAATATGGGGGATAGGGAAAGAATTGGTATAGAAGGATAATGTTTTTTAATGTAGTACAGGGTAGATTTATAGTAGGTTTTTGAAGTATTATTTTAATTTTTGCAGGGGTCTATCGGTAAAGTTTAATCTAATTTTGTGAAATTTGCAGAAGAAAAATTTTATGTATCACCGGTTATTCCTTCAAAAAGCTAAAGATTTTCTTGAGATAATTTCTAATCTGTCGTTAAAAAATAAAAAATCCATGAAAAACGTTTAAGCATTATATCTACTTTCTTGCCTGATTCGTTGTTTCAATTTTAAAATACTTTCTTTCAGTTGAAAAGAAAACACAGGGAAATTCAGAGATGTTAATTGTTTTTTTAGGGATTTTTGAAAAAACATCAATTTGTATTTATCGTCAAAGTTTAAGTAGGAGTATTTATATTGGAATTTTAAGATAATATCCCAATTTTAATTTAATTGAAATTCGCCCAAACCTTTCATGAAATATAATGAAAATCAGATGAATTCTTACGATTTCAATGAAATAATAATAAAACGCAATAGAATCTACGTGTATTTCCGACACGTGAAAAGTGTTTTATCGCAGTTTGTCCCTTGCTTGAGCCAAATTTTAGTTTGTCGTTGAAAAATAAAAAAACCGTCGAAAATGACTAGGCATTAGATCTACATTCTTTTCTGATTTTTTTCACAGTGTGACGATCATTTTTGAAGTATTTTTGGAAGACCATTAACTCGAATTTAAATTGAAATTTTAAGATACAAACCAAACAAGCAAATTAACAATACATATTTAAATTTAAAGTTAAGATATTTCAAGATCTTGTTGTTCTGGATGGAGCCCAAGCAACATTAAGAGACAAAAAATAACTGAGAAATAACTCTCTCATTATTAGTTCTTTTGACCATTTAAGAACATGGTGATAGTTTTAAAAAAATTGCTTTCATTGTATTTTAAGGTCCAAAAAGATAAATAACTATTAATATTAAGTAATTACTTAATAAGAGATAATTATCTTTTTCAATCCTTGATTTGTTTTACCTGTGTTATTTTTAGAAACAATTAGGTTCGCAGGTAGTATTTCACATCTAAATGGATGCATCGATTAATAATCTGCATTATAGATTAATGTAACATTGTATTAGCCCTGAACAGGCTTTTAAGCAATTGAGATTCAGAGATGTTCCAATTTTATCTAATACGTTTCTAAACTTTCATGAGAAGTTGTGAAACAATAGTTTTCTGTTAGAATTTTTTAACATTTTTCATTTTATTAACTAAAAAAAATTCTAAAATCTAGATATTATATATAGAGAAAGGCAGAATATAGCATTCCTAAGGAAAAAGGTTTTTGCAGCTATTGACAATCTTTAGTGTTATCAATAATAAAAATTTGGGAAAATGTTATTTTTTTAAAAGATAAGGTAAAGGTAAACCAGTTCTCCTGTGTTTGTCAACCGAATTCGCAGTTATTGATAACTTTTATATTACATATGATCAATTAAAAATCTTTTTTGTCAAATAATTTTTTTGGTGGAATTTTGACCTATGGGCGAACACTAATTTTAAATAAATATGTAATATCCTTAAAGGTCATTTGAAGTTCAGAACGTACTAACTTAATAATATTTCAGAATTTAATGTGCAACTGAAGCAATAAAAGAAAAAACATTCTTATGCTGATAACAATGTAGGTAGGTACCACAAACTTAACCTAACCTAACCAAACTCTAATTATAAGAAAATACAATATGTCCGATTAGTATCTATAAATAAGTCATTACATTTTACATGAAAAGCAGATTATTAATGTTGTAACATAGGTGGTTGGTTTGTAAGTGTAAAAGACCATTTCTGTCTCATTCAGCGGATATAAAAAAGTATTTAGACCGCAAATGTGTGTAATTAAATGTATTAACGCATTTCCCGTAGTAAAGATCCCATTAAGTCGTATATGTTTATTGTTCGGTCGTAAAATAATTAACTGTCGAAAAATTGACGCCATAAGCCACTCGTCCACTCCACAAATAAATAATCTCTTTCGTGCCCATACTAATTGCCAAATCCATAATGACTGGCAAATATTTATTCGGTAACACGTGTTTCGAATCGAATTTCGAAGCTTAACGACAGCGTTAAAGAAAAGAGGCAGGATCAACGTTGCCTTTGATAATAACGACGTCTTCTGTAAAATTGCACTGGTCCGAATCGAATGGCCACCTCCGGCGACGGACGGCGCGGCGCGACGAGACGAGAACACGGCTGCATTTAAGAGATCCGATTTACGGGCCCCGGGTATGAATAACACGGTTTGCTTTGTGAACTATCACGTTCGAGAGATATTCGCTTTTCAGACGCAACGTCTTTCAGGAAGAAGGAAAAGAAACGAAAAGAACAGAAAAAAAATACGACCGCCATAATGCGCCGTGACGAGAGTAGAATGCACTTTAACGAGGAGGATTGGGAGGAAAAATTGATTTTATGCAATTTAACGTACGCAATTTACAATAGAATGAAATGCGGTTTTCTTAAGAGATAGACAGGCAGGGAGAGTTTTTTGAAAATAATAAAAGTCCTTTCTCTATGATTAATTATCTGAAAGTATCAAGAATTGCTAATAAATTGTATTATACGTAGTATTAGTACCTTAATAGAGTTGAGTGCCATAGCTAAACAGAACGTACTGTAGCGACCAGTGACAGTACGTGTGTGCGATAACAATTTGTGGCATGTACTTGTTATCGCTAACATGCTTACGGCGTAGACACCGCACACGGTACTTTTCGTGTTATCAACTTACAAGATGTAAATCATTCTCCGGCGACAAGTAACAAGTTCAATTCTGGAATAATCGAGGACTTTCTAATTATTACTCATCATTCGGGAATACTCAGGATTTCTTCGAGTTCCTATCTAGAAAGTTCGGAAGGTGTATATATAGTGATCATCTTTGGACCGAGGAACAGTAGTCGTAAGAAAGCAACAGTGCGCGAATTAAAACCGATAATAGACAAAGTGATATAAATAAATTGTTATATAAATAAGTGAATTGTTGTGATATAAATGGTAGTTTTAAGTTAGTGTTTAAGTGTTATAAATAGTGTTAAATAAATAATTGTTTAAATAAATAGTTTGACTAGAAAATTCGTTACAGTACACATCGGCGAAATTTTACATAATGGGTTAGACTTTTGACTTAAAAAATTATATAATTCACAAAAATAGTGTTAACTTAGGTTTAGTGCTGATTCGTCAATTTCCGTTTCGCCAACCGATCTTATTTAATTACTTTATTACTACCGTTTCGACAACTATTCAGGTAGGTAGCTAGGTAGAAAAAACCCTGAAAAAAAGCCCTGTAAAAAAGCCTCGGAAGAAAAGCTTTATTTAATAAGATATGAAGGAGTAAGCTTAAAATTCTAAAGATCAAGTGCGGGTTAAAAAAATTCCTTAGACAGTACAAGTAAATTTTTCAATTTCCATTTGCCCAATTGCTTTATCTGATGTGTGATGTCTCATAATATGTAGTTATAAGCTGGTACAGTTTGTATAAATGAAATTTGTCTAGAACTAAGAAATTTTTATCGTAAGGAAATTTTTTCCTGGGGCGTGTTTTTCCTAAACCCACCAGGAGTAGTTGTATGTACAACATAAAATATGGGCTGGGGTGAATTGGGAACTAAATGTAGCAGGTAGACAAATCGGAGGGCGAACTGGGTCCCTTGAGGGGCGTATAGGTCGATACTAGTAAATACTCGTATATCTGACGAAGATATTTAAGTCACAAGTAAATTCTATGATATTTTCTGGCTGCATTGAATTCCCTGAAAATTTCTAATTTTTTCCTTTTCCCGATCTGTGGCCGCCCTATAATCCTGGAACACTTCCTTTCAGATACGAATAGTAACAAAAAAAATCTCAATACCATGAATTTGATTGTTTTTTAATGGAACGTAGGAACAAATTCCCGAAAAGAAACTACAGAAAAGTCTCAGAAAAATCCCATTAAAATAATCGGAAAAAAGTCCTTAAAAAAATCCTGTTAGGAGAAAATCGGTATAGAACGTCTAGTCTGAAGATTTGTTCTAGAGAAACGCTCCCTGATGTAAATAAATAAATGCATATGATAAAATTAGTTAAAATTGGTATCATCATTATAATATAATATGTAATGTTTTAATAAGTATAAATAAATTGAAGACCACATATGATAGGAATTAAACAAAATCTTTATCCAAACGACTGTTAATAACTACTAAAAGTTTCCTTATATTTCACTTTTTAACAACAAATACTTTTTTGGAAAAAACACAGTCCTTTAATTATTATTCTATATTCTACTAGCAGCAATACCCGACGCTGCCCGGGTAAGAAGATATTACACGTTTGATGGAACATTCTAGAATATTCGCGAATTTAGAACTATCCAGAACATCCCATAATGATTCAAAATATTTTCTAACTTTTTTTAACATTCTGAAACATTCTTGAATGATCTTCAAGGTTCTGGAACATTCTTGAACATTGCCAAATCATTCTGAAATGTTATAATAAAACATTCTTTTACTTCTTAGAACATATTTGAACTCCACGTAACATTCTCATCCCCACTGTGTGATGTTTGCTGGATTAGTAAGTGACATCAGTAGATGCCTGGCGGGGATGACTAATCGTTTGATAATAATTGATCAGTTATTACAGTACTAATATCGCTTTTAAAAAATGGGGGTTGGTGGTAGAAGGATGAAAATTAAGGGTTCTATGTATTTTTTAACTTGTCACTTAGGGGTATGAAAAATAGATAGTAGCCGATACTCAGACCTACTGAATATGCATATATTTCATAAAAATCGGTCAAGCTGTTTCAGAGGAGTATGGTAACTAACATTGCGACACGTGAATTTTATAAATATTAGATTTAAAAGCCTAGGTCATGTTTTTGTAACCCAAGGTATTATTGATTTTGTATAAAAACCCCTGTAAATTTATGTAACTACAATATTGAAAACTCAATGACAATGTCCCGCAAGTTATCAGATCTTATGAACTGACTTTAATTTAGAGTAAAATGTTATAACTTTTCTTCAACAAATCAAAATATGTTCACCATCAAATCCATCAATAATATCTTTGTCAATAAAATTCATCACAATAATAAGTTTATTATGTTACATCAACACTAAAAATTGGCAAAATTTGAGTTGACAGTAACACTAACGATTATAAATTATCTGTCAGTACAAAAATACAATATTTATGGATTTTTAAAAATAGTGTTCCTATATTTGCTTCTCTCGCGCGATTTTACGGAAATATTGAAAACAATTCAGTAACTGTTTTAACCCTATACTTTTTAAAATATTCAAATGTTATTTTAATGTTTTAATAGGGCTCTAGGGAATCAATTTCGACGATAAAGTATTTTCTTTTTTCCCCAAGAGTTTTATTTTCTGAGAAAGCATTTTTCGGAGTTTTTCCCATCAGGGGATTTCAAACAATTATATTTTGAATCTTTTAAAATTTGTTTCTTTTTTATTACTCATACTGAACTAAATTCATTTGAATCTATTTGGGGGAAGAGAACAACATTAAGTATTAGACAAATTCCAAAATAGTCTGCCAAAATTATCCAATTAACGGTATCCTGTTTTTGTCTTTCTTTTTAGTCTTCATTAATATACAAGTGGTCTCTTGAACGTCTCGAATGTCAAGTGTCACATGTGCGCTCCCCTCAATTAAGTCCTTTTACACTCCAACTAATAGCAAATTCCGATACGAATGCCAAGCAGCGACAGATCTGATACCCTCATCTGTCTCTAGCCAACCACCTACAAAAACCCCACTTAACAAATATGAAAACCATACGCACGTTTACTAATATTTACCACATGTCTAACGTCAGCGGACAAATATTTGCTTTCCACCAGAGAATTCGACCATTTTAAGCAACAGGCACACAAAAAATAATCCAAAGGGAAGAAAAATGAAACCAAGAAACACCTTTTATGGTTAAAGTAAAAACAAAAAATAGTTTTAGATAATTCCTGTGACCTCTTTATTAACGCCTTCAGTTTTGAAAATTTTAAGAGTATCTAATTGTTAATAAAAATAAAAATTAAATTGTAGTAAAGAAGTTGATAATTGCGGTAAATTTAAAATTAAAAAATTATTTTAAATAGCGGCACTAATAATGAAATCAAAAAATCATTGTGATCCCAACCAGATTTGAAGCGAGTAAAAAAGAGGTTAAGATAGTGAAGCGGGTGATCTTTCTTAGTCATAATATTAATTGAAAAGTTGATGTTAATAGCAACGAGAATTAAATTTTAATAAAAAAACTAAAAATTAAATAAAATAGCGACACTAACAATAATCGGAGATCATTGGGATCACAATCAGACTAGAAGCGAGTAAGAAAGAGATTAAGGTAGTGAAGCAGGTGATTTTTCTAATTCACAATATTAACTCAAAAGACATTGTTAACAACAACCAAAACCAAGTTTTAATAAAATAATTAAGAGTTGCCATTTTAAATTTGTCCATATGTAATAGTTTTCGTTTAATTAGTTTTTAATTAAAAAAAATTATTTGTTTCTAATAACAATTTTGAAGGAATTTATGCTTTTAGACATGTCAACAAATGGATTTTTGTTATAAAATACGACAAAGGTTAAATACTTTCGTTAATTATCGGTTCCCTTAATAAGGGGGCTGAACAGCAGGGTGGAAAGCCGGTGTCAGTCGGATGAAGAGGGATATACGTGTTCGCCACAAAATATCAGATTTCGTGATAATTCTCACGAAAAAGTTATACACACACAAGCACGCACGTGTGCAATCGTGACAAACACGTGGTTTAAACTAAATAACACGCACTGTAGAAAAATAAACAACCACTGTTTTCTTAGACGACGTGATTAATGGGCTTTTCGATAACAGAAATCATTTTACATGGAAGACAAAAATGATTAATTGATAACAGACACGAGACCTTCCGCAGGTTTTTGTTTGTGTTTTGTCTGGTGATATTTTTGCAAAAACATAAATCCTGTCGCCCTAACAGGCCTTCACCCCAAAATAACAACTTTTAATTGGTAGTTCACAACTTACAACTTCAAAGACTTTAGCTTATTATTATCAAAATTAGATTATTTTGGAAAAAAGTGGAATTTATAAAATGTTATGTTGGACAAAGTGGTAGGCCTATTAATGTTAGAATTACTGACTATTTAAGAAACATAGATACAAAAACACCGAAACAGAGTTTTCCAGACTTTGTGCTTCACTTACCACCACTTATATCTTAATGACACCTTTGTCCTTCATAGTACTTACTATAAGAAAAAATTAAACATGTCCTAAAAATTTGAAAATTAAAAAAACTCGCTCAAAACATAAATTTAGTTAACAACCAAATAAAGCTAAACTTTGGAGACACCCCACTTATTTTATACCAGAAATATTTGATAAAAGATTACTGTAAATACTTCCAAAAGCACAAAAAATTTAAAATCATAAAGCCGAAAAATCCCATCACTATTTTGAATGGGTTAATGAATTTAAAAACAAAAATCCGCTTATATGGCGTGTAGGTACTACTAAATACGTGTACAATAACAGGGGGTTTATTGTTGGATTATAATTCCCGCTTTTGAAGAAACTGAAGCCGTAGCTTAAGAAATAATATCCAATAATAACCGAATGTAATATTCGGAAAATCTCACACACCCTCGACTGGTCAATACAATTGACGGTAACCAGTTAACCGTGAATTTGCAAAACGGGGCAATAAATCCATACATACAATCATACGGGGGGTTTCGATTGTACCCGCTATTTCGTTCCTTTTCAAAAACCCGAAAATATTTCATTTGCGCGCACATTCAAGCGTACAAAATCGTCTTTTTAAAAACAGGACAAAGGACGACGCGTACGTCGGATATCCTCGAGGAGGGTGAAGGTAAAGAACGTGTTACATTATATTATTATAAAGAAGTAATTTCTTCACGGCTAAATGGTTGGCAACTAGAGAATGAGAAGGAATCAGGGCTTCTAAAAATGGGCAAAACTGCTCCGATTGTGAGTCACAATAATGGTACACATATACATTCATACACGCACACACAAGCCGAGAAAGACCATTCAAAACGTCCCTATTGACCGCCAATGTTTGGTTAGCTGTCGGTCTGTTCGTATGTATGGCAGATTTCTTAACATTATACGCGCACGACACAAAAGATCTTTGCCCTTTATTCCGTTCAAGATCCGAGATGAATACTGATAAGATCCTAGCTGGCGATAAAGTTTTATTTGGATAAGGAACGATTGGACATCGACAGATGTTCTTCACATTTCAAAAAGATGGACTTGGAGATAAAACGAAAGCCTTTCGAGAAAAAAAGGATAGATTTGTAGACACGATAAGATTGAGACAAGAAGACAGGCAACACGAGGTACAGAATAAGGAAGTATTCCTCTCTACGAGCTGCTGGATGCGGTGTTATAGGCACCTATCTAGATGGGAATCGGAAAGTTCGTCTCGACAAGATAAAGCGATTGATCTTATTACGAACCTGCTGATAAAGCTGTAAATGATACGCTTACACTATATGGCTGATGGCCTATTAAAGCCAAACATACCAATAGATATTTTACGCTAAAACTACTTTTTCATAAAATATGTACCTAGATAAAAACAACTTCATTTACAAATTTTTTACTAGTAGATAAAAGAAAAACCTTTCTAGAAAAATTGGATAGATCTGTAGACATGATAACATATAGGGAGACAGGAAACACAAGGTACAGAATGAGGAAGTTTTCCTCACATCTACGAGCTACTGGATGCGGTGTTATAGGCAACTATCTAGATTGGAATCGAAAACTGCGTTTCAACAAGATGAAGCGATTGATCTTATTAAAAGTTCAGTTTTGATAAGCGAAGAAAAGCTGTTTTTTAATGCAAATTGATACCATTGCACATTTTAATGTAATTTTCAATTCTGATCAACCATTTCTTATAATAATTTTCAATTGTGTAGTCAAAAGTAAAGATACCTACCTTGTTGTTGAACAAGATTAATATCTTTGAACAAACCTCACATACGAATGCAAAAAATTGAAATTTGTTTATTTAGTTTTATGTTTTAAACTACATATTTAGAACTTTTTATGAAGAATTACCTTTTTTCATAAAATAATAATAAAGAAGTTTTCCATATAATCCTAAATTTAGTAGACACACTGTATAGGGTCAGTAAATATGTAAATTCGGATTTTTTTGCAAAAAAACTAAATTTTACAATTACACCTTCACTTATTAACGCAGTCGAAAACTTGTTCATACTGGCTTTATAAAGGTTTTGGGACAAAAGTGAACAATTCGCTTTCAAATGTTAATTTCAATGAAAATAATATTTATAAAGCCGTGTTCACAATTACCCCAAAAATTATATATTATATAGAAATATTTTCACTGTTTAATATAAAATATTGCGACACTCTCCAACTCCAACCGTCAACACCACGGTTTATAATTCCCATTAGTTAGAATAATCAAGAGTCCTATTTCATCGAAATAAAGAGCCTGTTTACAATTACCCCGCTTTTACAATTACCCCACCTGAGCCTAACTATAAATAAAATAAATTTTTGTTACAAAATTTAATTATTACTAAAATTTATTGAAGCATCTCGACGGAAACGGATAGATAATTACAACTTTTTTCTCTTTAAGAAAAATGGTAGAAAAGTATACGGTAGGAAACTACAGTACAGAACTCGACAATATTGTCACCGGTGATTTTGATTTTTACGTTTATATGTTACACCTACTGACCACGGTTCAAAGTATCGAAACTTAGTAAACTACAAACCAAAAGTGTTTACAAGTACCCAACACCAATTAAGAAGTAATTGCTTATTATGGATATAGGTACTGTTACGTCCTGTGATTTCGGGTTCGAAGCGAAATGTTCACGGGCACGCACGACGACTAAATTTTACTTGGTAGTCGTTAAAATCAATTATTAAAGTTATTAAATTTCAAAACACTGAATTATAATATTGATAGTATTTTGAAATTATAACGTTTGATTATTTAAAAGCAAAAACACTAAGTTGTAATGGACACATTCTTTTTTTTTTTCATTTAAGATATTTTAAGTCGCAAATTAACAGCTAGGTCATGAGCGACTATACATGATTACATATTACTATTATTAGTAAATGGTAAAACTGAATCTATTGTTATAATTTGTTTTTTTTTATTGTTTTTGTTTTAAATAAAATAAACAGGCGTTAATTTAAACGTAGTTTATTGTAAACGAGTTAATGTTGAACTACCCTAGATCAGCATTTATGGGGTATATATGCTTTTATTATGTAAATTTTAAAGAGACTTATCTATACGCAGTGGCGGTTTTACTATAGGTGCATTTGTTCATTATATTATTGATGATTATCGTATAATATACATCTCTTTTACCATTTCATAG
The DNA here is from genome assembly GCA_029378335.1 of Agrilus mali. Taxonomy (NCBI): domain Eukaryota; kingdom Metazoa; phylum Arthropoda; class Insecta; order Coleoptera; family Buprestidae; genus Agrilus; species Agrilus mali. The sequence continues at coordinate 12,951,482 of CM055661.1, read as the reverse complement.
TTCATAGTTACAAAACACCAACCCGTAACCCATAGAAAATATTTAAATTTTTGTTGTGTCGCTGACGACTTCACCTAACTTTTTGGTTCAAGTTTTGATTCTGAACATATCACGCGAGCGATACTCCGTTTGATGTCCATTTGTTAGAGAGAGAGGCGTCGGACGCGTGAAATGGAAGATAAAATACACTCAACATACAGCGTTTAGGTGCACTGCACGAGAAGCCGGAATCAGCCGGAATAATGTCGTGCTACGTCGGCACGGCTACCCGACATTCTGCCAGGGTTTTGCAACTTCGGTTAACCTGCCACCTGGTGAAAATGTCCAGTACGAGTAACTTTTAAAGGCTCTGGAAGCTAGTGTTGGTAGGAACCGATAGTAAAAAAATTATGTTCAGAAGCATGTTCAGATTTCAGAGTTCAAAGTCCACTAATTGTAAATGACGCACAATTTATTGCACAATAGGTGTTAATTAAAATATTACGTAAATGATGAAGTCGTGTTCCGTAAAATATAATAAAGAAAATTTAAATAATTTTCAAAATCGTTTCGAAATAAAGAAAAGGGGTCCACCTCGCCCAAAACTACAGCTGACACAAAAGTGTACCTTAAAAAATAAAAAGTTCAAACGTGTGTTTAAAGTAGAACAGTATAAAAAAACTTCGTGGTTGTGTGGGTGTTATAAATTAAACGCATTATTTTGCTTTCCGTGCCTGATTTTTGCCGGTAATCCTAATGAAAGTGTTGAGTGTGTTTGCTAATTCAAAACATAGACGAATGGATTTCCTGTATAAGTAAACGTAAGGTTTTTATTTATTGTGTTATTAAATGCCATAAGTATTTGTTTCTCCTAAAAATATTAAAAATCTTCGCCTGCGGTGCATTTACAACATCGTGAAATACGCTTCATGTTCTGATATTACCTACATGTTATTAACTTTGTGAACCCCCTTCGTATTCGACTACGAGCCGCCACTGTCTATACGTAATGGTTTACAAAGAGTAATAATAATAATAATCATTATAATCGGATCCCAACAGTACCTACCCATATTTCTCAAATATCAAATTAATTCATTAAAAAAAGGGGACAACTTGCCACATGGTACATGTTAGTTTTGTTGTGAATTTTTAACCTTTCAAGTTGTTTAATTTTACTGCAAAATAGATATGCCAAATTATTTGCTCAAATACTTTTCAAAATAGTTCTCCAGAACAAATTTTTGACAAGAATCACAATTTTTATATCGTTATCAAAATCTGTCAACATTAGATATTATATCTTAAGTATTTATATATTTTAGGAAAAAATGTAAATGATAGGCAATGGGATGAATACTGGCGCATGCCGTTTCTGTCTCGGGAAGATAAAAACGAAGATAAAATCGAGTCCAAGATCTGTCAGCACGATAGAGGTAGAACAGACATACGATAATAAATCTTGGGAGAACCAAGAACCGCAGAGAGCCATAAAAAAGACTAATCTACTATCTCAACATAATACTAGCCTATGTATGTATTTGGTGCTACAAATAGATCGAAATCTTAATAAGATCTTGACTATTACATTACACGCACGATCATAGATAGTCTTTTCATTCCAATTCTGAACGGTTCTACGATTACTGTAAGGTAAAATCTCCTTATTCACAGTTCCGGTATTCGCGGTTTCAGTATTCGTGGAAGAAAAAATTGAGACCACTTCTTCTATTCGAGTCGTAAATTACGATCACACATATACTTTAAAAAGAGATAAGTAATTTTCATTGTTCAATAATCAACGTTTTCCCCATCCTATATAAAATTCTCGTGTCACAATGTTAGTTACCATACTCCTCCGAAACGGCTTGACCGATTTTTATGAAAATTTATATGCATATTCAGTAGGTCTGAGAATCGGGAACTATCTATTTTTCATACCCCTAAGTGATAAGGGTTGTCCAGCCCTAACTTTTTATTTTCATTTTTTTATGATTTGGTATTAAAAAATACATAGAACCCTTAATTTTCATCCTTCTACCACCAACCCCCATTTTTTAATAACGATATTAGTACTGTAATAATCTTCAACTCTCGGTGGTCGATAACTGATCAATTATTATTGTTGCGAGTACTTGCCATTAAGTTGGTGTGAGCATAATTAACGAACATCTTCCCTGAATACATAAGGAATATTCCCGGCTTTCCTGAAACATCTAGAAAATACCAGCAACGATCAATGGGAAAACAATTGGATTACTAGACGGCTGTAGAATTCCCTAGAAAAAGGCTGAAAAGACTATATAAAGACGAGACGCTCACAGCGAGTTAGTTGACAGTGAACAGCTGATGTTTGGAAGCGAAGCGATCGATAGGCGAACAACAGGCGATAGATAGATAGTGTCTAAATTATAGTGTTCACAGTAGAAGCGAGCGGGAAAAGAGACTTTTTAGTGAAATAAATTGTGTAGACTTGTTTATAACTGTAGTGTAGTCAAATTAACTTTAGTAATTATATAAATTCGTTGTTTTGTTTTGTTAATTGTGTTTTCCGTGACTGAACACGTCACATTATCAATCGAATAGTTATACCCGCCAGGCGTCTACTGATATCACTACTCACCCAGCCAACAGCACGGAGTGAGGATGAGAACGAAGCAGATTTTTTTAGAATGTTACAGGGAGTTCAAATATGTTCTAAGAAGTAAACGAATGTTTTATTATAACACTTTAGAATGATTTGGCAATATTCAAGGATTGTCCAGAATCTTGAAGATCTTTCAAGAATGTTTCAGAAGTTAGAAAATGTTTTGAATCATTATGGGATGTTCTGGATAGTTCTGAATTCGCAAATATTCTAGAATGTTCCATCATACGTGTGATATATTCTTACCCGAGCAACGCCGGGTATTGCTGCAAGTTCATATATAAAAACAAACAAGTAGGTGTCAAAATATAAACAAAAAAAAATTAAATATTTGTGTTCAACCTAAAGTTCTTTGATAAAAGCCGAATTCTCCTGCACCACCTTTTACAGGTGTGTCGCAAAATTTATAAAATCGCTATCGCCGAATCGCACGTGCCGTCTTAATCCTTTGATGTGTGCCGCCGTCACTGCAATCTTGCTTGTTTAAATATTTCAACTTGTCATTTGTTGCATGATTGGTGATCATTTCATTAAAATTGATCCGTTTTTGGAGCGAAGTCTTATTTTTAAAAGGAAAATTTGCGATGCCTTTTAAAAGCGTCAAACCAAAAAAAAATTACGTTGTATTTTAAAATAATAATTCAGGCAATTAAGAATTGTTATAATTAAATGAGAAAAGGAAATAAAAACAATTACGTAATTTGAATAAAAAGTTGATCTGAGATTTTTAATGACCCTGTTAGATACAACGATTTATGTGTTTGTATTTGAAAATAAGTTCGGTAGTTCGTGACAATAAAACGGACTTCACACGGTTTTATTTTTAGAACTACTAATCTGAAGTATAATAAACCAATGTATGTTATACCTCGTTCTTTGTTAGTAAGTTAGTTGTATTAATCACGTCAATAAGTAAGGATCTTAGACAAGGAAAGAGAGGGGACTGGTAACGTTCGATATTACGATAACGAACGATGTGTGACCGAAATCGAAGCGAGCGCCATTAAAAAGGTGACAAACAAAGAATTGTCACCCATTTGGTTTGGTGACAGAAAGTACGTGTTTAGAGTTTTTTTTATGAATTTTGTGATTAGTATAAAATGGTTGGATGTTCGACATACGGCTGCCAAAGTCGCAGTGAAAGAAAAGAGCCTGGAGTTACGTTTCACAGTTAAGAAAAAAATTGCTTCTGTGCAATGCAGAATCATTTTAATCCCAAATTTACAAATTTACCAAACGATGCTTCTGTCTATAAAACGACAACTACAATACATTAATATTAACACAGAGACATTACGTATAACAAATATTATAACGATTTTCATTCATGTTTCATCCTTTATAAATTATGCATACAATATAATCGTTAATTTATCCATAGGCGTAGTTACTGATTATGTATAAAATATTGGTGTTATATTCGTCATCAGATAGCAGGTCCGGCGGAAGCCTTTTTGGGTGTATTTACAGTAAACCCTACATACGAAAAACTTCCCTTTGTAGAATTCCACATTCGAATTATATATTGTATTATATAATGTTTATATGGCGCATGCTGCATGCTCGACTTTATTCCTTTGATTGTTTTGCACTGAAAGGGGTTTTTTTCTCCAAAATTCTTCCGAAGAACTGATTATATTAATAATATCTATGCATGCATGATATAAGTAAAGTCTCCTACTTGTTTTGTTTGATATATGTTTCTGGTATTACTTATTTATTCTATTTTTTTTTTAATAAATTTCGGTCACAGGCGAGATTGTTGTGGGATTCCTTTTTTTCTTTATATCTGCTTTATTTTTTTTAAGTTGCACGAAAGAGAGTGAATGTTTATGTTACGCCTCTGGCGCAACCGTCCGCCATTAGATTGGTGACGATCGGTCACACTGCCGGACGCCGCGTTATCGGTCCTCTCTCTTTCCTTGTCTAAGGTAAGGATTAAAATTGTAACACGATCAGAAAATTTGTTTACTTAATTTATTTAGTCACTTGTTAAAACCGAAATGGAGCTTATTTTATAATTTACACAATAAAGTCTTTTTTAAAATCGAACAGACTCTTCTCCTTTTAAGTGAGATTTGATGAAATTCTGAATCTCGTCTCATTTTAAACCCACGTTCCCACGTAATTATTGGATGTCCTTTGCTGTACTGAAAAATATTCAAAGAAACACCAAATTTGTATTTTTTATGCCTTGAAGTTGAGAAATTTCGAAAGTTTGGTGTTTTAACATTTTAAGAAAATTCTAAGGTCGGATTCGGGCTCCTTACCTTATATATTCTGTTTAAAATTACTCTCGTATTATGTACTTGTGTTTTTTCAGTCCTAAAGTTTGCCGGTAGGTAGGTCTGTCAATTTGTTTAATGAAATCCTAACTAAAGTGGAAAATTCTTGCTACCTGATAAAGCTAAGCACCTGCTTAAACCATACCGCAGTTAAATTGTAAAACAAACAAGCGGTTTTAGAATCAAGAAGACACAACTTCATCTGTTTGTTTAAACAAATTGAACATTTCGTCGGTCCTTCTAATATATTTGCAAAGAAAACAGACCGCTATTCGTTCCGCCAGTTGCCGATTGTGTCTTGGATGAATCCACACACGTGTCGAAAACTATAAAGATTCTAAAGACCATAATTTATCACAATAACAATAATGATAATAATAAGATATTCGTTCGAAAGGTTTCTTTTATTATTAAGTCAAAGAAAACGATCGGTAGATCTATTGAAAACCACACCGACCATAGGCAGCGTAGGTCTCGGTGTTGTAAGTGGTATTTCTTCGGTTGCCAGCCCTGTATCGCCCCCGTTCTGCCCTTTGTCAAACCTCCACGACCCTTCTTCTTCTATCCTTACTATAAAAGTCACTTTTATACGTTTTCTAAATGATAACAATACCTACTATAAGGCCAAGGAAACCGAACATTTTGAATATTTCTTTTTAAAATAAGAGCAGTACCTATACTATACCACTGCGCTTACTTAATAGCCGATGGGTATTTATACAATCTGTAGCACACAGGCATTTGTTAAATTTAACAATTGACAAAACCGTGACGTACAAGGGTGACCCATAAGGGTGACATTGATTTTCAGCCTTGTTTGGGAACTGTTAAGAAATGAGCACAATAAAAGCCGTCTTAATAGCCCACACCTATATATATATATATATATTTAATACACGTCTTATAAAATAGGAAATCCGATAATCGATAGGCATGTATTCAAAAATCATTAAAAATTGCATCGAATACTTAATTTAAATTGAGTTTTATAAAGAAAGTTAAAATACACAAAGTTTGTCAAGTATTAGCCTAGTATAGTAATAAGTATGGGTGACCATATTTTATCGCAATATAACGTGGGACAAACTATTTTTGTTTCTTAATTCGAATGCATTGTCTTCCAACCCTAAGTAAATACCACCCTTTGTTTAAATAACGCGTGTGCAGCATATTCAGTTTGCAATAGCAAGATTGAACGATATCTATCAGAAATTTTATGGGGTTTTAGAATAATTTGTTTAAATGACAATTTTACATTAATTACCTACTTATTACATATAAAGTTATACAGCACTTTTATTTATCTAAGTGTAGCGACCAGTGACACCGAACGTGTGGGCGATAACAATTTGTGTACATGTACTTCTTATCGCTAACATGCTTACGGCGTAGTCACCGCGCACGGGACTTTTATCAACGTAAACTTACAAGCTCCAGCGACATGTAACAAGATCAATTCTGGAATCATCGACGACATTCTAATTATTATTCATCATTCGGGAATAATCAGGATTTCCTTTTCGAATCATCTAGAAAGTTCGAAAGGTGTATATAAAGTGATCGTCTTTGGGTCGGAGAACAGTAGTTGTGAGAAAGCATCCGTGCGCGAATGAAAACGATAAATAATAGACAAAAGTGATAATATTGCATTTGGATAAGATATTCATGAAATTTAGAAAATTAAGTTAACCAGCGAGCTTTGAAACGAGTGAGACCATCGCATAAATGTAGGCAGACAGTACTGAAAATTATTAGGTTTCAGTGAAGTTTCTGATAAGTAAGTAAGGCTAATAATGTTGATTTACAATTAATATAAACAAATTAAGGGGAGAGGGTCCCCAAGACTTGCATTGCCTAAAGATCTCTACATGGCTTTAATCCGACCCTGAGAAGAAGGTACGATTTCACAACGACAACAGGAATGACGTCGTGTCAGGATCATGTCTTTTTATTTTCTGTATGTCTTTAGAGAAGATATTATTCTAAATTGTCATTTTAATTACCTATTTTTCATGAATTAATCAAATCTCTTTTTATCAAATTATTTATAATATTCTATACCATTAAAATACACCACAAATGGACCATCCATTAATCCATAAAAAAATCAGTACACGAATTCTATGATCTTTACTTTTGTAATACAAAACAAATTAAAAGAAAATTTAATTATTTTATATCCATGGACTTCGGACTTATTTCTTTTTATTAATAGTAATGGGCATAGTAATTTTTCGTTAAACGTAAAGTTTGGAATTTTAATAATTTAAATTTGTGCATGTAATGCTACGAAACTTATGATTTGTCCTCCCCTTGTTACATGACGTCACCCTTTCATGTCCCCTTTTCCCTTAACGTGATGTAATTAACGGGTGGGCCCAAAAAGGTGAAACTGTGCGTTTTGTATAAGTTCAATGATAAAACCAAATTACCAAATACATAATACGTAAAAAGAGCTATAAATGGAAATACTGCAACAACCGAATAGTAAGGTTATGTTTACGTATGGTTTGAGGAAGTACTCTGGTAACAAAACCAAAATGTACACACAAAAATATACGAACATATAAAAATTCTCTAAATACACATAATCGTATCTGCTTACTTGAAAATTCGAATTGTACCTATATGATGTCTTTTACTTTTCTTGTTCTTAACATTTCGTATTCATTGTCGTTGTCACTTACTACAGTAAACACGAATTTCGAAAGCACCACACACATAACGATAAAGTAAATGAAATGTCTTTAATACTATTATAAGTAAATTAAACACATATAAATAAACGGTCAGATAATCGCGTTACAAGAACCGGTTAAGTTCGTTTCTCACACCTTTACAACAGCGTCTAATGGAGGCGAATATGAACTATAGGTACGATTTGCACACGCGCCCTACGAATCTTTTATTCAGTTTTACGTAATAACAATAATTAGGTATTACGTAAATATCATAGGCAACCCTTTTTACTGCAGTATATATAAATTAAGATATCTGCATAACATTATGCATATAAGTATTTTAATAAATATTTAAATAATATATAGTAACAAAAATAATTCTAAAACATAAAAACTTAATGTAAAATATTACACTCTACGATTATAATAAGAAATAATATTTATTAAAGCAATATAAGAAAACGGAAAATTATTCATTCAGTAAATTCTTTTTAATTAAGTATGAAGAGTAATTTCAAGCAAGTGGTGTATCCAAGGGTGAGGGGAATATGAAGAATATAACCCCCACCCCCAACAATGAATAATCATCATTAATCCTTTAAAAGGCGAAAATAGTACGCGTCATTTTGTATAAGTTTTATAGCTTAATCCAAAATAATAATGAGCAATTCAAATTAGAAGCTATTTTTCCTTCATTTATACTTCAAAACTAAGATAGATACAAGTGAATTGATTATATAGAGTTAATAGAAAATGAAATTTTCTACAAGGGGCTGTATAATACATGCACATTTAACATTTTAGGGTGATCTAAAATTTAATGCTCGATTTAATTCTTTTTCTAAGCAACTCATCATACTTGAGAGTCATTCCTTGTTTAATTATCCTCCAAAAAGCTAAGCTGGAGAGAATACAAGTGGATATGACTATTTTTGAAGAGGATGAAATTGTAAAATTATCATTTTGTAAAATACATTTATTTAAGGTCTGACGCTGGAATTGGCTAATAACGAACATGAAAAGGGTTGATCTATCTGGATCATTATAGTTACGTCATTTTTCAGAAGAAAATGACGAGAAGATAAAACTACACAAAGGAAAAAGTGATAAAAATGTCTTCGGTTGTAGCACGCACGTAACTGGGCTCCTTGTCTTTTCATTTAAAAAGATCATTGAGAGACCTCGAAATTACATAAGAGACAGATAAATATCTTTGTTGTCATTTACTAGATTGTGTGGGTTTACTGATGCAAACTGAAAAGGACTAGGGCCTCGAAAACAGGCAATAACCTACCAAAGAATATTAGATGGTCCTAATAACAGCATTGTCAACATTGTCAATATGATGTCAGGAATAATCCACCCAAATATTAGATTTCACAAAAGATCACTTCTTTTCCCTGAAAACACATAATACATAAATGTATTTGTGTATCTGTATTATCAATATTGCATCTGCCCCATTCGATATTCCGTTTATTTTCACTTGTCAAAAATTGTAGGCTCAAAGCACTCAACTGTACTTGATTCCGCATTCCGACATCTCCGAGAAGAAAAAAAAACACTTCAAATTTTCTTTATACAATTTCCTACTTATAGGTATGTATGTATATAGCAAACTGAGGCATTTATCTGCGATCAGATTATTTTCTTAGAGGCAGGTAAACGGAGCTGTCTCTCCTCCGAGATCCGTTGTTGGGAGCAAACATTTACGTAAAAGTATGTAAATATCGGATTCTAAACTACCCCCCTAAGTGAGGTATTCGACCGAATTCTGGCCAAATATTGTTTGAAAAATGGTCAACCGAGTTAAATCTGATGTACCCCACTGACCTAATGAAGTGAACAAGTGGTTTAAAAACGGAAAAAAAATAAAAGAAAATAGTTTCATTGTTAAGTAAAGTTAATGAACATTTATACAAAATAAAATAATTAGAGCAACAAATTCACAACGATTTAATTGGACGAGTAAAAACGGTTACCCGTTTTACCGTCCAAACTACTTATTAATTCGCATTTAAATTGTTTCTAATTGGTTCAAAATAAATCGAGCTATTAATGCAATCTGTGTATAAATATCTAGAGAAAAGAACTCAAAGGATCTTGGTAGTGTTTTGTGAGGTTTTCGCAAACCTTTTACTTAAAAAGGAGTTTTCAATAATAATTATAAAAATCAATAATGAAAAACATTATTCCAGTTATTATTCCCCCGGTTGGAATCAAAGTTGAATAAAATAACGTTTCTATTTTCTAGAAAACAAAACCAACGTTTCACCCACCGCTACAGGGCTTTATCAAGGCAAGTTTATAAAAGTCAATCACTTTTATTACACTAAACTTTTACTTTTAAAAACTTGCCGTGACAAAAACTATAAAACGTTGGTTTTATTTTTTACGAAATAAATAAAAACCTTGTTGTTATTACTTAGCTTTGATTCTAATTGTTTCAGCACCATGCTCTTCGCCAGAAAATTATCAAAACTACCGAGATGTTGGATTCTTATTGAGAACACACGGAGAAAAATAATCATGATTTTATTACTTGATGAGTCAAGCAACATTTTTCTAGTAAATAGGTACTACTAGAATTCTGATAAAATGTACTTGGTGGTATAAAACAATTTTTCATTCTTTCTAATGATTAGTATTAGAATAATCAAACTAAATAAGTCTAGACATTTTTTCTCTACCTCTCGCTTATTTTATCGTGTCGTGTCATAAAGAAAAAAATACTAGAATGAGAATGGTTTAGTAAAATTAGTCATAAGAAGTGTAAAAAATGTTTTCTAGTCAAGTCAATTTTGCTAGAATTCAGTCTCAACATCGAACGTAGATTGACTAGACATTTCTAGTAAAATCTCCTTGAGCGTCTGGTCGTCCATATAATTGACAGATTTTTTAGTCATGTTTGCTAGAATTCTAGCAATATCTTCATGATGTTTTCTCCGTGCATGCACAAAAAATTATTCGAATGCAATTCAATTTTTTTTTATTTGAACGTTAGAGTTATTGAAAATAAAAACACTGAATCAATGAAAATTTGGAAGCTGAGAAATAACAAAGATAAAAAATTCAATATGTTTTGCTCAATAATTGGATAATTATAAACTCTTCTCTTTTATGCTTTACCTTTTACAATACTTATTTACTTTATTTACGACTATTATCTATATATAAATTATAGGTAAAATGTAACTATCCATTTTCTGGATACCTTATGGTACCTACTTACCCCAATGGTTATGTTCCTTATCCAAATCTCTAATTTCATAGAGCAGACTCAGTTGTGCAAATGTTTGCGTGGATTTTACGATGAACAGCTAAGATAAGAAGATTAAGCCATCCAGAAGTATCGGTGCGTAATAAACCCCTGGAATAGGAAGAATGATGAAGGAAAATTGAATATATTGACTCAACCTAATGCATTGTATACTAACAAAACGCTTTATTTTCTCCTTATGTTATAGGTAGGTTATTACAAAAACCAAAAACTTTTTTTTTATTTAAATAGTAAGTATCAAAGTACATAAATGTTTTGAAACAGGAAATAATTTAAAAATATTTAACTATAACAAGTACCGTACCATAAAGTTACAGCGAAAGATTAAAATTAGTTTTAAAACTGTCTTATAAGTTAAGTTTCTATTAAAATTGAAAAAGTGATTTTTTTTTGTCATATATTATGTTATAATATGATATATAATTATACATTCATAAAGACGCTCAAATTATACTGTGAGATTGCTTAAAATCAAGAAATATCTAATCGGGGTTTGGGGATGGATGAGTATGATGAACGAATGTGTATTTTTTTAAATAGATGTAATATTTTCGTTTAGTTTAAAAAAGTGTTCTCATGTGATAAGAGTGTTTCCTGTAACACAATGAATGTGGTGTATAATTTAGTGTATTCAAAAATTTTTTCTCGGGTCTTTTACGAAGTTTGAAAATAATGGTCGGCCGTTATCTGACATTGTTCTTGAGACTGTAGATGTTAGCCATGGAAAAATTACAAGCGTACTTTTAACAGAGAATAAGCAATTACAGAATCATATACAGGGTTTTTTAAATTGATGGGCTAGTAGAAGACGAATCATTTACACGGGAAGGAATAGTAAACAGAAGAAACAGTCATGTTTGATCAGACGTTAACCCGCATTTAACAAGGCAAAGGAAATGTTTTGTTTTCCGATACCATTTTGTAGAAAATTAGATTCAATTCTTTTAAATCTTTTTCCAGTCATTCTCGGTTTGTTTGGATAACGTTCATTAAAAAGTTTGCAAGTTCTTTCTGTAATTTTTCCACATTCACTATGTAAATAAAATAAATTTGAAATATCTTGATTGCGGTAGTTTATATCTAAAATATTCATTGTGGATGCCTTATTGCAACAATTCAGAATTATGGGTCTGGAAGATGGCATACGCTTTCTGACACTTAACAATTGATTGTTCAATTGTTTCGAAATCACAGCACACTGCTTTTATTAACGTTATACGTATGCAGTGCAAAAAAGCAACATCTTCACAAATTGTAGATTTTCTCAAAAGGTATAAACAAAGGTATAAGATAGTCCCATATCAATAGATGCCAAATTCAGTTAGGAATTCGAATATGTATTCAAAAATGAGTCATTCTATTTAAAAAAGATTGACTTATCTATGCCCCTTTGAAGTTGACCACATTTGAACACCCTGTACATTTTAGTTAAAAAACCACAATGTTTGTCGATAATGTGAATAGTTAAAAATAATTGTTACGAGTAATAAAGCAAAATTTCAAAAATTAATTGAATTACGGTTTTTTAAATGTAAACGTGCAGATGTCAAAAATTTTGAAAAAAATTAAATAACTGAAAATCCATCAATATTTTCGAGGTAGTGCCTTCTATAAAATATGCATGAATTCACATTTTCTATCGGAAAATGTAATAAAAAGTATGTCATTCCATTTAAAATAAGAAAGTTAACATCTACTTACTTCCGGTATTACCGAATGTAAATCGAACTTGAAAATATTTTTAATAGAAGCGGCATAAACAATAACCAAATGAGCCCAAGTTTCTGAATTGAATTCATTCTCCTAATTCATATATGTACTTCTAATTGCCCGTCAACTTGAAAAACCCTGTATATCGTGTGTGTTCTTATTTGCAGAATACCCGCCTATATTCGACTGTATTTAAGGTGGTACAGAATCTTCTGCAAGGGAATAAAACTCGTAAACATCTGATTCGTTATTCTGTATAAAGCACTTTGTTTTTCCCCGGGAAACGAGTTAGGATTAAGGAGCATTCGAAATGCAGAAACTTTGGACAAAAAGCTGTCCATTTTACGTTGACATCAATATCATACGTGGCCTGCAGGAAAACAGGTCCGTCGTTAATGACAGTCATTAATGTATGTTGCTGTCCAAGTTCGTTACACAATAATTCTGGGGCACTCGAGCGCAAGAATTGATCATACCAACCGTATACAAGCGAGGTAACATGTCGCTTTAATTAATTACGAATCGTTTTTTTTTTTGTTTTTGTTTATGGAACGGCCGCGACTCAGCGATTCAAAACGTAATTACCCACGTAAATTCTGCAATAAGAGAACATGAACTGATTATACATTAACGTAAGACATTCGTACGTACGTTGGTTTATAAATTGTCAGAAATTATTGTCTTAAGGGTATCTCTGGTCGCGACATATACGATACGTACGTATGTAGGTATTGAATGTACAGTTACATTCGTGTGAATGTACTTTTTGACAAAACAAAAGCAACTGATGAAAAATGTGAAAGGACTGGGATTGAGTACCATGTACTATGTAGTAGTAGTCCTTCGAGATCACAAACAGGTGTAAAAATGACAAGAAAAACAACAGAATAAGTAGTCAAAACACTGTGGCGGTTCCCGTTAGAAAAAGACGGGTCTTCTACAAATAAGAATACAACAATTTTTGGAGATCGATATCTATCACTTCTTTAAACTAAGCGTAGGTATTACGTCTAGTGATAAGCAAAATTGGTCTTGGTCTTGCAGTCTTGGTTTTGGTCTTGCGAAAAAGATTTAAATATATCATTAAATGACAGGAATCAACTTGAATTCAAAATCTTTAGAAAAGATACTTTTACTGACGCTATAATTCCATATAATTCATTTTATCCCAAAAAATATAAAATTAGCAGCATTTCATGCTATGATAAATAGGCTATTAAATGTACCTTTAAATAAAACAACCTTGATGAAGAATTAAAAATCATTAAAAATATCGCAGTAAATACATAATGGGTATCTAACTAACATAATAGATAAATTATTATCTAAGAAACAAAATAAGATGTTATTGCAGAATATATTTCCTACAACAGTAAGTAATGCAGATGATAACATTAATTGGCGTAAAATCCCATATTATGGTATTACAAGGATTCAGGCAGGTAAAATTTTAAGAAAGAATAATATCAATCCGACGTATATCAACAACAACACTGTAGGAAAGATCTTAGTGAAGAAGAATAGACTTACAACGAATAGTAATATTCTTGAAAAAACCGGAGTTTATGAAATAAAATGTACAGATTGTAACATTATATATGTAGGTAAATCAAAAAGAAAAATTATTACTCGATTCAATGAACATAAACAATATGCAAAATACAAAAAACATAGTTCAGGATTAGCCACACACATGATAGAAAATAATCACAACATAGAAAAAGAGAACGTACAATTTTTACACAATCTAAGAGGAGGTTTAATATTGGACAAATACGAAATAATAGGAATTAAAAAGTGTAAATGACAAGAAAGACCTAGCAAATGACCAAACGAGTTTCGAAAACAACCCCTTCCTTAACCTAAACATAGTTTAATTTGTAAGATATAAGTAAGACACACTGTAATTTAGATTTAGTTTATGTATATACTTGTAAACTCCTGAAGATGCCCTAAAAAGGTGAAATACGTATAGAGATAATAAAAATTAAGTGAAACTTCTAAGTGTTTTTATTGTTAATTATAACTTTTGTCTAAAACTTTCTCAAAATACCTAATGTGATTCGATTACAATTGTTTGGATATTTTATTGTTTCTAATTTCTCCTAAATTTCGACTGAAAAGGCTATAGGAGGATAAGAATGGGTAGGATGCCCCTAAACGCATTGTGCTGATTTTTTTTCTGGTGATTACTACCAACATAAGATTAAGATTTGCCAAGTTTTAGCTCTTAATATTGTACCGTTGGAAAGTGAGGATTAATTGAAAAAAAAATCGAAAAAAATTCATATCTTTTCAACGGTTCGATCGATTTGGCTGAAATTTTAGTATGTTTTGCATATTTTTATAACAAAAAGAAGAAAAAATTATTAATATAAAAAGAAAATTTTAAACCCCGTAAAAAAATTATTCCATTCCAAATGTTATTTTTCTAACACTATTTTTCTCAACATATGATTTTTTCAAAAAAAATTTCCGGGTGCGTCATACTTGAAAAAAATAAAATGTCAGAAAATGATTTTTTTTAGGTTAGGCTTTATGTACAGTCACGTAAATTTTTTTGTAGACTTCCAAATGTATTTGACGTATAAATTTTTTTCTAAATTGCGTCGCAGTAAAAGCAATAGAATAAATTCTTATAAGAGAGTTAAACAAGAAGAAATATCTCAAGATAATGTACTTGATTTATGCGTGAGTGTATCGCAAGGTTCTCTTACACTTGAAAAAAAATCCGAAACAATTACAAACGACGTCAAATAGATTAAAAAATCTCCAGAAAAATTAACGAGACAGTACATAAAGCATAACTTCAAAAAAAATTATTTCTAGACATTTTGTTGTTTTTAACTATGACGCACGCAGAGAAAAATTTTGAAAAAATTATATGTTGCGTTGGATAGGGTCAAAAACGTACAAAAAGATTCTGATAATTGTACAACTAACATAACCTCAAAAAAAATATATATCTAGACATTCTATTGCTTTTACTGCGACGCATCTGGAAAAAAATTTAGAAAAAAATTTATACAACGTCAAATACATTTGGAAATCTACAAAACAAAATACGTGACTGTACATAAAGCCTAACCTAAAAAAAAAACATTATTTTTTTCAACTATGACGCACCCAGAAAAAAATTTTGAAAAAATCATATGTCGTGAAAAATAGTGTTAGAAAAATAAAAAAAAATTTTGGTAATTGTACCAAGACCATAAGTTTATGAAAAAAATTTATTTTATGGAATAATTTTTTTAGGGGGGTTAAAATTTTCTTTTCATATTAATAATTTTTTCTTCTTTTTGTTATAAAAATATGCAAAACACTAAAATTTCAGCCAAATCGATCGAACCGTTGAAAAGATGAATTTTTTTCGATTTTTTTTTCAATTAATCCTCACATTCCAACGGTACAATATTAAGAGCTAAAACTTGGCAAATCTTAATCTTATGTTGGTAGTAATCACCAGAAAAAAAATCAGCACAATCCGTTTAGGGGCATCCTACCCATTCTTATCCTCCTATAGCCTTTATGAGAAATTCAACTTTTTTTCACTCCTTCCAACGTTGGAGTTAAAAATGCATATTTTTGTTTAAAAGAAGAAGAGTTTGTTTAAAATTAAATTAAAGTATTTCAGGTCACAAGTTAATTTATCTCTTGAAAACATGCAAGTTCTGTCAAAATTTTGTTTTTTAAATCTAATATATAAAACAATTTCTTTTATTTAACAAATCACTGCTGTAAGTACCTAAATACATAAAAAATATCTAATATACATATAAAATTCTCGTTCTGAAAATTTATGAGAAATTCAACAATTTTCCGCTCCTTCCAACGTTGGGGTTAAAAATGAATGTTTTTGTTTAAAAGAAGCAGAGTTTGGTTTAAAATAACCTTAAATGTTAATACCAATGGCACATTAAAGTATTCCAATTCCAGGTCACAAGTTAATTTATCCTTTGAAAAACATGCAAGTTTTGTAAAATTTTGTTTCTTAAATATCGATATATGGTACAATCGAGTGTTAAGATAAATGATTCACCCTATATATTGGATATTTTCCACCTTAATCTGATGAAATCCATTTTATACATCAGAATAAAAAACACAAACACTTTCCTGTTCCTATTATAGAAAAGGTTAATTTTTTAAGGCGTTTTCTATGCTTTAATACATAATAAGTTGTTGCTTCTCATAGTTAGATAATATCTAATATTTAATAACAGAAGGTCCCCAAGAAAGATTCTATTAAACACATTGATGCATGTTTACAAATAAAAACTAATCCTCATATTATTATGTACGAACCAAATAAAAAGGAATAAAGCAAATCTGTGTAAGGAACGCAGCCTTAATAATAATAATAATAATAAAGATCTATTATCAACTAGCGCCTGAACTCACAACTTCATTATCTATATCCATTGCACCATGAACGGATTTTCCTATTCGTCTATTATGATCATGAGGCAAATACACGTACTACTTGTTTGCCGCCATGGTTCCTTTGTACGGAACCATATCCTTGGTTGCATCATCCTCTACGAATGTATATTGTGTGCACGTTCCTTACGTTGCATCACGAAGACTCCTTCAAAAAGAAGTAAAGAAGCAACTGATGATATCGTCAATGATGCCTTGAAAGCTCAAACAAACTATGCACACGTTGTAAGGCACACTTAAAACACCTTCGCCGCCTCTTTCGTCTCTTTTAAATTGAACTCACGTGATCAATAACCGTGTAACTTTGTTTTACGGGCCATTATTTTTTAAGTTACCCACAACTCCAACGTATTATTGATCAGAAAACCTTTTAAATTGAAATTTAAGGCATCTGCATATTAATATGGATGATATAATCACAATACGTAAATACTAATCATATTATCTTAACGTGAAATCCAGTTCATAAATAGTCCATTTAGACCAGTGCTGAAGCCTTCAAAAACAGTAAAAAGTGAAAAAAAAATTATATTAGGATGAAACCCTTTGGAAAAGGAAGAGAATATAACAGAAATAAAAGGAAACATAATTTACGGGCGATCTGAGGTCGGGAAGGGGAAGGGGGTGAGTTTCTAAGGGTAAAAAAACGGTTTTCCTTGTTTTTCGGAAAAACTACAAGTGTAATAGAAAAAAGTTAAATGGCAATGTTGTAGGTAATAAAAAGATCTACAACTTTTCTATTTACACTTTTTTCACATAACCTCAAAATGTATGTGAAAAATTCAAATAACCACTGTTTTAGTTTTTTATTTTTCTTAATTACAGCGTGTTTAGGACATAAACAGGCACGTTTTCACCAAATTTCGTGAAAAAAACAAGAAAACTAAAAAAACCAAAAAGTTGGTTATTTGAATTTTTCACACAAATTGTGAAGTTAAGTGACAAAAGTGTAGATATAAAAGTTGTAGATCTTTTTATTACCTACAATTTCGCAATTTAACTTTTTCCATAAGACTCGTACTTTTTCCAGAAATCAAGGAAAACCGTTTTTTACCCTTAAAAACTTACCCCCTTCCCCTTTCCGACCTCAGATCGCCCGTAAATTATTTTTCCTTTCATTTCTGTTGTATTCTCTTCCTTTTCCAATGGGTTTTATTTATCGTACTATAATTTTTTTTGGTTTCAAAAATTATCGACCCTGGACTAACTGTAATGTTACATTTTTAGGCCTTAGCGTGCGTTTTTCGGAGGATGCAAATTTATTTTATTTTTTTATGAGTAGGGGGTTAGTATCAACTTAAGTATAAGTTTGTGGGGTCGGCACTCTTGTCCTCCGGCCGCTATTATGGAAAAAGGGGTACAATGTGTTTTCGCGCAGTATCTCGTAAACTTGTAAACCTACAAAAAATTGTACAACACATTTTTTGTAGAAAATTGAATTATCTACAACTTTTTATCGTAAAATGGAAAATAACAATAACTGAAAATTTTTGAACAATTTTTCTTTCGGGCGTTATAACCTTTTTTCCGGCAATTTTACAATACAATGACGCCACAGCAATTTTATTCAGGGGCTTTTAACGAATAATTTCCACTACATTTTTTTTTATTTCATTAATTTATGAGGGTATACAGCGCTGCAAAGTTGACCAGGTTCTTCAATACGATAAAAACAAACCATTAGGCTTCGTTTTCTATTATATATTTTTTTATTTACATAATGTGTGTTAATGTATTTACACATATTCCATATACGATACATTTAAGAAGGATTTCAAGCCCAAAGATCTTAGAAAGTCAACTCGGAAAGGAACTCTCAGAAGAAAAGATTTGACTTTATGCAATATAATTTGAGGGTCACAATCTAATAAGTTACCAGGCACTTTTGGAAAAACCTAGAGAAATAACAACTTAATGTTTTTTTTAAGTCCCAAAGGAAGACCTCTCAATTCCCCTTGCACGTGAAGGCAATTCATATCTACAGAACCGCTGCATCCATATCTTCCCCCTTGTCACCCCTGTTAAAAAGCTAAGTTGGGCTGTAGTATTATTAGTGACTTTTCCGAAGGTTTAGGAATAAGAACTGCATATTTCTGTAGATGTTGCCAAAATTCAGAGATGGGCAGAGCTTTCTTTAGTGCTTTACGATTAAAAATGTGTTACAAATTTTTAAGAACTTGGAACATTCAATTTCAAATTCAAATCTCGAACAAGCAGTTGAGGCTTGGTAATCGATTTAATTTATAAAATTACATTGCAATTTCTAATTTAATAGAAGACTTCAAGCACTTTCAAAATTTTTAAGGTCTTTCTGAAGTACTCGAAGTCCTATCAATAAGCTGAAGCCCTGTTAGATGCCCGAAGTCGCTTTAAACTGCATAATAGTAAGACAAAACCATCAAAAGGAATTTAAGATTTTCGAAGTTCTTTTGATGTCATTCAAGCCCTTAAAGTGTATTGAAAGCCCCTTTCATAGGAACCCCAATCTTTTAATGTATTTGAAGCCCTTTTGATGTAATTTATAAGCACCACATTCTTTATATAATTCCGTTTTTATTCTTCCACGTGTCAATACAATTTTAATTAATTTGTTCTAAAAAGTTATTACAGACAGAACAGAAAATCCTTCTGCAGTTCCATTTATTTGAACATTCTCTCCGTGTTATTTTTACAAAACCTAAAACCGTTTCCGTTTCCCCTGATTATTATTCATCTTAATGCTCTGTCAGGGTTTGCAAATAAATATGAAAGGAATAGATGCATTGTTCATAAAAAGAACTGAAGGAAGGAACTCGTTTGGTCTTGTCTATGAGTCATCATGGTCAAGAGCAGCAGCTGCTGTTGATGCCTTATTTTACCTTCTTTAAAAGGCAAAGACAAATTATTAAGTCTATGAAGACGTATCCAGTCACGTTTATTCATATGTACCTATGTATAATGGAGAAAAAATGAAGCATTTATTTGATAGACGTAGTAATTAATTTTTGACAAATAATTTAAAAAAATTGCTACAATAAGAAAACACCTTATACGTGCATATAAATAAAAAAAGACAACAAAAACATAGATATATTTTTACATTAAATACTTACTACTTTTAAAAAGGCCCATAAAAGTACTCATGCGCCTACAAGACTTTATTTGACTTATACTAATTTCGTAAAAAACTTAACTGTAATGCAAACTACAGTAAAATCTCATTAATTGCGGGGTATATGTTTCAAAATTATGCAGCGATTACGGAAACCGTGAATATGGAAAGATGATTTGTATGAAAATATAGGGGGGTTAAGTTCCGAGGTAGGAAAATAAAATAAAATGAATAAAAATTAAATCTGTTTAATCTCAAATAACAGATAGATACATATTTCAAGCATAAAATAACTATTCAAAAAATATTATTAATTCTTATTGCTTGAGTTTTTTGTTTTAAAATATTTTGTAATTTTTCCTGCTTTCAAAAGGCCTTTTAATTCCGCCTGATATTCAGCCGAGGCATTATCAATTTTCCTTTTAAAAGTAAGACTTGCGACAACTCTAAAAGGCGGTGCCGGCCTTAAGGTTTAACACAAATAATATTTAATTTTTTTTATTTATACTTTGACGCATACTACTTGTTCGTTTTGATATACAGGGACATTCACGCAATAAGGCACGGAATATTATGGCCAAAATATGAAAATTTCAAAAACTTTAACTTTTGGACTATATAGGGGTCTATTATCGTTACCTTTTAAAATTATTTTCATATAATACAGGGTGTTCCAAATGCCCTAAAAGTTTCAAAGTTATGTTTTTTAAATGGAACCCTCTGTATATTATTGCATTTTTGGATTCTTCGTTTAAAATAAGTGTTCGTTTTGATAAGGTTTATAACATCTAAACCTTAAGGTTTTTCAAATAATTTGAATTTTATCAAAATTTAACCTAATTTTCACGTTTCAAATACTTAAGAAGTATTTAAGTTATGTAAGCGAAATTTACAATGAAGTGTAACAATAGATAATATTTTATATTCCACAATTATAATAAACTCGTCATCTTATACAGGGTGTCCAAAAAGTAATACTACTTAAGTAAGACCTTTAAGGGGTTGCAACTTGATTAATTTAAATGGAACGCCATATTTTTTAACATACCAGAAGATGTATTTTTTAATTGTCTATCGATTGGTACTGGGGTGTTCACAAGCTAAGTCTTCGCGTTTTTTCAGGAAACGCTAAATAATTGTTTTATGCGCCGTTTGGAGCTTTTTAAATAAAAGTTCCAATGTATCTAGTTGCCTTTGGTGTTTATTGTCAGATGTTATTATCTATTATTGAAATGTTGCTTATTCAAAATGAAAATTGATTCAAAAGAGGAGCGCATTGATATGATTTTTATCCTTGGTGAAAGTTATGAGAATATTGTTAATTGGATTTTCGAGTTTATGCTCAAAGGTTTCCCGAAAGAAAACATCCTAAACCAGGCGTTTCTGAAAGATTATTAAGTAAATCAATTTCAGGAAAGCGGAAATGTCACTTATAAAAACCCATTACAAGAAAATCAGTCACTGAAGGTGATGAAATGTCTTTATGGTAGTCGGATCAGTTATCGAAAATCCCAATATTAGTCAAAATCAGATTTCCAAAAATACAGATCATTAGCCAATCAAGTACTTCAAGGATTCTTAAAAAACACGGTAATTATCCTTATAAAATCCAGCTTTGTCAAGAACTTTATGGAAATGATTTTGAACCGAACTGAATTTTGCATGTGGGTTTTGGATAGTGCCAGAAAATGAAAATTTCTTCGATAGAGTGTACACAATTCTTATAACATTCCCCAAGGATAAAAATCATATCAATACGCTCCTCTTTTGAATCAATTTTCATTTTGAATTAGCAACACTTCAATAATAGATAATAACATCTGACAATAAACACCAAAGGCAACTGGATACATTGGAACTTTTATTTAAAAAGCTCCAAATGGCGCATAAAACAATTATTTAGTGTTTCCTGAAAAAACGCGAAGACTCAATTTTTAAACACCCCAGTACCAATCGATAGACAATTAAAAAATACATCGTCTGGTATGTTAAAAAATATGGCGTTCCATTTAAATTAATCAAGTTGCAACCCCTTAAAAGTTCTTACTTAAATAGTATTAATTTTTGAACACCCTGTATAAGATGACGAGTTCATTATAATTGGAATATAAATTATTATCTATTGTTACACTTCATTGTAAATTTCGCTTACATAACTTCTTAAGTATTTGAAACGTGAAAATTAGGTTAGATTTCGATAAAATTCAAATTATTTGAAAACCCTTAAGGTTTAGGTGTTGAAAACCTTATCAAAACAAACACTTATTTTGATCGAACAATGCAAAAATGCAATAATATACAGGGGGTTCCATTTAAACAAACAAATTTGATACTTTTAGGCCATTTGGAACACCCTGAATAATATGAAAATAATTTTAATAGGTAACCATAATAGACCCCTATACATATAACCCAAAAGTTAAAGTTTTTGAAATTTTCATATTTTGTTCATAATATTCCGTGCCGTATAGCGTGAATATCCCTATATAAGCGGCGAATATCTACATTGAATTTTTTGTTAATTATATGTGTAATAGTAATTTACGTATCCGCGAATAACGAAATTTTTCAAGTAGCATATTACTCTTGATAAAGGACTAACCACCCGAAACAATTCTAGAGATTTAATAAATCCTTTAAAATATTAAAAAAGTTTTTACTTTACTTTATTTAATTATTTGAAATTTTGTTCCAAAGTTGTTTATGTATATTGATTGCTACAGTGTGAAATTATAACTACGTGCAATTATAGATTTTATAGGGTTGACTAATCACAGTACCTCAGTGACAAAAACTGTTGACTATCTTGTAGATGTATAACGATTTATGCCTCCAGCCTTCAGCTATTAGTAATTATTCTCTCCACGTAATTATTTAAAAGTAAAAGATGACGCCCCCTTCTAATACCTTAAACCTTAAACCCACACATATGCCCACCATTTGTCTTTTTTTATTCGTTTTTTTTTTGTTGTCTGACGTGACCAAAACTAGTTTATTTCTGATATAATACATGTCCAATGCAGCGATACAGTGATCTACTGCCGTAGCACTTCCTTTAAACGAAGACCCTTCAGGTAGAAAGTGATATTTGAAACCCTTATTTAGAAGCAGTTTTTGTTCCGATTGTTGCCAGCATTTTTGACAGGTAGTTTCAAAAGGTAAAATAAGTTTATGCTTCACTTGTTCGACGAGTTATTATAGGATAATGGATACGATATAGAGGGTAATCTTTTGGCCGGGTCCGATGGTAGAAGTGCATGGTGGTTAGGGTGAGGTTTACAATAAATCTGTAGGGGGTGGGCGTTCTTTTTTTATTATAAGTCTGATCAAATTGTACATTCAAGGGATTGCAGCAGTGAACGAAAAGGAGTTTGTGTTTTTTTAATATAAGTGGAGGCGAAAAACGTAGGACGAATCGTTCTTTTTTGTATAAATGTGGGCTGGTACAAAGCAAAATTCACTACTACCTATACATTCTTTTGAGTTTTTTTTTGTGGATCGAAAGAAACAAGATGAAATATACGAGGGGTAGTAAACACTAACAGCTTTGAAAAACATCTTAATGACTTGCTGTAGTAATAACCAATGCTTTATTATGTACCTACGTAAAGGTTAAAGAAATGGACGAATTAATTACTGTAATGATATTCAACGTTTTAAATAAATTATTGTGTACACACCTACAACCTTTTTTGATTTTGTATAATTGATTTTATATTTAATAAGTTTACTTTTCAATAACATTATATAGATTTTCATACAACCCCTTCAAATTGCATAAATTTTATTTAATTTTTTCGTTATCTTCACTATGTAGGTACTTAATTAATATAGACGACATAAAGAGAAGGCGATGAGCATTTTGGGCCTTGATGGGCAAACAGTAATATAATGACATGTTTAGGAAATTGCAGGCCTTTTCAAATATTGAATATTACTCTATAGTCTACAATATTATTCTAAAAACTCAATTATTCCTTTTTGAAAATTTTGAAGAAGAAATTTTCTGTTTTGAATAAAACTTAATCTGATATTTTTCCTCTGAGCTTATTTTTCAAATAGAAATTAAATTCCTTAGATCACCGTCAGCACTAAAGGGTACATACCATAGAGTGCAGCCAATAATAATAACGTGGCTCAAAATAGTGAAAAATAGGTTCAGGAAAATATCATCCAATTTCATTTAATGAGAGCGGTTATTATTGAAAATCTCGTGTTAACGGAAGTATATGTTTTTCTTTTAATTTAAATCTCTCCCTTCACCTTAATGAGACATTATAAAATTTTATTCCCTCTCACATGAGATTATGAGATTTTCCAAATAAGACATAACCAATTAATTTTATTTAAAAATCTAATATACAGGGTTTTTCAAGTTGATGGGCTATTAGAAGTATATGAATTAGTAGAAGGAATTCAATTCTGAAACTTGGGCTCATTTGGTTATTGTTTATGACGCTTCTTTTAAAAATATTTTCAAGTTCAATTTACATCCGGTTATACCGGAAGTCGATACCAACTTTGTTATTTTAAATGGAATGGTATATTTTTTACGCTGAATTCGAATAAAACGTGTAATTCTAAGGTAAGTTTGATAACCAACTTGTACGTGTACACCTATGACGATCGGTTTCTGAGTTAATTTAATTTATAGAAAAAAAATCGCTACCACAACCCAAACTATAAAAAATCATAACTTCCACAAAATACGACTTAGAGTGTTGAAATTTTTACTAGTAATAGCTTAATATTAGTGCTAACGCCTTGACAAAATTGAATTAAATAATTTATACAGGGCGTTCAAAATAAAATTCTAAAATTGAAAAACTTCAAACACGAATTACTTCATTTTTTCAAATGGCACCTACTATTTTTTATTTTTTCAATCGATTCCTTTTTTATCCTCCTTTGATCCATATGGATACTTCCTATTTTGTTTGAAAATTTTGGAATAATTTTGAATTATTACTTAAAATAGAAAGTATCCATATAGATCGAAAGAGGATAAAAAAGGAATCGATTGAGAAAATAAAAAATAGTAGGTGCCATTTGAAAAAATGAAGTAATTCGTGTTTGAAGTTTTTCAATTTTAGAATTTTATTTTGAACGCCCTGTATAAATTATTTAATTCAATTTTGTCAAGGCGTTAGCACTAATATTAAGCTATTACTAATAAAAATTTCAACACTCTAAGTCGTATTTTGTGGAAGTTATGATTTTTTATAGTTTGGGTTGTGGTAGCGATTTTTTTTCTATAAATTAAATTAACTCAGAAACCGATCGTCATAGGTGTACACGTACAAGTTGGTTATCAAACTTACCATAGAATTACACGTTTTATTCGAATTCAGCGTGAAAAATATACCATTCCATTTAAAATAACAAAGTTGGTATCGACTTCCGATATAACCGGATGTAAATCGAACTTGAAAATATTTTTAAAAGAAGCGGCATAAACAATAACCAAATGAGCCCAAGTTTCAGAATTGAATTCCTTCTACTTATTCATATACTTCTAATAGCCCATCAACTTGAAAAACCCTGTATAAAATTCTCGTTTCACAATGTTGATTACCATACTCTTTCGAATCGGCTTGACAGATTTTTATGAAATTTTATATTCATATTCAGTAAGTCTGAGAATCGGTAACTATCTATTTTTCACACCCCTAAGTGATAAAGGTTGTCCACCCCTAACTTTTTAATTTTTTGGACAAAATTTTTTATGATTTGACATTAAAAAATACATATAAACCTTAATTTTCATCCTTCTACCAACAACCCCCATTTTTAAATAGCGATGTTAGTACCTACTGTAATAATCTTCAACTCTCAGTCAGTGGTCGATAACTGATCAATTATTATCAATCGATTAGTCATCCCCGCCAGGCGTCTACTGATGTCACTACTCACCCAGCAAACAGCACGGAGTGGGGATGAGAATGAAGCAGATTTTTTTAGAATGTTACAGGCAGGTCAAATATGTTCTAAAAAGTAAAAGAATGTTTTATTATAACATTTCAGAATGATTTGGCAATGTTCAAGAATGTTCCAGAATCTTGAAGATCATTCAAGAATGTTCCAGAGTGTTAAAAAAAGTTAGAGAATGTTTTGAATCATTATGGGATGTTCTGGATAGTTCTAAATTCGCGAATATTCTACAATGTTCCATCAAACGTGTGATATATTCTTACCCTAGCAATGCCGGGTATTGCTGCTAGTATAATATATAATTTTCAATAACCCTCGCTTATTTAAATGAGATTTGAAAAGATTTTGCTGAATCCCACCTCACTTTGAGTTCACCTAATTAATGTATGCCCCTTTTAATTCAGGGAATAAAAACACAAAAAGGCCAAACTTCGGAAAAATTAGGGGAAAGCTGGATATCGTTGAGGAGTGCCACGCAGGTATCAACTTTTAATCGAATTTTCTCAAAAACCGTTAGTCTTTTGTAGACAACTTCCTAAGTTACAAATTTGGTAACCACTATTTTTTTCAATAAAAGTAACCGTTAACGAGCTATTTGCGAAAACCCGTTTATCGTGACCTTTGGCCCCGCGTAACATTTTGTTTAGAACCACAAAAGGAAGGTTTATGCAAAAATTCAGCTTTCCCCTAATTTTTCTGATGTGCATTGTCTCATTCCTCGTATTATTTTGAGATACCTATGGAGTTTTAGAAAGTAGAAACATCTTATTCGTAAAAAGCCCTAATTGCCAGGAAGTGAACAATAAGTTACCTACCTAGCCACACACAGATCGCCAGATGCACAGAAGAATGTTACTAATTTTCTGCATTTTTCCAATTACCGCCGTGTGTGTGTGTAATCCGCATTACCATCCAATTTAATTCTTTACTTGTTTTTGATTTTTCAATATCCGGTTGGTTCTTTTCTTTCTATAGACGGTAGTTTCAATAATTATTTTCGGTTTTTCAGTTAAACGTTTGATTTATTTCGCGGTCCAGCACAAAATGCTTTCCGTCCATGCATCCACTTCCCATTGTCCGATACTTACAGCTATTATGACCATCACTTTTAAAGGTAAATTTGTGTGCATTTTGGAAGGTAAGGGATACGCTCTTTCGTATAGCCGCACGCTTAAGAATTGCAATGTTGCGCGTCTAATTCGGCAAGGAATCGGAAAAAAGAATTCTTCGGAAATATGACGGCAGATGCACTTTAAAATCGGCGACTATTGTGTACCCTGCGTTTTGAAAAATTCGTTATGCAGGCGCGCATTTTGTTTCTATGATCGTGTGTAAAACGGCCGGAAAAATCTCGATTTGTGCCGCAAATTTCAAAATTTTATGCTGTATTCGAAAGTCGAGAATATACTCTTGATTAAGAAGGATAATATAAAGGACCGTATAAGTGACTTTAAGTTGTTTTAATAGAAACAGGAATTTTATGCCTATGTATACCTACCCTCATTGACAGTCAAAACCTCTGGTGGCCAAATTTTAATTATACATTCTCATCATACTAAAATTATGAACAATCGCTATCTTTGCAACAATTTAGTAAATAAGTATTGCTACACTTTTTAAAATCCTATCGAACAAAAGGGCATTATATTAAATAATATTCGTTATTGACAATTCAGTAACTGCTAAGTATGTTCTACTTACAAAAAAAAAAATAAGTAATTCGCAGAAAATTCCAAAATATTTTTGTATTCTAAACATAGAGTTTTATCGTTCTGAATACCACTACCTTTAACGGCGAGGAACGTGATATGACAAACATTAGGCTGTCGAATATGCCCAAAATTAAGAAATAAAAGGTAACATTTGTGTTGGATATAGTTTTATAGTTTAAATTCTTAAAAATGATAAAATCACAAAGAACTCCAAATTCAGAGGTGTCTTTGAGAGAGAGCCTTAGTTTTTTCTAAATATGTCAAATACTCGGCAAAATTCGTAAATTTTATAATACTTTTTTGTAGAAAATCAAATTTTACATTTTAAAAACTAAAAAGTAATCAATAAACAAGTTAAAAATTTACGATTTTTTATTTTAGTAATTCGTCAATAACCGCTTTTTGAGTAATTATTTTGTTCATTAAATAAATGAACAACATTAAGTTACATAATACAGTGCATTTCATTTATTTATAACGACTTCGGTTGTAACGATCTTTTGGTTATAACGATATAACACATAAGTCCCTTTAATTTAAAGAGTAATTTATCAAGAAAATTTGGCTGTAACGACTTCGGATGTAACGTCGATTTCGGTTTTAGCGACTAATTTGAATGAACTATTAATTAATAATTAACGTAGATTTCAATGAAACACAGAATATCGTTTAAATTGTTTTACTATAATAATTTGTAAATACTCTTACAATCGTTTCGGTCTCTCGACCATTCTCAAAGAGTTGTTACCTGAAACTAAACTTAAAACTATTTCCTTATCTATTTATAGGTACTCACTATTGTAGATGTTTATGTGTATATTTAGGTATAAAGATATTTGTACGTGATATTTAATTTATTTAATTATTGCTTTATATATAGGGCTTTTATGGCCTTCTGTCTGTTCATTAGTGATATTTTTGTTTAATTGTATGGCTTTTTCAATTTCCAATTTTTCGAGATAATTCAATTTTTTACTTTTTTGAACTGTATGCAATACTTTGAAGGCGTCTTTTGAAAAATTGTGTTTATTGTTGATACAATGTTGAGAAAAACCTGTTGTGCCCTTATTCATTTTAATAGAGTGTTCATGTTCTTTCAATCTTTTTTCAAAACTTCTGCCTGTCTGCCCTATATATATAGCATCACAATCGGAACAATGTAACTGGTACACCCCTGATTTATTGAATTTATTATTTTCAGTTAATTTGTTGTTGGTAAGTAATTTTCCTAACGTGCGCTTGTTGGTGCATACTGTATTTATATCTAGTTTTTTAATTGTTTGACATATTTTCGGACTAAGTCCATTAACATAATTTATAAATGACCAATTCTCGTTTTGTTTGTGAAGGTTCTTATGGTAAATTTCATTCATTTAAGTTTAGTTTCAGGTAACAACTCTTTGAGAATGGTCGAGAGACCGAAACGATTGTAAGAGTATTTACAAATTATTATAGTAAAACAATTTAAACGATATTCTGTGTTTCATTGAAATCTACGTTAATTATTACTAAAATGTTTTACCTATTTCCAACCGCAAATACAGTATCTAAGAACTATTAATTACAAGATGCTAGAAATCTTATACTGATATTGCGACCGAGTCTAAACACAAAACTTTGTTATCTTTTCGTTACATTCAGATAGTCAGCAGTTGTACTTAGTAATTGTTTATAAATGTTAAGGTTGATAAAGCCAAATCTAAGAATCAGTTACTGGGTAGTTTTCTTGCCTAATTTCTTTCTTTCGTTCTTTCTCTCTTACTTTTTATATAGCGACGGAATTTAGTGGTCCTTTCATCGTCGTTGTAATGTACCTACCTATTTTTCACATATATAATTTCTCACTCTGTATATTAAAATTGATAATATCTTGTAATTAATTAGTAAATATTTTAAAGGTGAGTCATTACTTATCTTATTGTAAGTAGACACAAGAGAAATTGTCGATGTTAATTTCATAATTATTTTTCATTTTTTTTTATTATTTTGGGATAGTAAAAAATGTTACATATTTGTATTTTGATCTGATAATAACCAATTTCTCTTGGGAACAGTAAATAATAGAAGTCCGATAGACAAAAGTGCAACTTGGACTTTTATCAACACGTCACAATATGATCTAATATAATCCCTTGACCGATAGTCAGGCAAGCAGTCGTTAGTCAACCAGTTAAATCAGTCAAAAGACAATAAAGATAATCAACTATTTTCTAAATCCTTTTATATTCTAATTCTTAACAATAAACTACTATTTCAAGTTCTATAATAATAATTAGTGTAAGAAAATTAAATGTAAAGTAATTAATAAAAGTGTACCCAAAAAAGATCTCCCTTTTATTCGACGCTATAATTAATCCAGAAGACCATTACATCGTTATAAACGAAATATACTGTATATAGTAGTATTCTATACAGGTAGTTAATTGTCATTCATCCCCAGTATTTGATTATTTTTTAAAGTATCTACTGCAGAAATGGTGATTTTTTTAAATATTCTTGCATTCGGATTTTTTAGATTTCATATTTTGCATACAGTTAATGGAAAATTAAAATCTAAATTCATGTTTTATCATATACGTATCAATCTTTCATCATTTGGAATAAATCGACAATTTGAAATCAATATGTGAAGCAGCTTTCAGTGTTTTTTATTCTTTCTCTTTTAGTTAATATTCCGGAATTCTTTTAAATTTAATAATCTAAATTAAAATATGTACCTATATGTTATATATCTCGGTATTACCATCGAAATAAATAAGAATTTATTTAACAGAACTAATCCTCCACAACTTTGCTAGACTTGTGTTGTGTCGACTTTCCAATACAGAACTTTTTTAAATTAAATTGTTTGAACAATTTCTCGATAATAAACTACTTACTTGTAGTGTCTTACAAGTTGATAATTGACAAATTAACTTATTTAAGTTAATAATAATTTCTGACTTGCAATATCAAAGAAACAACGTGCAATAAAATTATTTATTGGTATACGTGTAGAATAGTAAATGACAACTGATGGTTAGATACCCTGTTAGGTGTATTTATGGATTTGGCTAACAAATAATGTAGTGTAAACTGCATGAGAACTTATAACACATTACAAATGCATCCAAATGTGTGTGTGATTTCTAATGCACATAATTATTAGAATGAAATTAATTAAATGAAATATGAAATAAATTTAGTGAGATAGTTAAATACAATATATAAATTTAGCGATTTCAAATAGTATCACGAGTTTAATTGTTTTTTACGACAAGTAAGGAAAGTACTTATAAACCCTTAGAAAAGCAAACAATCTGATAAAACAAGGAAAATAGGCACTGTATTTTTCTCCGTACCAACAGAAGCAACGAAGATCTGACTACTTTTTTTATCCTTTACTGCAGTGGAATTTTCAGCAAATAAATTGTATTTTTGTGAAATAAACCAACAACTTTTAAGGAATTAATTAAAACATAATATTTTTATTCGTGGATTCCCAAAAAAAAAGAAATATTGGTTAATTATTTACCTAAGAAGTCCATTCTTCGATATTATCTACCTAATTCTTTCGATGCTAATAACAACTTATTATATTCTTATCGACATCTTCTTCGAACATTTTAGGCATATTTGCATTTTCCCAATTAAAATTAAAAAAAAAAAGAAAATGACTGCTTAACGAAAATAATACCCACACTGTATGAAATCTAAGATTAATACATTTAGCCAGAATTCTAAACTGTAGATATCAATCAATTGGAGTTCATTTTAAATTCTACAAAATTTTGGCAAAAGTTAGGTTGAAGAGATTAAGTTATTGTTCATTTTAAACAAAAATTAGCACTCGTTACTATTTCCAAATTTTTAGAACAACATCGCGAACGACGTTTTTCGTAAATAGATTCAGTCACACAACACATACTTTTGTGGGTTCTATCTTTTTCTTATTTTTAAAACGAATAAAAAAACAGATTACTTCTGCCAACATTGTTTATTCCATACACGTGCAATCTTTTTTACAGTACCTATAACTACTGATTTTTATGCTTCCATATATAATAATGTTTGGTTTTTGTTAATTTTCTGAAAATTAGTGTTTTATTAACAAACATATTAAAGTACAGAAACCATCCAACATAATTTTTCCTTACTCAATAACATATTATATATGTTACAGTTAAAACAAGTTTTTAGTTAGAACTCGTTTTCCCTAGTTAAAATTAGTTTTTACTTAATGCCTTTGTTAAAACTAGAAATACCCAGTTAAAACTAGAATTTACCACTGATATATATTTGATTTTCAGATAAAACTAGTTGTCACATCGAGCTGTAGTTAAAACTAGCACTAGAAAAACTAATCTGGGATTGAAAACAAGATAAAGTTTTAAAAATATTTATTGAAAAGATCTAAGACACTGAGAACCAAATAATAATCTAACACTAAAGGAACATTTTAGGGAACATCGACTTCAATTAGTTGCCAAGATGACAATATTAATTATAAGTAGGTAAATAAAATAATCAAACAAATCAACAGAACACAACTATAAAATTTCAAAAAGAAACATTGTTAAAGAACATTAATTAACACACAATAAAATTTAATCAGTCAAACTTAAATTTAAAAAAGAATGAGGATCTACTACGCGAACAGTTTTAACTGACTTGCTTCGGAAAAACGCGTTTTGTCTAGTAAGAACTAGTTTTAACTGATATTCGATTTGAGCATTAGTTAATTCTAGTATTAACAAATGCATAGGTACATTAAAAATTAGTTCTAACTAGGAAGAACGCGTTCTAACTAAAAACTAGTTTTAACTGCAACATATACATTTCAGTTATAATTTATCAAAATGGCCGTATCTATGATTTAACACCACATTCGCTAGCTGTAGATGATATATAATATTATAGTGACCATCTGTTATTTCTTAACAACCCCAAAATTCCTTTTTTAACATCCAATTTGCCCATACGCTTTTCCTATCTTATTCACTTATCTCGAGAACAAAATCTACATCTTCTAAAACGTAATTTAATAATGTAGACAATGACTAATGGTTTTTTTTCTAGTTTCTAACAGGACTTTTTTTGCAGGTAGAGATGCAAACAAATTCGAACAGCGGAGATACTTTGTACCGAATTATGACGGGACCTGACAAGGTGCACCTTGCGTTCTGGAATGCACATCTGACGACACACTAACCCTATCGCGATGGGCCAATTTCGGCAAGAAAGGGTTAGTTGTGCTTGAGGCACCGCTAAATAACCCGCTACCCCACTAACACATCAACAACTGTTATAACCGACTGTGTCGATACGGTTACCTACAAGGAGCAAACCGGAAAAAGGGTCCATCGAGTAAAGGGTGGATTTATTAGCCCATTAGCACCGAAAGTTAATCGTTTTGCTTTGGTTTCAAACGTCACTAATTTTTTTTTGCTTAAGGGTATAGGGCTGCCAATAATCATTAAAATAGGTTAAATAGGTACCTGCACACGGAGAAAAATAAACATGATTTTATTACCTGATGAGTCAAGCAAAATTTTTCTAGTTAATAATACTAGAATTCTCATAAAATGTACTTGATGGTATAAAACAATTTTTCATATTTTCTAATAATTAGTATTAGAATAACCAAGCTAAATAAGTCTAGACTTTTTTTCTCTACCTCTCGATTATTTTATCGTGTCGGAAATAAAAAAAATACTAGAATGAGAATAGTTTAGTAAAATTAGTGATAAGAAGTGTAAAAAATGTTTTCTAATCAAGTCAATTTTAGTAGAATTCAGTCTCAACACCGAACGTAGTATGACTAGACATTACTAGTAAAATCTCCTTAAGCGTCTGGTCGTCCATATAATTGACAGATTTTTTAGTCATGTTTTCTAGAATTCTAGCAATATTTTCATGATTGCTTTCTCCGTGTAGAGAGCAAACTGAAACATTTGCTCTCCTATTAATTAATAAAATACCTGCAGTTTAGTAACGTTGTAGTTAATCAGTTTGACTTTTTAAAAAATGTCTCGATAAAGCCCTGCAATTGGGGCTAAACGTTGGCTAGATTGTTTTCATATACTTACATAAGATGGTAAAATAATTATTTTAAATACATCTTAGATAATCGAAAAGGAGCATTCTGTGTAGTGAGCACAATAAAACATTTGCTCAGCTATTAAACACTATGTGGCACTGAAGGCGTCTGAAATACAGGTCTTTCCACTTCCAATGTAATGTTAACAGCTGAAGGAAGCAATAATCTGCTGCGACGACTGGAAAATGGCCATGGGGCGTCTAAACGGCCCGTAAATTGTGAAAACGTAACATTTTACTTTCAACGTCGTTTTACTTAACTTAACAATTCAAGGGGATGAAATTGCTTACTTTCTCTCATTGGAGAGTTTAAATAAAAATGTCAAAAAATTACCCGGTCAGTAACGCACCTGTACATAACACTAATATTATAAAGTCGAAAGTTTGTGAGTGTGTATATTTGTTACTTCTTCACGTCTAAACGGCTAGAGCGATTTTAATAAAATTTGGTATGGAGTTAGCTGACACCCTGGATTATCACATAGGCTACGTTTTACTGCGGGAAAATATCTTATTCCCATGGGAAAACCAATGAAAATGAATTCGCAGAATATTATAAATGCGAAAGTAACTCTGTCTGTATACTAGACAATCTCGCCTAAAATATGAACCGATTTAAATGAAATTTGGTACAGAGATAGTCTAGAGCCTGAGAAAGGACATCGGCTACTTTTTAATGCGAAAAAAGGGTTGTAAGGGGTTGAAATAGGAAAGTTTCTGTGGAAATTCCGTAATTTTTAAAGATTTTTAGGCTTTTGATTAGATATGGATATAAATAAATACGACTTTCAATGTTTGTAAAAAAATTTAACCTAAAGGGGATAAAATTAGCCGATGAAAGTTTTTGTTTAATGACGTCGTCCAAAAAGCCCGGAAAATTAAAATATTAAGTATAAAAAGTTATAGAGGTTTTGTTTATTTGGATCAATAAAAGTAGTACAGAGATAGATAAGTAGATATAAAGCTAGAGGCTTGAAACTTATTTTTTAGGCTTTTGATTCGATAAAAATAAATACGATATTTAAAGTATGTAAAAAATTTACCCTAAAGGTGGCAAAAATAAGGAATGAAAATGTTTGTGTAATGACGTCGGCAAAAAGGCTTACGGCCCAGAAAATAAAAATATAGAAGATAAAAATTTTAAATGCTGCCAAAAGTCACTATTCCACGCGGACGAAGTCGCGGGCGTAGCTAGTAATATTACTACGTATTTTAAGCTTAAGTGTATAAACACATGTAAGATTTCACCTTGCAATCTGTTTTAATTGTTTGCGTCTGGATTTTGTAATTCAATAGATCAACACTGTTCCCTTTCACCCTTTCGCCCTTTCGATATCCTATCCACCCTCTCTTCAAGCCAGACCTAATAAAACTTTCCCCTTGTTGCTCTCAATAGCTAACAGGTGAAAATCAGCGTAACACGATGATAGGGGCGAAGTTCCCCATCAATTTACAACATAAAGCTTCTTTTAAACGCAAGATATGCATTTATTTAAGAGGGGTGTCACGTTCACCCTAACCTAAACAATCATCGTCTGCGCTGAATATAAGTTACAAAAAACTTCTCCACGGTGTACCGTATCATTCTTCTTTGCAAGAAGTAACTTAATCCTGACTAAGAAACCAGAAAAAAAAGTGAACACAAAAAACTGAGAAGCTGTACAAGATTGAAGGAGGATTATTATGACGTAGTACACATACATTCGTGAAACTCTTTCTTTCTATTTTTAGGGTTCCTTCCGCTTTTTCAATTTCTCTTTTTTGTGGGGATACTTAAGCTTCTGATTAAACCATTATACAAAGCAAACCGCCTTTATGAAATAATTTTAAATGTGTGGTATCAAAAAGTAGAATAATGGGTGTTACCCTTCTATTATAGCCTAGCATCGTTAATTTTCTTTATCTTTTGTATTTTATAATTATTATAAATTGTTAGCTTCTGATACTCTACAACATAGTCGCAAATGATGAAATTTGTACATCGACAATTTTCTTAAATGCTGTTCATCTTTTAGTCTAGTATCTAATCTAAAATATGTGAGCCGTCACGGGACGCCTGGCACATGTGAAACTCAATTTTTCTAATCAGCGATTTCAGTAATAGTTATATTCGATGTTGCCTCTGACAGAATTACTGTGATAATTGGTCGAGGATAACTGAAGTATGTTAATACAAAAGTATTGGACATAACATTATCAAGACATCTAATAAATACAGCATCTATTGTTGTTGCATATCTGATAGTAGGTTCACTTGGATTGTTGTTATTTGCAATTGAAATTCTTTTTGGAGGAACGTAACTAATGGCATTGATTCATCTTTAGCAAAATTTACATTGAAATCTCCAGCTAAAATCAATGGTAGTTTATCTTTATTGGTTTTAAAAATTATTGAACTTCTGTGACTGTACGGAAATAATTTCTTATGTAAAAATGAAATATCATTCGTTTTTTTTTTATTAGGTGAAATGTACACAACAATCATAAATTAATTCACTATAACTATAGTAAACGACACTGTCGAACCGAGTGGGAAGAGAATCGCACAGGCGCTTGCGCATGGTGAGCGTCGCCACGGCATGCAATTGCCACGATCGCCCCGCCAACAATTCGGTTTACCCGCGGCGTTAGATGTTTCATATGTGTTCATGATTTTGAGAAAATGGACAGTTTAGGGAAGGAAACACCCCTGTGGCTAAGCCCATGAATATAATACTATAATATGTAGTCCTTTTAATGCCTAACAAAATGCGTCTCGCTTCATATCAAAATTATAAAAAAGTACTTTTTATATAATTAATTTACATAAATATCAATGTAACTTTAATTCTCATATTTAAATGCATACCCATATTATGTCAAAAAATCAAAACTCTATAGTTGGATAATTTAAAAAACAAAAATGTTTCTAATTTTTAAAATGTTTAGCAAAGTAACAAATATTTTTATTTTGCTACATAAACAAATGCAATAAATATCTAAGTAATTTTTGCAACATTCATTTGATTGCAGTAAACTATATTGAATTTTTCAGAGAAAATCACAAATTTTGAAAAAAATATATTCTAGTATTATTATACGTGTTCTTACAAATAAACGCTAAAATCTAAAGTACATTTATATAAACATTAAAAGATACATTTTCTACTACGGTACGTAGTTTAAAACTATATAGTCAAGAAAAAGATTGTTTTATAGGATTGTGCAATTTAATTGTTAAAATACTGTGTTGAATCTTATTCCATGACAAACAATGTAATGAAGTTTCTTCTAGTTTCTCACAATCTCAAATAAAAAATGGAGATACACAGAGAAAAACAATCATGATTTTATTACTTGGTGTGTCAAGCAAAATTTTTCTAATAAATAATACTAGAATTCTCATAAAATGTACTTGGTGGTATAAAACAATTTTTCATTCTTTCTAATAATTAGTATTAGAATAATCAAGCTAAATAAGTCTAGACTTTTTTTCTCTACCTCTCGATTATTTTATCGTGTCGTAAAGAAAAAAATACTAAAATGAGAATAGTTTAGTAAAATTAGTCATAAAAACTGTAAAAAATGTTTTCTAATCAAGTCAATTTTACTAGAATTCAGTCTCAACACCGAACGTAGATTGACTAGACATTTCTAGTAAAATCTCCTTGAGCGTCTGGTCATTCATATAATTGACAGATTTTTTAGTCATGTTTGCTAAAATTCTAGCAATATTTTCATTTTTGTTATCTCCGTGTATACATATATAAAAATCTAAATAACAAACAGTCATTTTCAGATAAATAGTTAAATAAACAAAAGCAAAGCCTTTTCTGATTTCCTGAGGAAAATTTACATAAACTATATTTTTCTGGAAAATTATATTCAGGATCTAAAACAATTATTTATAACGACGAAAAATCGCTTTGAATTTATTGCAAAAAGACCTTCGAGATGGCAAATCTAACAAGATTGTTACAGAAATGAATAGGGTTTCCTCAGAAACTACAAATGACTAATTAGGTTAAGTTAGACCCCTTGAATTTATATAATGACTAAATTATACAAGCCATTAGATTTGAATACTGACATATTTACTTAAGCACCTTAAAAATAGATTAAAATATTTACCTATGTCTAATTTAATGATATGATTAATTACTTTTGTATATGGACCTTCATTTAAATTAATATTTTAAATCAGCAAATTTTCTTTTGTTTGGGAAATCAAAACAGTAGATTTTTAATAAGATATTTTATTAATTACTCAAAATTTAATTGTTTCGACTATCAAGTCCATACTATTATCAATGTACTTATGAAAATTACTTGTTAGTCGAAACAATTATATTGTCATGTAATTATTAAAATATCTTGTTGAAACATGTACTGTTTTGATTTCCCAAATATTAAACATGTCTCAACACAACACCACCATAGTTAGTTTTAATATTACAAAAATTTTCTTTTTTTCAAATTAAATGAAAATTTGAAACTAATGAAAAAGCATGTTTCTGCAAAATACAAGTTTCAACTTGCAAAACGGCATTTGTAATAATAATAGGTCGTCGTCCATAAATAATTTCATTTCTTTAAATTTCTTTACCTACACAAGGTTGCGTTTGTCTTGTTGCAGACTTTTATGTTTGCACAGAGCACAAGGTACCTAAGCAGTAGACAAATATCCTCTTTTTACAAGAGATCTACTACGTGTATTTTACGAATGTGGGTGATTCTTTGTTAAATTGATGGGGTGTAAAAGGTAGCTATAATACATACATATACCTTTACATAGGGATAAGAAAGCGTGAGAAACCTGGTGTGTTTACTCCAGTTTTACGCAAACTTGCACAGACTTGTTCGAACTCCTCAAGTCTCAAATAAGATAACTCTTCGTGAACACCTTGCATCTTCTGCACGAATATATGTTACGAGTAGGTATCTACTACACAACCTCGTGCATCTGGATTAAATTATAACAAGTCAATAAAAAAGGATATGAGGTGAGAATATTAAATTTATCTAACTTATCTCTTCATCACGTACTACATATTTCTTAATCTTTGGAGTTTATTGATTAATTAATTAAGCAAAGTTTTATACCGATAATGCATTTACGTAAATGTGTCTGCATATATGGGACGTGTGAAATTGGTCCAGCTGTTCAAAATCAGAATTTCAAGTCTGCTTTTTATTAGATTAATAAATTGGTTTTAATATAACTAATTTATCATTCATTAAAACGGCTGAAATGTGTAGGTCACTCAATGTTTATAAAAATTAAAAAGAAATTATTCATTTAATTTAAAAATTTCGACATCAAAAATGTAGTAGGTATATTCTGAATCATGATAAATTTTTTTTTTAATATACCTAACAAAAATAATAAAAGGATCAGAATCTAAAAATATATCGCTGTTATTCTGTTATTTATTTTTCTTTGTTATCTTGTATTACTGATAAGAAATTTTAGCAAATAATTTTTAAAACATTAATACAATTTTACATCTATAAAGTTTCTTTGTTATTCTTGGCAGCTGGAACTTTCTAGGACATCCTAAAATATTTTGCTGAAAATAGAGAATTCTTATTCACTTTAGTATTATTATTGTTTATAAATTTAATATATCCATTATAAACAATGTTTTTTATATAGTATTGGTTTCTTTTTCTTGTGATAATGATTTTCCCACTAGAATTATTTGTAATGAAAACCGTAAGGTAAAAGAAATTGCGTAAAAATTTAGAAAGTTTCTGGAGAACCTACACTAAAGATCAATATTATAATTATCATTGACTTTCATTTATCATATAAAGTAGTCAAAAAAGGGGCGAAAATAACGAAATTTAGGTTAGTAGATATGGGAACTCGATAACTACCTATAGACACCTGCAATCAGTTCTTGTGAACATATTCACGAGTAATCAGATTTAAGTGGCGTCCGCTAATAAGAATAAAACGGCGTTAATTACTTCACAAATAACGCACAAACGAACAGGACCGGTCGTGAAATTTCTGGACACTATCGCGTACTCACGACTTTTACAAAAGTTCGATTGTAATCTGAATATGGAAATTTGCAACATAAGGTTGAGTACAATTCTCGGTTTTTAGCTCTGAAAATCAGCATTTAGATTAAGACACATTCATTAAAATGGGAAGAAAAATCTCATAAAAGCTCATTTAAAGTTCACTGAAAATCTTACTTTTTAATTCAAAGAATTGCCACAATTTCCTTTCCAATTTTAATTATAAACTTATTTATTATACGTGAGGGGGTTGGAGAAGGTCTCATTTAATTTTACCAAATCTCACTAAGGGGAAGGAAATGAAAAATCACGTAATTAATAGACACCTTAAGTTTGTTTTAATAAATAATAAAATTCGGATGGTGTCGAATAGGGATCCACAGAGTAGAAATAATAAAAAGTAAGGTTAGGTTAAAGGTAGGGTTTCCATCACTCCGGATTTCCCCGGAGTTTTCAATTTACTTAAATTATATTAAAATATTAAATTTTTGTTTTATTTAAAGAAATAAAAAACGTAAGACTGTTAATAATTCTTAAAACACTAAAAAAGTTTTGTTTTGTTTCTTAATAAGACTAAATTTAATGTAGAAATAAATAAAAACCAAAACTATTTTTTATTATACTAAGTAACTTAAAGAAAAACACTGGTAACATGTCCGGGTTCTAAGCATCAATATCTGGGGTTTTTACGCTTCTTGTCCTGGTTACCAGATTTTAGATATGGCAACCCTAGTTAAAGGTGATATCAAAACTAGAGACGAAAAATTACAAGTCGCCAATTATTGATATTATCAAAAGTAGTAAAGACATAAAGGAAAATGAGTTTAAAGAAACAATTACTGCTAAAGAAATATGAGAACAGAAACTGATAAATAGGGTGTAGAACACCCTATTGTGGAAGCCTTTAATTTTTGAAACTGATCCATAATTTTCACAATAAAAACACAAAAAAGTTTCAAGAGTACCTATATTAAAATGTAGACACTACATATGTTTCACTGTACAACAGCTTCTTCACGTGAAGATTTAACAAACTAAGATTACGTTATACCTATTTATATCTAATACTTAATTATGGTAGAGATGGTTTTGTTGTTAAATTTAGGTTAAGTAATGGGTAATTTTTAAAATCGAAACTTTTTATTTAAATTTTTTTTTCACATTGGCACATAACAGCACATTGTGGGCACATTACAGCACTATATGCTTAGTTTTGATAAAGTGATTTTGCGGAGCTAACTAAATATCACAAAAAGGATGTCTCAATAAAAATTAAAATTTTCAAGTAAATATTTTTTTTTTAATGGCACATGATAGCACATCTTCAGCACATTACAACACAATTGGTTTGGTTTTAATGAAGTGATGTGGAGTCAACTAAACATTATAAAAAGAACGTAGTCATAAAAGTTAAGTTTTTTGAATAATTTTTTTTACGTAGCACATAACAGCAGATTTCGGGCACATTTTGGCACATTTTTTTTTTAAATTCCAAAATTGTTGAGTCAACCTTTTGTATATTTAGTTTCCTTATAACAGAATAAATTAATTTATGATATTTGCTGCTTTAGAATTATAAATGGCGTGACAAACAAAATCTGTTATCTGTATCCAATTACCACTAATACATTGTGAGCTCATTAATTCAGACAATTCTAGATTTTTTAAGTTTTCGAATATTTAAAAATATTTTAACTATTCGAACAAACCTCGTATATGTGCACATTACTGTCCTAAAATGCGACAAGTAAAAAAAAGAACATTCGATGTAGTAACGGTTCTCTCAATTTTAATGCACAATAATAACAACCAATTACTTTAATTAAAAAGATCGTACATGTAACGTCTTATAACTTCTTAACAAAGATATGTTGGTAATTATCTATGGAATGAAACAGTGAAAAAATATCGACGTCATGAATGTAATGAATATTTTTTTTTCAACGCTGCGTTTAATTAACGCTCGGTGTTTTTCAGATAATGTTGCCGGTGAGACACCGATTTCTTTATTTATTTTTTTGTTACTTATTTATTATTTAACTGTACTGTAATTTGCTTGCGAATTTCAAGTGTATACGGTACACACTAATTAGCGGACAGTAATTTCTTTGTCCGTATTAATGATTCTTGATAAGCTAATGTACAATAATTAGGTATTTTCTAATAACCTTAATGAATACACTAAACGCTTCCGCTTATATTAATAATTAATGTATGTTGAGAATATACGGATGTTTAAAGTGTTAAATCGTACAAAAAAACTGCAAGAAAGATATCTAAAATACATGTACAGGTTGCGAAAGCGAGAAACTTGGCACAGTAAGTTTCAAAGTTTCATCTCCATACTGCTACCGACCATTATTTGAAGCAGCACATTTTAACTCGTTACCAAGATAAACATTTTCACATGATATACAGGGGTTTTCAAGTTGATGGGCTATTAGAAGTATTTGAATTAGTAGAAGGACTTCAAGTCTGACACTTGGGCTCATTTGGTTATTGTTTATGCCGCTTCTTTTAAAAATATTTTCAAGTTCGATTTACATCCGGTTATATCGGAAGTCGATACCAACTTTATTATTATTTTAAATGGAATGGTATATTTTTTACGCTGAATTCGAATAAAACGTGTAATTCTAAGGCTAACTAAATAATTTATAATCACAGTAACACCTTTTTATCGCTTAATTTCTGTTGGGGAGATGTTCGAGACATATGTTAATAATAATTACTTCAATTGAAGTTTTCGTTTTTAATTATTTTTTGTAACAGAAATTAATCGAAAATGCTTTTGGCTTTATTTTGCATTGATTGTCGTTAGTTGTCAATTGTCCAAGGCACACTCTTATTACGACAAAATTAATGAAAATATCTATATTTTAAAGATTCTAAATTACTCAATTTTTTTCAAATAAAACAGTAGGGAGTATCTATATGAATCGAGAGAGGATAAAGAAAGGAATCGATTGAAAAAATTAAATATGGTAGGTGCCATTTGAAAAAACGAAGTTATTCGTTTTTGAAGTTCTTAAACTAAAGAATTTTATTTTGAACGCCCTGTATAAATCATTTAGTTAAATTTTGTCAAGGCGTTAGCACAAAAATTCAGCTATTACTAGTAAAAATTTCAACAGTCTGAGTCGTATTTTGTGGAAGTTATGATTTTTTATAATTTGGGTTGCGGTAACAATTTTTTTTTCTATAAATTAAATTAACTCAGAAACCGATCGTCATAGGTGTACAAGTTGGTTATCAAACTTACCTTAGAATTACACGTTTTATTCGAATTCAGCGTAAAAAATATACCATTCCATTTAAAATAATAATAAGGTTGGTGTCGACTTCCCATATAACCGGATGTAAATCGAACTTAAAAATATTTTTAAAAGAAGCGGCATAAACAATAACCAAATGAGCCCAAGTTTAAGAATTGAATTCCTTCTACTAATTCATATACTTCTAATAGCTTATCAACTTGAAAAACCCTGTATATTACCAGCATGTATATGAAATATAATTTTATATATGCTTCATTTTTTTTTTTATTTTCTCGATTATTATTTGCCCGTATTATATGATGACACATTTTTAAAATCAGAATAAGGAGAGAATTTTAAATAGTTAAATGTTTAATTAAAATTAATTCTTTGCACCTCTTTATTCTAAC
Source organism: Agrilus mali (assembly GCA_029378335.1). Lineage (NCBI taxonomy): Eukaryota > Metazoa > Arthropoda > Insecta > Coleoptera > Buprestidae > Agrilus > Agrilus mali. The sequence goes on along the minus strand of CM055661.1, from coordinate 12,907,972 downwards.
AGATTTATAAAAATTTGCAAAACGTCCCATTCTAAAAAAGAATTAAGGAGGAGAAAATTGAAATAAGCAATTCGTTTTCAATCTCCCATCAATAGTTTTATTTTATCTTCGTATTTATTGTCGAAAAGAATAATAAAAAAACTTTTAACCAATAAAAAAATCGGTTTGTATTTTTTCATCTAATTAATTGTATCTGCCTTTACTTTATGGAAAATCATCATATAACTTTCTATTAAATGAATGCACTAGACAGTTATTTTCCACTATTTATTTTTACACTCTTAACAATTCTTGACAAGAGGGTTCGAGTTTTCAAGTAAAACTATTCGTATTTCTCATATTGATGCTATTGCCAACCAAATTGGTTCGACTTATAGAAGTCACACTGTATCATAAGTTTAAGATCATGTTGCTTCATTTATTATTCACTTTTTACGTACACCACGACACTAATAAATTTCCCAAAGAGCTCAAGCAGGGCACTTTTTATTATCTTACTCTAAAGGGTCCTTACATTTCACCGCTGTGTGTAGAAGTTTGAAGTAAAAAATAATGCTATAAATTAAACAAAAAAAAAATAAGAGCATGTAAGTATGTTTTAGTTGAAGACAAATAATTAAAAACCAAACTCTAACTAATTTTTAATAAAATTATTGTGATAATATATAACCAAAAATAATAATTGCGAAGTATATGAAAACTTCCCTTATTTTTTCTCTTATTAATTTTCTGCTTAAAAGATAATAATAACTTTTAGAAAAAGTTTAAGAGAGAAAACAGTTTCTAAATTTAATTTCACAAAACGTATTTATAGTAATTACAAATTATTTACATAATAGACTATTTTTATTACAAAAAAAGCAACAATGGTAAACAAAGTTGTGGGAGTAGATATTGCGGTGCTTTTTTTTTAATATTTGCATTATACAAAAGAACTCTATAGATATTCTGCCACGAAAAAGGTTTTGAAATAATTTAAACAAAAAACCCAATTTCAAGAAAAGCAACAAAATATGTTTTGTATAGGTAATGAAATTATTGATTTTTCAAAATTATTTTCTGTGAAGCACATTAAAAGCACTCTTTAGTATCGGTAGTTGTTGTTTTCGTATCAGAATGTTTTTGCAAATTATTATATTTATGTACATTGAAAGTGTGTAGGGTGGCAACTCTTGCAGGCACCAGGAAATGTGTAAACATGTTAAAATATGAGTCTATATGAAACTTCTAGAAAATATTACGTTTCCAAAAATACCGAAAAGGGTCCCGAAATCCTTCTATTTCAAATTTCTTTTATCAATACAATAGAATCACGGTCGATACCTGTAACAGGTAAAGGCTATTGAACATTATCAAACAATCCCTTTCTAACCGGCCATCCATCCCCTTTCGCTCTTACACAACAACATCCATCACTGTACCGTACCGTAGGTATATACCTGTAAGTAAGGAAAGGTCCTGTTCTATACCAAGTGGCTTATAACTGACCACTCACAACCTGTTTACTTCCCAACCATACATGTATGTATTTGTAGGATGCCAACTCATTTTATTATTACCGTTGATGTTGAATTAGGAAACCACGTGAGGCCTCAGGTAACAATATTCTTTCGCAAACAAGGAAAAGTCCGGCAAAGGGTCAAAATACGTTTGTGCGTACATGTGTGCATATATGAATTCACGAGGGTGTACGCCTTTTTTAATCCAAATCTCAACCCGATATACGTAAGATACCCCACGCTTGCCATCTGCCTTTCGTTTTATGTGGGAACCAAGTCGATCTCGCCGTTCCCACGCATCGCACCACAAACCCCCTACACATACACATGCATCAAGGAACACCTGCCCTTACCGAGCGCTACTATAGGCCGGAATCCTTTGCCCCTTCCGAACCTTCGAAGGGCTCGCCAGCTATAAAAGCAGCAAGGACCCGAAACAAAATTCATATCTTTCCTCACATCAAACAGGCAAGTTTCGATACGAGTAAATTATACGAAAATAAATTAAAATGTCTTCATACTACGATTACGTAATTGCCTCGAATAACAGTGTCAACGACAACAAACTAAACGCCAAGAAAGCCCGCTCGATGTCTCATCAGTTCAAGCAGCTGCTGAAACCGCTTTTCGGTGCTTTAAAGAAGAACAACAAGAATCTCGAGATCCAGCAACAACAGACTTATTACTACACAACCGAAGTAGAGGACAACGCAGCAAACGAAGCGCTCGAAGAGAGGCTGTTCGAAGAGATCGACTGCTGTGGTGACTTTGCCGGTGTTCCAGTCTTTAACAGCAACGGACACCTAGAGGTCATCCCCGTAGCCAGAGGTCAACGATACATACCAGTGCATTTTGCCAAAACTGAAGCTGGAACCTTCTTCTGGACGTCTGTTACCACACCAGATCACGATATTGTGTCGATTGGTGACAAAAATGCAATCTGCTGTCATCAAGAAGCCGAGCTCCAAGTACCATGCGACAGGTGGGCCCAAGCTTAAAAGAAAATAAATGGTGTGCAATTAAATTAGTGCCTCGCAGAAGTTACTATTAAAATAGAGTAAGTCTGTTGTGATAATGCTTGCTCAATACTACTTTTTTAACCAGAATGTTGTGATAGTAGCTGTAAGGTATATTCAATTGATAAATTGATAAACATTGACGTACCTTTTTTGTCTTACCTTAATTATTACTTAAGTGTACTTATTTTTGTAGAAGTTGCATATTTCTTTGTGATAAGAGCTTTAAACTTAAATGTATTTTTGTAATATTATATAGGATTATATTATAAGCAATGGCATTCTTGTGACGAATTTTGTCTTCCAATTAGGTTTAAGAAATATTTTTCTGTTTTTTGAAAATAAAATAATTTAACTATTTTTAGTCTTTTTTATCATAGTTAAGCTATACAAATACAAAATAACAAAAAATCACTTAATTAATATACAAGTAAAAAACAAGCATGAAATTATAGCAAAAGGTTACAAAATAAAAAAAATAAATGATTAATAAAACAGGTATTTAAATTAACACCTGTGTACTATTTTACAAGTGATAAATGTCATAAAATTTTATTGATTCAAATAAAGACAAGTGCATCACTATTTTTTAAAAAAAATATTTATTAGTCAATGACTCATCGACAAATTGACTGCCATAAATGAGAAGAAGAAAAATCAACAGGTTCGATGCCAACCAAGAGCAACAACAAATGTGAAGGGAAGAAGTTATTCAAGCAATTAATTTTTGAAGCTTTATTTTATTTATTTTTGTAGGTGTATGTATATTCACTATTCAGTACAGTTTGTTAATTATAAAGAATTATAATGAAACAGTAACACTTGTAAAACTAAAATTCTTCAAGTTTCTTTAATAGCTGTTTCATTTTATCACTTTTATCATTACCAAACACCATACTATTTTATTTAAATTATTCTAAAAGTGCCGGTTTTAAAATCCAAAATAATAGGTAAATAAAAATAAACTCCCAATATTTGTGAAAAAATAATAGACAACAAAAGTAATATTTTATAAAGGGAAATGATGGTCTGCATGAGACGATTAATTGTTCAGAATGTGATGCACTTAATGTACATTGGACAGACGAGTCGCAGTCTCGCTAAATGTACAAAAGAACATAAAAAAGCTATTTTGTATAAAAAATACAAGAGGTTTAAAAATATATACATGGTATGCAAAATTGCATTTTTGCACATACAAAAAATGTAAAACTTTTACGTTACGAATCAACTACCTCATTTATTTTTTTAAAGAAATATTGTTAGTTATATAAAATAAAATTCATCACCGAACTACATTTTAAGACTTTGTTTATCATTGTAGTTATTTTGTAATTATGAGGTGAGGTCCCTTTATAAATACAATTTTTAACTTTCAGCACATATATGTATGTACGATTTTTAGATTTAAAATGAAAATTTTGCGAAACTAAACGGTATTTTTTATCAAGTATTACTCTTTTTAATTAAAAATACTTATCTCAGTAATTTTATTTCATATTTTATTAATTCTGTTCTAATAATTGTGTGCTTAAGGACGTTATCAAAGGGCAGTTGTGCTCAACTTGTTAAAACAATTCCCCCTTTGTAAACTACTATGACTACAATAACAAATAGTTGAGATCAGTACATTCTTTCGCCTTTGCTCACATGCGCAGAACTACAAAAATGATTCCATTGCGTCGTTTTTCAGATCTGGCAGCATTGTATTTTTACTGTGCTTGAGATACGTTTTGTTTATGTAGAGAAAAAAATATGTTACTAGTATTTTATGTTAATTAAAAGTTTATGATGTTAATATGCTACTTATTTATATTAAATATATATATATATATACGAATAAATATTTTACTTGTAAAATTTAGCTCATTTTTAATATTTTTTTATAACAAAACCAATACCGCTTGTCATAGTGATTTTAACAGAAAGATATTCGTTATATCTTTAATTAATAGTTCTCAGTTTTTTAAAACAATTGTAAGAAAATTACTATTGTTATTTAATAAAACATGTTATATCTTTAATTAATAGTTCTCAGTTTTTTAAAACAATTGTAAGGAAATGACTATTGTTATTTAATAAAACATTCGCTTTAACATCGATCGGGATAGGTTTCCCATGTTAAATATGAAAATTTTAATAATCAATATTTAGAAATTTACTACCACAAGAACGAATGAAAAAAATTCCTACATATAAAGGACACATAAGTATGTGTAGGTATTTTAAGTTTAAAAAGAATCGTAAGAAAATTGATTTTTTTGGGAACGTTCTTAAGGTATCACCATTTTCTTACAAATATTTGAATGATTTGTAACGTGTTGTAGGTTCTCATGCACTTTACACTACATTATTATCTGTTAGCCAAATCCATAAACACACCTAACAGGGTATCTTAATCTCAGTTGTCATTTACCATTCTACACGTCTACCAATAAACAATATTATTGTGCCTTTTTTCGTTGATATTGCAAGTCAAAAGTTATGATTAACTTAAATAAGTTGATTTTTCAATTATTAACAAGTATTATGGAGAAATTCTTCAAGCAATTTAAACAAGTTCTTTAACTCAATGTGTTGGAAAGTCGACCAGTAACTATCACTCATATCAACATAACCTAGGAAACTTGTGAAGGATTACTTAATTCTGTCAAATTAATTACTGTTTATTTCTATCGGAATACTAAAATATTATAAGTTGCCTGAAAATCATCCTTATCGATTATTATTATTTATTAATGCATAATAAATTGTCATTTATTTTTCGCTGCTGATTCAATTTGATTTTGATTTCTTTTACTGGGACCCTTTCAAAATTGTAGAACATATTTCTATTCTATTGGTAATGGTCATTTGTTTACTCCAATTCTTAAATCTCCGTCCACTTTCTCTTATTAAAATTCATCTATTAACATTATCTTACCATAATTCTATTTAATTTAATCATTATTTCTGTCATTCAAATCAAATCGGTAACAAAATAGAATTGCCCTAATTAATATCTATCGCAAACCGAAAGAACCCTTTTAAATGGGTGTAGTTTTGCAGGTGGGTTTTAAAATTCCATCCGACGAACGTGTTGCAGCAAGAAAGCAGGCAGGCAGGCAACGAGGAGGCAATCCTGATAAAATAGATGATGCATTCTCCCTTCCCTTATTTGGTTCTTTCAATCTGGCGATTCGAGGGCCATTTCTCGACCCCTCGGGCGATTCACGTGCACGACCATTAGAAGATCCATCGGTCAGGGTGTAAAAAGGCACAAATAACGCGAGTGGGCGGTCCGACGAAGGCCTCTCTATACAGGATGTAAATGATTAGATACGGTCGTGGCCAAGATATTAGGTTTATACGTATTATATACGGGACCCAATGGACATAATCTTCGGTAGTTACAGTTTTTTAACGGCCCTTTGTTCAACCAAAAGGAGGAAAAAGAATTTAAAACGAGACAAAGATCGGACAACAGTATAAATTTCGGACACGGGATTAATATCCAACGTAAAAAGGCGACGGTGATAAATATAAAACGAAATTTAATGATCGGGCGACAGAAATGATGACCCATAAGCGGTTAGAAACGAGCTGTAGAACATAACGGTGTTGCCAAACTTTAAAGTATTGTCTAATTGTCTGTTTTGGGAAGGCGGAAGGGTGGCCATAATTTTAGGATTTTCAAAGAAAAGCACCGTTGAAATATTTTTGTAATTATTATTATCTAATTAGGAGAAACCCCGTCTTATAGGAAGGCGATCACAAGTTGTACAGGGCGTTTCTTATTTTAACTCGAAGAAGGATAATTTTGTGAATCTTTAATGAGAAGAAAATACATTTATATGAACTTGATAAATCCTTGAAGGGCGACAGGACAACGTTTCAAAAACAAGTACTTTCTTATTTAATACCTAAAGCACAGTGGACAAATTAGTAATTGAATGGAATAAATACAGATGTCGCAGTAAATACAAAAAATAAATTGCTACATTAAATTTTGCCTGGCATTTTGGTTTGATTTTTTTATTGGTAAGTATATAAAGTACTTATTAAATAATTTTAACAATATACTATAGTCTACATGTACCATCCAATTAGTTAAATATGATAATATAACCTTAAAAAATATTTGTTACGTTTGGGGTTATTTAGGTTAGGTTAATTAGGAACTAATAATTTTAATACAACCGTTAATTGAGATTTTAATGCACAATAACTGAGGAACTATTTATGTACTTAAATGTAAACTTTCAACAAACAGTGAAAAGAGACTCACCCTTAATTACCACACACTTTTTTATAAGGACAAACAAGTGTTTCGTTCGCGTTGATAATGCCCACAAAATAACAAACAAAGGGGGTCGAAACACGTGTCCGTGATCACAAAAAAGTTGTGTGGTAATTAGGGGTGAGCCTCTTTTAACTCTTTTAATGGTTATTTAGTTAAATAATATAACATATATAAAAAAAATCATCCTTATCATTAAAATTAAACCAACAAAAAACTTTTATTTTGAAACATAAAAACTGCGAATATTATCTACGTTAAAAATTTTAAAATCGATTATTTTTCCTAATTTTTTGTCATTATGATCAAATAATTTCTCAGTACATAGGTGAAATTAAACCACTATTTGATATAATTCATTTTTCCTAGGCATTTTACAATTCAGTTATCGTGACAGTAACCAACAATAAAACACATTACGACCTACATCGTGAGATTAAAATATAATTATACTTAACCAATAAGATAGTTTGTTTCTTTTTAAAACTTCATTTATAAAAACACTAGTGATGAGCAAAGCAAGACCAAGACCAAGACTTTGATAGTCTTAGGCTTGGTCTCGGTCTTGTTTACTCAGTCTTGATCTTGGTCTCGCTCAAATTTGTCTGGTCTCGGTCTTGATCTTGGTCTTGCTTACGCACTCTTGGCCTTGGCCTTGCTGAATTTCGTCTGGTCTTCGTTTTAGTCTTGGTCTTGCAATAAGGTCTTAACGAACATTTTTCAAAAAATTTTGTAAACATGTTTTTATTTGGCAAACATTTTTAAACCTAAATTCACTATCCACAAATTGAAAAAAAAGTTCATTAAGATGTTATTGCTTATTATGATTCAATCAGAAAAAAATTGTCTAAAAATCAATTATTAATTTATAGAGTACTTTATTTTATTACAATCAAAAGACATAAACATTACTTAAGATTATTATTAAGTTGTCTTGTATTTGCATTTTCGGTCTTCGTATTAGTCTTGTTCTTGTTCGTTCTGTCTTGATCTTGGTCTTGCTTACAACAAACTAACTTTTATAAAATGTAATAATTTGACCTCACTAGTTGAACAACTAATATGAAGTGAAGAATAAAACGAAACGTTTAAACATTGCAAGTTTTTCGTCTATTCCGCAATTTTAGAAAATAGAATTCATAGTTGCTTTATCCTTAGCCTTGTCGCCCAGAGTTAAATTACCTAGACGCTATATGTATTATATTGTACTTATCGTGAGAAGCATGTAACATAACTATATGTTTCTAATTTTTATAGTTATTGTAATTCTCATTAAATTCAATGTACCTTCACGAACATATACTTTTTATTATATTGCCGTTTCCTTGAACGTACCCTATCAGTAGAATGAAGTACCTAAGCAAAATTATTAGATAAGCACAGTTGCCAAAAGTAATGTTCATATTTTACAGAACTCTCCGATAAAAGTAAATGGTATATAGCCATCTACAAATTTTGAAATTTGTGTTTCAGTGACTTAGTATCCAACATGAGGTATGGTCATACTACAACAGTCTTTTTTGCTTTATATTTCTTGGTGAATTCAAAAATCGAAATCCTGCTTGAATAAATCAATTTCTTTTGATTTTGGAAATAGAGTTGGCAAAAGTTTTAGTGCATAGTGTTTTAAAATGGGCTTCCAATTCTTTTGGGTATTAATACAAACACTTTGTATTTTTGTAAACAAATACTAGACCAGTAGAGGTTTGTAATCGAATACTTTTAATTTGTATATCAAAAAATGACTTGAAGCCCTTTGATTAAAAAAAAATTGGGGCTTCGAGCACCAAAGCAGTTTAAGACACTTCGAGCTTAGGATTTAGAGCTGTTTTTATGAATGCTTTCATCTCTGAAAATGAAATTTAGTTATCGTCATATAATAATAGGTACTACTGTAGTGACAAATTTCTTATTTCTACAAATATCTTCATTGTCTTAAAATAAAATCTAAATTGAATAATTCTGTATTTAACAGTCTTCCTATGTTTTGCTCAGAGTTTTTTCAAATTAATTCATGAAAAATCAAATGATTAAATTTTATAGATTTTAACAAATCCTTTACTTCAGTATTACTACTTATAGTCTCACATTTGACTTAACCTAACCCGGCCTAACCCGCCCAAAATTAACCTAACCTAACTTAAAAATGTAACAGTTACCTACATGAAAAATGAAGATTGCAAAATAGTATGTTTAAACTTAATTTGGCTGTACTCTTCTGAAAAATTCAGATATTTCTTATAACAATTACCAAGAACACAATCAATGACAATTTAAAATACTTGTTTTAATTTTTATATTATTATTTTAATTAATGATTGGATAATACACGTACAGAAATTAGATAAAATGTGTACGTTTGACAACATCGACCGCAGGTTAATCGGCCTTTTTTAATTAAGTTAAGGGTTACGATCGCGAGTGCCACATAATCAACAGGTAAAAGATGTTAACTGTGATAGACTTATTATGTTGACAGGTATTTCTACTACGGTACAGTCAGTCGGATCGCCTGCCAGTTTACTCTCGGAAAAATGATTCGTTCTACGGACCGTTGAAATACCTACAACCAGCGGTATGGTTTTATGTTACATGTGTTCGAAGACCAACATTAAACATTTACGTCACCGTGTAGGTACAAATTATTGTACAGGGCGGTCCCAAGTTATTTATTTGATTCCATAATAACCGACCATCCATAGGTAGATATCTATAAAGAGTAGTGATGGGCACTATCGATTTAAAAACTATCGAACTCTTCGGTAGTTCACTACTATTCGAATTATTCGATAGTTGAAAAGTATTCGAATAAAAAAAGTAATGAATAGTTTTAGTAACTGAAAGTAGTTACTGAAAATAGTAGTTACTATTTTTATTCGAATAAAAAAGTAATGAATAGTTTTAGTAACTGAAAGTAGTTACTGAAAATAGTAGTTACTATTTTATTCGAATAAAAAAATAATGAATAGTTTTAGTAACTGAAAGTAGTTACTGAAAATAGTAATTACTTTTTTTATTCGAATACTTTTCAACTATCGAACTGAACGTTGGAGTCGTGGTTGGAATGGGTAAATGATACGTTTGCGCATTGTCTACTACTTCGCTACTTCCTCGTAACAGAGCCGAATAATATAAACAATTCTATAATTATAGACGTTATCAATACATACATACATACTTTAAAAACATAATTTTCTATGGCACCAATTTATACTAGTTAAATATGAGGCAAAATAAAATGCAAATAAATAATTAATAATTTTAAAAATTAGTGTAGTGATGATTTGAGTCATAAATACTTAGGTACTATATGTTTGTACTGCGTACTTATAATTACCCAAAAAAAAAAATAATAAGTGCAGAAACATATAAAAAAAAGTAGTTAAATGTAAAAATAAAAAACTCTTTATTCGTCGCCCTCTAACAGATACCTGGATAAGAACAACAGATGTTTCTAAAACACTTATTTTAGTTCAATAACAATAAAGTACGTATAGCAATAAATAATACAAAAAGATCGCTTACTTAAGTAAATAATAATTTTATCAAAGTAATAAGAATTAGAAACCATGTTTCAAGTCGAGGTTATTTATTATTTTCAGCATAGCCTGTTTGTTTTTTATCCATACTAGCATATTAATCGTATATTTGTCTGTTGGTATACACGTTCGTATCAGTATATTTGTATGTTAGTATGCACCGAGCGATGGATAACCGTCTGCTGCCTGACTCGTGTAATTGAAAAAAATAGTAATTACTAAATTCATTCGAATGAATTCATTCGAATGAATTCATTCGATAGTTAAAAGTATTCATTTAGTAATTATTCGATAGTTCAATTTATTCGATAGTGCCCATCACTAATAAAGAGTCTCTTAAGAAATTAGAAACGAAATTAATTAACTGTTTTTATCTGATAGGTACTCTGTGGGAAAAATAATTTACATACTCATAAAATACGTCACGCTAAAATTAACTTTTTTTGACCCCCTCCCCCCCGGTTGTCACGCTGTGTAATACTTTCTGTGACCCCCCTGTAAATATTACGTCACAAAAACTAACCCCCCCTCCGAACATGATAAATTTTGATTGATAATACACAAATTTTGATATTCAAAAATATTTAATTTATTATATTTATATAATAAAATTTAAATAAAATAATAAATATCTTTTGTAACGAAAAAATAAATAATATTTCTATTTATCAGAAGTCCAAGGATTCTGTAAAAATTCAGAAAAATTTTTGATGAACGACGAACGTCACGTTGCCGTAGACCCCCCGCCCCCCCTTTTCACATCTTGTCACACTCAGCAAGACCCCTATCCCCGTTGTATGCGAACGTATTTTATGAACGCCCCTAATATAGGTAAATATATTGTAACTAATTTTCATTTTATTCAAAAGTTAAAACAAGAACAGAAAGAATTAGAAAAAGGCAAAGGTCTTTACATTTCTTTCAGGAAAATGTAAAAAAATTCTCCTTAGAATAAAATTTTTGAAAATTATTATTGATTTGTAAGTTTTAGTAGGATTTATATAGCCGAAGATTAATCTTTTTAAAAAAATGAAAAATAAATCTAACCTAATCTAACCTAACCTCATTAAACCTAGGCTTTATCCCAAAGGCTATCAAATTTTGTTCTACTACATTATGTATCTACCAAAGGAATTCATTTTAGCCACTAAACTCCATTAAATCTCAGTGTAATTTATAAAATAACTTTCCTGTAATTTTCTTCCAAGCAGGTATCATTTCCGATTTGTTTTTCTGTAGGATTATTTTACCATAAACGCTTACAATAAGTCAACGTTAGCCAAAGCTCTAATTAAACGGCTTCAAGCTCTAAGCTAAAGTACCTTGGTCCTCGAACAACTACGTAATTACTCCTTAAAATCTAAAGATAAGTTATAAATTAAGTTCAATGCTTTAAGCCCTTGTGATAAGAGCTTGAATTACACAAAATGGAGCTGTGAATAGATCAAAAGGCTTTAAGCACTTGCAAATACGACTATTACCACACTGAAAAGGCTTCAATTAAACCAAAAATGTTCAAAAACACCAAACAGTCCTTGTTTTATAAATAGATATTTTAACATCGGTCGTTTTTTTTCTTTAAAATTAAAAGATATTGGATTCACTATTACACAATAGCCCCAATAAGAACAATAAATCTATGTGACCGCGTGAAATATAAGTGTTCAATACAAAAAATCAAAAGCATCAATTCATATGAAATTAAAACATAAATTATCGGTACACTTTCTTTTGATGATTTTGCTTTGAACGTGTTTCAAAGAAAATTAAAGGGGTCTTCGAACTGCTTTTTAAAAAACCAACCTTTAAAGAGTGCCTGTAATCTTTTTGTGAAATAAAATTACAAAGCGCTTTTATAAAATAACTGGATAAAACCAAAAACCCCAACCAGAAAGTGCTTGAAATAGGTGTTTTTCCCACTTTGAGAATTGTAGCAATATACAGGGTGATCATTTTCAGCCTACCCCCTAGACGTATCCCCTGGACTGAATCGAATATTGTTTGAAATTAAATTTTAACAAATTTTTTTTTTTTTTTATTCATTTTGACTTATTAATCAAAGAAGTATTTTGTTTGATTCCTTAGGCTCAAAAAAGGTTACGATATGTGACTTTTAAAAATTACCCTTGTTCGAAAACAAATTATGTCTATTTGATTTCTGCATTCCCTAACCTAACCTAAAAATATTAATAATCTCGACAGCTACCTGTAAAGGGCAATTGCTTGGTTCTACTTTTTACTAAAGGTAATAATTTTGTCGATTATTTAAACCTCAGTGGAAATTATTAGGTTTTTGAAGTGAAACTTCTTTGGGCGTGATGAGAGTAAAATCTCAAGGCCATGAAACGACACATTTCGTAACGTTTCGTCTCGCGAAGCTATGACAATAGAAAGGCGCGCATGCGCATATCGGTATTACAGTCAGCTGTTAGTGACCGGCATCTCATAGCAGTTATAATACAGTAAGTGTATTATAGTAAATTTTTATTTAACAAAAATTAATATTTATTTAAGAGTGAATATTATTATGTATTAATTTTAATTCCTTGTAGTGATTGATAGTTTACGGTTTCTTAAGCACTTGGAAAAATAAACGGAGACGAAAAAAAAATTTTATTTATGTATGTGTTTTCATTTTAAAAGCATAAATCCTGAAAATTCTCCCTTATTTCTGTCCCCCCTTCCTAACCCAAAAAAACATTAATTATTTTTTTAAAAAGATTAAAAAGATAGCCAAAGGGGGTTTTGGGTTTTACTTCTTTAACGTTCTAAAATCAGTTGCACATTATTTTGGTTTTTTTTTATTGGGAATTATTTCCCTAAAACCCTTTTAACTTTCCTCAATTCTTTTATTAAATCTTTCTTCAAACTTTAAAAGCAATGTATGACTTAAGTTAAAATAATGTAAAAACATTCTAACCTTGCAATTTCTTGAGTACAATTTCTAACCCAATACCTACCTCCTCTTCCAGATATTTTATAAACCTTGTACAATATGATATGAAGTCATAAATAGGGTTTTATAATACGATTTTATTTATCTACATTGTTTGAATCTGTTCATCGATACTTACAGAATTGTTCACCGGTCATTTAGTTTTTGCATTTAATTAAAAATGCACTCTCATCCCCTTATTTAAGCAATTTTTATACGCCCTCAGATACATCTACGTGTTTTGACCTGTTCAAAAGCAAATTATGTCTCCTTGATTTCTGCATTCCCTAACCTAACCTAACCCAACTTAAAAGTTTGCATTAATTATCTAACCTATAAAAAATATGAATTAATAATCTCGATAGCTACGTGTAAAGGGCAATTGCTTGGTTCTACTACTTACCTACTATAGGTAATAATTTTGTCGATTATTTAAACCTAGTTAAAATTATTAGGTTTTTTATTGGGAATTCTTACCATAAAAATTTATAACATTCCTCCATTCTTTTACTAAATCTACTTCAAACTTTTAAGCAATGTATGTCTTAAGTTGAAATAATGTAAAAACATTCTAACCTTGCAATTTCTTGAGTATCAATTTCTAACATTTACCTACCTCCTCTTCCAGAAATTTTATAAACTTTGTACCTACAATATGATAGGAAGTAATAAATAGGGTTTTATAATACGATTTTATTTATCTACCTTGTTTGAATCTTTTCATCGACCTTACAGAATTGTTCACCGGTCATTTAGTTTTTGCACTTGATTTAAAACGCACCATCATCCCCTTATTTAAGCAAGTTTTATACACCCTCAGGTACATCTACCTGTTTCGATTTTCTTTGTTGGCAATCTACCTGCCCGAAAACAAATTGTGCCTCTTTGATTACTGCATCCCCTATACAGATATGGGTACCGTAATTCTTACCCCACTAATGTTTTATTCTCTCGTTTATTTTATCAGCACAGTTTTGTGACAGGTGCCATTTTATATAAATGGTCGGTTTTCTAACACAGCAGGTACCGACGACGACGACCCCTAATTTTGTGCGTAACTTTACAATCTCGAAAGGTTCGGGTTCCCATAATCTAAGAGGGTGTGTAAATTTTGGGCTGTTGATGGACATAAAAGGAACATTTGGTGTGTTTTACCTGTTAGCAAATTTGCGAAAGATTTTAAACCATTCTGGTGATTACCCATGCCAAAAATAACAGTTATTTTTTGAGGATTTCCGGTTCCACCCCTATTTGAATTATTACCTTTTTGATATACCTACTCTACGGTCTACGCTTGGTTCAACAAATTAAGCAATTCACTTTTGCTTATTCCAAGAATTACACCCAATTTATCCGCACTTAACCAAGGAAGCACATTGCCGATTTATCACCCCTAATTTTTATTGTGTCTATCTCAGAGATATGAATAAGATTAAAAAGAGCACTAATTTTAGAATAGATATATAGAAACGAAAGGAAAACATACTTTTTAATTAAAACAATTCTGAAAAGGTGAAAAGAATCACACACTTTCTCAGCTTATATTATGTTAAAAAGTTTTTCCGGTGTACCTTTCAGAATTGCTGTAATTATTTCTTGGGTATATTTGTACATTTGTTAGGGAAAATACTATAAAGTAAACTATTTTTTAGCATAATTATGGTAGATTTGTAGAACTACACAAGGTATCTGTTTGGATATGCCAAAGAAAGTCGATATCTCTATTCACTACCACCCTCTTTCCCGTAAAATATCGTAAAATATGTCCAAACGAAAATTCTATTGCCACATAGTGCTCATATTTTCCAAAATAATATTTCTTTTTAATTGTTTTCTTATTTCATTAATTACATTTGTTTCAATTTAAATATGCTACGTGTTGATTTTACGAAACAAGGAATTAAGTGGGCTGTGACTAACTTGCAAAGTTCCGTTTGGGGATAAAAAGGCACTATGTGGTTCAATATAAAGGAATAAGTTTTGACAATGAATAGAAAAGAAAAAAGTAAAGTAATAAAGAAGATCAAGCAAACCAGTTAGAAGGGTTAGGGTGGTGTAGCGGGTGACCGCTATCACTCACCCTCATGTCCTATTAAAAGTCCCTGCCATTATTGAAGCCCCTAGTTGATAATTATTTAGGCAAATAGTTTTAATATATATATATTTGTAATTAGTTTTTAAGTGTTATTTGTTTTGTGAAGCATTATTTAATCTATTAACTCTAACAAATAACCATACAAAATGCGCTCATCTTTATGACACTATGAAAAGTGCAGCTGATTATTTCAATTTGAAGAAGTCCATCATTAAATCTAAAGTTTTCCCACTGAAATAACAGAAATAAGCATATAAGCAACAAAATTCATTGAGCCAAATTTTATTATCAATATTTAACATTTTAAAGACTTAAATTTTCAGTTTATCGAAATTTTGGGTTTATTTTTTTTTTTTTTAATAAACTAAACTATACTGTACTGCTGATGAGTCGAAATGTACATAGAGCAATATAAATATAAAAGTGACTTTTTCCAAGTGTTTTCTTTTCGTTATTTTTTAATATTTAAACAGTTAATCTCAAAAATTTTGAATGTGATTCTCTTGATTTTTACATAGATACTCATGTCGTTATCTTGCCTTGATTCAAGACAATTATACTTGAAAATAAAAAGTCTCCTGAAACTCAATATTCAATTTTTTGACTCTTTTGGATACGAGACCAGCTTTACTATTCTCCTAATTTCCCGCAATTTCATAATTAAAATTGAACTTGTTCGCCAGTAGCCCTCACCCACGTGGAAAAACTTCGCGCCATTCCTCTAATTACACCCAAAAAATTACCTCCGGGCGACACACAGTATATAAATATTTACCGCCATTTCATACAAAAAGTCATCTCCTGCAACCACAACCGGCATATGCATGCATACATCCTTATACATATTGGAAACATTAATTTATCATGCATTCACAAAAATACAATAGTCACTCATCATTTATATGCCCCACCAAACGCGACGACGAAAAAAAAGGAGATGTTTTTTAAGACACTCATTAAATCTTTTTCGAGGTCATTAACAAAACGTCACTTAGATGTCAATCAAGCCCCCCTTTTTTTGCTGTCAAGGGACAGAATAGCTCAAGTCTGAAGGTCATTAAAGACCCACGGAGAAAGAAACACGCTGGCGCTCTTTTTAACATAACACGCTTAATTTACTAGTACGTATGTATGTCTGCATGTATAATGTATATGCACATGTTCTAACCACACATATAAGTATGTACGTACAAGTGTCAACACGGGTTACCAAACGGAATTCAAATTAATGAGCAGAACAGGTCCGGTCTGTAATAAAAGAACATTCCGATGAATTACCTACCCATTTCCATTATTACTTACTAACTATAAAGACTAAAACTACAGCCATTAAATTATTTTATCGATTCTTCAGTTTCAATTTGTTTCTCAGTAAGTACATTAAGTTTTAAAGGACAGCAGTTCTGGGTTCAAACTTTATTAAATATGTCATTTAGTATAAGTGTTCATAGAAATATGTAATAAGTAAAACACAGAAAAGGTATTATTGCTACTGCTTGAATCGAACTGAAGTAGCAGTCTTTAACGCTATAATTATAATAAGGCGACTGTAGTTGTAGTCATTCAACCAATTCCGATTTTGCTAAGGTAAGGATCGTAAGTGTTTAAAACCGGATAATATTAGATTTTATGATTTTTAACAAAAAAGTTGTTCAAAAAGGATCATTCCCAGTTTGTGACTTGACTTATATTTCTCCCACTTTGAGACCTGCATCTTAATTGTCATTAACTCGCACGTTTTTAATAGCCTAATTTATGTACTTGTATATACCTGCATGCCCTAACTCACTTGAATTGGGTCAAAGATATTAGACACATTAAAAGTTAGTTGGAAATTTATATATTATGTACAAGGGAACGTCAAAAAAGCGAAAACACTCACTTCGTTCGTGTTTCATTTACATACCGTAACCTTATGACCTTAAGGAATCAAATGAAATCTTTCGTTGATTGATAAGTCAAAAGAAAATGTCACCCTACCTAAAAATAAAAATAGACTGAAAACATTTGTTAAAATTTAATTTCAAAACGATATACCAATTCGATCCGAACATACTACTAGGGGATTTATTTCCTTTACTAGCTACCTGGCTATATACTGATACAGTACATTATCCCGAAATGGTAATAATAATAATAATAATAATACTATGTATTACAGAGTATGTCACGAGGTAGGAATTAAAAATGCAAAATTTTATGAGGTCCCGAAGTAAAAAGTCACAAGGTGGTTAAGACACCATCAAAATTGGTGATTTTTATACTTTTTCCTGAATTTGTACCATAAGATTTTGCATTATAGTCCAAAGATTACATGCTTGTGATTGTGAGCCTTACAACAGCAAATAATATTAATTTTTGGTGAGTCAGGAACTGTAAAAAAAACAGTTTTTAACAATTCTGAGGGTGTTGCAAGTTTGAAGTTGATATTTTGATAATAAAAAGTGTATTTTAAAAATTGGCTAAAAGGCTCTTAACCTACAAAATCGGTAAAATATAAAAAAATTCTTAAGGTCGCAATTAAATTAAAAAATCTGAAAAATCATATAAATGGATATATTAAATAAAACAACACCTGTATGATTTTATTCGGATTAAATTATAATATCCCTAAAAAATGAAGCAGAGAAACCACGTTGCTTATCGCCCACAATTTAACATCTAGAGGACGAAATAAATTAAAAGCAAAAAAAACCTTTTAAAGAAAAGCTTTTATTTAAATGCTTTAAAAATAAGAAAACAAAATTTTCTTTTAAAATTTTAACTATCAACTTATAACCTCATTATACACAATTTATATGATCATAAAAGCTTGTAGCGAGGTTTGCTGAAATTTAAAAAAATTAAACTTAGCAGATTAAGTTACTCAATTAAATAGGTACCTACTAGTTTATTTACACAAGTAAATCGCGCGACAAGCTTTTATGACCATATAAATTGTGTATAATGAGGTTATAAGTTGATAGTTAAAATTTTAAAGGAAAATTTTATTTTCTTATTTTGAGAGCATATTTAAATAAAAGCTTTTTTTAAAAGCTTTTAATTTATTTTTTACTTTTTAGTTATCGCTGGCTAGGTTTCTGGGTCTGTTCATCTCATTCAACGCATCATTGTTGCAAGGTCGTTTTCCTGTTAATTTCGAACAGTCTAGTTCTTCAATAAGGAGTCCTTCTAATGGTTTTACCCTATTTAAGGCCACGTATGCTTGACCAGTAGCAAAGAGCTTTGAGCCTAACTAAACAATTTCATTTAATAATAAATAAAAAACTCTAAAAGTCCGCCATATTGGATTAAGAGTGATATCAGAATAGTTTTCTAATTATTCTCGGCAAGCCCTTTCATTTTATACCCATATTGCAGAAGTGCATAAAAAGTAACTATTCCGCCATCTTGGATGTTCCGCCATATTGGATTTAGAAGGACGTCACACAGCTTATCGTGTATTGTCATCTAAACTAAACGTGTATACAAAATTTCAGCTCAATCGGTTGAAGATATCTGCTTCAAAATTGAGTAGCAAGATTACACCCGAACAAACATACATTGCAAGTTAAATAAAAGCTTTTAAAAAATAGCACTCTTTATCTTGGTAAAGAACAACAGAGGGTTCAACCTGTGTGAGCAGCTATTAAAAATTATTTATAGCTCTACATTTGGGTCACACTATTTTCCCTTTAACCAGTGGAGATTATTTAAGTAATTAATTCCATTTTTTTTTTCAAAATGGCAGATTTTCTACTACAACATAATAATAATTATTACAGTTATCACTGTTGTAATTTCCACATTTTGTTTGCATAATTTAAATTAAAAATTTAAAATTTCACACACAAAAAACAAAAGTCTTAAACTGAACCTTTTTGAATCGATGGAAGTCAATAAATATAAAAATAAGGACATATTAGGTACTAAACGACCAAATAGACCTTAACAATTCCCTTTTACATATTCTTGCATAATAATAATAACCACCCCCAATTAGCTAATAGAAAT
This sequence comes from Agrilus mali, assembly GCA_029378335.1. Taxonomy (NCBI): domain Eukaryota; kingdom Metazoa; phylum Arthropoda; class Insecta; order Coleoptera; family Buprestidae; genus Agrilus; species Agrilus mali. Next base: position 12,888,616 of record CM055661.1, on the reverse strand, counting down.
AAAATAAGCTAATCTATAAATAGAAAAAACATGTAACCACTAGTAAATCTCATAAAATTACAACCACCGGACATAAATACACATTCGACCTGAGGTAGAGGGGTTTTAGTCGGTAGGTCCGAGGACACCTTCCTCGGAAATCCGACACTACCCAGTCGTACGGACGATTGAGTGTCTTTTTTCCCTCTTCGACGAAAACAAAAAAAAAACCACTAGTTTACGTAAATTGTAAACTTCTGAAGAAGCTACAACGTAGCGACAAAGTAAATTGTGACAAAATAAATTTGTGGAAACTACAACAGTGTTTTTTTGTTTATATTTACAATGAATTTCTACTAAGTAAAAGTAGATTCATCTGTTATATTTCTTAATAATTTGTGAGAAAAAAAAATTACATTGAACATTGTGTATTTTTATTGGGATTTTTGGGGAGGTCTGTTTACGATACGTTTCGATACAAAAACTGAAGTTCAATTAATGTAACGAATTGTCAAGAATTTTTGTTTTGCGTCAAATACTGTGAATTCCATTTAGGTATAACGACTTCGGTTGTAACGACCTTTTGGTTATAACGACATAACACATCGGATGTAACGTCGATTTCGGTTTTAGCGACTAATTTTAATGAACTATTAATTACAAGATGCTAGAAATCTCATATTGATTGGTATTGCGACCGAGTCTAAACACAAAACTTTTTTATCTTTTCTGTTACATTCACAGACAGTCAGCAGTTGTACTTAGTAATTGTTTATAAATAATGTTAAGATTGATAAAGTTAAATCTAAGAATCAGTTACTGGGTACTTTTCTTGCCTAATTTCCTTCTTTCGTTCTTTCTCTCTTTCTTTTTATATAGCGACTTCCGGATATAGCGACGGAATTTAATGGTTTTTTCATCGTCGTTATAAACAAAATATACTGTATTTCAGTTGTGATATATCAGTAAGTCGTAAATAATCCAAATTATAAATCATCAAATTTTTCAATAATTATTAAAAAATAATGATTACTGAACAAGTGGTGAAGGGCAAATAGAGCGAGTTGTGTGTTGTGTATAAATATAATAGTTGCACGAATGACGACGATGATGATGATACGTGGCCATATTCCATTTACAAAAGATTCTCGGAGGCGACTTAGCGATACACATGCACATCGCACATCTGCCTTTATTCCCACGATATCCGAACACGTGTTGTTGCCCGATATAAAAACGAGCAATTCTCGTGGCAGGCATACTTACTTACTTACTTACTTATACTTAAGTATAATACACACACACGGGTACAATACAAAGTAGTTTTACACTTACACACACGCACGTACGCATGCCAGTATTATATTATTATTACTATTAAACAACTTTGTTGTAAGAAAGTTTTTTTCAGGTCGTAAACATAAATGAACAAACGATCGATCCGATCTTCTTCATCATGTTTTATTACGCCGAGAAGATGGAATATGCCTGTCGACTGATTAATCAAAGCAAACGAACAACCCGATCATTTATTTATGCTGACTTCCGAACAAGTCAATAATTAACGTAGGTTGCACTTAAATAAAATGTTTGTTTAGGCCTTGACTTGTTTTGTTTTGTTTTATTTTATTTTATGTATACTAGTACGTACCTAGGCACAAAAAAATTAAAATACTAATAATAATGACAAATCGATAAATAAATTTACAAACATGTTATTTGTTAATTTTTTGTAATGTTAACCATATTTGTATTATACATGGTGATTACAATTGGCGTATTTTATTTAAAAAATATTTTATGTTGCTTTTCAGAGTGGTTTATAATGTATACAGTAGCTCGAAGGCAAGTACAAATAGCCACAAACTTAGTGCTATAAAAGGGAAAAAGATCCCTAAGCATAACTTAAGGGATACAACAGCAAGATGATTAGAGTTTTTTAAAAGCAGAATATTACACTTTTCTTTTGAAATACAAAATCGCTGATAAACAGAAACCCAAATATCTTCTAAAAAAGCCACAAAATGACGAAACAATTCAAGATAATAAAGAATTGTGGAAGCTTAAAGAGTGTTTTATTGGTTTTTGACAAGTTTTCATCAAGTAGAGTAAGCAAATAATAAATTATGTTTATTTTCTATCAAAAATGGTTTAGTTTAAACAAAAATCATAGGTACATATTTAAATAAATAGAACATCCATTAATAACGTAAACTAAAACTGCGTAGATGGGTTCTGCGAAATCTCATCAAACCTCATTTGAAAAGAGGGGTGTCAGTGTAGTATAGTTTCCAATATAACAATTAAATAAAAGAAACACTCGTTTTAAGTTTCAAAATAGTTTTTATTTAATAAGTCCGCAACGACCGTTTCACCACACCGTGGCTTCATCAGGTGGATGAAATACAGTGAGGCATATGATTTTACCAAAAAAGTAAACCAATTTTTAAAATGGTCATTGTTTAGATAGCCCAGTAACATTTCAGCTTGGTTATATCTATGATAATCATTTTCTACAGAGTCTACAATACATTCCAGGCATCCTTTAAATGTTCTGCGTTATTATAAACATTTTTTACTGTTCGAGTGTTATAGTTCCACCTGGTCGGCCGCGGCGGCCGAAAGCAGACTTGAACAGAAGACTGTTGGATACCCGCGCAGGCGCAGCGTACACATGCTTTTCGTTCACTGCACCTAAACGCTCTATGTTGAGTGTGTTTTACCTTCCATTTCACGCGTCCGATTGCTCTCTTTTTAACACACAGAGTACCGCTCTCGCGATATGTTCAGGATCCAACTTGAACCGAAAAAGTTAGGTAATTTCGTCAGCGACAAGACAACAATTTAAATATTTTCTATGGGTTACGGGTTGGTGTTTTATATGTAATTGTGAACTATGAGGGTAATGGTAAAAAAGGTAGTACCTATATTATACGATAATTATCAATTATATTATAAATATTAAAAGGATAAAATTATAAGGTGTAGGTAGTTCAATTTTTAAGGGAGTTCACTGAACAAATGCACCTACAGTAAAACCGCCACTGATAGACACCCAGCCGCACGTACGACTGGGTAGTGTCGGATTCCCTAGGAAGGTATCCTCGGACCTACAGACTAAAACCCTTCTACCTCAGGCCGAATGTGTATTTACGTCCGGTGGTTGTAATTTTATGGGATTTACTAGTGATTACATGTTCTTTCTATTTATAGATTAGCTTATATTACATCTATTAATTAGTTGGGGGTAGTTACTAGTATTATCCAAGATTAAGTAGAAGTGAATTGTTAAGGTCTATTTCGTCGTTTAGTAATATGTCCTTATTTTTATATTTATTGACTTCCACCGATTCAAGGTTTAGTTTAAGATTTTTGCTTTTTGTGTGTAAAATTTCAAATTTTGAATTTATGTTATGTAAAAAAAATGTGGAAATTACAACAGTGATAACTGTAATCATTAGTATTATGTTGAAGTAGAAAATCTGCCATCTTGAAAAAAAATTGGAATTAATTTATCTCCACTGGTCAAAGGGAAAATAGTGTGAGACAAATGTAGACCTATAAATAATTTTCAATATCTGTTGTCACAGGTTGAACCCTCTGTAGTTCTTTATCAACACTGTAAACAATGTACAGTGAAATTAACAAAAAAAAGTGTGTCTACAGGTCCACACCCTTATATTTAATTTTTCAAAACTTATATAGATACTAATTACAAAATTATGGAGAGGGGTTAAACTGTAAATTTAATAAAGGGGAGTTGTTTACATCTAGTTGGTTGTTTAATAATATTCCTAGTTTATTATCATTATTAATTTCTAAACTTTCCAATAGGTTTAGTTTCTGACTCTTACTTGCTATATGTAAAATTTTGAAATTTTCATTAAATTTATGATTATTAATAATTAATTACCGTATATTCAATTTTTATGTTCAAAACTCTTTTTATGTTCTTTTACCCGCTCCATAAACTTTGAAACTTAAAAATAGTGTATCTTTTATTTAATTGTTAAAATGGTCAACATCTAAAGGCTAGTACAATGAATAATTTCCATTAGGTACTCTTTCAATTAAAAACCCTTTTAGGGATAAATCTCACATGAAATGGAAGGGTAGTCCCACCACGTCTTATTAAATCTCACTTAAAGAGAAGGAGTCTACAGTAAAAGAAAAACAGCTCACGAAAATAATGATGTCCCCCTTATCTCATTCAAATTCATCTGGTCTTGGTCTTGCTTACGCAATCTTGGTCTCGGTCTTGCTGAATTTCGTCTGGTCTTGGTTTTAGTCTTGGTCTTGCAAAAAGGTATTAACGAACATTTTTCAAAAAATTTTTGTAAATATGTTTTCATTTGGCAAACGTTTTTAAACCTAAATTCATTATCCACAAATTAAAAAAAAAGTTCATTAAGATGTTATTGCTTATTATTATTCAATTATAAAAAGATAGTCTAAAATCAATTATTAATTTATGGAGTACTTTAGTGATGAGCAAAGCGAGATCAAGACCAAGACTGGGATAGTCTTGGGTTTGGTCTTGGTCTTGTTTACTCAGTCTGCAAGACCAAGACCAATTTTACTCGTCACTACTACTTAAATATGCGCTATACAACCACATGCTACCGTTCCAAGTCCTTTCTATATTTAATTTAGTTGCCCATTGTAACGATTTGAAGTTGAAAGTAGGTTTTACATGCGGACAGCGCAGCGTCCCGACGAATGGGTCATAAAATATATAAATTTGATACTACCGTGTTTTATAATCATTAAAATTATACATAAATACGATACAGTAAGTATTAAAAAAATGTATTTGCATAAAGAACATGTTGTCCATAACTGCATTTTTAGTGCAATGACCGCCCGAACAGATTTAGAAACGAGTTTTTTTTAATTTAATTTCGCCGGAACTTTCAAGATGTCGATGTCAGTTGACTTTTTCTACAGTTTTCTCTACTTATTTGCATTAATTATTTATTCACTAATTTTTGCAAGGTGCAGTTAAGTTATACACGATTTGGTTAATTGGCAAAAAAATTTGACGCTTCCCATATCGAAATTCTCACTAATGTTGTTTATTCATGTTACTCATTTGAATAATTTGTTATCTGCTGTACATTTATCTAAAGTGAATGTAATTTCTAATGTTCACTTCTTAGTTGTCATATATCCAAGTAGAAATTTCTCCTCATAGTAAAAAAACGGAATTTTCTATTTGTGCGCATAATATATACCTACCTATATTGAAATTGTTTATACAGGATGTTTTTGAAATATGTGCGGAGCTTGAAGGAGGTATAATAGAAGAAAATGAAAATGCAGTTCTGGATGTTTAGCATTTTCGAGAAAAACAGATTTAAAAGTACAGGCAAGAGCTAGTAGACTACAAGCCCATGGAAAAAATTAACCTGACTGCACTGACTTCCGTCACCACCGCTTTAGTACGGCACTAGGTTTTTCGACATTTATTATTAATCATATTTAAACTATAAAAAAGCCGTACATTAATAATTAGTCGTAATTCCTCACTTGTACCTGGAAAATTCCATTTACTCACGTACTCACCTGTACCGCTCAGAAATGTCGGCATAGTGCTCAGAGTTATTTTCTGATATAGTAACAACCTTCTAAGCGTTATTCACGTTGGTTCATTTCACAGGTTAATTTTTTCCATGGGCTTGTAGTCTATAGGCCCGGTCCTGGTAAATCAAGTCGTTGTTGTTACAATGGCAGAAGTGCGTAACATGATACCTGTGTACATCAATAGAATAATACGATTATTGACGCAACAATCTAATTATGCAGCCACCAACAACCCTTACGAAGATTTTTAGATCTGCAAACCATCTCAAACGCAGTACAGAGATTTTGAAAAACCGGTAATGTACCATATCACCACTGTTGAAAACGAAACTTTTGATTTCATTTCATTCAACCCCTAAAATATCGGGTATATAAAGCTGGCTCCACTCATGTAAAGAGTTTGGCGAATTTTTGTTAAAGCTTTCCAATAATAGGCTTTTGGTGGTATAATATTAATTTACGTATTATGATCAAAACAATCTGAACATGAATTAACAAAAGTAATATAAGAAAGAGAGCAAGTCCTTGGGAAATAATCTTAAAAAAAAAACACCAGCCAGCCGATTCGTTATATAAACAAGAATTGTTGTGTATAAGTTGTATCTCTATCGACAACCACGACCAATTACCCAATAAAAAAAAAGTTGTTGCATCCTTATCATTTGTACCAAGTGCAACAATTGCACTAAATTAATTTTCAGACGTGTGTAGATTTGTGTCGGTAGTTTCGAAAAAGTGCTTTAAAATTTTTGATAATTCTACCTTTTAACTTACAACCCTCCGATGACCTTGACTTTGAAATATGTCATTTTTGGGGTCATTCTGAGTAATTCTTGTAATATATATAGGACGCGCTCGCGCCTCCTTCACAATTTTATTTTGTTTGAAAATTAAACGTTTTTATTTTACTTCCTTCCACGTTTCACCTAACCTAACCTAACCTAACCTTTTTTACCCCCCCCCTTGCTTCCAAACATCTCTTGTCAGTCGTAATATTATTGGATTACTTCACAATATTATACTTTTCTTACTCTCTTTTTATACTTCTTTATCACGAGCGCGCCACCATATTCATATATTTTTGTTCGCCATGTTGACCTTGACAACATATACCAAGGTCAAGGTCATCGGTGGGTTGTAGGTTAAAAGGTAGAATAGTATAATATTGTGAAGATATCCAATAATATTACGAATGACGAGAGATGTTTGGAAGTAAGGGAGGGGGTGAAAAAAGGTTAGGTTAGGTTAGGTTAGGTTAGGTAATGTAAGAGTGAGTTAGATGAGTAGAATGGCATGAAATGTGGAAGCAAGTGAATGAAAACAAAACAAAATTGTGAAGGAAGCGCGAGCGCGTCCTATATATATGACAAGAATTACTTAGAATGACCCCAAAAATGACATATTTCAAGGTCAAGGTCATCGGAGGGTTGTAAGTTAAAAGATAGAATAGTCAAAATTTTTGCCGTTGTGTATGTGTATGCCTGTGCGTATTGTTGGTGTTCTCGTAACCGATAACCTGGCTGTTATAAGACTGTACGTAATAAGCGATAATAAGTTGGAATATGGCCCTGTTTGATTTACTTAAAATCTACTAAACTTACGTTGCCAAAACACATCCAGGATCGGTTTCGATTTGCAATTTGCTGTAATTTTTCAAAAAAATTGTTTGTCTCTTTAACACACTGCTATAATCACCATGCGATTCCTTATTGGATATAATTGACACCCTCCTAAGTTCTGCACTTATTTTAGAAACATTTTGTATAATATATTTCTATGGGGATGTTTATTAATTGAATGAGATATTTTTTTTTTTAATTTAAACTTCTTCTTCTTCCATAGTGAAATATGACAAGATATTGTGGACCCACCATTCCTCATCACGTGAGGTTTTAATCTATTTTAAATTAAAAGGAAGTGCTAAATTTATAGAGCCCCCTACCGTATAAATGAGATGCAATAAGATTTTGCTAATCTCTCTTGTTCCCTAAACTGAAAAAAAGGTCTACTAATAGAATAATAGAAAAAATTTTTGGAAAAGTAGATCTTGTAACGCGAAAAAAAATAATAAGTTGTCTATGTTTTAAAGCACGACATTAAAACTAAGTAGTTCCATTCGACAAGACGATAGATAATAGACTGTATAATCAAAAATAATTTTAAAGTATTAAAGAATTTATTTTATTTATTTCAAACTTGCAAATTCTTTTCGAATTCAGTTCAAATTTTTTATAAAAAATAAAGGAACACTATGAAACGGATAAGGTAATAAGTAGGTAGTTAGTTACGAAAGATGCTACTAAATTGTGGAGGACGAAAGACGTTTTCATATAAAAAGCAGGAAATTGTTAGTGACACGGGATGCCCACATCTTCCACATTTTTTGAAATTAACGCAAGTTTCCTTATCCTTCCTACAAGAAGGCTGAATCTCACGCTTCTAAGATTACCAAGTCAAATTCCTGTTGTGGGCAATAACACGTGTGCAACGTACGCCGTTAATAGGTAAGTAAAAACTCTACCGAAAACCAACTGTGATAGCCGAAAGAATATAATGGCCTCAAGATTATTAAATTTCGAATTGTTTATTCGATTTTTATATTTTGTAAAATTTTAAACTACATATTTCATTTAATACTAAATTTACAAAAAGAAAAAATATTTTTAATATTAGAAATATACTAAATATTATTATTTACATCTAATAATTTCTAAATTTAAAATTGTAAAATATGTACCTATGTGATGTTACACTAGAGCAGATTGCCAAATTGGTCTAGGTATATAGACCTCCAGGGGTCTATTTAACAAAAGCGGGGGTCAATCCGTATCGGAAGGGTTGATTGGGGGTCGAAGAAAAAACAGTTCTTAATACGCAAATCACACATATCAAATTGAATATGTATAAATATTATGCAAATATATGTAAAAATTTTGGAAATAGCTCAGCCAGCCATTTCTAAGTTCCTATATGGTTGAAGCCGGTTTCAGTCACGTAAATTCAATCTTGACTAACAATAAGTACATAAATAAATTAATTGTGGAGTTTCGAGGGGATTTAAGATTAAAATTGAGCAGTTTTGAACCCAATATAGCGAACCTTGCAAAAAAACACCAGGCACACCCATTTCATTGATTAAGAAGCAATAAATCTATAGTTACTTTACTTATTATTTCTACTTATTTATAATTACTTATCACACTAATATTATAAAGGCGAAAGTTTGTGAGTGTGAGTGTGTGACTGTGTTATTTCTTCGTATCTAAACGGCTGGAGCGATTTTAATAAAATTTGGTATGGAGTTAGCTGACACCCTGAATTAACACATAGGCTACGTTTTACTGTGGGAAAATATCTTATTCTTATTCATTCATTCGTTCTTAAAACGAAACTATTCCTGGTCAAATTCCTGCAAATGAGCGAATTAATTCCTGATGAAAATATAAAATGCGAAATAATATCTAGAAATATTTTCTCAATTTTAAAAGACGAAATCATTTGTAGAAATATTTCCTCAATTTACACAATCAATCAATTTCTAGAAATTTTTGTAAATAGACAAAAACGAATGCATCGCTATGACTGTTTGCGATTGAAAGGCCTTTTTAAGCAATGTAAAATAGATTGCCCTAGCGGGGTAAAACAATATCTAAAAGAAAAAAATTTACAAAAAAAATTAACCTAACCTAACCTAAACCCCCCCCCCCCGAGAGTAATTACCGGTGTGTTTTCTTGTTGTGTTATTGTATCGATATATTAATTGTAGTTAGTCATTAAATGAGTTTTGAAAAGAAACCGCGCCCGCGTATCAAAGATTTAAGTAATGTGTTATAATTATTCAAGGACTGAAAATTGTCACACAAACGAATTTATTTCTCAGGAATTGTTTTATTTGCAAAGCGAAATAATTTCTGGATGTTTTGCTTTTTCAAAACGAAACAATTCCTGAGAAATAAATTCGTTTATTCATCCAGAAATTAATTCTCCAGGAATTAATTCATCCCACCGTATTGCCGATACAAAGTCATCTTATAGAACGTATTTTTCAATAAGAAAATGGTTCAATTTTCGGGTAGGGTCATACCTTTAATAAAATAAAAAGATAGGGCGTTTCATTTAACGTAAGTTGGTACAAAATTTTTAAAATGTAAATGAGGTATCGTTACTACTACAAGATATTTTCAAAATTTTCCTACAATTAGCTTTCCATAAACGTCTAATATGCCACTGAGTTTGGGTCACCATGTACAAGAATTACTTCTATTGTATGTATTACTTAATGGAATTACTTAAATAGATTTTTATAAAAGCATCACGTTTTGACGCACGATTGAGATTGACTATATTCGCAAGGCCAATACTATTAAAATGATATGTGGTGACTATCAAATTTGATGGGTTAAACAAGTACGTAAGTCCTTGCACCGTATTGCTAAATTAACATTTCAAACTTCGATTATTCACAGACCACAGACATGAAAAATCACCATCATCATATATTTGATGAATAAATAAATCAATTTGTGTATCGTTTATTATTTAAAAATGCTAGTGTTGTGTTTCGTAATCTCTTAACAATCCTCACCCATGGCACGTGTGTATAATAAAATAATAAAATTAGAGTCCTAGGAGAATTTCCCTTTTTCCCTATCAATTTCGATGACTTTGGAAAGACATTATCGACTGAGATAGTGGCAAAATTTATTCTGCGGACGTTCGTAGTTTGTCTGCATGCTCATCTACAAGGCGAGCAAACTAAAACACTTGCTCAGTTAGTAGATAGTGTCTGACGTTTAAGAAGTTCGAACTACAGATTTTTTCCATCTACAACATAAATTTAACGGCTACACGGAGCAATGAGTCTGTCTGCTCAATTGATCTGTGGAGACCGACGAGTAAGGATTGTCTTAAATTATTTAGACAACTACTTTTCCGTTTGTGGCTCTTACTTTTATATTAACGAGAACAAATTTTAATTTTTAAACATTGAAGTTGAATATTAGCAAGACAAAAGCCCAAATTATTAAAAGCAAATTAACGGAAATATTGGGAATAGTGATGAGCAAAATTGGTCTTGGTCTTGCGAAAAAGCAAGACCAAGACCGCGACCAGACGAATTTGAGCAAGACCAAGACCATGACTGAGTAAACGTGACTGAGACCAAGCCCAAGACTATCCGAGTCTTGGTCTTGGTCTTGCTTTGCTCATCACCAAAGTACACCATAAATTAATAATTGATTTTAGATTATCTTTTTATGATTGAATAATAATAAGCAATAACAACTTAATGAACTTTTTTTTTAATTTGTGGATAGTGAATTTAGGTTTAAAAATGTTTGCCAAATGAAAACATGTTTACAAAATTTTTTGAATAATGTTCGTTAAGACCTTATTGCAAGACCAAGAGTAAAACCAAGACCAGACGAAATTCAGTAAGACCAAGACCAAGACTGAGCAAACAAGGCCGAGACCAAGACCAAGACTCGGATAGTCTTGCTTTGCTCATCACTAATTGGAATGAAGGGAGCGGTGTAAATTAAGTGATAGAGTTAGGGAATCTAAGCGAAGGCCTAGGGGGTTGTAAAGCCTTAAAAGAGATTTTAAAATTTTTATATTGGTGAGTTCTGGAAATGGATTTGCATTGGGGCAGGTATAAATAAAAGTGGGAATAACCTTTTGCTTCTTTTCTTTTTTATATTATTCTTGAAGAATGCAATTTGTTCTTTCCTGACTCTTATAATTGTTATTTGTAACTAACAGAATTGACGGTGATTTATATTTCTTTTTTGCTAGTATATAACTTTTTGTTAATACAACTGTTGAGGATTAAACTACCTACTTATAATGCCTTATATTAATTAAATAAAATATAATTTATTATTAAACATTGCAGCAAACAGAATTTACAGTTATAAAGTTTTATTGTAACAATATCATACGATGACTTCTTCGTTTGCAACAATAATTTCATGTTTTAACATTCCGTGTATTTAAGATATTGATTTTTAAGGTACCTACTTAAGATGTTGTATGTTAAAAGTTAATTCTGTGCTGGAATTAGTTTTGTTGCAGTATATAACTGGCTTTAAATCGTAAGCAAACTACACAATTTGCTCAATTGTTAGCTAAATATTATGTGGTAATGTAATTTGGACAGATGAATAGAGCAATAGGGTGGACTTTGGTCTACTTTTCTTAGTCGCTCTTTTTATCTAATTAAAAAAAAAAAAACTTAATAAGACGGATTTCTTGGAAAGAAAAGGAATAAAAAGGGTAGTTCGCGCTGTACGTAAAAAATACGTACTTAATAGGTTTCACATCATAGTATATGTTTTTCCTCAAAATCCATTACAAAATAAACTTACAATTAGTAGCACCGTTTGACAACCACACGTGTATGAAAAATTTCTACAAACAAGTTTTAAATTAAAAAAACTGTATATTAAAAAACAATTATTTTTTCTTATAAATGCATGTAAATTGTTTACCTATTCCGATAACAAGAATTGAATTGTTTTTTTTTAATATTTACACTTTTTATTGAACCAATTTTTATTATCTATTATATCATAATCGTATACGTCATACAGATAAGTATGTTACAGGTGGATAAGCGAAACGATGAAATGGAACAGCTCCAGCTTTTCCTTGTCCTTGTTCGGATTGTGCCCCAGTTTCCCTTTCTAATAACCCCATGCTTCAAAAGTCCCTGAACTTGAGTGAATTTGGGTCAGGCGTGACCTCACCTTGCCCCATCCTTGATTCGAAGGTAATTTGGATTCTCCGCTCTCTCGCTTTCACGTTCAAGGAGACTTCCCTTTTCAGATAGAAATTCAAACTTCGTAAACTGGGTAACGAAAGCGCCGCTAACGAAACGATTCAAGGTAACAGGCCTCGAAATTAATGTACCGTTACAATTCTGACGTCATTGCAGAAGTTCATAAAAATAAAATATTTATATCTAACGAAAAATAAGCCCCTATTAGGCTATTTATCATGATCGACTTGTGGTTCTAATTTTTTTTTAAATGCAAAGAATGTTCAAAAATATTGCACTGTGACTTCTATTTATGAGAAAAGTAGAAAAAATATAGTTATTATAAATTGTAGAGCATAAACTTTATAATTACCCTCGAAATCGGGGTTTTATTACTAAAATAATGATAATCATTTTTAATAAGCAATAAATCTGCACCAATCAATAAACAACATTGGGGTTAAATTAACTTTCATTTCAATTTCTGCAAAATTTAAATTCCATTGATAAATAATAACTAGGTACTGACAATGTAATGGTGGCGGGTATGAAATTATTTGAGCATCCTCCCTATAATACTGGTCTCACAACTTGTTTCTTTGGTTTATTTCCTCTATAATGTTAAATCGGACCTTGGACATGTCGCCAGATTGCAGACTTATCGAATGTTTGGGTTAGAGGCCCGTTCGCGACATGGGCAAGGTGCTGGAACCGCGAGGAACGGAGAGGAGAGGGGACTGATCCTCGAGCCTTCAAAGAGTGAAGACGCGAATGTGACTCGTTGATTAAAATACGACTTTTACTGTAATGTCTTAAGACAGTTAGTGTTTAAGGGTGAATTGAAGTATTGTTTTTAAGTTTTAACAATAATTACGTAAAAAGGCACTGAGGAGCATACTCTCGATTTGATTTCTAATACTAATCAAGAATGGAACGAATGGATTAATGGTTAGATTAAACGTACGTTGAAATGAAAAATACAATAAACGATACCTAATTAGGAACTGTTTTATCTACAATTTTTGTTGTTTCTTGCAACTAAATGCAAGATTTTCGGGTAAACAATTACAATTTTCTGTTTTACGTAATAACAAAGAATTGACGTTTTTCACACTAATGCTACGTAATATAAAACGAGCATTTTAAAATGTTTTTTTGTTAACTTGTCAGTTTACAATTAACGGTAAGCGAACTGTTTAAGCAAAATCAGCATTGGCTGCAATAAGTAAATACATATGTATATAAGATAGGTGCCTATTTTTAGCTTGAACATTAACATAAATACCATGATAAACGCAATTATGAAATTGAAAATGCTGATAAACTCCTATGACAATGAATTATGCCTACATGTATATCTAACAGACAAGTTGGTCGGACATTCTACGTCAAAAGCACTTTACAGTCACAAGGTTACACATGCACCTACGCACCTTTTCCTATATTGAGCTTATCTTTTAACTTCCAGAAAACTAGATCAACCCAGATCTCTCTATCATCCCATGTCTCTTTTTCTTGTTGATTTCCAGGTAGGTACCATACACTTTAAATTTCTTATCTAATATATAAAATTCTCATGTCCAATGTTAGTTATCATACTCCTCCGAAACGGCTTGACCGACTTTTATTAAATTTTATATGCATATTCAATAGGTCTGAGAATAGGGAACTATCTATTTTTCATACCCCTAAGTGATAAGGGATGTCCACCCCTAACTTTTTTATTTTTTGGACAAAATTTTTTTTAATTTTTTTATGATCTGGCATTAAATAATACATATAACCCTTAATTTTCATCCTTCTACCACCAACCCTCATTTTTTAATAGCGATATTACAACTGTAATAATCTTCAACTCTCAGTGGTCGATAACTGATCAATTATTATCAATCGATTAGTCATCCCCGCCAGGCGTCTACTGATGTCACTACTCACCCAGTAAACAGCACGGAGTGGGGATGAGAATGAAGCAGATTTTTTTAGAATGTTACAGGGAGTTCAAATGTTTTCTAAGAAGTAAAAGAATGTTTTATTATGACATTTCAGAATGATTTGGCAATGTTTCAGAATGTTAAAGAAAGTTGGAGAATGTTTTGAATAATTATGGGATGATCTGGATAGTTCTAAATTCGCGAATATTCTAGAATGTTCCATCGAACGAGTAATGTATTCTTACCCGGGCAACGCCGGGTATTGCTGCTAGCTGCTAGTAGGTACGTATATAAGAATGAATTGTCTGCTAAAACTCAAAAATAGCTCGACCGATTTGATTTTTTTTTTGTTTTGATCGAAAAGTATATAAAAGTCAATTGGCGTGCATTAGCCTAACAAAAAACTCAAATAATGGCTCGACTTTTACTTTTGTTTTGTTCACCTCAATTCAGGGGTGGTTCAGGAGAAAAAAATATGAAGTTTTGATATACAGATTTAAATATGAATTGCCGTACGTTAGTCTGGCAAAAGCACAAAAATGGCTCGATTGTTAATAAAAATTTATGTTTATTCTCTCCGCTTCAAAACTGGGGGATTTAGGAAATCAAAATTTTTTAATTTACAAAAGTTACAATAAAATTTTAATTGGCACTAAGGATCACTGAGTTATCTAGTTATTATTATTTTCCAAATTAATAAATTAAAAGGTTCGGATCATAGAAGTGATATATTTTTGTTAAAAGCGACTCGACTCTGCGCTTTTCATTGTCTCATATATCTGTTTTCCTTCTTAAGTCTACGAATTTTTGTAGTGAGTTTAAATGTCTGTCAACGATGATTTTCATAGCATTTGAAAAATAAATTTTAACCCTTGTTGCTCCCTTAATATTAAATCTTTATAAACCCCTTCGTAGTAGCTCACAAATGTTGTTTCAACTTGGCCATGAAGGATCAGTCACCTCAGTTATCGACTTTCAAAATTTGGTCTTATTATTCTTATAAACGTGACCTCGCTCTTGATAACGTTTCTACAAGCCTGATATTTGATATCTACTGTTTATTATTAGTTAGTGGTGGAGTGTTTTTGGCTTTGATGATAGTCCTCTTTTTTCAAAACAAAACAAAATACCGGCCAAGTGCGAGTCGAACTCATTCACCGAGGGTTCTGTACAAACCTGTATATATGTGATGTAACTAAAAATTTAAGGTTTTCGGAATTTTTCCTTTATATGTGCTATAAAACATTGCTTCATGCCAAATTTCAAGATTCTAAATCGACTGGAAGTACCCTTTAGGTTTTGATTTCCTTGCGAGTAGTTGCGAGTTTGAAAATATGTGGCTTAAATTGCTGTTTCTTTTGATTGCGTTGACATAGAAGTTTGATTTTGTTACAGCTTAAAGGTATTATAGACCTGAGTATTTGATATGAATTTCAATTTAATACCTCTACGCGTTCATGAGGAAAGGGGTAGTAACTTTAAAATTATTAAAAATATTTTTATTATATGATGTAACTAAAAATTTACGGTTTTCGCAATTTTTCCTTTATCTGTGCTATAAGACGTTGCTTCGTACCAAATTTCAAGATTCTGAGTTCACGGGAAGTACCCTGTAGGTTTTGATTCGAAAATTTGCGGAAATTTGTGGCATAAACGGCTGTATTTTTTTATTGCGTTGGCTTAGAAGTTTGATTTTTTCACAGCTCCAAGGGACAATAGACCTGAGTATTTGGTATAAATTTTAGCTTGATACCGCCACGCGTTCCTGAGAAAAAGGGTCTTGACAGACGGACGGACGGACGGACGGACAACGAAGTGATCCTATAAAAGGGTTCCGTTTTTTCCTTTTGAAGTGCGGAACCCTAAAAAGAAAATAAAACAAGAGGAAACGTTTGTTTATTCCTTTATTTTATTACCAAATCCCTTTTTACTTCAAAATTGGTCATTTTTAGGATCCCATACGTCCGAAAAAAAAAACGATGATGTTGAAATTTGGTACACATATCAAACAGGGACGTGTAACGTGAATAGGGGAGTTTTGAACATTGTGGTTTCTTTTGGGAGCAAGTTGGACAATAAAAATAAAATGCAAACTGTGGAATATCACTCTCAAATATATATTTTCATAATTTTAAAATAAATACAGTCCAACTTCGATAACTCGAACGTCAAGAAGTCAAATTTTTGATAAGCCACACCGATTTGATTGAAAACAGCGCCAACTATGAGAAATACATAGGTACATGATGGAATTTCTTGATCCGAACGTGTAGGGATTTCTATTACATGCATGTATTTAAAAAGTACCTACGGAATATTGTGGTAGGGTTGATGGCGACAGACGGAGCTTGCCATCCCCTAATTATTTTAATCGACGTTTCGCAAAATATTTGTTAATTGTAGTTATTTTATTGTTGGTTTTCATGTTCAGGTTTCATTTCTTTTGTAAAAAATCGAATTAAATTTAACTTTTTATTATTAACTAGATACCTTCGAAACAAATTTAACTAAAATATTTTATCCTATTAATACAGGGTGCTCGCAAATACTAGTATTTTTTTCAAAATTCGCACCTAAATTATATAGGACCTTTACCTTCCCCTTTATCTCTGAAACTACAGAGCCTATAATTTTAAAAATAATATGAAAAATAGTTCTTTACCTGCAGATAGATTACAGGAAAATCTGTAAGAAATCTATGATTTGAAAATAATACGGTAAATCACTTAATATTGCGGGAACAAACTTACATTCGCAGTTGAGATGTATGGGGGAAGATACTCTTTCACATTATTTTTTTAAACCTTTATGCTAAATATAAATAACACATCTGGCAAAGTACGGAACCCTCGGCGTGGAAGTCAAACTTGTACTTGACTAATATTTTTTAATTTTGCAAAAATCTCAAGAACTATATTAGCGCAGCCATTATTAAGCGTCCTACACGTAGCAGACTTTATTTTTCAACCACCTTTCGTTTTCGTATGTAACAAAAACAAAAGTAAATGTATAAAAATTGTGCCCGTTTTGAAAGTACCCACCTTAGAATCATATTAAGCGAGTAGGAACTAACTACATTGTATAATAATCGGACTTTCCTATTTATTGTTACAGTAGGTAAAAAGAAAACCGATCCATAGCAGTTTTAATCTAGTTAGCTTCTCGTCTGTAGAACTTCATTCTTCAATAGGTAGTTACCCTATTATCACGTAATGGCAATTTCTTATTCAATAAATTAATAACAAAGGAAAATTCAAGCGCTGGCTGTTACTATGTAATAATTTTTCAATTTTGACCTAAACGGTAATCAATTAATTACACTTGTAGCGCTTTGCTTTTGTTTTATTTATATGCCGCGTAATCTAGTGGGCTGCATCCGTAGCCGGTTGGCGCCATCTATTAGTGACGCATTGCCTCAGGCCAGTTCCATTCACGACTACGGAGATCAGCGGAAGCATCTAGCGGAGCGTGCACAGCCTACTTATCGTCAATAAACGTAAAAGCAATATGTATTTGTCGTCTCTGTCTTTCTCTCGACGCTATTGTTGTTGTAATTACCATTACAGTCCCGCGTCAGTCGGAGTCTGAGCACGGACTATCTATTATGTATGTAGGCGCGAGGGAAAGAGAGAGAGAAAGAGCGGATGATCGCACGGTTTGCCAGCTCATGGCCTGCTCGAACCGTGGGAACGTACAACAAACAGACACGCTTCGCGGCGCTGTTGGTATGCAGCGGTAAGTAGGCACGGCCTGCTTGTGCTTCTCGTCTCTCTTTGCTGTCCGTCGTTGTTGTATAGGCGATCGGCAAGTGTCTGGCTGCACGCGTGCTACAACGGCCGCGATACGACGACACAAAGGCCACTTGATTAATCTAATGCTGCTACTCTCTCGCCTGTTGTTCGGTGTTTATCAACCCAAGCGCGTTCTCTTGTTCTCTTCAATAAACCCCATTCATTGTCCGACACTTACTCAAACTGTCGGATTGTTGGGAATAAACGTATAATAAAGCGGTACAAGGGCACATATACATTTTGTATGAAAAGATCCTAAATATTATTGAGGACAAGTCATTTCATGAATGTAGAAAAAAGGATTAAAATTATACCACAAAAAAAATCGTTCGTGATATACATAAAAAGCGGTTATTGATGATTAGTAGTTTGTTGCGATAATAAATAAGTACTTAACAAATATGGAATATGTTCCTTATATGCAAAATTTAGAGGAATTTAATATGGCAATACCCCAACGTCAAGGTGTACTCTACCACTTTTATTACTTTGAAATATATTTGTTCATTTGTTGGCTAATTACAATGATTGCTTTTGCTTTGAAAGGTGTTTATGATATACCTATTGTCACATCACAAATTTTAG
Source organism: Agrilus mali (assembly GCA_029378335.1). Lineage (NCBI taxonomy): Eukaryota > Metazoa > Arthropoda > Insecta > Coleoptera > Buprestidae > Agrilus > Agrilus mali. Next base: position 12,869,990 of record CM055661.1, on the reverse strand, counting down.
TAGATGAATGTTTCAGCTTCTATGGTAGGTATTACAAAAAATATCAGATTACAATTTTTGTCGATTATGCAACACAATAGTGACTTAAAATTACTGTATTGTGTTTTCTTATTATTGTGTGACAGATTGTTTCAGTGGCGGCTTTTTCAAATAGTTCAAAGACATCAATTTCTGTATAGTAGGAAAGACGGAGAGGATGAGTATGTTTAGGTGAACGTGGACCAAGGATGGATGGACACGTATGTATTAACTAGGTTGGTCCAGGAAAAAATAAAAAGAATATAAGTAAGCGAGAGTGGATAAAAAGATATAATAGATACTGATTTTATTGAAAGAGTAGTGTGTATGCGAGAAACCGAAAGCGTTTTACTCGTTTTTTTTAAATTTGATCGTATCCGTTTGTCATTTTTTTTCATATTATTACAAATAAATAATATCAATACAAAAAACATATCATTTTATCAAAATCTAACCTAATTTTTATGTATCAAATACTTAAGAAGTATTTAAATTATGTAGACGAAATTTACAATGAAGTGTAACAATAGATAATATTTTATATCTCAATTATAATAAACTCGTCATCTTATACAGGGTGTCCAAAAATTAATACTACTTAAGTACGAACTTTAAGGGGTTGTAACTTGATTAATTTAAATGGAACGCCATATTTTTTAACATACCAGAAGATGTATTTTTTAATTACCTATCGATTTGAATTAAGGTGTTCATAAGCTAAGTCTTCGAGTTTTCACAGGAAACTCTAAACAATTGTTTTATGCGCCATTTGAAGTTTTTTAAATAAAAGTTCCAATGTATCTAGTTGTCTTTGGTGTTTAGATGTTAGATATTATTTATTATTATTCTTGGGGAATGTTATAAGAACTGTTTATTGGCTTTTCGAGTTTAGGCTCAATGGTTTCCCGAAAGAAAACATCTTAAGCCAGCCGTTTTTAAAACAATTTCAGGAAAGCGGAAATGTCACTTATAAAAACCCATTACAAGAAAATCAGTCACTGAAGATGAAGAAAATGTCTTTATGGTAGTCGAATCAGTTATCGAAAATCCCAATATTAGTCAAAATCAGATTTCCAAAAATACAGATCATTAGCCAATCAAGTATTTCAAGGATTCTTAAAAAACACGGTTTTTATCCTCATAAAATCCAGCTCTGTCAAGAACTTTATGGAAATGATTTTGGTAACCGAACTGAATTTTGCATGTGGCTTCTGGATAGTGTCAGAAAATGAAATTTTTTTCGATAGAGTGTAAACTATTCTTATAACATTCCCCAAGGATAAAAATAATATCAATACGCTCCTCTTGTAAATAAATTCTCAATTTGAATAAGCAACACCTCAATAATAAATAATAACATCTGACTATAAACACCAAAGGCAACTAGATACATTGGAACTTTTACTTAAAAAACTACAAATGGCGCATAAAACAATTATTTAGCATTTCCTTTAAAAACGCGAAGACTTAGCTTATGAACACCCTAATATCAATCGATAGGTAATTAAAAAATACATCTTCTGGTATGTTAAAAAATATGGCGTTCCATTTAAATTAATCAAGTTACAACCCCTTAAAGTTCATACTTAAGTAGTATTAATTTGTGGATACCCTGTATAAGATGACGCGTTTATTATAATTAAGATATAAAATATGATCTATTGTTACACTTTATTGTAAATTTCGCTTACATAACTTAAATGCTTCTTAAGTATTTGATATATAAAAATTAGGTTAGATTTTGATAAAATTCAATTATTTAAAAACCCTTAAGGTTTAGGTGTTATAAACCTTATCAAAACAAGCACTTATTTTGACCGAACAATCCAAAAATGCAATAATATACAGGGGGTTCCATTTAAAAAAACATGACTTTGATACTTTTAGGGCATTTGGAACACCCTGTATAATATGAAAATAATTTTAAAAGGTAACCATAATAGACCTCTATATAGCCCAAAAGTTAAAGTTTTTGAGATTTTCATATTTTGGCCATAATACTCCGTGTCGTATAGCGTATATATATATACATTATTTTATAATTATAATAAACAAAAACAACACGCACTTGTAACAAAAATAGTATCTGCAACTCGTGCGGAAGGCAGTTACACACTTCGTCCTCGTGTGTAATTGCCAATTTTCCGAACTTGTTGCATAATATAGATACTATTATCTACCTTAGAAATATGCCTGCCAACAGGAAAAGGGGAAATCCAGTGTGTTGGATGCTTGCTGTGAATGTTCTGGTATACAGAGTGAATATTTTGTTTGTGAATTCTGCAAATAAAATTTTTAGTTACATCATATAATAAAAATATTTTTAATAATTTTAAAGTTACTACCCCTTTCCTCATGAACGCGTAGAAGTATTAAATTGAAATTCATATTAAATACTCAAGTCTATAATACCTTTAAGCTGTAACAAAATCAAACTTCTATGTCAACGCAATCAAAAGAAACAGCAATTTAAGCCGCATATTTTCAAACTCGCAACTACTCGCAAGGGAATCAAAACCTAAAGGGTACTTCCAGTCGATTTAGAATCTTGAAATTTGGCATGAAGCAATGTTTTATAGCACATATAAAGGAAAAATTCCGAAAACCTTAAATTTTTAGTTACATCACATATATACAGGTTTGTACGGAACCCTCGGTGCGCGAGTTCGACGGCACTTGGCCGGTATTTTTTTTTAAGTACCTATACTTCGTATTTTAAGTAATAATTCAAAATTATTCCAAAATTTTCAAATAAAACAGGAAGTATCCATATAGATCGAAAGAGGATAAAAAATGGAATCGATTGAAAAAATAAAAAATAGTAGGTGCCATTTGAAAAAACGAGGTAATTCGTGTTTGAAGTTTTTCAATTTTAGAATTTTATTTTGAACGCCCTGTATAAATTATTTAATTCAATTTTGTCAAGGCGTTAGCACTAATATTCAGCTATTACTAGTAAAAATTTCAACACTCTAAGTCGTATTTTGTGGAAGTTATGATTTTTTATAATTTGGGTTGCGGTAGCGATTTTTTTTCTATAAGTTAAAATAACTCAGAAACCGATCGTCATAGGTGTACAAGTTGGTTATCAAACTTACCTTAGAATTACACGTTTTATTCGAATTCAGCGTAAAAAATATACCATTCCATTTAAAATAACAAAGTTGGTATCGACTTCCGGTATAACCGGATGTAAATCGAACTTGAAAATATTTTTAAAAGAAGCGGCATAAACAATAACCAAATGAGCCCAAATTTTAGAATTTATTTCCTTCTACTAATTCATATACTTCTAATAGCCCATCAACTTGAAAAACCCTTTATACCTACCCTTACTTTTAACCATTGTAGTTAATCTGTATCTCAACTTAGTAGAGAGTTAATCAATATATATGGGTTTGAGTGACTTTCTGTTGTTTTGCTGGCTCTTATGAAATAGACAAGTTATAAATCCAAAGGTTATTATTAATCAAGTTACGGTTTCCACTTCATAACAGTACGAGTTTTTTTTATTTCCGTTGTTTTATATGTAATAGAATTAGGTAATATTATTTTTTGAACACCATCTTCTGTTTTACTATACTCTATATTCCATATAAGCTATTTCACAAAAATTGCACCATGGATAGTTTAAGTTTCATCTTTAAATATTTTAACTTTAATTACCCTTCACAGATGGATATGAACTTTAAAAGCTTATTTGATAAATGAGACGGATTTCTCTTCGATTGGGGTATCCACCAAAATAAATTAGTGAAGTTCAACCGAAAATCATATAAAAGACAAGAAAATTAAAGGTTTGGTGGAAAGATTTGAAAAAGTATATTAGGTACTAACTGTTATTACGAAAAAGATTAATAATTTAATGTAGGTATCTACTGTTTCATTTTATACACAATGAATGTAGAGAAGGGTAAAAATTAAAGCGATTTTCTTTTGATACAGAATAATATGTGAGGGATTAAAATGACGCTGCATCTTTTGTGAAACTGTCACAATTGGTTTAATTTTAAATGTGTGTAATTATTTTAATATGTAGGTACTTAATAAAACTGTGTATTTGAAAATTTTTGTAGTTTAGTTAATTTCACCCCCTTCCTTCGACTTAACAGAAATCCTGAAAAGAACTCATGATCATGGAGCGAAATGTTAAAAGATTGTTAAACGTTATCTATACAATATAAAATCTGAGATTGGTTGCGGTCATAATTGTAAATTATATCAACCAATTAACAATTGTGGAGTCATATAATTTCACCATTATTTCATACACAAACAATAATAAAGTTTGTAGGGTGTATGTATTGAAATATTCACCTGAGTTTTTTTTTGTTACAATTAAATTGACCATTCATTCATAGGGACAATGGAAATTATTAGTCCGTAATGTATACTATTTCACTAGAAGCCTAACCTAACCGCTGACCCCACATGTATATGTATTTATAATTCTGTATTTTTTATAAAATTGATTAAGAATGGATTTTACACTTAAAAATTAAATATAACTGCCCACATGTCGCACCAAATTAGCCATTATACGCCTTATTTTAGGAGGAGAAGAAGTGATATCAGAGCTACCTACAAGGTACAGGTATAAAAAAATAAACTGGCCATATAATCGGTACATTTTCTTTTATTGTGCAACCTTATTTGGTTCGTAACTGCACGTTGTACAGGAGGAAATTGGGCATAATAAGCGTTCATTATGTGGAACTGATGTTAAAATTTCGATAACTGCACGCAAATGTGATTACGACGTGTCTTTGATGTACTTATTCGAATGGGTTTTTGCCGTAAAAGAAATCGGCGCAATAAAATTTTAACTATAATTGACCGCCAAATATAGCTAATGAAGTCTCTGATGATACGTACCTGAGGGGTAATCTGATGGGATATGGTTTCGGAAAGCTAATTTTTGAGGAAAATATTGTTTACCTACAGCTACGAATTTTGAAGTTTATTGATTCAAAACTGTGGCGAAATTATGTAAAAAAAAATCAAAAGAAATATTACAAAAGAGAAGAAGAGGGTTACCTACAGATTTTTTTTGTTTTACGTTAGCTCGTAAGATTTTATTATTAATGTTTGTTTGTTTATACTCATGATAAGATTAATGATTAATATTAAATATTTGGTGGATGAAACCCTTCACGGATGTAGAAAGCGTATGTTGGGTTGCATAATTTAGTATTGATCACTGTCAAGCTAAATACAATAAATGAAAAATTTAAATGGAATTCTAGATCCAAAAAACCCTGTAAAATTCTTGTTAAATTGTATAGAATATTAGGCTAACCGTGTTTTTTCTTTTGATTAAAAAGGCACGAAAACCGACTTTCCTGAATTGTTTTCAAAAATGGCACCATTTTAAATCGAGTTTTCGACTGAAAACACCTCTACTTAATGAATTTCCTCAAAATACTTAGATTGTTTTTTGAAAAATAATTTCCATAATTATTAGTAGATAAAGTAAACCCTGCTCAATTTGTAATTTTCATGTTTATTAATTAAGGCTCTTAATCTGTTTCGGGGCTGTTCATAAAATACGTCACGCTAAAATTAGCTTCTTTTGACCCCCTCCACCCCGGTTGTCACGCAGCCTCATACTTTCTGTGACTCCCCTGTAAATATTACGTCACAAAAACTAAACCCCCCCCCTGAATATGATAAATTTTGATTGATAATACACAAATTTTGATAGTCAAAAATATTTATTTTATTTTCATAATAAAATTTAAATAAATTAAAACATCTTTTGTAACGAACAAATAAATAATATTTCTATTTATCAGAAGTCCAAGGATTCTGTAAAAATTCAGTAAATTTTGTTGATGAACGGCGAACGTCACGTTGCCGTAGACCCCCTGTCCCCCGTGTTACATCTTGTCATTCTCAGCAAGACCCCTCCGCCCCCCGTATGCGAACGTATTTTATGAACGGCCCCTTTGTGGATTTAAGACTCTTAAGAGAGTTTACTATCAACAAAACATTTTGAACAATTCAAATTTGGATTTTATTTTGTTACAGTAAAAATATTGTATGTCACGAGAAAATTTGAACAGTTGCTCAATCGATAAGTATTAATTTGCATTGACGACGCTCGAGATACATCTCTCCCCACCTCCAATGGAATGTTAACGGCTGAACACATCTACAATATTTGCTCATTTAAAATGCGACAAGTGTTATTGGCCAACCGAACGGCCTGGAAATCATGAGGTCATAATAATTCTGTCACATGGAAACAACACAAATTACAAAAAGGAAGTGTTAAGACTTATGGGAGCTGGACCCGTTCTAGATAGTTCCAGAATGTAGGTATGTACGTTTAAGAGAATTGTAGAATTTTTTGTTATAACTACTAAAGGAAGCTCGGCAACCCACTATAGACCTTGATGCTACTTAATGTATGGTGGGCTGCCTACATGTGACAATAAACATTACTTATTAATTTAACATGCAAAAACTTTACATAGCAAAGCCCTCAAGCCCTCAAACCCTTCAGTCTAATAAATAAACATTACTTATTAATTTATATATATATATACGTCAATATTTCCCTTCCTTTCAAACTCCTGGATCCGCTCCTGTCTTATGGGAACTTTGAAAAACTTTGTATTTTCTTTTAGATAACCCTTGAGGAATCGTGAGGCCTACAATTTTCCGTTGTTGTAATCCAGTGCTTAAAATCCCAACTGATAAATTAATTTTGTCGTTATTTCGGTAGGTACCGAAATGTTTTATTTTTGTTACTTATGTACGGAACTGCATACTTCTTGAGTCCCCATATTAATTAATTTTTACATACAAAAACACCGGATAACGTAGCAAAATTTCTTTTGAAGAGTTTGCAATGCTTCGCCGTTTATTATTTTTTATAAACGAGAGACAAATGGAAACCCAACCACTTTTTCTGCATAGAGTCCGACGTAAACGAGCAAAAACAATCTTTCTCAGGTTGCAACGTTGAAAATTAGGAAGTTAATTTGTTGGTCGAGAGACGAATGAAATAAAAAGAGCAAATCTAAAGTGTTGACTGTGTTACAAAACGTTCTCCGTCGTTTTCTTTTCATTTCTAAGAAGTCTTTACGAATCCATTCTTTCACTTTCATACCAGGAAACTTCTCTGTTCGTTGTTCTGTTGTTGTCCATGTCCAACAACACGAGGAATCGTGGTTTCACTACACACAAATTACTGTTAAAACGTGCATTAACTCGGACTTTTTCTGGACCTCCAATTTCCTGAGATAGCTACGATTGAGTAAACGACATCACGAAAAACCCGATCTTTATTATTACCTAATCAGCCTAAAATTAGACAGACCATCCGTGTTATTCTTTATTGTTCCTTTGAGAACGTTTTTGCACTTCAATTATTTATTATTTAACAGTTTATTGTGTGATGGATAATTTAGTGTGATTGTTCATTTTCAAAAGGCTTTTGCGAATCGAGACAGCTTTTTTAATCACACAATGAGGTAACGTAATCAAACTAATACACCTTATTATGTGTTCATATGTGTATCGTATTATATCGGCAAATAGTGATTGAAGATTGACACTCAAATTGAATTTTCCAAAAGAAAGACGTTTTAAGCATCTATTACGTAACTTTAGAAAATAATTTCGAATAATTACGTAACGAATAATGTTATGAAACGAAACAGTTAATTTATAATTGGTAGGTACTACAACTATTAGACACGTTGTGTTATTTTCAAATGAATTATTTTATTTTAAAATAAATATGGGGAATGTTAACATTCACATTAGCCGAATAAATGCCAGCTTATTTATCAATAAACCGATTTTGATAAAATATTCGTTGAAGGTTTAGTACATTTTTGCCCAAAGACCTCTGATCATTTTCGTATTTGTAAATATCAAAACCAAAATTATAATCCAGACTGGTACTTTTTAGTATTTGCATTTACAAACAATATTGTTCTTTAAACATTCAAAGTAACCTTTTTAGTAGTGTTAGTCTTAAGTCAGTCCATAAAAGATTACAGAGGATTGGCCCAATTTCATAAAATTACTAACAAACTATTCTGCCCACATAATAAATAACATCCCGCTTTCAAGGTTTTTATTGTCTATTATTATTATCAATAAATATGACTGCATAAATTCAATAATGAAACAAAAAAGGGGCTTATAGACCAGGGTCAATAATTTTTGAAACCCAAAAAAAAAAAAAAAGGTAGGATGAAACCAATTGGAAAAGGAAGAGAATATAACAGAAATGAAAGGAAAAATAATTTACGGGCGATCTGAGGTCGGGAAGGGGCAGGGGGTGAGTTTTTAAGGGTAAAAAAACGGTTTTCCTTGATTTCCGGAAACACTGCAAGTCTTATAGAAAAAAGTTAAATGGCAAGGTTGTAGGTAATAAAAAGATCTACAACTTTTGTATTTTCACTTTTTCACGAAATTTGTCGAAAACGTACCTACTTATGTCCCAAACACGCTGTAATTTTTTTGATTTGAAATATTTATTTTTTCACCTTATTTTTACTTAATATCGAAAAAGCACCCTAATTTTCAATCGAAAATTCTCACGTCAAAATATCTGCTTTTTTAAAAACGTTGGTGGGCCTTTTCTTCGTTAAAATCTCTACTTTCTGATGGTGTGAAAGAAAATATACATTACTATGGTAAGTTTTCTCAGGAAATGCAAAAAAACGAGAAAAACTAAATTAATGTTTTTAAAAATATTATAATGAACAACGTAATCAGTACAAAGTACGTGAATTCAATAGTACGATTTACATGTATATTTATTATTATGAGATTTTCTATGATATTAATGTAATTAGAATTTAATAAAACAACTTTTTTTCTAAAAAAAAATAGCAGCGGTCACATTTTTTAGATAAAATTCACTTTTTGAAATCATATCTTTAATATTTAGAACAACTATTTTTTGCATATCCTCAGGAAACTGACTATAGTAAGAGCTTTTATTTAAACATAAAGTTATTTTACATATAACATACTTACATTATTCATAAATACAAAATAAAAATAATAATTCTTACTTCCCTACAAACATTTTTTTTCACCTATTTAACATAAAAAAAATATAACAAGACAAAAAAAAAGCAAAAAACTTCCCTTCCTTCTCTCCCACCTGATCTTTTTTTTTCTTTCTTGTATTTTAACCTCCCCCCCCTTTCCTCCCGTCTTCTTCTTCTTTCTAATATTTTTTTCAATATGGTCAGACCACTTCCATTCGCCTTTAATATCTTTCCACGCTCTTCCCTCTCATTCTTTCCCAATTCTTCTTCTAATATATGCTCGAATATGTTCCCTGTACTCATATCTCTTTTCTTTGAAAAACTCTTCATTACATTCATTCCTTCTCCATTTTCCTAGCGCTACCTTGTATTCTTTTTTTTCCAACATTCTTCATTCCACCATTTCTCATTATTTTCCCTTATTTTAATCTTTTTTTTTTAACCAAACATTCATTCATCATTTCTTTCATATCTTTCCAACTTCTTACCCCTTCCACCATCTTACTTATTCTTACCTTATATTCCTCTCTTGCTTCCTGCGACCAATCGTTTATCTCCTTGTATTCATTCTTCTCCTTTTGTTCCTTCCACCTTTCTTCCCATTCAACTACCAGAGGTAAGTGGTCCGACCCTATTACTTCTTTTATTATTAGTTTGTTAATTTCTCTCCATGCCCTTTCATTCACCAACGCATAATCAATAACTGATTTACCCTTCCCTATAAAAGTATATTCTTCCGCCTTGTCCCCTTCGCATAACCCATTTAGTATACATAGTCCGTTTCCCACACACCATTTTATAAACTTGTTCCTTTCCCCGTCTATGTATTCATCCCTAGAATTTCTCTCCGTTTTTATTTCCTCTACTAACGCTCCATTTTCTCTACCTACTCTTATCTTAAAGTCGCTTATTATTAACACATTAATTTTCCATCTGTTCTTCTATCTTTTCTAATTTCTTATTTTTTTTCTTCATTTAAATATACAAATATTACCACCCATCTTCCCTTTTGCTTACTACCATCTACTATAATTACTCCCTTTTCTATTTCATTAATTTTTGCCTTTATTTCTTTTTTGATTCCCACTAACATTCCCCCCTTTGCTCTTCCCTTTTTTTTATCTTTCCGCTCTATAATTTTCCCAATTGTAACCCCAGTCTAACTTACTCTCTAAGCATTCCATGTCTTTGTCCTCCACCCACGTCTCACTTAATAGCACCATTTCAAAGTTTTTTATCTCCTCCCAAAACCATCTTTCCTTGTTCTTTAACCCCGCCACGTTCCATGTAATTGTCGACATCTTCTTCGTTCCACTTTTTAATTTAGGTCTATATTTTGTCCTCCAGTTCTTCTTTTCTCCTGTCGAAACCCCGTTCCTTTCTTCTTATCTTCCCCTTCTTCCAATTTTTCGGTTTCTTCGTTCCATATCCATACTTGATCTTCTATAAATACCTTCTTATATCCCGCTTTGATTTTAATATCTGGTTTCTTTCTTCCCTTATTCTTTCTTCTATTTTTTCTCTAATCCTTCTCTCTTCCTTTGTTAGATCCCAATTTAAAAATACATTTGTGCCCTTAAGTTTCCTACTGTTTTTTATTATATTAATCTTTTCTACAAAATTTGCTGCTTTTGCTCCAAACATCGCTTTCTTAATTTTCCATACTTTTTGTATTGTTGCCTGAACTCCTAATTTCTCTCTTATGTATTGTTCTACTTCTTTTTTCCATTCTCCTTCGCCAAGTTCTAGCCCTTTTATGATGATGTTTGTTTTTCTTTCTTCCCTATTTATTCTTTCCATCTCTTTTTCTACTTCCTTTAGTCTGTTCTCATACTTTTCATGTTTTTCGCTCTCTCCCATTTTTCCATGTACTCCTTCTTTTAATATGTCCATTTCTAAGTTTATTTCTTCTAGTTTCTCCTTAATTTTTTTTTCCAACTCTGTTATTCTTTGTTTAATTAATTTATTTTCTTCTTGTATCTCTTTGATCTTTTGGTTTAAATTTCTCCATCTTTTTTCTTCTTCTTTATCTTTTTTTTCTTGATTTTCTACATTTTCCTTCCATCTTAACGAGTTTTCTTTTCTCATCTCCTCTAAGAGCCTCATAATGTCATCCATTTTGTCTTTGTCACTGCGCGCCAACCCACTGCTATTCGGTTGTTTATTTTTCTTTTTTATTCCTTTTTCTTCTGTTTCGGTTGTCGTTGCTTTTCTTTTCTTGCTTTCTTCTCCTTTATCTTTGTTGTTGAACCAATTCGTTATTTCGCTTCCTACTGAATTGCTTCTATTTCTATTAGCCATTTATCTTCCTCTTTTATTTCGAGTTTTTTTTTTTTTTCAAAAAAAGTAGAACAACACAAAAAAACACTCGTATCTCTTCTCACAAAAAAGGCTCAACGGCTAAGCTGACCTTCTCTCTTCTCCACGTGTTTCTATATTCAATATACGGTCTAATTTCTTTCAAAGTACACCTGCACTTTTCCATCAACTTTACTACCCGTTGTACCAGTAGGGATCTTATCTCTCATTGCCCCAAAAATCAGCAATTATATTTATCTTTTTCCACTCAAATCTCTCACAAACCCGGAGCGGTCAACACACGTCTCATTCTTATTTTGTATCTTGACTATAGTAATGTATATTTTTTTTCACAGCATCAGAAAGTTGAGATTTCAACGAAGAAAAATCCCACCGTTTTTAAAAAAGCAGATATTTTGACGTGAGAATTTTCGATTGAAAATTAGGGTGTTTTTTCGATATTACCTAAGTAAAAATAAGGTGAAAAAATAAATATTTCAAATCAAAAAAATTACAGCGTGTTTGGGACATAAGTTGGTAAGTTTTCACCAAATTTCGTGAGAAAATAATTTTTTCTGTAAAAGAAAAATAAAAAACCAAAAACTTGGTTGTTTGAATTTTTCACATAAATTTTGAGGTTATGTGACAAAAGTGTAAATACAAAAGTTGTAGATCATTTTATTACCTACAACTTTTCCATAAGACTTGCAGTGTTTCCGGAAATCAAGGTAAACCGTTTTTTACCCTTAAAAACTCACCCCTTTCCCCTTCCCGACCTCAGATCGCCCGTAAATTATTTTTCCTTTCATTTCTGTTATATTCTCTTCCTTTTCCAATGGATTTCATCCTACTATATTTTTTTTTCACTTTTTACTACTTTTAAAGGCTTCAGCACTGGTCAATTAATAATAATAAGGGAAAACCTCGTGCTTATTTGAACAGATATTCTATAAATGTTATTTATTTTTCTGTATTTTTGAAATGTTTTCGGTGATAAGTTATTATCAGAAAGTATAAATATTGTAAGATCCGGTTTATATAGGTTATATTGACCGTTCAATTGATGTTGAACTTTAAACACACGGATCTTTTTCTCGTGCGATTGACCAATCTAGATCAGAAAAAATTTCCTAAATATTATTGTTTCATATGCATGATAAGTTAGTTTGTAATGAAATCGTGCTCACAAATACATGTAGAGCTTGATTACTCTAAGATGAGCTCTGAAGATTTTACAGTCGGCGTAGAAGAAAGAAAAAGAAAGCATTCGGAGGAAGAAAGATACAATCAACGCTCGACAAATTAGGACAAATAAATATACTAGTTTTAAGACAGGGGTGCTTGATGTCTCCTCTCCGGTAGTCGTTAATTTAGTTTATACCTGAATCTCCCGATACTGTTATGTACCCAAAATTATTATACATAGATTACCTTTCAGTAATGAAACGTGTTAATATCGTAGCATTTTGCACACTATATTGGCAGCTTTTATATTCTTTAAAATATAATAATTATATAAAATATTTCGACCATTTTTTTAAAAGAATAGTCGGGCGATTTAGTATGCGCCCTGACAAGTACTCTGCTTCAAATTAAGCATGCAAATGCATCTCTGTGGCTATCGCTAGCAAGGCGTTACCTTTTGCCATTGCGCATCTTAAGAACTAGTAATTCCGAAGACCATCCTAGAGTAAGTTTTCTGTATGTAATGTACATTTTGCAACAGTGATACAAATACCACTTGAATACAATTATAGTACATTGCAATGGAAAGCTTATTTAAGCTACTATTTATTCATTCGTTCATCGTACAATTGCGCATTTTAACAATAGATAACGACATGTTTTATCAATTAATTGACGTCAATGAATAGTATAGTTTTCGATAAAAATCTTTAAAATTTGCTTTTATTTGTATTGTAGATGTACGATGTTTAGTCATTCAAAAATTTATTTACTAACAACATGTTTGTGAATTGTGATTTTTATTATTATTTTATTTTGTGAATTAAAAATCCGGAATACTTACCATTACGTAGTAGGTACCTGCACATATAGTAGATACGTAGTAGGTCCACTTTACTTTAAAATTTACTTTAAAATATGCAGACAAGATGTTAATTCAATAAAGTTTGTAATTATTTCAGAAAAAAACGAAAGTAATAATTTTTAAAGAATAACTGCCCATTGAAATAAATTAAAAAGACATGTACTAGTTTGATTTTTAATTTTTCAATTCAATTTTATAAATCCTTTCCATTTAATTCTTGTGGTATTCTTTTTAATTTTGTATTTTGTACCAATAACTCGCTTCTTAAAAGCCGTAATTAATTTAAGATCTACCACTCGAAGTAATGTTTATCATATTTGTACCGCTTAAACATACACTACTACGCTACTAAATTTCTTAATAGCTACTAAGTTTAGTAGTCTACCAAATGTCACTATGAATACGATTTTCTTAGTAGGCTCTTAGTAGCTTGCTAGTAGTCACTACGAACTGACATGAATAAGGCTGAATAAGTTTAGTCAGATGTAGTTTGTAATTTCTAGTTCTTTGGCTCTCATCAGCACGCCGTAGACAACTCTGGTAGAAAATCGGTTAACCTTTTTGAACGAATAAGTACAAACAGCGTGGTGAACGTCATTTGTAGAGTTTGTACCTCATCAATTCGAATAATCTCTCAGTTTTTTTATTTTTTATTATTGCATCCGTTTTTAAAAATATTTAGTACAAAGCTTTTCTTCAATTTTTTTGTACTAAGTAGACTAAAATGCTTGCTAGTTCATTTTTAAGTAAAAAGTTTAAGGGTTGATGTGATTTTTTAGACATACTAATAATCAGCTATCAAAGTCGAATGTTGAGTCATCCTCAAATAACTCCAGACCATATATCCTAAGCCGTTTCATGTTCTTATTGTTTTCATTGTTGTTGTCAAAAATTTATTTTAAAATATGCCTAGGTCACGTTGTAAACAAGGATTACTGAAAGCAATCAGTGCTAGATAAAAATGCAAGTAATTATTTACTTTTTATCGTTTTAGCAGACAAATAAGCATTTTAGATACTTATATAGGTATCTTCAAAATGATCTAAACCGTGTGCTTAAAGTATTTAGTAATAATCCTACTTTCAAAAACCATAATGAATTATAATGTAATATTTCAAAATTTTATAAACCGTTTGTTGTCAAAATTGCGTCAACACGTTTCAATGTCGTGGCATCCTCGTCGTAAAACTCAACAAATATATTTTTTTGTCTTATTTAACGAACGATTACGTGGAAAAAAGAGCAAATCAACACCTCATATGTAGTTTAATTTTTAATCAATGAATATTTAATAAAATTTATCAGTTTTGGTAGATATTCATTTCTTCGACTGGATTTCACGCCTTTCTTCCAAAGCGGTTAATTAAATGAGACAGAAACTAAAAAGAGTTCATAAAGGATAACGATGTGCTATACATATGCATATGCTGCATTTAATGGCGGCAAATAGCGTGCTGATGAGAACGAACGAACGAACGAGTTTGAATGAATCACTGATCCAAAACTTAAATGCACTTACACTCAATAAAATGGAAGATCAACAACTTTAAAGTCAAATTAAGTTTTATTTCGATTTCTAAAAAAATTAACTCATGAAAAACCATAGATAAATGTAAGTCAATCGTGAAAAATAAATATTTTATTTTACTTGTAAAACTGCAATAATCGATAAATATTCATAATATCTTAAAAGAACAGCTTTTTATTTAAATTAATGGATTTTAGCGGTAGTCTTAAAAAATAACGAAATCTCAGAAAGCATGCAAAATGTAAAAATGAGTGACATAAGTTAGGTTAGAGTTCTTTTTACAAATTTCCTTTGTTTTTAGGTATGTATATACGGCGAACAACGTATTTACAAAATAGATCCGGTTATACAACATACAACTTTGTGGGTTATATTATTATTCGTTGCTGTCATTGGTTTATTAATTTTATATACGTATTGTTACGAGTACTTGCCAATTAAGTTGGTGTGAGCTTAATTAACGAACATCTTCCCTGAATACATAAGGAATATTCCCGGCTTTCCTGAAACATCTAGAAAACTCCAGCAAAGATCAATGGGAAAACAATTGGATTACGAGAAAGAAGCTGAAAAGACTATAAAAGGCGAACCGGCCCGCACCGAGTGAGTTGACAGTGACAGTGGACAGCTGATGTGTACAAGCGAAGCGATCGATAGCGAACTATAGGCGATAGAATTCATAGAGTGCGATAGGTAGTGTCTACATTATAGCGAGTGTTCACGATAACGGCGAGCGAAAAGAAAAGACTTTTAGTGAAATAAATTGTGTAGACTTCTTTATAACTGTAGTGTAGTCAAATTAACTTTAGTAATTAAATAAATTCGTTGTTCTGTTTTATTAATTGTGTTTTCCGAGACTGAACACGTCACAGTATGTATATTACATCTTCTTCTTTGTGTTACGACCTTGATACACCTGACTCTCTTTCTTTTTTATATCAGCACAAGTGACTTGTAAATCTTTACAAGATACCTCCAGCACGTAAGTAAGGTGACAGGATAATGCTTTAAAAGACAAATGTAAAATTTCGACAGGCGTTAAAATACTTTTAATGGAGATACATTAGTAAACTTTTAAGTAGGTAAGTATCGTTGGAAGTGCAAAATTTACATAGAGATATTTTATCTTTTTGATATGAAACACCTATAGCCGCAGGTAAACCGGATTGGTGGCGTGGCGATCGTATGTCGTGGCGACGCTCGCCATGCGCAAATGCCTGTACGATTCTCTTCCCACTCGGTTCGACGGTATCGTTTACTATAGTAAACTAGAAGATGGAAGTGAATTAATTATGATTGTTGTGTACATTTCACCTAATAAAAAATTAATGATATTTCATTTTTACATGAGAAATTATTTCCGCACAGTCACAGAGGTTCAATAATTTTTAAAACCAATAAAGATAAACTACCATTGATTTTAGCTGGAGATTTCAATGTAAATTTTGCTAAATATGAATCAATGCCATTAATTACGTTCCTCCAAAAATAATTTCAATTGCAAATTAAAAACAATCCAAGAGAACCTACTACCAGATATGCAACAACAACAATAGATGCTGTATTTATCAGATGTCTTGATAATGTTATGTCCAATACTTTTGTAACATACTACAGTTATCCTCGACCAATATTGTCTTTAATGCATATTACTTGTGCAAACTCTGCCAACCGTCCCGTGACGGCTCACATTTTTTTTTTCATATAAATTTATTGCAATAAACTAATTTAAGTACATAATATTTTTTATAAAGAATGGAACATGGACATTGAATATGGAAAATAGAAGACTTCTCACAAATAAAATACTTTTTTTCGTTAATGACTAGTAAAAAATAGTTTTGGTGTTACAGCTTTGTCTTTGTCTTGTTAAGGCACAGCTATTCATTTGTATGTATGCACATCCACGACTGACACTAAAACTGAGTAACCAGAAACTAAGACCAAGACATGCAGTTGAAGACCAATACGAAGACCTACACTAGAAATGCTAGTGAAAGACCAGAAGATATTAGTATTGGCTTTGCTCACCACTAATTTTCGATAATTGAGCAAATTACAGTAAAATAAGATACCTCCTATAATTTACTCTTTCTAGTTGATTAAGTGAGAATGAAGGAGTGCTACAAAAACTATTTCTGTTTTCCCGTTTTCACGCCAAAACGGATATCATTAATAAAAATCCAAACATAGACTCACTCACATCGTGTATGTACCTATTTATTAGCGTTTACTGAGCTCGGTTTACATAATAATAATCGTTCGTTGGTTAAGTCGACTTTCACTATCGTTAGACCAGAGACTTCCTCTCCTCTCTCTATCGACAATTTTGCTTCGTTGCAATTTGCTCAGATTCGTACCGTGTGAACGTTTCCTTTTTGCCAACATATGTGGGTCCGAATAAGTGGTATCATTAAAGTACAATTAACAGAGCATCTGTCGCTGTTACTTCCACTTCTCATCTACTCTCATCACGTTTTCGCAGGTTACATCAAAGCAGAGATTAGCATTGAACGGGGGAAGAAAATCATTAAACTGAACACTAAGAATTATTGTAGGAGTCAAGTGGAAATTGCCATTATAATTTTGTTCTTTACTCCACTATTTATGGAACAATATATAGATACATACCTACTCAAAAAATATTTTAACACAAAATAAAAATAAGTAGGTTGTGGAAATAGAATAAGTACTAACTAACTTTACCTAACCTCATTCAACTTAATCTAACACAATCTAAATTTTCCCAAATTTTTGAATTTCATGAATGGTTCTCCAGGTTTTTCTGAAAGCACAGATTTTTTTTTAAAACATTTAAAAAAAACACTAATTATGTATTTTATCAGTTAAGCTAACTAACATATTCAGTGGTAACTAACGACCTTGTCGTAAACTCTAACGTCGATAAGTCAAATTATTGATAATTCGAACCAAATCGGAGCCTGAAAAATACCTGTACTTGACCTCACTTGACAACTCGAACTTCTTTTACTAGAATATCTTGGCAACTCGAAGATATTTCGTGCCAACTTCAAAGTCAAATTTTCTGAGGGAATCCTTTAATAATGTAACTTTCAACCTTTCATTTATTGCGGTACTATTCGTGAATCAGATCAATTTCTACGATTCTTTGCCATCAAAACTTACTTTAAAAACCTTACCTTTTGACCAAAAATTAAAAAGTGGAGTGGTGCACTGGAAAAAATCTATTCATCTATCTATCTGTAAAATGAAATAAATACATGCAAATGATCATTTACAAAAAAAGAATAAGTAATATTTCTATGTATTACTATCAGCAATACCCGGCGTTGCTCGGGTAAGAATATCTCACACGTTTGAGGGAACATTCTAGAATATTCACGAATTTAGAACTATCCAGAACATCCCATGATGATTCAAAACATTTTCTAACTTTTTTTTACATTCTGAAACATTCTTGAATGATCTTCAAGATTCTGGAACGTTCTTGAACATAGCCAAATCATTCTAAAATGTTGTAATTAAACATTATTTTACTTCTTAGAACATATTTGAACTCCCTGTAACATTTTAAAAAAATCTGCTTCGTTCTCATCCCCACTCCTGTGCTGTTTGCTGGGTGAGTAGTGAAATTAGTAGCCCCTCTGGCGGGGATAACTAATCGATTGATAATAATTGATCAGTTATCGACCACTAAGAGTTGAAAAATTACTACAGTACTAATATCGCTATTAAAAAATGGGGGGTTGGTGGTGGAAGTATGAAAATTAAGGGTTATATGTATTTTTTAATGCCAAATCATAAAAAAAAACAAAAAAAAAAATTTGTCCAAAAAATAAAAAAGTTAGGGGCGAACAACCCTTATCACTTAGGGGTATGAAAAATAGATAGTTCCCGATTTTTAGACCTACTGAATATGCATAGATATAAAATTTCACAAAAATCGGTCAAGCCGTTTTGGAAGACTATGGTAAGTAACATTGTGGCATGAGAATTTTATATATTAAGATTATTCAATTACTCAAAGTATCAATACCTCGAAGTTTTTTTGCGCCAAATGATGATTCGAGTTATTGAAGTACGACTGTAATATACTTGAGTCATCAAAGCATCAGAAATTAAATACTGACGTTCTTTTCTTTTAAAGGATTCTAGTTCATTACAGTGAGAGATGAGTCAAAATGTCAGAAGTCTTAAAAATTGTAGCGACCAGTGACACCGTACGTGTGTGCGATAGCAATTGTGTGCATGTACCTCTTATGGCTAACATGCTTACGGCGTAGTCACCGCGCACGGTACTTTTATCGTTATCAACGTAAACTTACAAGCTCCAGCGACAAGTAACAAGATCAATAATTCTGGAATCATCGACGACTTTCTAATTATTAATCATCATTCGGGAATGATCAGGACTTCTTCGAGTTCCTGTCTAGAAAGTCCGAAAGGTGTATATAAAGTGATCATCTTTGGACCTAGGTACAGTAGTTGTGATAAAGCATCAGTGCGCGAAACAAACCGATAAATAATAGACAAAAGTAAAAATAAATTGTTATATAAATAAGAGAATTGTTCTAATATAAATAGTAGTTGTAAGTTAGTGTTAAGTGTTATATAAATAGTGTTAAATAAATAATTATTTAAATAAATATCTTTAACTAGAAAATTCGTTACAATATTTAATTTTGTTGATATTTGGAGTTACTAGACTTAAAGCAATTGTTTCAACTAACAATGGCCCTTAAGGGTGTCCCTTATTGTCACGATCCCTTTATAAAAGTACTTCTTTCAAAATTATAAAATATTATATTTTCAAAAATAAACAAAACGATTACTTCATATCTACCATAACGTATTTAAGGATTGTATGACATTTGGGTAGACTCAACCTAACTCAACTTCTCATGTGATACTTACCCCACAATTAGTTCATTAGTTTAATTAGGTACAATTTTTGATTTAAAACGTTAATGTGAGATTTTGAATGAAAGAAATGGATGTTATTGTTTAATTATTGTCGTGTTTTGACTGGAAGAATATTTGATAGTTTTTACAGCCTTTACTTTATGGAAATTAATATTCCTCTTAAATAATAATACAATAAAACACGAAAATTTCCACTTTTAATTTTATTTAATTCTTTACAATTGTTTCACCCTTGAAGTTTTTTTCTGAAGATGTCCTGGTAGACACATATATACTTAATAGAAGGAATAAATACGTATCTCACTATATTATTTTGAATTTTTCAACTTTCAGGGCTATTATTCAAATTTTTCTTTTCATAAAGCATAACTGGAACTATAAAAAAAAATTACCAAAAGCGGTTCAATCGTCTCAAGTTATGATTAAGTTATTAACAGACAATTTTTAAATACATTTCTCGTCCCCTTAGAAGTTACAATTTTCACATAAGTATTTGTTACAACGAACAGTATAACCAACCATAAAATTCCTTGTCGTTTGAATTTTTCAAAACGCATTCTGTTGGTGCCGTGAATTATATGTGAATAATCACTGCACTATTTTTTCTCCTTTGTGATCTTCTTTGTGAATAAAACACGTTATAACTTGAAAAATGTATTGTACAAAAAATTGTGAATATTTACAATGATATTGAGTTATTTTTCTTCCCTAGCAGAGTCGATTTTTAAAAAAAGAGAATTATTTATTTAATAAAAATACGTTATGCTGGGAAGGAGCCGAAATGAAAAAAAAATGACTTGTTGGATTTGTCTCCAAATTACGACTGCTTTTACTCATGTGTAATAGCATTAAAGTTAACATAAATGCTTACTATATTATTTTCTATTTCTAAGACATTTCTACTGATAAGCGCGTTTTTGCAGGTGCCGGATGCATGTCAGCATTTATTATATAGTAAGTCATTGTTTTAGCATTGATGACTCCTCCCTCCTTAAGATGAAATCTTTATCGCTGAACAATTTTTGAAAATACAAAAAAAAGAAAATTTGAGGCGTAAAGATTTCATAATCCCTTAAAATTATATGAAACAAAGATACATAAAAGAATACAATAAATGAAACATTTAAAATAATACCCAAAAGAATACAGTAAAATGGAACATTAAAAATGAACTAAAGCTAATTACTTTTTTGGAGGTAAAGGAAAAGCCTTTTCTTCTGTTTCCTTATCCTCACGTTTCTTAATATTAAAACGGCATATTTTAATTTTATTTTTGAACAATATTAGAACAATAATTAAAATTAATGTAATTACAAATATTGACAGGGTTATCGTTGCGATGGGCACAGTTTCATTACCACTTGGTATATACACAATGGGTTCACTTGCTTGTAAAGTTAGTTTGGATAATTCGTCCAGATTTATTGACTTTAAATTTAATTGTATCGGTTTAACACTAATTATGTTATTTATGTTAGCTGGTAAATACACAGGCGTTTCTTGTACTATATCTTCAACATTAGTATATTTAAATTCTTTCGTTACGAACGAGCAAGAGTTTGGCAGGCTAATTAAAAATGTTCCCCTTAGGTTATGGACTTCTTCGTTTTTACAACGAACATGAATTAATGTGAATTTTGGGAGTATTAAAATATACTTTTCATTGTTTAAAACTTCGACTAATTGGTCTGTTATGTTTACCGGAATATGTTTACAAGAAGGATTTTGTTTGACTTGGAGAAGATTTTTAATACAGTTGTCCTGCTGATAATTTCTTCCCAAATTTTCAAAAGCACAGAAATATTCTTGCTGCAAACGTTTACAATTACTTTTTAAATAGTAAATTTCTTCATCAGCTAAAGCAACATAGGATGTTGGTGGAATTATAGTTGTATTTAAAGCGGTTGGTACAGAAAACAAATGATATAAATTAAATTTGGTTTTATCTAATATCGGCACGTGTAATAAAAATACTACTTGTTCAGTTGTCACATAGAATTCTACATTAATTGTTCTGAGAAAGAGTACATTATCATAGCTATAATAGGAATCTTTTGTATGAAGACTTTCCAAAGTTTGCTTCATTTCATTAACATGTTGTTCGCTAATTATACTCGGATGTAAATAATTTAGGTTCGCAAAGCTAATTGCAGTTAACAAATCTGTTGTTATCGTGTCTGGGATGGTTGCGTTACCCAAACGTTGTTGTGGTATTCTAACTATTCCTTTCTTAATAGGTATCGGCATGGTTATTTTGTTAAAATTTTCGGGTGTTTGAATTTTGGGACAATCGTATCTATACAACGTATAACTTATATTATTTAATATAATTATACCCGCGGAATAATCTATTTTCGCTTGCATTTGATCTAGACTCTGTGATCCTAATAGTATATCGAAATAAGCATGAAATTTAACAATAAAGAATTTAAGAAATTGGTCTTCAGAAAACAGATCTACTATTATTACTTTATCATGTTTAGACTGAGAATTAATAGTTCGTAAAATGAAATTTTCGCTGTACGAAAAATCTTTGAAATAGGTGTTCGATGCTTCAGGGTTGATCAGAGAGTTCGTTGCACCTGTGTCTATTAAAATTTTAAGAGGTGGGTCGTTTATTACTATATACGGTAGAGAGTTATTGATATGATTTGTTCCGAGGCAATTTATGGAAAATTTAGGATGTCGTGAAAATTATTGTCGTTATTGTAATATTCGTTTTGTTCAAACTGATTCTGTTCGTCGTCGATTGATTCATAGTTTTGAAGTTCGTCGTTATAATCATCGCGTTGAATATGGTCCGTTAGATTACAATCGGAATTAATTGTTTGCTGATCATTTACCTCGTAATTAGATGTAGTAGTGCCTTCCTGCTCAATTTCGGTGAAATTTAAATTAGGTTGACGCCATCGACGAAAATTTGACGATTGATAATTAATTCTTTGAGAATTCCTACTCTGGTCGTTACTTCTATTTTGACCGTTGTTGTTATTATTATTATTCCTGCTCAAATTTAGAGGTTGATTTTGGGAAGGATTTTGGTTAGTGCTTGGCATTACAGGTCGTCTAATTTGTTGGTTAGTGGAATTAGTAGGGTACGAATAATTCTGGTTTGGTTGTCGATTGAAATTAAAGTGGTTATTACGATTCGACGAAAATGTGTTACTTTGAGGTATTCTATTTTGGTTATTTGGGGTTGAGTAATTTCGGGAATTGGGTTGTTGAGAATTTCGGATAGGTAAAGTTGTCTTTTCTACAGGATGTTTGGTTATAAAAGACAGTACGGTACTGGTAGCTTCAGACAAAGTACTAAAATCTCTAACATCAAGAATCGTTTGTAACATACTAGGACTGTTAGCATATAAAACTTCTAAAGCTGTCTGTTCGTTAATTTGTTTGTGTATAACCTTCTGTTCATTTGTTAATTCGTCTTCTCTAGCAATTTTGATGTCTAATTGTGTTTGTGAAGTTTTTATTCTTTCGATAAAATTTGGTAAGTTCTCATTCGGTCTAATTTTAAGATTTTTGAAACGGTGAGCCAAAATTTTCCTACTTATATGGTCTTCGAATTTATTCCTAAGTGCGTTCTTAAGCCCTGGCCAATCTTCAATGTCCGGCCTACATAATATCAGGTCGTTTGCGTCACTTGTTAGTTTCGAACATATCATACAAAAAGAGTAATTATTTAGCGTTTCGTCCCTTGTATTCCCATATTTGTTATAAAATTGGTCTACCCGCGAAATAAAAGTCTCAAGTGTGTTTGCATTGCCGTCATATTTAGGTAAAATGTCGCCATAGTTTTTAGCGGCAGAAATAAGTTGTTCGGTATTAGGTAAAGGTCTAACGTTTTCGTTAGGCATGTTTCCTACAACTTCGTTCTGTTCAAATCCCAAAAATGGTTCGCCTGATATATCAAGTGAATTAAAAGTATTGTTTAATTCTCTTAAATCGTCCGATCTGATGGATACGTTCATTAATATTAATAATGTTTCTTAGTTAAAATAACCTTAAAAATAGCTCCTACTAAGTTAAGTACTGTTAAGCTATGTGATACTTATTGACAAATATAAGAAATAGAAAACACAACAAAAATTAAATTATTGCTGCAACTACAATGTACAGCAATTTGTAAAACAATAATGTACAAAAAATACCAATAATACAAATAGATGTCTTTTCGACTTACTTTTGATGAATGATGAAATGATGTATGTTGAAAGTTGGTTTTTGAATGTTGTTCGTCGAGTCGACTGTCGAAAGTTGACCGTTAAATGTCGCTTGCAGGGGGTTGAGGAAGTTACCTCTCGGAGCCTTTGTGGTCGGAGGACTTCTTCGGTTCCTGGACCCTTTGTTGTTGGAAGCAGGGGGTTGAGGAAGTTACCTCTCGGAGCCTTTGTGGTCGGAGGACTTCTTCGGTTCCTGGACCCTTTGTTGTTGGAAGCAGGGGGTTGAGAAAGTTACCTCTCGGAGCCTTTGTGGTCGGAGGACTTCTTCGGTTCCTGGACCCTTTGTTGTTGGAAGCAGGGGGTTGAAGAAGTTACCCTTCAGAGCCTCTGTTCTTGGTTCACTGATCTTCTACTTTCCCGTTCAACGCGTAAAATGCACACACGCACTTTCACGAAACTTTGACAAACAGGAAAGGTCGTTGAAAATCCTACTGACTGCGCCAGTTATTTTTCTTCCCAAGCAGATTCGATTTTTAAAAAAGAATTTATTTATTTAGTAAAAATACGTTATGCTGAGAAGGAGCCGTAAAGAAAAAGACTTGTTGGATTCGTTTCCAAATTACGACTGATTTTACTTATGTGTAATAGCATTAAAGTTAACATAAGTGCTTACTATATTATTTTCCATTTCTAAGACATTTCTACTGATAATCGCGTTTTTGCAGGTGCCGGATGCATGTCAGCATTTATTATATAGTAAGTCATTGTTTTAGCATTGATGACTTAGGTAGACCCTTTGCGATGGCATGGTTTATTTCGACTATTTCTAAGAAATTCAGTCGTCTCCCTTTACTTTCTGTATGTATTATTTTTATGTTTTGGTTATCTATTTCATGATTTTGGGAAATACAATGGTCGGCTATACCTGTACATACAGAAAGTAAAGGGAGACGACTGAATTTCTTAGAAATAGTCGAAATAAACCATGCCATCGCAAAGGGTCTACCTAAGTTAACAATGTAAAGAATGCTAACATTTCACTTTAACACGTGTCTTATCTGCATATTAAAAGCAGTATTGTCAACGCAAACTGTCTGCGAGCTGACACGACGTTTTTCATAAGTTTTCTTTATTGAAATTATCAGTTTAATAAAACAGTTACAAATTTAACATCAAACCGCTCGGTTACAAAAAACCTTAGCACGACAAATAAAATTGTTATTGTTGAGGCGTTAAAAGTAACTCCTGCCTATTTTAGATTAAATATTAAATGTAAAGATTCAAAATAAATATTTAATAATCTAAATAAAAATAGTTTTTTTTAAAAACTAAAAGGCAGTAACGCCCAACGTAACTGGCGCAGTCTTAGTGGATTTTTCCGAGAACTTCCCAAATTTGCAAGCGGTGATTCGGCAAAAGTGATTCCGTAGCCGCGAAGTTTGGCAAACCCAACAAAGTAAAATTGGAAAGTGGAAAAAGTTCGTGAGTGGATAACGCAACGGTCTCCCAACCAAATTGGCTCTGAGGATACAACCGTTCCACCAGGACCAACCAACGCAACGGCAACATAACGGTCTCCCAACCACACAGGCTCTGAGGACATAACCGTACCGCCGAAAAAACCATCAAAAGCGCCCAAGGCAACACAGCGGTCTCCCAACCATACAGGCTCTGAGGACATAACCGCATTGCCGAAACGAGCACCAAAACGAAAAGGCAACATAACGGTCTCCCAACCATACAGGCTCTGAGGACATAACCGCATTGCCGAAACGAGCACCAAAACGAAAAGGCAACATAACGGTCTCCCAACCACACCAGGCTCTGAGGACATAACCGTACCGCCGAAAAATCGTCAAAAAACGCCAAGGACAACACAACGGTCTCCCATCCACCAGGCTCTGAGGACATAACCGTTCCGTCAAAAGGCAAAAGAAAATCAACGCATCAGGAAATCATCTCCAAAACTTCGAGAAGCGAAATCGACGCACACAAATCAAAGGTACTTTCGATTACCACTATTAGTTTTAAATTTCTTTTATTGTTATTATCAATTTAATGGTATTACAAAGTCAATTACTTGTAAGATATCTGCATACCATTGGACATTATTAATAACTATAATACGACAAAATCTTAATTATTTAACGACAAAGTTTCAAAGCTAAACTTCAGGTAAAATAAGTTTAAATCAAAATTTGAATCAGAATAAATTTAGTAAAAAGATAGTTGCACACAACTCTCTATCTATCTAAAGAAATTCGATTGTAATTATTTAGATTAAATTAAAATTACATCTTTCTATTTTATATAGGAAAAAATTATTATTTTATTAGCTTAGTTTTTTCTTTATGAGTGACCCAGTAGACGTAGGTGAATTACTAAACGAATCATTTAACGAACTAAGATTAGGATCACCAAATTTTAGAGGTTTCGATCGCAAAAGTATCGAACACTCGACACACCAACTTTCATTAGTTAGACACACATTAATTAAGCATAATCTAAGTGACGACACAATGCCTGTTAGTACAGAACAACTTGTCGCAGCAGCAAAAAATTACGGAGAAATTCTTCCAAAATTTAATGGAACACCTGAAAATCTCGAAACATTTATCATTAGGGTTGACAAATTTTATAATAAATACGGAAACAGTAATGATGACACATTAAATGAGTACACATTTTGTTTGATATGTAGTAAATTAGTGGACGACGCGAATAGCTTTATCTTATGTAGATCAGATATTGAAGATTGGCCCGCTCTTAAGAATGCACTACGTAATAAATTTGGCGACCTCACCGATAGGAAAATTTTGGCACAACAATTTAAGAATATGAAAATTAGACAAAATGAGAGTATGAGTGATTTTGTTGAAAGAATTAAAACAACACAAACTAAACTAGACTTAAAAATTAATATGGACATAAATATAACCGAAGATCAAAAATTAATTCACAAACAAGTTAATGAACAAACAGCAATCGAAATTTTATATAATAACTGTCCCGCGATGCTTCAAACGATTCTAGACGTTAAAGATCACGAAAGCTTCGCCGCAGCAACCAGTACTGTATTAAATTATTTTTCAAAACACCCTTTGGAAAAACATAAACTAAATCAATCGTCAAAAATACCCGAAAATACATCACCCAAAGTTAACCGATCTTATGAAAATCAAAACCCATTTCGAAATAACGCCGTGGAGTTAGTAAATCGAAATCCACAACCGTATAGACCAAATAATAACACTAACGTTAATGTAAGACCACCGAATTTGAATCTAACCCGAACAAATCAGAATTATAACCAAAATAATTTTAGACAACCAAATCAAAACCAAAATTCAGTCACCTATAGATTTAGTTCACCTCAAAATAATAGTACCAGAACGAATAATTTTGATAGGACAGCTTTCAAAAACTGGCGACAACCGCGTCTAAATTTTACAGAAATAGACGATAATCACTATTATTACGACCAGACAGATCAACAACCTAATTACGATTACGCACAATTCAATAATCCATGTGTTACGACAGATTATAATGTTGAACAATCAAGTGAAGAAGAACCAACAAATAACGAGTTACCTCCAGAAACTGTAAATTTTCAGCTACTTGCCTCGGAAAAAATTTAGATAGGTACCAAAATCATATTTTTGTACAAAATAGAAATAATTTACCGTGTCTCATTCTAGAACTAAACGACGGATTAACATTAAAAATTTTAATTGACACCGGAGCAACAAACTCTTTAATCAATCCAGTTTTGGCTAAAAACTTATACGCAGATTTTATCTACCCCGAAAATTTCTTGTTAAAAACAATCACAACTCAAACTAAACATAATCAATGCTTAAAAATCGATTTGTTTCACCCAGGTCAAATGTTAAAATATTTCGTAGTACCATTTCATCATGAATTCGACATTCTGCTAGGTTCAGATGCATTGGAAACTATGAATGCAATAATTAATTACAGACTAGGAACCATAACCCTTAACTCTCAAGAATTACATTTAGTTAAATATGACACAGTTTTGGCAAATGAAATCCAAAAACAAAAATTTTCAATCCCAATTAGGAAAGGCACCGTACTAATACCGGAACAAAATATTCAAGGATCTTTTATTCCAGAAACAATAACATCCGCAGAAAACTTTCACTGTGAAGTTCCTGTATACGGAAAACCAATAAATGACCCCACTAAAATTAAAATAAAAGCCCAACACATAGATCAGACACAGGTTAATGTATGTAATTTGTATAGACCAAATTATCATATTCCTAAAACAAACAATCTAGCTTCAAAATTAGACCTAACACACTTAGATCCAAAACTAAAGGAAAAGGTAGGCAACTTGTGTAATCAATACCAAGATGTATTTTACAAAGAAGGCGACGTATTAACGTTTAGCAGCACAACGAAACATAAAATACCATTAAACTCCGACATTCCCGTATTCGCAAAACCGTATCGTTTTCCTGTATCACAGAAAGCCGAAATAGATAGACAAATTAACGAATTAAAAGAACAAAACATCATAGAAGAGAGTACTTCACCGTACAGTAGTCCTATTTTTCTTGTACCCAAAAAACCGGATAAACACGGAAAAACCAATTGGCGCATGGTCGTTGACTTTCGCAAGCTCAATGAGAAGACCATTGAAGATAAACACCCGATCCCCAATATAACATCAATATTAGATTTGTTAGGCGAATCGAACTATTTTACAAAATTAGATCTTAAAAGTGGTTACTACCAAATAGAAATCGATCCCGTCGATCGACACAAAACAGCTTTTTCAACAGACAAAGGACACTTTCAATTTTTACGGATGGCTTTTGGACTCCGTAACGCCCCCGCATGTTTTGCAAGGGTAATGAATCAAGTATTGCAAGGACTTTTAAACAAGATCTGTTTAGTTTATCTTGACGACATTATTATATTAGGCAAAACCTTTGAAGAACATTTACGGAACGTAGAAACCGTCTTTGAACGTCTAAGAGAGCATAAATTTAAGATCCAAATTGATAAATCAGAATTCTGCTTAACAGAAATTGAATATTTAGGACATATAATAACAAGGCATGGAATTAAACCAAACCCAAAATTAATTGCTAAAATTAAAAACGTACCGTTACCAAAAACCACAAAACAAATAAAATCATTCCTAGGTATTTCAGGTTATTATAGGAAATTCATAAAGGATTACGCAACAATCACAAAACCACTAACCACGTGTCTAAAGAAGAACGCGAAGATCGAGCATACACCGGAATTCGTTAAAGCTTTTGAAAACATAAAAAATATTTTAATCAATCCCCCTATACTAGTTTATCCAAATTTCGAGAAAACATTTAATATCACGTGTGACGCTTCAAACGTCGGATTAGGTGCAGTATTATCCCAAGGAACAATAGGAAATGATAGACCCATCATGTATATTAGTAGAACTTTGAACAACGCCGAAATTAACTATTCGACAATAGAAAAAGAATGTCTTGCCGTAGTATGGGCAACAAAGGTATTTAGGCCATACATATATGGACAAAAGTTCAATATCATAACCGACCATAGACCATTACAATGGTTATTTAACATGAAAGATTCAAACTCGAAATTAATACGTTGGCGATTACGATTAGAAGAATTTGACTATACCATCATATATAAAAAGGGTAAGAATAATGCTAACGCAGATTTTTTATCACGATTAGAAACTAATCTCACCGAAATACAACCAAAATACGAAAAGACAAAATTTTTAGAGATCCCAAAAAATCGGTCAGTATATTTTAAGAAGATAATGCGAGATAAAAAGGCATCCAATTACCGTAAACAAATAGTAGAACAGGATTTAGTTGACAAAATAAGAACAAAAAAAGGAAAATTATATCATAAACAAGAAATGAAACCCTATAGAAAGTCATTATTAAAAAAATGTTTTTGTTACAGATGATACGAATGAAGATAATGTACATACTATGGGTACACCAAATTTTAGCACAGGTAGTACAAATAAAAGATCTTAGTAATAATGCAGGTATATTACCATTTAAGTTAGGCAAAGCGCGTGTACAAATAAGTCAACACACATTCTTACATAAATACCCATTGAAACCACTTGGAGAACAAATAATTAAAATTAGAGAAGTTTTAGGTCAATTATATAAAAACACCGATAATATTAAAGACGTTTCCATGTTACGCGAAATAACATATTTACAACAACAGAACGAACACTTAAAAGAACAATTAATTAAAATCCACCCTGACATTTTTCTAACTCAAGAAAGACGAAACAAACGAGGATTAATAAACGCTATAGGATCAATTTTTAAATTTGTATCAGGTACATTAGACGCAGACGACGGCGCACGATATGATGCTACTCTTAGAAGGTTAGAAACAAATCAGGAAAACCTAATTAATCATTTTAATAGACAAGTGTCAATAAATAAAATAATAATTAAAGAATTCAATAAGACAATTAACAGCATTACAGCAAATTTCGAAATTATACAGCAATCAATAAATAAAGTTAGAGAAAGAGAGAGTGTGCAAACAAGCATTTTTACCGTAGAAATTTTAATTAACCAACTAAAGTCAATAATATCAGACTTACAAACCTCAGTAAGCTTTGCAACATTAAATTCCTTACATCCAAGTCTAATAACTGAACAACATATAAAAGATATGAGACAAACGTTACGCAAGTTTCATAATGAAGACTCGTACTACAGTTACAATAATGTCTTATTTTTAAGAACAATCCAAGTAGAATTCTATACAACCGTAGATCATATTGTATTTTTGTTGCATGTACCAATTTTAGATGAAACTTATTTTAATCTGTATCACTTGTTTTCGATACCAACAAGATAATTGTATTAAAAATTTACTTCAAATTAAAAATAATCCGTCATGCAAACACATCCCTGTCGATGTCACCGACGAACTTGTGGAAGTGTTAAGTGACGCAAAATACATTTTAATTTTACCAAACGAAACTTTAATTCATACAAACTGTCAAATTGAGGAGGTCCATAAATTAAAGGGCACATTTTTAGTTACTTTACCAACTTCTTGCTCATTCGTAGCCAAAAACTTCAAATACGTTAACATCGAGGATATTACCTTAGAAACACCTGTTTATTTGCCAACAAACATTAAAGACATTTTAAATGTAAAACCTGTACAACTAAATCTAAAATCAATTGGCTTGGACCAATTATCGAAATTAACTCTCCAAGCCAACGACCCAATAGTGTACGCGAGTGAAGTTGATGATGCGCGACACATTTTTCCGATTACAACAATTATTTTAATAATTATTATACTTTTATTAATCACATATTATTGCTATAGACATAAGAAATTTATTTGTAACAAAATAAATAAAAACAGTGAGGATGAGGAAACAGTAAAAGAAGAAGCCATTCCTCTACCTCGCAGAAAATAATTAGATTTAAGATTATTTGACATTTTCATGTAAAAGTTTTAATTGTATTAATTTTAAGAAAGTTTAAGGATGAAATTTTCCACCCTTTTTCCAATTTAATAATGATTTAATCTATCAATAATTCAATTTTACAAAAGTGTAAAATTTCATCTTAGCAGGGGAGGAGTTAACAATGTAAAGAATGCTAACATTTCACTTTAACACGTGTCTTATCTGCATATTAAAAGCAGTATTGTCAACGCAAACTGTCTGCGAGCTGACACGACGTTTTTCATAAGTTTTCTTTATTGAAATTATCAGTTTAATAAAACAGTTACAAATTTAACATCAAACCGCTCGGTTACAAAAAACCTTAGCACGACAAATAAAATTGTTATTGTTGAGGCGTTAAAAGTAACTCCTGCCTATTTTAGATTAAATATTAAATGTAAAGATTCAAAATAAATATTTAATAATCTAAATAAAAATAGTTTTTTTTAAAAACTAAAAGGCAGTAACGCCCAACGTAACTCCTATTACCAATGACCAGACGGATTTTGGGGTTTCCCCGTTATAAAATCAATTGTATTCTAGGTATAAGTAGTTTGTAAGGAAATAATGTACCTCAGTTAACTATAGCTCTTTGAAAATGGTGTTAAAACCGAAACATATGTCAGAGATATTCTAATACATTTGTGAAATATACCGTGTGTTTTATTTTATTAATTGTTGTATAAAGTCGTTGTGTCGAGTGTTTGGCTTGTGCCTTGATATATCACTCATAGTATATGCATATTATCAGGAAATTATACACCTGATGTAGGTAATAACTTTTGTCGCAATTACTTATTGTTAGTTTTAACTGGAAAACGTCAGAAGTTTTAATTTTAATTATAACCCTGAGTAACCGATAAAATCCTGGATATCGAAAATAGGTCTAAGAAATCCGTAAATCTTTTAGTTAGATCCTGTAATTGCGTAAGTACTTCACATCAAGCAACATAATTTTTTTACAAAATTTTCAGAAACGGCTTTTCTTTTTAGAAAAACGATCACTTCCTACCATAACGTAATTCACAATTCTAAGAGAATTTTATGCAGGTATGCAGTACCTACATGTGATTAAGAAATTTATTGTTTAGTTCCAACAAAAAAACGTTAGTTATGTAGTAAACCTGATTGACTGACAACATACCGAATACCGAAAGAAATCTTAAAGAACCGTTTAACTTTTTAATTAATTCAAAAATGTTTTGTTTTTCATAATCAATAAATTGTAATTTTAGTCGTTTTTCTCGCTGGTTAACTGAGTGATATATAATACGGCATGTATTTTAATATTATACAAAATTTTTTTGTTTTGGTATGTTACGGAACCCCCTACGGTGAAGAAAAATTCTCGAACTTATGTAGCTTTATTATTTGGTTAAAAATAAACCATACTCAAGTACCTACTTATTACAACACAGCACCTAACGACGGACATTTATTACCACCCTTGTTCTCCATCGTATTTGATGAGATGACGCAAGTGAAATATTTCACTTAGGTTTAAGAAATATGGTCAGTACAATTTACGGCGCCACTGGGTCAGTTTCCTGTTGACCACATCTCATTGCTGTAGCAGCTCCGTGGGAAAATGAAGCAGGTGCTACACGGGTTCGTTCTTTCGATCGGCACAAATAGAATTCATATAACATACACGCATGCATGTAGGTATAAT
Source organism: Agrilus mali (assembly GCA_029378335.1). Taxonomy (NCBI): domain Eukaryota; kingdom Metazoa; phylum Arthropoda; class Insecta; order Coleoptera; family Buprestidae; genus Agrilus; species Agrilus mali. The sequence goes on along the minus strand of CM055661.1, from coordinate 12,836,835 downwards.
ATGGAGATAATCCCTTTAAAATCCTTGAGAATGGACACTGGACTTGAACTGATAACAAGTTGCTTAATTGAATAGCCGAGACCGAGACACGACGCGTTATTATTGCAACGGGCAGGTGTTTCTTTGCCTCTCTTTTAATTTTTTGACAAACTGTTTTAATGTTTCAGTAAAACTTTAAATGTATGTGTTTATTAATTGCTTGTGTTTTGTATTTCGTATACAGGGTGATTTATAAAGAATTGCATGATTTTAACATCTAATAAAGAAGATGATTCTACCAAAAATACCTTGAAATATTTAATTTTTGATGCTGACAGAAAACAACAAAGACAAGGTGCACATAAGTAACCAAGCAGCTAAAGCAAATGCATTTCTGGGGAGAATATGGGGAAAAGGACATAAATTGTGCAGAAATAACTGGGAAAGAAGGGTGGTACTATTTAAAACGTTAGTAAAAAGGTATAGTCTTTTATGGAGTCGAGATATGGGAGTGGAAAGAGTATAGAATAGTAGAAAATATTTATAAAAAGTAGATATATAAAATGGGTATTGCGTTTAGAAAGAAGTACCCCAGACTACATCTTACGAAAGGAAACAAAATGTGGGAAAACGGTGGAAGATACAAGAAGGAGGGCTGTAAAATATGAAGTAAAATTGGGGGAATTACCGGAAGGGAATCTAAGAAAAAAGGTATTGGGGATCGGAAAAAATAAATAAATATGATATGGAAAGGGATAAGGCCTCAACAGAAATGGCAATAAGTAAACAAATGGAACAGTGGAGAGAAAAAGGATTGAATGTTAGTAGGATGGTAGGGAAAAGATGTAATGAAACAGTAAGAGGTGAGGATCTGAGAAAAATATGGGAATCAAGATACGCGAAAGGTATGAGGGAATTTATATGGGAGAATGGTAAGGGGATGGGGTGCCGGGGTATCAAAGAGAAGGAAAAAGTATAGAGACAATAGCTAGATTCAGAATGGGGAATGAGTGTAATGAGAATAAGTTTTGGATGGAAGAAAGTAAGAGATTGTGTAGAATATGTGGAGAAAAGAGTGAATCAATGGAGCATGTATTAGAAGTAGTAACGGGGAAGAATGAGAGGAAAGAACTTGGAAAAATTATAAATGTGGATGGTAGTTGTCTGGCCCTATTGAAACAATTTGTGTGGAAAGGGGAGAGGGAAATAAAGGAGAAAAATGATTATAAGGGTAAAGGAAAGGAAGTGCTTAGTTTATATATATATTAAAAATTTATAGGTTCGAAAATAAATTATGTTTCTTTTTTTCCTTTATGTGTGTGGAGATGTATAATATAACTTTTTTTGTTCAATAAAGCTCTTACTACTATATTTAAGGTTAAGTTAAGTTGAGGCTGAGTAGACGTGTGTTTGAGTGCTCCGGAATTTTAAAAAATTTAAGTAGCAAGAACTAAATATTTCTGGCTGTTTTTTGGAACAACGGGAGAGAAGTCTTCACTGGTGCAACTGGTAGAGTTTATGGAAAAAGGCTTGTGTACTTTGAGAGAAATTCGATCATTATATTGGATTTTGGCAACACGTGGAGAGGACTGAAGGTCAACGTGGCCGTTGGAGCCTTTTTTGTGAGGAAAGATACGAATGGTTTTTTGCTTTCGTTTTTTTTTGTTAAATTAAGAATTTACATGTCAATACAATAAAAAAAGGCCAGAAAAAGCAGTACAAGGCAGATTAAGTAAAGCTTAAAAAATACGAGGATGAAAAATGGCCAATAGAAATAGAAGCAATTCAGTAGGAAGTGAGATAGCGAATTGGATCAACAGAAAAGATAATGGATAGGAAAGCAAGAAAAGAAAAGCAGCGACAATCGAAACAGAAGAAAAAGGAATAAAAAAGAAAAACAGGCAACAAAATAGCAGTGGGTTGGCGAGAAGTGACGAAGATAAAATGGACGACATTATGAAGTTCCTAGAGGGGATGAGAATAGAAAATTCGTTAAGATAGAAGGAAAACATAGAAAATCAAGAAAAAAAAGATAAAGAAGAGGAAAAAAGATGGAGAAATTTAAACCAAAAGATCAAAGAAATACAGGAAGAAAATAAAGTAATTAAACAAAGAATAACAGAAATAGAAAAAAAAACTAAGGAGAAACTAGAAGAAATAAACTTAGAAATGGATAAATTAAAAGAAAGAGTACATGGAAAAAGGGGAGAGAACGGAAAATAGGAAAAGTATGAGAACAGAATAAAGGAGGTGGAAAAAGAGATGGAAAGAATAAATAGAGAGGAAAGGAAAACAAACATCATCACAAAAGGACTAGAACTTGGTGAAGGAGAATGGAAAAATGAAATAGAAGAATACATAAGAGAGAAATTAGGAGTCCAGACAACAATACAAAAAGTATGGAAAATAAAGAACGCGATGTTTGGAGCAAAAGTAGCAAATTATGCAGAAAAGATGAATATAATAAGGAACAGTAGGAATCTTAAGGGCACAAATGTGTTCATAAATTGGGATCTAACAAAGGAAGAGAGAAGGATTAGAGAAAAAATAGAAGAAAGAATAAGGGAAGAAAGAAGAAAGAAACCAGATATTAAAATCAAACCGGGATATAAGAAGGTATTTATAGAAGATCAAGTATGGATATGGAACGAAGGAATCGAAAAATTGGAAGAAGGGGAAGATAAGAAGAAAGGAACGGGGTTTCGACAGGAGAAAAGAAGAACTGGAGGACAAAATATAGACCTAAATTAAAAAGTGGAACGAAGAAGATGTCGACAATTACATGGAACGTGGCGGGGTTAAAGAACAAGGAAAGATGGTTTTGGGAGGAGATAAAAAACTATGAAATGGTGCTATTAAGTGAAACGTGGGTGGAGGACAAAGACATGGAAGGTTTAGAGAGTAAGTTAGACGGGGGGTACAATTGGAAAAATTATAGTGCGGAAAGTATTAAGAAAAAGGGAAGAGCAAAGGGGGGAATGTTAGTGGGAATTAAAAAAGAAATAAAGGCTGAAGTTAATGAAATAGAAAAGGGAGTAATTATAGTAGATGGTAGAAAACAAAGGGGAAGGTGGGTGATAATATTTGTATATTTGAATGAAGAAAAAAAATAAGAAAATAGAAAAGATAGAATTTTGTTCAATAAAGCTCATACTATATAAGTGAATAGAGGAGAAAAACAGGTAAGGAAAGGGAGGGAGGGGAAAGACAAGAAAAAGAAGAAAAAAAAGGGGGAGTACTCAGGATTAATAGATCATGATAAAATTTTTATGTAAGATTTAGAATAAAATAAGTTTTTGTTTATCTGTATAAATAACTTTTTCGTTTCAATAAAGCTCATACTATATTTAATTTTTGGGGTTCTGCATTTCGAAAAGGAACAAGAGAACCCTTTTAAGGTCACTTTTATCAATCTGTCAAAACATTCATTTCTAAGTGAGATAGGACTTTCAAATTTGGCCTGAAAGAAGGTCCATCGTACAAATTCAGAAAAAAACTAATCAAGGAATTTAATTTTTTATCACATGTACCTACTTTTTTGTAAAATTATGTAAGGTATTTTTCGTTTAATTTAAACTCCTCCCTCTTTCTTAGTGATATTTGATAATAAGGAATGGAACTTTTCTTATTTCCCACATGTGAAATTTCCCTTATAATATGTATTTAATTAAGAGTAAAGGAAATTATAAGTTATAACCAACTTTTTCAGTTAACCCTCCCCTCCTCTTAAATGAAATTTAATGAGATTTTTTTGTACCCCCTTTATTTTGAGCTCACGTAATTATTGAATGATCCTTAAACACTTTTGCTAATTAATCAGTTATTACTACTTCTATTTATATTTAATAGTAAGGATGTAGTGAAGTTAAATTACCTACTAACAGAATTGATTACCAAAGAACATTAAGGAAGTGGCTAGGTACAAGTTGTTAATGTGGTAAAAATATTTTATTTATGTAAATTAGCTAACAACTTTATAAACATGGTATTTTTCCTCTATCTGTTAATTGAATCGATTCATATTGAAATCGTCGTAAATTTTGTCAGGTATTAATTAAAATTTAAATTTTCAAGCAGCATTCGTTTAATTACATAATACATATATGTTATAGCTAGTTGAATTAATTCAATGTGGATAATTTCGAGATGTATCTAATCGAATAGATATTTTGGATGTTTTTATATCTCTAAACCATTCATTGTTACAACCGCAATAATCGCCCTTAAATCGATTGTTGATACGTATGGACTTTATAATTCGCACTTGTTGATTCGATTGTTCTTTTTTTTTTTAAAGATTGATTGTGTTTCTAATAGTTTTTGCAAAGGTTGACTCTTCAGCCCTAGAATTGTTCGGAGATGTTGATAGCCTCCACATCAAAACTCAAGTGTAAAATCATTTCAAAGTTCGAATTTTCACTATTAATAACGAAGGTGTATCGTCTGGTAACATTTCTATTGTAATTTTTGTTCATTTATGCTTCAAAATACCCGAAGGAGTACTGTGGAACAAAACTGAATAGAAAAATGAAATAATTTCAACTGAACTGGCTGTTGGATAATTATGAAACATCGTTGAAATTAATTGAAAAAGATTTAAACCAAAATGCTTTTAGATGTTTCAAATATGTTTATTAACACACTCTACATATGTTTCGACTTGTGAAGTCTTTTTCAAGAGTAATAGATATTTACTAAATTTAAATTGTACCTTAATGCTGTTTATAGTTAGGTATTTCAAGTATAATAAGATGTACAGGTAGATGAGAGGCAGTTGTACAGAGTTATTTAGGGAAAAACCCTTGTCGGGTTGTAATTCTTCAGAAATTGGTCGATCACCGGTGTATCTTTGAACTCGCATTTGTCATTTGTTATGTTGTAATTATTTCTAAAGGCTTTTTTAATTTCAAACTGCTCTAAAATATTGAGACGTTGACCTTTGTTTTCTATATGTAATATGTTTAAATTATCTCTGTCAATTTTCTAAGCAATGTAGGCTTACGCCTGTAGATATCTTTCTATTTTTTATGTCTTTTTCATGTTCTTTTAAACGTATGTTGAAATTACGACCAGTTTGCCCAATGTAAAAAGAATTACACTCCTTACAGTTCAGCTTATATACACCACTTTTTTGTAATTTATCGGTTTTTTGTTTGTTGTTTGTTAAAATGCTTTTTAAATTAGTTTTATTGATCGAAATTGTTTTTATTCCTGATTTTTTTAATACTGTACTAATTTTGTTGTTATTACTACTAGTATAATTAATTAGTTTGAATTGTTTGTCTTCTTGTTTACAGGTATAAAAATTGCTCAAAATTAGTTTTTTCTTTTTGTTTCTAATCAATTCATCAATTAATTTAGTTTTATATCCGTTATTCTTAGCAATAATTTTTATAATGAAGTTCTTTTTTATAATTCTGTTTGCTTAATGGGAAATGTAACAGTCTGTGAATCAAACTGTGAAAAGTTGACAGCTTTATTTGCCAAGATTGTTTTGATCTTGCATGTATGATGGCGTCAGTACTTGTGCTTTTCCTATAAATATCATATTCAAGTTTATTATCTATAATTTTAACGTTTACATCTAAAAAATTCAGACCCTGATTTACATCTTGGGTTTCCATTGTGAATTTAATTCTGTTATTCAATTTGTTGAGGTAATTAAGGAATTGATCAAGTTGTCTTTCTGTTCCTGTCCAGATACAGAAAATATCGTCAACATAGCGTGCCCAGTAAAATATATTATTGGTTAAAATATGTTTATTGTTACTATTTAATAGTTTGTTTTCTAAATCTGACATAAAAATGTCTGAGAATAGCGGTGAAATAGGTGATCCCATTGGTAATCCTTCAGTTTGTTTATAGTAGTTATTATTAAAGCAAAAATAATTTTGATTCAGACAAGTTTCTATTATGTTTATTATTTGAATTTTATAATTGTTATCTAATTCTATTTCATTTAATGACATTTTAATGATATTTATGAGTTCCCCTGTAGGTATTGATGTTAACAAGCTACTGACATCGAAAGAGAAAAGTTTTGCATTATTTGGTATAAGTAAATTATATTAATAATATACTACTCTCCGGCAAAGTCAAGTCGAAGCATGCATTCAGAAAGTTCAGTCAGTTTTTGTGGATATTGATGATTCTATCAAATAGGTTTGTCTTTCGCTTATTATTGAAAGGAAAAATATATTTATCTTATAGATGGTTTAATGAAGCATACACAATATACAGCTACTTCTTTCCTGTTTGGTATTAAATATTTGGTATCTGCTGCTCTATGCCTTAATTAGATTCCCCAAACTCCACCCCTAGTACAGACCCCTGTTTAATTGGCAGGTTTCCATTCGTATTTTTAAATATTAGGTACATAATAGGCCTTAGTACTTTGGGAGTCGAAATGGAAAATTGCAGCAGTCAGCTCTCAAAAAAAAAACAATACACCCCCTTAAAGCTGAAATCATTATCATCATTATATTTAATTGTTATATAAAAGTTGTTCTGTGGGGAAAAATCCCTTTCCCTTTATCTTTTCTTTTTACATCGTATCTCTATTTTACTAAATCTCAAAGTGTGAAAGGATGTTCTTTTTTTAGACAATTCTTCATTTCAAAATTGTTTGTGTTGTATCATTTATTTTGTTATAACTAGAAGAACACCATTATTGAATTAATTAGAAGAGAGAATCGTTATTAACATTTGTCTACCTTTATTCTTGTTAAAATTATATATTAACATAAATTGCGTTTTATTGTTGTATTTTATTATTATTTATTAGTATTATTTGCAGAATTTTTTACTTTGACCCCCACCTCAGAAATCTTTGCTTCACCATTGATTGTAACCCACCAAAAGAACAAACACTTTTGCATCCCAATTTCCCAACATTCTTTTACTCGAAAACTACACTTAAATATACGAAAGTACTTTTAAATTAATCAAACGTTGAACTTGTGTATTATGTATTACAAATTATTACCGTACTGTTAAAAAAGGTATGCTTAATTGTGTCATATTTATCATAACCTCATAGACACGATGGTGCTTGCAAGGTATACATTTTTATCATACAAGTTGCAATTCATTTCAATCATTATTAATTAATAATTACTCTTACCTTTATGTTGCAAAATTGATGTTGATTTCTCTTCTGTTCTTGTAAATTTATCCACAACACATCACATTTTCGTTTAAAACACAGTTATCATCCGGAAATTACTAGCTACTACAAAAGAAAACACAGAAAAATAGAACAGACAAAATACAACAGCGCTTGCGTACTTACTAGCTGTAAGGTATCCATCAGGAAGTGTTCATTAACTATTTTCATTTGTCACGTCAGGATCAGTTGACAAGAAACAGAAATATTTTTTTTTTAACAAAACCTTCTTATTAATACATAATTTAAGCATTTCTTATGATACGTAATTATTACACATTTATTATTATAAAATACACAGGAACCTAAAACTATTTTTAGCACAATTTCTTGTAGTAGAACTAGAAACAGCAAAATAAGTAGATAACAATAAATAGGTACCTACAAGTTTAATAAAAAGAAATCTGCAAATAGAATAAGATGTGATAACAAGAATTATTTTAAAAATTGATTCAAGCAAATTATGCGCCTTCTCTGATAATAAATCGATTTAAATGATAATTTTTTTATTAAATAGGTTAGTTTAGGTGGTCACATTTAAATGAATATTCCAACTATTATCAAAAATGTAAGTGATTTCTCTATTATTCAATTAGAAAAAGAATTATTACAAAGGATTAAGTAATTTATACATATTTTTGGACATAATGTCCTCTTTAGGTCTAAAAATTTAGCCAAATGCTTCCGGCAAGTTCTTTTTTGTTACTTAAAGCACGTCAACTCATCCTATACGTCATATAACCTACAAATTTATACTGTCAACCATCTGTCAATAGTTGACATATGCGCATGAACTACACTACTACTATTTTATTCGCACACCTCATTCAAATCACATGATGGTAAAGATAAAATAATTCTACAAATACGATAGTATGTATTTAGATAGGGAAACAAGAATAGTTTGGAAAATAGTAAGTATATTAGACTGTTGCAGTACAAAACGTACAATTTAGTATCTTTAATTAGATAGTGTAACGAATTTTCTAGTTAAACTATTTATTTAAACAATTATTTATTTAACACTATTTATAACACTTAAACACTAACTTAGAACTACCATTTATATCACAACAATTCACTTATTTATATAACAATTTATTTATATCACTTCGTCTATTATCGGTTTTGATTCGCGCACTGATGCTTTCTTCCAACTACTCTTTTTCGGTCCAAAGATGATCACTATATATACACCTTTCGAACTTTCTAGACAGGAGCTCGAAGAAATCCTGAGTATTCCCGAATGATGAGTAATAATTAGAAAGTCCTCGATTATTCCAGAATTGAACTTGTTACTTGTCGCCGGAGAATGATTTACATCTTGTAAGTTGATAACACGAAAAGTACCGTGTGCGGTGTCTACGCCGTAAGCATGTTAGCGATAACAAGTACATGTCACAAATTGTTATCGCACACACGTACTGTGTCACTGGTCGCTACAATAGTTATTAAGTAAGCCTTAAATTTAGGTCATGTTGACATTGGTAAAAATAAATTTTGTGTGAAAGGAATTATCAGTGATCGTTATCACTAAATTAATTAAAAACTTATGTTACATTGGTGAAAAAAAAAGTTGTGGAGATAATACTGTTTGTTGAAGAATATTAAAATACATATCTGATTTCCACTTTATAATTATATTATTTTTATTTATTATATAAACACATATATTTTAAGAGTATTTACATTTTGCTCCCATACAATCGCATTTTTACAATCACGACTTACTATCTACACTTTTAATTTCTGTAAACCTTTTCGATCCGTGAGTAATACACATAACAACCCTGCACACTCTACCATCAATTGCGTTACTCTAATGCTCTTCCTCCACGCAAGGGCTATTTCTCCAGTTCTGCTGTTTTTTCATTAAATTTAAACGCTTCTCCATTTGTAGAACGAACAAAATAGCTCAATCCCCAACGCTAAAACACGACAAAAAACTCCGAAGCTCTTTTCGGTAACAAGAGATTACCTTCTTCAGGGACTGAAGTGAACTAAACCTAAAAGAGAACTACCCTAATATATACTGAAAGTTGTTAAGGTTCAGTGAACATGGTTCAGCAGCAATAGTGATGATGTTCAATGGACCTTGACAATAACAAAAAATAATTAAACTAGACTAAATAGGGATCCAGGGATAGGACCCTTGTCATTGTTACGTAAAATTTGGTCATTTTTACAAATGTATAAACTTTCAGAACTATCTAGTAGACAATTATTCCTAACTTCCTTATCTAATTTAAGATTATTAATATTAATATTATGTTCTTCAGTAAGAATATGTTGGGCAACACTAGATTTTTCGGCTCTACCAAACCGTGCATGAGCTAAATGCTCCTTGAACCTAGTTTGGATCGAGCGCCTAGTTTGTCCAATATATTTTTTACTACAGTCATTACAACTTATTTCATATATTCCCGACTTTTCTAAGAAAGGAATTTTATCCTTGGGGTTTTAGTCTAGTTTAATTATTATTTTTTGTTATTGTCAAGGTACATTGAACATCATCTCTATTGCTGCTGAACCATGTTCACTGAACCTTAACAACTATCAGTATATATTAGGATTAGTTCTCTTTTAGGTTTAGTTTAGATCAGTCCCTGAAGAAGGTAACTTTGTTACCGAAAAGTGCTTCGGACAACTAAAGTGTCGTGTTTTGGCGTTGGGGTTTGAACTATTTTGTTCGTTCTACAACAACCGCCAAAGTTTTCATGCTTCTCCATTTATAATCATTTTTAGATAACCAACCAATACTTCCATTCCTTTTTCCCTTTCCGTTTTAGCCAACCATCTTAACCATTTGTGCTAGTGCTGAGCAAAGTCTTGATCTTGTTTACTCAGTCTTGGTCTTGGTCTTGCTGAATTTCGTCTGGTTTTGATTTTAGTCTTGGTCTTGCAATAAGGTCTTAACGAACATTTTTCAAAAAATTTGTAAACATGTTTTCATTTGACAAACATTTTTAAACCTAAATTCACTATCCACATATTGAAAAAAAAGTTCATTAAGATGTTATTGCTTATTATTATTCAATCATAAAAAGATCTAAAATCAATTATTAATTTATGGAGTACTTTAGTGATGAGCAAAGCAAGACCAAGATCATGACTCGGATAGTCTTGGGCTTGGTCACGGTCTTGTTTACGCAGTCTTGGTCTTGATCTTGCTCAAATTCGTCTGGTCTCGGTCTTGGTCTTGGTCTTGCTTTTTCGCAAGACCAAGACCAAGACTGCAAAACCAAGACCAATTTTGCCCATCACTAATTTATGCACCTCAATTTCCCTTTTCGTGTGGTCATCATCGATCCATACGTTTGAACCCTTTAGTTCCCTTTTGCTATGTAGGTAATAGCTTTAATTTGTCTTCGAGCCTCTCAAACTCTAAACATACAGTTTTCTTTTCCGTATTTCACTTTGAAGCTATTTTCGTTGATTTTGAAACGCTCCACAGTGCGTCGCACTAACTCTTCTATACTACATCTCTCCTGTGTTTCTATATGCCTTATTATTACATTCTTCCTTTCTTGCATTTCGTAATTCCAATTATCTTCCGAAATACCCTCCGGAGTCCTAATCTCGTTGCTTCCTACTAGCTACTAGCTGATCGACTTGTCGAAGCCATCAATAATCCATTATTTTCCATTTTATCCCCGCTTTTCACATCACATATTTTGCTTTTGCTTTGCTAGTGCCATTTTGTAATTTGTTTTCCTCTTGTACACTACTTCCCTGACGCTCATAAGTCTTCTCTTTGTTCGTCTATTTTTGTTTTCCTTTTAACTTTTTTATTTTTTCCCGCAGTTTATCATTTTCTCTTAGCGGCTTCTTTTTTGCCTCTCCTCCCTCCATTTTTCGCTGCTCCGCTTCTTTCTTTAATTCTAAAACGACCTCAAATAGCTTGCCAATGTCCCTTTTAACTCCACTTTATAATTATATTATACAAATAATTAATTCTTCCATTGTTCATTTCGAAGATTTTATTAATTTTTGTTTAGATTAATTTATAACCAAACGTCAAAAGGCAGAGTACATATAACTAATTGCAGCATTTCAATTTCTATCTAGACTTTACACAATAATTTAATTAATATTCATACCTAATCATGATAATAACCGTTCGTTTTTTTAGCCTTTAACGCGTGTTATTGATTTACGTAAAGAGGCACGTGAGTATTGACATTACACTGACCTTAAAGTATGGACAAACATATTATAGTTTTATACCAGGTGTCTAACTACTAATAAAACAAAACATTATAATAGTTGAGGGATGAAAAGTTTTTCTCTATTAATTTGAACCCTATCTTCCCTCTAAATAAGATCACCTCCAGACGTGATAATTACCCCATAATTAGTTTTTTATTGAGTACAACAATTTAAAACGTTGATGTGACATTTTGAATGACCCCACTTCCTTTAAATAAGGTTTGATGAGATTATTGATGAAAATTGAGAAAAATTACTTTAATTATAATTATTGTCGTGTTTTGGCTGCAAAAATATTATTGCGGTAATATACGTCTGTTTTCTGTTTTTTTTTTTCGCGAAATGGAATAATCAAGTAAACACTAAGTATACTTTCAATGCTAAACTAACAAGATTATATTATCTTTTTAACCCACTTATTTATTTTAGTTAATCAATTCCGCCTTATTCATATTTGTATTTACATTTAATATGGCGTGGTATTATACATATACAGAAGTATATGAATTAGTAGAAGGAATTAGTATATGAATTAGTAGAAGGAATTTAATTCTGAAACTTGGGTTCATTTGGTTATTGTTTATGCCGCTTCTTTTAAAAATATTTTCAAGTTCGATTTACATCCAGTTATACCGGAAGTCGACACCAACTTTACTATTTTAAATGGAATGGTATATTTTTTATGCCGAATTCGAATAAAACGTGTAATTTTAAGGTAAGTTTGATAACCAAGTTGTACACCTATGACGATCGATTTCTGAGTTAATTTAATTTATTAAAAAAAAAAATCGCTACCGCAACCCATAACTTCCACAAAATACAACTCAGACTGTTGAAATTTTTACTAGTGATAGCTGAATATTAGTGCTAACGCCTTGACAAAATTGAACTACATCATTTATACAGGGCGTTTAAAATAAAATTCTAAAGTTTGAAAATTTCAAACACGAATAACATCAGCACCTACCATTTTTTATTTTTTGAATCGATTTCTTTTTTATCCTCTTGCGATTCATATAGATAGTCCCTACTGTTTTATTTAAAAAATTTTGAATAATTAAGAATTTTTAAAATATTGATATCATTAATTTTGACGTAATAAGAGTGTGCCTTGGACAATTGACAACTAACGATAATCGAAACAAAATCACAGTAAAACGTTTCTTATCGCTTAATTTCCGTTGGGGAGATGTTGGAGACAAATGTTTATAATAAATACTTCAATTGAAGTTTTCGTTTTTCGAAAATGCGATTTTTAACTTCATTTTGCATCGATTGTCGTTAGTTGTCATTTGTCCAAGGCACACTCTTATTACGCCAAAATTAATGAAATTATCTATATTTTAAAAATTCTTAATTACTCAAAATTTTTCAAATAAAAAATTAGGGAGTATCTATATGAATCTAAATAGGATAAAAAAGGAATCGATTGAAAAAATAAAAAATAGTAGGTGCCATTTGAAAAAACGAGGTAATTCGTGTTTGAAGTTTTTCAATTTTAGAATTTTATTTTGAACGCCCTGTATAAATTATTTACTTCAATTTTGTCAAGGCGTTAGCACTAATATTCAGCTATTACTAGTAAAAATTTCAACAGTCTGAGTTGTATTTTGTGGAAGTAATGATTTTTATCGTTTGGGTTGCGGTAGCGATTTTTTTTCTATAAGTTAAAATAACTCAGAAACCGATCGTCATAGGTGTACAAGTTGGTTATCAAACTTACCTTAGAATTACACGTTTTATTCGAATTCAGCGTAAAAAATATACCATTCCATTTAAAATAACAAAGTTGGTGTCGACTTCCGGTATAACCGGAAGTAAATCGAACTTGAAAATATATTTTTAAAAGAAGGGGCATAAACAATAAAAAATAAGCTTCAGAATTAAATTCCTTCTCCTAATTCATACACTTCTAATAGCCCATGAAGTAGAAAAACCCTGTATATATTATCACTCGACATAAGTAGATATTAACTTCAACCAATTAGAGCATTAATTTGCAACTCTTTATTTTAAATCCCCGAATACAAATAAACTTCAAAACTATATCCTCTTCCGGCATTATGTATTTCAGATCGAGTAATTGTTGTGTTTTAATTTGGAACCTTACCAACTTTTATATAACAATTAAATATCTTGAATATAATAATGGATTATTCACTTCCCTAGGTGTAAAACAATCGAACAAAAAATTACAATAGGAATTTTTACAGACGAAACACCTTCCTTATTTATACCTATTGAATATTCAAACTTTTTTCTGAGGTTGCAATTTTCAACTTGGGTTTTGATGTGATGAGGACTGTGCACAATACCTCAAGCAATCCCCTAGGTGAGACCGAAAATTCAACATTTACCTTTATTAAATTAAAAAGTAGACATGAGGTTGTTGTTGTCCCTTTCCATTTAAACGAGATTTTAAGAGATTTTGCCGAACCCCTGCGCCATTTTCAAGTATTCTTTCATTACTAAAGTTAAAAAAATTTTGGGAGTAAAGAGGATAAAGCAAAATGATGTCGATTTCTTCATTATTTGCGACCATCTACAATGTGGTTTGTTACTTATTTAAACAAATTCGATGTGCGAAATCGTCCCCAGTCGGTGAGCAGCGACGACCGCTGAAATTTGAGAACCAGTCGCGAAGGAAGAATAACTTCAAAAATTATGATTTAGTAATTTCCAAAATTTTTAAATAAGGTACTTAACAAATTACAAAGTTAGATATGTATGAATGCCATTACACAACTCAGCTTATGCTCAAGTTAAATATTTTCTTATTTATTTCACATTTTTGTCAAGAAATGTAAAAAAAAAAAGAAAACATTTTTACTTACGTGATGGAATTTTAATTTCCTTTTTACGATTATCGTAAGACGTACCTACTTATTATTTTTTTAATCGAACCGAAAACAAAAAACGTTTAAAAAAAATACAAATACTTAAGTCCCTTTATATTTGTTCAGCTGAAAGATCGCTGCGAATGATAAAATTATCATTTGCAATGTTATCAGATTTGGCCTTGATGAAGAAGTGCCTACTTTTGCCTTCCAGGTAAAGAATGTATGTCATGTACTCATTGTAAAGACTAACTAATAACGAGTGCTTATTTATTGTTGTCTTTTTTTTTGGTAATCGATCATGTTGTCTGTAATCCGCAAGTGGCATTTAACAAATTGCACGATTTTGGCGTTGTGTACAATAAATGATAATGATCCTGTTATCAAAAATCATGACCTCTGCCACATATTTGTTGTTACTAACGCACGATATTCATATGTACGATCATCTGCAATTTTATATACTCTTGTACTAAATGTATTTTGTGGGCGTGTATTGTATAGTTATATATCAAGTACATAGTACCTACACCTATTTTTTATAAATAAAATATGATCCTAGTACGTAATGGTTAATAATTAGGTACCTAATTTAATAAATTAAAATATTTTCTGTTCTCTGAGCAAGAACTTCAAAAGTTTAAATTTTAATTCAAATAGCTCACTTGAGAACTTACTGTCTCAGTTTTGCAATTTTTGTGGTATTAATTTCTACTTTTCATTAGCTACAGAATTTCGATCCGACATAATTTTGTTTTTTTTTATTATAGGGTCAGGTGGGCTAATTGTGAACGATTTTGGAAGTTTCACTTTTAAAGCTCGATGTATCTTAGATGAAGATTAAATTTAGGCGCCTTTATATGATTAATTTAAGTCCTTGTTTGGTTTTAAGTGAATATCTGTTGTTAAATATGCAAATTCGGATTTTTTTGCAAGAAAAACTTAAGTTTACAATTACCCCTTCACTTATTAACGCAGTCGAAAACTTAGGGGTAAATGTGAACAAAATCATCTTGTTTGTACTGGGTTTATAAAGGTTTTTAATGGGGAAAAAGTGAACAATTCGCTTTCAAATGTGAATTCCAATGAAAATTATGTTTATAAAGCCGTGTTCACAATTACCCCACAAATTATATATTATATAGAAATATTTTCACTCTTTAACATAAAATATTACGACACTCTTCCTCTGCTGTTTAGAGCGCTAAAGCACCAACCATCAAAAGTCAACACCACAGTCTATAATTCCCATTAGTTGGAATAATCAATCATCGAAATAAAGAGTCTGTTTACAATTACCCCACCTGATCCTAATTATAAATATTGTAAATAAAAAAAAAATGCAATTATCATTATTTATTTAATAATGCAATTACCCAATAGGAGATTTATGTAGAGAATGTATTATCAGATTTTGACATTACTTAAGTGCAAACAATTTATTACAAAATACCTACACGTATAGACAAAATTATATCATCAATGTTAATCAGCATTTTCGATTTAAGAATTGCATATAATCATATAATATGGAATTTGTGTTGGTCTACAGGCTAAAAATATACTTGCTTATTATAGACACTGCTGATTTTGATTTTCCATTCCACATAAACAATCTACAACTACAATTATTACAATGAATCGACAAGTTAACGATTTAAAACAGTTTCAGTAGATTTAAGAAGTTACGTGTACATTACATAATATTTAGTAACTAGTCCCTACGGTTTAAAGTAAATAATGTTTCGATACGTTACTATTTATTTAGACATTAGATAACCAAAACGGATTCGGTAATCATTTCTAATTTACAAAAATATCTACAAATAAGTACATATATAAGAATGTCAATTTCTACCCCTATGTATAAAGTGAATAAATGTTTGAAAATTAATTTTTGTGCGCTACTGTGCCACTTCTGACACAAAATGAATAATTTTAACTGTTTATTAATAAAATAATACACTTTACTAATTAAACTATATGAAATATAGATATTTGTACTTGATTGCATATGATTATGGTACTATCATGCTGATTGATTATGCTTTTATAATGTTGCTTGCCGATGATTTGAATGAGTATGCTTGAATGCTTCTGTCTGGTCTTTGATATTGCTGGAGTTACATCGCGACTTAACCTATCCATACCTTCTACCTATTAACATTAAAATTTACAGTTTTCCTCAAGGACGCAAATTTAAATATGTACTATTTATTTATTTATTTATTTATTCAAGTATACACGAGAATAAGCCCATTTAATACAAAATTATATAAGGAATATAATAGGTGTAATAATTTTATACATTTAAGTATTAATAAAAAAAGTAGTTACGTAGGTAAATGTAATTAGAAAATAAAAAAATTTTTTGGATGTTAAGTATCTAATAAAAAGTTAAAAAAAAAGTGAGAGAGAAAAAAAGGAGTAAACTATGAATTTAAGATTAAGCACTAATAATTAAGTGATAAACGCATTATAACTTTTTTTAGAAAGAATTCTTTGGCTCTCATCTTAAACTATAATAACGATAAGAATCGGTAAACCAACCTTCCGTTAGGGCATTGGCACTACTTTTGGATAGAATTCTATTAATTAAAGACTTATTTACTAATGATGGGTTGAAGTTAAAAACGTGATGTCGTGGTCGCAGCTCTCTGGGTGGCGTGTATAAATTAATTTTGGCTACAAGTTCAGGTACATCCAAGTAACCCCTAACTAGCCTGAAGAGGAACAAGGCGTCATAATAATTTCGCAATGATTGCAATGATTGAAGAGTATAGGGATTAGATTTACTAGAAATTATAGTGTAATCATGCGAGAGAAAATTCATAGGACAGCCCATTTTGAATGATAAAAATCTTAAAAAACGTCGCCTTATTCCCTCCAAGCGGTCAGAGACGCCTGCTTACGATGATAACTATATAACTGAGGCGTACATCAAAGAAGAGAGTACATACGACTCGTATAAACTCGTAAGCGTGTTGGAATGTCTAAATTCAAATGAATTAGACATAATTAGGTAAAAACTTCACGATGCTGTGGACATTACGTAATTTGTATGGTCATTGAACGATAGCTGTGAATCAAAAATAACACCGAGATCCTTAATTTGAGCTGGGCGATTGATAGAAGTGTTATCTAGTCTATAGTCGAACATAATAGTATTGCTTTTTTTAGAGAATGACATACAAGCACATTTATGTTGCAATTCAGATGCATCACCCCGTACATCAATAGCTCTGTATAGTTTTATATCATCAGCATAAAGTAATATATTAGAATTTTTTACTACATTAACTACGCTATCGATTGCAGCAGCAAAAAGCAGAGGCCCACAATCAGAGCCTTGAGGTACTCCGGATTTGATCTCCAGGGGAGGAGATTTCACTCCGTCAATCACCACAATAGAGGATCTATTAGATAGATAGGAAGAAAACCAACGAATCAAAGAAGAGTGTATATCAAATTTATATAAAGTATAAAGTAAATATTGATGGTTAACAGAGTCAAACGCGCCCCCCAGATCAGTATAAATAGCATCGACCTGAGTTCTACTTGTAAAATGTTCATCAACAAAGTCCTTAAAACTACCTAAGTTGGAAATCGCAGACCTACCCTCAATAAAGCCATGTTGCTTAATCGATTATTTATTATGTAAATGAGAAAATAATGAACTAGCAACAATATTATCAAATATTTTGGATATAAAGCATAGTATAGTACTAGGCCTATAGTTATGTAGCGACCAGCGACACAGTACGTGTGTGCGATAACAATTTGTGGCATGTACTTGTTATCGCTAACATGCTTACGGCGTAGACACCGCACATGGTACTTTTCGTGTTATCAACTTACAAGATGTAAATAATATTCCGGCGTCAAGTAATAAGTTCAATTCTGGAATAATCGAGGACTTTCTAATTATTACTCATCATTCGGGAATACTCAGGATTTCTTCGAGTTCCTGTCTAGAAAGTTCGAAAGGTGTATATATAGTGATCATCTTTGGACCGAAGAACAGTTAGTTGAAGAAAGCAACAGTGCGCGAATCAGAACGATAATAGACAAAGTGGTATAAATAAATTGTTATATAAATAAGTGAATGGTAGTTCTAAGTTAATGTTTAAGTGTTATAAATAGTGTTAAATAAATAATTGTTTAAATAAATACTTTGACTAGAAAATTCGTTACAAGTGGTGTCAGGAGTTGTGAGTCTTCCGTTAGTGTTTCTAGCTTTCGGATTTGAGATGTTACGGTGTCCTGACTAGTTAGCCTGGACTCTTCTCCGTTTAAGGTCACGACTTTTCTTTGGAAACTCATGCAAAAGTCGTACTTCCGAAGCACGTCCAAGCCCAGAATGGCGTTGTCTTCAATTTCGGCCACAAGCACGCAGTGTCGGAAGGAGGTCTTTCCTATGCGGATCTTGACGTAGCTTTTACCATGGACATTTACCGTTTCCCCGGTGGCCGTGCGTAGCTTCCATTAGGTCGGTTGAAGCTTGCTTGTTATCACATTGGCTCGTATAATCGTCCTGCTTGCTCCGGTATCCAATAGGAACGAACACCGTTTCCCGTTTATACGTCCCGTAAGAAAAAGGCTGTCAGCTCTATCTTTCATTGTTTTTGTCACTGCGACTAGACTTGGGGCTTCTTGCTCCGGGGTCGACGTTTGCTCCGCCGGCGCCGCGCCAATCCTGACTAATTCCGGTACGCGGGGCTTCTCTTTTTGAGAGGCAGATCTCTCCCTTTTGCAACTGCTTCTCACGTGGCCTAACTTCCCACAGTTCGAGCACCTGACTTGTCTGGGCTTCCTTTCTATTTTGGTCATTATGCGGCGGACCATCTCTTCCAGTTTATCTTCGTCCCGACCGGCTGACTCCTCTTTTAATTCCCGCACTCGACATTGTCGTTGTAACGCCTGTTTGACGACGTCGTATTCCAGTGCACGGGCCAATGTGTCTACCAAAGTCCTCGGTCGGTCCAGTCGAAGTCGCTGTTGTATTTCGTCGTCCATTTGTAAGCTTTTGCAGCCACCTCGAATTACGTCAGAAACGTGGTCCATGATGTTTTACCGTCAAACGTAGGTAGCTTCATGTGCACTTTGGAGAAGATGACCTGTTCTTTCTTCACGTCGGGGATTTCTTTACTGTCAACCACGCTATGCCTCTTTTCCGTGGGTCGGTGACTAGTGTCTCGTTTTTCCGGATTCAGAACCATTTCTTCCAGCTGGGCCAATCTTTCGTGGAAAGTTCCCAGCGTTTTGTTTATTTCTTCCCTTGTTTCTTCTTCGAATTTTTTCAGTTCTTCTTTCAAATTTCCTTCGATTTTTTCTAATTTTTCTTCCATATCCTTTGAATTTTCATTTAATAAATTTAATTTTTCTTCCAGATTCTTCGAATTTTCATTTAATTTTTCTTCCAGGTTCTTTGAATTCTCATTTAATTTCTTTTCCAATTCGTCCTCAAATTTATATGTGCTGGGATCGATACCTTCTCGATTCGCAGACCCCACACCTGACACCAATTGTAACGAATTTTCTAGTCAAAGTATTTATTTAAACAATTATTTATTTAACACTATTTATAACACTTAAACACTAACTTAGAACTACCATTTATATCACAACAATTCACTTATTTATATAACAATTTATTTATACCATTTTGTCTATTATCGTTCTGATTCGCGCACTGATGCTTTCTTCAACTAACTGTTCTTCGGTCCAAAGATGATCACTATATATACACCTTTCGAACTTTCTAGACAGGAACTCGAAGAAATCCTGTGTATTCCCGAATGATGAGTAATAATTAGAAAGTCCTCGATTATTCCAGAATTTAACTTGTTACTTGTCGCCGGAGAATGATTTACGTCTTGTAAGTTGATAACACGAAAAGTACCGTGTGCGGTGTAAGCATGTTAGTGATAACAAGTACATGCCACAAATTGTTATCGCACACACGTACTGTGTCGCTGGTCGCTACAGTTAGATATTTCACTTTATTCACCTTTCTTGTGCCTTGGTCTTACTGACACTTTCCAGACATTGGGGAAGACACCACTATTTCGAGATTCAGAATAAAGATGAGAAAGAGGTATAGATAATTGTGCTGCACACTTTTTTAACAACATATCTGGAATTCCATCACTTATTAAATATTATTTGTCAAATTTATCGAATTTGTTAATATCTAAGTACCTAAGTTGCACATATAATAATGTTTTATATTTTTGCATTTTAGTGACCGTTTTTAGTAGCTTTTGATTTTGAAGTGGGTTTAAAGTGTGACATATGAATTTTCGTTTTCACAATTTTTTTTTCTTCTTAAATCTAAAAAATAATTCCACATGTTCGAATGCTTCACGTAAGTAATGATAACAATGATGTGGCGTCCAAAACATTGTTTACAATTAGATATATACATAAATAGCGAGGTTTTACAGATTATCTCCGTTTCTCCACCTCCTCCTCCTGTCTCTCCAGCCCTCTTCTTCCAAATCTCTGTTCTCCATGGCGTTTTTTATTCCTGTTGTCCATTCTTATCTGGATCTACCTCTTTTCCTTCGTTGTGGGGGTGCCATTAGAAAGCCTTTTTTGGTAACCTATTCTCTTCCATGCGTCGCATGTGCCCATACCACAGCAGTTTCTTTCATAATATTAATACTTAATGCGGTGCACTTATTGTGAAACATGATAACATCAACAACAAAAACACACAAGTGGAATATTTCACCAATTTATTGAAAAAACTCAACAATTGTTTCGGTCTTTGACCATTATCAAGAGTAAATTAATTGTACTCTTGATAATGGTCAAAGACCGAAACAATTGTTGAGTTTTTTCAATGAATTGGTGAAACATTCCACTTGTGTGTTTTTGTTGTTGCAGTTTCTTTCTTTCAATGTCATCTATAATTGTATTTTCTACATTCATTCTTTGTTTAACATCATCGTTTCTTATATGATGCCTTCTCGCAGGGCCGTTTTAAACCTATTGGATGCCTTGGGCATATTAGGATAATGTGGTCCCTATGAGTTTGACAGAACATTATTTTGTTAAAATAGACAAAGAAAGTAGATAAACAAGGTTAAATATTTATTTTTATTAACAATCACATGAAACGAATAGATAAATGTAATATAGTCCACAAAAGTAACTCTTTTAGCATTTACAGGTTAGTGCTTAAAAATCTATGCTATTTGAAGAGAAACCCTTCTATATTTCAGATGGGCAAAATCGTTAATCACTTCTTCAAAATCTGTGCTTTTTAGCACATCAGATTCTATGGACATCAGCGACAAACTGGTTAATCTCTCTTGAAGCATTGTAGGTACTTCTCAATTCATTTTTAATTCTTTTTAATTTGGAGAAGGAGCGTTCTCCACTACAGTTAGTTGGTACCATCATGCTTAAAAAGATTCTCAATGCGATTTCTACATTTGGAAATGTGTCTTCAATTTTGTTTTCTTTGATATATTTTTAATATACAATCCTTATTTTCACTCTCAACAATTTTCAAATATTCTGTTAAATGCAAACATTCTATTTCTAACTCTTTCTCATTAACATCTTCATAATAAAATTCAGCAAATTCTTTGCAACTTTGTCTCAACTCTTCAGAATTCAGAGTTTTCAAGCGAAAAAATAATTCAAAACGTTTACTGGTATTCTTATACGAACTTAATCGCTATTTAAAATGAAGGCTGTGGGTATCAATTATGGGAAGAAAGGTTTCTATTTTAAATTTCTCTCTTCCATTCATTAAATTAAATGGTTAATTCATACTTGGAGCTTCATGCTTCTCTTCGTTCGCTTAATTTAAATGTGTGTACTACTGATGATTTTTCTTTAAAATGTGTATATGCTTACTATACCATTATATATTTAAATTTATCTAAGCATGCTGAAGTCGGAAAGCCTAATTTTTGGGCGAGAGTAGAATAGCTTCTCGCATGTAAAAGCTAGTAAGTTGGTATTGTAGTCAGTAATTTAGGTTCGATTTCTTCGAACTATATTAGTTTTTTAGTAATAAATATTGGTTATCGTTTGGTGATCTGATAGGAACTAGGGACTTTGTATTTGATCTGAGGGGGGCCCCTATTGATCGCGGGGCCCTGGGCACTTGCCCAAAGTGCCCACTGGGAAAGAGGGGTCTGTCTTCTCGAAATTCTGGCACTTTTCCTCCAATAATCCATTTCTACTGTGAGAAGCCTGTCTTGGATGTATTTATTCTTTACCCAATTTCTGCACCAAAAAAAAAAACAAGATAACCACTAATATTATCCATTACATTGATTATTCCATACATATATGTAGGTACAATCTAAAATTTTATACGGTGTAACTGTATCTACGTCATGTGGGTCGTATTGGTCGAAAGTCGAAACCATGAATGTAATTGTATGAATATCTTTGCTTTCTGTTGCCACGAGTGTAATAACGAAGTGCGGTAGTAGTAGGCCATGTAATGTAAAAGCGTTGGCGACCTCGTCGGGGTCGAACCATCTAACATATGGACATATGGAGTGTCGTGGGAACGCAGTCACACAGCACGTGCTACCATATAAATACCAACATTCACACACGTATTGGCAACTGTGAACCGTATGTTTAAACGATTAACTTATTATGACTCCAGTTATACGTATAATAAACAGAGTCTGTATTTGTACATTTAATGGATAAACCATTTCAATATCAACGATAAACTTGACGCAGTGGATTGCATTATACGAGTAGATTACAAAGACAGCATTAAATGTAATCTCATAGCATAGAGTAGTAAAGTATGATGTTCTGTGATATCTGTTTTTATAATATTGAAATTGAATGACCCCTTGGTAAGCTGGTACCCACAACGATCAGTAGTGTATTAATTATTCTGTAGTTCTCTTTGGGGCCGTTCATAAAATACGTTCGTCTACAAGGGGGGGGGGGGTCTTGCTGAGTGTAACAGGATGTGACAAGGGGTGACGGGGGGTCTACGGCAACGTGACGTTCGCCGTTCATCAAAAAGAGAATCCTTGGACTTCTGATAAATAGAAATATTATTTATTTGTTCGTTACAAATGATATTTATTAATTTATTTAAATTTTATTATGAAAAATAAATACTTTTGACTATTAAAATTTATCAGGTTTGTGGGGGGGTGTGACACAATGTGACAACCGGAGGGAAGGGGGTCAAAAAAAGCTAATTTTAGCGTGACGTATTTTATGAACAGCCCTTTTCTTAGAGGTTAGGTTAGGTTCAAAGATAACTCTACCTTTTATACAAAAATGTAGTCTAATTAAACAACCATCTTCACTCTTGATTCTATTCTTAAATTACTCAACCAGAAACCCTAAATTAATGATTTTAGAATTCCACGAAGATTAGTAAGTAGATATCATATTATCTAGCCCATTATTTCTCAGATGAAATTTCACCATTGTATTATCTCCCTCTCTTCCTTGTTGAGTTTCATAGTGGCCTCTTGCCACGTATTTTTACTCATATAATACCTCATTTTCAAATTCTAGCCTTTTTTGTAATCCTGAAAAATATTTGCAGTTCTTTTCACCATTACATCTATCTTAATCCTCACTGTACCTTCTTTATTTCTTTAGTGTTCTCAGTTCTTCCGTTTTAATCCAAACCTCTTTATTTCTCAATGTTAAGACTTTCTTTTCTATGGTATTCCAGACAAATCTTTGCATTCCTCATGTCCCTCTTTTAATGCTGTTTCCACTTCTTACAAATCCCTAACTAGTCCTTTATTTTTCAGAAGGTGTCTTATTTCTTACCATCTAATCTCCCTTTTCCTTATTGATTTCCATGGTGCTCTTAATTCTTCTATTTTTACCCAAATTTCTTCCTTTATAAATGTTAACCCGTTTTTTTTGGTATTGTTTCTATTTCTATTCAACCCTTCATTGCTCAAAAGATACGTTGCCATCCCTTTTTCCTTGTTAATTACCAATCATGCTCTTAATTCTCGAACTTTTACCCAAGCTTACTAATTTATAAATTTTAACACTCTTCTTTCTATGGCATCCTAGACAAATTTTTGTATTCCTCGGCCCTTCTTTAAATCCCAAACTAAACTTTTATTTCTCAGAAGATGTCTTTATTACCTCTTACCATCTAATATTCCCTCTTCCTTATTGATTTTCATGGTGCCCTCAGTTCTTCTATTTTTACAAAACTTCGTCATATAAAAGTTTTAACTTTTTCTTTCTTTGATATCCTGGTTTCCTGGACAACCTTTTGAATTCCCCCGCTGTTCTTCCTATTTCTAATATATTTTTAGCATTTCCCAGAAAGTATCTTGTCATCCCATCTCTTTCTCTGTTCTTCTATTTTTACCCAAACTTCTTCATATATTAGATACATGTATGGTATCCCAAAAACAAATTTTTGCTTTCCTCTTTTTTATTTTGTAAAATTTAAGAAGGGGTCGTTAATTGTTAATAAAAATATTTATTTAATGTATTACTACACTTATTAACTGAAAAGAAATTAAGTGAACTTTCTGGGCCCATGGTTTTTGCCACGTTCGTCGTATCCTCTAATAACCATTTCTCACAAATCCCATTCATTCTGTATACTAAACGGTATTGTTGTTTGCGAGGAAGTTCTTCCACTTTACGACATAGTTCACGTGACAAAAAGGTTTCAAGGCCTGGTCGGTTCCTTTTTCCCTTATTCGGAAGTGTGCTTACCACGTTCCGAACACACGTCCGACCGTCTTCTCCGGAATTACCATAAAAATCGTGTACGTACCTGACAAATGTTTACCGGAGGTAGCACAAGACCCTGAATGGGAAAAAAAATTTACGGACCACACTCACAATCTGAAGACCTTTTAGGGACGTTGCCAGACCTCCTTGAAATTCTTCGTTAAATGGGTAGGTATACTTACAACTTACACAAAAAAAAGTTTAAATTGTATTCACCTTCTTGTCGACTGAAAAACCTTTGAATATTAATTACAATACCGGTTTGCATTGCACGAACAGATTACTTGAATTATAAAATAAAAGAGATCATTTTGCTCGATACGTGATCTAAATTAATGGTGAATAATTAACTGAGTTTTTTGATGTGTTAATAAATCGTGGAAGCATTTTAAATTCTGTTAAGTGAAAATAATAATAATCAGTTAAATGTAGACATGGAATTAGTAAAAGAAATCTATCTATTGTTTTTTTACTTTTCCTACTTCCTCAACCACCTTTTCTTATAGAAAACATTTCATTTAGACATAAATTGAGCTGCATTCAGTACAGATCAACTTCTTTTTGTCAATGATCCTCCTTCAATCGCATAAAGAAAACAATGACCTTTTAAATCACTTGGAAACGTTTTTGTTTTAGATAAACTATAAATAAATGTCTCATTAGAGTTTCCTCAAAATTGGAAGGATAGAAGTTCATGTTACCTTGGAATTTTTTGGCATACGTTTTATTTATGGGTATGAGAGCACTTCCGTGGCTCGTAATAACAATATACTTTTTATGTCAATCGTGTTGTCAGACTTCTATCTAATGCTTACACTTACTTACGTGTATGTTTGTACAATAACAAGCGTGTGCGGTTATTAATATGTGCGCTCAAGTATGAATGTATAGGTGCGTGTTTGTATGTGGCAGCTGTGTGTCAAGATAATAAGGAAGTGAGGTAAAGAACAGGCAATAGGGCGACTTGAGGAGCGTGCTTTTCGTTCCCACGGTCCAACCACCACACCTTTCAATTATCAGCATTTCACCCCTGCTCAAATAAAACACACTTATGGACGAATATAAATACACTCGTACTCGCACACATATCTATGTATCAACACGCGTACGGATAGTTTACATACCTATGTAAGTTTGTATAAAGAGTGTTTCAACCTTTTTGACCATCCCTTTTAAATATGTATTAGGTACCTGTGCACAAGGTGCAGGGTACAGTTTTTGGTACTTACCAATAATTCTGAATTACGCTCATGTTTTAATAATAACATCGAGTTCACAAGTAATATGCATGAAAGACAATATTAGGACAGGAACTAAATATGGCATAATGAAAAAATTAAATGTTACGAATTTTTTTTCCACAAAATGATGACTATTTATTCAATAAACATTTATTTTAATTAAATACAACAATTGAAATTCAAAAATTTATTTCAAGTTACGACAATTCAATTCTTTTAATCAGCGATTTCAGTAATAGTTATATTCGATGTTGCCTCTGACAGCATTACTGTGATAATTGGTCGAGGATAACTAAAGTATGTTACAAAAGTATTGGACATAACATTATCAAGACATCTAATAAATACAGCATCTATTGTTGTTGCATATCTAATAGTAGGTTCTCTTGGATTGTTGTAAATTTGCAATTGAAATTCTTTTTGGAGGAACGTAATTAATGGCATTGATTCATCTTTAGCAAAATTTCCATTGAAATTTCCAGCTCAAATTAATGGTAGTTTATCTTTATTGGTTTTAAAAATTATTGAACTTCTGTGACTGTACGGAAATAATTTCTCATGTAAAAGTGAAATAATATCCAATTTTTTATTAGGTGAAATGTACATACAATAATCCTTCGATTCGAATTTAAAAGTTCCAATTTAACTAAAACTGCCTTGATGTTTTCGATGATCAAGTGATAATGATATTTCCTAAAAGCCTACTGTCTCATCTAAGTTTAGTGACTTACTGACTTAAATAGCTACTACATGTTTAAGTAGTTATTCAGTATGATTTTCCTTCAGTGCATATCTGGGGGTCCTAGTTTAAATTGAGATACCCTGTGAGTTTTGATGATGATCAGTCATCAGTGATACTTTTAATGAATTGATGGACAGCCTTATTTGAAAATTGCGACTTTGAGGCTTTTATGAAAAATTAAGGGAAAAAAAACACTTAAAAAACTTCCAGTTAATTTTATTTAAATCTCAACAAATTCGCTTCAACCCACAGGGTCATCTTCAGAAGAAGGAATAATAAACTAAATTTAAGTTTCGTCTTAAATACTAATCCTAAGTGTGGGGAGGGAGAAATAAATATTTTGTACAAATTTTAACAAATGGAGATTCGTGAACATTTTTTATTTCATTTAAAACTGTAACTATGTTTGAATCTAAATTTTTGAAGAAATATAACGAAAAATCTGCATTTATGAACCACATTAAAGATACAGGACACAATTTTAATAATGAAAATGTTAAAATTCTACATGTTCAAAAAAAAGGTAAAAAACTAACAATTTTAGAAGCTATAGAAATCAAAAGACATTTAGATTCAAACATGGTTACAGTTTTAAATGAAATAGAAAATGTTCACGAATCCCCATTTGTTAAAATTTGCACAAAATATTTACTTCCCCCTCCCCACACATAAGATTAGTATTTAAGACGAAACTGTTAAATTTAGTTTATTATTCCTTCTTCTGAAGATGACCCTGTGGGTTGAAACGAATTGTTAAGATTTAAATAAAATGAAGTGGGTTTTTTAAGTGTTTTCTTTTTTCCTAAGTTTTTCATAATGATCAACTTTCACATAGTAGAGGCCAACTCTATCAATTTTTTGAGGCTTTTCTAGTTCTTACCTTCTTGTATTATAAGATTTTTGTTCAGCCCAGCCCTGAAAATCCTATCAAAACTAGATGTATTTTGTGGTTTTTGATGATTAGTGGTCAGTGATGCTTTGGATTGACAGACAGTTCGATTTGAATTTCGTGATATTGTGACTCTTCATATATGGTAGTTAATTGTTCTATATGATTCCACATCCGGCTGTTCTAGCTCAACTGGAAGTACCCCGTGGGTTTTGAAGGCTACCAATGTACTTTTGACGAACTGATCTAAAGCCTTATTTGAAAGTTGTGATTTTGAGATTATTCTTTTAGTTACCTACTTGTATGAAAAGATTTTGCTTCAGTCAAAATCTAAAAGTCCTATCTTAAATGAAAGTATCCTTTGGGTTTTTACGAACAGTCATCGGTGATCTTATAGACAGTATCTTTTGTTTTCAAACTTTATGTACTGTAGGATTTTTCTTCATTCCATATATGAAAATTTCATCTTAAGAGGAAGTATTGTTTTAGTTTTTAACGATCAAAGATCATAGACTGACATAAAATGTCATTTGAAATTCGTGATTTTCGGGCTTTTCTTTTACCTAATATATGTACTTATGTAGTTGAATATTTCTTCGGCCAAAATTTAAATATCCTGTCTCAAATACAAGTGTTCTTTGGGTTTAGGTGATTAGTGATCAGTGATACTTTTGACAAAAGAAGTTCCTAGCTCAACTGAAAATGCTTTGTACTTCGGATGGAAGAATAATTATTGTTCCACACTTGGGTAGATGACTAATTTTTTTTATTATTTAAATTGAAGCCTTTTTATCCTACAAATAGCCTCGTACAAATAGTATTTCAAATATTTAAAAAAATAAAAATGATATGAACGTTTAAAAATCACAATTAGACAGAAAGGGAAATATTGAATTGTGACGTCAGTTGCAAGAAAGGGATAGACAAAAAACTTTAATGTGTTATAACGTTTTTATTTTTTGACCAATATGAAATTTGATTCAGAATTCTGTTATCGTATTACGTATATTAACATATTATCTAAAAATAAATATACAGGGTTTTTCAAGTTGATGGGCTATTAGAAGTATATGAATTAGTAGAAGGAATTCAATTCTGAAAATTGGGCTCATTTGGTTATTGTTTATGCCGCTTCTTTTAAAAATATTTTCAAGTTCGATTTACATCCGGTTATACCGGTAGTCGATACCAACTTTGTTATTTTAAATGGAATGGTATATTTTTCGCGCTGAATTCGAATAAAACGTGTAATTCTATGGTAAGTTTGATAACCAACTTGTACACCTATGACGATCGGTTTCTGAGTTAATTTAATTTATAGAAAAAAAATCGCGCTACCGCAACCCAAATTATAAAAAATCATAACTTCCACAAAATACGACTTAGAGTGTTGAAATTTTTACTAGTAATAGCTGAATATTAGTGCTAACGCCTTGACAAAATTGAATTAAATAATTTATACAGGGCGTTCAAAATAAAATTCTAAAATTGAAAAACTTCAAACACGAATTACTTCGTTTTTTCAAATGGCACCTACTATTTTTTATTTTTTTAATCGATTCCTTTTTTTATCCTCTTTCGATCCATCCATATACTTCCTATTTTATTTCAAAATTTTGGAGTAATTTTGAATTATTACTTAAAATAGGAAGTATCCATATAGATCGAAAGAGGATAAAAAAAGAAATCGATTGAAAAAATAAAAAATAGTAGGTGCTATTTGAAAAAACGAGGTTATTCGTGTTTGAAGTTTTTCAATTTTAGAATTTTATTTTGAAGGCAACACTCTAAGTCGTATTTTGTGGAAGTTATGATTTTTTATAATTTGGGTTGCGGTAGCGATTTTTTTTCTATAAATTAAATTAACTCAGAAACCGATCGTCATAGGTGTACAAGTTGGTTATCAAACTTACCTTAGAATTACACGTTTTATTCGAATTCAGCGTAAAAATATACCATTCCATTTAAAATAACAAAGTTGGTATCGCCTTCCGGTATAACCGGATGTAAATCGAACTTGAAAATATTTTTAAAAGATACAGCATAAACAATAACCAAATGAGCCCAAGTTTCAGAATTGAATTCCTTCTACTAATTCATATACTTCTAATAGCCCATCAACTTGAAAAACCCTGTATAATATTCAATATCAGTCACCTACCCTCTTATATAATCACTAATTACCTATTGATTTTTTAGTGATTATTAAATGAGAAGTTTTTGATTTTATTAATACTTACCTACACATCTCGTTGGTATACGACTCAAAACCTGTATTCTTTTCCTTTATTATTATGAAGGTAGGTAAATATTATACGTTTTTTCCTGTCATGCGAGCCATTAGAGAAAGTGAGATCGGCTAACCGCTAACGCTTGCACTCGTTCGCTCCCTGTATAGTATAGTTAACTTGGCACGGTATTTTAATAAGGGACATATGGCGAACACAAGCCGGGCGTGCGATGGTACGAGCGTGGGAATCTCGAGCAGACCGGTCGCGTACCTACGATCCGGTGCGGTGTGCGGCATACGTTCCAGAAAATATCTCGGTGAGCCTTTTGAATGCCGATGAATGGACGAAAGCGGACGGGACGGTGGTGCATATGACTCACGGCACCTTTACATTCTTTTCAAAGGGCGTTCCTTCTTCTCTTTTTTTTTCTTCTAATATGGCAAGATGGTTTTTAATTGGGGTGCGTGTGTCGGGAGAAGGCCTGCAACTTCAACTGCAACAATGTCTTATTATAAATTGTATCTGTTTAAATAGGTAATAAATACACTTTTGTATGTCAAAATCAACAAACTCGCGTGGCGGTTTATTCAGGTATATCAGTGACTTGTTTAATATCTATTGTAACGTTTCTTTTCTATAAATAAATCCCGTTACTAAAGCTTGACTTCTCTCTGCTCAGTTTACGTTTATTTTAGTTCACATTTTTTTATTTCTTCTTTAATTTTAATCGATCTTCCGCCTTATCATGTAGGCTAACAATTTTTGCGCAGGACAACGCGGTCGATGGAAGGATCGATTAATTTTTCTAGTCGGTGCTCGAGGCTTTTTCCTCTACCCTTGGTGTTTGTGTTTTGTGCTTGATATTCACGTGAATTTTTTTTAATTTAAAATTCTCCATGCAGTCTGAGTAGCTTAAGGATACTTGTTTTTATTAAGTATTTTGGTAATTGTTTTAGTAGTACATACATAGTAGTAGTAGAGCTTTATTAAAACAAAAAGTAATGTTTACATTTCGATATACACAAAAAAAATAGAAACATATTATATTCTCCAACTTACAAAACATTTATATATATATTTATATTAATCAATTCCGTTCCTTTACCTTTATATTCATTTTTCCTGTGTTTTCTCTCCCCCCTTTCCACACCTCTTCTTTTTAAAATTTGCTTCAATAGGGCCAGACCACTACCATCCGCATTTATTATCCTTCCAAGTTCCTCCCTCTCATTCTTCCCCGTTACTTCTTCTAATACATGCTCCATTGATTCACTCTTCTCTCCACATACTCTATACAATCTCTTACCTTCTTCCATCCAAAACTTAATCTCATTAAACTCATTCCCCATTCTGAATCTAGCTATTATCTCTATACTTTTTCCTTCTCTTAGATACCCCGGTACCTCATCCCCTTGCCATTCTACCCATATAAAATCCCTCATACCTTACGCGTATCTTGATTCACACATTTTTCCCAAATCCTCACCTCTTATGTAACTATTTCATTACATCTTTTCCCCACCATCCTACTAACATTCAATCTATCATTACTCCATTTGTTCTTTACTTATTGCCATTTCTGTTAAAGCATTATCCCTTTCCACATCA
This sequence comes from Agrilus mali, assembly GCA_029378335.1. Lineage (NCBI taxonomy): Eukaryota > Metazoa > Arthropoda > Insecta > Coleoptera > Buprestidae > Agrilus > Agrilus mali. The sequence continues at coordinate 12,805,209 of CM055661.1, read as the reverse complement.
TATTTATTTTTTGTCCCGATCCCCAATACCTTTTTCCTCCATAACTCGTTTCTTATGCCCCTTCCAGTAATTCTCCTAATTTTTCTTGATATTTTACAACCCTTCTTCTTGTATCTTCCACATTTTCCCACATTTTGTTTCCCTTCTTAAATGTAGTCTGGGTACTTCTTTCTAGCGCAACACCCATTTTATATACTCTTTATAAATATTTTCTACTATTCTATACTCTTTCCATCCCCATATCTCGACTCCATAAAAGACTATACTTTTTACTAACGTTTAAAAAAGTACTACCCTTCTTTCCCAGTTATTTCTGCATTATTTTCGTCCTATTCCCCATATTCTCCCCAGCAGTGCATTTGCTTTAGCTACTTGGTTACTTATGTGGACATCGTCTTTGTTATTTTCTGTCAGGATGTACCCCAAGTAGTTGTATTTTTTAACCCTTTCGATAACCTTTCTCTTCCATCTCAATTCCTCTTTCTCTTTTTTAGGGTTCCGCACCTCTAAAGGAAAAAGCGGAACCCTTATAGGATCACTTCGTTGTCCGTCTGTCCGTCCGTCCGTCCGTCAGTCTGTCAAGACCCTTTTTATCAGGAACGCGTGGAGGTATCAAGCTAAAATTTATACCAAATACTCAGGTCTATTGTTCCTTGGAGCTGTGAAAAAATCAAACTTCTAAGTCAACGCAATCAAAAGATACAGCCGTGTATGCCGTAAATTTCCGCAAATTTTCGAATCAAAACCTACAGGGTACTTCCTGTGAACTCAGAATCTTGAATTATACGGAACCCTCGGTGCGCGAGTTCGACTCGCACTTGGCCGGTATTTTTTTCCTACCTCTTACTTCACCGAAAACTATTATTTTGGTTTTTGCACCATTTAACTGCAAGCATTTTTTCCCTAAGTATTTTTCCAATTTTTTTGTCATTTCCCTCATTACACCCCATCTTGTCGCTATTAATTGTGTAAATTTTTAATTTTTTTTATTTTTTTGGTTGCCACGAGGCAAGTTCATACATTTTGATTCTCGCTTTATCTTGGCCATCTCTGACGTTTTTCTTGGTTTGCCTTAATGCTATTGCTTATGATTATAAACTTTTAAAATTACATTTTTTATAGGGAATCTGTATTGAGCAATAGTTGTATGTTTGAAGTATGTTTTGACCTCCAGTTTGACGACTGACTCTTCCTTACCCTTCCTTTTTGTACCTTTCATGCACCTTATTTGATGACATCTTCAATGCCTTTAAATGTAATTTTTTTTTATTAATTTTTTTAGCTTTTGATTAATAGTATGTACTTCATGTCGCTCTTATATCAACCCAATTTTGCTAGATTCTGGAGTAGGTTTCAGCTGGACTAATGGGCTGGGATTACGGGTAGGGGTGAAGATATCCTGAGGCAAGAGAGTTAGGGACCGATAAATTCCTGCAAGTGCGACTCATTCCTATTGGTCTACCATTTATTGTTTATTATTACATCCGAAAAATAACTTCAAGTTAATTAAATGATAAAATGAGTAATTTAATTTTGATGTTTTTGGTGATTAATTGTTGTTATTATCAGAAGTACCTACGTATTATTTGTTAACGAGTAGGAGTAATTGTTTTAAAGTTTTATATCTATTTCCCTGAAACACTTTAAGAAAGAGTTGCGAAATATTAGATAATTTTGCCAAACATGTTTATTTGTTAATATTACTGTTTAAAGTACTTTAAAAAAAATATCGGCCAAGTGCGAGTCGAACTCGCGCACCGAGTGTTCCGTACAAACCTGTATATATGTGATGTAACTAAAAATTTAAGGTTTTCTGAATTTTTTCTTTATATGTGCTATAAAACATTGCTTCATGCCAAATTTCAAGATTCAAAATCGACTGGAAGTACCCTTTAGGTTTTGATTCCCTTGAGAGTAGTTGCGAGTTTGAAAATATGCGGCTTAAATTGCTGTTTCTTTTTATTGCGTTGACATAGAAGTTTGATTTTGTTGCAGCTTAAAGGTATTAAAGACCTGAGTATTTGATACGAATTTCAATTTAATGCCTCTACGCGTTCATTAGGAAAAGGGTAGTAACTTTAACATTACTAAAAATATTTTTATTATATGACGTAACTAAACATTTACGGTTTTCGCAATTTTTCCTTTATCTGTGCTATAAGACGTTGCTTAATACCAAATTTCAAGATTCTGAGTTCACGGGAAGTACCCTGTAGGTTTTGATTCGAAAATGCGGCATAAACGGCTGTATCTTTTGATTGCGTTGGCTTAGAAGTTTGATTTCACAGCTCCAAGGAACAATAGACCTGAGTATTTGGTATAAATTTTACCTTGATACCTCCACGCGTTCCTGAGAAAAAGGGTCTTGACAGACGGGCGGACGGACGGACAACGAAGTGATCCTATAAGGGTTCCGCTTTTTCCTTTTGAGGTGCGGAACCCTAAAAATTCTGGGTTTTTGATTAATTATAATGGTTTCCACTGGCGAAAACATGAGAGGGAGGACTGTTCCCCTTTATAGGATCGAAAAAATCAAAATTCGACGTTTATTGTTAGTTAATATTTGATAAGCATATAGTACAACTCTGATAAAATTTGAAAAAAGGCAGAAATTTTTGTGACCAATACCTTCATAAAATACTAGATCTACCTTTTGTGATTTCATTCCATTTACAGAACGTCCCGAAATCAATGAAGTATATTTGGTGGCCAACCGGGAAATCGAATCTTATGATGCTATTGGCGTTTTAAGTTTTTTAAAAAATTGACACACCCACTAGGGTATTTTGTAAGCTTTTCTGGCTTCATGACTACAAATAAAGGACTTTTTAATTGTAATAAAAATTAATTTTAAAAACCCCCAAATTATACACTAATTTGGTGAGAGGACATTTGATTTGTTTTAGGTGTTTTAGATCTTCAACTAACCATAACATAACCTTCAAAAGATTATTAACATTTCAGTTAGGTTATGTATAGCGATCTATAATTAAATTAAATTGTTAATTTCGACATTATTAATATTAATTTAATATTAATTTTGGCCATATTGCTGTACCAACTTGACTGCCATTATTAAACGATATAACATTTTAGGTATTTTAATATTTAATTTTCAGAAAAAAGTGGTTAGTTTTCTAGTATTTAAGTTATTTTGCTAAATTGAATTATAGTTTTTATTTACCTACTACACATTTTCCTTATTTCTAATTTGTATAATTATAATGCTTAGTGAAAGAAAAAAGATAGGAACCAATAGGTATAAAACAAACATACATACTTAAATCCTTTTAATTTTTTTAAAGACATGCATCTGATGATAATAATAGACTGCAACAATTCTGATGTCACTTTAATTATTTCTTCTTCTAAAATATGTATTTTTCAAAAAGTCTTCCATAATCGTGCAACTTGCAACAGCTGGCGAGGTAACCAAAGACATACGACGATTTATTAAAATATTGGCAAGAATGGGGGTGACCGCTGAACGGTCAATCGAAACACGAAGATGAAACTTGATGAACGCTCAACGGTCTCAAATTCTTCCTCTTTACGAAACAGCGAACCATCTTCACGTGCGTCTTAAGGAAACTAGAGACAAACAACAGACAAGTAAGTCATCGGAATGTAAAATTGTGGAAGTAGTTTGAGTTACCAGTTTTCCCCATTGAACATCTGTAGTATGCCTTATTAGTCTCCTTCTATATTAAAGTTTCAGAATACAGGTTTATAAAGAACATTATGAAATTAATAATTTTGCGGGCTGACTATAGCTTGGTGTTGTTTTATTAGCGATTTCAATCGATGAAAGATGGACAAAAGGGTTTCAAGTCGTAACAAGCCACTTAAATTGTTTTAGTTTTGGAAGTTCCGATAAATCAACAGACTTAGAACTATTAATTCCTCCGAAAAGTCCTAAAGTACCTGAAAAGTTTTATAAAGGTTTTAATTACACAAGAGGGCTTCAAATACATCATAAGAAATTCAAACACATCAAAAGGCTAGAACCACTTAAGAAAAAAGCTTCAAACACAATTTAAGGGCATCAGTTAAGCCTAAAAAACTTCATATACATTAAGAGGCTTGAAATCCTATTGATCATTTTGCTTTGCACTTTGAAACGATGTGCGCGCGTTTTTTTCCTTATTTAAAGAAAAACTGGCAAACGATTTTAATAAAAACATATATTAAGAAAATCTGGTACATATGTATGAACGATTAGCTACGATAGCTTTTCTGCGAGTGTGGCCTCGACTTGTTCAACTTATATTCTACTCGAGGCACCAAAGGATTCCCAGGAAAACTGCCATAGTATAAACAATATACAAATCTTAATCGACTAAACAAACAAAACAAACAAAGCTAAATACAATTGTGAAATCAAAGGAGATTTCGCACAAACGACTTCATAGATTTTGAATGAGCTTCAAGTACCTTAAAAAGGCTTCATGAATTTTAAAAAGGTTTCAAGCCTTTTTGGAAGGACTTTTCAGGACTTCGAAAGTGCTTGAATCCCTTACATTTTGTTGTTGGTTCTAAGCCCTGAAAGGCTTTAAATACGTCTTCAAATAAATTCTGAAAAGCTCTTTTATAATTTGTGGATTATTTTGAAGAAACAGTTATTTTTATCTGCAAACAAAAACTTAAAACCTGGTTGCTGGCTTACTCAACGTACACTTTAATTTATTATAAACAAATAGGTACTAAAAGGACCTGCTTTTCCATTTATTCGTAAAAAATATTTCTTTATTAGATGGAATTTGACTTCCACATCTAATCCCCAAATAAAAAAATCGCTAATAAAAAAAATTCTGTGTCTACCATATTCTTGTTAAATATGGCTAACTTTTTTTTAAATTTTTTTGACAAAATTTTTTATTTCTATTTTTTTATGGTTTGGCATTAAAAAATACATTTAACCCTTAATTTTCACCCCTCTACGATCAACCCCCATTTCTTAATAGCGAAATAAGTACTGTAATAATCTTCAACTATCAGTGGTCGATAACAATACAATTATAGAGCAGGTCACGAAGTGGGAACTAAGAATGTAAAATTTTATGAGGTTCCGAAGTGGGAAGACACCATTAAAAATATGTTCTTCAAGTATAAATTTAAATAACAAAATCTAATCGCCGTGTTGGTTTCACAAGTTCATTAGATGGGTACTTCATCAGTGTCCAATAATATACTACCTACTGTGTATGTTCATCATTGAGCCGGTTCAAAAATATTAAAACATGGATTGTTATTTCATTATTATTCTGAATAATTATATTTAATCTAATATATAAAATTCTCGTGTCACGGTATTTGTAATTATACTCCTCCGAAATGGCTCGACCGATTTTCCTGAAATTTTGTGTGCATGTCGGTTAGGTCTGCGAATCGGCCACTATCTATTTTTTATCCCCCTAAATGTTAAGGGTGGTCCACCCCTAATTTTTTTTAAATTTTTTTGTTTTTCTTTTCTTATGATACAGCATACACAAATACATACAACCCTTTTCACCCCTCTACGATCAACCCCCATTTTTTAATAGCGATATTAGTACTGTAATAATCTTCAACTCTCAGTGGTCGATAACTGATCAATTATTATCAATCGATTAATCATCCCCGCCAGGCGTCTACTGATGTCACTACTCACCCAGCAAACAGCACGGAGTGGGGATGAAAATGAAGCAGATTTTTTTACAATGTTACAGGCAGTTCAAATATGTTCTAAGTAGTAAAATAATGTTTTATTATAACATTTCAGAATGATTTGGCAATGTTCAAGAATCTTCCTGATTCTTGAAGATCATTCAAGAATATTTCAGAATGTTAAAAAAGTTAGTGAATGTTTTAAATCATTATGGGATGTTCTGGATAGTTCTAAATTCGCGAATGTTCTAGAATGTTCAATCAAACGTGTAATATATTCTTACCCGGGCAACGCCGGGTATTGCTGCTAGTATCTTTATAAAATGAAAGAATTAGATGATATATTAATATTACAATCAAAACATTTGGTAGACAAAATAATTTTTTACTTACTCTGGTCATAATAAAACATAAATGAGTTATGAAAACCATGAAGCGTTGTAGTTCTTCCCCACAAAGGTGTAAAACCAAAATACGGAAGAATCAGATACGTGTTGCATAACAGCATTATTATTATTGTCAGAGATAAAGTTGTGATCGAATAATTTTTTTTTTATAAATAGTTTATTATGTAGTGTACCATTATCAACGTATTAAACGTATATAATCGATTTTGGGACGGTGAAAACGAAGACGTTTTAACAATGTACGTGTTTGTATGAGCTCGTCGCGAAATTCGATATCGACTTGTAATTCGACGAGATCGATTATTTTCGCTTGGCATTTTTTTTTTGTTCATCACAACGACAACACATGCTGCAGGATTTTAATTAAATTAATATAGCGGTTTGGACACAAGAAAACCGACGTGGATGCATTCTCTCGCAGAACGAAACCCGACGTGAAAATATTATATAACTAGCCGGAAGTTCACGGGTTTAGCCAATCAAGTTGGCGATAATGGCTTCGAAATCACTGCTTCGGATCGTCAGCGTTGTTGTGGTCTGTATAATGTTTTGTCACAGTTGAATCCCTCTAATTGTAATAAGGAGATATCTATTAATTGCGTGAACTCAAGATAAAGGGGAAGGGATCTACTAAAAACTCCTCAAACCTCATTCAAATGGGGACGAGTTTTACCTATTAAAAATCTTACGTCAGCCTTTTAATTGAAAAAATTGTAACAATTTTCTTTTCTCTGTTAATAAAAAACTTGTTATAGGGTAGATCTTACATGAGACGGGAAGTGCTCTTATTACTTCTTACCAAAAATCACCACAGGGATAAAAGGAGTCAAAATTGAAAGGAAAACACGTGAAATACAGCCTACATCAGGAGATGTATACAGCACAAAATTTATGAAGGGTGTATAGGAACTAAATTCACTGCGTTTAATAAAAAGCTGTTCTTTCCCATATTGTGCAAAAGTCCGATTTTGAACTTGTATGCGCCCAAAGCTATCTCCAAAAAGTTGACTCGACAATTTTGGAATTAAAAAAAAAAAAATATGTGCCAAAATGTGCCCAAATTGTGCTACGTAAAAAAATTGTTTAAAAAACTTAACTGTTATTACTGGGTTCTTTTTATGATGTTTAGTTAGCTCCACAACATCACTTCATTAAAACCAAACCAATTGTGTTGTAATGTGCTCAAGATGTGCTATCATGTGCCATTAAAAAAAATGTTTAGGTACTTAAGTGATGTTGTGGAGCTAACTAAACATCATAAAAAAGACTTAGTCATAAAAGTTAAGTTTTTTGAATAATTTTTTTTACGTAGCACATAACAGCACATTTTGGGCACATTTTGGAACATATTTTTTTACTTGTAAATTCCAAAATTGTTGAGTCAACTTTTTGGACATCCCAAAGCTTCATATATTCCGGAAAATCTCGGTTTTGTGTATCGGTACCCGCACTATTTTTGCGAAAACTACGAAAACCACGTGTCAGTTCATCTTTGGGTGTTTTAAAGTAGAAAAAGGAGACTGTGGTAAATGAATAAACAACTAAAATAGGACTCACCCCAAATTACCACCTATTTTAGTTGTTTGGGTGTTTTCATACTTTTATTTTTCATTTTCACACCTACGTTATTTTCGTCGTCATAGTCACCAGAATGATCGTCACTCCTATCAATTTCTTCGTCTTCGTCATCTGCAGCGTCTTTTAAGAAAAAAGCAGCCTCCAATCGAGTAATGAGTTCTTCTTTCCGTCCTGCCGTCTTCAGTTTTCGTCGTTGAAGTTCCTTCTTCAACTCGTTACTTTCATGGAGGATACATCCTTTGCTTCGTCTTTTCGTCTTTAGCATCAGAATTTGTCTTCTCATAATCGCACTTTTCTTCAACTTCTGCTTCGTTCGACATCGTTACCTACTGCTTTCTCAATTAAAAGTAATTCGCCTAGCAATTGCCAATCCTCTTATCGATTCCGGACAAGCACCCCAAAATTTTTATCTTAAATTTTTGTTTTCAATATTTGAAGGCCCGTAACAAAAAAAATTAAAGTTAAAGTGACATTCAAATAATTTCAAAAACACTGAGCATGGGGTGCATGGGCACTCCAAGGGACTGGTCCGCCTTGCCCTACAATAGCTACGCCACTGATTAAGATTAGATAACTAATATAAACCCTATTAAAACAAGCTTGTAATTAACATCAATTTAGTGGTCGTGAGGAATCTTTATGTCTACCCACGATTATTCAATTAATTAATAAAATACGTATATAGGTAGGTACATAGAATGCTGTCACGACATTCGACGAATGAATATCTGTTGAAAGATATCACATTCACTATTGTAGTATGCACTTACCTACAAAAAAACTAATAAAATCTTCTTTCACTAAAATTTATTATTAATAAAAATTGACTCTCATTACATGAATTAATGATGAGAATGAGAATAAGAAAGAATATTCAAACAAACTTTTAAAAAATTGTTTTCAGATGGTGTTGAAGATGAAAAATTGAATATTACTAGGGTACTCGAACATAGGGTAACCGTTTTTATCGTAATATAACACGGAACACATTTTTGATGTGAAACATCTATAGGCGCGGGTAAACCGGATTGTTGGCGTGGCGATCGTGGCGATGGCATGCGTAACCGCCTGTGCAATTTTCTTCCCACTCAGTTCGACGTTGTCGTTTACTATAGTAAACTAGAAGATGGAAGTGAATTAACTATGATGTGTACATTTCACCTAATAAAAAAATGAATGAAATTTCATTTTTACATGAGAAATTATTTCCGTACAGTCACAGAGGTTCAATAATTTTTAAAACCAATAAAGATAAACTATACCATTGATTTTAGCTGGAGATTTCAATGTAAATTTTGCTAAAGATGAATCATTGCCATTAATTACGTTCCTCCAAAAAGAATTTCAATTGCAAATTAACAGCAATCCAAGAGAACCTACTACCAGATATGCAACAACAACAACAATAGATGCTGTATTTATTAGATGTCTTGATAATGTTATGTCCAATACTTTTGTAACATACTTCAGTTATCCTCAACCAATTATCACAGTAATGAATATGAATATAACTATTACTAAAGTCACTGATTAAAAGAATTGAGTTGTCGCAACTTGAAATAAATTTTTGGATTTCTAATTTTGTATCTAATAAAGATAAATGTTTATAAATAAATAGTCATCATTTTGTGGAAAAAATTCTTAATATTTGATTTTTTTATTATGCCATATTTATTTCCTGTCGTAATATTGTCTTTCATGCATATTACTTGTTTAAACTTGATGTTTCACATCTGCCAGGCGTCCCGTGACGGCTCACAATTTTTTTTTGTTTTTCGCATTGAATTACTTTTAAAAGATCGTTTTTTTCACCCTGTGAAATTGAAAATGTCTAATTACGCTAAGTGCAATAACATCAGTATCAATTTTAAGTTTATGTTCATTATTTTCAAGATGTTCATTCAATTTAAATGCTTTTTACTAAATTCTCGTAGCATTATTTAAACCAATCATCAGTAAAATTAATTTCATTAATAATAGATTAATTATTTTGGCAACGAAAAAGTCAATTTCTTTTAAAGTGTGAAAATAAAACTACAGCAGAGCCTGTGTCACGTTACAAGAAAAGTAAATTCGCGTGTTTGGTTTCACTGACTGAATTGCATTTAATTGAAAAACAAATTAACGAACACAAGACGATGGTTGAGTAGATAAAGAATCAATTTATAAGAGACCGAAAGAAACGTGCCCGGCATACCTTTTTTTTCTCAAGCTTCGTCGTTCGTACGACTCCGCTCAAATCACTCCCGAATCGAAACAGTTAGTTACCATTCAAATTTATTCAAAAATGCGCTTTATCAATGCGTGGCAATCTCAAAAGTTCTCCTCGTACAAATTTGCTGCTATCAAACGCGGTATCTAGAAAAACCCCGTTAATTTTAAGCCTAGCCACTTAAGAGAGACTAAAAAGAAAAGAAACGCTTTTTTGTACTAACAAGACCAAGATTAATACGTATAAGTGTATACAGGGTGTTTTAACAAAACTATTACTTGGGTTTTGAAATTAATAGTTTGTTATAAAAAATTTAATTATCATGAAATATTAAAAAGAAAACGTGCTCGGGCGCCACTTTGTCAAACAAAGAAAAGAATAAATGAAACGACAACTTTGTTGGGCACCGGGTAGTGCATCGGTGGTTCCTGCAGAATCCTGAAGCTTTAGAGAGCTCGAAGCTCTCTTAAAAAAAACAAATAAAACTTGAAGAGTATATTAACAAAAAATTACACGCAACAAAATAAACAACAAAACTTACAATTACACATGTAGCCCACCAAAAAGAAAAGTTCCCTGCTCCAATGTAGGGACTGGAAGCTGGTTTCAGGGTATAATCGGGGATTTATCGTGCTGTGTTGTGAGGCAAGAGGATATCAGAGAAACAGCTTCATGGACCAACCTTTTAATCTTCAGGGGGCCGCCTGCAGGAATTTATCGGCCTCTAACTGGTTATTGAGACTAGTTGGAAACTAGAGCTTCGTCTATTTGCCTTTGTAAAATAGTTTCAGGATGTCTTCACCCCTACCCTTTAATCCCAGCCCCCTAATCCAACCGGAACCTATTCTAAGAAAATTTCAATGGGCTGACAAATAAGGGCACAAATAAAAATGCTGATAAATTTCCTAAAACTAAAAAATATTAATCAAATGTTAAAAAGTTGTTCGCATTGAAGATGCTTAAAAAAAAACGGATAAAAAGGGAGGAGTAGGGGTGTCTGTCGTTAAACCAACATGCACTCAAGATACACCCCAGATACCATAAAAAATGTGACTATTAAAAATATATAAATTAAAAGGTGAGAAAAATTAATTAAATGAAAAAATTTAAAAATTGGCCACAAAGGCCCAAACGATTAGAAATATACAGTTAGATATTTAAAAAAGAGACCACGTGGTAATAAGGAAAATTTCGTAAAAATTAATCAAAGTTACATCAAAAATAAATATTGAGTGAATAGCAAAAAAAGATTTTAAAAGAAATAATTAATTTGAATGAATTTTACATGAACTATTAAAATGCAAAGGTAAGTGGATCACAAAAAAACTCTCACGCAAAACCAAGCACAGAACACCAACAGAAAAACACACACACTCACGTCACGTCAGTGTCAAGGATCGAGGAAGAAGACCTCGAGCACCGACCGGAAAATTTCATCGATCCCTCCATCGATCGCCTAGTCCTGCGCGAAGGTTGTTAGCCTTGATGATAAGACGGAAGGTCGATCAACATTAAGAAATAATCAACAAAACTGAACCAAGACAAAGACAAACTGAATCGAAATAAATAAAACTTCAGTAACGGGATTTTTCATAGAAAAAAAACGTTACAGTGTTAAAAATTCAATAGTTTCACAGGATGGTGTTTCTCGTTTAATAAAAAATTGTTATTGTATACACAAAATATTAGAAACAGTCACAAATCAAATCATAATTTTTGACGATCTGGGGAAGGGCTAGTGTTAAACTTAATGTAAGGATTTTTGAGTAATGGACATCAATTGACAAAATATTCTCATTGTACATTTCAAGATTAGACAACACAAACCTCATTCAATTTTCAGCCAATTTTAATTCTCATTTAAATATTCACGGATGTAGGGGGGGGGGCAGACTTAAACCGGGTGTAAATATTGTTTACTAATGGACATCAACTGTTATCACTGGGTGATCGAGACTAAAAGGTCACAAATTACATTTCAATTTTCAAGGATGTGAGGGAGGTAGAGTTAGATTGGATATAAAGATTGTTGATCAACAGGCATCAGTTATTCTCACTAGAAATTTCAAAACAAAACAGTCACAAATATTATGTTTATTTTCAAGGATTTGGTGGGTGACCTTGGACGGATTATTAGAATTATTGATGAATTGGCATCAAGTAAAGGATTCTCGTTGAAAGTTTCAAAGCAAAACGCATTTAAATATTCATTGATGTAGGGGGGGGGGCAGACTTAAACCGGATGTTAAGATTGTTGACTAATGCACATCAACTGTTATCACTGGGTGATCGAGGCTAAAAGGTCACAAATTCCATTTCAATTTTCAAGGATGAAAGGGGGACTGGACACTGGACATTTGTTGAAATGAAGACAGACGAGGAGTGCAAGATTGTCTGGGACGCTTACTGTTTCGGGATTTGTATAAATGATCCAAGGAAACCATAAAAAAACTTGGACTATGTCAGGTAGACCTAAACTAACCGGTAATCTCCCGAATGATATGTTATGATTTATTACTTAGATCACATCGTTTGGAACACTTTTTTCAATTTTATCTCGCAGTAATAAAGTATGTTCTTTTATTGTTGTTTATGCATACTTAAAGTAAACAACTGGGGGGCCAGCAAATATCAAAATAAATTAATTCAAATAAGAGTTGTCGATTATATTATCGGAAATAAGTATTCTACACAAAACTGCGATTACAAAGTAGCAATTTACAAGCAACAAAGTAAACACGTTTGACGTCAAAAATTGTCAATAAACGTATATAATAAATTCATTTTACCGCGATATATTAAACAAATGCAAATTTTATTTTTAATGAATACATAATATGTGTGTGCTTAAAATTAACCAGTGCTGCATATTATTGAATATAAAAAAGTTAATCAATTCTGATTGAATGTCAAATGTCAACAATTATGGTTTAATTATGATAATGACGTTTACTTAACCAACTTTGTTAAAAATAACAACTAAACGGAAGGATGCTAATAAGTAATTTCTAATATGTAAAAAAGTTTATTTTTCTTTAGGAAAACGTATCTTTAATTAACATATATGTATAGTTAAACAGTTGTATACAGGGTTTTTCAAGTTGATGGGCTATTAGAAGTATATGAATTAGTAGAAGGAATTCAATTCTGAAACTTGGGCTCATTTGGTTATTGTTTATGCTGTATCTTTTAAAAATATTTTCAAGTTCGATTTACATCCGGTTATACCGGAAGTAGATACCAACTTTGTTAATTTAAATGGAATGGTATATTTTTCACGCTGAATTCGAATAAAACGTGTAATTCTAAGGTAAGTTTGATAACCAACTTGTACACCTATGACGATCGGTTTCTGAGTTAATTTAATTTATAGAAAAAAAATCGCTACCGCAACCCAAATTATAAAAAATCATAACTTCCACAAAATACGACTTAGAGTGTTGAAATTTTTACTAGTAATAGCTGAATATTAGTGCTAACGCCTTGACAAAATTGAATTAAATAATTTATACAGGGCGTTCAAAATAAAATTCTAAAATTGAAAAACTTCAAACACGAATTACTTCGTTTTTTCAAATGGCACCTACTATTTTTTATTTTTTCAATCGATTCCTTTTTTATCCTCTTTCGATCTATATGGATACCTAGTTGACTATAGGAAACGACACCGTCGAACCGAGTGGGAAGAGAATCGCACAGGCGCTTGCGCATGGCGAGCGTCGCCACGGCATGCAATCGCCACGATTGCCACGCCAACAATCCGGTTTACTCGCGCCTATAGATGCTTCACATCAAAAATTGAAGCAATTATCTTCTATATATTTTGAGAGCAAATTTTTTATTCCTTTAGGTTCCCTTTGTCTAATACATAATGAAAACCAATAAAATTAATATTATTGGTTTATTTAATAAAATTGTTCACGGCACAGGTGTGCTATTTTAAAGCAGTTAAAAATTAGGCAATTCTGTGACACGTGTGGGTATTTTGCGTAATTTTTCATAGATAGTAGCAGTCACGTGCGTAAAGAACGTGACGATGCTTTGTAACATACTTTCATAAAGTAAGAAACGTTTAAAACATTGAAGGGAAGTAATATGCTCCATAAATAAACAAGGTTATTATTCGCTTAGCAGATTTGATGAACAGGTAAGCAAACATTTGGTCTATTTTCAAATGGGAATAGAAATAAACATGAATAGAATATGTAGTAGTAATTAAATACTAATGTAAAACCCTGAAAAATAATTTAAAAAAAGAAGAGTTAACATCAAATAAACAACATTTGTACCATTTAATATAGGTACCTCCTTATTTATCACAATGAGATTTAAATCTTTGCTAACTATCTTGACACCTACACGTACTTATATGAAAGAGAAACTGAAAACGTTCCTAATACACAATACTAAGAAATGATTTTTTATTTAAATTCAACCCCGAAAGGGATCAAAAGTTTGATGAAACAAACAGTTAAGACTACAACCCTAAAATGTTCACAAATGTTCCTTATACTTTAACAGAATTGACACTGAAATGGGTTTTAAGAATTTGAAACGCCTTGGTTTACGTAGAAATATGTGATTTTATTTTTTACTTGAAAGAAGCAATTTGGGTTTAGACAATGGTTTTTAGAAATCATAATGAAGAGAATTTATAAAATTGTATGAGCAGTTAAATGCCTTAGAACGGTGCTGGACAGAGGTCAGAGGTCGCCAAAGTGGTCTATTTAACAAAAACGGGGGTTGATCCAAATCGGAAGGATCGATTGGTGGTCGAAGAAAAAACCGTTCTTAATACGCAAATTACACATATCTAATGGAGTATGTATAAATATAATGCAAAAATAAATAAAACTTTATGAAATAGCTCAGCCATAGTTCTAAGTTCCTATATGGTTGAAGCCGGTTTCAGTCATGTAAATTCAATCTTAACTAACAATAAGTACAGAAATAAATTTAATGTGGAGTTTCGAGGGGATTTAAGATTAAAATTGCCCAATTTTGAACCCAATATAGCGAACCTTGCAAAAAACACCAGGCACACCCATCTCATTGATTAAGAAGCAATAAATCTTTAGTTACTTTACTTATTATTTCTACTTATTTATAATTACTTATTATTTAATAAATATTAAGGTATTTAAATTTCATCATTAATATATTTTTCATAAAACTATTGTTACACAATGTACCATTAATTTGATAAATGTTTAAAATCGTAAAATAAATGTACAACACAATATCTAATAGAGTTTTATTTTAATTAACAGAAAATTACTTTTTACTTTACTTATCCATGGAGATTTCGAAAAATTATATAGGGGTCGATGATTAAAAAAGTTTGGCGACCCATGGTATAGGTACTCGATTTAGTTAATAATGGGCGGAGTTACGTTTTTGCACACCCTAAAGTCAAGGTTCGTGACTCACGAGATTCGGAAATACCTCTACCTTTTTTGTGAATCATCAGCCTTGGTATTTATTGGTACTGAAAAATCAAAATCGCGATTTACATTTGAAAACTTCCAACAAATATAATTTAATTGCACGATTAGGTCCTTAAAAAAAATTTAAATTAAATAAAAATAAATTATCGAAATATATATGTAAGTTTCAAAATTATTTGTAATAACCAAACATTATCTACTAATTAGGTACATTCTTAGAAATATTGTAGATAGATTTTTATAAACAAATTTATAGCCACTTTTATTTAATATTTTATTACTTACGTCTTATTAGTTTTGACGTTTTGACTTACGGAATAATAATTAAACTAAAACCGTTAAACCACCTTTGAACCCTAGCGTGTGCGTATCCGGCACGCTCCTGACTTCTTTTGAATATATTTATCGACTAAGTAAATGATAAATAAAAAGTACAAACTATCATCAACCACATTGAATTCTTAGACAAAATATTTTTTTGTTTCTTTGAATTCCAATAAATAATAAAATAAAAAAGGGTATTAAGAACGGAGATTAACATTATTAGATGATTTCATCATTTTATTTTATGATAAATATGGGTATTAACCATTTATCTACTCTCCACAGTCTTTGAAACAATAAAACTCAAACACCCCTCTGTGAATTTTATTTTTAAACTGCTGAATGTCTTATTTGCAATAAGAAAGGGTTGCAGGCAATAGGGTGTAATATGTTCAGTAAAGAAAGTGACCATCGGCTAGAGGTGCAGCCTATGCTCGGGAATTTACGTAACAAAGGTGGAGTTGTATTTCTGCGCACCGCAGGGTCAATGCCCATGAGATTCTGGACTACCTCTAGAAAACATTGAACTGTATTTAAAGAAAAATGAGGAAAAAAACCAAACAGTTATAACAGTGCACCTCAAAACTCTGTAGACATAGGCAACTACAAATTTCTGAAATCAAAATACAAGATCTACAGTATGCAAAAATGTGGATCTTGGCACTAAGTTAAAATGTGTCGTTCTCATTAATAACAGCAAAGGTGCCAGGGCACACTTACATACACTGTTACTATTGGCTGTTGAAATTAATGCACAGACACGCACATAAGGACGAATAAGCGTACCGTAACTAGAAAGCGGCAAAGTTTGAGGTTCCTAGTGCCAATGTGCTCTCTTTCGCAACCTGTATATTCCAAATTGATTCGTTCACGTGAGGAGCGCCAAAGGTGACACAAGATTTGTTTTCATTCCATTACAAATTTACTCAAAAGCACTTCTTCCTACTATTTCAATAAAATTTGTACTGCTTTAATGTAATCGTGAGAATAAAAATAATCTTTTACGCTATTTTGCAGTAAAAACAATATCCGTAAAGGTATTTGCATTTTTCAAATTTTAACAGTCGATAACATATTGGCAATAATAATTTATTTTCCTTTATTACAGAAAAACGTTCGTGTTTATTGTTCGTAGATATATGTATGTGGCAAAATATGTTGTGCATGTTAACAATAAATAATTATTAGTTGTACAAATGCATTCGCGTGTAAAACTATACAACAATAAATATGTAGATTTATGGTTGTTGAAACAGTCGAACGTGTATGTTGAAATATTTGCGAACGCGATAGCGTCTACAATTGAGCACGTGTAACAATGGATAGCGTGTGATAAGGTTAATTATTATTACAATTACATTTCTACAACGAAGGTCGTCAATTTCAACAATGCTCATCAGCTTTTCCGGGTTGTGTAATGGAAATTTTATTCAACGCCATACAAATCCGACAATTTACGTTATTTAGGCAAAAGTTTACAGGTAACCATCGACAATAATGACGTAGGTACGTACGTACATTGGTTAATGGTGACATATTACAACTATTTTCGAAATCAAAAAACAAAGGGTAATCATAGGCATCTATTAATTACGTGAGCTCAAATTGAAGGAGAGTTCACCAAAATCTCACTTAAAAAGGAGAAAATTATTACAATCTCTTACAGGGGTAGGGAGAATCCCCCACCATATCTTATCAACTGTCATTATAAGTGTGAGGGAGTGTTTCAGATAAAAAAAGTTGTGCCCTGAAGTGCCAAATACGTATCTGTAAGTAATTAGATTCCCGATTTTCTCTTTATTTGGATCTATTCGAACACTCACTAGTTATATACTTTTATGAACCGAGATCACATGCAAAGTATCGACATTATTTAAACATCGAACAGTTATCCTTTATGTGTTTATTCGCATTTACTTCTGGCCCAGAGAGGCTTCCTCCATATGTTAGTATGTAATTGTGGAATAATATCGTTGAATGTTTAAAAAGTTAATAATAATAAAAAAATGTGAGCCGTCATGGGATGCCTGGTAGATATGTAACATCGAGTTTACACAAGTAATATGCATGAAAGACAATATTACGACAAGAACTAAATATGGCATAATGAAAAAATCAAATATTACGAATTTTTTCCACAAAATGATGACTATTTATTTAATAAACATTTATTTTTATTAAATACAAAAATTAAAAATTCAAAAATTTATTTCAAGTTGCGACAACTCAATTCTTTTAATCAGTGACTTTAGTAATAGTTATATTCGATGTTGCCTCTGACACCATTACTGTGATAATTGGTCGAGGATAACTGAAGTATGTTACAAAAGTATTGGACATAACATTATCAAAACATCTAATAAATACAGCATCTATTGTTGTTGTTGTTGCATATCTGGTAGTAGGTTCTCTTTAATTGTTGTTAATTTGCAATTGAAATTCTTTTTGGAGGAACGTAATTAATGGCATTGATTCATCTTTAGCAAAATCTCCAGCTAAAATCAATGGTAGTTTATCTTTATTGGTTTTAAAAATTATTGAACCTCTGTGACTGTACGGAAATAATTTCTCATGTAAAAATGAAATATCATTCATTTTTTTATTAGGTGAAATGTACACAACAATCATAATTAATTCACTTGCATCTTCTAGTTTACTAAACGACATCGTCAAACCGTGTGGGAAGACAATCACACAGGCGCTTGCGCATGGCGAGCGTCGCCACGGCATGCAATTGCCACGGTCGCCACGCCAACATTCAGTTTTACCCACGCCCATAGATATTTCACATCAAAAACAGCCTGAGCTGGTATACATATAACTGGAAATATAAAAAAAGAAAAAATTTCCACAAGTATATTAACTAACGTAATAGATAGATACTTATCTACTATTAAATTTTTTTATACTTGTTATCTTTTTCATTGATGTATATTGTTGCAGGAAATTCATTCATTTTTATCAAAACTATAAGTCATTTTTTTTGTGGATTTAAGAGTTCAAAGTTTATTTCCAAAAAAACTATTAAACTTGTGTAATCATTTTATTGTTTAGGTACTTAGAAATAAGAACCATTCTCACAAAAAAATCATAAAAAGGATGTAGGTACTTTATAATTAGTTACTTACACACACTTAAATATATTTATGTATATTAATTCCAACGCGTGTGATTCGCGAAAAAGAGTGGAAGTGGTCAAGTAGTTATTGAGGGTATAAAGGTGAACGGGGTAAGATGTTTGCAAATTTAAATTAATTAAGTATCCATGGGGAGTAGATGTGGTAACCTATGTAATATGGATTTCGTATTTTGAAATATATCTACATATTTCCGATTTTCTGAACCATTACGTTCAAAATCGAAGCCTATTTCTATCTCTGGTTAAAATATCTGATCAATAACCGAACTGATTAATGTATCAACATTCATTGCAATGGTTAAAACAATCCGTTGCGTGCGTGTCGCTGTTCTCGCACATTTCACAGATTGTTCATTAGATTTTGAACTACCTCTACTTGCTTCCGACGATGTTCTGATGAAAAATTGGTGTCTAGTATTTATTTCTGGTTTAAATTTCTCATTAAGAACCAAGAAAATTACTGTATTATAGGTAATCATTTTATGAACAATCCGTCGTGTCGTGTTGAAGGGTTGATTAAACTACATATGTAGGTATAATTGCAAGGGGCGATAGTTGATTCTGTATTTACGATATTAAATCCGACAAAGAGATATTTATATTATATTCCAGTTGGTAAATTAATGTGAATTCAATTTTTACTATGTATATTTGCATCAGGTATTAAAACTTATTTGTAATTAACTAATGGCTGGTATTTTGAGTACCTAGGTATCGTTTTTGTAGTTTTATCATTAAACACACTTCATTAGTGTATCTTTTAAGATAATTAATTACTTTAATTTGAAATATATTCGTTATTATAACATTTATACAGTGGCGTACCCTGGGGTAAAAAATAAAATAGGGCCCCAACTAAACTATTTAAAATCGCTTGTTCCGTATTCGTCATGTTCCGAATTCGACTACAAATTGTAACTTATTTTAATGAATCAATTGAAAGTATTTTATGAAAATAAAAGAAAATTTCTACGTGTTACCGTTCAAAACTCCGGTCCTGTGACAGATACACAGACAGTAGAGGCACGTTAATAGGGTCCCGTTAAGCACCCTTTGGGTACGGAATCCTAATTAAGTAGAGATTGTTAAACCAATAACACCACTTCCTTGACCGACTTTAGGTACGTTTTACGACGAATCTGGGTTACGACAAATCAAAATTTTATCAATACAACTCAAAATATAAATATGTAGTTACATTTAAATACTTTAAAGTTACAAAGCTACTTTATCATTAGTTCTTTATTGTGCATAGCAGGGCACGTCCTGGTTCTACACGCAGAGTTTAGGAATGAACAACTGGATAAATTAATTAATATAGGTTTTTTTAAAATAAAAGTTAGTGGATATTTTTAACACAATTTATAGTTTGTAAGTCAGAGTCCAAAGAGCCCCCTGAGCTTTGTGGCCCAGGGGCACTGCCCCGTCTAGCCCTAAGGTAGTTACGCCAGTGCATTTATATCTATCTAAATATGTAGATAACGTTCTTTGGTTATTTTAGTTACCGCCTTATTTACCTATTATTTACTATCAGCATCAGCTATCACTTTTATTTGCTTAAAGCCATTTAATATTATTAATCGTTTTACTATATTAGGTACTCTTCAGTTTTTTCAGTGCTTGATGCGTAATATGTATTACTTTTCTGCATCTTTATTATTTGATTCAAAAGTGGTTGGAACGTGTTTATCATTAGGTATCTCACAAACAAAGTGCATAAAACTTTCCTATCCTACGAACAACAACTAACGTCACTGATGGTAATGGTACGAACACGTGTACACGGAAAAAAGATTATATTTAATGTGAATAAAATACACTTCATTCAAGAAAATCTTTATTTCATATATACGCAAATAAATATTTTCTTGAATAAAGAGTTTAAAAGTTTTAATGGTAATCAAATGCTGCGTTTCATTTAAAAATGTATACTTTCAGTTAAATACAGCAATGTTTGAAGCGAAAAGAGTTTACTTACGAAAACCATAATATTTCTTCGTTAGAATAATGTATTCCTTTAAACAGAATATTTATCTACTGATTTCAACAATTTCGTTTTCTTAAAATAAGATTTGCGGGCTTGGAAAAAATAATATTTTTCTTCAACACAAGAAACGGATGTTTCCATTTAAGGCGGTACTTCTTCATAATAAACTCGATTAATATTTGAGTTTAAAGCGGTATATTTTTGTATTAAACATGAAACATTTTCATACTAAAATAACAAAAATTTGTTTGAAAATTTAATTTTTTCTTAATTTTTTATTTTTAATAATAAATCAATTTTACAAATCAATGGAATGGTATATAAATAAGATGTGATTATTGTAACATATCTTTATTGAACATTAAATAATAAATAGGACAACGATACACACATGAACAATAGTATGAAAGGAACTAAAAAAAATAGCTTAAGACATTTTAGTGTTACGTATGATTCACCAGTAGGGAGTGTATGCATCATGATTGGAAAATGCGTCTTTTTCTTTTTATCCATGATAAGAACTACTTCCATTTACTGATTCGACCTTATATAAGCTCTTTAATGTAACGTAGTGATTGCTCAAGTTTGCCATTTTGATAAGAAGTTGTTTAGTCCAAATGATTCCAGTAGCTGTAATATAAATTATTGTTTTTAATTTAAAATCAAAACTAGAACTCTTGGTTTATCGATCAAACGATTCTCATCATAAAACAATCGGCTTGCTAAAAGTGTAAATTTTCTATCATAGATAACCTTTTCTATACATATACAATCCACAATCAACGATTTTCAAATAGTAGTAGGTAGTAGCCATTTTTTCTTTATCGAGAGAAAGCGCGCTTACAAATTTTGCTAAACTGTAGATACCTACTGCTATTTAAAAACAGTTTTATTTTACTACTACTTCGTTGAGGATTCGTTGTGGATAAAATTGATTTGTAGATATTTATGTACCTATATACAGCAGATAACGTGATACAGAATGAATTAAAAACTTAATTCTAATATTGCGGCTCTATTACATATTTACCATGCAAAATTTTGCATTATTTCATACTTCTATTTTAAATATAATTAATAAATAAATTCGTAAAAATTAAGTATTTTAATGGGTACTTACTTGCAAATGCTTCTCCAAATTCTCCAAAGCCAATTTTATTTAAAAATTCTTCCATTTTCTTATAAAAATATACCCCTGCTTTTTCAGAAAATTTTATTGTGCACCAACAACTCACTTTACACTGATAGTTCATTAACGTATGACGCAATATATTGAAAATCGAAACGGGAGACAAATATGGAGCTCATCAAAGCGTCACATATTTTACTAAATAAAATGTTCTTTAAAATGAAATGATAATGCTTTATCGAAAGCAGAACTGTTTTGTTTCGAAGAAGTGCTTTTATCCAATCCAGTTTTCGGCTACTTGAATAGAATTAACATTTTATTGTTTCAAAACAGAAATGTTTTAAAATTAAGAAATTACTTTTTGTTTAAACCATTCAAAAAGTTGTAGCAAAAGAAACATTTTCATTCCAAGTAGTTCCTTGACTTGTTTTAAGAACAGAGTTAGTCTTCGATCGAAACCTGTATAAATTTGTTTCAAAACAAAAATTCTTTCTTTAAATCAATTGCAGTAAGTAAATAAAAGTGTTGAAGGAAATATTCTTGTTTTCTTAACACAAAGCAAAATACTAAAAAGAAGTATTTATTTATTTAAAATGAGTAAATATCTTCAAAGCAATATATTTTCTTGTTTTAAAATAGTTTTTTTTTCTGTGTACTGATTCAAATAAAATTACCTTCACATTTCGGCCTATCTCGGTTACAGAATAGATTAAAATATTTAACTATATGTCTATTTTACAATTTTTATTATAATCAAGGTTAAAGAGTCATAACAATTTTTTGTATGTACCCATATCTATATAGATATCTTCGTGTAGTAAATACAGGAAAACGAGTGATTAATTAATGATTGTAGTTACAAAACATACTTAAGTGTTGTTGCTGTTGATCGTTGATTACTATATTTTGCTCGTGATTTTTTTCTTTTTCATGTAATTTGGATATGTAGGTCACCTTTTTTTTTATTGTATCTTTTAATTTATTTGAACAAAACATACTTACAATTAATAAAAATTAAAAGGAGTGTTCATATATCTATCTGTTACATCTTTAATTTATCGATGGAGATTGATCGAAACCATTTCACATTTTTACTTTTATATGAAATCTTTCTTAGAACCATAATGAGGAGCCGTTCATAAAATACGTTCGCATACAAGGGGTGACGGGGGTCTACGGCAACGTGACGTTCGCCGTTCATCAAAAAATTTTACTGAATTTTTACAGAATCGTTGGACTTCTGATAGGTAAATAGAAATATAATTTATTTGTTCGTGGGCAAAAGATATTTATTGATTTATTTAAATTTTATTATGAAAAAAAAAATAAATATTTTTGACTATCAAAATTTGTGAATTATCAATCAACATTTATCATGTTCATGGGTTTAGTTTTTGTGACGTAATATTTACAGGGAGTCACAGAAAGTACGACACAACGTGACAACCGGGGGGGAGGGGGTCAAAAAAACCTAATGAACAGCCCATGATGCTATCTGATTTTCAGTTAATATATCACTACGAGGTCTGTACAAGGGTGTAATTTCGACCTTTTAAGGCCTACCACCTACCAATGAATGGTCTAAGGTGTATGAAATTCCCATGTCCCCCCCTTCTGTACATAGGGAAATTCTCCATGTATATTTTAATCTATCATTCAATTGTCATTTTTTAAATATTTTCTCACAAATCTGGGGTGGTAAAATACTGAATTGGACAATTCTACCAACCCTTACCTGCAGGGGGTACAAGGTTAACTGTATCACACTATTTTATTTCAAAATTTTGGGGTGGTACGAGGGTATTTCCGGGTGTAGGTCACTTGCGCGCCGCGGTCAGTTTACTTCTTGCTGTCAATTGGATGATATATGGAAGTAAAATAATTTTTTTGACCACGCGCAACCGTCCCATCACTTTTAGGGTTATCCAAGTAACCGCAAATTAAATTAAACTCTGCTGAATCTTTCTATGGCGTGCTGATGAGATTTAATCAAATAGTAATCTTTATTCACTACTGGCGGTATCGATTTCGACAGAACATTACCAACAACTATATTAAAAAAAATGCTTTTATTCTTTTATAGTGCCCCATTACTTCCTTCAAGCTTTGTGCTTATTTCAGAAACACTCTGTATACCACACATTCACATAAATTTAAAGTATTAGTAGCTTTTAATTAGGAAACTCAAATAAATAAATAATTACGTGCACCAGGCAAAGTTTACAATTTATTTAGAATTATGTAAGTTTTAATGTTAAAGGATACCTATTATACGTTATCTATGTCAAATTTTAAAATTTTGTTTTTTAAGCGATATTGTATAAGTATCTACTGCTTGCGGTCTTAGATTTTTACAAACGTTGTGTAAAGTATGAAGAGCATAAATATTTGTAATGATGATGATAGTAGGTATATTATAGTTGCTAATAAATAAGCTAATACCTACATGACATTAACTTTAAATAGTGAAATTAGCATGCCTATTAAAAAAACGTAAGAAATTATTCTGTAATTTGCAATGAAAGGTTCTACCTACAAGTTTAAATAAATGTCACATATTTAAATTTTATTAGGTATTCGTTAAACTGTTTACAGCGCGTGCCAGAATATGTAATAAGAAAAATAAGTATCTGTTTTTCACAAACCTTTCCATTGTCTCTTGGAAAACAAACATCGGTTACATTAATTTTATAATTATTAAGCGTATATTTTTAAATAATAATTACGTGATTAATTTAAGTATGAATATTAATAAATATTTAGCATCCACTGCTTAAAAAATAACCAAAAAGAAAACAATTTTTTAGAAAGTATTAGACATTTTTATGTACCTAATTGACGCACAAAGCCACGAAGTTATTAAAATTAAAAGATTATATCTTTACATTTTCTACTAATTTTATTTTACACATTCAAACTATTATCAGGGGATTAGCGTTAAGATATTAATTGAAATACATACATACATAAATAAATAATTTCTCACTTAAGTTTATTATAATAAATATTTTATTGGGGAGTTTTACTTATGTAAATGTTATGGATAATGTTGGTTAGGAAGGGTGGAAGGGGAAACCTTTACATACCGTAACCTAAGTGAATGAAACGTCAATTTGACAGAAAAGTTTCTTCTTTTTTATTATTTTCATCCTCCGAGCTTATGTGTACTTTGTATTCCTTAAAATTACACATTATCTTTTATACATGTATACTAGCAGCAATACCCAGCGTTGCTCGGGTAAAAATATATCATACGTTTGATGGAACATTCTAGAATATTCGCGAATTTAGAACTATCCAGAACATCCCATAATTATTCAAAACATTTTCTAACTTTTTTAACATTCTGAAACATTCTTGAATGATCTTCAAGATTCTGGAACATTCTTGAACATTTCCAGAACATTCTGAAATGTTATAATAAAACATTCTTTTACTTCTTAGAACATATTTGAACTGAAAAATCTGCTTCATTCTCACCCCCACTCCGTGCTGTTTGCTGGGCGAGTAGTGACATCAGTAGACGCTTGGTGGGGATGACTAATCGATTGATAATAATTGATCAGTTATCGACCACTGAGAGTTGAAGATTCTTACAGTACTAATATCGCTATTAAAAAATGGGGGTTGGTGGTGGTAGAAGGATGAAAATTAAGGTTATAAGTAGTATGTATTTTTTAATGCCAAATCATACAAAAATAAAAATAAAAATCTTGTCCAAAAAACAACCCCTATCATTTAGGGGTATGAAAATGGATAGTAGCCGATTCTCAGACCTATTGAATATGTATATAAAATATCATAAAAATCGGTCAAGCCGTTTCGGAGGAGTATGGTAACTAACATTGTGACACGAGAATTTTATATATAAGATATAGACATATAGATAAATGTCAACAGAACCGAACCAATAGACATTTAGTTCAGGAAAAAAAGGCAAAAATTCGTAATGATTATATTTTTCATAATACGTGCACTCCTTTCCACAGCACCTTTAGGGTAGAGTACAAGCTGCGTTTTTCATTTTAAGTTGTGTTCCCCTATATGCATAATCCACGTGTATTTGTTACTGAAACGTTACAATCTTTTAGATCGAATTTTCCTGTATCTTAAAAAAAAGTAATGATATCTTTTTTTTAGGTAATTTTCTTAACTACAAATTTGATAACCACTATATTTTTTAGATAAAAGTAACTGTTAACGAGATATTCGCGAAAAACTGTTTATCGCGTAACATTTTTAGCGGCACATTTATCTCTGGGTAGGTACTTTTGGAATATCGTTTAGAACCACAAAAGGACGGTTCATGCAAAAATCCAGCTTTTTCCTAATTTTTGTGATGTGCAGTGTCTCTATTCCCCGTATTAAATGGTTATTCCCCGAAAGTACTTCTTTGTGCTTATTGTAACTTTTTTCAACATGCCACACACGAACGCATGCATGCATACAATTATAATACAATACATGTATGACTTAACATAACACTAATCTATTTCCTTTTGGAGTCGCCAAAAACCTTTTAACATAAATGAACGTGTCTGCAAAATTTTAAGCGATTCTGAGGGTTGATCTTTTCGAAACTCCAACCGCACATTATATTGAAATATGGCCATATTGGATTACTGATCAGGTGGTCTTCAAATCCGGGAATACCTTCAACGGTATCTAGTCTAATATACTTACGTAAGTAACGTAAATGAATTAACAATTAACTGTTTTTTTTTACGTTAATAAACTTTTTCATCAGTTTAATAATGCATTCGCTTTAATTAACTTGTTTACAATAACAAACCATTTGTTTGTCTAAAGTAGGTATACTTTTAGAGAGGATTTTATGTACCCGTCAAAGTGTTGAAAAGAAAATTATGTGAACATCAACATATGCTTGTTACGAACAGTGAAACAGTCTTATAATTGTTGTTCATTCGAAGAACTATTTATTACTCTAGTACTAGAAAAATACTTCAAAGAATTCCAGTTTCAATTCACATCAAATATCTAAAATACATAACTAGGTAGGTACAAGCGTACAAGTAAGCAGATGTAAATTCTTGTTAAATAATTTACTAGGTATTTCCGATGCAAAAGCTTGTTTAAAATAGTTGACTTAAAAGAAGAACTATTTATTCAATTAAATGATTATTTTTTTATTATACAGGGTTTTTCAAGTTGATGGGCTATTAGAAGTATATGAATTAGTAGGAGGAATTCAATTCTGAAACTTGGACTTATTTGGTTATTGTTTATGCCGCTTCTTTTAAAAATATTTTCAAGTTCGATTTACATCCGGCTATACCGGAAGTCGACACCAACTTTGTTTATTTAAGTGGACTGGTATATTTTTTACGCTGAATTCGAATAAAACGTGTAATTATAAGTTAAGTTTGATAAACAACTTGTACACCTATGACGATCGGTTTCTGAGTTAATTTAATTTATAGTGTAACGAATTTTCTAGTCAAAGTATTTATTTAAACAATTATTTATTTAACACTATTTACACTAAATTAGAACTACTGTTTATATTAGAACAATTCACTTATTTATATAACAATTTATTTATATCACTTTTGTCTATTTATCGGTTTGTTTCGCGCACTGATGCTTTATCACAACTCCCCCTCGGTCCAAAGATGATCACTATATATACACCTTTCGAACTTTCTAGACGGGCACTCGAAGAAATTCTGAGTATTCCCAAATGATGAATAATAATTAGAAAGTCCTCGATGATTCCAGAATTGAACTTGTTACTTGTCGCTGAAGAATGATTTACATCTTGTAAGTTGATAACAAGAAAAGTACCGTGCGCGGTGTCTACGCCGTAAGCATGTTACCGATAAGAAGTACATGCAGACAAGTTGTTATCGCACACTCGTACAGTCCTTGGTCGCTACAATAGAAAAAAAATTGCTACCGCAACCCAAATTATAAAATATCATAACTTCCACAAAATACGACTCAGAGTGTTGAAATTTTTACTAGTAATAGCTGAATACTAGAGCTAAAGTCTTGACAAAATTGAACTAAATAATTTATACAGGGCGTTCAAAATAAAATTCAAAAGTTTTAAAACTTCAAACACGAATAACTTGGTTTTTTCAAATGGCACTTACCATATTTTATTTTTTCGATCGATTCATTTTTTATCCTCTTTCGATTCATATAGATACTCCCTTCTGTTTTATTTGAAAAATTTTGAGTAGTTTAGAATTTTTAAAATATAGATAATTTCATTAATTTTGGCGTAATAACAGTGTGCTTTGGACAATTGACAACTAACGGCAATCAAAGCGAAATCTAAGTAAAACCTATTTTATCTCTTAATTTCTGTTAGGGAGATGCCCATCAACTTGAAAAACCCTGTATACTGCAATCTGTTAAATACCTAAATAAAATTTGGTCAATAAACGGGGAATGGTGTAAGATTATGAAAACACACAACTACTGATTAAGAGACTTCAATTAATTATGTAGAGTGCTTTATTATTGACTAGCTATAATGCCCAGAATTGCCTGGACACATTCCAGAACATTTTGTAATTATTCATAATGTTCTCCAACATTTTTAAAAATTTTACGGTAGATCATTCTCGAAAAATCTTGAAGGCTCTGAAATATTCTCGAGCATTCCAAATTACTTACATAAAATCGAAAACATTTGCAAAACTAGGGAACATTCCAGAACATCCTGTAATGATTCAAAACATTCTCTAACATTTCTATATATTTTGGGACATTCATATTGAAGATTCCGAACTATTTGTAAATACCCTGGAACACTCAAGTCTAGGATATTTCAGCAAATTTCAGACTATTTTAAAAAATTCTAATACATTGCTGTCACTGTTTGATTCACCAAGAGTCCCTCAAAACATTTTCGATTTAATTTATAGAAAAAATGTATATGTATTAGACAAAGATACATATGTGTACCTTATCACGCATTTTTGCCACCTATACCAATTCATTTCCTCCCACAGAGACCAAAGTCTGTTATTATCGAGGAGAGGCTGAGAGCTATCTATCATTACCTCCCCGAGTCTGTGGAAAAATGTGGTTATAGAGAAAAGCAAGGGTTCACCAAGTTCATGTTATTTTATATATGATGTATATTGATTTGGACTCCTATCTACAGGACCTTTATCTCCACCCTCCTCACATGAAAGTTACCCTGTAACAAGTTTTTAAGTTAAGTAGGTATAACAATTCTTTCAATAAAAAATCTGACGTTAGATTTTTGACTATCCTTTTCCTTTCGATCTTTGAAGAGATTAAAATTAAAATAGTCTAATGATATCTGAATATCAAATCAGAAATGATGGTTTTTTAGTTTTATTTTATTTTAATTTGGTTAACAACTACCATTTTTAGATGCGCTGGTTATAAGAAATGGGAATTCTTTAGAATTTGATATCTATAGAAAACCCACTAATACCTCTAGATTTATAACCAACGACTCTAATCATTGTGTTCAACATAAAATGGCTAGTTTTAATTTCCTTGTACATAGATTGCTTAGTTTTCCTCTTAGTAAAAGTAGATATCATAAGGAACTCTGTACAATTAAGAAAATTGCGATTGACAATGGTTACAATAGTAACATCATTGATAAATTAGTTAATAAGATTAAATTTAAGAATTCTGTTTCAAGATCTTCGACTTTTCAAACAGACACCAGTAAGACCAAGTTTATTACTATGCCATACGAGCCAAGATTTACTCGAGGATTCGAAGGCATTTTTCGTAAACTTGGTTTTCGCATTGCCTACAGTTCAAGTGGTAACTCCCTTCAAACTCTCCTCGGTAACCCCAAGGATAAAATTCCTTTCTTAGAAAAGTCGGGGATATATGAAATTAGCTGTAATGACTGTAGTAAAAAATATATTGGACAAACTAGACGCTCGATCCAAACTAGGTTCAAGGAGCATTTAGCTCATGCACGGTTTGGTAGAGCCGAAAAATCTAGTGTTGCCCAACATATTCTTACTGAAGAACATAATATTAATATTAATAATCTTAAATTAGTTAAGGAAGTTAGGAATAATTGTCTACTAGATAGTTTTGAAAGTTTATACATTTGTAAAAATAACCAAATTTTACTTAACAATGACAAGGGTCCTATCCCTGGATCGCCGCTATTTAGTTTAGTTTAATTATCATCTTTTGTTATTGTCAAGGTCCATTGAACATCATCACCATTGCTGTTGAACCATGTTCACTGAACCTTAACAACTTTCAGTATATATTAGGATAAGTTCTCTTTTAGGTTTAGTTCACTTCAGTCCCTGAAGAAGGTAACTTTGTTACCGAAAAGTGCTTCGGACAACTAGTGTCGTGTTTTGGCGTTGGGGTTTGAGCTATTTTGTTCGTTCTGTAACAATGAATTTAATAATTGCGTAAGATCTAGCTAAGTGATTATAAACAACTTTATCGAGTACCTGTATAAATTATGATAACAATAACAGGAAATGACGTTGTTAAGAAACAATAAAAAAGCCAAATAAAAATTTTATAGGACCTATTGTAGGTAATGTTTCAAAAAAGAGGTTAATATAACTTGTATTTTGAGTAACAGAATAATTTTGCATATTTGACTGCGATAAACTGGTTATTATAGGATTAAGGTGTAGACAACACTTTTAAATCCACTTCCCTAATTAATAAATAGTAATCGCAAAACAGTATAGGTACATAAATTCTTATTCAGTCAAATGTAATTCTTCATCTAACATTATTTAATTAAAGTTAGAAAAAAGTATACATGCATATTATTGGTGTTAGATATTTAAATTTGGATAAGGTTAAGAAATATTTGGTCTGAAAATGTACATTATACACCTATGTAAATAATACGATGTTAAAAATTTATATGGCCAAAAAAAAAATATAAAGTGCACAGTAAAAATATTACGTGCGCTATTAAAATACTTACTTAATTATATTTATAACGTTTTTTTATATTAAATTATATCTACACTACAAATAATTCACAAAGTATTTTCCATTATCTGAAAGTAGCATTTTCCGGTAGGTATATACCTACGTATCAGTTCTTCTACGTACGAAATAATCAATATCAAAATAAAGCACAGATTCTTGCTATTTTTTGAGATCTATACGTCCGAAAATAAAAATGGAACCCTTATAGGATCACTTGTGTATGCGTTTGTCCATTTGTCACAGCAAATTTGCTCCGAATCTACTGAACAACTGAACCGAATAAGTTTAAATTAAAATGCAATGTAAACTGACGATTTTTGAATATTGGGTTCTTCTTTGAAGGGCAAGTTGGAGAATAATTTTATTTTTTGCGAACTGCACCATGTGACATACCTATCAATGACAGAGCTTGTTGTATTATAAGTCTGAAATACATGTGTTGCTTTTTTGTGGGGAATAGAACAGAAACAAAGATTGGAGAAGGAGAATAATGCTGTTTAATGTAGTAGTGAGGAGTATTGTATTTATTGGGGTGGAGATTTAGGGACGGAAAGAAAAAATTCAGGTGGAAACTATACACATAAAATACATAAAGTGGATTTTACAATTAAAGGAAAGCACACAGGATTACGTAATAAGGAAGGAAACTAAATGTGGGAAGATGTGGGAGGAAATAATAAAAACGTAGTTAAATATGAAGAAAGGTTGGGAACGTTACAAAGGGGGGGGGGGGGTATTATATATTAGGAAAGAAATATGGAGGAGGTGGATATTAAAAATAGGAAAAAATAGCAGGTTTGACAGAGAGAGAATTATAGACCAGTGCTGAAGCCTTCAGAAATAGTAAAACGTGAAGAAAAATTATAGTAGGATCAAACCCATTGAAAAAGGAAGAGAATATAACAGAAATGAAAGGAAACATAATTTACGGGCGATCTGAGGTCGGGAAGAGGAAGGGGGGGTGAGTTTTAAGGGAAAAAAAATGGTTTTCCTTGATTTCCGGAAAAACTACAAGTCTTATGGAAAAAAGTTAAATGGCAAAGTTGTAAGTAATAAAAGGATCTACAACTTTTGTAGTTACACTTTTTTCACATAACCTCAAAATTGATGTGAAAAATTAAAATAACCAAGTTTTTGGGTTTTTATTTTTCTTTTACAAAAAATTTTTTTTTTCACGAAATTTGGTGGTGGAAATCTCTACTTTCTGATGGTGTGAAGCAGGGTTACAAGATGAGTTGATTAATTAA
The DNA here is from genome assembly GCA_029378335.1 of Agrilus mali. Classification (NCBI taxonomy): domain Eukaryota; kingdom Metazoa; phylum Arthropoda; class Insecta; order Coleoptera; family Buprestidae; genus Agrilus; species Agrilus mali. The sequence continues at coordinate 12,773,150 of CM055661.1, read as the reverse complement.
GTTTAAGGATTTTTGTACAGTTATATATAAATAAAAACTTTAAAAATTCACCCACCTCCTTTAAACATATGCGAAAGAATAATTATATTTGTCTATCAATTTATCAATTTGTATTTGTATAGTACCTATAGGAATTTGTGTGAAACAATTTTAATACAGATATAGATACATTGATACATACATACATAGAATAGCACGCGTCGTATTTGCGACCCCGCTGTGCGTGTGCGCGCTTATAAACTTACTTGTTGTCGTTACCGAACGAACCGGCCGCCTCCGCTAATCTGGCGCCTAGACAGGCTCGCGCGCGCGCTAGAGAGAGAACGCGTCCTTGTGCACTAGTACGAACGACAGAGAGAAAGAGATGGAGAGAATAGGAACGACGACGGCATTAGCGAGCGAGCGAGAACAGCTGCACGAGCTCGCCGCGCGGCACAGGTGGCCAAAGTGTGGGAACGAGCGAGCTGCTGCATTTCCCACGATATCAAGAGTGCGGCGACTGCAAACGCGCGCGCAAGTCTCACCAATCCCCTATATAAGGAAGTCAGAAACGTCGTACGCGTCAATCTTATTGTCGCTCTCGTGCTCAACACATCGTCGCTCTTTTTGACTCGACTTTTCGCTTTTCTGTCGTAAAGAATACACGTCTTAACAATAATAATTGTTTGTTGTGTAGTTATAAAATAAATAAAAACAAGTGCTCCTCTTACAATACAACTATCGATTGTTCGAGTCTTCAAGTGTTATTTAACAAGTGATCCTACTTAAACAAAGAAAAAATGCTCGCAGTCGAAGAACCTCAACCAATTTCCCGTACTTATCAGTACCGGAAGGTGATGAAACCGATGCTGGAAAGGAAACGTCGGGCCAGGATTAATCGCTGCCTAGACGAACTCAAAGAGTTAATGGTATCAGCCCTCCAGAGTGAAGGAGAAAACGTTTCCAAGTTAGAAAAAGCCGACATCCTGGAACTTACTGTTCGCCACCTTCACAAACTACGACGTCAGCAACGTCTTGCCGCCAATCCAGTCATTGATGCCGACCGTTTCCGTGCTGGATTCACCCATTGTGCTAACGAAGTATCCCGGTGCCTTGCTTCAATTCCTGGAGTAGACATTCACCTTGGTACAAAATTAATGACGCACCTGGGTCACCGTTTGAACGAAATGGACAAAGTTTCTCCTCTAGTTATCCAGGTTGGTTCCCCTTATACTCCTCCAGGAAGTCCTGTGCCAGAAGGAACCGGATCATCCACCGCGACGCCCGTTATCAGTTACGCTATGCCCTTAACGCCGGCGTCGTCTACATCTTCACGACACGCTCCGTCGCCAAATCAACCTGTTGATTGTACGATCACGGGACTTTTGAAAGTGGCGCAAAAACAAGAAGAGGTTTGGAGGCCATGGTGAATTTTGCAATGTTTGTTGTAAGGAAAAAAATCACGTCTTCCATTGCGCAAAAAGTGCCTTAGTTTAATAGTAAAGTAAACGATAAAAACATTCTCACAATGTCTTTCTATAGTTATATAAGATTTAAAAGAGTTTTGCTCAATTGCTTTATGTAATAAGTAAGTTAAGTTTAAGTAAGTACATAGGTAGTACATAGTTTAAATTGGACTCTCTAAAACGTAAAATACGTCAACATTACATTTTTCTTCAGAATTATTATAAAGTATTATTTAGCTCATTAAATTTATTGTTGCAATCGCCGCTGTTGATGTATTTTACGTTTTTTAGAGTAGATATTGATCTCTTTATATAGAAGAAGAGCTTTAATTGGTTAAAGCTGATAATAATGAGCCTGTGATTTAAAACTGCAATTTGTAAGAGAATTGAAATGTGTAATGTTTGTACCTTTTTGATGAATGTGAAAAGTGTGATCGATATGATAAAAAAAAATTTGGTCGATTATGTTGTAAATTGTATTTATAAGAGTTCTGTGATATGACGTTTATATACTCCATCATGTTTAATGACAGTAATAAATTGTTTATTTAAAACATACAACTTCAGTTTTTATTTACACAAAAATTATGAGGTTAAATACTTTTTAGAAGTCTCACGATTTAGAGGAATGATCGGAAATTGATAAAATCAAACTCAACTAATCATAAACGATAAAAGTGCAAAATAAATACCAAAATATAGATACACGCTTTTTATATGACAAGCACTTACCAATTTAAAGATAAGAAATAATACAAAAATAACTATACAAGGGATGTCAAAAAAATTATCAATTCACTTGATAAAGTCCAAAAGCAAAATTAAATTCTCTTTATACATATAAATTCACTTTTAAAGATGTGCTGCTAATTGCTAAGATCACTATAATAAAAATAAAGTGTTTTATTTATCAATAAAAGGATTCGCATTTAATAGTATTTATAATAGCAAAACATAAATAATTTAACTATTAAATATATAAACGGCTCAATTACTACAGTCGTTCTGAAACTAAAATTAAAAATTTTTGGTCTTAATTGATCGATGTCGCCATCTATTAACTATTGGAGAAAGAAATGGTTGTTGGTCGAGTGCATAAAACGGTAACACTAAGTAGGTTTTGTATAAGAAATTTATTTAACTAGGAAAATTTACTGTAAAATTGTGTTTAACGCATTTTGTAATTATTGGTTGCCACATTTATATACATTTTTACAGAAAAAGTAAAATAAAATTAATTTACAGAAAAGCAGTTACAACTATAGAAGTAATCTACAATATACTGTTAAAACTACTTTATAATATCAGATTTTACCGACAGAGGTATCTGCAAGCAAGAAAAATAGGTATTTAATTTAATTGATTATGAAATATTAAAAAGAAAACGTGCTCGGGCGCCACTTTGTCAAACAAAGAAAAGAATGAACACAAATAAAACTTTATTGAGCACCGGGTAGTGCATCGGTGGTTCCTGTAGAATCCTGATAACTTTGAGAGGTCGAAGTTCTCTTAAAAAAAAACACCAAATAACAAAAACCTTGAAGAATATATTGAGAAATTTTAAAAAAAAAAAAAGAAATAACACTTACAATTGCAGCCCACCAAAAAATTACGCCCTACACCAATGTTGGGACTAGGGCTGTTTTCGGGGTCTTTGAAGGGGGACTTTTCTAAGGAGTGAAAATTTCAGGCTAACTTCCCATTGTCCGTTTGGAACCAACTTCTATTTGTATATATGTGTGTGTATTTTGAGCCGCCTGCAGGTAATTATCGGCCAACCGAGATATTTAGTTATACAAAGGTCCCTTAGCCTGGGGAAGCAGAATAAGATGGTAACTTCACCCCAACCCGTACTCAATTACAAATGGCCTAAAAGATTGCCGAGATAAATTGTGAATTTAAAAAAATATGCCTCGTGGCAACAAAAAAAAGACTTGACAAAAAATATTACAAATTATTCAAAAAAACAACAATCCAAAAAAAGGAGCTTCGAGAAGTTATGATCAATTGAAGTTAAATAGTTGAATTTGGAAAAAAAAAAAAAGAAAAATATTCACAAATAAGTGGTTCACCAAATCAAGCACAGAACACAAAACAAGGAAACACACACACACGTCCCGTCAGTGTCAAGGTTCGAGGCAGAAGACCTCGAGCACCGACCGGAAAATATCATCGATCCTTCCATCGATCGCGTAGTCCTGCGCGGAGGTTGCTAGCCTTGATGATAAGACGGAACGTCGATTAAACTTAAGAAATAATCAACAAAACTGAACCAAGACAAAGACAAACTGAATCGAATTAAATTAAATTTTAGTAACGGGATTTTTCATAGAAAAAAAAACGTTACAGAGTATATGGATACTTACTATTGTTTTATTTGAAAAATTTCGAGTAATTTTAAATTATTACTTACAATAGCCAATTTTAATATTTTTCGCATAGGAAGGTGTGCCTTGGAAAAATGACAACTAACAGCAATCAATGCAAAATGAAGCCAAAATCGCATTTTCGATTAATTTCTGTTACAAAAAATAATCAAAAACAAAAACTTCAATTGAAGTATTTATTATAAACATTTGTCTCGAACATCCCCCCAACAGAAATTAAGCGATAAAATAGGTTTTACTGTGATTTTGCTTTGATTGTCGTTAGTTGTCAATTGTCCAAGGTACACTCTTATTACGCCAAAATTAATGATATTATCTATATTTCAAAAATTCTAAATTATTCAAAATTTTTCAAATAAAACAGTAGAGAGTATCTATATGAATTGAAAGAGGATAAAAAAAGGAATCGATTGAAAAATAATGTATGGTAGGTGCCATTTGAAAAAACGAAGTTATTCGTGTTTGAAGTTTTTATACCTTAGAATTTTCTTTTGAACGCCCTGTATAAATTATTTAGTTCAATATTGTCAAGACATTACCACTAATATTCAGCTATTACTAGATAGTAAAAATTTCAACAGTCTGAGTTGTATTTTGTGGAAGTTATGATTTTTTATAATTTGGGTTGTGGTAACGATGTTTTTTTCTATAAATTAAATTAACTCAGAAACCGATCGTCATAGGTGTTCAAGATGGTTATCAAACTTACCTTAGAATTACACGTTTTATTCGAATTTAGCGTAAAAAATATACCATTCGATTTAAAATAACAAAGTTGGTGTCGACTTCCGGTATAATCGGATGTAAATTTAACTTGAAAATATTTTTAAAAGAAGCGGCATAAACAATAATCAAATGAACCCAAGTTTCAGAATTGAATTCCTTCTATTAATTCATATACTTCTAATAACCCATCAACTTAAAAAAGCCTGTATATCGTATATAACCAGGTAATACTGAGAAAATAAGAAAGATTTCGTAATGTTTCAAAATTTTGAAAAGTTAGTTTTTATTATTAAAAATATACTTCAAAACATTGTGGAAGGTAATAAAATATCTTGATGACCCCTGTCATCTGAATGTGGTAAGAGTTTTTAACAAGTCAAAAATTTCAAAAAAGCTCCAACTGCGACGTTTTATGTTATAATAGGAAAAGAAGATCCATGACAAGAAAAATGGATGATCTCTGTCTCTGATGATCTTACGAGGTAAATCATTAAAAAAATCATAGTGATAATTGTTTACATTTCAATCAAGAGTACAACCTTTTGGAGTCCAGTGTTCTAAAAAAGCTGACCCCAAATGACATGGGGCATACGCAACCATACAGATGAAGCAGACCAAGACTGTAATAATTGGAAAGTTAAAAAAGTCAAGAGGATAAAAAAAGTAAGAAATACAGTTTAATTTGGTAGGTAGTGTTATTTAGACAACATTTTATTAAAAATAGGAAAAGGAATTAAATACATTAATATGTAATAGTTTTATTGCCTTTAAAAACAAGTAATTCGTTAGGTAAATTTATATTAATCAACAAATGTAAAACGGCGAAGAACTGGAATTCAGGAGTTTATTTATTAAATTTGTAGCGACCAGTGACACCATACGTGTGTGCGATAACAATTTGTTCATGTACTTCTTATTGCTAACATGTTTACGGCGTAGTCACCGCGTGCGGCTCCTTTATCATAAGCGACTTACAAGCTAAATCTTTCTCTTGCGACAAGTAACAAGATCAATTCTGTGAATTATTGACGACTTTCTAATTATTACTCATCATTCGAGAACCATCAGAATTTCCTTTTCGAATCATCTAGAAAGTTCGAAAGGTGTATTTAAAGGTATCATCTTTGGACCGAGGGACAGTAGTTGTGATAAAGCATCAGTGCGCGAAACAAACCGATAAATAATAGACAAAAGTAAAATAAATTGTTATATAAATAAGTGAATTGTTCTAAGATAAACAGTAGTACTAAGTTAGTGTTAAGTGTTATATAAAAAGTGTTAAATGAATATCTTTGACTAGAAAATTCGTTACAAATTGTAAGGATTGTCCAAAAGTAGGGGTAGGTCTTTTCAAACACGTAAAAATAAACATTTTTTGAGCTTTACTAACAATAAAACATATTCGACATATGCCGAACATTTATTTAATAATAAACATAATTTCGATCCAAACTTTCAAATTTTGCATATACAAAATAAAGGCTATAAATTAAATTTGCCTGAATCCCTTGAAATTAATAGATACCTACAATAAAAAAGGTAACATATTGTGACAGATGTGTCATTCTGACGTTGACATGCGCCTACTGCGAAGGTTTAGTAAAAGCATAAAAGTAACCTATGACGCGTTCCAGAAAGTCCGAGAGTTGCTGGACGTTTCGAGAGTTGCCTAGAAACGTCCATAAGACTATATAAGGAACAGCGTTGAACAGTTTGACAGAGTATTTTGATAGAAGAGAGCGACAGATATAAGCGAGAAGAGAAGAAAAGCGATTGACAAGCGAAATAGTTATAGAGTTGTTGTTGTTATCGAAACAGTTATTGAATTGTTGTTGTGTTATAGAATTAATTAAATAAGTGTGAGAGAAAAATACGTGAAATTGTAAATTACGTAACAATATTAAACGATCAAGTAGAGGTGAATAATTCCCCACTTTTACTTTAAGTGATCTTAATGTTTAACCCCTACCCTTCATTACTATAAGTACAGCTTGATTACTCTAGTATGAGCTCTGAAGATTTTACAGTCGGCGTAGAAGAAAGAAAGAGAACGCATTCGGAGGAAGAAAGATACAATCAACGCTCGACAAATAAATATACTAGTTTTAAGACAGGGGTGCTTGATGTCTCCTCTCCGGTAGTAGTTAATTTAGTTTATACCTGAATCTTCCGATACTGTTAGTACCCAAAATTATTATACATAGATAACCTTTCAGTAATGAAACGTGTTAATATCGTAGCATTTTGCACAGTATATTGGCAGCTTTTATATTCTTTAAAATATAATAATAATATATAAAATATTTCGACCATTTTTAAATGAATAGTCGGGTGATTTAGTATGCGCCCTGACAAGTACTCTGCTTCAAACCAAGCATGCAAATGCATCTCTGTGGCTATCGCCAGCAAGGCGTTACTTTTTGCCACTGCGCGTCTACTACTACTACTACTAGTAATCCCGGAGACCATCCTAGAGTAGTTTTACTGGACAAATACTAGTTAATAAGATGTAATTTGTCAAATCATCACCTGATGATGCCACTCTATGGTGAAACAATATTGTAGTGTATATTTTTAACAATATACTTTTTCTTGAAACATGTGTTTTATTCAAAATTATGGATATGTTTCAACGACTAGAAACTTCTACTCTAAAAAGTTTTTCGATAATAGTCATTGTTGATCCTCATCCTTTTTTAAATATAAATTTGACTGATTAGATTTTATTGTGTGTTAATAAATGTTCTTTAACAATGTTTCTTTTTGAAATTTTATGGTTGTGTTCTGTTGATTTATTTGATTATTTTATTTATCTACTTATAATTAATATTGTCATCTTGGCAACTAATTTAAGTCGATGTTCCCTAAAATGTTCCTTTAGTGTTAGATTATTATTTGGTCCTCAGTGTCTTAGATCTTTTCAATAAATATTTTTAAAACTATATCTGGTTTTTAATCCCAAATAAATTTTTCTAGTGCTAGTTTTAACTACAGCTCGATGTGGCAACTAGTTTTATCTGAAAATCAAATATATCAGCGATAAATTCTAGTTTTAACTGGGTATTTCTAGTTTTAACAAAGGCATTAAGTAAAAATTAGTTTTAACTAGGGAAAACGAGTTCTAACTAAAAACTTGTTTTAACAGTAACATATACGTTTTACTGAAAATACGATGTAACATAAAATTGATTAACTTGGAGAACCATTGCAAATTTTACGTTTACCTAATTTGAATGTAAACGTTATTGATGTAATTTGTTAATTAAACTAGTAGTATTTACTAATAATGCAGTAGGAGTATTATGAAACATTTTTAACACTAATAACGAAAAGAAAGTTTGCTTTGATATGTTTCAAAGAGTTTATTAATTAATTTCTACAATTGTTTCGACGTCTTACGTCTTTTTCAAGAGTACAATGTATACTAAAGTTAAGAACAGTTCTACTGCTATATATAGTCACTTAATTATCTAATTGTTGGAAAATCCTAGGTAGTAGTCAATTACTGGAGTGCATCTAAAGTCTGTGTGATCGTTGGTAACAGTATATTTGTTAACAATATGTTTTTTAATCTCTAATTGTTCTAACAGATTTAGTTTTCTACTTTTATTTTCTGAGTGCAATAGCTTAACATTCTCTAAATCTACACTATGACTATGGGATGTACAATGTTCACTTATACCTGTGCTGGTTTTTTTAAGTGATATATCTCTAAAATGCTCCTTACTCCTAATTTCTAAATTGCGTCCTGTCTGACCTATGTACTTAGCTTCACAATCTTTACAATCTATTCTATATACACCGCTTTTCTTGTTCTTACTAATTTTTTGTTTATTATTACATAATATTTTTCCTAGGTTACATTTATTAACTAATATTGTATTTATTTCTAATTTGTTTAATTGGTTGCAAATGTTGTTACTTATTTTGTCTATGTAATTAATACAGTTGTATTTTTTGCTATCTAATTTAGGTTGTGGATATATTTGTTTCATGAGCATTTTGTGTTTCTTGTTTTTGATTAGTCTAACTATGGTTTCTGTTTTATAGCCATTATTAAGTGCAATAGTTTTTATACAATTTAATTCTTTATTATAGTTCTCTTCACTTAGAGGCAAAGTCAAGAGCCTGTGTATTAAGCTGTGGAAGGTAGCTAGTTTAATTTGTGTTGATTGTTGCGATTTTGCGTTTATTATTGTGTCTGTAAAAGTGCTTTTTCTGTGAATTTCAAAGTCTAAAAGCACTTTTACAGACACAATAATAAACGCAAAATCGCAACAATCAACACAAATTAAACTAGTGTTACGAGTACTTGCCAATTAAGTTGGTGTGAGCATAATTAATGAACATCTTCCCTGATTACATAAGGAATATTCTCGGCTTTCCTGAAACATCTAGAAAACGCCAGCAAAGATCAATGGGAAAACAATTGGATTACTAGACGGCTGTAGAATACCCTAGAAAAAGTCTGAGACTTAGACTTTGAAATTCACAGAAAAAGCACTTTTACAGACACAATAATAAACGCAAAATCGCAACAATCAACACAAATTAAACTAGCTACCTTCCACAGCTTAATACACAGGCTCTTGACTTTTCCTCTAAGTGAAGAGAACTATAATAAAGAATTAAATTGTATAAAAACTATTGCACTTAATAATGGCTATAAAACAGAAACCATAGTTAGACTAATCAAAAACAAGAAACACAAAATGCTCATGAAACAAATATATCCACAACCTAAATTAGATAGCAAAAAATACAACTGTATTAATTACATAGACAAAATAAGTAACAACATTTGCAACCAATTAAACAAATTAGAAATAAATACAATATTAGTTAATAAATGTAACCTAGGAAAAATATTATGTAATAATAAACAAAAAATTAGTAAGAACAAGAAAAGCGGTGTATATAGAATAGATTGTAAAGATTGTGAAGCTAAGTACATAGGTCAGACAGGACGCAATTTAGAAATTAGGAGTAAGGAGCATTTTAGAGATATATCACTTAAAAAAACCAGCACAGGTATAAGTGAACATTGTACATCCCATAGTCATAGTGTAGATTTAGAGAATGTTAAGCTATTGCACTCAGAAAATAAAAGTAGAAAACTAAATCTGTTAGAACAATTAGAGATTAAAAAACATATTGTTAACAAATATACTGTTACCAACGATCACACAGACTTTAGATGCACTCCAGTAATTGACTACTACCTAGGATTTTCCAACAATTAGATAATTAAGTGACTATATATAGCAGTAGAACTGTTCTTAACTTTAGTATACATTGTACTCTTGAAAAAGACGTAAGACGTCGAAAAAAATTGTAGAAATTAATTAATAAACTCTTTGAAACATATAAAAGCAAACTTTCTTTTCGTTATTAGTGTAAACTAGTAGTGTTATATATATGGAACACGAAGTATATAGTTTCTATTTAATTTAACTACTGTAATATATTGAACAGAGACTGTTGTTTCACGAATATTTCGTTGAAAATTCAATTAGAAGATGGATATTTAATTATGTCAATCCTTCAGGGAAAGGGTGTGTTGGTTGGGGCCCTGTTTTTTACTTTACGATCCGACTTATCTTTCACTATTGGCAAAGCCTGTCAGGAAACAAAAAAATAATTTTTATTCACCGGCAATATTGCGTGTCTTAACAATTTTAATAGCCAAATTAATATTAAAAACATTAGTTACTAAAACATTTGCTTAGATATTAAACGAAATTCATTGAAATAGGTTGACAATCATAACAAGCAGGTACCTATCTACCAATTATTTAAAATTTTACGAATTTTGTTAATAAAAAATAACATAAAGAAATGGTCAATCCATCTGATAATCAAGACGGAAAATTTCCCGCGGGACCCATTAAACCTAAAAAGAAATATCCGAGTTTCTGCAGAAACGTGATTCAATACATATACGAGTATAGCGAAAATTCAACAGTTCATGGGATGAAGTATATAGGAGAGAAGAAACGAACCGCTACAGAAAGGTAAAAAAAAACTGATTTAGTATTTTACGATATTATATTTATACCTACCTAGTGTAGTCCACAATACAATTTTTTGGAATATATCATACTGGTTATGTATTTGATTATTAATAGCAACCATATCCTTAGCATGGGGACGTCCAAGTCCATAAAATTGGGAATTAGTCGTGGGGGTGGGGCTCTTTGAAAACAAAAAAAATGTATTGTTTCCAAATTATTATTCACAAAATATTGAAAAAATCTCACAAAAAAGGAAAACTATTAGGGCCGGATTAAAACAAGTAACCGGCATTTGGAACATATAATGTTTTATCACTTTTTACATTAGATACATTTTTTTTAATTACCTATAATAGTTACAAGGTGGGTCCTAGCGAACTGGAACTAGTTGCAACTTACAGATTGAGTTTTATTGTTTTCTGTTTGGGTTGAGAAGAATAAATCAAAACACAAAGTAGTTTAAGGGGTTAAAATGTTTATTAATCTCAAACCAACACCGACGTTTCGCCTTGTGGTGTAAGGCTTCTTCAAGGCTAAAAAATATATTCGTTCATAACTATGTAGTCCCAAAATTTTTTATAAGAACTTGTACTAACATAAGTTTTATAGTTAGAAATGGTTACAAAATTGCAGATATGTAACTAGTGTGTTATCGTTTTTATTAGGTATTGTGTATGGGTATTCTAATTTTGTATTTATTGAGCAATAGGGGTAAAATAAGTAATTATTGAGAAGAATACCTAATCGAATAATTCGGAATTTTTTTGTAAGTGTTTAGGGGGGTGTAGCGGGTTACCGCTATCACTCACCCTTATGCCTTATTAAGGGACCCTGCCATTATCAACGCCCCTAGTTGGTAATTAATTAGGCAAGTAGTTTTAATGTATTTTTATAATTAGTTTTTAAGTGTTATCTATTTTATAGCATTTAAATTCATTAAATTTTTAAAAACACCATAAAAATTCTGCTTATTCGTTACAGTAATATTGTTGTGACATGACAGACCGACGATTTGGTTACCAACATACAGTCTAATGGCCACTGGGCCACATGTGGCCACCGAGACATTTTAAAGTGGCCAGGAGAAGATTTGGTTTTTATGATATAAAAATAAAAAAATCAACGACAAAGATTTTACTTTTTTTCCTATGTTAGACACAAACCAGTTCAGTGAAGAATTTGAGCTCGGCTACGATAAAGACATTTTTGTTCAGTATCTCAATATTTTGATTAAAGCATTCGAGTCACGATTTTCGGATTTTAAAAAGTTTCATTTGGCATTCAAGTTTTTGAAAAATCCATTTGTTTTCAATCAAAACGATATTCAAAATTATTTCGATCTTTTCAATACAAAGAAAACTCACTTGGAGTTTGATATTTCGCTAATAAATGAAGAAACTCATTTGCCAAATGAAATGAGTGATGCATTAAGTAAGCGATTGCTATTAAATTGTAACTTTTTGGCGCTCAAAGATATTTTACCGAGATTTCTTTGTATGTTCGGCTCAACATATGTCTGTGAAAGCACGTTTCAGCCTTACACGACGCAAAAACAAACTCCGCAATGCATTATCTCAGAAAAATTTAGAATCGGAAATTCGTTGCGAACTTTGTGAATACAAGCCCGATTTAACTAAATAAATCGAATATAAAGGTTGTCAACGATCTAATTAATGATTACATAAAGGAACTTCAACTTTTTTTCGACATTTTTGGGTTTTTTCTCATTAAGTGGCCACCAGCTTTATCTCAGGGCCACTATTTTGGCCACAGCAGAAAACAAGTTGGACGGCACTTGTCAAGAACGTTCTGGATTGTCCGAAAAGCTTTCGCAGTTATAGTCCCATCAAATTAGACCAAAAAATGAAAGTAAAGCTACATAAATTCCCACCAAGCTGAAAATCAGTGAGACTGTTTAAAATATGATTAAAAATAAAATTTGAAAGTTCCCCATCTTTCCCCTGTATGGAAAAAAATTTATTCAAGGTTAAAGGTCAACAAAATGAGTTTTTCGCGATTTTCAGCAAAACGGTAAGTTTTATCATAAAATTACCCCAGACAAAAATTGTAGATCATAAAATTATCTATAAAATATGTATCTCTAAAATACCCCAAAATAAGCTATGTGACAAATTAATCCCCAAGAACTAGAAAATATTTAGTGCTAACAGAAAAAAGAAGGCAGAGGAAAATTTTTCCCCAGAAGAATTCCCCTAAAAAATCTATCCCCAAAAAATACCCCAAAGGAAAAAAAATCTCCTACTTTTTGGGTAAATCCCCTAAACTGGCCACGCTGAGACTAACAGTATTTCATTTATTGGGCACACTGACATAAAGCAGGTATAGGACCCTAGCCACGCATACAATTGAACAGGAGACAGATGTTGTCTGGAGGTTACACTGGCGTATAAAATAAGAGACTGGGTTTCATTTTACCTGATATCTCAGAAACGGTGGCTCTTAGGAAAAAAATATTCAACATATTTTATAGATAATTTTATGATAAAACTTACCGTTTTGCTGAAAATCGCGAAAAACTCATTTTTTTGACCTTTGACCTCGAATAAATATTTTTCCATACAGGGGAAAGATGGGGAACTTTCAAAATTTATTTTTAATCATATTTTAAACAATCTTACTGATTTTCAGCTTTGTGGGAATTTATGTAGGTTCGAATGTCTAAATTGACCGGACTATTAGTTATTATTTAAGTGTACATATATTGAAATGAAACTTAATTTAACTCCAAAGTTGTTGATTGATTGCTACAGTTTGGAATTATGATTGCATACAATCTTAGATTTTATATTTCGTTGTTTCAGATTCTTTTGGTTGGTTATTCTTGGGTTATCTTTGTACTTTTGTACTTACATGATAATCAAAACTTACGAGAAATGGGACAAGTCACCTGTTATTGTCAGTTTCGCTCGTAGTCCGACTCCCATTTGGGAAATTCCTTTTCCGTCTGTTACTATTTGTTCAGAAACGAAATCGAGAAAATCTGTTTTTAATTTCACTGAAACTATCATGAAGTTTAGGGAGTTAAACAACTTAACCGATGAAGAGTAAGTACAGAAGATTTAATAACAATTGAAATATGTATTAATAATTGAACATTTAGGGGCCGTTCATAAAATACGTTCGCATACAAGGGCGGGGGAGGGGTCTTGCTGAGTATGACAAGATGTGACAAGGGGGACAGGGGGTCTACGGAAATATGACATTCGCCGGTCACCAAAAAATTTTACTGAATTTTTACAGAATCCTTGGACTTCTGATAAATAGAAATATTATTTATTTGTTCGTTACAAAAGATATTTATTGATTTATTTAAATTTTATTATGAAAATAAAATAGATATTTTTGACTATCAAAATTTGTGTATTATCAATCAAAATTTATCATGTTCTGGGGCGGGGGTTTAGTTTTTGTGACGTAATATTTACAGGGAGGGTCACAGAAAGTGTGACACAGGGTGACAACCCGGGGGGGGGGGGTCAAAAAAGCTAATTTTAGTGTGACGTATTTTATGAATAGCCATTTATTGTACAAAACTGTTTAAAAATGAATTGTTATACAGTGTTGCGGTACTCAACTATGAGTAGAAATGGAAATTAGAGTTCTAATATTGAAAAGTTGAAAGGATATTTTAATAACACTGACGTTTCGCCTCAAATGAGGCTTACTTCAAAGCTATAATAATAAGTTGCGTATTTATATTCATAAAGCATTTAATGTTTTTGAGTTTTCATCTTTTACCTTATCATGAAACAGTTTCAACAATACTTTTACACCAAACAAAGATAATTCTACGTTTATTAATTTTATTTATGGATTAAGTTATCTGGAAGTTAAATGACAATGAAGTACTTAAACGACTTTGAGAAGTACTTAACTAATTCATTACAGCGTATGTTTTATATTTTTCATTTTTTTGGCACAAGAGTAAGTAATCTAAGTAGGTATTTGATATAGGTACCAGAAAAATTTTTGGGATTCAAATTTTTTAAAATATTAAAATTTACAAAAATTTTTTGAGTTCCCGCACATAATTTTATTAGAATAGATATTCACTTTTAACTTTAGGCACCAGTATTGCAGTATCCTGCACCCTGTAGGTAGGTACATGTGGTACATGTCAACACTATTTGTTTAACTTAAAACGTTCCTATTAGTTGATAATTAAGATGTGATAATCCTAACCGAGAGTATTTTTTGTTGTTGTTTTTTTTTCAGAAGAGACAAACTTGACAAAGTGGCACTTGTTTGTGAAAACCATTTATTCCATCAGGGTAGTGATTTCATTAAATATGACACTATAGACTTTTTAACAGAAGTAAGTACCTAATGAATTTTTGCTTTTGTTAGTTGTTTAAAAGGCAACTTACGGATTGGCTTCTACTTTTTTATCACATATCCCGTTGTGTACTATGTGATGGTACCAGAAAAGCTTTTGGCAACCCGATCGGGAAGATTTAAAAAATTTTAGCTTCTAAATATCTAGATCTCAAGTGGTTCCATTGGATAGAGGGGCGAAGGTGAGGAAAATATTGTAGGTACATCACTAAGAGCGTTTTTGAAGATGAAACTGAAAAATAAAGAGAAAAAAACTACTCTTAATTCAGAATAGAGACGTAAATAACATCATCATAGATCTTCTTCCTTATAGATTTCAATAAGTTTTTCTATGAATGAGGGACTAATATATTTTAAGGGAAGCGAGGTGGTCTCTAACTTACCTACTTTAATTATTTGACTGGATTAGGTTAGGCTAGGTTAGTTAGAGTAGTACGCTTTTTGTTTTTATTCTCATCTCCATCCCATGCGCCTTCATGTCTCCCCTAACCTCCAATTTCAAACACTTTTTTAGTGCAGTATCTTCTCTAATCAACGATCTCCTCATATAAGCATTTATCCAATTTTTATTTTTTTATAAAATACCTTTAAATCATTACGAAAACTTTTTGAAGTGAAACTTCTAATGCGACTTTCAACAAGGTTGCGTTAAACGTTTATCGCTACCATGGAGGGGGAATAGAAAGAGATAGAGCGAGAATGAATGCGTGGCACATGAGCGAGAGTGAATGCGTGGCATTCAAACGCATGCGCGTAGTATACCTGTTACAGGCCAGTGCGAGCGTTAGCAACGAGTAGAATGTAGGAGAGCGAAAGAGAGTGAGTCGGTAGATCAGCACATGCGCGTGGTATTCTTGCTATGCAGCGAAGTAAACAGTGTGAGCGTCGTGAAATTAGCTGAAATTATAATTAAAAGATGCGATCAATTGTGAATTGTAAACAATGTTAATAAAGTTTGTCTTAAAGAAACAATATGAGTTCACTAAAAATCAATTTCTACCCCTTCCTATTTTCATTTCCATATTACGAAGTTTCACTTCTTCCGCGCGGAGGGATACATAGGTATATATTTTTAAACTTTTTTTGGTTCGAGTTGCTAAAAAGTCTTGCAGATATCTACATCTAGTCGACAACAGAATATGAGCCAATCAGAGGGTAGTCCTTTACAATCAAATCCTTATTAAATAAAAATCTTTAGGCATTCTTTTACCATACTTAATATGCCACTAAATGATTATCATTTTTATGATTTTTGATTTAGATCGCTCCACCTTTCGAGGAATCCCTTTGGCAATGCAAATGGCTAAACACTAACACAACATGTAACGACCTATTTACACCGATGTTAACAGAAGAAGGTATATGTTTCTCTTTCAATATGTTGGACAGAGACGAATTATTCTCCAATGAAGTGTAAGCTAATAAATACTGTTTTAATTACTTCCAAGATTGAAATAAACATTTCTATGATCTTGTTAAGTTACCATAACAGGGATTACCTAGCACATGGAGTTAAAGCCGAGGACTGGAGCTTAGAAAAGGGTTACTCCGAGAAATTGGAAACAGACACGTTTCCAAGGAGGGCGATATCAGCAGGACAGAAAGCTGGTTTAAGTATACTACTCAGAGCTTATGATTATGATTTGGACTACATTTGCAGAGGTCCTGTTCAAGGATTTAAGGTAGAAACAAGACTAAATCTTATTGTTACTCGTTACAGATAAATAAAATCAACACCTAATAGAAATTGGGAATTAATTACATTGTACAGTTTATATTCATATACGACAATCCTTTTCAGATCAATTTACATCATCCCGCTGAGTATCCTCTCGTCAGTCAACAATATTTTCGAGCTCCGCTGAACCAAGAAGTAATTGTTGCTGTTAAACCTGATATGATGACGACTTCGGAGGGTTTAAAAGACTACGAACCTCACAGAAGGCAATGCTATTTCCCTTCAGAAAGGGAACTGAGATTCTTCAAAGTTTACACTCAACAAAATTGTGAAATAGAATGTCTTACTAATTACACTTTAAAAGCTTGTGGTTGTGTAGGTTATCATATGCCTCGTAAGTATTTTTCATTATTAGGTATTACATAATGTAAGTATGGGAGTTCAAACCAATCTGAATTAAGTCTTCATAAAAAGGCAAAAGGGATCAAAATCCTAGGCCCATACCTTCTAGTTTTTCTTTTTTTGTTCTTGAAGTGCCAATTAAATCTTAAAATCCAATGATTTCGAGTAACCAAAAGGTAACTAGGTTTAATGCATTGAGAATTTGAATCTTGCAATGAGTTTGAGTATTTATAACATGAGGGAGAAGAATTACAAACATTTACCCATGTGCGTTTTGCTATTTCTTAATTCACTGGTCTTTTATAGATACAGAAGACACGAAACTCTGTGGATCTAAGAAACTTGTTTGCATGC
Source organism: Agrilus mali (assembly GCA_029378335.1). Lineage (NCBI taxonomy): Eukaryota > Metazoa > Arthropoda > Insecta > Coleoptera > Buprestidae > Agrilus > Agrilus mali. Next base: position 12,755,788 of record CM055661.1, on the reverse strand, counting down.
ACGAAGCTCAAGGTAAGGAAACCTACTTAAAAAGTTTAAAGGGTATAGCCGGATTAATTTGGGATATCTGCCCCTGCGGCTTTTTCGACTCGCACTCAGGGGATCGATTTGGTGTCGAATAAAAATGATTCACCTCAATTTTTAGCTCTAATAACGATTACTTTAGCGTTTAATACGCCCGCTTGGCGCGATTTGAAAAAAACCATAGTCTTTAACTAATAATTGTGTAGCAAATATGATTCAAAATGTTTGATAAGCAATGTCATTGTGAATTGTAAGTATATATAAGAGCTTTCTTGAAACATAATGTTATATCTTCATCTCCACACACTTTAGTATTAAAAAAAATAACAAACATTTTATCAATATATATTTACAATCAATACTTCCCTTCCTTCTCCCTTTTTTCCTGTATTTGCCCTTCCTCCTTTCCGCACCTCTCATTTCTAATATTTTTTTCACTAGTGCCAGACCACTACCATTCGCATTTATTGTCCTTCCAAGTTCCTCCCTCTCATTCTTCCCCAATAGTTCTTCTAAAAAATACTCCATTGATTCATTCTTTTTTCCATATGCTCTGCACACTCTCTTACTTCCTCCCATCCAAAAAAATCTCATTAAATTCATTCCCCATTCTGCATCTAGCTATTTCTTTTTCTTTTTTCCTGTATTTATTCTCCTCCCCTTTCCGCCCGTCTTCTTTCTAATATTTGTTTCAATATTGCCAGACCACTTCCATCCGCCTTTAATATCCTTTCAGTCTCTTCCCTCTCATTCTTCCCCAGTACTTCTTCTACTATATGTTCCATTGATTCATTCTTTTCTCCACATACTCTATACATTGTCTTTTTCTTTTCCATCCAAAATTTATTCTCATTACATTCATTCCCCAATCTGAATCTAGCTATTATTTCTATATTTATTCCTTCTCTTAGATATCCCGGGACCTCATCCCCTTGCCAATCTTCCCATGTAAACTCCTTCATTCCTTTCGCGTATCTTGATTCCCTTATTTTTCTCAAATCCTCACCTCTTACTATTTCATTGCATCGTTTCCCCACCATCTTACTTACTTTCAATCCCTCTCCTCTCTATTCATCCATTTGTTCTTTGTTTATTTTCATTTCTGTTAATGCCTTTTCCCTTTCCACATCATATTTATTTTTTGTCCCTATTCCCAAAACCTTTTTCTTCCATAACTCTTTTCTTAAGTCCCCTTTCGGTAATTCTCCCAATTTTTCCTCATATTTAACCGCCCTCCTTCTTGAATCTTCTACCATTTTTCCACATTTTGTTTCCCTTCTTAACATGTAATCTGGGGTAGGTACTTCTTTCTAAGCATAGCACCCATTTTATGTACCTTTTATAGATATTTTCCACCACTCTATACTCTTTCCATCCCCATATCTCTACTCCATAAAAGACTATACTTTTCACTAATGTTTTAAAGAGCACTATCCTTCTTTACCAGTTATTTCTACACAGTTTTTTTTCTATTCCCTATATTCTCCCCAGCAATGCATTAGCCTTAGCTGTCTGCTTATTTACGTGCGCCTCGTCCTTGTTATTTTCTGACAGTATGTACCCCAAGTATCTATATTTTTTAACTCTTTCAATCAGATTCCCCTTCCATCTCAATTCCTCTTTCTCTTTACCCTTCCTACCTCTTACTTCTCCAAAAACTATAACTTTGGTTTTATCCCCATTCAGCTGCAGATATTATTTCTCAAAAAATTTTTCCAATTTTTTTGACATCTCCCTCATTGCCCCCCAACTTGTCGCCAATATTATCCGCGTACGATACTGTCCATACCTTTTTTTTTTCCTATCACTATTCTCCCCTCATTTACATTACTTATTGTTTCTTCTAAATCACTTATATATACATTAAATATCTGTGTACTTATCTTACATCCCTGTCTTACTCCTTTTCCCATCCAAATTTCCTTGCTCTCCCTCTTGCTCATCCATACAACTCCTATCGTTTCCCTATATATATAATAATTCCATTATTCTACTTATCAAACCCTCCTCTATCTTGCTTTTCTTTAACATTCTCTCTATTTCTTTTCTGTCTATCAGTATCGTATCATATCATATGCCATCTTCAAATCTACTACCATCATGCATACCTTTTGTTTTTTTTTCAATATGTGTTTGTATTGCGTGTTTTAACATATATACGGCATCTATTGTTCCCCTTCCCTCCCTGAATCCAAATTGTGTCTCGCTTAATACCTTATTATTATTCAATTGTTCCTTTAACCTCTTCTTTATTATTTCGGTGTATATTTTATACGCCGTGTCCATTAAAGTAATTCCTCTGTAATTTGCTGTGCTTTCCCTATTACCCCTTTTAAAAATTGGTACTATTGCCCCACACTTCCACTCCCTTGGTATTTCATTTTTATCCCATATGTTTGTCACTATTTCGTGAATTTTTTTTTCAATTATTATTATTGAGTTAATCCACGCCTCCCCCGGGATTCCATTTCTCCCTGTTGCTTTTTTTTGCTAATGATTTTATTCCTGTTCTTATCTCCTCTATTTCCACTCTATCGTAATCTATCCCCCTTTCTTTTTCCCAATCTGTTTCTATATTCATTACTATTCTTTCATTCTTCCCTCCTAACATTTTCTCAAAATGTTCATACCATTCATCTTCTCTAATGTTTTCACTCAACTTCCTCCCTTTATTTTTTCTGTTTGTATTTACTATTTTCCAGAATATTCTTCCGTTCTTTTAGCCATCTGCAATTTTTTAACTATTTTGTTACTGTATTCTTCCTTGCTTCTCTTTATCTGTTCTCTATACTCATATCTTTTTTTTTTGAAAAACTCTTCATTACATTCATTCGTTCTTCATTTTCCCAACGCCATCTTGTACACTTTTTTTTCCAACATTCTTCATCCCACCATTTCTCGTTATTTTCCCTTATTTTAATCGTTTTTTTAACTAAACATTCAATCATCATCTCTTTCACATCTTTCCAACTTCTTACCCCTTCCACCACATTATTTATTCTTACCTTATATTCCTCTCTTGCATCCTGCGACCAATCATTTATCTCCTTAATTTCATTCTTATCCCTTTGTTCCTTCAATCTTTCTTCCCACTTAACTAGCAGTGGTAAATGGTCCGAACCTATTACTTCTTTTATTCTAAAGTCGTTAATTTCTCCCCAACCTCTTCCATTTACCAACGCATAATCAATAACCAATTTACCCTTCCCTATGAAGGTATATTCTCCGTCCCTGTCTCCTTCAGATAGCCCATTAAGTATACATAACCCATTTCCCATGCACCATTTTATAAACTTCTTCCCTTCCCCATCTATGTATTCATCCCTAGATCTTCTCTCCATTTCTACTTCTTTAAAGAACGCTCCATTTTCTCTACCTATTCTTATATTAAAGTCTCCTATTATTAACACATTAAAGTCTCCTATTATTAACACATTATAGTCTTTATAATTTTCCATCTGTTCTTCTATCTTTTCTAATTTCCTATTTTTCTCTTCATTCAAATATACAAATATTATAATCCATCTTCCCCTTTGCTTTCTACCGTCTACTACTATCACTCTCTTTTCTATTTCATTAACTTCTACCTTTATTTCTTTTTTGATTCCCACTAACATTCCCCCCTTTGCTCTTCCCTTTTTTCTTAATTTTACCGCACTATAATTATCCCAATTGTAGTCACAGTCCAGCTTGCTTTCTAGGCATTCCATATCTTTATCCTCCACCCACGTCTCACTTAATAATACCATTTCATATTTTTTTAACTCCTCCCAAAACCATCTTTCTTTGTTCTTCAACCCCGCCACAGAATTAAAAAAAAAATATTTTCTATGCTTTTTAAACTAAAACAAAAATATAAGTTAGTTAAAACGCGAAAATTTGGAAAAAATGAATTTTTAATTTTTTTCATAATGTTCCACCACTTCCAAAGATGCAAAAAAATTCCTGAGTGTAAAGGAGTATAAAATACATTTTCTGACGAATTTTGGTGAGTGACATATTTTAGAAAATTAAAGTAATACCGAAAAAACAGGTTGTTTTGAAAATTTCGAAAACCGTTAAAGTTAAAGAGCTAAAAATTGGGGTGAATTATTTTTATTCGACACCAAATCGATCCCCTCAGTGCGAGTCGAAAAAGCCGCGGGGGCAGATTTCCCATATTAATCCGGCTACGTATACCCTTTGTAAAGTTACTTTCATAGTAGGCGAAAGACCCGAACATCTACACAGTTGAGAATTTTTTTTATTAAATCATATCCTAACACCATTCTAAGAGATGCATGGAGTATGGTTATTGTTAATTAATTTAGGTTCCCCTTTTTTCAAGTTTGAAAACTAGTACGGCCCAGTCTATGTTGAAATCGATTTTGAGCGGTAATATCTACTTTAGGATGGACTAATTTAAACAAACAAACCAAACTGGTTCATCCTAAGGTTTCTCGGATAAATTTGCTGAACCTAGGCCAAACTAGTTCATCCTGGAATCAGGTTTAATTGTTATATATATTTATATAATAAAACTTTCAGAATCATTACTGAAAAGTCAAGTAATATATGGTTTGAAGAAGTCAGGATATAGTGATAAAGATTCTTCTGATCGTTACACTTGTGATATAATAAAACTTTCAGTATCATTACTGAAAAGTCAAGTAGAATATGGTTTGAAGAAGCCAGGATATAGTGATGAAGATTCTTCTGATCGTTACACTTGTGACTGTCTTCCAGCATGTACTTCATTGATATATAATGCCGAAACGTCGCAAGATGACTTTAACTGGCTGAAACTTTTTGAATTTTACAAAGTCAATTTTAGCGAATTTCCAGGGTACGTAAATCTACTTCTTTTATTTAGTTTGTCGAAAATAACATTATCAGAAAGCAATTGGTTCATAACATTAAAGCGATTGTGATAAATTTTGGTCTTGCTGTTGGTTTTGGTTTGATCCGTTTCACTAAACTCAACAAACATCAGTACTAAAAAGATTATGAAAATTTGCATTTTCTCTATTTATTTATAAATATATTTCCATGATTTTCAAATGTTGCTGTTTATATTTTGTTGTTGTTGTGTTTGTTTATCATTTGTGGATTATTAATGGATAATTGCGTTTTATACCAAGATTTCAAGATACGTTTCAATTCACTCCTTTTTAGGGTTCAGATGACCAGAGTGACCTTGTTCTTCAAAGAACAGCAGTTTATAAATTCAGAAAGAAACGAATTATACGGTCATACTGACTTTTTCGCAAACTGTGGAGGTTTGCTGGGACTTTTCATGGGCTTTTCTGTATTATCAGTTGTGGAAATTATTTATTTCTTGTCATTGAGAGTAATTTGTAATATTTGTAAATATGGTCATCATTTCTGGTCTGGATCAGCTGATCTTGTGAATAATGATGCTTACGACCATAAAAGGCGTTAAATATCGAACTACGGTTGGTGTAACGAATAATTAATTCTATTTCCAAAAATACAATAATGTGTTTTTCCAGATTTAAAATTTATTTGTTCCAACGTACTTAACAGGTACCCACTAGGGTAATGCATATGAAATATACATATAAATGCAATATATATGTACTAATATAAATATAAAATATACTGTTTGGTCTTAATATACATTACATATATGTATAGTTATGCTATTGTGGATATTATAAACCATTAATAAAAATCATAAATAAAAAATAAGTACCATTTTTTAACACTATATTATTACGGGCCTGTTTTCTTTTAAAATAATTTCTTGTTATAAGTGTATATACAGGGTGGGGCATTAATAATGATTAAAGAAAGAAAATGGCTTCCTGGCACAAAATACAACAACAATGTGTTAAAAATATTCTTCAATATAATGACAATTGAGTACCCAAATCGTCTTCATAAATTTGAACCTAAGACGTGTTTGAATACGGCCCTGTAAGGTAACTAATCTATCTCTTGTTGTGGTCCCAGGGCTACTTAGGAGCCCACCTAATGACTCAAAAATGAGACAATAAAATATTTGATTTATATTACATACTAGCTATGGCCGCGACTTCGCTCGCGTGGAATAGTGACTTTCGACAACATTTAAAATTTTTTTCTTCTATATTTTTATTTTCTGGGCCGTAAGCTTTTTGGACGACGTCATTACACAAAAACTTTCATTCCTTATTTTTGCGCCCTTTAGGGTAAAATTTTTACAAACATTGAACGTCGTATTTATTTATATCTAATCAAAAGCATAAAAAATAAGCGTCAAGCTTCTATCTTTAAAAATTACGGAATTTCCTCACAAACTTTCCTATTTCAACCCCTTACAATCCTTTTTTCGCATTGAAAAGTAGCCTATGTTCTTTCTCAGACTCTAGACTATCTCTGTACCAAATTTCATTTAAATCGGTTCAGTAAATTTTAGGTGAGATTGTGTAGCATACAGACAGAGTTACTTTCGCATTTATAATATTCCTCGAATTCATTTTCATCGATTTTCCCATGGGAATAAGATATTTTCCGCAGTAAAACGTAGCCTATGTGTTAATCCAGGGTGTCAGCTAACTAACAATTTTATAAAAATCGCTCCAGCCGTTTAGACGTGAAGAAGTAACAAACATACACACTCACATTCTCACACACTCACAAATTTTCGTCCTTATAATATTAGTGTGATAATCTATTATGGATTCTTTCGCATTATCGTCTATTTTTGACTTTGGCTTGACTTACGTTTACTTATACAGGAAATCCATTCGTCTATGTTTTGCCGACAAATGTGACAAATCCGTAACCCCTGTCTTTGTCCACTCAACACTTTCATTAGGATTCTACCGGCAAAAATCAGGCACGGAAAGCAAAATAATGCGTTTAAATTATTACACCCACACAACCACGAAGTTTTTTTATACTGTTCTACATATAAAAAAAAACATATAAATTATTAAATAATCATTTACAAACTTTTCATAACATAATAACGGTTAATGTCACTTTGAGTTTTTCAGATACTCAAGAGTTTAAGGAATGGTTTAATAATGAATCTGTGGATGTTAATTATTCCTTAAGCAGGGTAAATGAAAATACTGAATTTAGAAGAGTTTATTATTACTGTAATCGCAGTGATACAAAAGGTACTATCCCTTTATAAAATGTATTATAATTATGAAGAAAATATTTATATTTTTGTCAAGGTTTTCAAAGAAAGAGCATTAAAAGAAATGGCAAATCTGGTGGATCTATTAAAATCAAAGGGGCTTGTCCATCCCAATTAATAATTGACTTTCAAAAGTATTTAGGTAATTTTTGTAGATTAATTTAAAAAACACAATATGTTCTACCTTATTAAACTTAAGGTACATATTCAGTCAACTACTATAAAACTCATGTAGGACATGACGAGGAAATTAGAAGCCAGCATTTAATGATAAAGGAGAAGACCGAAATTTTGGAAAAATTACAGATGGGCGTAACAGTTGAGAAAATTTTAGATGATTGCAGGCAACTCAAAGATAGTGGTTTAAGTAGGTTAAATTTAATAAATCGTAAGGATATTCATTACCTCAGTAGGAAGCACAATGTGGAAAATAGAAGACATGATGTGGATATGATAGCTGTAGCCATGAAAGTTCAGGAATGGAATTCGAGCAATAAAAACTGTATATTTATTTTTAAACAAGAAGGTAATAGTGATATTTGTGTAGCTGTAGTTAATAGTGTAGCTTATTTTTGGTGTTGGCTCTGTAGGAGAAAAGCATTCGATACTTAGGGAAGGTGATTTTGCTTTGGGATTTATGAATTTGATAATGGAAGAAAAATTAAAACAGTTTTCAAAAATTATATGTATGGATGGTACTTTTGGAACCAACAGAAAGGGATTAGAATTAACAGTAGTATTGGTGAAGGACGATAAAAATGCAGGGTTTCCAGTGGCTTTTTTTTTAACAAATAGACAGGATCAAATTGTTCAAGAAGTTTTCTTACAGGCACTTAAAATTAGAGTAGGGCAATCTATTAATGCTGATTATTTTATGACAGATGATGATGCTGAATATTACAATGCATGGGTAAATGTTATGGAGAAGAAACCGCAAAGATTATTATGTACTTGGCATATTATAAAGAACTGGAATATTTAAGGAAAAAATAAGATAAAAAATATGGATCTAAAGGAAACTATGAAAAGCGATTTAAAGAAGATTATGAATGAAACAAAGAAGGAAAGGTTTATTACTCGAACAGAAGAATATATGAAGAAATTAACAGAGGCAAATGAAACCGATTTCTTAAACTATTTGAATAAGTATGTGCAATATACAGTTTGTGTTTTTAATTTCACAATTATATTAATAAATTATTTTCAGGTATTATTTTCAGTGAGGAACGAATAAGTATGTGGGCACATTGTTATAGGATAAATGCTGGAATTAATACTAATATGGCACTGGAAAGTTTAAATAACCTACTTAAAACAAATCAGATAAAAAGAAAATCGAATATAAGTATTGAAAATTTACTGGATAAAATTGAAAAATTAGTGGATGAAAAATGTGGCAACGAATTTTGAATATGGAAAGACCTAATGCAAATATGTATCAGGACAAAATAGTAATGAAAGCACATCAACTTGCGGAAAAAATGGATAAAAGTGCTGTAACTGAGGTAGGTTTTGGTGAATTTAAGGTAAGGTCCTCTTCAGAAAATTTATATTACAATGTTTTATACAATGAAGTGTGTGAAAGAGAATGCAAGATGTTATACTGTAGAGTTTGCCAAATTTGTATTCACAGGTATAAATGTGACTGTCAGCAGTATGCAGTAAAAACTACCATATGTAAGCATGTGCATTTGGTATGTTTGTATGAGAGAGCGAGAGGTGATAATTCTGTTTTAAATGATGTCTCCAATTTAGTAGAAACAACAACAATCAAAACATACCACAAAGAAGAAATAGATACCTTCATAAACCATAAGAAAAACACAAATATTATAGTGCATCAAGACCGTGCAACACAACTGAAGATTGCAATGGAAACCTATGGAAATGCAATGAGTCAACTGGATGATGAAGCCTTTCAAGCAGCGCTTAAGGAATTTGGGATGCTTATAGGAAAAGTTCAAAAACAAAGTAGAATTTCAAGAAAACGTAAAATGGATAAACAGGAATATTTCCCATCAAAGAAAAAATAAAGTAGGTATGTTATCTAATACAAAATTTACAAAACCACAAGATTTTAAAACACATTCTTTTTTTAGTCGAAATTAGGGAAATAGAAGTATGAACACTATGAACACTAAATATTCAACGAAAAAATTTTTTGACCGATTTGTAAATCTAACAAAAACATCCTTCAGTAATTGTGAAATAAGCCTATTGGAAAAAGGTTTCAATTATAACATACAACCTAGACTTAACCCACCAACCATTGAATCGTTAGCAGTAGATTTAGAATTATTGTTAAACAACAAGAACATTAAGAATAGCACAACAAATAAACATATAGTTTCTAATGTTATTAAAAGTTTTAAGATTCCTACTAATAAATTGAATTCAAAATTTGATGAAAATATAATTGCTCGTTCTTTAAAGAAAAAATCAGAAAGAAATAATATTATCTTTACTAAATCAGATAAAGGAAAATCAATTATTGCTATAGATAGAGAAATATATATCAACAAAACGTTAGATTTTCTTAAATCCGGAAGTTATAATATTTTAAAATCAGATCCCACCCAAAGTTATCAACTAGCTATCAAGAAACTAGTTAATAATTGTCATAGTATTTTTAATGAATCAGATAAAAATAAACTAATTCTAATGAATCCGCAGGCTCCAAACCTTTATTCTTTAATAAAACTTCACAAAGACAATTACCCTATACGACCAGTAGTTTCCTTCTTATCAGCCCCATCAGTAAAAGTATCAAAATGCCTTATAGATAAAATCCTATATTATACAGAATTTAAATCATCATACAGTATAAAAAATTCTTATGAATTAGTAGATCAATTAAAAAATATTAATTTAAAAGAACAATCAAAACTAATTTCTTTTGATGTAAAAAATTTATTCCCAAGTATACCCCCAAAAGATGTAATAAAAATAGTTGAAAATTTACTTCTACGTAAAAAAGTTAATCCAGTTATAATTTCAGATATTATTTCTACTTTGCAAACATGTTTAGATCAAAACTATTTCAAGTTTAACAATAATATTTATAGTTGTGCAGATGGCTTAATTATGGGTAATCCCCTGAGCCCATTGTTAGCCGAGATATTTATGAACAATCTGGAAAATACTATTACTACAAACCCCTTATTTATCAACAACTTTCAATACTGGTTCAGGTATGTCGACGATGTCATAACCTGTTTTAAAGGTACAACGAGACAACTTAAGAATTTTTTAAATTTTATTAATAGTTTACATCCGAATATTTTTTTCACGTTAGAAGAAGAAATCTCTGGTAATTTAAACTTTTTAGACCTAACTATATCTAGAGTCAATAATAAACACGAATTTAGTATATTTCATAAGCCGACACACACTGATACAACTATTCACGCTAGATCCACACATCCAATTCAGCACAAACTTTTAGCCTATCACTCTATGATTCACAGACTAACCAACATCCCTTTATCTGATATTAATTACAAAAAAGAAGTAGGCATCATAAAACAAATAGCAATTAACAATGGCTATAGTGTAGATTTAATAGATAAATTAATTAACAATAAATTATATAAATCAGCAATTCGTTCAGTTTATCCTATACAAAAAGAAAACAACAATAATTATTTCAGTATAACATATCTAGGAAAATTAACCACTTTAGTAGTTTCCAAATTAAGAAGACTTAATATTAATATTACCTTTAAGACCACAAATAAATTAGGAAAATTCATAAAAAACAATAAAGACAAACCTAACATTTTAGAACAATCAGGTATTTATAAACTGAAATGTGGTTCATGTGAAAAATTCTATATAGGACAGACTGGACGATCGTTCAAAACAAGAATAAAAGAACATTTTAAAAGCTTTATCAACAAAAAACATAATATTTCTAACTACGCTAACCATTTAATAGAAAAAAACCATCAATTTAATGAACAATGTAATTTTCTCCATACTCTAGGAAAAGGCTCAAGATTAAATGCATTAGAATCATTAGAAATTAATAAAATAAAAAACTACAACACTAATTTACTTTTAAATGATAAAATAGAATTAAATAATTCACCTCTGTTAAATTTGTTCCCCCACCAACCCTGATAGTTTAAGCTATTTATAAGCCCGAAATTTGTAAATAACCTTGTACACCTAAATCACTTGAAAAAGCTACAGTGTAGCGAAACTATAGTTGTGATAACAATAAAAATTTGTGAAAAGTATTGTGTATTCAATTATATCCGTTAATGTATAATTTACGTTTATTCTTTCATAGTGAACTTTAAATGAAATAAGAACATTGTTGTAAAGTAATTAGGTGTTGTGTTCTTTCTTAAAACCACAATAAAACAGTGCAATAAATAAAAAAATGGTGAATGCACCGGCCATTATTAATCTAAAAGTGAAAAGTTAATTTCTGGCATTATAAGAGCACAACAGTAAGTGTTATTATTATTTCTTCAGAAAATAGTGGCGCTATAACCGCTATAATTTATAACGGTCAAATTCCATACAAGTTCAATTTACTAATATTAATTATCTCGTTTAATATTCCATATACACAGAAACTAATTAATGAATAATAGATGGCATAACAACGTGTTTATAATGCTATTGAGAAAATATGACAATTATTTAACTTTAATATTTTCTATTAAATTTCACTATCGCTCTATTTCGTAGATCTTATGCCTACGGCTTGCGGTTGGAAGGCAACATTAATAAAGAGAGGCGCGCTCGAAGGTTATCGAATATCTATGGTTATCCAAGATCTCGCTTATCGATCGATGGCCTGTTGTTAAAGCGGTGTTAAAAAACGTGAACATTAATTTAAAAAAATATTTTATTAATTTAATTGCCTTAAAATTGCCAGATATAAAACGTTTTGTAATCTATGAGTTATCCACTCCTAACATTCCATTGAGTTTCAAGTTCTTTCGGTATATTTACGTACGGTAATGAGCCGGCTTGATATTTTTTTGTACATTTCAAATTTCAACCATGAATTTCAGCTTTGATTAATTTGCACTGTAGCCGAGAATTAAACGTATTTTCTCAATAAAACGATTGTGGTTGAAATTCGGTAATTGTGTAAAGAAGTGTCTGCGTTCATATTATAAACGATGCATTAAGGCAAACAATGTGTTTTCTTCAAAATCGTGAAGACAACGAATGCAATTTTTTTACAACCGGTGAGGTGTGATAATCGAAAATGTTTCTGTTTGTGTACAGAACGAGTTGTTTATTGCTGTGTGTAACAATTGATGTGGTAATCTTAAAGATATTCGTGATTTATTAACGTGAAGTTGATAAATTAATCAAATAGCAGAGCAACGTAAGGGTAAGTTTTACTCTTTTAGTTAAATATTTGATTACTGTTTACTTGTACATATATGGATACAGTTATTTGGCAAGGCATGTCTTTAAAATAATTCTTCATGACACTTATTTGCAAAAATAAAAGAAAATATACCTAAGCAAGTCCAAAGAAAGTATTATTGTCCATTTAATGTTTTTACTTTTTCTTTATATACACATCACCTTAAAAATGACATAACTATATTCATTTACAAGACACCAGATTTTTTTGCATCTTTTGAAATTTTTTATGTTTTGCTATGTCTTGGAAAGGACTGTGATAAAGAATTTCGTCGTAAAGAACCAATACCAAAGCACCTCCTGTTGATCTCATAATGTTGGCTAAAGCACCTGTAATAATAGTGAAGCTTATTAGGGTCAGGTGGGGTAATTGTAAAACCGGGGTAATTGTAATCAGGCTCTTTATTTCGATGAAACAGGACTCCAACTAATGGGAATTATAGACTGTGATGTTGACTTTTGACGGTTGGATGCTTTGGCGCGCTAATAAACAGCAGAGGAAGAGTGTCGCAATATTTTATGTTAAACAGTGAAAATATTTCTCTATAATATATAATTTTTGGGGTAATTGTGAACATGGCTTTATAAATATAATTTTCATTGGAAATCACGTTTGAAATAAGCGAATTTTTCACTTTTGCCCAATTAAAAACCTTTATAAAGCCAGTACAACAAAAAAGATGATTGATCACATTTACCCCTAAGTTTTCGACTGCGTTAATAAGTGAAGGGGTAATTGAAAACTAGTTTTTTTTGCAAAAGAAAATCGTAATTTCATATTTAACAAGAGAAATTCACTTAAAACCAAACAAGGACCTAAATTAATCATATAGTCGCCTAAATTTAATCTTAATCAAAATAAGAAACATCGAGTTTCAAAAGTCAAACTTCCAAAATCGTTCACAATTACCCCACCTGGCCCTAACTATTTTATTAAATCCATGTTACAGTTGAGTAGGTAATGACCAATAACAAGATTTGGTCATCTTGTTTTTGCCTTTGATCTAGATGTTTTTATCTTCTCATTCTCTCGGCCTTGTCTTAATACATAATACAGTGATAGATTAACTAATTTATTTATTTATATATATATATATATATCTTTCTATCATTAGGGCGTCATTTAACATGCATAGACC